>JAOANR010000004.1:51525458-52993448 GCA_030278955.1 Hygrophila difformis
AGGTTGTAGGAGAATCAAAGAGGAAGGAGGAGTATTTGTGCTTTGCAGAGCACTATTGTGCTTGTTATTCATTCTTCTATGACATTGTGAACAGAGGAGAACAAATTTGTGTGAGATTGATTGCTCTTTGCTGTATGCATTCTCTCACATTCTTTGCTTAATAAGTTGTGTATATTAAGGTTGCTTTTTGGTTTGTTGATCATTCAGTGTAAGCATCAACTAGCAGCAAGGCTTGCAGCCTCGATTGGAACATGCATTGATGTCAAGATTCCTGATGAGGAATTAGCCCTGCTATTGTCCAAGATCTGACTTAAGCAATAAGTTGGCTTTAAGGTACTTCTCCCTTGTTTTTGTTTCTTTATTAATTTGAGAATCTCTCGTTATGATTTGTTGAGCTCTTTTTCATCACTACAAGTGTATTTGTCTATTCGATAATGTCTCCTGTTGAAATTATCCATGAGTGTCCATCTCTTTGTCCCAATGCCCGACAAAAGCGGACGTGTGCTGTAATAAATTATTTTTGCCATAGAGTAATGCTGCTACCAGATTAATCAGGGACTAGTTGATGTACCCAAGAAAAAAACAAAAACAACCAAAGAAAAACAAGGGACTTGTTGGATTTGGCCTCGTCCTTTTTGAAAAATGAGCAATGCTACAGCCGGAAAAAAAAAAAAAAAAAAAACCTTGGATGTTACAATGCACTGCTTGTGCATTGAATACACCAAGGTTTTATTAGGGCAACTTTAACTGAACCAATGCTTCTTAATCAATCATACACAAACCATTCTCATAGTTCAGAGATGAAATAAAGTCGTTGCAAGCTTAGGCGAAGAATGCTATGGTCCAATCTCCTTTTTCCTGCCACAAGTCTCTGCTTCCAACCAAACCTATTCAATTTGATCAGGTAGTTTTTCTAACTCGGAAACAGCATGCTCCAATTTGATCCTGGGGCACCGGAAATCCTCCCATCCTTCAGCTGCTTGATGAAAACTTTCAGGTCATCAATTTTCTTTAGTTCTCACATGAGATGATCATTCCAAGTCATCATGTGTTTTTTTAGTTTATCAATTCCACATTTCAACAGAAAATGTTGATTTTCTTTTTGAAGTAGCTCTGGGTGCTTTTCTAATTGCACTTACCATAAAATAAAGAGCACAAAATTGCCCGCCCTGGCGGAGTTAGGGGAACACCTTAACAACTCTCATTTGAATTCCTGATGTGGGATTGGGTTAACCATCCTCCCCTCTGAGAACCACACACAAATGTGTCCTCCCCTCAAGTGAGATCCATCCTCTCATCTTGCACCACCGACTACTGGGAATGCTACCTGGCCACCATCATACCAGGAAAGATTGACAAGGTGCCACAAATCAATCGCGAGGAACCTAAGGACAAACTAAGGGGCTTCCCACACTTTGCTGAGTCTACTCTGGTTCAGCCTTGATACCATTGTTAGGGACCGGGACTGACACTCTAACTCCGACATTAATATGATATTGTCCGTGGAAAGTTTCCCACAAAGCCCTAGAATTTTCTATTTGGTCATCTCAAAAAAGGCCTGAGTGAGGGGAACACCTGCAAGGCAACTTTATTTGTATTCCTGCCCATTCAAAATTGGATTATAGAAGTATCACCAGACGTTCCCCAAAATCCACCCAGTTGTAAAGGCACCCATCAAGTTGTGTATTGCGCAGGGTTTCCTCGGACTCAATGGGAGCCAGCCAAATGAACGGATATCGTGGAAAGGACCGCCAGTTAGCTGTCCGATTGTATAAATGGCACCGGCAACAAATGCCACTTGTTGTTCGTACCTATTAAGAAAAGAAAATCAACGGACCAAGTAATCAAGAAACGGGACAAGATAACACATTCGTACAGATTCTTGATTTGTATTCAATTTATTTACCGGGGGTTCCCATGTCTATGATCGTGGCCAATGAGTAAGAATGAAAATCAAGAACCCTATAAAGAAATAATCAAGTAAAACCCAAAGCTTCAGAAAAGAGAAGTAGAATTCCTCAAAGATCACAGACTCCTAAAGATTATTGATTTGTACTCAACTTCTTTCAAGGGGAAAACCCCAGAGCTTCAGAAAAGAGACAAGTGGAATTCAAGAAACGGATGAAAAATTATCATCGCTAGGAAAGGAGGAAGGACTGCAGTGTCTTAAATCAAGACAAATTGACGAATTCAAATTATGACCGGTGTTAGCGGTAAATGGGGGTTTACGTTGTTGGGCCAAACTCTGTCTGGACCAATGAATGTAACCAATGAAGCCCATCAACTTAATTACCATATCCTGTCTTCCTTATTCTTTTTTTTTTTTTTTTTTTTTTGGCAGTACATGTCTTAATTTTTTTGGCGATACATGTCTTCCTTAATTTAAGTATTCAGTTATTGATTTTTATTTTTTTTTTTAATGTGCATCTATATAATTTTGTAAACACTAATTTTTTTTTTACTTATCCGTTCCCAAACGAAAAGGGGTTAACTGATGCCAGTCCAAAATTGTAAATTGTTACCCTTCATTGCACATGTAACCTCTCTAAATTATTTGATGAAATTAACTTAACTCATGAGTTAATTCCAATTTAGTTGATAGCCATCATCTAATGATCAACGTTGAATCTGTATATCATGTCATATCAGCGTGGTAGGATTGCAATTGATCATTACATTACATCATATAAAAGGAGCACACTATTAATAAAATATTAATATCAGTAGCATAAAATTAAAAAAAAAAAGAATTGTAAAACATTTTATCATAAAAAGGTACTAATAATAAAGGATAATTTGGCATCGGCATCCATTGCAGGGATATGGATGGGACCCTTAACTAGTGTTTGAAATTTATATAATAATTTGGATAGGCATATCATATTTGGATGAATGACGTAATTCTTATGGGGCTGAAATGAAATGTGCGCAAAAACAATATGCTTTCCTGGAGCTAGTGGTTACACTTGCACATACTGCGAACATGTGTGTTCATTTACTCGCAGTATTTCTTTAGTACTTTGGCATACGACAGCTGATTATAGTACTATGTTATCGTGTTCCTCTTCCAAAAACAAAAACAAAAACAAACATAAAAAAAGACATCAAGACAGCAGAGGCATATGGGGAATAGAAATGAAGTCAACATTAGAATCAAACAACTGTCATCACCCAGTAAAGAGGGGAAATATGGGTATTGCAATAGTGGTATTTAGTAAACTAAATATAATATCATTTCCTCCCTAATCTGTAGTCAAAAGTTACTTCTGAGTGTATATTTTTATATTATATATGAAGTATATGTGCAAATGCCATGGAATCCTTGCAGGTTAGGTGGGTATGGACAATGGACAATGGACAGTTAAAAGATACTCCTATACATCATCATATTCATCACTAAACACATTACTACTACTGTAACATTAGTAATAAATAATACTCTATCTACGACACCTTAAATGCTCACTGAAAATAATTTTGTTTAATCATAGCAACATTCAGGATATACAACATGATTAGATATTGTTCAATGATATTAAAGATTCTAGCTTATAATTAATCAGCTAATTATTAATGCTTTAAAAATTGATTGGATTCTTGCATGTCCTACTATCAAAATAAGCATGAGTGGACAAAACTAATCTTTAAATTTCATGTTTTGAGTTTAACAAAAGCTTTGAAGAGGAAGATCAGGAATATTCCTTCTAACAATCTTTTCTTTTATTATTATTACTATTTCACATATATAGTGCTCCTTCCGTTCTCAAAAGATTTGAACATTGATAAAATTTGTACTGTTCACACAAGCGTTTTGATTTAAAGTTTTATCATAGTTATACAAGTTAAAACATAGTCAAGTGAGATCTTGTTAGATTCATCTCGTCGAGTAGTTTTTAAATATGGAACTTTTAGAGTTTTTACTTGTACCGAACTTCAGTTATTAGTGGTTTAAAATGTGCATTGGACTGCGTGCACAGTTGGTCCGTTACAATTTTTTGGAAACGGAGGGAGTAATTTTTTAATACTGCAATAGTATTTAATTGTGTTCTAGTACTAAGAATAATAGAAGGAAAAAAAAACAAGGAAAAATGTGATATAGCAGCCTTAATTGTTGACAGATTGGCACACATATAGTTTATAGTACTAGTTTGGTAGAATGGTTGGAGGACCAGCAGCAAAGGAAGAACACAGGTCCATTCATTCATGATTTGATTGAACCATTTAAGTATAACAGTATGTAATATGTTTGATTGATCCAAGCATGACTTGGACTGATTCAACTTCATCTTGACATCTTCCTTCATATCGATATAGACTACTAAAATATACACATTTATGCATGTTTGTATGTATGCATATGTATCTAGCTTCAGTGTCTGATTCCACAAAAGAATCACACAAGACAAGAGGGGACCACCCATCAATCTTGTAGCCAGTCAGAAAATTACATTACTACTAGTTGCAATAAAATGCAAATGAATCTCTGTATTTCTTCCACCTCCTGTCTGTACAAGTAGTACAAGGCTAAAGGCTCATCATCATATCTTCTTTCCCCCCTCACTGCCTTATTTTGATTGCCCCTTTCGGGCAACTGATTACTCACTGTTGTGCCACACTGCCACCCGATCTCATCATCATATATTTATATGTAAGAATGCAAGATGAGTGAGCGATTTGGTGTAGTTTTATAAAGATGGATAGAGTGAGAGTTGGACTTGGTAGGGCAAGTTGATGGATCATGAGATTATGTACCTGTACGAAACGATGCCCCCACCCAATACCCAATACCCATTAATCCAGACTCCAGCCATCACATATTCACATGGATAGATGGATCTTCATCCCCAATAAATGTGAGCAATTTTAGGTGGAAGAGCAGTGCAGGAGGGTAAAAATGGAAACACAGACAAGGCAGAACAAACCCATGTGGTTTTGTTCTGCAGCTGCTGAAATGGTTTGTAGACGTAGAGTTGCTTTTACCTCAAAAGACACAGTCAAGGGAATTTTCCAAAATAAAAAGATTGATTATTCCTTCAGGAGGACCTCACCTCACCTCACCTCACCGCGTGAGACTTAGAGACTTGTGACCACCTTTTTGTTCTAAGAATCCCTTCCCTTTCCCCCTTGTTGCTATACTCACCTCTCGGTGACGCACACACACACTACTATATCTTCTTACTTGCTCACCCCTACATAAATAACATAAGTACCCACCATTAACTAGTTACTGTGGAATGTCTAAATCATTACTTAAATAAAAAGATGACTCTGACTTAAGAGAGTACTAACAAGCAACAAGAATTAATAGAGGAGGGTGGTTGTAGCTTTAATTTGTTCTCTTCAAATATGGAGTGGCATGATTTAGTGACTTTCCTTCTAAAAATGAAGCATCCAGTACTCTTCATGAGTCATTGATTATGCCATTAGGAGAAGCTCCTTTTCTTCTTCAAGACAATGAACTCAATTCCTGCTTTAATTTGGACCCCATTTCCATGCTCTAAATTGAACTTCCAAATTGCACTAGTTATGGTGCGTTTCTGTATTAACCTTGTGAGATGTGGAGAACATGTAGAATGCTAAACAAGAAGCCATCTTGATTGCCATCAAGGGGAAGTGCAGAAGTTTGTAAATAATCCAAGTTATTATTATCACAATAATGCAACTCAAAATTTAATAATTTCATTAGACATTACTCATATCAACCTGAATACTACTATTTTATCCAATATTGTAGTAGTTTCAGTCAGACTAAAATTAGCTAACTTCTTCTTTATACAAGTAATAGATAAACATTTGACAATTGATGAATCCAAAGAAGATCATACGCAGACAGCTCAAAACCCAAAATAATTTCTTTAAGATTCATTATTCCCTTGAGAACATATTAGTAGTAATAAATGGTAAATGGTTCATATGTTGTCTGCCTAGAAAAACAAACTTACATAACATTATGCTCACAAGCGTTACTACCTTCCTCTCTTCCATTCCTGCGAGCTGCCGACTGGGAGGTCAACTAAAAACAAACCTCCATTTACTTGTTTGATCCCAAAAATATCCGGGATCGGATTCGGATTTTGATTCAATGGAAACCAAGGCATACAAACAATTAGGCACGGGGACCAACTTAAATGGCTGAAAAACTACATACTCTGTGTTAGAAGAATTAGAAATCGCCTATTGATTCGGGATATGGACATTTGCCTGCGTACTCCTCCCTTCAGATTTCCAACTTCCAAAATATGTTGCTGCTGTCGTCGTGATGATTGTTCCCTAGTGCCGCCACTTTGGCACTGTTGGCATTCACAGCCAGCAATTTACCTTTCCCTTCTTGAGGCGGCAATTCACAGGCTTCGCTAATGGAATTCGATCTCAGATCAGCCGGAGGGATGAAGCAGTCCGGTGACAGACCGGGGACATTGAACGCAACCTCCTCGATCGTCCAGGCTTCCTCCATTCTGGTTTTGGTGTGGCTCAACGCCATCTCCCCGAATCGGAATAATGTCACGACAGAGTGCCCGGAATGCGCGATCATGACTCCTTCGACGGGCCTGTAGTCATCTAGGGAGGAGCTGATTGTGGTCTCCCAGTAGACGGCATCCCCACCGTTGGATTGAATACGGGTGAGGTGTGAATCCTCCATGTGGATGAGGAGCCCCGTCTTCTGACTGAAGTACCCGAACAGGACGTGCCTTATGATCTCGGCAGGTCCTTCGCTCCTCGCCTGCAGCGTCCGGTGGTCCGCCGTGACCTTGAGGATGAAGCAGTCCTCACCGGTGATGCTCTTTTCGCCTATGCAGATGGCGTCGGCGAACATGGAAGCGGTTGTTCTTGGATCAAGCCCCTACATTGATTTTAAGAAAGCTTTTAGTTTTAGATGACATGAATCAGCATAGACTAATAATAAAAGTGTGAGCTTTTTTTTTGTTTATTTTGAGGACCGACCTGAAGGGCACGACGCAAAGGCCTAACGGGGCCCTTTGCCATGTGGGAGCCAAGCCACGGCGTGTGCCTCCAGACGAGGTCCCCATTGCAGCCGGCGCGGACTTTGCTTCCCCCGACGGCGAGCTCCACGTACCACATGTCGGGATTCATCTGCCACAACACGAATCCACCCGATTCGGCTGCTCTACCAGCATTCCTGTTCTTGACGACCTTAGTGGCCGTCTCGAACTCACAAGCTACCATCTTTAACTTCCCCAGCGCGTACGCGTTCTTAATTGAGCTCTGCACTTTTACCCCTCCACAAGCTGCACTGTATTGCTGCACAATGTACTGCGCTGACAGAGTTTCCTACACAATAGTAGTATTTTGTAAGTATTTTGCATACCAGAGATTACAAAATAAGAATCTAATTATGAAATACTTATCTATCTATCATCAATTATTATATATTATTACTTGTACTTACAATTGGTGTGGCTTTGATGCTGAGGTGAGGCGAGGGTTCGGCGGTGCTGACGTGGACGGGGGCGAGAGGGGCGCCCATGACGCCGAGGAGCAGCCTCAGATCAGACCTCTTGTTCCCAAACCCATTCTCATCCACGCTCACCGACGGGTTGCGGCTCAGCTGCCCCCTGACCCATTCCCCAAACCCTGACCCGACCCGCTTCGAGCCCCCGAATTCCTCGCCGTCCTGATCCGGACCTTCCATGAGCGGCGTCAGCGTCCGGAGGCTGCTTGATCTCCCGACTAGGGAGTCGGGATTGACGGAGTCCTTCCTCCGGCGAAAACCCGGGGAGATGCTTCGGGAGCGTGAGCGGGTGCGCGCCGGAGAAAGGCCGCGTATCACCTCTGCAAAGAAATTGTTTTTTGTCTCCATAACAGAAAAGAAGAAGATGAGGAATTGAGGGAGGGTGGAGTAAATAATTAATCAGTGGAAACTAAAAATTGGCATGTAGGTGAATTTTATGGTAAAGGGTTTTGAGCTTGAGAAGGAGATGGAGATGAAGATCGTGGGTTGATGAATGAAAGGTGAAATTATGGAGGAGTGGGGTGGGGGACTGTTAACAGCGCGGAAAACGTTGAGGAGAAAAAGGTCGAATCTTTAGAGAGAGAGAGAGAGAGAGAGAGAGATAACAGGTCGGATTGTAATAGTAGTATGTGTGTGAAAGAAAGCCAAGAGGAAGAGGAGGAGGTTGATGCTGTTGATTTCTCAAACAGGGACGGGAGTTCGGCACCGGGATTCATCTTTGGGACTTTTTAAGTGAACTATGGTGTGGATTTATTCGGGATTCTAGGTCCTTGGTGTTGAAAGTTAATAGTGTGGAATTTCATGGGTCAATTTAAAAGAATAAATAATATTAACGGGCCTTTCAGTTTTCCTTTCGGTTTTTTTTTTTTTTTTTTCCCTTCATATTTTTCTTTGTTATCTGGTAGGGGTGTCAATTTGGACACGAACATACGAAAAAATTCTGGTTTGGGTTAGTCATTTTGGGTTTTTTCAAATCAGGTCTACCCGATACCTGACCTGAAATATTATACCACCTGCTCAACCTGACACGAACACGATCCGAAACTGAAATTGTGTTAATTTCGGCCTATAACCCAAAAAAACGAATCCGAAACTGAAATTTTAGGTTTGAGTTTGGTCATTTTGGGGTTTTTTTCGAAATCAGGTCGACACGAAACCCGACTTGAAATGTTATACAACCTGATCAACCCGACACGTACACGGCCCGAAACCTGAAATTGACACCCCTATTATCTGGAATGTAGTACTAGTATCATAGTACTTCCGTCGTTCTTTAATATTTGTTCTATTTGCATAGTGATTATTATTCATTAAGTAACTTTAATCAAAATTTTTATTATAGTTACATATGAAAAATATAGTCAAATTAGATGTTAGATTCGTCTAATCACGTAGTTTTTAAATATTAAATTTTTATAATTTTTATTTATATAAGATTTAAGTTATTAATGATTTAAAATGTGCATTGGATTACGTAAAATATAAAAGTGGTGCAGATATTAAAAAACGAATGAGGAAGTTTGTAATTTTATGGGTCTTCTTTAATTGGGGATGGCATAAGTTTATTGCCGATATACTTCATTATATCGACTAAGTCCACTATATTAAGTTTTTCACTTATTATACTGCATATAATTCATCTCTTTTTTATGCCTCTCCAATATATTTTAGAAATATATCCACTAAAACCATCTCCAATAGCCAACACCAAACTCAAATCCATTTTACAGTAAATGTCACATCAAATAGTAATTCATCTCCAACCATTTACACTAAACTCAAACTCAAAAGAATATTCTCTATATATTCTTACCCATACATACTTATTTATTTTTTCAATTATACCCATCATTTATTATAATTATACATTAACCCCACATAAATTCAATACTCATTAATTAAGAAAGAATTACATAATTGGAATACAAATTACACTAAATGGCGGGACATACATATTTATTTAAAAGCAAATGATTTTTATCCAACATCAAGAATTGGAATTTGTGCGTTTTTCCCACAAGTGTTCAACTAATGTATTACGAAGTTCAAAATGTACATCTCTACTTCTCATGTTCGAGCATATGCTCAAGCTGAGCAAGTGCGTATTTTACAAAAAAAAGAGCCAAAGAACAAGGTCAACCGGATCCTTATGCAACTAGAACATATTCTCCGTATTTCAATAGTGTTGGAGGATCCGATGTTGATTAGATGACTATTAACTTAATTTTCCGTTTCCGTAATTATTTGGTTGTTTTTTTTAAAATATTTGAGATGTGTTATTTTTAATTATATTTTCGTATGCTAATGTAATTTTTTTAATGATCGCTAATATTGTATCAAAACTTTAAAAATTTAGTTATCTTTATGTTTAATATTTATTTTATAAAGAAACCTTAAAATTTTAATATAAATAAATATAGAAAAAATTTAATAAAAAATGTATGAAGTATAAAATTATTATTTATTAACCATAATACAAAATTAAATCAATATTCAATTTGCAATAATTGGATGGATGAGATTGCTGTAACACCCCCATTTTCCCTAAAAGAAAGGCGGAAGCACAGTGCGGGAAGAATGGGCCGATGTTACCGCCACGCATTCCGGGCCGTCCGGAATACGCTACGGCTAGCAGGCATACTTGCATAAAATCAGAGTTTAATATATATATGTTACTTACTTTCCGGATAAGTTAACATATAATTTACGCATAAGCTTATAATGCTGTAACAAGTATAAAATAATTTTAATAAATTTATTTAATAAAAGAGACACTAAAAAAAATAGTTCATCACACACACATATATATAGATATAATCGTTCATCATACATTAAAATATGAGGCGTATAAATTACAGGAACGGTGGAAACTTTAAAATATACGTCCTCGCTTATTTAACACGCATATGCCAAGTTGTTTGACTCCATTAAGGAGATTTAAAATATTATACATAACTTGCACTCAAATTTAAATTATTCGGAATAAACCCAAACCGTGCCCGATGCGTGAAATGTTTACTGATCTTCACAAATATCAAAACCTGCGAATGAATATGAAAAGTGTAGAGTCAGCGAAAAACAATCGCTGAGTAAGTAGACCCTTACTCCCGGAGGAGGTCGAGTTACGGAAATAATTTAAATAATATTTAGGGAATAAGGCATGCTTAAACGAAGATAATTTATACATAAATGAAATATTATTCTATATCCCGGGAACAGATAATATAACAATATGCGTTACCGAGAAATAATTATCTCAGCCACCGTGTTGTGCAGGTTCCCCGCTGTAGGGCGCAATTCGCACATACACTCAAGGGTGTGGGGAGGTAAGAAATTTCCTCAAACCCACTGTGAGATAAGGTAATGGCATCGGGCTAAATAATCCCAGTGGTCCCCGTGTGGCTAAATATTGCACAGCAAACGTGGGAGTTGGGCAGCAGCGACCCACACACAGTCCCACCCCCGTAACAATGCGCGCTCAAAAATCCGTAGGATTTTGAGAATGGTTATAACAATTATTAAGCACAGTAAAAATGGCATACCAATATTCCAAAAGCAGTAGGAAGCAATAAGCATAAATTTAAAATATAAATGCGGTATTGAAATTTATGCTCAAGCTAAAATAAAATTGGGCTTACTCCAAAGAGTAAAAATCCACTTACAGTTACCGTGGCGAAATGGTATGACACACGCACAGGCTACGAGCAGATACCCCTCTTACAGCTATTTGGCTAGCAAAATTTTGAATTAGTTTAGTATAATATAATAGTATTTAGAATAAATAATAGTTATATATATATACACATATTTTTATTTATTTATGTATTTATATATATATATATATATATATTTAATAATTCTTACCAGAGAGTTGTTAAATCCGAATTCTCCTACTGCTCTCAAAATGGCAAGATAAAACGTGGGAATAGCTGGAAAGTTGGAAAAATAAAATAGAATAATAAAAAAAAATATAGCTGGAATAGGAAGGAATACTGGAATAATCTGGGAAGGAGGAAGAGTGGTGAGCTGATGAGGAATTGGGGATGGTTTTATAAACAATCCATCCGCGTTCCTATTTAATACTATCAACATCATTTGTCCTACAAAAAAAAATCCTCCACACTCTCCTTCTCCTCCACAACTCTCCTTTCAAGTTTGCCCCATGCTCATGAATTCTCCCGGGCACACAACGAGCGGCGATGGAGACACGGCGATGGCGACCGGTTGCCGACAATGGCCCTTCTTCTCTATCTCTTTCTATTTTATTTTTATTTTTATGGGTGTTTGGAATTTTGGAGGAGAAGGGGGTGGTGGTGGTGGCTGTCGGCCGGATCTGGTGGTAGAGGTGGTGGCTCGCGGTGGTGGTGAGATGGGGAAGGGGCGGCGAGGGCTGTTGGGCGGCGGTGGTGGCGCGGCGAGCTCGGCGGGGTGCGGTGGTGGCAGGGCTCGGCCTCCCTCTTCTTCTCCTCTCCTTTCTCTTTTCTTGTTTGTTTTTGTGGTTTTTGAATGGAAATGGTGGTGTGAACTAAGGGCGGAGGAAGATGGAGAGGTGGCGGGTGGTGGTGGCGAGAATTCCGCCGGTGGTGGTGGCGGAAATGGAGAAGGATGATGGCTCGGTGGTGGAGGTTGGGGATGGCCGACGGGTGGTGGCTTGGTGGCGATGGTGGTTGGGGAAGGAGATGGCCGCAGTTGGTGAGGAGGCCGCCGGGGTGGTGGTGGCGCGGGGGCTGCTGGGCGGCGGCTGTGTGGCGGCGAGAGAAGGCCGGAGATGGTGGTGTTGCCGGTGATGAAAAATGGTGGTTGTGGTGGTCCGGCTGGCGGAGATGGGGGCTGGGGTGGTGGCCGGCGGCTCGCCGGAATCTCGCCGGCGGTGGTGGCGGCGCCGGAGGGCAGTAGGGTTAGGGTTAGGGTTTGTGTAATGGGTTGGGCTTTTGAGTTGGATTGGGCCTAATTGGTTTGTGTTTTGGGCTTTTATTTATTTATTTATTTATTTTGCTCTCTTCTTTTACTTGTTGGGTCATACAATTTACTGGCCCAATTTTATCCAACCAACTAATTAATCTAAACTATGGACTTAATAATTCTTAACACTTAAAATTTTAAACTTACGGATTTAATGGGATAAATTTTATTTACCAATTTGGCACCAATAATCAAATAATTAAAGGCTCCGAATCCTTAATTTGGGATAATTGTTACTTAAGTAGTACTTAAGTAGTTAGACAAAATATAATTTTTTTCAACACTTGAATGGATTAATATTTTAATTCATATCTAATAATATTAATCCGACATTTATAAATTCATGGTACCATCGGACTTGTACCAATTAATTATGTAGATACTACATAATTAATAGATTATTTAAATCCATTAAGTTAATATTATCATTATTAGAAAGAGCCTTTTTTTTTAAATATATTTATTTTACTACTATTATTTTCAGAATCTTGTTACTATTATTAGTCAAGATTGTATCAAAAGAAAAATAAAATAATGACAAGCCTTTATCAATATTTAACATTATATATAATATAGTTAAATATAATAAATAAATTATCCAATTAAAGCCATGATTCACGTATCCAAGATATACACTACAAATAAAATTGGTGGCTAATATAGTGTTCACACTTAGAATTTAGAAGACATTTTATTTTAGAAACTTTAAATGTCACTATTTGAAATTTAGGATTTTATGCAAAATTTTATGGGGTGTTATAATTGCAATTATTTTAATTGCAAAAAGTGAGATATGTTTGTGAATAGTAAAAACTCAAATTTGAGTATTTACTATTCATAAAACTCAAAAAACTTAAAATAGGTTTGGTTTTAGGGTATTATTGGAGAAAAGATGCCAACCCATTTTGAGTTATAGGGTACCATTGGAGATGCTCTAAGTCCACTATATTAAGGCGACGTTTGACAAAAAAGAGGTGGAACAACTTTTCCACCTATTTCTTATTTTATTAATAAAAAGTAGTCCAATAAAATACTCTTAATGTAACTAGAATACATTTTAAATATGATTAGATAAAGAAAAAAAATAATTGATGAGAGTTTTTTTTTTTATCACTTACTCACTGTAAACCGTCAGCAAAAAATTGAGTCAACAATAAGTGATAAGGCCATCTCCAACCCACACCTCTATTTTACAGTTACACTATTTCTATTTTACAGTCAGATTTACAGTTTTCCACTATCCTTCTCCAACCCACAACTCTAAATTTCCCTCTACAATAGAATATTCCATTTTGATTCCCTTTACTATTCATATAATATTACATTTATCAATTATATTAATACATATTTGTATTAATATATATAATATATTAAATATTTATATTTATATAATTTAATTAAAAATAATAATTACTTTGTATTTATATTTATGTACATTAATAATTATCATATTAAAATTATTTTCTTAATATTTAATTTAATTTTTTAATAATGAATAAAATTTAAAACTATATTACAAAAAAGTAATTTTAAAAACAAACAATTTATTAAACACATTTCATAACTCATAATACATTAAACATCATAACTCATGCGTTCTTCCCACAAATGTTCAATCAAAGCATTACGAAGTGATATATGTGCATCTTTGTCCTTAATTTTCTTAAATCGGGCAAGAAATGTCTGGAATTGATCGAGTCCTTCATTCACAATTTCAACGTCTGGGATAGAAACTTCTCTTGCTTCATCGATGGGTATATTAAGATCTCGCTCATCCTCAATTATCATATTGTGCATGATAATACACGCAGACATAATATCATGCAAATCATCCTTGCTCCAATACCGGGAAGGATTTGCAACAATTGCAAACCGGCTTTGAAGAACTCCAAACGCCCGCTCGACATCCTTCCTACACGACTCTTGTTTCATTGCAAAATACCTCTTTTTTTCTGTGCGAGGATCGTGAATAGTTTGAACAAGTGTTGCCCACTTTGGATATATTCCATCCGCGAGGTAATAACCCATATCGTACACTTTTCCTTGGATGACATAATGCGCTGGTGGAGCGATGCCTCTAGCCAATCTGCAAAAAGATGAGATCTTTCCAAAACATTTATATCATTATTGGACCCTAGCATACCAAAGTACGCATGCCATATCCAAAGATCGTAATCAGCACTAATTTCAAGGATTATTGTCGGTTTTCCACTACGTCCCGCATATTGCCCTGCCCAAGCAGTTGGACAATTTTTCCACCTCCAATGCATGCAATCTAGAGAGCCTAACATCCCTGGAAATCCACGTTGTTTACCAATATACAGTAGTCTAGCAACATCATTCGGATTAGGGGATCTCATATATTGGTTGGAAAATATTTCAACGATTGCACGACAAAACCTTTTCACACATTCAATTGTAGTTGACTCACCAATATTTATGTATTCATCGACTGCATCCGCCGGCATTCCATACGCCAACACCCGAAAGGCAGCTGTAACCTTTTGTAGAGTGGACAAACCCGGTCTCCCAAGTGCATCCATACGTTGAACGAAGTACTCGTCGTGGCTTTTTAACGCTTCAACAATACGAAGAAATAAATTTCGAGACATCCGAAAACGTCTACGAAACATCTCTTCATTGAAGGTTGGAGTTTCAGAAAAGTAGTCATTGAAAAGTCGTTCGGCAGCTCCTTCTCGATCACGATGGACTACTCTACGCCCACGAACCGAACCTCCATGAACGTTTGTTGAATTTTGGGATGCTAATAATGCCCCTATTGCAAGATTGTTGTTATGCATTTGTTGAAACAATCTTTGTTGAAACTCTTCAAGGTCGTCATCATCGCCGAAGATGTGATTCATCGTTCCTAAGACTTTTATATAATCAAAATACAATGGAAGATGTGATTTATTCTAAACAAGATGTCTACTTTAAATAGATAAATTGAATGTGGCCTAGAAAGAATACGAGCCATTGGATTCATGCTTTAAATCCGAACCATTAGATTTGTCGGTGGAATCTTGACCGTTAATGTAGAATATTATTTAAAAAGACCAAATCCGAACCATTGGATGTGTCGGCATGATCTAGACCATTGATGTGGCATCCAATTCAAACGACTCGATCTGAACCATTGGATTCATTCTTTAAATCCGAACCATTGGATGTGTCGGCAGGATCTAGACCATTGATGTGGCATCCAATTCAAACGACTCGATCTGAACCATTGGATTCATTCTTTAAATCCGAACCATTGGATGTGTCGGCAGGATCTAGACCATTGATGTGGCATCCAATTCAAACGACTCGATCTGAACCATTTGATTCAATCTTTAAATCCGAACCATTAGATTTGTCGGTAGGATCTAGACCGTTGATGTGGTATCCAATTCAAACGACTCGATCTGAGCCATTGGATTCAATCTTTAAATCCGAACCATTAGATTTGTCGGTCGGATCTTGACCGTTGATGTGGTATCCAATTTAAACGACTCGATCTGAACCATTGGATTCAATCTTTAAATCCGAACCATTAGATTTGTCGGTCGGATGTTGACCGTTTGATTTGTGAGAACTTTAATTATAAATAAGTTGTAGTGGAATAGACTCTACACCTCCCACATTCCATTTACAACATTGGATTCAACTATATACTCTCCTTTCTTTCATTTATTCTCTAGGGCAAGCTCAAGAAATGCCAATTACAGCATTGATGAAGATAAACAACTTTGTCATGCATACATCGAAATTTCCCAAGATCCTGAAATTGGCATATCCCAAAAAAAAGAAATGTTCTGGCAACGTGTTACTGATGCATTGAACCTACAAAAACCCAATTAATCTGTTCCGGATAGAACTTGGCGTTCCGTTGAGAGCCGAATGCAGACCATCTTGGCGGCCACGGCAAAGCTTAAATCTTGCATCCAACAAGTCGAGTATATGAAACCAAGTGGTATCTCCACAAGTGATTTGGTAAGTTTAGCTATGCATTTGACAATCTGTTTTCATGTATGTCAATAGATATTCTAAAACTTTAGTAAATATGCAGATGAAACGAGCAAAGGAGCTGATGATGATGGAAAAGAAGTATGAAAAAGGATTCAAATTTGAGCATGTGTGGGATATATTGAAGGATTTCGAAAAGTTCTCTTGCAAGGCCCAAAAATCACGATGTGAAGATTTTTCAACTCAATCACTCAGTTCAAATACCCCGATGCCGGAATCTCCTATGTCACCTCCCTCAATTCCTTTTTCTGTCAATTTAAGTGATGGTAGCGGCAGTGGATCTGGATCTGGATCTCAACGCCCTTTGGGTGTTAAAAAATCTAAACTGAAAAAGAAGAAAGGTGAAGATATGTCTGTTTTTGTTAATACATTGTTGGAAAGTAATAAACAAATGCAGGCATATTATGAGGAGACAAAGAAAGCCCAAGACCGGAGGATTGCCGCTATTGAAGAGGCGAATGAGTTGGCCAGGAAGAAGCAAGATCAAGAAACCATGTTGATTGATCCAATGACAAATTCCGATCCCATGCGACGTATGTTTATCCAACAATCACAAGCTGAAATAATGGAGAGAATGCGTCAGCAGTCTTCATTCACTCCCAACACTAATTTTGGCTTTCAAAATTATTTTGGAGACATCGGGGGTTCCGGATCTGGCCATGATTTGGGAGATTATTAATTTAGTTTACTGTATTATGTTTTAATTAATTTTTCACTACTTTTGTATCTCATTTCAATTTAAATTTAATGTTATGGTCTTTTAATTTAATAATTTCTATTTTATTATATTTGTATTAAATTTAATATATTAAAAAAAAAGATGAACTTAAATTTTAAAAAAATAGATAAGAAAGAAAATAATTAAAATAAAAGAAAAATAAAAAAAATTATAAAAAAAATAAAACAAAAATGAAAAAAAAAGATCTAATAACAAAGTAAATAAAAAAAGAGAAAAAAAAAATAAATAAATAAAGGGGATACCGGGGGATGAACAGTGCACCGCAAAAAATTGCGGTGCACTGTGCGGGAACGCCAAAAATGGCGTTCCCGGCCGCAATCTTTGCGGGCGCGTTGGAGCGCCCGCAAGCGGCATTTTCCCCTCCAACGCCATTTTTGGCGGTGCGTTGGAGGTGGTCTAAGAGGTACCAAACAAAGCATAAGGTTAATTTTGATTTTTTTAAGAAGAGGTTAATTTTGAATTTGATGGGGCTTGAGAAATTAAAAATTCACCCAAAAAAAAAAAAAAGAAAAATAAAAAAAGAGTCTATTCTGTATTCTTTTGGGGTTCTCTTATAAAAGTTTCAACACTCAACACGGTTGTGTGAACAAAAACTGAACTCTAATTAATGCCAATTTATTGTTCCCTCCAGTACAATCTATAATAGATACTGTATACTTCCTCCGTTTTTATTTGTTTGCTACAGACCAACATCGCACGCAGTTCAATGCACATTTTAAATCGTTAATAACTCAAGTTCGGTACAAGTAAAAATTCTACAAGTTCCATATTTAAAAACTACATGATGAGACGAATATAACAAGATCACACTTGACTATATTTTAATTTGTATAGCTATGAGAAAAATTGAAATCAAAGTAGTTCAATGAATAGTGACAAAACTTCCTATGTAGCTGTTATCACAAAAAATATTATATCCGGAAAAATTGGGATTTAAGTAATTTAATATGGGCAATTTAGTTGGCCTGAAAAATTAAATTACTTGATTAATTGAATAAAAACATTTTAATGGCAAATAAAAAATATATATATATAATAAATATATAGGTTACTTGGCAAGGCAACACAATTATCCTACAGTCATCTCGGGTCGCCCGGACACCCAGAGGTATAGACTGGGGATAAGCTACATGCCAGGACCCCATGGGGAGATCTCTGGTCGACCAAGAAGGGTGTCTTGGTCGATCACAAGATATTCCATGGAGATGGGAACTCCTCTTCGTTGTTTAAGTGCTCTGAATGGGCCTAGAATGGCTAAAAAGGGGTTATACGACCCGCCGGAAGCCTGGACAGGGAGAGGAACATGCCCACACCCGATGGAAGGGTCCATGGTCGACCAAGGGGATGTAGTGGTCGACCAAGAGGAGTCCCATGGGAAAAGTCCTCCTTTTTTAGTGTCTAAGTGCTCCGAATGGGCCCGGGATGGCCAGAAAGGGGTTATACGACCTACCGGAAGCCTGGACAGGGGGAGGAACATGTCCAAACCCCATGGGAGGGTCCATGGTCGACCAAAGGGCTGTAGTGGTCGACCAAGAGGAGTCCCATGGGAAAAGTCCTCCTTTTTAGTGTCTAAGTTCTCCGAATGGGCCCGGGATGGCCAGAAAGGGGTTATACGACCTACCGGAAGCCTGGACAGGGGGAGGAACATGCCCACACCCCATGGAAGGGTCCATGGTCGACCAAGGGGCTGTAGTGGTCGACCAAGAGGAGTCCCATGGGGAAAGGTCCTTCTGTTTAGTGTTTAAGTGCTCCGAATGGGCCCGGAATGGCCTGAAAGGGGTGATACGACCTACCGGAAGCCTGAACAGGGGGAGGAACATGTCCAAACCCCATGGGAGGGTCCATGGTCGACCAAGGAGCTGTAGTGGTCGACCAAGAGGAGTCCCATGGGGAAAGGTCCTTCTGTTTAGTGTTTAAGTGCCCCGAATGGGCCCGGAATGGCCTGAAAGGGGTTATACAACCTACCGGAAGCCTGGACAGGGGGAGGAACATGACCACACCCCATGGGAGAGTCCAAGGTCGACCAAGGGGCTGTAGTGGTCGACCAAGAGGAGTCCCATGGGAAAGGTCCTCCTTTTTAGTGTTTAAGTGCTCCGAATGGGCCCGAGATGGGCCAGAAAGGTGTTATACGACCTACAGGGAGCCTGGACAGGGGGAGGAACATGCCCACACCCCATGGAAGGGTCCATGGTCGACCAAGGGGATGTAGTGGTCGACCAAGAGGAGTCCCATGGGGAAAGGTCCTCCTTTTTAGTGTTTAAGTGCTCCGAACGGGCCCGGAATGGCCAGAAAGGGGTTATACGACCTACCGGAAGCCTGAACAGGGGGAGGAACATGACCACACCCCACGGGAGAGTCCATGGTCGACCAAGGGGCTGTAGTGGTCGACCAAGAGGAGTCCCATGGGAAAGGTCCTCCTTTTTAGTGTTTAAGTGCTCCGAACGGGCCCGGGATGGGCCAGAAAGGTGTTATACGACCTACAGGAAGCCTGGACAGGGGGAGGAACATGCCCACACCCCATGGAAGGGTCCATGGTCGACCAAGGGGATGTAGTGGTCGACCAAGAGGAGTCCCATGGGGAAAGGTCCTCCTTTTTAGTGTTTAAGTGCTCCTAATGGGCCCGAGATGGCCAGAAAGGGGTTATACGACCTACCGGAAGCCTGGACAGGGGGAGGAACATGCCCACACCCCATGGGAGAGTCCATGATCGACCAAGGGGCTGTAGTGGTCGACCAAGAGGAGTCCCATGGGATAGGTCCTCTTTTTTAGTGTTTAAGTGCTCCGAACGGGCCCGGGATGGCCAGAGAGGTGTTATACGACCTACAGGAAGCCTGAACAGGGGGAGTAACATTCCCACACCCCATGGAAGGGTCCATGGGGATGTAGTGGTCGACCAAGGGAATATGACTTGACCATCCCCTTGATATGCCCAAAGGATGCGCAACCGCCCAATATGCAAGACGGGCTATAACCAACCAAAGGCCAGCTCAGACTTAGTTTCGAGCCTTGGAATGACACAAGACTAATCAAGCCACAAAGGAGACACCAGGCAAGCCAGAGGGTTGTGGAAGAGAAAGCGAAGGCAAGTCATTGAACGGAGCAGTTATTTCCCACAGATGTGCTAGGGAAGCGGTTACACAAAGCGTCTATAAATACAACTTTATTGCAGAAGGAAAAGGAAATCAACACACAACTCAACACTCCACAGGAGTTTTTTATCTTTTTCTTAGTTCGTAGAATTAGTTCATAGCTTTAGTTTCCGTAGTCTCCTTCGTAGTTGTAATAGCTAGTTCTTGTAATTCGCAGTGGGCAAGAAATCCATTCTTGTTCATTGTTTTTAGTTATTGAAAGACGCAATCTTACGGTAGAATTTATTCAGATTCAGCCGTCTTAGCCTGCAAAGGCTTACTATTTATTGTTCGTTGCATCCCAGCGATAACAATTTGGCGACCACAGTGGGAGACGATTGAAACGTCTACCATAGATCAATTATCAAATTTGGAAAGTTTGGATAGCTTGGTGTTAAGATCACGAGTGATATCCCGGATAAATATGTCCACGCCAAGAACATCCACTAGCACTACTACTGGCGGAATTCCGCCACCACCTGTGCCGCCCACGACAGGGCATAATACTGCCAGTGTCAATGTTGTACCAATGGACTTAATACCAAATCTGATGAATCAATTTACTGAATTATTGGACAACCGTTTGGCGGCTATGCGGAATGAGTTATCTGCTCAAGCCTCACCCCAGGGATTTTTTGCTCAAGGGCCGTCTGCGGCCAACATGGGCAACTTCCCACCCAGAACAACAAATGGCCTACCCTTAGGGCAAGGCCAGATGGTCACTCCACTCCCAGTTTTGCCAACTTTTGGCATGGGAGAGGTGCAATCACAGAACTATGATAGGCCGGAAGCCAGTAACAACAGGGGCAAGCGGCCGACAGCGACGTATCCTAACAATATCCCATTAGGAGGACAACATGCTTTTGTCCCTACCAGTGTGGAGAATTATCTAGCGGATACATCTCCAATCCGGCCCATGGGAGAGCTAGGTGGAAATCAGGAACCATGGAGGCCACTTATGGCCAATCCGTCAGGTCCCAACAACCATTACGCACCTCCCATGGTACATACCCACCAAAACCTAGGGATGCCAGTCGATGGCTATAATCCCAATCCTAATATACCAGCTCCTCCACAAGGCCCTCCCATTGATCCTGACATTTTAGCAGATATGTTACGAGATCAATTTGGTCTCAACGTGAGGCCAACTGGTCGGATGGCTTATCAGAAGCCATACCCCGAGGCCATTACCCGTGATCATCCTCTTCCTAGGGGTTTCAGGGTGCCTGACTTTGCTACCTTCTCAGGCGAAGACGACTCGTCTACTATTGAACACATAGGGCGGTTTGCAGCCCAGTTAGGAGAAAATGCAAGAAACCCCTACTACAAAATGCAGTTATTCTCCTTATCACTAACTAAGACCGCATTTTCGTGGTTCGCCAACTTACCTCCTGGCCACTTCAGAACGTGGGAAGACATGGAGGGGGCATTCCACACTCGTTTCTTCAACCCAGTACCAACAGTGTCAGTTACTGACATAGTGGATGCCAAACAGTTGCCCAAGGAAACTGTCATAGCTTTCATAGAAAGGGTGAGACGGTTGAAGTCACGTTGCTCAACCGCATTAGATGACTCTGAAATGACCAAGATCGTGGTTAGAAATATGGCACCCACTTATAGAAAGCAGTTAACTGCCCACGACATCCCAGATCTTTCATCACTAGCCTCAAAAGCGGTTCGCCTGGAAACATTATTTAAGGACGAGGAGTCTGCCAATCACCCTAGAAAATATAACCGACCCATTT
Source organism: Hygrophila difformis (assembly GCA_030278955.1). Taxonomy (NCBI): domain Eukaryota; kingdom Viridiplantae; phylum Streptophyta; class Magnoliopsida; order Lamiales; family Acanthaceae; genus Hygrophila; species Hygrophila difformis. The sequence continues at coordinate 51,547,512 of JAOANR010000004.1, forward strand.
CGAACATTGAAGTACTTGAATACTCAGATATGGAGATTGACGACGAAATGTCTGGTGTGGAGATCGCCGGCGTAGAGGTAGCTGAGCAAGCGGTGGCAGAACTAGTGAAAGGGAAGCCCTTCCCTTGCCCTAAACTACAACCCAATGTCACCAAAGCTATCTCAGAGGCAAAAGCGCCCCAGAAAAATGGCACCAGTGAGGAGCCAATGTTTGATGTAAGCAAGGCCGATGAGATTTTTGATGTCCTCCTCAAGGAAGGACAACTGCGGCTCCCTAGAGGCCAGCGTTTGGCCACTGCGGAAGAAATCAAAGGAAGAAGTTATTGCAAAATGCATAACTCTTTCACACATACTACGGCCCAATGCCATCACTTTAAGCTGGAAATCAACAAGGCCTTACGCACTGGCCGCTTGAAATTTTTCCAGATGGGAGTAGACGAAGAACCTTTTCCGCCAATCACCACAGCGATGGTGCAAGCAGGACCATCTGAAGCTGCCAGGCCTGAACAAGGGCCACCAGGCACTAAACAAGCTCGCCCACAACAGGGTGAGAGTCATACACATCCTTCCGGGTACACCAGACGGTTTCCACCACTAAATAATGTGGTAGGGAGAAACCCCAGTGGTGATGAGCGAAATGTTCGGCAATACCATGGGCCATCTAGGTGGCACGATCGTGGTCGTTCCGATGAAAGAGGCAGGGGAAGATACGGTTGGTCACATAGATATACTAGGAGCCGGACTCCACCTACCCTCCAGCCACATCGTGGACCAATTGCACAGACGTGGACATACCCTGATGGAACCTACGAGGTTCAAATCATTAATGGAGCAATGGTTTGGAAAAAGCCCACACGAAGGCCACCTATGGCCTACGACAATACATGGATAAACAATGCCCCTCCTCCTCCAGTGGATGTAGATCCCAGGTTCCCAGGAATGACGCGGACACAGATACGCAGGGCCAAAAGGCAGTATGCGGCAACCCATAGGGGTAGCAGTAGTTCGACGATAAGTGCTCCTATACTCCCTACAAAGACCCCTTTGTCAATGTGGGGCCTAAATGGCCCATGTCGCAAGGAGAGAGATGCAGACGGAAAGGAAATTGCTGTCAACCATGGCAAATCTACTTTGTTAGATAACTCTGATAAGGCGGGTGTCCAAGCCGAACCTCAAACGGCTGATGCTACTGCCTCTAATCCTTCGGATGAACTTAAAGAAGGGGCATGGGTGACAGAAGGCATCCAGTGTGCATATTGCCAAAAGGTGAACAAAGTCCCATACGATTTGGAGGACGACCTCGCCCAAACACAATTTGGGGATTTTACTCCAGAGGAATTAGATGCCTTAATGGTCGATGAGGGGCAGACTGGAAATACTGTCACGCAGGAAGACCACGAGTCGCCCAAAAAACAGAAATGCGACGAATCCGCACCAAATGCATCGATGCAGGAAAATGAGGCATCTAAAGATGATACAGTCGTGGCAATGACCATTAACATGGCACATGTTAATGTACCAGAACTGGAGGTTGAACAGGACAATGCCAGTGTCAAGTCTTTAGAAGAACCTGTGTGGGCTTACATCCATGCCGCATATGATGATGAAGAGCCAGAGGTAACGTGTGAGGACGTTCCTCCCATAATCTTTGAACCACTACCCATAGATGCTCCACGACATCTCAAGCCATTGTACGTCCAAGCCCACATCAACGGGAGAAGGTTCAACAGGGTGTTCGTGGACAATGGGGCGGTTTACAACATCATACCACTTACCACGCTCAAGAAGATCGGGAAGACCAAAGAGGACCTAGTGGAAGCTGATTTAGAGTTGGCAGGGTTCAATGGGCACACTACCAAACCATTGGGCATGCTGACTGCACAAATTGGCGTCGGGCCCAAGGTCGTATCAACTGTTCTGTTCGTAGTGGATACCCCCACCACGTATTCGGCACTACTTGGTCGTGACTGGATTCATACTGCTAAGTGCGTCCCCTCCACCCTACACCAAAAACTCTTGATCTGGGAGGGCTCAGAAGTGATCACCGTCAATGCTCATCAAAATCCATTTCAGGGATACATCGGCAACAGCACAAGCGATGCCGTACTCTATGAATCTGCTATACCACCAATTAGCATGAGTGGTATCGTCAGTGCATGCCCCATGCCTAACTGCAAGTTAACAAGGCAGGGGTATGTTTTCTATTAGTTAGTGTGATCTGTAAGTGGCTCGATAGCCAAAAATATTAATTTCTGCGAAAATAATTGTATATGTCGAGTCTGATTAATGAAGTTATTATTTCCGATTCATTGCCAGTTATTTCTATAAATTCATGCCAAGAAGGGACTGAACCTAAAAACTATGTGTATGAATGGCCAGAGTTATTAGAGAAACCTGAGCCAACAGTGTATGCGCAGGACCCATTGGTTGAGTTTAATATTGGCAATGAGGAGAAACAACGACCAATAATGGTCAGTGGTTTATTGACAAGAGACCAACAAGATGAATTGGCACAATTAGTGGCAAAACATCAGGATTGCCTTGCTTGGGATTATACTGATATGCCAGGGCTGGATAGGAAACTAATAGAACATCGTCTCCCTATTAAGCCCAATTATCGACCGGTAAAACAAGCTCCTAGACGTTTTAACCCCGAATTGATGCCTAAGATTACTGAAGAAATTAAAAAGTTGTTGGATGCCAAATTCATCCGGCCTTGTAGATATGCCGAGTGGCTGTCTAATATCGTCCCTGTTACCAAGAAGAATGGTAAAATGAGAGTCTGTATAGACTTTAGGGACTTGAACTTGGCCACACCCAAGGACGAGTATACCATGCCCGTTGCTGACATGTTGATTGATGCAGCAGCTGGCCATAAAATCCTATCCTTAATGGACGGCTATGCTGGATATAATCAGATTAACCTGGCTGAAGAGGACATTGCCAAGACAGCATTCAGATGTCCTGGAGCTATAGGAATATATGAGTGGGTGGTAATGCCTTTCGGTTTGAAAAATGCCGGAGCAACCTACCAAAGGGCAATGAACACCATATTCCATGATTTAATTGGCAAAACTTTGGAAGTATATATTGATGATGTAATAATCAAATCATCAGAGTTTAGCCAACATCTAGTAGACCTAGAGGAAGCATTTGTCAGAATGAGGAAATATAACCTTAAAATGAACCCTACGAAATGTGCCTTTGGGGTGTCGGCTGGCAATTTCTTGGGTTTTCTCATTCATCAACGAGGGATAGAGGTTGATGCAAATAAAGCTAAGGCTATCATCAACATTCCTCCACCCCGAACAATTAAAGAAGTACAGAGCTTATTGGGAAAGGTTAATTACCTTAGAAGGTTCATAGCCAACGCTGCTGGTAAAATGAAACCTCTAACAAAATTGCTTAAAGGAAAAACAGGACCTAACATTGAATGGGGTCCTGAGCAAGATGAAGCCCTAGAAGTGATCAAGACATCACTCATCAACCCTCCTGTTCTTGTACCGCCTAGGCCAGACAAAAGACTAAAACTTTATTTGGCTTCATCTGATGTAGCCATTGGCTGTTTATTGGCACAAGATTGGGATGATGGAAAAGAAAGGGCCATATATTATCTGAGCAAAACATTAGCAGGGCCCGAGTTGAATTATCATTTTGTGGAGAAACTATGTTTCTCCTTGGTGTATGCTTGCACAAAACTCGAACACTATATCCTGCCTAGGGACACTGACGTAGTGACTAAGCACAACATTATTAAATTTTTACTTAAGAGACCTCGAATGAAAGGTCGATTATTGGATTGGGCGGTGAAATTAACCCCATTTTCCTTAAATCACGTTCCTATCACAGCCATAAAGGGACAAGTGGTGGCAGAATTCTTGGCCGACCATTCCGTCGACCTCAATGAGGAATGGGATTTGGAAATTGAATGTGTAGGCACAGCACCATGGGTCTTATACTTCGATGGCTCTGCAACTAATACTCGAGCAGGGGCTGGAGTTAGTATTTATGGTCCCAATCGACAAAAGATTAAAGTTTATATAGAATTGGGACCAATGACTAATAATTCAGCAGAATACGAAGCCCTTATTTTAGGGTTGGAAACATTGATTATGAGGAAGGCCCAAGCCGTGATTATTAAGGGAGATTCGCAATTAGTTATCAACCAAGTGCTCGGGGCCTATGGTTGTAAGAATTCCACCCTGATGGGATATCAAAACCGGGTTCATGACTTACTAGCTAAAATAGCAGACGTTACGTTCGAACAAATCTCACGTGACGAAAATGAAGAAGCCAATCGCTTGGCCCAGCTCGCCTCAAAGTATCGCCCTAGAGGGGAGATCAATGAACTAACAACCCCCATGCTTAGGGGTGAGGAGCCCCACGAAGGGAATGGGACATCTCGCGTAGAGGGGAGCCTAAGGGAGGTAGATAGCCCCATACCTGATGAGTTAGGTAGTATGGCACCCGGGGGGGCAACCCTCATTCCACCACCAAATAACGATACTGTGGCACCCGGGGGGGCAACTCTACTTCCTCCACTAAGCAATGACACTATGGCACTGCCGCCATCTGACTGGAGATTAGAGATTATTGCTTATTTTAAAAATCCTCAGACTGACGATAAGAAACTTAAGGCCAAGGCTTTAAGGTTTATCCTTATTGGGGAAGATCTATATAAGCGAACAGTTGAAGATGTTCTCTTGTTATGTTTAGGGCCAACAGAAGCAAAGAAAGTTATGGCAGAGGTCCACGAGGGCATTTGCGGGGCTCATAGGGCAGGACTGAACATGCGATGGACTATCCATAGGTATGGATACTATTGGCCCACCATATACGAGGATTGTATTAAATACGCCCAAGGATGTGAGGCATGCCAAAGGCATGCCAACCTCAGACACGTCCCTGTGTGTGACTTGAATTATATGATCAAGCCATGGCCCTTTAAATCTTGGGCCATGGACGTCATAGGGATGATCCATCCGCCCTCAAGCAAAGGGCATAAGTTCATTATCGTAGCGGCAGATTATTTTACTAAGTGGGTGGAGGCTATTCCTTTGAAATCAGTAGCTCAGAAGGATGTTATTGATTTCATCGACTCACATATTATTCATCGGTATGGGATACCTCACACTATCACCACAGATAGGGGGACAGTGTTTGTTGGGGAGCAATTCACTGATTACTTAGCTTCATTTAAGATCAAGCTTTACCACTCATCCCCCTACTATCCTCAAGCAAATGGCCAGGCTGAATCGGCCAATAAAATTTTAATTAGTATTATCAAGAAAATGATTGAGGACAAGCCTAGGAAATGGCATGAGAATTTGTCCACGGCGTTATGGGCCTGTCGAAATACCAAAAGTACTGCCACAGGATTCACTCCATATAGGCTAACTTATGGCCAAGATGCAGTGCTGCCCATGGAAATCACGGTGCCCAATAGTCGTACAATGAATGTGGGGACAATTCCGAGTGATGTCCATGAGACTATGCTTATGAGGGAATTAGAACAAACTAGCTCTGACCGATTAAAGGCAATTGATAATATGGAAAGAGAAGCCCAACGAAGGGCTCGGTATTACAATAAGTGGGTTAGAGCCAATCCGTTTCATGTTGGTGATTTAGTTTGGAAAACTGTTTTGCCATTACAAAAGAAAAATGACGAACTGGGGAAATGGTCTCCCAATTGGGAAGGACCTTACATCATCCAAACTGATCTTGGAAATGGAGCATTTGCACTTATTAACAAGGATGGAAAACAAAAGCATGAGAGCATAAATGCTCGTTATTTGAAAAAATATTTCCCATCGTATTGGGAAGTGAATACAGAATGAAGGCGATCAATGGAACCGACGAACAACCCTGGGAGTAGGATGTTCGTCGGTCAGAGCCTGAAGCTGCGGGAGCAAGTCCTCCCAGTTTGTCTGGAATTCTTTAACCTCGCTCTGGTATGTACGACGTTGTTGGGTGAGATCCTCGAGCACTTCACTGAGGGTGTTTTGAAAGTCCAAGAAAGGTCGAAGAAGAACGCCCAAATCATCGTGCTCATCAAGATAGCCTATGATGTCCTCTAATTGACGTTTCTGTCGTTGGAGCAGATGCTCAGCTTCGTGGAATTTGTTGACGTCCTCCACTGCCCGAGTATAGTCTAGCTGAAGCCGTTCCAAGTAGTCCAGGCATCGATCCAGAGTTCGCTTCCCTCGGATGGAAAATGACAAACTGGTAACCATATCAGAAAGAAGGTTTTCTAGGTCATCTGCATTATCTCCATCAGGGTGATTGCCCACAAGGAATGGTTGGAGTTGCCCCAACCAATTATCAGGGGTAACTGTTTGTGGCATCGTAGACATGACCGTAAAAGTAGTGGCGAAGTATTGAGTGTGGGAGATGTTGAAGTGGAACGATACCGCTAGAGGAAATAAGTCGCCTTTTATTGGGAAGATATAACAAGAAGTGCCGAAATTCCTTCAAAACCTAACTATCTGGCCGACTAAAATATGGTCAAGCGTGAAGTTAGGAACGAAATATTAGTTTGCAAATGGAAGTGTATGTGGCTTATGAAATTGTAAATTTGATTGAGCCAAGATTTGTTTTATTAATAAAATTGTTTATTTCTGTGTGAAGAATTCTTCAAAGCTAAAAATAGCTACATACATGTTCCTTAAATGGAACATCATAATAAATAATAAATCAAAACGAATACGGAGCATTATTGCCAAAAGCCGAGTTACGGCTGCTGAAAGAAAAAACAAAAAATCATAAAAAAGGGCCTAATGATGTGACCCAGGTCCCATCTTCATTGTTGGCTCCTCCTCAAGTAAGTCGTCCAGTCGGCGCAGCAATTTTTCCCAAATAGTCTGATATTCTAGCTTGTTCGCCTCGCCTTTTTCTATGGAAGTGGTGATCTTCTTGAGGTCTTTTTCAATTGATGAGGCTAGAAGAGTAACATAAGGGTCAAGGTCGAGACCCAATTCATTATCCTTCCAATCAATGATCTGAACAAAACGATTCAGAGCAGCAGCAGATTTCTTCAACTCTTCCTCGGCCTCTCTATAATGGGCCACTGCCGCTTCAAGGAATGGATAATCCTCGCACACCCTAGTTAAGAAATCGATTGCTCTTTCCAGGGTTCTCTTCCCTTTCAATGAAAACTTCAAGGTAACATCAATGTCCATGAGTAGGACTTCCAGACGCCGCGCATCGTCACCTTGAGGATGTAGGTTCACTAGAAGGGGCTGCAGAACTTCTTCCCAGTTTTCAATTCTAATTCTGCCTGACATGATGAAATGGAAGAGTAGAGAGATGCTTGAAAGTGTTTGAAGTCATGCCTTCTGTTGAGACCTTATATAGGGTGGAGAGAGTGAGTTCGTTAGAATTTGTTTAACGAATATGGGGTTTATGGTTGGAACCATAAGAGAAGTATCTGGCCATGTGGTTTGCCAAAAATTTGACAAATAAAATAAATCTCTTGTGCGCCTGATGAGAAGAAAGGGGCGGCCAACAAGAAAAAAGATGCAGAAATCTGGCAAAAGCAAAAAATTGGGGATTTTATAGAACAATAAGATTTCCTGGGCCAGAGCCTGCTAGGGCTTAAATATTTTTATTCAATATTTAGATATGCCTGAATATTTGATTCAAACATTTAAAATTTATTTAAATGCTTGAATCAGGGGGGGCAAATTGTTATCACAAAAAATATTATATCCGGAAAAATTGGGATTTAAGTAATTTAATATGGGCAATTTAGTTGGCCTGAAAAATTAAATTACTTGATTAATTGAATAAAAACATTTTAATGGCAAATAAAAAATATATATATATAATAAATATATAGGTTACTTGGCAAGGCAACACAATTATCCTACAGTCATCTCGGGTCGCCCGGACACCCAGAGGTATAGACTGGGGATAAGCTACATGCCAGGACCCCATGGGGAGATCTCTGGTCGACCAAGAAGGGTGTCTTGGTCGATCACAAGATATTCCATGGAGATGGGAACTCCTCTTCGTTGTTTAAGTGCTCTGAATGGGCCTAGAATGGCTAAAAAGGGGTTATACGACCCGCCGGAAGCCTGGACAGGGAGAGGAACATGCCCACACCCGATGGAAGGGTCCATGGTCGACCAAGGGGATGTAGTGGTCGACCAAGAGGAGTCCCATGGGAAAAGTCCTCCTTTTTTAGTGTCTAAGTGCTCCGAATGGGCCCGGGATGGCCAGAAAGGGGTTATACGACCTACCGGAAGCCTGGACAGGGGGAGGAACATGTCCAAACCCCATGGGAGGGTCCATGGTCGACCAAAGGGCTGTAGTGGTCGACCAAGAGGAGTCCCATGGGAAAAGTCCTCCTTTTTAGTGTCTAAGTTCTCCGAATGGGCCCGGGATGGCCAGAAAGGGGTTATACGACCTACCGGAAGCCTGGACAGGGGGAGGAACATGCCCACACCCCATGGAAGGGTCCATGGTCGACCAAGGGGCTGTAGTGGTCGACCAAGAGGAGTCCCATGGGGAAAGGTCCTTCTGTTTAGTGTTTAAGTGCTCCGAATGGGCCCGGAATGGCCTGAAAGGGGTGATACGACCTACCGGAAGCCTGAACAGGGGGAGGAACATGTCCAAACCCCATGGGAGGGTCCATGGTCGACCAAGGAGCTGTAGTGGTCGACCAAGAGGAGTCCCATGGGGAAAGGTCCTTCTGTTTAGTGTTTAAGTGCCCCGAATGGGCCCGGAATGGCCTGAAAGGGGTTATACAACCTACCGGAAGCCTGGACAGGGGGAGGAACATGACCACACCCCATGGGAGAGTCCAAGGTCGACCAAGGGGCTGTAGTGGTCGACCAAGAGGAGTCCCATGGGAAAGGTCCTCCTTTTTAGTGTTTAAGTGCTCCGAATGGGCCCGAGATGGGCCAGAAAGGTGTTATACGACCTACAGGGAGCCTGGACAGGGGGAGGAACATGCCCACACCCCATGGAAGGGTCCATGGTCGACCAAGGGGATGTAGTGGTCGACCAAGAGGAGTCCCATGGGGAAAGGTCCTCCTTTTTAGTGTTTAAGTGCTCCGAACGGGTCCGGAATGGCCAGAAAGGGGTTATACGACCTACCGGAAGCCTGAACAGGGGGAGGAACATGACCACACCCCACGGGAGAGTCCATGGTCGACCAAGGGGCTGTAGTGGTCGACCAAGAGGAGTCCCATGGGAAAGGTCCTCCTTTTTAGTGTTTAAGTGCTCCGAACGGGCCCGGGATGGGCCAGAAAGGTGTTATACGACCTACAGGAAGCCTGGACAGGGGGAGGAACATGCCCACACCCCATGGAAGGGTCCATGGTCGACCAAGGGGATGTAGTGGTCGACCAAGAGGAGTCCCATGGGGAAAGGTCCTCCTTTTTAGTGTTTAAGTGCTCCTAATGGGCCCGAGATGGCCAGAAAGGGGTTATACGACCTACCGGAAGCCTGGACAGGGGGAGGAACATGCCCACACCCCATGGGAGAGTCCATGATCGACCAAGGGGCTGTAGTGGTCGACCAAGAGGAGTCCCATGGGATAGGTCCTCTTTTTTAGTGTTTAAGTGCTCCGAACGGGCCCGGGATGGCCAGAGAGGTGTTATACGACCTACAGGAAGCCTGAACAGGGGGAGTAACATTCCCACACCCCATGGAAGGGTCCATGGGGATGTAGTGGTCGACCAAGGGAATATGACTTGACCATCCCCTTGATATGCCCAAAGGATGCGCAACCGCCCAATATGCAAGACGGGCTATAACCAACCAAAGGCCAGCTCAGACTTAGTTTCGAGCCTTGGAATGACACAAGACTAATCAAGCCACAAAGGAGACACCAGGCAAGCCAGAGGGTTGTGGAAGAGAAAGCGAAGGCAAGTCATTGAACGGAGCAGTTATTTCCCACAGATGTGCTAGGGAAGCGGTTACACAAAGCGTCTATAAATACAACTTTATTGCAGAAGGAAAAGGAAATCAACACACAACTCAACACTCCACAGGAGTTTTTTATCTTTTTCTTAGTTCGTAGAATTAGTTCATAGCTTTAGTTTCCGTAGTCTCCTTCGTAGTTGTAATAGCTAGTTCTTGTAATTCGCAGTGGGCAAGAAATCCATTCTTGTTCATTGTTTTTAGTTATTGAAAGACGCAATCTTACGGTAGAATTTATTCAGATTCAGCCGTCTTAGCCTGCAAAGGCTTACTATTTATTGTTCGTTGCATCCCAGCGATAACAGTAGCTAACAATAAAAAACGGAGGGAGTATAATAAATAAATTCACTAAAACAATTTGTTGAATACTATTAAAATTTCTCTGTTATACTCCCTCCGTTTCTTTTTAGTTGTCTCTTTCAGCTCAATTTCAATAACTAAGTTTTGCATTAATTAACTCATAAATTACATTTTTACCCTTCAATTAAACTCATTCTTAATAAATGCCCAACAAAATGGAATTTATGTAAAGTGAAGGGCAATATAGTAAAAACATAGCATAATTACATATAACTACCTAAAAATGACAACTATTTTGAAACGTTTTTTACTCTCTAAAAAGACAACTAAAAAGGAATGGAGGGAGTATCTTCTAAAACAATACCAAAAATATTATTTTGAAACAAATGGATTAAATGTGCATTCTGATGGTTATGCCAAATTGCCAACTTATTATTTTGCTTGTCGTTAGTATATTTTTTGAAATACTATATTTTTGCATTTTCATGGAGTGTGTACACTGCAGTACCATCAAATGCTAGCTGGTGTATATTAAATCAACTTATAGTACTAATAAAGATTTGTTCCCACAAACGTTGCAAGAAACACCACCACATGTCTTAATAAAAAAAAAAAAGATTAATAATGAAATGTATAGAATAGCTGGTGAGGGCCTGACTGCTAATTAAGGCCTAAGATACCGTGTTTAGTGGCCGTAATGTCGCATTAGCTAGCATTATTATAAAAACAATTATTAGTAAATTGATTGCATCAACCTGTGCGAATTCAATAATTCAGACTCTTTTTTAGAAGAAGAAAAAAAAACAATTAAACAACGTCAGAGAAGATGTTAGAGATTAAACAGGTCATTTTCAAGGTGGAATGAAAAGGACTAGTGGTTGTTAGGTAAGGAATATTGTTTTTATTCAATAAACAATGATGGGTCAATATTTGTGTAATGGATTTTCACAATCTTCATATATTGTGTTTCTTAACAAGGGTCATGCTTGTCAACAACTGATATCTCTTTCCCATGTGCCTTAAATAATGCTCTACCAAGACATGAATATATGACCTTTTCTTTTTTTCATAAAAACAAACTATGGTCTCGGCAAGACCACTCCAATTTAATTACAAGTATGGAATAATAGACAAATATAATACTACTATACACTATGGCACATGAATAAATACCAATACACAAATGGGGTCAATTGTAGCAAATAGTATATACTTCTAGTATGATATTATTTTATTATTTGAATATGTGATGTTATGAAAATTGAGGGATGAGGTAAATGATGGAATTCTTGAGTTCAAAGTAACAAATAATTATGGTGTACCAATCATATATAGTGGCCCATAAATGATGATGTGTAAGATAGAATTGCAAGTGCATGTTATAGTAGTAGTATGAAGTATAAACCAAACATGTGTGCGTTGTCCAATAGCTCCATCCAAAGCATGTGCATGGTGCCTCTTCCGAAGATTTCTTCACGACGTGGGTTTTCCCCCTGACTTCGTGCACGGGCTCCTCTCAATCGATGCTTCCGGGGCAAATTCTCTCCGAGTTTAGCCTCTGTTTCGGCTGCTCCTCCTTCCTCTTGTTATTTCCTGTCCTTTTGCTTTCTTTTTTGCTTGTTTGTTCTCTGGCTTCGGCTCATCCAAAAAAAAAAAAAAAATAGCTCCAACTTGAAAAGTAGTAAATCATTGATGGACTCCAACGAAATTGAAATGACCTCACATAGTCATTCTAATTTTACTCTAGATTAGATTATTGTAAACATTTAGACAACTACTCCCTTCCGTCACATGTAAGACGTATTGTTTGATTTTTTTATACTGTTCATTATTTAATTTTGACCCAATATTATTATAAGTATATATTTGGGGAAAAAAATAGTCGAGCTCGGTCTTGTTAGATTCGTCTAATCGCGTAGGTTTAGAATATATATCATAATTTTTTTACAGAAATATAAAACAAGACATCTTGGTTATTTTTTTTTTGAGGAGCCACTGAATGTTTGGAAAGGGTGGTGGGAATCCATGCCACATAATTATAAATGGAACAAAGATGAGGGATAGGGGGTCGGGTGGGATTCGAACCCCCAACCTATAGGTTGGGAGTTGGGGGAGTTACCACTTGGGTAAATTCCTAACCCACACATCTTGGTTATTAGAATACAGGGACTAGTAGATTTTTAAAATAATATGGTCAAGTATAATTAGAGATATTTTAGATTTCTTAGTGCATGTTAAGTCCCTAGACTTCCAACGGAATGTTGGAGGTTCGATCCCCACCGGCCCCCTATCTCTCCTTTTTTCTCTTCTGTAATTTGTGTGACATGGGCTCCCACCACCTCTTTCCCAGCCTTCAATGGCTCTCAAAAAAAAAAAAATTGTTAATGCATGGATTGTATTCGAAATAGAATGTCTACACTATATCTAGTTGTAATAAAATAAAGGTTTGCATATCATGATATATGTTCTTTTTTTTGGTAACAAATATCATGATATATGTTGATCCAAGAATACATTAATTAATTCAAATTTGTAATTGACTTGTAGAAGTATGTATTTAACAGAAATGTTATTAATTTTTTTTTAGAAAATAACTTTTTCTTTTTCTTTCTCTACTTTGAATGAAAATCATTAGTAGTAGTTTTTTTTTTTTTTTTGGTTGTAAGATATTTTTCACTGAATAGAAATTGATATATGTTAATATAATGTTAGTATATTATTCATCCCTTGATGATAAATAAAACGGACAGAAATTTTATAGTATCTGGTGTATTATCCCTGTGGAAACGAAAATGATGGGCACATGGGATTTCATTCATTTTTTTTTTTTAAATCTCTTTTGTTGAAATAGACGTAACATTATTTGGTCAAAGGCAAAGTTTCTCAACCATTTAAATACAAAATTGATGACTCCTACCTGCTATTTATTGTCAACTAAATATACTATTTTTTACCAATCATTTGAGAATTTAAAAGCATTTTTTAAAATGTTTTCCATTCATTTGTCTCATCGATTTATCCTGGTATCCTGGTATGTTATGTTACATGATAATTCGAACTCGCCTGAACCCATAAGAGATGGGTTGTTTAGAGGTGATTTCAAATTGAGTCGAACCCGAATAGTGTGATTATTCAAGCTTGACTCAGACATCTTTATAGGACTAGGCAAGCTTGATGAGTAGCTCTGAGCTTCATTTGAACTTCAAATTTTAATTATTCGCTACTATAAATCATAACAAGAGTTAGTAGAAACTAGAAACATTACGGCATTACCATCATACCGTTATAAATTAGCATTGGGAGTCGGAGTATCTATCAATTCAAACAATAAATAGCTTGGTGGTAAAATAGACTGAAGAAATGTTTGAAAATTCAAAACCCTTACATTTCCTATTTCTATTTAAATTTTTATGCCCTCAACATTGGCCCTGTTTGGCAAAACAGCTAAACGGAATTAGCTTATTCAATGCAATTTGAAATAAATTAGCTTATTTTGGAAGACAAAATAACTTAAAATAGTGTTCAATCAGCTCGTTTTGAAACCGCTGCAAATAGTAGCATTTTGGAATTAGCTTATTATAGGCAAAAAGTTGGCCTCAAAAAATTGTGAAACAGCTAATTTTAACTAATTTATTACTCAAATTATTCACATAATCAGTTAACAGCTAACAGCTAATTCCCAAACAGGCCCATTATTTTAGTCAATGTCATGCTATCTGATTAAGCTATAATCAAGCCCTATTATAGTAAGGGGAAATTATTTATTGGTACCATTTTGAAGGTTATAATTTGTTAAGTAGTGCCAATGTAACACCCCAGATTTTTATCAACGTCCAAGGGAATAAAAATTTATTCCGATCAATGTCGAAATATTTCCGAGAAGAAGAAAATAATTTATCACAATAAATTATTGCTCGGAAATAAAACGCCGATAGATTTAAATTCAAAATGGAATAAAAGAGGGAAAGGAAGCCCGAAGACATTCCATGAATTGAGTAAAAATAATTGGAGTTAAGTTCATGAAGGAAAAGAATTTTAATTCCAAGAACCCGTGAAGTCGAAAGAAATTTAATGATACAAGTTATTACACGGGAATCAAAAGACGACGAATTGAAAGCCGACAAAACCAAGACCGACGGATTTAAGATTTTAACATGAAGTTCATTTGAGTCGAGATAAACTTAAGATAAAAATTTATGACCCGAGAATGACCCGAAAAATCGAGCCCGAAAACGTAAGAAGATAGAAGTCCGAAAGAGAGGAGGAAAAGCACGACGGATCGCACGACACCGCCCGGACCGAAGCCCAGGCGTGTTCGGCGCGCTGTCGGCGCGGGGTTCCCTATATTAGCGCGCCAACCCCGCGCCGTGTCGGCAGACGCGTTTGTCGCGTTTTGGGTGGCGCGCACCCGGCGCGGACTTTGGCCGATTCGCGCGCCAACCCCGCGCCAACGTCCTGACAGCAGCCATTGTCGCGTTTTGGCGACTTTCTTGCCATATTCCTTGACCCCAACGTGAGAATCTTGCTTGGTCACGGGGGAGGCATCTTTTGGACATCATTGGACGTCCATAACACTCCATTTTCAGTCATCAAACACCCCAAGCTCCTCCCAAACTCTCCAAAAACTCTCCCTAAGCCAAACACCTTCCGGCGAACTTCCGGCGAACTTCCGGCAACCAAATCCTACCAAGGTAGTGTGGAGATCAAGGATTTGCAAGCATTGGATTGTTGGTAAGGTGTCAATCAAGTTTCCTTATTGTTTTAAGATCATAATCAACCTTCTAACTTACGGATCTTTACTTGCAAACACGTTCGTAGCCAAAGGAGAAGAAGAACGTGTTGCGTAGATTCGTTCGTGGCGATTTTGGACAAATCGATCAACCTTAGAACGTTCAAGAACTCACTCTCTGTAAGTTGATAACTTACATATCAATACGGGTGGTTTGAAGACATCCGAAACATTGAATCTTAAACGAAACGTTAAAATCGAACCTAAAAACCCCAATCTACGTATTTTCTGAAATCCGAGCAAAACTCTTACTTCGAGCGTTCAAACCTGAAAACTCAAAACTAAGATTTTGATCCTAAGATCTTAAGCTATATTGTGTAAAAATTTCAGAATTTTTCATCAAGTTTTGATACCCCAAATCAAGTCGGACATATTCTGCGTTTTTAAGAATTTTCAAAATTGACAGATTTCATAACCGAACTTGATGAACTTATTTCTATCATTTCTAGTCCGAACCAATCTTCATGATCTAAACAAAAGTTATAGATCTATGAGTCTTGAATACCTCTGTAAAATTTCATGCATTTTCATCAAGTTTTGAAACCCCAAATCGAATCGGACATATTCTGCGTTTTAAAGAATTTTCAAAGGTTCACAGATTTCTTAACCGAACTTGATGAGCATATTTCTATCATTTCTAGTCCGATCCAATCTTTGAGTTCTAAACAAAAGTTGCATATAATCATGTCTAGTATGTGCATATAAAATTTCAGAATTTTTGAAGCTCATTTGATATGTTAAAAAGTCAAATCTTTGAGATGTGTCAAACCTGAATCCTGACAGCATACTATTTGAGTAGAAAACTTGATTTTTGACATGCTTCCCATCGTTTTTACGAAAAACTCAAAACATGAAAGTTGTTCATTGGGATGTTTTTGAGCTACTGTGAAAATTTCAGATCAATCGCCTAAGAAATGGATTTTTAAACTGAAAAGGCGTAAACTGTGACATCGATCGATTTTTGAAATCTTTTAAACAACGATCGAAATCTTGTGATACGATAAAGCTATATTTTTGAAAAATCCCGTTATACTAAAGTTGAAACAATATCGGTTACATAAAATCAGGGGGTGAGTGCTCTGCAGGGTGCCCTCCTAATTGTGCAATTTGTGCCAAAACGGCAATGACTATCACGCGCGAAAAATCAACAAAACGGCATCTTATATTTTGCCTATCCTCTCGGGTGTATCCGTATGGGTTACTCGAGGCTCGACGGAGCGGTACTGGATATGGCATATTTGGTCACAAGAGACCAACTGCCTACCCTCTCGAGTGTATCCGTATGGGTTACTCGAGGCTCGACGGAGTGGTACTGGGTATGGCGTATCGGCTGCGGCCGCCGGATCACCGGCTAGATGATATGTTACTTATGAAATTGGCTGAGGCCGCCGGATCACCGGCTAACTGTTACTATTGATATCTGCCGTTATTATTTTGGCCTATCCTCTCGAGTGTATCCGTATGGGTTACTCGAGGCTCGACGGAGTGGTACTGGATATGGCGTATTTGGTCACAAGAGACCAACTGCCTACCCTCTCGAGTGTATCCGTATGGGTTACTCGAGGCTCGACGGAGTGGTACTGGGTATGGCGTATCGGCTGCGGCCGCCGGATCACCGGCTAGATGATATGTTACTTATGAAATTGGCTGAGGCCGCCGGATCACCGGCTATCTATTGTTGAGATGATGGCGTAACGGGAAATATATTAAAAAGCTCAGATTTTATGAAATTGGCTGCGGCCGCCGGATTGCCGGCTAAAATTTAAATATCGTTTTGATGGTGGCGTATCGGTGAAAATTTTTAAAGCTCAAGTTTTTATTTACATACTTACGGCATTAATCATGTTTTTAAATCATGTCTTAAATAATTGCCCATGCTTAAGTTTTAAATTATGAAATTTAAATGTGTCTTTAAAGCATGCATTATCTTCGCATTCTTTTTAAAATGTTTTTATGCATGGCAAAGAGTTTTATCTTAATTACTAAAAATCTAACCCCTTTATTGTCATGTAAGGATTAACTTACTCAGTATTTTATAATACTGATAAAAACCGTTGTTCATTTTTTTTTTCTGTTACAGAGTACGAAGCATGATCACTCATTGGGGGATCATTTTGAATACTTAGTTATTTACTTTACGTGACTTGCATGAACGGGTCTGTTCAACCCGTGGTTTGGCCATGTCGGCCCTATATTTCAATTTCCGCTGCATACACTTTACTTCCGCTGCTATTTTATATATTCTCGCTGCAACTCTGATGTAGTATTTTAAATTATCTATGAATGGGCTACTTGAATATTTTAAATCCTGAAAAACCATAGCCTTACATCTCTATAGTAAGCTCGGAGAAACCGTGTCTTGCTAGAGAGGTGTGGCGGTGGCATCCCGGCCTGGGTTATCAAATCCGGGGTGTTACAGAGTGGTATCAGAGCCCGGACTATTTTAAATCTATTTATTTTAAAGAAAATATCTGATACCAGAATGGTATCAGAGCCCAGACTATTTTAAAACTACTATTTTAAAGAGTTCGGAATATTTTTAAACTATTATTTTCAAGTATTATTATTTTTAAAAGTTATCATTTCTAAACTAGTAATATATTTTAAAGATCCCAATTATTATTTTGAAGTTAAGGCCCAAATTTTTAGCCCAAAATCTTTTTGAAGCCCAAGAAATTATTTTGGCCCAATAACCTTGTTTTATTTAAAGCCCAAATAATTTATTTCTTTCGGCCCAATATAGCGGCCCAAACCTTTTATCCTTATTTTAACATATCCATGGAATAAATTTTACTCTTAAAACCCATGGATAAATAAATATATGCATAAATTTTTTTTTTTTTCGGGGGGAATCATCACTACATGTGCATATTGCATTTCTATACCTTAGAGAACCTAGAAGCGTTATGTTGTAACCTAGATCTTTTCCTTACGCTAGATGGCTAACCAAGACATGATGAACTTAATGATCAAAATGATGAACGCTCACTTTGATTCCCAACAAACCATACAACAAATGGAACATCGTATGGCCCAATTGGAGGCAAATCTGCACCATATGGGAAACTTAAGAGAGGCGGACCACCACCGCATAAACCAGCTCGAAGACCAAATCCAAACCCTTACTACACAAAATCTATGTTTGAAGGAGCTTGTTGATGCTCATGGGGATGACTTGAACCGCATTTTCGATGACCTACTACCGTCAAGTCCAGTGGAGGAAGATCCGGAAGAGGATCCCACCACTGTGCCGGAGGACGCCTAGAAACAATAGGAGGATCCTATTTTGGTATATCCTATCACTTGCACTAGAAATTCCTTTTAAGGAAATAAAATGCAAGATTTATCTATTTAGATAAATTTAAATCTGAAATTATAAAAACATAAAAACACACGATGCATCAACTATGCAGTACAAACAGAGACATGCACGGAATCAGAGTAACGTCACAGTACAACATCCTAAAAGAAATACCAAACCAAGTCTAACTGAAAACGCAAATAAGAAATACTAAACCAACCACTGCTAACACGAGTCTAGATAAAACATAAACAGGAAACATAGAGTCAATGATCAGGAGGAGGGAACCGGCGACGCATGTAGTCATCCATCTGACGCATGTAGGCGTACATGTCCGTCAAGGTGGCCTGCTGCTCCGCCTGTCTCACAGTGAGCGTGTCCATACGATCCTGATAGAGATCCATCCTAGCATCCAAGGCGTCAAAGCGATCCTGATAGTGATCCATCCTAACACCCAAAGCGTCATAGCGAGCCTGCCCAGCTGCAAACCCGGCATCCATACTGATGCGCATCTCCTGCATCATCTGGAGCATCTGCGTCATGTCCTGACCCCGCGGTGGAACCACACCCTGCTGTGGAACCACAGGAGGAGGAAGTGGTCGCTCAGGAGGAACAACTAAGATCAAACCACCATCCTCAGGATGCGGGTGCAGTATAGCCCGAGGCGCTCCACGACGCAAGGTGCTGCGCCGGGCGGCATAAGACGGAACACGGTAGTGCTCACCTGGAGCTAAGGGATAGGGGTCCGTCTCGGGAGACGTGCGGATCCCCTGGGCAGCGCACAAGCCACAAATGAGGTGTGCGTGAGTAATCACCCTACTCCCTCGCCCCCGTCGTAAACCCCTCAGGTTGTCCGCGATGCAAGCGCCCACATTTACCCGGCCGCCCCGTGCGATAAAGCAGATAGTCTCAAAGACATGATCAATAACGATATGACTACGGGTGATCGGCCGGATGCGTCCTAACCAAAGCTGAGCGAGTACACGCCAATGAGCATCCAAAGAGGTCAGTCGCAACTCGTGGGGTTCCCCAGTCCGCGGGGGTACCTCGGTACACAAGACACCCCAGGCAGGGGCATAAACCCGACCCTCTGGCTGCGGTCGGAACGCGCCATCATCTGGAAGGCCGAAATAGGTGTTAATCGCCCGAGCACTGAAGTCTAAGTAGCGACCACGAACCCAGACTCGAGAGAGGTCGTCGTCTACCCCAAGACCACTGATGTTGGCGATAACCTCCATGGCTAGATAGCCGGAGGCAACGCCCTCGGGAGGATGTGCAAGACCGGTCCACTGGAGATGCCCCAACACGGCACTGATCCGGTCATCGCCCATATGATCGGGATACAAGCCTCGCTCGGGAACGTAAGCCCTCTTCCGACGAAGCTCGTCGAAATAGAAGTCCTGGGAGGCCATCGTATGGAAACGGAACCGATCATGCCGGCGAGGACGTACCTCGTAAGGGAGACCCCTGAGCCTCGGCTCTCGCTCCTCGTCCTCCTCGGACTCACTGCCGTCATCGCCGTCGCTATCATCACCATCCGGCATCCCCGGAGCGGCAGTGCTAGGGCCAGCAGTATCAAGTCGAGAAGCCCGTCTCTTGGCCCCCGGAAGGACCATAAGGAACGCTAAGATGAACCACAGAAAAAGAAACATCCTGCGAACACCCAATATCAAGGGTAAGACTAATTTTCAACACATCAATTCACAAGCAAAAATACATAAAGACATCATAAAAATGAAGTTCCAACGGGGAAAATCTAGGAGGAATTTAGACCCAATAGTTTGCCAATACATATTGGGAGAGAATCAAACCAAGGAATGTGCCCAAACAAATTCAAAAACCCATTGAGGCATTCTGTCGAACACCTTGTGTGCGCAATAAATAAAGTTCAAAAATATGTTGTAAACACATGGCAATTAACCACAAAACCAAACAATTGCTTGAACAACAAATCATAATCACTAGTGTCAACAAACAACACCAACGAAACCACTTTTACACCAATAACACCAACAAAATCGAAAATTTCATAGTTCCCCTAAAAATCCAAGTTCTAGCAAGAAATTCCACAACTTATGCACATATATACATACCCATATTTCCTAAACAATAGAAATGGCACCAAAGTACTACATACAACCATTAATTCGCGAGGATTAAGCCGAAAATGTCAAACCCCAATTTACATGCCAAAACCCTAATTCCTCAATTCAATCAAATTCTAACAAATCAAGGCATAAAACTTGAAATTGACAAGTGAAAATAGAAGATACATACCTTACAAAGAGAAATCGAAGTCGGAACTAGGAGAATCCGAGCACGAGGAGACGAATTTGAGAGGAAGTTGGGAGAAATTTCGGAAGGGGAAAGGGGTAAATGGCTCGCGCCCCGCGCGAGCCCTATTTACTGCCCCTGGGGGCGCCGCGCGGACCCGGCGCGGGAAACCCCCAAAACCCGCGCGGACCCCGCGCGGGTCAAGAAAAATAAAAAAAAAAATAAAAAATAAAAAAATAAAAAAATAAAAAAATAATAATAAAAAAAAAAAATAATTTATTTACTCCTCTGCTCTACAAAATACGTGTGCACCTAAGCGGGTGAAACGGCAAGACATAGAATTTCAAGTCGTAGATAAGGTCATGTTAAAGATGTCACCGATGAAGGGGGTGATGCATTTTGGCAAACAAGGAAAGCTAAGTCCTCGGAATATAGGACCTTATGAAATTCTAATAAAGGTCGGGAATCTAGCATATCGTCTAGTCTTACCGCCACAATTGGTTAGAGTTCACAATGTGTTCCACATATCACAATTGAAGAAGTATGCGCACGATCCGACCCATGTATTCCAACCGGAAGGAATTAAATTGGAGGATGACTTGAGCTATGAGGAAATTCCGGTACAATTACTCGATGTTAAGGAGAGAGTAACAAGGAACAAAACCATGAGAATGGTCAAGGTTCTTTGGTCGAACCATGAAAGTGAAACGGCAACCTGGGAATTGGAAGCCAACATGCGACAACGTTACCCTACCCTCTTCCAAAACGACCGGACCACAGTTATGGGAACATAACTGTATTCTTAAGGGGAGGAGGATGTAACACCCAAGGAAAACCAAATTCAAATTGTTTTGAACTACGTAATGACTTGATCCCTTCACAGGGTACGTAGGCAACTTGGAAATTTCAATTCTGGGTTCAGTCAAACAATAATCAAACAATAATCAAACAATAATCGAACAATAATCAAACAATAATCAAACAACAAACGACGATCAACAATCGAACAATAATTCAATAACACAACATCGCAAATAGTAAACAAAAAGGACCATAACTCTTCGCGCGAGAAAAGCCGAAGCACAACTTCGAGGACGAAGTTGATTCTTAAGGGGGGGAGAGTGTAACACCCCAGATTTTTATCAACGTCCAAGGGAATAAAAATTTATTCCGATCAATGTCGAAATATTTCCGAGAAGAAGAAAATAATTTATCACAATAAATTATTGCTCGGAAATAAAACGCCGATAGATTTAAATTCAAAATGGAATAAAAGAGGGAAAGGAAGCCCGAAGACATTCCATGAATTGAGTAAAAATAATTGGAGTTAAGTTCATGAAGGAAAAGAATTTTAATTCCAAGAACCCGTGAAGTCGAAAGAAATTTAATGATACAAGTTATTACACGGGAATCAAAAGACGACGAATTGAAAGCCGACAAAACCAAGACCGACGGATTTAAGATTTTAACATGAAGTTCATTTGAGTCGAGATAAACTTAAGATAAAAATTTATGACCCGAGAATGACCCGAAAAATCGAGCCCGAAAACGTAAGAAGATAGAAGTCCGAAAGAGAGGAGGAAAAGCACGACGGATCGCACGACACCGCCCGGACCGAAGCCCAGGCGTGTTCGGCGCGCTGTCGGCGCGGGGTTCCCTATATTAGCGCGCCAACCCCGCGCCGTGTCGGCAGACGCGTTTGTCGCGTTTTGGGTGGCGCGCACCCGGCGCGGACTTTGGCCGATTCGCGCGCCAACCCCGCGCCAACGTCCTGACAGCAGCCATTGTCGCGTTTTGGCGACTTTCTTGCCATATTCCTTGACCCCAACGTGAGAATCTTGCTTGGTCACGGGGGAGGCATCTTTTGGACATCATTGGACGTCCATAACACTCCATTTTCAGTCATCAAACACCCCAAGCTCCTCCCAAACTCTCCAAAAACTCTCCCTAAGCCAAACACCTTC
The DNA here is from genome assembly GCA_030278955.1 of Hygrophila difformis. NCBI lineage: Eukaryota > Viridiplantae > Streptophyta > Magnoliopsida > Lamiales > Acanthaceae > Hygrophila > Hygrophila difformis. The sequence goes on from JAOANR010000004.1 coordinate 51,570,066, forward strand.
CGGCGAACTTCCGGCGAACTTCCGGCAACCAAATCCTACCAAGGTAGTGTGGAGATCAAGGATTTGCAAGCATTGGATTGTTGGTAAGGTGTCAATCAAGTTTCTTTATTGTTTTAAGATCATAATCAACCTTCTAACTTACGGATCTTTACTTGCAAACACATTCGTAGCCAAAGGAGAAGAAGAACGTGTTGCGTAGATTCGTTCGTGGCGATTTTGGACAAATCGATCAACCTTAGAACGTTCAAGAACTCACTCTCTGTAAGTTGATAACTTACATATCAATACGGGTGGTTTGAAGACATCCGAAACATTGAATCTTAAACGAAACGTTAAAATCGAACCTAAAAACCCCAATCTACGTATTTTCTGAAATCCGAGCAAAACTCTTACTTCGAGCGTTCAAACCTGAAAACTCAAAACTAAGATTTTGATCCTAAGATCTTAAGCTATATTGTGTAAAAATTTCAGAATTTTTCATCAAGTTTTGATACCCCAAATCAAGTCGGACATATTCTGCGTTTTTAAGAATTTTCAAAATTGACAGATTTCATAACCGAACTTGATGAACTTATTTCTATCATTTCTAGTCCGAACCAATCTTCATGATCTAAACAAAAGTTATAGATCTATGAGTCTTGAATACCTCTGTAAAATTTCATGCATTTTCATCAAGTTTTGAAACCCCAAATCGAATCGGACATATTCTGCGTTTTAAAGAATTTTCAAAGGTTCACAGATTTCTTAACCGAACTTGATGAGCATATTTCTATCATTTCTAGTCCGATCCAATCTTTGAGTTCTAAACAAAAGTTGCATATAATCATGTCTAGTATGTGCATATAAAATTTCAGAATTTTTGAAGCTCATTTGATATGTTAAAAAGTCAAATCTTTGAGATGTGTCAAACCTGAATCCTGACAGCATACTATTTGAGTAGAAAACTTGATTTTTGACATGCTTCCCATCGTTTTTACGAAAAACTCAAAACATGAAAGTTGTTCATTGGGATGTTTTTGAGCTACTGTGAAAATTTCAGATCAATCGCCTAAGAAATGGATTTTTAAACTGAAAAGGCGTAAACTGTGACATCGATCGATTTTTGAAATCTTTTAAACAACGATCGAAATCTTGTGATACGATAAAGCTATATTTTTGAAAAATCCCGTTATACTAAAGTTGAAACAATATCGGTTACATAAAATCAGGGGGTGAGTGCTCTGCAGGGTGCCCTCCTAATTGTGCAATTTGTGCCAAAACGGCAATGACTATCACGCGCGAAAAATCAACAAAACGGCATCTTATATTTTGCCTATCCTCTCGGGTGTATCCGTATGGGTTACTCGAGGCTCGACGGAGCGGTACTGGATATGGCATATTTGGTCACAAGAGACCAACTGCCTACCCTCTCGAGTGTATCCGTATGGGTTACTCGAGGCTCGACGGAGTGGTACTGGGTATGGCGTATCGGCTGCGGCCGCCGGATCACCGGCTAGATGATATGTTACTTATGAAATTGGTTGAGGCCGCCGGATCACCGGCTAACTGTTACTATTGATATCTGCCGTTATTATTTTGGCCTATCCTCTCGAGTGTATCCGTATGGGTTACTCGAGGCTCGACGGAGTGGTACTGGATATGGCGTATTTGGTCACAAGAGACCAACTGCCTACCCTCTCGAGTGTATCCGTATGGGTTACTCGAGGCTCGACGGAGTGGTACTGGGTATGGCGTATCGGCTGCGGCCGCCGGATCACCGGCTAGATGATATGTTACTTATGAAATTGGCTGAGGCCGCCGGATCACCGGCTATCTATTGTTGAGATGATGGCGTAACGGGAAATATATTAAAAAGCTCAGATTTTATGAAATTGGCTGCGGCCGCCGGATTGCCGGCTAAAATTTAAATATCGTTTTGATGGTGGCGTATCGGTGAAAATTTTTAAAGCTCAAGTTTTTATTTACATACTTACGGCATTAATCATGTTTTTAAATCATGTCTTAAATAATTGCCCATGCTTAAGTTTTAAATTATGAAATTTAAATGTGTCTTTAAAGCATGCATTATCTTCGCATTCTTTTTAAAATGTTTTTATGCATGGCAAAGAGTTTTATCTTAATTACTAAAAATCTAACCCCTTTATTGTCATGTAAGGATTAACTTACTCAGTATTTTATAATACTGATAAAAACCGTTGTTCATTTTTTTTTTCTGTTACAGAGTACGAAGCATGATCACTCATTGGGGGATCATTTTGAATACTTAGTTATTTACTTTACGTGACTTGCATGAACGGGTCTGTTCAACCCGTGGTTTGGCCATGTCGGCCCTATATTTCAATTTCCGCTGCATACACTTTACTTCCGCTGCTATTTTATATATTCTCGCTGCAACTCTGATGTAGTATTTTAAATTATCTATGAATGGGCTACTTGAATATTTTAAATCCTGAAAAACCATAGCCTTACATCTCTATAGTAAGCTCGGAGAAACCGTGTCTTGCTAGAGAGGTGTGGCGGTGGCATCCCGGCCTGGGTTATCAAATCCGGGGTGTTACAGCCAAGTTAAAAAATTTTAGTATCTAGTACCATTAGGTTAAAAAAATTCTATTTTTAGTAAATTTATATGAATTTTATCATTTTTTTTTACCACTGGATCAATTATACTTATATCTTATTCAGGGAAAAAAATTATATTTATATGTTGAACTTTTTAAAATTTTTAAGTTTTTCGTAACATTTTAATTTTTCCTTTAATCTTTTTTTTTTCTTTTGAACCTCTTATCAATTATATTTTTCATCATTGGGTTTGAGTCTTTGTGTATGCAGAATTCTGCTTTGGGAGAGGTAACCCTTCAATGCCCGCCAGATCCTCGAATGTTTAATTTTGGGTCTAATATGGCATGGGGATACCCGGTACACGCCAAAAAAATATTTTTCGTCATCGGATTCGAATATTTGTATATGTAGAATTATGCTTTGGAAGAGGTAACCATTCAATGCCTACCAGATATTTGAGGGATTAATCTTAGCCCAAAATTTATTCATTAAATAACACATTATCAATTCTTTTATTTATCTTTTTTAGGATGGAAAAAATCTATTTTATTTATTCTTTTATTTATCTTACTTAAAAAATCTTTTGGGATAAAAACAAAAAATATAGTTTTTAATTGATACAAAATAAAATCTAGTTTAAATAAAAAAATATTTATCTTATTTAATAAAATATGTTAGGATGAAAAATATAATTATTTTTTTGATGACAAAAAAATATAATTTTTTTGGCATCACCCGCCAAAAACTAGTTTTTAATTTATTCGTGGGTATTCTCAAGCCATATTCGGCTAAGATTAATCCTTTGAGTATTTGTTGGGCATTAAAAGATTGCCTCTTCCAAAGCATAATTCTACATACACAAAAACTCAAACCCGATGATGAAAATATAATTGATACAAGAATTTCAAAAGGAAAAAATTTTAAAAAAATATTAAAGGAAAAAAATTTAAAATATTACAAAAAACTTAAAATTAAAAATTTAAGATATAAAAAAAATTGGTGAACAAAATGTAAGTATAATTGATAATGGTACAAAAATGGTAAAATTCATATAAATATAATAAAAATAGAATTTTTTACCAAGTGGTACTAAATAATAAATTTTTTTAACTTGGTACTACTTAACAAATTGAAACCTCCAAAATGGTACCAATAAATAATTTCTATTTAATTTTACCAATAATAATTACTACTTATAGTAATTATTATTTATTTAATTTTAAAACTTATGTATATTATTACATATTTCTATTTAAATTAAAATTTTGTGATACAATGCGATGAACTTCTTGGTCGATATTTTTTCTTACTTCAGTTGTTGTCATTTACTAATTCTAAATTTTATTAAAATAAATTAAATATCAAATACGGAAAAATAATTTCTTCAACTAATATTGAGAAAGTCAATTTATTCATTTTAGTAACTGAGTGGAAATAATATGTTCTTTCCAGCGTGGATAAGAGTGATGACAAAGTTTAAATTTTGAGCCACGTGTCCATCCAGAAGTAAGCAGGCCAATTTCTTTGTTGGCAAAAAAAGCAAAATAAAAACAAATTAGGCAATTGATTGCCAATTGGCCAAATGTATTAATTAAATTTAGGGATGCCAAAACCCAAAAAATAATGGATGTTTGGGTATCCTCCTAATTTGATTTAATGTCAAAATGACCGATCAAATAATTATCATTACAATTCTTAATTTAAAAAAAATTAATACTTATTTCGATTATGATTAATAGCGCTATATTATTTAAATGTTTATTCAGTCGCAGCTTAAGCATATGTCTCGGATTCGATCCTTTGTGTATGCAGAATTCTGCTTTGGAAGAGGCAATCCTTCAATGCCCACCAGATCATCGAGGGATTAGTCTTGAATCCAATGTGGTCTGAGATACCCGGTACACGCCAAAGAAAATGTTTATTCAGTCAAATCGAAAAACAAAAATTTTAATTATATAAACTACTCCCTCCGTCCCAGCTAATGTATCTGGTTTGATTTTTTAACACTGTTCATTGTTCAGCATTGACTAAATTTTTTTGTAAGTATTTATTCGAAAAAAAATAGTCGAGTTGGGTCTTGTTAGAATCGTATGCTCATGTAGTTTTAGAATATATATTTTATATAATTTTTCATTGTATATATTTTGAGATATTAAGGAGTGCATTGGATTGTGTGCAGGAGTCAAACAATACAAGTTAAATGGGACGGGGGAGTATATATTTAATTGATAAATAAACGGGACACCCGATATACGCAAAGAAAAATTATAAGTAAACGTTATTTATCGTTATAATATGTTATTCACTAATTAAACATTATTTTTTAGAAAGATGATATTTTTCTTTCTCCAAATACACATTAATCGGATCGCAAAATGCAAATAACTATAATCAATATTAGTTATTTATATATTCTAGAGATCGGTTATACTTGAACTTCAAATTATAAATTGATGAATTATTGAAAAGGTTGTTGATTTAGGTTCCTAAATAATAATCCCCACTTGAATTAAAATTGCAATACTCGTACTTATTTTAAGAACAGCAAACATGTTAGGTATAATCTTGATCACAGTTCAAATTATAAATTTTCTTTTTTAACACACATTCCACACAAATTGCACAAGAATAAAGTGGAGAGGAATAAAAGTTGAATGAACTTTAAACATTCAATTAAATAACTATTAGATTTAAAATGGTGATAAATTTTCAATAATACCCTTTATTTTTAGTTATACTATACTAAATCAATCTTATTAATTACATTAGTAATTACATGAATTGTAATTTGTTATTTTCTTTATTTCCGGTGCCCCCATCTATTTGAGCCTCTCTAGTTTTTCTGATTATTTTAGTAATATTTTGTTGACGGCAAAACTAATGTCTATATTTAATATATTGTTCATATGTCCCAATCATCAGTTGCAATGCATTTATGTAACTTAAAGAATAAATGTTACACATATATGTAATAATATAAAATTTATCTTCAAAATGAAATGATTAAATTATTTTTGAATTTATTAATATATTTACATAAATAAGATCGATGGAGTTAATAATAGAATAATAAAAGAAAAATACAAAAAAAATAATTTCAATTAAGTTGATCCATACAACCCGCATGTTCCTTAATACTTGTTACATTACTGCATTTCACGCAATGCAATGTAAGACACATTTCCAATCCTTAATAATTCAAATTGTATACAACTAGAAATTATAAAAATTCGATATTTTAAGCCGACGTTATTAGACCAAACAAATAAATAAACAAAATCTTACTTGACTATATATTTCTTATTTATGTGCTAAAAAAATTGATTAAAATTACATAATACGTGACAAATTTTAAGGAACATAGGAGGGTACTTATTTAGCTTGACAACTTTCTTAAAGGTGTTTGGATACTTATGAATTAGATTATGTGATTATTGTTTCTTAAAACAAAATAATCAGATAATCCTTTTTTATATATCTTATCCGAACACCTCATTAAAAATATTACATTTTTAATCAAGTTCTTTTATTTCAAATATTTTTCTATGATAGTAATATTTTAAGTGGATCTTTAAAAGCTGTGAAAATTGTTATTAACTTAGATAATGTTTATCATTTCATACAATACTTATAATAAAATAATTTTTAAAAAATAATAATGTGGAAAAACATTGATGGTAGTGACATTTGTACAATATATATATATATATATTGATGATATTGTTATATTCCGTATAAAAAATTTCAGTGAAATAAGTATTTCAGTAAGAATTATACAAGCCCCATTCCCTTCAAATGGCCCGTCCAGTTGGGAATTTGGGCTTGAACCCTATACAAGCCCACGTATAAATAATACCATAACATTCATCTGGCCCAGCCCAACAACAATGGGTTTCATCCTAGCATTGGATTATTTGTTTTTGCGCCAATATGCACCATCCAATATGTAGGAGTATGTTAGTTAGTTAGTTATTGTGTCCCACAATATACATAAACACGTTTTACACAGAATACGCGTATGCGTATATTAAATTAAATAGTTCATCCGTTTTCAGAAAACTTGTGAAAGAAAAAATTATAAAAATTTGATATTCTAAAACTATATAACTGGATGGATTCAATAATATTTCACTTGATTATATTTTATATTATATGACTGCGTTAAAAAATAGAATTAAAACTATGTTCAAATGTTCCAATTTTACGAAACGGAGGAGGATATTAATAGAACTCGTGGGCACAAGTCTATACTAATTGTATGTAGATTATACTTATTCTTGTATAAAATATACTAGTATTTGATAATCAGGGGTGTGCATTGGCGGACACAATTAGGGGCGAGGGGGTCGGCCGCCCCCTGGAGGTCGACGTTCGCTATTAAATTTTTATATAATTGTCTCAATTTTGTCTATTTGTTTTGGCTTATTTTTACATATAAGTTTTTTTTTTCAAATTTTATTTTCTTTATTTTATTTTTGTTTGTTTGGGTATTTATCAACTATAACAAAAGAGCTGTAAGTCAAAATTCAAATTTATTTTAACGTAGGTATAAGGTCACTTCTATAAAAATCAAAAGTTTTAGGAGTGCATCAATATCTAAAATAAACATAATCAACTTTTTAACTAATTTTGTTAATATAATCAATTTTAATGCTTATCTAAACAATTATTTGGGCTACTTTTGTTGTTGGGTTTTAGCTATTGTAAACTTCTTTTTAATCAACTTGAACATGCAGCTTCAGGTTCATTTGCTCTTTATTTTCATTAATATATTAATAAAATAATACTATAAAATAAAAGAAACATTGGGTTATAGGAAGTTATGAACATGGTATCTAGTTGATTATCTAAACCAATTAAATACTATGATTTTGTTAATATTGTTTTTCATTTTTAAAATATTTACGTAAAAGTTTTAAATGAATTTTTTTATAACAATTTCATAATATGAACCGTATGTTACGGTTATTGCTACTAATATATTAAAAATAAAATAAAAATATCGATAATGAAATTTTGATATAATATTATATTTATTATTTTATCTATTGCGAAAAAATTATACTTCCTCCCTTCTTTTTTAATTGCCCCATTCCAATCACTGTTTTCAACTAGCTGACTTTGGAACTTCATTTGGTTAGGTTAGAGAATGATTTTGAAGGTAAGTCTATTATAGTTTGTAATCTCTATTTCCATTATTACTTTACCATTTTTTATTTAGGCTTGTAACGAATCATATAAAATCATCCAAAGTCAGCTATTTGAAAACAGTGATTGAAATGGAACAATTAAAAAAGAACGGAGACCGCCCTCCCAATCCCAACAATCTGCGTCCGCCACTGGGGGTGTGGTGGAGTGATCGGGTTCTTACATTCTTAAAAATATGGGTCAGTTGGAGGTGCCTGCAAGCCCGCAAAAAAGAATTAATCATTAATTGTTGCTTAAATCCTTGAAAATAATTAGGCATTAGTAGTATTGGTCACGGTGGTAAAACAACTATTCCCCTGCAATCTGCAACGTGTCTGTCTGTCAACATCCATCAATTGGAGATCCAACATCTTCATCATCATCATCATCATCATCATCCTTCAATTCAATTCATCCATAATTATTTATTTGGATTTCCTTTCTTCAAAAATCTCCTACATCACTACAAGTATATATAGTATATCCCATCGATCTGATGATCTCCACTGGATAATCGAGGAAGCTAATAACCAGAAGCAGCAAGAGTTAAAATTAAAACCCTAATATTGATTCAAATTCAATATTAGGCTATGCATGAAATTGGCGCTTATTTAAAATTAAGATACTACTATGTAATACTACTATTATTGGTCGTCTCTGATCTAATTAAGTGATAATGATGGTCAAGTTCAAATTCAATTCATACTCTAACTCTCACTCTCACGTTCAGTCTGTATCAGCTGTAAGTTTAGATCCCCACCAAATCTCATCCAAACTAGCACCTCACATCTAAGGACATTAGCAAGTTTTTTTCTTGCATCACACCCAATCGAGGCTAGGAAAGGGGAATAATAAAAAACATAAGAGAAAATAAAGGGACAAATCTAGAGGCGAGGAAACCAAGTTCCTACCGCATCCGCCCGAAGAAAAGGGATCACGGAGTCGGGAGAAAAAGCCCACGTAGTGAAGAAGTGGACATCGTCGGCTCCCAATTTAGCAAGGCAATCGGCGACGGAGTTTCCTTCCCTCAGCCGGTGTTCAAAGCTAAGGACATTAGCAAGTTTGATCACAGATTCTTATTTTCATTTATATATATAAAATATATTTACAAAACTTGTCACAAAGGTTTTTTTAAAAAAAAGGAAAAAACCACATGGGAATGGCGTTTTCTGATATGATATTATGATTGGTAATGGAGCTTAGGATACAGCAGCCTGCAGAGCCATGTCGGCAATAATTACTTATTACTATCAGACAACGAATCCTCCTCCCACTCCAATTAACCAATCAACAAATATCAATCTGCATACCCTGCTGCTCCTCACCAACACCTGCTGTATTGTTTGTTTAAGTTCTTTAAGACTCTTGTTGAAACATTGGTATCAGTATCACCAATAATAGTATTTCGGACAATTCAACAAGGGGTTCAAGTTGCAGCACCACGGGCCAAAGCTTAATCACCGTGCTCAGTAAATTATAACCCCTAATTACTTAATTAACACCATGTTATTGCTCAGTAAATAAAAATTTATGCGTCATTAAGAAGACAAACAAAAAAAAAAAAAAAAGAAAAGAAAAGAGTTAATTGTAGATCACTACCATACAGGCAAATAAACGAACTGGAAATCACAAGAACCACTGGCCGCAGCTGTACATGAATACATATACCTATTGACTATGAACTAAAGTTTCAGATTCAAATCGACCATGGTATTCGGCTCCGGAGTAATAATCTCTTTCTTCTCCGTTTCGGCCGGCTGCAGCCGCGGATCATATCGGAAACTTCCTGGCCAAACAAGGTCGGCAGCTGCTTCCTCCACCTCCTCGTGAGGAAGCCACGTGAATCCTCTGTTCTCCAAACTACTGAATTTTACAGTGGTCGAGCTTCCTCCCGGTTTGCGCACGAACGAATGAGGCTGCAGTCCCAGAGATCGGCCGGCGAACATGGAGGAGGCACCGACGTCCAGATTGACGGCAGACGATCTCACAACGCGCTCTCTTTTGTGGGCGTTTTGGTGGCCTCCGAGTGCTTGTGAGCTCCAGAATTTCCTCCTACAGAAGTTACATGAGAAAACCCTGCCTGAAGATCTTGGCCCTTGAATCTTGAATGAACGGCTGGGATTGTATCCCCCAAGGCTTAAATCTAACCATTCTTCTTGGTTAGTAGTATTACTACTGGTAGTGTTGCTTTCTTTGCTATCCATATTATAAGTACTACTATATTTTTGGTTGTTTTTTGAGAATAATTATAGTAGTACTCAATCGTAGGTATATTTATATATAGGGGCCGGGTGGAATTGTGTAGTAAAAAGGAATGAATAATGAATGAAGAGAAAATGAGTACAAATGATGTGATAGTGACACTATTTGTTTTAATTTTGATGTGTACCCACTTTGTGGTGCATGTTGGGTATCTGAAGGGACATTTGATTATGTTATCTTTTTGATTTGTTGCCATTGTCAAGCTGCAGAACTCATGGTGTTTGTTACTTATATTTTTATTTTTATTTTATGGCTATACAGAGTGAGAGTGAGAGTGAGAGTGAGAGTGATGGGCGATGGGTACTTTGGGGAAACAAATAATAATGTCAATAATCTTGTTTTGGTTTACTTATCATTGAAGTTCATGTGGTAACTAAGTAACCACCCAATTTTGTAGTCAAATCATGTGTCGAAGGCTTATTAAAGTTGCTTCCTGACTGTGTCCCGTCAATGTTCCAATAATGAACGAGTCATATGCAGCATCACATGAACTAGTGAGGGAAGCAATATTGAATTGGTTGTCATGGAAGTAGTAACTACCGAACTAGTACAATGTACAGGTTTAATCAACCTTTTTCTCCATTTTTTTTTTTAAAAAATGAATACATGAAATATTATTTTTTTTTGTAAAAAGATGTGAATATATATATATATATATAACCAAATAATTTTCTAGAAAAAAATATAGTACTGTACCATTTAAATGATGGAATGAAAGCTGATAAAATTGTGTTAGTAAAGATATACAGAATTTAAAAAATATAAAAAGTGCTCAACTAAAAATTTTCAATGGAAATTTATATCCAATTCCCTTTATAATAATTTCACCAATTCATTCTTCCTTTCAATTCACCTTTCAGTCCTCGCTTGTCCTTCTCAACTCATTTCCTTGATGGGCTCTTATATATTCTCACCCATAATGATTTTTATACTTGCATACTGGTATCAGCAGGTGAACATCTACCATTACTTCCACCAAGTTTATAAGAACTGTAATAACTGAATCTGGCATTCAGGAAGATTGTATTCGCTACAAATTGCATTTTTAATTGAAAGGAAATGCTTCTATGAGATAAGATAATCATTAAAAAAACGAAAAAAGGACACCAACAAGAGCTGTCTCCATAAGACAAAAGCCTTAAACAAATCTAAAATATCCTAACACAAGTGGTTGGAGAACGATGTGCATTCAATCTTCGCACTATTAGGCAAAACCAACTAGTGAAACGAAATAGATAAGCCCCACAGCAACAACTATTTTATGGAACCTACCTATTTTATCTAAAAAGTGGACATTATCTGATGGGGTGAGATCGATCCTAGCCAACGATACATCATATGGTGTGTTCACTTCGCAACAACAAAAACTATTGGGAATATAATGGGGTCCATAAAGAGTTCATAAATAATGACCATAAGTACATAAAAATATATAATAAAGCTGTGGAGCATGTAAGCCAGTTTATTATGAAAACATGAGAATCTAAGTGGGAGTCCATGTTGGGGTCTCATCTCATGGCAAATTCTGCCCCTACTTTTTAATTTTCCTTAATATAAAATGGCATAGTGTACTTTCATCAATCCATAGTGAGTGCACAAAGTGGTCAATGCTCACCACTAAATTACAGAAACGGAACACAGTGCACAGATTCTGATGAGACTACAAAATATACTGCCTACAAATGGTTAGAATCCAAAGACGGGCACAAACAAACTGTAATTGAGTTCTTACATTTAATTATAATGATGATTTGTTCCCAGCCCATTATACACTTAACTTTAAATTTAATGCCATTAATATGGATATGTTACATACTACTACTATACTAGCTAGATAAACAGACTATTGGGTGTCCCACTACACATGATGCTGGCTATCAAAAGTAGTTGATGCTCCAGGATTTCACTAGATTACAATTGGCTTGTCTAATTAAAGTGATAGAATACATATCATTTTTCCTTTTGGCTGCTTCATGCCTAAATAGAACCACCACATGGAGTGCTCCAACAATAAAACCGAGAAGAAAGCAGTACTGAATTAACACTTCGGTCTGTATATGCAACAAAAAAGAATAACAGCATCACTTTTCTTTAGTGGGGAAATTCATTAATAATCCCTTTAAGAGGACAAAAATAAGAGGAAACATATTAATAATCTACAATTGGATATCAAATCATGAAAGGTGAGTGTTTTTATATCAACAGTCTTAAACAGAGGGGTAAGAAAAGTTAAATTACCAATTGGGTGCCAAGAGGATTTGCCTCCATTCAGAGTCATCACCCTATGTCAGATTTGATTACAAAGACCAACCTTGATATAAGCTGGAGCAGAATCATTTATGTATGCCATAGTAATAAATAGATGTGTGTGTCTTATGCATGAGCACCGATTTTCCAGTGTTCAATTACTGTACCTAAATAAATCATAGACAAATGACATAAACGAGCACTGCACATTAAATTGATGCCAACTAGCTTCAAATGTCTCCAACTTTTTGGACAAGCATCGGAGGATCCCAACTAACATCAGATTACATAATGTTTTTATTGAGTTTTCTTATATAAGCTTCATCCCAGGGGGAGAATTCCTCCAAAATACCTTATGTTGATGAGACCCCAAATCTTCAAGCAGCTAGAACAATGCATTCATGTACCTGCGAATACATGATGATGGTGATATTGATTTAGAATTCCAAACTTTGTTGATTGCTATGCAATTTTGAATTAGTAAGATGTTTAGTTTGACCTTTGAAGCAGTCATATTATGCTTGTTGACCCTCAAAGTAGTGAGCTATCCAGGGTTACTGCTTCTTATCATTTTTACAGCAAAATAAAAGACATATCATGACGTTATTGGATTTAGTTTCCTTCTGATACCAAATGTTACAATCTAAGCATGGTTTTCTACCTATCTAATAACGTATATTTCTGATCCACACTCTTTTCCCAAATCTAGCAATCACCTTTGAACCTTGATCCATATAAAACAGAGTATAAATTTGCTTTGAAAAAAAAAATTGATTTCCCAGATTCCATCAACTGAATGAGTACCACTGTACTGTATCACTACAAAGATGTAAATTATGAGCAAGTCAAATAAATAAAACATACCATCATATTATTACCCTTGTTTTTGGGTTTCCACATAGGACCATTCATATAAATTGTTTAATTTGCATCACTTCACACACATCCAAATTTCTCACATGCATGCACAACCTTAGAAATTGTACGCAGAGCCTCATAGGTGGATGATAGATAGATAGATATATATATCAATGAAATAGTTCACTCGTTTATGCTAGTCAAGTACCCAAAATCTGAATATTACTGTATATATATCCTTTTAAATCTAAGAATTGACACAGAAACTGAAAAAGAAAATAGGGGAAACCTACAATGCGTCAGATCCTGCCATGATTGTTGGTAAGCGCTGCTGATATCACCCATCTTTTCCATTCCTCCCTATCATTCCCAACATTTTCAACTCGCTTTCATCAACCCATCTTCATACAGTTAATAAAAATGCAACTGCTTCAAATCTTAAGTTGTTAAAACATTCCTCTGGTCACCAATTCTGGTACCAGGTTAAATATATTCTCATATAAGTTCTACCAGTTCTTTTCATCCTTTTGTATAACCATCCACAAAACAGTACCAGCAACCCGCAAAATACTACAGTATAAATGAACTTGTATTGCAGAAATTAATGTACCTTGGGACAATTCACAGCAGGCCCGCACATTGACAGTCAAGTGAGATGTCAGCCTAGTCCCCGATCCCACGCTATAGAGCGGAATCATAGACTGAGTGCAACCCAGTACTCCCAGTGTCCTGCACCGTCAAAGTTCAGTAAGCCAAAAAAAAAGGGTAAACATTGAAGAAAGCAATTAAAGATTTAATCAAGGCAATCAACATCAGAAGCATTACAACTAATCATACTAAGTATACCAAACTTCGATTTAGCAGTGCGGAGAATCGAATTCTGCGAAAAATTAAATTAACAAAATAATGTGAAGGTGCGAAATGGACCTAGGGTTGGAGAAAAAGTAGCGGCGAGGATTGGTGAGGGGAGGAGGGCGGAGGCAGCGGGGCGGCGACGACCGGCGGAATGAGGCCGTGGCGGTGGATAGGAACGTCCTAGAAAGGGATCCTCTCAAAGCCATGGATGTTGCTATGCGTGAAATATGGGGGCGGCGAAATGACGAGGGTTTCTGCCGCGAGTTTTGCGAATCATTACACTGCACGATTAGGAATGGCAATGGGCCTGGACGGAGTATTACCGCATCCCCATCCATCCGCAATAGAATTTTTATTCGGAAAATTAGAGCCCAGTTCCTAGTAAAAAATGTTTGTAATTTTTTAGGCCCCATGTCAAATTTCCTTATAGTTTACACTCATTAAAAAAGACCTACCCAAACTCACTAATCCAATTAACTTCTAATACTCTTGATTCAAAAATTCTAAACCATAGTGACTTGGTAAACCCTTTACACATAACCTGGTAAATTCGCTATAGTGACTTGGTAAATCCTTTACACATAACCTGGTAACTTCGCTATAGTGACTTGGTAAACCCTTTACACATAACCTGGTAACTTCGCTATAGTGACTTGGTAAACCCTTTACACATAACCTGGTAACTTCGCTATAGTGACTTGGTAAACCGTATACACAAAACTTGGTAAATATGCTATAGTTTCCATTGGTAAACCCACTACACTAGACTTGGTAAATAGTCCGGTACACTAAACCTGGTATTTAGACTTTGGGATCAATTGGTAAAACATTCACACAAAACTTGGTAATTTGGCTAGAGTGCCTATTAGTAGGTAAGTCTAGTTTGATGAACGTGGTAACCATTAAAATAAAACTTAGTAAGCCTAATTCCGAAACCCTTGGTAACTATAAAAAATTTGGCATTTATAATATTGAATCATTTGGTAAGTCAAATAACAAAAGTAGCTAATTCTAGTTTTGAAGAACTTGGTAAGCAGAAACAACAAACTTGGTAAGCGTAAATACAAAACTTGGTAAAAAATAATACTTAAACACTTGGCAAGTCAAAAACCAAAAAAAAAAAATTGGCATGTGTAATACTGCATAACTTGGTAAGCCTATTAGCAAAAGTAAGTAAGTTTAGTTTGATGGAATTGGTAAGCATTAAAATAAAACTTAGTAAGTCTAATTCTGAAACCCTTGTAACTATAAAAAATTTGGCATTTGTAATATTGAATCATTTGGTAAGTCAAATGACAAAAATATATATATATATATATATATACACACGTAATTGTTTTATACTATATTATATATAACATTGAAGATAATATAATATACATATTAAATCACATTGCATAATTGATTACCATATATATGCATAATATTTACCATGTAGGAGGTCAATCACTTACCTTGCTATTTGAAACTTGAGTGTGGACGGTCAAAGGACGGTAATGTACTACCTTGCATTGAACCATCCTCCACTCACATACCTTTTTTTATTTTAGTCTTTACCAAATCATTTCTTATGCGTTATTAGATTTGTGGACATTATTTACCATATTACATGTTCATATTTACTAGTTTCATGCACTTTACTTACTATGTTAAAGAATATTCAATTTTGCCGTCGTGTATAGCAGTAATTAATAAACCCATGCAAGATTACTTCAATATATAGGGATTATGATCTTCCAATTAATTCACCATACAATAGATGGGGACTAACGAACGAGTTTAATGAAACTTGTAATAATATACGGGGATTAAAGAATGAGTCCGAAATATCAATTGATTTAGCATGATCCCCTTAAACATATTTCAAGTCATGACAAATATATTAACATACGATTGGATGAGGATTACGATCTTCCAAAACAGTATTGGGAGCTTACCAACGAGCGCATGAATGTTTCTCGCAATGAACGTAATATGAGATGTTAACATATTTGCTTCATGGGTTCTCGACTCCACGGGTTCTCGGATTTTAAATTCTTTCGTTCTCGAATTTCATCGAATTTTCCGGGTATTACAGTCTACCCTCCTTAAGAATCAATTTCGTCCTCGAAGTTGGGTGTTAGATAAAACTTAGATTATTATGATCCATCATTATTATTATGGTTTGGTATGATTTTGTATGACTGTGCTTAGAATTAAAATTTCTAAGTTGCCTACGTACCCCGTGAAGGGATCAAGCCATTACTTAGTTCAAAACAATTTGAATTTATTTTTTTGGGGTGTTAGAGAAGCCCAAACCCTTGAACAAATACACTTACCAGGTTCGCTTATGCGATTTACCAATTTCAGTATTATGTGCGTTACCAAGTTCATTTGTATGTGCTTTACCAAGTTTGTTAGTATATGCTTTACCAAGTCAGCATATACTTCCAATGCCAATTTTTTTTTTTTTTTTTTTTTGGTTTTTCGCTTACCAAGTGTTTAAGTATTAGGCTTACCAAGTTTTATGTTTGTGCTTACCACTTATATCATATAAAACTTATCTACTTTTGGTATTTCACTTACCAAAGGATTTAATATTACACATGCCAATTTTTTGGGAATTTGGCTTACCAATGTTTTCAGCAATAGACTTACCAAGTTTTTAGTATATATTTACCAAGGGTTTCAAAGTTATACTTACATAAAGAATTCAATTTTTTTATTTTTTTTTTGGTTTTTGGCTTACCAATGATTTGAAAATGAGGCTTACCAAGTTTTATTTTTATTCTTACCAAGTTCATCAAACTAGACTTACCTACTCTTGCTAATAAGTTTTACCAAGTGTTTTGTTTATGCTTACAAAGGTTTTTGTTTATGCTTACCAAGTACATCAAAACTATAATTACCTACTTTTGTAGGTTGTTTAGTTTTTAGTTTAAGTTTGCTAACCCATAGGTCCTAAACTCTAAACTTTTAAAAGACAGGGCTTTGACTATACATAAGTTTTTTACATAGGTTCTGGGCTTTAGTTTTCCCATTTTTATTCTCTAATAAAACCGACCCAATTCGTGATTTTATGGGGCATCATTGGGTATTACTATAATTTTTCAGATCACGATTGGGATTTATCCGGGATTCGTTTCACAAGCTAATTTTTTAAAGTTTTAATATTAAAAAGCACACACAAATTATTTAATATTTCCTCCATCCCTAAATTATTGACACATTGATGTTTTGTTACTGCTCATTGAGTAACTTTGATTCGACTTTTTAATATATTAATATAAGATAAATTATAGTCAAGTGGGATCTTGTTGGATTCGTCTAATCGCATAGATTTAGAATATCAAATTTTCATAATTTTTAGTTGTATGCAATTTGAGTTATTACGGATTAAAATGTGTATTGGATTGCGTGAAATGTTGATCCGTGACAAATGTTAAGGAACGGAGGCAGTAGTATATTATAATCAACATTAAATTTTCGAATCCTTGTGTGAAATGTAGTAGTATTATTTCCTCCCCAATTAGATTCGATCACTGGACCTTCGACTTGGAGGCGGATCTAGGGATATGATTAATGGGTAGAGCTACATGTACTCGACTTGTGAATCAGAAAAAATCGACTCTCACTTGAAAAATTCGAGTCGGATCGAATCGTCGAATATCGAGCACGAGCTCGAGTACAAGTATATAATACTCGTCAAGTATCGAGTACTCGTCAAGTACTTGACTCGTTTCTATTTTAATAGTATATTTTATGTTTTTAATATTCCTTCGAGTTTCAAGCAAAAAAATATTTTTAATTTTTATTTATTGTCAACTTTCATTTTGATGCGTTAGAAATAATTTATTTCTCTCACTTTTACTTATACTCACTCACTCATTTTATTTTATCAAAAAAGAAGATATGTCAATTATTTTATAACATCTAAAATGGAAAAAAAGATCGCTCTCTAAAAAAGAACAAAGTATATTTTAAAAAAAATGATTGGTTCTATCTTAAATTTACAATAACTAATTAGGTTTTTATATCATAATTCCGAAATTTAAAATCGACACATAACTGTAAAAAAAATAATAATAAAGCTCGAACTCAGGTTCGAACTCATTGATACTCGAGCTTGAGCTCGAGAAAATAAAAGAAAAAAAGAAACTCGAGCTACTCGATCGAATTAAAATTCGAATCTCGATAATACTCAAGTTCGAGCTCGAATAGCTTCACGAAGGCGTTGAGTCAAGTTCAAATGCTCTACTACTCCAGCTCAACTCGATGTCACCCCCGGTCAGATCTTCCCGAACATCACAAAGAAGGTCATTGAGGAGGCTCCATGGTAAGCCAAAAGCATTGACCACCATGACCATAAAAAGATACTACTACTTATTTGAGTTGGATACAAACGAACCTTTATTTAATTAAAATTTAATAACCAAGTCTACAACCCCTTAATAATTAATTCAAATTCAACGTAGCACATCGGTTTACCCCTGCCCAAATCCCACTAAACTCTACTCCTACTCCTATACTCCTATTAGTGTCAAACAAAGTCACTAGAAATTTAAAATGCACCACTCACTCACCATTAGTATGTCCTAAGAGCTCTACAAATTTATTAAAGGCTACAATGCTCCCCACGCTGCCACACAGATCATAATCCAACTTCCAATTCAAAACATTTAAAACATTATTTTTCTTGAAACTTATTAGGCACTCTTAAGTAACGAATAATTGTCGACATGGTGGAGGATTGAAATACTACATGAGATAGTAGGAGCATTCTAGAATTCAAAACCCAACCTCCCTCCCACAAGTGACAGACGACGAGGCTATGGATGAATAGAGTGAGGTACCAAAGCTTTGAAACCCATGCACTACTCACTACTAGTACTTGATCACTAGTTGTAATAAAAATTCCCCCGGTCGAAAACATGTAGTCAAACGCTCACTCTGCTTTGGAAGTTGAAGAGAAGAAGCGCGCAGTAACAGAGAAACGAGAACTCCTACGACAGACACGTACCAACTCCCGGCCCTCTCGCTCCCCACCGCTTTGGGACCCAGCCACAAACCCTACCTGGTCCTCAACACCCGTTCCCCACCCACTATTCACCACAGGTGTGCTCCTGCTTTGGGAAAATAGCCATGGAAAAAACCACCAAAGCTATATATGTCTGTTTTCTTACACCGAAAATTAAAAACTATGAAAAGACTCTTGTCTTTGTCCCCCTTTCCCAACCCCCACATTTCCTACGCTTCCTCTCAATATTACCCCCACGTGTCCTCCTTTTTTTAATCATTTACAAGTAGGAGCACGTACTATTTGTTTTCCGTTTTATTTTTTATTTATTTATTTTGTTAATTTTATTCCGATCCATAAATGCTGTAGTCTTCTGTTAAAGAAAGAAAAATGGCGTTCATACACGAATTGCCTGTCAAGGATGACTCAGGGCGCGCATGTTGGACGAATGGGCCGCATTCACTGGATCAGGCCCCAGCTTCTCGCCACGACACCCCCCGGGCTGACCCTACCCGGATGGTTTGCGCTTTGGGTTTATAATAAAGCGGGAGCTGCACGGTTTTCTCGGGTGCCCATTGATACTCTCTGACCGACGACATTACCGAAGCTTGTTGCTCCTTTCTCTTCTCTCTCTTGTGTTCCTCTGTCTTCTCCCCCTTTCTCTCTCCTTGAATTCTTGCAACTCAATTGAGGAAATCCAGACACATTCACACACACACACACACACATACATACATATATGGAGTACATACATGTAGTGTAAGAAAGGTTTAATTGTGAAGTGAGGCTCTGTGGGGGTAATCAATTTTCATCTTTCACGAATGTCGGGCGCTGGCGGTTTCGGGGATGACCCGGGCTGCTATACGGAACTCCTGTTCGGGGACGAGATTGCGGGTCTCGATACTGACGAATGCTTCGGCTTCGCGTCTTCTTTTTCCTCCGGCGATAGCTGTAATAACAGTTTGAATACTCCCAAAATGCTGTGCTTTGGCGATTACGCCGCCGCGAATTTGGATACCCAGAATGTCGTCAAGACGCCCGAACCCGCATCCGCCGGTTCTTTGCCCAAATCCAATGTCAGTAATTCAGTTTTCTTTTTTTCTGTGATGAAATTGTGACGTGCGAATAATTTTGCGCAGAAGAAGCGGGCCGAAAAACCCGGGTCGAATGGCGGGGCACCGACCGGGAATCAGAGGAATGGTAAGAAGCAGAAGGGAAATGGTAATTGCACTGCCCCCGCCGGCAATGTGAAGGTAAATTTGCATGCCTGTCTACCGTTGTTGATCGGACGGCTGACATAATCGGTTCTATTGATCGGGCGGTGCTGGTATTAATTTAATTTAATTGAATTTATTTATTTCAGGTTGTTAAGAAGGAGAAACTTGGGGAAAGAATCACAGCATTGCAGCAGCTTGTGTCTCCCTTTGGCAAGGTTTTTCTTGTTTTTGGATTATTTCCAATTCCAATATTATTGTGAATTTGTACTAGTAGCAGTAGGGACTAGTGAATAAATTAATTAATTTTGACTAGCTTTAGGACCAAAGCTCCCCGTGAATCCAGACCGTCGAATATCTGGGGTCCACCGCACGATGGTGTGGATTCATTCCGGAGTTGGGTCCAGGGACTTTTGAAGGATTTAGTGATGTAACGATGCATATTACTATGTGATGTAGACGGACACGGCATCGGTGCTCCATGAAGCGTTGGGTTACATCAGATTTCTCCAAGACCAAGTCCAGGTGTTGTGCTCCCCTTACTTGCAGCGCGGTCATCCTGCTCCTGTGCGTAATCTAGCTATTCCCAATTTTTGTTTTTCTGGTTATTATTTTTTTTAAGTTTAAAAAAAAAACAAAAAACAAAAAGGAACTGATTAAATATGAGGCATACGTAAATGGCATGAATCACAAGGGCGAAGGATCAATGAAGGAAGGAAGGAAGGACGACCTGCGAAGCAGAGGATTATGCCTGGTCCCCGCTGAGCTGACCGTCCACGTGGCGGAATCCAACGGTGCAGATATGTGGACGTCGGCGGCAATGCTGGATTCTGTTTACTCCAATTGATGTGATGACGACTTTTGCATACTTGGAGAATGCTTTCGGACAATTTTTGTAGTGCCATGATATAAGGAAAAGAAAAGAGAGCAAGAAGAAAACAAGGAAAAGCATGCTTTTTCAACTGTTAGCTGCTTGATAACTTTTCAAGTATGTAAATATCTTAGGCCTGGAAATTGAAAAGATTAAAAAGATGGGTGGTTTTTGAAAAACAATTTTGTTTGGATGGCTCTGATATATCTGGCCTATGCTCTAATTTTTCTGTAGAAAAGAACACTTGGATACAAAATACTTGGTACTATATTTTGGTGAAAGTGCTTTAATTTAGATTTGAAATATAGCAACTTTTTTTTTTTTTTTTTTGGTTTGGAAAAGTATTAGCACTTTTGTGATTTATATAGATTATCCCGTAGAATAAATTAAAATTGCATTACGTGATACACAACACAGGCAACAAGTTGATGCATCTCTCAAGAAAACACACAGGTAGATAATTTGATTTATTCAGACAGATGGAAATTATGGCGTAACATAAATGGCGCAAAGTAATCAGATTCTCCCGGACATGCCTATCGATAGGGAGTAGCCACGAAGAATACTAATATAGAAGTAATTAAATTCAAATACTGTATTTGGTTTAATTAGATTTGGATTCGAGTAATGATTTGTGTCAAATTACTATATTTGGTTAACTGAATTTCAATATATGACTTTTAAAAATAGGATGAAAAAAGAAATAATATATGATAGATATTTAAAAATTATAATATGATACGAATCCAACAAAATTCCATTGATTATATTTTTTATTATATAACTTTAATAAAAATTTTAAGTCAATTTGCTACAATGAATAGTAGTATTAGTAAAAAATACTCGTAACAAACCAACACTTAAAAAATAGAGGAAGCGTTTGATTCTGACATAAATTACGGATTGCATCTCCATTATATATTCTTTAAAAAAATACTACATATAAAGATTAATCAACTTTAATAAAGACACTAGATTATGTACATGGTAATTAAAAAGTTATTACGGTATGTAAAAGTGAAAAAAGAAATTAGAATTTGTTTTATGTAGATTGCTATGAGCCTCTGTCAAATCAGCTTTTTTTTTTGTTGGTGAATAAAAGATAAATCAGCTTTTATTTAATACTGTTTTTTTCCCTCTAGATTTTCATAAAATAGGGTTTTTATATTGACCTTAATAATTATAATAATAATAGGGTATTATTATTATTATTATTTTTTAAATCATTTCAAACCTTCAATTATATATAGTAGAAGTTGGTAATAATTCGTTGAATTAGAGTAGTTATGAGTTCCTTATTTTGGTCCACTGTGATTTAATCCATATATATGTGATCGAATGAAATGAAACGCAATAAGTGGGCAACCAGTGAGCTCCAACACGCTTATTCTAAATATATTGCTTTTATTATTTTATTTTTACAGTATTTTTTTAGCACAAAAACAACCCTTAGTTTTTTAATATGTCATATCCACACTAATTTCGCACTTTTAGGCTTTAGCACATTTGATTGTCTCAGACAATTTATAATAAAATTTGTCATATTTTCATTAAAGTCTAAATAATACTAGCAGAAAGAACACATCACATATCATCACCCATCTCCACTCAGAGCTATTTTGTATTTCTGGGCGCATATATTAATTCCATGTATATATATAAAGCAATTAATGGAAACGATCTTTTCCTAATCCCCTCAATAAAAGAATTGATTGAAAATGATAAGTACATTGACTGCATTTAGACTCTATCCACTTGGCCACCCTCTATAAATTTGGCCATCCTCGAACCTAATTTCATCACAACATCAGAAAAAAACAAACAAACATACATCAGAAAGAGAGAAAAAAACATATATATCATCATCAAAGATGGAGTACTGTCTTAAAAGAGTTAGCATTGTGGGAGTGATTTTGGTGATTGTTGGAGTATCGATGATCAACGCACAGCCAATTTGCAATGTCACAATTCAAGACTTGCTGACATGTAGAGAGGCAGCAACTGCCCCTAATCCACCACCACCAACGCCCGAGTGTTGCAATGCCATCGGGCGTGCTGACCTGCCTTGCCTATGCCGGTACAAGGGTTTGTTGCCCCTATACGGCGTTGATCCTGCTCTGGCATTGCAACTCCCTGGGAAGTGCGGCATCCCTAACGTACCACAATGTCCCATTGCCTAGAAATGTTTAATTTTTGTGTCTTTCAAGTAATGATGAATATGCTGTTGTGGTAGGATATATATATGGTCTGTGTATGTCCTGCTTAGCTTGTTCTACAACATTCTTAATAATGAAACGTCGTTTCAATTAA
Source organism: Hygrophila difformis (assembly GCA_030278955.1). Classification (NCBI taxonomy): domain Eukaryota; kingdom Viridiplantae; phylum Streptophyta; class Magnoliopsida; order Lamiales; family Acanthaceae; genus Hygrophila; species Hygrophila difformis. Next base: position 51,593,425 of record JAOANR010000004.1, read on the forward strand.
GAATATACTATGTTTTTCTTTCATTTGGCAATGTACTTTAATAAACGACCCCTTAATATGCACAAAAGCTGGAATTCTTATGGTTTATTAATCTTCTTCTTCATCATAATGTTTTATTCTGTTTTGATTAACAACAAAACTTTTGTTGATCGAGTGCAGTAAATCATTATTACAATTAAATTTTGAACGCTGGTGAATGAAAAGAAAACATGTCACAATTCACAATCAATAAACAATTTGATCTCCACCGGATCCCCAGAATAGATGCTTCTCTGGTTCCACTTCTGTCATGTTAGACGTCTTATACTTTGCTTTATAATCTTTCCAAAGCTGATTCAAAGGCTTTCCCAAGAGTTCTTGAAAGATTTTGACATCATAACTATATCTCATCCTTTTATTTATCTCCGATCCGCCACGAAATTGGGTTTGATGGTAGCACAGTACTCCAAAAATCATAACCGTTGGAACAAGTGGGTCACCTCATGGTACATCAATGAGTTGAAGTAGAATTTGAAGTAGGATTAATCATGGGCTGGTCTGTCTGTTGGTTTAGTAGTTTGGATAAACATGCAATTACGGACTTTGATGGTGCCTAGGCAGAAGCATTGATGATCGGTCAATATCATTATATATATATGTGGAAGCTTAATTAATTATCAATCGCATTGTGAAAATGGGAAGCTTAATATCAATCTCATTATATATGGAAGCTTAATATAAATCTCATTATTAACTGAATCCACCAACAGTCCAGTGGGTTTGGATTGCCTGAACTGAACTGGAAAAGTTCATGTAGGCGCTGGTCGTGCTGACTGCGATTGGTGCTGAGTGCTAATAATAAGGTGTATAATGTATATTAATGGTATCTGGACCGTATAAAATATTCACCACATACAAAACATTCATTCAACATAACATATACAAAACATTCATTCAACATTTTAGTAAAACCTGGTTTAGGTTCAAAACCAAATCCACAGTTTTAATATTAACTGAATCGGCAAATGCAATTTGCTCAACCCGGCTGGCGTGTTTGAGAATAGGAATTAAGTTGTCGAGCTCCAAGCATGCTTTGTAATAGGTTTTTATGGAAGGATAGCCGGGGGAAGGGTATCCACTTGATAAGTTGGGCGAAGACAACTCTACCTCGGACTGAAGGTGGTCTAGGCCTTCGACGAGCTCGGTTTATGAATGTTGCGCTTCTTGGGAAATTAGTATGGGGTATCCTCCGTTACCCGAACAAAAATTGGGTAAAGCTTGTTACAAGAGACCGACCCCCTATGGAATTCTTGGCCACTATTGCTGCTCACACGAGATCCTACGCGTCCAAGTTGCTAATTAAATTGATGCCGTTCATTCAAAGAGGGTTCAAGCTCCGGATGGGCTGTGGCGAGTGTTGCGGAAGTGTACCCAAATTAGCCAAATGCAGCAAAATAAACAGACACAGAGAATTTACGTGGTTCGGTCAAATCGACCTACATCCACAGGCAAAAGGAGAAACAAAGTTTACTATGAGAGGAAATATTACAAAAGGGTTTGGACAATAAATTTCCGGACCCACAAAACCCACTCAACAAATGTAGACTCCTCACAAAAGAAAAGCCTACCAAAACACCCTAAAACTCTCTGGGCCAAATCTGCCCACTAAATTGAAGAAGCAGAGAAAACTCAAAGCTGCTTTGCTTTGCTTCTGCTTGCTTCTGCTTGGTGTGTTATTGCAAATGAAATTGTTGCCTATTTATAGGCAATTGAGGAGCAGCTTAAGCTGCAATTGCTACAGTGTAGCACACCAAAATGGAAGAATAAATGGCGGCACCTACCACTGAATAAATGCACCACCTAACAAATCTCCACCTTGGTGCATCTCAAGTATAATCGAATAATGAGTAGGCTCCACCTTAATCTCCAAACTTTTCCCCGAAAACAAATATACCCAAACCATGCACACAAATGTGCCAAACGGTACTCAAACTCTTCTTTTGCCTCCAAATTTCCCACCATGGGAAAACAAAATGCCTCGGAGAGGCAATCAACAGCTCAAAACATTTAGCAAGTCCAAGCAATGTCGAAACTTGCTATGAGGTACTGGCTTAGTGAACATATCTGCAGGATTATCTGCCGTAGCAATCTTCTGCACTTTGATCCTTGATTCTGATCTCAGAAAATGATATCTCACGTCAATGTGTTTGGTTCTCTCATGATGAACATGATCCTTAGCCAAACATATTGCACTGAGGTTATCACAAAACACAACTGCTTGATCTTGATGTAGACCAAGATCGCCAACCAGTCCTTTTAACCAAATTCCCTCTTTGGCAGCCTCTGTCAACGCCATGTATTCTGCCTCTGTAGTAGACAGTGTCACTGTAGCCTGCAAAGTTGCTTTCCAACTAACGACAGAACCTCCAAGAGTGAAAACATAACCAGTCATTGATCTCCTGCTATCCACATCTCCAGCATAATCAGAATCAGAATACCCAACCACTGAACACTGCAAGTCGCCTCCATAGATGAGACCAACATCAGATGTACCTCTCAAATAGCGAAAAATTCGCTTCACAGCGAGCCAATGCTCTTTTCCTGGGTTCGCCATGAATCGGCTAACCACGCTGACTGCCTGTGCCAAATCAGGTCTAGTGCACACCATGGCATACATCAAGCTGCCCACTGCACTAGAATATGGAACCTTTGCCATATACTCCTTCTCAGCTTCAGATTTAGGTGCAAAGGTAGCTGAGAGTTGTGTATTAGTAGCACATGGAGTATTCAAAGGTTTCGCCGAAGACATTCCAAACTTTGATAGAATCTTCTGGATGTAGCTTTTCTGTGACAAGAAAAGCTTCTTCTGATCTCTATCTCGATAGATCTCCATCCCCAGAATTTTCTGCGCTGCACCCAAATCCTTCATGTCGAACTCTGCACTCAGTAGACCTTTTAATTTCTGAATATCGGCCTTGTTCCGTGCAGCAATGAGCATGTCATCTACATATAGAAGCAAGTAGATGATCGAACCATCTTCCAATTTCTTGTGATAGACACAACAATCATATGGACTTCTGTTGTAGCCAAGCTCAACCATATAGCTATCAAATCTTTTATACCACTGTCTCGGAGATTGCTTCAGACCATATAATGGTCTCTTCAATTTGCAAACATGGTTTTCTTTTCCTGGTACAAGAAAACCTTCGGGCTGAGACATATAGATCTCCTCCTCCAATTCCCCATGAAGAAAGGCTGTCTTCACATCTAGTTGTTCGAGCTCCAGATCCTGATGCGCTACCATAGCCAACAAGACACGAATGGAAGTGTGTCTGACCACAGGTGAGAAGATCTCGTTGTAATCAACTCCTTCCCTCTGAGTAAATCCTCTAGCAACTAGTCGGGCTTTATATCGTACGCCCTCAGTTGGTGAGACACCTTCCTTCCTTTTGAAGATCCATTTGCAAGTGACAATCTTCCTTTCAGGTGGTTGTTTGACTAGCTCCCAAGTGTCGTTCTTATGTAACGACTCCATTTCATCTCCCATTGCAGCAAGCCACTGTACAGACTCGCCACATGATACGGCTTCTTTGTAAGTGGAGGGCTCAGAATAATTCAAATCTTCAGCTGTTTGTAGAGCATAACAGACAAAATCTTGATATCTGCTAGGAGGTTGGACTCCCACCCTTCTAGCACGATCATAAGCAATTCCTTGCTTCGGCACATCAGCTGAACTCGATGGTAGGTTGGTTTCAGGTGGTTCAACTTCGGTTGATTGATTGGAATCCAAGTGCACTTCCTGCTCTTGCTCAAACTCTCGTTGTTCATCTGAATCATCAGGTGAAAGTTGAAGCTCCACCTTACTGTCAGCACCCGAATTTTCTGAGACATTTACCACCTTCGTAGGCATACTGAGGATAGAATTCTCGTCAAACACCACACTTCTGCTCAAGATAACTCGTTTCTCAGAAGGTGACCAAATTCTGAATCCCTTAACTCCATCTCCATATCCTACGAAAACGCCCTTCTTTGCTCTGGGCTCCAGTTTTCCCTCGCTTACGTGATAATAAGCCGCACATCCAAAAGACTTCAAATTCGAGTAATCATAGGAATTACCCGACCAAACCTCATAAGGAATCCGACAATCAATTCCAGTGTGAGGTCCCCGATTGATCAGAAAGCAAGCAGTGTTAACTGCCTCTGCCCAAAAGCTCCTTGGCAATCCAGAATTTGAGAGCATGCAGCGTGTCCTCTCCAAAAGCGTCTGATTCATACGCTCCGCCACTCCATTTTGCTGTGGAGTGTTTCTGACTGTGTGATGTCGTGCAATTCCATTGTTCTTGCAGAACTCATTGAATTCCCTCGAACAGAATTCCAGACCATTATCAGTTCGAAGCCTTTTAATCTTCTTGTTGGTCTGGTTCTCTACCAACGCCTTCCACTGCTTGAATTTCAAGAAAGCTTCGCCCTTTTCCTTCATCATGATTACCCAAGTCATCCTTGAATAATCATCGATAATGGACAAAAAGTATCTACTGCCCCCAAGCGACTCAATTCGTGAAGGACCCCAACAGTCAGAATGAATGTAATCCAACGTCGACTTCGTTCTGTGAGTTGCCTTTCCAAATTTGGTACGATGTAATTTACCAAATGTGCAGTGCTCACAGAACCCGAACTCAGCTAACTTGTGACCTTCAAGAAGACCACGACTTGACAGGATCTGCATTCCCCTCTGACTCATATGCCCAAGTCTAATATGCCATAGCTTGGACATATCAGAAGTATCAGCAACAGCAGCTACAGAATCTACTACAGTAGATCCCTGCACAACATACAGAGATCCATGCAAGACTCCTTTCAAAATCACGGACGATCCCTTCATGATGTAGAGTTCTCCATGCTCCCCTTCGTATCTGAAACCCTTATTGTCAAGGACTCTTAAGGATATCAGATTCTTCTTCAGCTTTGGAACATGTCTGACATCGTGCAGAGTTGCAATTTCACCGGCATGTGTTCTAAGCTTGATAGAACCAATCCCAGCTGTCTTACAGACAGAATCATTTGCCATAAAAATATTTCCTCCATCGACTGGTTCGTAGCTCGAAAACCACTCTTTGTTAGGACACATGTGGTATGATGCTCCAGAATCAAGAACCCATACATCATCTTGCGATGGTTGCACGCTTGTGACCAAAGCCAAATGATCCTCTGGATCTATATCGCCGTTGACCGCAACAGAGACAGACTCCTGTTGCGTTCCCTGTTGTTGCTTCTTCATCATCTTGGGACACTGGGTCTTCCAATGTCTTTTCTCTTTACAATAATTGCATACATCACCTGGCTTGGGACCTTTAACAAAAGACTTTTTCTTCTTTTGTTTTACAAATTTTCCATGTCCCTTGCCACTGCTAACAACGAGCCCAGCAGCCTGATCTTCTACATTACTCGAAGATGCCTTATGGCGCAATTCCCTACTGTGCAGAGCAGCACGTACATCTTCTAAACTGACAGTATCTTTACCAACTATAAATGACTGTACAAAATTTTCAAATGATAGTGGTAAAGATACTAATAATATCAATGCAGCATCTTCGTCCTCGATAACGACATCAATATTACGCAACTCCAGCAAGATAGTGTTTAATCTATCGAGATGGTCTCGAAGAGATGTACCTTCCTGCATCCGTAGGCTGAACAAACGTTGCTTTAATAGCAACTTGTTGGTTAAAGACTTAGTCATATAAAGACTTTCTAGTTTTAACCACAGACCAGACGCCTTTGTTTCCATCGCAACTTCGGTAATGACATCATCTGCTAGGCACAGTAAAATGGTTGAATGAGCCTTCTCCTCCAGGCTCACCATCTCAGCATTATCTGGATCAACTTTTTCCTTCAATGGAGCCCACAGACCTTGTTGTTTTAACAAAGCCCGCATTTTGATTTGCCAAAGGCTAAAACTATTCCTCCCCGTGAACTTGTCAACCTTAATATTTATGGCCGACATTTTGCTAACAAGAGGCACAAACAAATCTCACAAAAGGGTAGCTTAACCGAGATGCGTTTCTGATGTGGAAGATCAGATTAACTGCGACCACAGAGCATACTACGCAATCAGGGCTCTGATACCAGTTTGTTGCGGAAGTGTACCCAAATTAGCCAAATGCAGCAAAATAAACAGACACAGAGAATTTACGTGGTTCGGTCAAATCGACCTACATCCACAGGCAAAAGGAGAAACAAAGTTTACTATGAGAGGAAATATTACAAAAGGGTTTGGACAATAAATTTCCGGACCCACAAAACCCACTCAACAAATGTAGACTCCTCACAAAAGAAAAGCCTACCAAAACACCCTAAAACTCTCTGGGCCAAATCTGCCCACTAAATTGAAGAAGCAGAGAAAACTCAAAGCTGCTTTGCTTTGCTTCTGCTTGCTTCTGCTTGGTGTGTTATTGCAAATGAAATTGTTGCCTATTTATAGGCAATTGAGGAGCAGCTTAAGCTGCAATTGCTACAGTGTAGCACACCAAAATGGAAGAATAAATGGCGGCACCTACCACTGAATAAATGCACCACCTAACAGCGAGGTATCACTTTGGTTTTCAAACTGGTATCAGGGTACACAGTTGGGGCCTCGCCTGCCTTATATTGCTTGCCAGGACCTCAACCTCCAAGTGAAAGATGTAGTTACTGGTGGAGCATGGGACTGGTCGGGTGTCTATTCACCGATGCCGCAAGAATTGCTATTGGACATATGTGCCTCCCCACCTCCACCACTTCATGCCACAGCAACGGATATCTGGGTGTGGGAGCCTTCTTCAACAGGCTGCTATTCGGTGAGTTCAGCCTACAAATTTTTAACTTCTGGAGCCTCATCTTCATCTGGCTGGAGTTGGATTTGGAGGGCGGATCTTCCAGAGAAGGTGTGTTTTATGCTTTGGTTGTTGAGTCATGATGCTTTGCCCATTAATGCCGTCCGATTTCATCGGCAGTTGGCATCCTCTCCTCTGTGTATGCTCTGTGGGTGTGAAGAGGAATCGTGGACGCATTGTTTCCTTTACTGCCCATGGGCTGCGTTCATTTGGCAAGCTTTGAAGATAAATGTGCCAAGGGATTGCCACACCATCCCTAAGGAGGCCATTCGGGAATTCTTACAGGGGATGTTTCAGTGGTATGGTAATTTGTTCATTGCAGCCCTGTGGAACATATGGATCGAACGGAATGCAAGAATTTTTCGAGGGATTCAGAAGAGCAACTGGCAGCTGACAAGGGATATTAATTTCTTGGTCAATGAATTGGATAAGGCTCGGCGTAGCCCTGCGTTTCAAACTCAAGAGGTCCGGTTGGTGAATTGGCACATGAGGACAGGTTATGAGATGGTGCTACATGTTGATGGGAGTTCATTGGGTAATCCCGGACGTGCGGGGTTCGGTTTCGTTGTTAGAACTGAGACAGGGCAGTGGATAGGTGGGGGATGTGGCTTCCTTGGCACTGCTACAAATACCTCTGCAGAGCTTGCAGCATTACGAGCTGGGCTATTGTATGTTAAAGGCTTGGGGATTGACCGAATCTGCTGTTATTCAAACTCTAAAATAGCTCTCAATCTGATCCGTGAAGTAAGGGCTCCTGATCACCTTTTGGCTCCACTCATTTTCCAGATTGTTGATTTGTAAAATTCCTTTGAAGATTGCGTCTTCCATCATGTGCTTCGGGAAGGAAATAAGGTCGCGGACCGCTTGGCAAAACATGGTGCATCGGAGGAACTCTTCTTTACTACATGGGCTTTTCCACCGGACTTTCTTTTAGGAGACTTGGCGGCGGATGCGTCCGGCGTATGGTTCCCCAGATTTTAGGCTGTGTCCTTGTCTACTGTAGTTATTTTCCTTGTTATTTTTGCTTTCTTTTTTCTATTTTTTTCCGGCTGTGCCAAAAAAAAATTAAATAGATGAATCCTAACGAAATTACAAATTTGGTTAGAAAGAAAAAATGAAAAGAAAACATGTCACAATTCACAATCAATAAACAATTTGATCTCCACCGGATCCCCAGAATAGATGCTTCTCTGGTTCCACTTCTGTCATGTTAGACGTCTTATATTATACTTTGCTTTATAATCTTTCCAAAGCTGATTCAAAGGCTTTCCCAAGAGTTCTTGAAAGATTTTGACATCATAACTATATCTCATCCTTTTATTTATCTCCAATCCGCCACGAAATTGGGTTTGATGGTAGCACAGTACTCCAAAAATCATAACTGTTGGAACAAGTGGGTCACCTCATGGTACATCAATGAGTTGAAGTAGAATTTGGATTTTCTGCGAGGATAATGCCTATGTGAAAATTATTTTACGTCGAAAAGTATTCAAACATACGTGAAAAAAAATAAAAAAATTTACTACTAATTTTCAAACATATATGTTGTCATTGCGTATAGCTAGCTAGCTAGTACCATCTGTCGAGGCCTGGCGCACTGACGTTGACGACATTAATTGGCTTCCAGTCGGGCATAGGCGAATGGATCTGTGAAATCGGAGATGAGGCAAAGCACGAAGGGGGTGGGCTTTTGCGGTCTTTGGGATTGTTCTGCTCAGTGTTTGTTGCGATTTCCAATAGTCTGTTTAGTGAAGAGGACCCCAATTTTCTCATCGAAGAGCTTCATGCCAGGGGTGTTTGGGACAGTGTCGTTTTTGGCGTCGAACTTAACCGCATCAGCATGGATAATACTAATATACTATTGCTTTGGATTAGCCCTATTATTAGGACACAAACAATGAGGTTGTGGAACCCCATTATGGTTTATTGGTGGTTGGGTGTTTGGAAGATGAGTGTGGATCGATATGATAAAAATAGGATTAATCATGGGCTGGTCTGTCTGTTGGTTTAGTAGTTTGGATAAACATGCAATTACGGACTTTGATGGTGCCTAGGCAGAAGCATTGATGATCGGTCAATATCATTATATATATATGTGGAAGCTTAATTAATTATCAATCGCATTGTGAAAATGGGAAGCTTAATATCAATCTCATTATATATGGAAGCTTAACATAAATCTCATTATTAACTGAATCCACCAACAGTCCAGTGGGTTTGGATTGCCTGAACTGAACTGGAAAAGTTCATGTAGGCGCTGGTCGTGCTGACTGCGATTGGTGCTGAGTGCTAATAAGGTGTATAATGTATATTAATGGTATCTGGACTGTATAAAATATTCACAACATACAAAACATTCATTCAACATAACATATATACAAAACATTCATTCAACATTTTAGTAAAACCTGGTTTAGGTTCAAAACCAAATCCACAGTTTTAATATTAACTCAATCGGCAAATGCAAATTGCTCAACCCGGCTGGCGTGTTTGAGAATAGGAATTAAGTTGTCGAGCTCCAAGCATGCTTTGTAATGGTTTGTTGCTGGTTACGTTGTGAGTTTGGAAGATGACTCGGCCTAAATAGAGCAACCGTTTTAGAACGGGCAAACTAATTAAATAGATGAATCCTAACGAAATTACAAATTTGGTTAGAAAGAAAAAATGATTGAAATACTAGAAATAAGATTTTCTCAACCCATTATATATATATATATATATTACTATAATAAATACAAAAATATATTAATTACTATATAGATTATACGTATTATCACATATAATCTATATATTCCCTCCGTTTTTTTTTGTTTGCTACGGACCCACGCAGCACGCAGTCCAATGTACATTTTAAATCAGTAATAACTCAAGTTCGTTACAAGTAAAAATTCTAAAAGTTCGATATTTAAAAACTACAAGACGAGATGAATCTACAAGATCTCAATTGACTATATTTTAACTTGAATAACTATGATAAAACTTTAAGTCAAAGTGATTGTGTGAATAGTGCCAAATTCTCCAACGTAGCTATCATTTAAAAACGGAGGGAGTATAATATTATGATGAATTAAATATTCTAAGAGACTCCACAATAATAAATTAAATAATGTATTCAAGAGCATAGATGTAGGCTCTCAACAGTCATCCCAATTTTATAATCCATACATGAAAAGATTTAAATATAAGATTAATTCCAATTCTAATATTCTACTTCATCGGTCTCAATATTTTTGTCACGGACCCACCCGGCACGTATGCCAATACACATTTTCAACGGTTAATAACTTAAATTGTGTGCAATAAAAAAATATAAAAATTTGATTGTCTAAAACTACAAGATTAGACGAATCTAACAAGATCTCAATTGACTATGTTTTTTCTTACGTAACTATGATAAAAATTTGAATCAAAATTAAACAGTGAATAGTGTCAAAAAATCAAACGTAATAATTATACTGAGACGGAGGAAGTATATACCAAGCAAATAAAAGCTGTCAATTTCATTCCTTTTTAACAAACTACAACAGTAATTGAATAACGAAGATGGTGTGGTGCAGAATCAAGTGAGGTGCGGACGAGCAGATTTTATCCGCAACCGTTGATCATTTTCATGATCCAACGGTTGAGATCATTTGCAGGGTTAGTTTCGTAATTTTACTTAATATGTATTTTATATAACATGTCACTGAGAAGTATTATATCAGGTCGCTGAATTGTATTGACCTTGTCGCTGAATTACATGGGTCATGACGTTGAATTGTGTAGGTTCTGTTGCTGAGATGCATTTAAAATGCATAGCACTATGTCACTAAAATATATAAAATTGTGTTGCTATAATGAATGCAATAATGTCGCTGAATTGCATATCCCATGTCGCTGAATTTGTATTAGCCATGTCGCTGAACTATGAAAGGCTCCGCTGCTGAGATGCGTTTAAAATCGCAATGAACTTCAAATGGCTCTAACTTCAAACGTCGCTGAGATGAACACAATAATGTCGCTGAATTGCATTGGCCGCGTCGCTGAGTTGGATTGGCTCCGTCGCTGAGTTGTGTATGTCATGTCGCTGAATTGTATATCCTACGTAAAATTGCGAAACTAACCCTATAAATGATCTCAACCGTTGGATGATGAAAATAATCAACGATTGCGGATAAAATCCGCACGTCCGCACCTCCCTTGATCCGCACCATAACCTTGCCCATTGAATAATGTTTCTTTTGTTTCAATTTAACTCATTTGAGTAAATTATTATTATTAGTAAGTATTATTTATTATTATTAGTATTACATTTGAGTAAAACATGTCACAAATACAATTACGTAATAATTGTATCCCTACCAGATCCCCAGGTAGATGTTTCTCTGGACCTATATTTGTTTCGTTCTCACCATTATTAAGACTCTTATACTTTGCTTTATAATCATTCCACAGTTGATCCACAGGCTTTCCCAGGAGTTCTTGAAAGATTTTTACATCATATCTATGCCTCATTATTTTATTTATCTCTGCCACAAAATTGGATTTGATGCTGCTGCAATACTCCAAGAATCTTGCCGTTACACCATAACCTTCGTCCCACCGGTTACCTGCACCCGGTTTAGTGAACTTCTCTGGCTCGTACACCTTGTACTTCACCATCACGTAGTCCGCAATCCCTTCGTACAACCCCGGGGCACCATTTGGTTGGTACCATTGTAACAGGTGAGTCATCTCATGGTACATCAATGACTTGAAGAAGAATTTGGATCTTTCGCGAGGATAATACCTGTGTTAAAGTATTTATTATTGCAACATCACAACATGACTAATATTTATCACATTTTGATATAGTAAAAACTTTAAATTTAGCAGCGGAACCAAACCATACCATGACTTGTTCTATTTTAGTTACGATTAAGTATTTAATTTCTAAGACTTGAGACTGGACGAAGTTTGAATTCCAAAAATGAGTAACGAGCTAAAACTATATTAAAAAAAATTGATCATGATGACGTACCACTTGTCGATGCTTGGGGCACTGACGTTGATGGCATTGAGGGGAATGTTAGCATAGGCGAAGGATTCACGGAAATCGGAGATGTAACAATGGGCGGAGGGAATAGGCTTCCGGTCTTCGGGTTTCTTCTGCTCAAACAACTCCCATATGAAGTCGGTGACAATTTTCAACGTCTGTTTTGTGTAGGGGACCCCAATGTACTGATCGAAGACCTTCCCGCCGGGGGTGTTTGGTACATTATTTGTGGCATCAAAGGTAACCGCATGGATGCTTTGGGTTAGCATTAGGACACCAACAAGGGAGAGTACCATGTTGTCGAACCCCATTGCTTAATGATTTCTTGGTGATTGATGAGCGTGGGAGGGTATAAATTAAATAGATTAAAAACAATGGGCCATGGGGTGCTTTTTCAGTTGGTTTGGATGAACTTGAAAAAAAGAATTTAATTTGGAGATGTCTGGGTAGTAATGATCGATTGGTCATCACTATATATTGGAAGGTTAATATATATATTAGTAGCAAATGGAATTAATGAATGCATAACAATTTTAATGGAAAATGGATGTTGGAGGATTTTAATTTGTCCCTGTTTGGAATTGTAAATGGGATGATGGAGGATTTTTCTCCTTTTTTAGGTGAATACCAGGTATCTCATGCCTCATTGGATCCAAGACTAATCATTCGAGGATCTGGTGGGCATTGAAGGGTTGCCTCTCCCAAAGGGTAGAATTGTCAAACATAAATAATCATATCTTTAGTAATAAAATCATTCACAAAATCAATTTAGTGATTTCTATCCTTAAATAAAGATCATATAAAAAATTTGCATAACTTTGCTCTCTTTTGACACAGTTCATGGCATAATAATAGAGAAATTATCTTTATTCATCTCTTTCACTCGTCAGTCTTTCATTCCCCATAATTTGCTATTTTTATGTTTTGAAACTCAAAAATATGATATGATATTTAAATTCCTTGCATCAAGTACATAGATTTTCATAAAAAGAACATCCAAATCCGAGTTAATTTGAGAAAGTTAGAGCCATTTGAAGTTTGTCATATAAATTTTGTTGTATAGACTACGTCGCTGAAATGCATATGCTATGTCGCTGAAGTGTAAAGGCTCAGTCGCTGAATTATATAGCCATTGTCGCTGAAACGTAAAGGCTGTGTTTCTGAAAATCGTAATGAACTTCAAATGGCTCTAACTTTCTCAAACAAACTCGGATTTTGACGTTCTTTCCATGAAAATCTACCTACTCGATGCAAGTGATCTAAATTTCCCATCCAATTTAGGAAAGTCCAAATAGATAAATACTAGATTTTCAAAAGAAAAGATATCTTATGCTCATTGTTTTGAAAATATGATATTTATATGTTTGGACTTTCTAAAATATGATAGGATATTTAAATTTTTTGAATTGAGTAGATAGATTTTCATTTAAAGAACGTCCAAATCTGAGGTCATTTGAGAAAATTAGAGTCATTTGAAGTTTGTCACATAAACTTTGTTGTATAGGCTACGTTGCTGAAATGCATAGGTTATGTCGTTGAATTGTAAAGCCTCCGTCGCTGAATTGTAAAGCATCCGTCGCGGAATTACATAGCCACCGTCGCTGAAATGTAAATGCTACGTTTCTGAAAATCGCAATGAACTTCAAATGGCTCTAACTTTCTCAAACGAATTCGGATTTTCATATTCTTTATATGAAAATCTACCTACTCGATACAAGTAATCTAAATAACCTATCAAATTTTAGAAATTCCAAAAAGAAAAAGTAGATTATGAGGGAGAGAAAAGTAAGCATTTGAATTGAGAAACATGAATAGAGATTATTTGGATCTTATTGAAATTACAATAGTACCATTTGTATTAATCTTAGCCATTGATTTCAATATTTCATTAATGGCTTAGATATGCCACAGTACATCAAGAGACATGGGTCTCAGCACCCTAACCAAAGCATGATTTTAGGGCTTTTATTTGTTTGTTGGGATTAAACAATTAACAAAAGTTTTGGTAAATAGAGTTTTAAAATATATGATTGGTCCCAAAAAATTAGTTTTGAAAACGCTTTCCAGCATTTTGGTTTTAGATGTTAGCTTTTACACTTTTATCAAGTAATTTATTAGTATCTAATTTTTACCAGACACTTTTAATAAATTCAATCATCAAAATTTTTGGATAGACTAAACAATTACTTTGTTGGGCTTAACAATGATTAAGAAATTATTTAAGAATATAAAATTTTGAGGTTCTTGGTACGTAAACCTTCTGAGTTCTAACAACTTTCAATGGAAATTATTATTATTATTATTAGTAAGTATTATTTTTTATTTATTATTATTACAATTTTCACACCACTTGAATGAAAACATAACACGCAATTAAGGAATAATTGTGTCTCTACCAGATCCCCAGGGTAGATGTTTCTCTGGACCTGCATTTGCATTTGTTTCGTTCTCACCATTCTGAGGACTCTTATACTTTGCTTTATAGTCATTCCATAGTTGATTCACAGGCTTTCCTAGGAGTTCTTGAAAGATTTTTACATCATAGCTATACCTCATCCTTTTATTTATCTCTGCCACAAAATTGGGTTTGATGGTGCTGCAATACTCCAAGAATCTTGCCGTTACACCATACCCTTCGTCCCACCGGTTACCTGCCCCTGGTTTAGTGTACTTCTCTGGCTCGTACACCTTGGACTTCACCATCACGAAGTCTGCGATCCCCTCGTACAACCCGGGGACACCATTTGGTTGGTACCATTGCAACAGGTGAGTCATCTCATGGTACATCAATGACTTGAAGTAGAATTTGGATCTTTCGCGAGGATAATACCTATGTTACAGTATTTATCATTGCAACATCACGACAAGATTAACTTTTATCACATTTTTATAGATAAAAAAATTTAAAGTTTAGCAGATGAATTAGGGTCTGTTCTGCACGCAGAGTTGTAGCTGCAGCTGTAGGGAGCTGTAGCGTTCAGTTTTATTTAAGTTGTCTGTACAATTAGCTGTAGCTGTAAAAGAAAATGTATAAAATGACATAAAAGGACAAACATTTATGTAGACTATTGGGTATTGAGTTGGTTGTTGGGTTAAAATTGTAATTGCTCAACAATAAGCTACCAGCTTATTTTTTTAAAGCTAGTACAGGTAGCTTCTAAAAAGAAGCTTCCAAAAGCTCCCATAAGCTCCCAAAAGCTAGTGTGCAGAACGGGGCTTTTGTTTTAAAATAAAATCTAAAGCTACCAAAAGCTTCCAAAAGCTGCATGTAGAACATACCCTTAGACTATCTTGGCATACCATAACTTTATTCTATTTTTACATTATGATAAAGTATTTAATTTCTAATTCTTTTTTTTTTTTTTGGCATAGCCGCAGCCTGGAATTTAATTTCTAATTCTTGAGATTGGACGAAGTTTGAATTTTTAAAAATGAGTAACAAGTTAAAACTAAACCCAGAAAATGATTCTGATGACGTACCACTTGTTGAGGCTTGGGGCACTGACGTTGATGGCATTGAGGGGAATGTTGGCATAGGCGTAGGGTTCATTGAAATCGGAGACGTAACAATGGGCGGAGGGAATAGGCTTCCGGTCTTCGGGTTTCTTCTGCTCAAACAACTCCCATATGAAGTCAGTGACAATTTTCAACGTCTGTTTTGTGTAGGGGACCCCAATGTACTGATCGAAGACCTTCCCGCCGGGGGTGTTTGGTGCATTGTTTGTGGCATCAAAGGTAACCGCATGGATGCTTTGGGTTAGCATTAGGACACAAACAAGGGAGGGTACCAAGTTGTCGAGCCCCATTGCTTTAACTTGCAATGATTTCTTGGTGATTGATGAGTGTGGGAGGGTGGTATAAATAGATGAATCCCATGGGCCATGGGGGTGCTTTTTTTCTGTTGGTTTGGATTAACATGCAAAAGGAATTTAATTTGGTAATTCCTGTGTAGTAATGATCGATTGCTCTTCACTATATATGGAAGCTTAATATATAGTAGTAGCAAATGGAAATTAATGAATGCAGAACAATTTTAATAGTAAGTGGAAAATTAGATTGAAGAATAAAAGTAAATGGTGATTCTGTACAGGGAAAGGGAGAGCTATCCACCATTGATGTCTACAGTAGTTCCTCGAGACAATGTGGAACAATAAATTGAATTTCGGTATGTTTATCCCAATTATATTACAATTATATACTATATTGATTAACTAATACTAGTATTTTTCATTAGGACCTGATTTGATTTGATTCTTTTTACTTTTCCACCTGAATGATCAGAGTGACCATGTATTAGGTTAGATTGATTGCTAGATCACTTCCACAGCTTGAAATATTTCCATCTTGTCTGGATTTTTATGCAATGATGAATTAAAGAATTGCACTTTCCATATCATGCATGGGTTTACATGTTTATTCACTTTTTATGTTCTCACTTTAAAAAAAAAGGTCTGGGTGAACATCCTTTCCTGCTTGGCTGATTGTGATGACAATTGACATATACTCCAATAAAGAAAAAAATATGTATTTCCAATAGCAATTTTGTATTAGCATCCATGTTAAAAAAGAAAGGGTAGTTTGTGTCCTGTTGACTGCAGTTGGTTTTCTGATCCCAAATCCTTAATTGAGATTGTGAACATTTCAAAACAGTCACCAATTAAACATCTTTCTGGAGAGAAAAACTAATGATGTGTTATTTGAGCACCTACTTACAATGCCTGTAATTATTGCAACACTAGGAGAACATAAGATATCTAGTATCCCAAAGTTGATTGGGGGGGCAGTTCTTACTACAGGCAGTAAGATGATTTTATGCGCTGTGAAGCTCCTCAATAGCAGAAACAACTTGACTCGCATTCTGGAACTGCCGCCTCTCCTTCATAAGTTTCCTGGCAAAGTCGAGAGCTTTACGCTCGCATTCTGCACGCCTGCCCGCCTCTTTGATTGATTCAAAATCTTCCACATGAGCAACCCCTACAATTCTCCTGCACATAATATAACCATAAACATCCATCAACACAATTGTCCCCCGTGAACATATCCAAAACACATTCTACTTTGTGTTGTGAAGTAGATTTTTTTTTCTTTAAGACGAGAACTCTACAAATCCGATGCAAATATAACCTGATCATTTTGGCAGCAGCAAATCCAAGGCTGTCGTGGAAAAGCTCTTCCATGAACTTTTGTTGTGCCAACAACCGAACTTTTGGATTATTATAAACGCCAGGAAGATAAGCCTCTCCAGGGCCGTCCTTATGTTTATCCCAAAGAGCAGTGAACTTATTGTAGAAGAGGTTCCAAGTATCCAACACCGTCTTCAAAATCCACTTCTTATACAACTGGAACACA
The DNA here is from genome assembly GCA_030278955.1 of Hygrophila difformis. Taxonomy (NCBI): domain Eukaryota; kingdom Viridiplantae; phylum Streptophyta; class Magnoliopsida; order Lamiales; family Acanthaceae; genus Hygrophila; species Hygrophila difformis. The sequence goes on from JAOANR010000004.1 coordinate 51,610,639, forward strand.
GCAAGCAAATCAGAAATTGAAAATTTTATTATCCTCGACGACACTATATGATCATTGTATGCAAAGGGAAGACATACCTTCCGGTCAGCACCCTCGACTGCATGCCCATCTTGTGAAAAATAAGCTAAAATCAAGTTCCCAATAAAAGCCCCGACATCAAATCCCATTGGGCCGTAAAAGGCAAACTCGGGATCTATAACCTGGGTCGAATCAACTGTAACCATGATGGAACCTGTGTGCAGGTCGCCGTGTACAAGAGCTTGTGCTCTCTCACAGAATCTGAAGTGAAAGAGCAACGCTTAAATATAAGAAAAACATAAACTGCCATACTATATCAGACTAGCCAGAAATTAAAATGCACAAACATTTTTGACAAATTACTTAGATTTTAGCTCAGCAACTTCAAGTTTCAAACCATCATCCCCCCTAACTGCCTCAGCATCAGCATCAAGGTAAGGACTCGTCCAATGGTTGTATTCGGATACTTGGTAAGGATCCGAAAAGACAACCTTTTCGGTGAGTCTGCATAACTCCACATTCCCACAATAGTTTGCAACTGCGATGTAATTTCTTTATATCTCAACACTGCCTTAGCAAATGCAAACACAAGGGAAATTGCTTACCAGCACTTTTATGATCTGTGGTGCTCATATAAAGTAGGGAAGTATAGAAGAGTGTCCGGGACAAATATTCAGACATGTGTTCGGCAAGTAAAGGGTACTCAATCCCAGCAATCAATCCTTTTCTTAGGATAATATGAGGAGGCTCCACATAACGCATGCCAATCAAAGACATGTCTCGGTCGAAATGATAAACTTGGGGCACGTGTTCAGGGCACAAGTGTCCCTGTTTTTGCAGCGATATTGCTTCATAGTACGAACGATCTTTTGTCATCGGCCATGATTCCCCTATAGAACGAATGTACGGCAAAGCCTGGAGAGATTTTGCATAACCGGCTGACTAATTAAGACTCAACAAATTATAATCCACTACCATGATATGTGAAAAAGCTTTGAGTGCAGCAGTAATTTGGACCGAATTGATTTGCTTCACAGCACATCAATCACAAATTAAGGCAAAATTAGGAACATCGATCAGTGAAAAATCATACTATTACAGAGAGAACAGAAATGCAATAGCAATCGAACAGTATACGGAATTACCTAATTTTGCGAGTAATCAAACACCTTAAACCTCCAATTCGATCATCAACTGAAAAGTTTTCTTCTTCTTTTTTTTTTTTTTTCTTCTTTCAAAAATATTAGGAGAGAAAAAAGAAGAAGAAATTGAACCTGTTTAACGACAAGGGAGCCTGATTGGCCAAGAACAATGAAAACAAAGTTGAGATTGCCGTCACCAACTTCCTTGATATCCAAGTAATCGAAGTGATTCCGGAGCTTGGCAGCGAGAGAAGGCGTGGCCTTGACGTACTCCACCAGTGATTTCTCATCAAGTGGCCGGAATCCGTGGGAAGCCATGGCGTCGCAGGTGATACGTTAGCAGCGGAGGAATGGGGGAAGACTGACTGGGTTAATATTGAGAAATGCTACTATCTACTACTCGTCCGTCCCACCAATCTTTGTGCTATTTGATTTTTTTACACTGTTCATTGTTTAACATTGACATAATATTATTACTAGTATACATTTGAAAAAAATAATCGAGTTGGGTCTTGTTAGAATCGTATCATCATGTAGTTTTAGAATATATATTTTACATAATTTTTCATTATACATATTTTAAGATATTAACGGTTGAGAACGTGCATTGGATTGTGTGTAAAAGTCAAACCAAACAAGTTAAGTGGGACGGAGAGTAGTATGAAATAAAAGAATAAATTGGTGATACTGATGATACGTGTGAATAAGGAGTGAAGTGAAAAGTCAAGATAAGGGGAAAGCATGAATCATGAACCATCAATAATAGTAGTATCTAGTTTACTATTCTTCTCCACAAACGAAATTACTAGAGAGTTTCTTTTTATCCATGGAATCTCATTTCTCTTCTTTTCACATTATGAGTGTGTTCTGCACGCGGAGCTATAGCTGCGAGCTTGAGCTATAGGGAGCTGGAGCTGTCAGTTTTATTTAAGTGTTCTGTACAACTAACTTTAGCTGTTAAAAAATATATGAAATGACATAAAAGGACAAACATTTATGTAGAGTATTGAGTAGTGAGTTGGTTATTGGGTTAAAATTATAATTGTTCAACAATAAGCTACCAACTTATTTTCTAAAGCTACTAGAGGTAGCTTCTAAAAAGAAGCTTCCAAAAGCTCCTATAAGCGTCCAAAAGCTAGTGTGCGGAACGAGGCTTTTGTTTTAAAGTAAAGGACCTGTTTGGGAATTAGCTGTTAGCTGTTAATTGATTCTGTGAGTAATATTTAGTTAAAATTAGCTATTTAACAATTTCTAGACTAACTTTTTGCCTAGAGTAAGCTAAAATTCAAAATGCTGCTATTTGCAGCGGTTTCAAATAGAGCTGATTGGACACCGTTTTAAGTTATTTTGTCTTTCTAAATAAGCTAATTTTCTTAAATTGTCTCACAAAAAGTTAATTTTGAATTAGTTGTTTCGCCAAACAGGGCCAAAAACTAAAACTATCAAAAGCTTCCAAAAGCTACGTGCAGAACAGACCCTATGTAATCACAATTTCAACATAACACTTAAAATGAAATGAAGAGTTTTTCGTGACTTCAGCTTATATAAAAAATATATATATAGAAATATACTCCTTTGTCTTGAAATATTTTTTACGAACCCACGTATCACACAGTTCAGTATACATTTTAAACCAGTAATGACTCAAGTTCAATATAAGTAAAAATTATAAAAATTCGATATTTAAAAACTATAAGACGAGAGGAATCTAACAAGATTCCACTTAACTATATTTTAACTTATAGTATAATAATAAAACTTTAAGTGAAAGTTTATGTATGAATAATAGCACAATAACAAACGTCAAAAATATTTCAAGACGAAGGAAGTAAATAATAGGATCCAGAAGTTAAAATAACAATATAGTAACATATTTATTTTATATTTTTTAAAAAAACATTATTGGGTCCCATACGACCAAAAAAAATACTACTTCCTCTATTTGATATATAGGAATTTTGCATAGTGATTATTATTTACTTCATTAAGTAATTTTGATTAATTTTTTAAATATAATTATATATAAAAAAGTATAGTAAAGTGAGATTTGTCTAATTATGTAATTTTAGAATATAAAATTTTTATAATTTTATTTCTATACAATTTGAGTTATTAATGATTAAAAATATATTATGGATTACGTGAATGCAGAAATGTGCAGATATTAAAAAACGAAAATAGAAGTATTAAATACGTAACTATAATTATTTTTTTTAACTTTTTAAAAATTACATGATTTTTTACATTTTATTAATTAATTAAACTAAATAATATTGGGAAGGGAGCTTAATTTTCAAGTTTTAACTTTATAGTACTCCTAATAATTAAGGGAGCAAATGCTCCCATACAACATCATATATTCATATCTTAAGTCTTAACACAGGAGGAACAAACGCTTCCCATACGACGACTCCCACTAATGTTATAATATTACGAGTATGTAACCAAAAAAAATTACATTGACAAAACGAAGCTAGTAAACGTTTTTTTTTGGTAGTGTGGGCATATAATATTATTTTCTTTATCATATACTATTAAATATAGTAGCTATAAGCAATTTTTAAAGTTTACTTTATAAATTTTGGCATGATATGTCGGGCTTTTTTGTGAATGCGAATGAAATAGAAGTAGAACAAATATTTGACTCATGTTTAGCGTATAGGCAGTAATGCTGGGATGTAGAGCTGTAAATAGAACAAATAGTTCGTGAACTGAGCTCGTTTCGACACGTGTTCGTTCGTTAACAGCTCGTTCGGTAAGTTAAACGAACCGAGCTCAAACACATAATTTGGTTTGTGTGTTCGTTCGTTAAGTTCGCGAACAGTTCGGAATTCTTTTTTAATGGAATATATATTATAAAAAATAAATATTTTATCTAGTTGTTCTTTCCATTTTTCATTTTTGTTAATTTCACATTTCTCTCATAAATTATATTACAATATACATTACATTTTCACACCTAATTTAATTCTAAAATAAATAAATTTATTAATAAAATAAATGGTTCGTTAACTGAGCTCGACTAGACTCGTGTTCGTTCGTTATTAGCTCGTTCGTAAGGTTAAACGAACAGAGCTCAAACATGAAAATTGGCTCGTTAAGATTTTTGGCTCGGTTCGTGTTCGTTCGTTAAGCTTAACGAACAGAGCTCAAACACTTGAAGCTCGGTTCGGTTCGGCTCGTTTACAGCTCTACTGGGATGTGAGTTTTCCAATTAATGTCCCATAATTGATGATTTCTAATGTGTCACTACAAAAAATTCGTGGAAAGCCACGAACAAGACGGTGATCGAATCCTCGTGCACTAAGCCACGGGGAAATTTTTTGTAGTGTGTAAAGTAAGATGGGAATATGAAAATGTCGGGCTTTTTTGTGAATGCGAATGAAATAGAAGTAGAACAAATATTTGACTCATGTTTAGCGTATAGGCAGTAATGCTGGGATGTGAGTTTTCCAATTAATGTCCCATAATTGATGATTTCTAATTTGTCACTACAAAAAATTCGTGGAAAGCCACGAACAAGACGGTGATCGAATCCTCGTGCACTAAGCCACGGGGAAATTTTTTTGTAGTGTGTAAAGTAAGATGGGAATATGAAAATGTCGGGGTTTAGAATTTTTAAGGAATTATTACTACTATGAGAACACAAGGAGATTCTTATTGGGGTATGAGTAGTGTGATTTGGAATTCAAGTTTCAAATTAGAAGGTGGAAGTATTCAAAAGTCTATGGGGCCTGAACTTAGAAGCCCATTTGTTCAATGGCATTTCAATTTGTATCCTCTACATATGTAGTGATGGGCTTAAATTAATTAAAGTCCAAATGATTAAACCCAATTGGTATTTTGGTCAGCTACAGCCTATAGGTGCACAGTACATGCTGTAATTGATTAAACATTTAAGCTTGCTGACCTTAAGCTCTTCAGTGCTGATGTATACATTATACATTTACTGTAACAAATGAAAGTTTTGGATTGTTCTTGAATTCATACATGCTGATATACCAATTTTCAACCAGGCACTGAGGTATATGAATTTAAATTGAGAGTAGTAGAAAAATATTGTCATTTTAATTTGTCTGGCAAAATAGTTCCCAATTTTGGTTTGCAGTTGATCCCCCAACCGGTGCGATACTGGAATTCATATAAAATTGCTTATATAAACTTCCAAATTCACCAAACACTACCAAGTCTATAAAAAGTTCTCCAAAACATTCTCAGAACTGCACACATATTGGCCTTGTCTACTGTTGACTGTTGTCACATAAAAATGGAAATTACGTCCTCATGAGACGTTAGACGACTCAGACTGGGACGTGTTTTTTTTTTTTTTTTGATAAAGAAATTAAAAAATTAGGATAAAAATAGAGAGGTCCAAACCATATAGATATATCTAGGAAATCGAAAAAAATAAACCTAACGACTAGGGAGCCAATCGCCTAATGCCTTCACAACCAATTCTTCCCGAACAAGATCTGGAGAAAAAATCCAAGAGGTAAAAAATCCTCTAGAAATGCCCTATGTATAGCAAATCTATCTTGGGACGTGTTTGTTGAGTTAAATTGGAAATAGCATAATTTTGTGTACTAGAGCTTTAATAATTAATTTGGTTCGTGGTCTTCGAAAACAATAATATACTATATTTATATAGTAAGTATATATTATTATATTCCTCTACTTGAATTGATGCTCTCTGACCTTACAGGCTTACTCATCGATCACTCATTGAGGCACCACCAAATAATATTGATAGGTTTTTACTCTTTATTAGACGAAATAAAATTAACAATATATATATATACACACACTTCAATTTATGCTGTTTAACGAAAAACTCAAATCTATTAGTACCATTTTGGTAGAGCTCAACGGATTAAATTATTTTATGTTAACGTATTAAAATATATGTGTGTATTATATTATTTATTAGGAGTATTTTTAATATGCATGAGGGTGTGGTGTTTTTTTCGGTTGATGATAGTTAACTTGATATATTGCGTGTTGAGACGTATAATGGAGAAGAAATTTGTGATGGAAAGAGTTGAAATAATTAGGAATATATATAAAGATGTTCAATAGATATGGTGAAATTACTTTAAAAAGTCCAAAGTGGGTTTGGTTTATATATTTTCCTCTCCCAAAAGTAAAATTTATTTCTTCACTCAATCGCAACCATCATTTCTTGGTTTTTTTCAACTTTCTATGAATATTTTCTTTTTATTTTTAAAAATAGAAAAACAATCCATATATGTTGCATTAACTTTAAACGTTAACAATACCATGATGAAAAAAAAAATGTGAAATATATATGGGGAAAGGCGATTTTCCTTTCATGGAAAGCAATTTCAAAATTATCAATATGTCCCATTTTGGAATAATTACTTGCTAATTAACCAAATACCCCATCATGTCATTTTGAAAAAGGTTTACGAGGTGAAGCGTGTCTTAATTTACTTAATTTGAATATAATAAATAGTCAATAATCAATAGCAAAGGGGAGATGAGAATGTGACTTGATCCAAATGGTCATGTTCTTTGTCTTCTAACCATAGGTTGGGGTTCGATTTTCACCCGACTCTTTATCCCTCCCCTTTATCCCCATTTATAATTAAATTTGTGTGGCTTGGGCTCCCACACATCTTTGCCGACACCTAGTGGGTATCAATGTTTATTAAAAAAAAAAATACAGTATATAGCAAAGGGGGAGATGAGCATCGGATCATCAGATGATATTCGCTGCATAATTAATAACTGTTCTGTGCTCCCTTGTGATGATTTTCTTATTAAGGGCTTAAGAGTTAATTGCCTCATTTTTTTGTGACTCATACCTTTTCCAGTGTACTACTTCTTCTTCTCTGTAGTTAAACTTAAACCCCTCCCATTTTTCTTCTTTTTTTATTCCATTCTTTTTAATTAAAAGTCTTGTAGGACTGTTGTCGACAATAGTTATCCCATATCTTGGGACAAAACTGTTTCAACACATTAATTACTGAATAATAACGGAGTTTATACGTCAACTATGAAAGGGACAAACACAAAAAAAACGTCAACAATACATATATGTGTACCGAATTAAACTAGCTAGCTCATACAATAAGCTAAGCTAGCCATGACTTCTTTTATATATAATTTAATAATATTTTTTGGGGAAAAAAAAAAAACTAAAAACGTGTTGTTCTCGTAATTCATTGAAAATTCACCTAATTAATTAGAGTCAAATGTGAATATATATATTTCATGAGACATGCATGCATGTAATCCCATGAAAATGACCACTCTGCCATAACTGAGATCATCCACTACAATATATTATCATGGGAGTATATCTCCTGAATGATTGACATATGGATTCATTTGTTTTTTTTCCCCAAATTCTCAATCAAAATCTTTTACTTGTCCTTGTTAACCGCAATATAGTACTTCCTCCGTTCTCTTGAAAATGCAACGTTTCACTCCAGCACGCAATCCAATACACATCTTTAACGATTAATAACTTAAATTGTGTATACGTAAAAAATTATAAAAATTTGATATTCTAAAACTAGATGATACGACGAATCCGACAAGATCTCACTTGACTATATTTTTTCTTATATAGCTATGATAAAAATTTGAATCAAAGTTAAACAATGAATAATAGCAAATAGTGAAATGTTTCGATATCACGAAAACGGAGGTAGTATATTTTTGAGATTATATGGTGACTGATTGGTGAGTGTTAGCCGTCCAACAGCTGGCTGGCCACATTCTATCTCAATCATCATCATTCCATAAAAATTCAATAATAATGAAAATGCATGCATGCCTTTTCACTTTATTTAGGTATTAATTCAATGATACTCCTATATGATCACCGTATCCTATTTATTTATTCAATGATATATGATCACCTTATTCTTTTTGTTAAGATTTCTTTAAAATAAATATAAGCAGTATGCAAAAGTGTATTTGTTGTCAACATATTTGATTGTCCTTAACATGAACATATTTAATTTGATTAGTTTAATTTGGAATGCATGCATGCATATTTTATAGTATTGAAGAAATTCAAATTTTCTAAGAGGGTTTGATATATACAGTATTTGGGTACGTAGATATAGATGAGGCCGAAGGTTATATATAATCAGTCATGTAAATAATATACGTTCACTCTAAATTTTATTTTTTTTACATAAACATAAGATATTAGAATTATTAAAGACTCAAGTTAATTAATTAAGTGGAGATTGAAATTTTCAGACATACGTCACATATACCACAAGCATGCATGCATGCGTCCAGATCGGGAGATGTAGAAAATAATAAAATGGATCAAGATTTTGGAGGCAAAATTACCTCGAATGAAAGGTTAAACTAATAGTAATAGATTAAACACTAATAATAATCCCTGCACTTAATAATTGGTTGATTTTAGTATTGGTGTATAAACTTAATCTTACGAATTACCATTTAAGAGTAAATAATGGACATATATGCTTCTTGACATAAAATCGAATCTTACACGACACAAATTAATAAGCACAGTAGACACCACACTGTGCTGTTTCTACGACACATTCTTGAGTGGCCTATAAATTCATGCATCAACGAAACCCCAATTAAAACAAACATATATCATCAATCCTCCTCCTCACTGATATATTACTATACAAACATCATCAGAGTATACAGTCATGGCCAAAGCAGTGTCCAAAAAATTGATCTCATTACTACTGCTATCAATATTATGTCTTGGCCTACTACTTGTGCTGATGATGATCATCACTAACAATCATAATACCACTACTCATCATATTGATATTCCTCAAGGTGGAAACCCCCAACGACAGCTCCTCGGCCTGGATGACGATCAGACATTATCGGATCCCAAAAGGATATTAAGCCCAAGTCCAGCTGGCGTCAAGGGTTCTAGGTCATTGGAGCTCGATGGCGATAGGTCAGCTGGGCCGAGTCCTGGTGCAGGACATGGTGTCAAAGGTGGCTCTAAAAATAACGCCAGGATTGGGATCATGAGTGGGGATAATCAGCAGAATGGGCCGCCAATTGAGCCCGAAAAGTCCGGGCCAAGTCCCGGGGCGGGACATGACATCCAAGGTTCTTGGAAGTATGGGATTAGGAGGATCACCAGAGGCGGGCATGGGCATATGGATGATGATGATGATGATGATGATGATGATAAGTCATTGGAGATCCATAGATCAGTGCCCAGTCCAGGCGTGGGACATGAAGTCCCAAATGGTTATAATAAGAATACTGGAATTGGGCTCATCAGCATTAATAACAGGGGATGGGGACAGGATGGGTCATTGAAGCCTCATCAAAAGTTAGGACCAAGTCCCGTACCAAGACATGGCAGCATCCTAGGTTCCAGGAAGATTACGAACGGCGGCCAAGCCCCGGCGCCGGACACCACCATTCGAGGTTCCAAGATTTTGGGATAACTGGTGTTGTTTGGATCGGTCCAAAGTCCTGGAGCACAAGATAGGGATTTCGTTTTAAGTATTATTGATTGGAGCTAGGATGATTATGCAAGTGAAATATAGTAGTATATGTTTGTATAATTATGTTTGTGATGTAGTACTTCATAGTTATTAAGGGTCCAGTGGAACCAGTGAAGGACTAGCTAGGTTTAAAATCATTATATAGTACATGATATTGTGCTGTATGTGTAATTCTATATAGTAATTATTAATGCATGTCTCTACAAAATAAAATTATTACTGTGCAATTATATATATGGAGCAGAACAGAGCTTCCAAGCAGCTATACTTGATTTTTTTTTTTTTTTAAATTTATTTTATTTTATTTTTTTGGCATAGCCGAAGAGCGCACTTGATACTACTTGTGAATAAGAATCAGTCCTAAGGAAAATTCAGCTCATCGGAAATTAAAAACAGTGTCAAGATCCAAAAGTGTGGCCCTTGGGTAGTACAATAGCATATTTAGAATATTTTTTTTTAAGTGGTGTTATGCGTCATCTACAAATATAGTAATATACTACATATCCACCCCTGGGTACTGAGGTGGCTCGCTGTCCCCAACGATGGCGGGTCGCCAAGGATTGGAAGCGCGGGCTTTGCTCTGGTTCGAGCCAGCCATGTCACTTATCCAATGTACAATTTTTTAATATATATATATATTTTTTTTTTGGTTAATCCCCTCCCATTTTCATAATTTTAATTTCTTTTCTATTCCAAATACCATCAACGTGATGTTGTCTTATTTCATCTTTGAAAATTCACCTAATTTAGCTAGAGTCAAATATAATTAATGTATAGTATTTGTATTTCATGAGACATATATGCATGCATGCATGCTGAAATTGACCTCTCTGCTATAATAACTGATAAGATAATTATATCGTTTTCTACACATTGGCTGATTGGCATATGGATTTATTTTTCCAAATTACTCAATTAACATATACTATAAGCTTGTGTACTTGTCCTTTTTAACCTCAATACATATTATATTATGGTGACTGTTTTTAGAGTTAGCCGTCCACCAGCAGCTTTGCCAGATGCTATGTATCTCAATCGTCATTCCACCACCACCACCACCACCACACCACCACCACCACCACCACCACAACAACAACAACAACAACAATTATAATAATAATAATAATAATAATAATAATAAACATGCATATTACCAAACACAGTTGGTCTGAGTGGTATAAGACTCTGGCAGTTTAAGCAAATATTTCGGATTCGAGCCTTTGTGTATGTCAGTTGAGAGAGACAACTCTTAAATGCCCACCGGATCAATTAGTCTTGGATCCAATTAAGCCCGATGATACCCTGATATTCACCTAAAAAGAAACATGCATATTTGTAACTTTAATATAGGTATTTTTTTTGGGGAACACTTTACTATAGGTATTAATTCAATAATTATATATTATCAGCGTATTATTTTCTGTAAAAGGAAATTCAACTAAGCTAAGTAAGAAAATCAAATTTGGATCGGTATCGTATATTTTATAGCGAGGAAATTCAATTTTTTAAAGAGGATTTTATATATTTAATACACAACTATATATTGAAGTGTATATATTTAAAAATTTTATGTCCAGACTAAATCAATTAAGGGTATATCTAAACATTTTACCCTCCTTAAAATCTGTCAAAAAGGAGGAGGATACAAATTGAAGTAAGCAATGTGAGATTTTGCTTATTTGGGTCAAGAAGGAAGTTACCATTCATTTATTTATTTTTTTGTAACAAGGCCGCTCAAGGAAGGAAGTTACCATTTGAGGGAATGAAAATTTTGCATTTTGACATATTACGGTATAAACCCATTTCTTTAGAAACTTTCCATTTCCATTGAATTCCGCCCATTACAAAAATAGTGCAAGACTCCAAAATTATATACCCGAATATTATTTCAATACAATCACTAATTCTTGAATTTAATATAGTAATATTAATGGAAACCTGCAATTCATATTAATCCTACAAGTAAAGTAAATCACGAATGCATTTACACAAATTCTAACTATTCAGGGAATCCAGAATCAGGACACAATCCCATATTCCCCTTTTCACATACATTATTGAGCGAACGAGTGGTCTATAAATTCAACATGCACGACGGACTTGCATTATCCCATCAGTTCTGTTTCTCCAACAAAACCCATCGATCGCCGCCTATTAAAACACATCCTCCTTCTCTCACACTATATAACATCATCAGACATGGCCTCACTGCCCAAATACTACTTCATCTCACTATTACTATCAATACTATTCTTTGGCCCACATGGATCAGATTCAGTGCCAATGGGTCCTGGCGTCGTACATGGTGTCGTCCGTGGTGGTGGTGGTTATAAGAATACTAAAATTGGAGCCATGATCAATAGGGGACAAGATCCGTCATTTGAGCTTCATGGATCGGTGCCAAGTCCCGGTGTGGGACATGATCGGTCGTTTGGGCTTCATGGATCGGTGCCGAGTCCCGGTGTGGGACATGATCGGTCATTCGAGCTTCATGGATCGATTCCGAGCCCCGGTGTGGGACATGATCGGTCATTCGAGCTTCATGGATCGGTTCCGAGTCCCGGTGTGGGACATGATTTGTCATTTGGGCTTCATGGATCGGTGCCGAGCCCTGGTGTGGGACATGATCGGTCCTTTGAGCTTCATGGATCCGTGCCGAGCCCCGGTGTGGGACATGATCGGTCCTTTGAGCTTCATGGATCGGTGCCGAGTCCCGGTGTGGGACATGATCGGTCATTCGAGCTTCATGGATCGGTGCCGAGTCCTGGTGTGGGACATCGTATCCCTGGTGATTATTGAAATTGGGCTCACGAATAGGGGCATGAGACATGACAGCCAAGATTACAACACTCAGGAATGATTATGTTTTGTTTGCTATGTGAGTGATTAAGGTATTGGTATTCAGTGGGAAGGAAATTATAGTGAAGGATTGGATTTAAGTAAATTCATTGTCATTTATGCATACGTAAGTCGTCGTCTATATATATAATATTAAAATACAAATACTATATAAAATCATTGTGCAATATATGGTATATGATTCGTGGTTCATGGGAGACCTTTATATATCCCTCGATACCCAACATTAACTAAACAACACAAACAGGCTTAATTATCAATCTTGGCTCAATTTGAATTTGTCTCAACTCTCGTTCAATAATGACAAATTCTTCATTGAATCAGTTCCCATCGATGCTCGAGCTTATCAAGCCAATTTTATTGTGGAGCTAATCTAAATCTATGACCCAAAATATCATGGTTTTATTTATTTATTTATTTATATGTAGTTCAAAAACATACTATCTCACTTACAAATGTTCCTCAGAAAAATTTACTAAAAGAATTGTTTTGTAAACAAACATCGATCCAGTAGTAGTATATTTGTGAAATTTCTTTACATACCGCCATTAATCTCACCGTCAAATAAATCAGTTCCCGGCAAACGAAGAGACAACGCCGTTAGCTCATGATCATCAGCGTCGTCGCCGTTGCCCTTGGCGGTGGCGCCCGCCTCTGCCTGATTAACCGCCTTCTTTCGGTCCAGTCTCCGATCGCCGCGCAATCTTCTGCGGCCGCTCATCGACTCCTCCGGCTCCTGCGATCGCGGTCGCTGCTTCGTACTTCCGCTTCTTCTTCTTCTTCTTCAGCTTGGTGTGCCAGTGATGCTTCACTTCTCTGTACGTGCGTCCGTCGAGCATTGCCACAATAGTTTCCCATCCGTCGTCGCCTAACTTGGCTTGCTCCTTTAAAATAATCTCATCCTCCTCCGCCGTGAACGGGCGCCACGGCCCCGGCGTTACTTGCTGCGGCCGATCATCGGCTTCTCCGTACTTTAGCTTCCTCAGCCTGCTGTGCCAGCGATTTATCACTGCGCAGCATGAGCGTCCGTTGAGCATTGCTGTAATAGTATTCCATTGGTTGCCTAACTCGGCCTGCGCCTTCACAATAATCTCATCCTCGTCCGCCGTGAACGGGCGGTCCGGCATTAACTTGTTGCACCGGAACTGGCACGACCTGGCCGATCTCCCCGGTATTGAGTTGCTAATCAAAGGCCAATTCGTCCCTCCGTGTATATTCACGAGTTGAAGTAGCAATTTGTCCTCGTCCTCACTCCAGGGGCCCTTGATCTTGTCACACAACTCAACATCATCCACTACCGCAGGCGTCGTCTCTTCCTTCTTCGCCGCCATGAATTCGGCAAAATCTTGAACCCTAGCCAGAAGGCCTTACTTATGTCGTGTATATATACCACAGTATGTTTTATTTGGGGTTCTTTAATTAGAAGCTCGAACAAGTATTTGTGCAACTGAACGAAACGGTTAAAGAGGGTGGCGGTTTGCACTGCAGTTATCGGTTAAATATAAAAGGCGGTTTGGGGGGCTGTGCGGACATGAGTCTTTGGCTGCTGTAGGGTCTGTTCTGCACGCAGAGCTGTAGCTGCGAGCTGGAGCTGTAGGGAGCTGAAGCTGTAGGAGTAGCTGTCAAAAAATGTATGAAATGACATAAAAGGACAAACATTAATGTAGACTATTGGGTAGTTAGTTAGTTATTGGGATAAAATTGTAATTGCTCAACAATAAGCTAGGAGCTTATTTTTTAAAGCTACTACAAGTAGCTTCTAAAAAGAAGCTTCCAAAAGCTCCCATAAGCTCCTAAAAGCTAGTGTGCAGAACGGAGCTTTTGTTTTAAAATAAAAGCTAAAGCTACCAAAAGCTCCCAAAAGCTCCCAAAAGCTGCGTGCAGAACAGACCCGTAGTAGTAGGGAGCAGCAGTAGATTTATTTTTTATTTTTCATTTTTTTTTTTTTTTGAATAGCAGCAGCAGTAGATTTTGGATATGGGTGACAGTACTGTAAATTAGTATTCTTTAGAAGTAGCAGTCGTTTTTTATTAAAATAGTTAGAAAAATTAATTTAGTTAGAAAATGATCGCCAAAAGAATCCGAAAGTTATTTAAGGCATAGTTTTGCCGAGGTACAATTCATCTCTAACTTTTAAAAACTAGTGCAAAAACAAAGCTAGTATTTTAAATAAAACTAGCAAGTAACCCGTCGAGACTCGACGGGCATAATTATATATTTTATATAATATTTATATTTATATTATATAAAGTAATAATAAATTATATTTTGAGCAATAAAAAATGTGTAATGATTTTAAATATATTCCCAAGAGGATGTATATAATATAATTTAATTATTTTTAAAACTAACAAAGAAATCATATTATACCATATTCTTTAACTTCTGTGTCTTGTCCGGTATAAAACTAACAAATCAATCAAAATAAATATTAATATAATATTTTTATTTAATTTGAAATTTAAATTAAAATAAAATAAAATTTAAATATAAATATTAAGCATAATATGAAGATCTTCCTCACAATTTGCTGGAAATTTCATTGATGGGGCTGGTATAACACTATCTTTTAAAATATCTGAATTTGAAGTGGTGCAGTTTATATTTGTATATGTATTCTTAAAAGTTGTCGTTATAGGATCACCCGTAGAGTTTATTAGAATATCATCCGGAAATGTCACATATAATTGTAGATCTTCAAAATCAATATCGGCCTTACCATCACCTACATTAAGTATCCATTTTGCAAACTTTTTGTTATATATAAATTCCATTTTAAACAATATTTCTTGTGACATCTTGAGTTAATCATTCTTAATTGCATATTAATATTTTGAACCACATCTTGCTAGTGGCACGAAATATTGCAACATAATTGTTCATGGCTAAAAACTAATTTTGGAAGATAAAATCCAATATTCTTTAAAGATTAACATTGACTTTTGTCTATAATCATAGCAAAACAAATTACAAGCTGAAATTTTCTCATCTTAAATTGAATCATGAATTTGGTTAAATCAGATAGGCTCAGCTCATAATCATTCTACCAATTAAGAATTTTTTACTTTCATAGTTTCTAGAAAATTAGTTTAACCTCAATAATATGATTCCGCATCTTGAAGACTATCAACCTACTTACATAGTTACATTGCATACTTTATTTGATCGATCTATAGTCCTAATATGCATGACTATGCAACCCTAAATCAACTCTATTTCATGATTCGATAATCCAGAACAATTTGATCGCGTTTCGATATTATAATGAAAATAATTCATTGGCATTATCTATGCTTTCATCCTCTTGATAAATATTATTAGAACTGATATATATATATACATTTTTCATTTGCAGACATACGTTCCATGATTTAATAATTGATTATATTAACAATCTCATTGGTAGAAATTAGTATAACAATATCTTTAATAATATCTGGATTTGAAGTGGTGCATTTCATATATGTATAAATACTCTCAACAATTTCCGCTATAAGATCTCTCGTAGAATTCATAAAATTATAATCTGGAAATTATTTTTCATTTTTTTTTTTTTTGAATAGCAGCAGCAGTAGATTTTGGATATGGGTGACAGTACTGTAAATTAGTATTCTTTAGAAGTAGCAGTCGTTTTTTATTAAAATAGTTAGAAAAATTAATTTAGTTAGAAAATGATCGCCAAAAGTTTTGCCGAGGTACAATTCATCTCTAACTTTTAAAAACTAGTGCAAAAACAAAGCTAGTATTTTAAATAAAATTTAAAGCTATTCAAAATCTCTTAAAATCGCTCAAAAGTTACTTGCAGTTGCAGACACAAATACAATCATTTATATATTATTATGATAATGAATACGAGATTATTATTGGGAAAAAGCACAGTTGTAAACAAATTGTGTAACAATCACGATACCATTTAAAAAATAAAATTACAACACAAACAATACTAAAAATAACATGAATTATTCTTGGTATAACATTACATTTCACCAGGGCGATTTTTAATTATTTAATTATAACACAGGATAACCTGATCGTTTCAGCGATGACGGCAATGAATATCCAATGCAGCATCAGTTCTTTTTACTTTTAAATTCTGTTGGATTAAGTCTCTCACTTGCAGTGATAGTGATATTTCTCCCGGCTAACTGGAGCAATGGATTGCTTTGCTTACCGTTCGGTCAAAAAAAGTAGATGATCACTGTTCATCCTTGTCTGAGATTATTGTAATTCTTGAATGACTTGTGCAGACACTTGAGCTTCTTGCTGAAGTTGCTGTTTTGGAGGAAGAAGTAATTCGGCTTGAAGAAAAAGTTGTGCATTTGAGGCAAGGCCTATATCAAGAAGCTGTCTACATTTCTTCATCCAAGAAGAACATTGACAATTTTGCTGACACGTACATTCCCGATCAAGTTCAAGATCTGAATTCAAAGGAATCTAAATCATTGCTTCACATTGAGCTGAAATCTGCTACCGAAATGGGGAAGAATTCTGCCTCTCTTTCAGGTAACACAACTAATGAAGCTAATTCAACTTTGATTTTTATTCCATTCTGTGGGCATCTTAATTCAACATTCTCTGGTAACTTTGGTTGGTTTTATCCTGTTATTGCCATTCAGATGAAAAGATGTAGAAGGAAAATCAATTGAACACCAATGCCTCAAAGAATAAGCTGCAATCACCAAATTCAAAGGTGCGGCAATCTTCAAACACAAAAGTGCAAACGATCAGAACTCCCATAAAAAGGGCCCCCATTGAATGTGGATCAGCTGAGAGGCAATTGGATCATAAAACATCTATCTTTATAGGTGATTGCAACTTATAGGTGAAAACATCTATCTTTATAGGTGATTGCAGCTTATAGGTGAAAACATATATCTTTCACGTCATACAAAGCAAAGATTTTATAGGTGAAAACATCTATCTTTCACTTCATATCTTGCATCTGCTTCTGTCCTTACATACATAAATTGATGTGTTACTTAAGCTTTGAATAAAACCAAGAATATTTTCGTTTTTATAGCTAAGGAGATGTTTCGGAAGATTTATGTCTACTTTATAATGCTTAGGCCTACAATAGGGTTGGTTATAGTATTGCCATTTAGTTTAGAATTATGTGGCTACTGTCATTCATTCATCAAGGGATCTACAAATTCTGCGCTAAGCTTTTCTCTTAGTAGATAGAAACGGTACAAAAACCTAAGTTATGTAGAATATACAGCCATAGAAAAGCATCTTTAACACATAAAATTCAGGGTTGTAAAAAGAAAACAAGTATTATTTGAAGGCAGCAGTTTTTCCATTTAGTAGGTTTGCATTTCATGAAGAATTTGTTTTATCTTCTTGTAAAGATGTGATTGGAGTTGCAATTGATTGCGCACCTCAGAAAAATAAAGGAGATACTACACTGCAGGAAATAATCATTATATCGGATGAGTAAGTACCCAACCACTACCATCTAAATCCAATACAGAATCACAAACACATCTTTCATTATCGGTCAACTTCTTCGCAGAAATTTACCAATCAATCTCGAGTTCTGGAATGAATTGGTGGCAGCAGAAGCTCAGACTGTAGCAAAACAAATTCAAAAAAGACCCATTGTCGCGCTCCTCAATGTGAAAACCTCTCCATTTGCAGGTTTGCATCAGATTCTTTTACATTGTCATAGTTCATCTTCTCCATATCTTTGTTATTTACACGTACCAGCATTGCAGGCGTGTCAGCCTCCAAACCCATCAAAGAAATCACGTACCAACACCAGAATGGGAAAAAGAAACGCGGCTAAAGAGAATTAACCAGACACCTAAACTACTGAAGATGGCACAAAGAAACCATGTTTTCAACCATATCGTCTGAAAGTGCCATCTTATTTTGCACCCCTCTTATAATTATGGTCAAATCTCAGCATCTACATCTTTTGCCAAAATATTGCTGATACCACCACCCCTATTTTTTTTGCTTAGGGAACGGTTGCGGTGGGCGCCCACAGTACATCAAGGCATCAATCATAGTCATTCAAAAGCATCCAACGGTTGTAGGTTAATAAGGGTACAATTGTAATAACACAATAATAATTCATTTTAATAACAAATCATTTCAGCGACAACGCAAGTATTTTAGACATGTTATCATATCTATTATTTGGTGACTCTATATTTAGTATGTTATCATATTTAATATTTGGTAATCCATATCAAATATTTGGTAATCCATACCTAATATTTCAAATAATATCTTTTTATGATCAAAGATACGTATCAAATTTATTAATAGATCATTTCAGCGATGTTACCAAAAATAATTAAGTGATGCTATAAAATATATTTCAGGGACCACAAGTAGAGGAATTCAGCGACTATATCTAGCATAATTCAGCGACACCACCAAGAATAATTCAGCGACACAACCAAGAATGATTCAGCGATGCTACCAAAAATAATTCTGTGATGCTACCAAAAATAATGAAGGGATGCTATCAAATACATTTCAGCGACCACAAGTAGAGGAATTCAGCGACTGTACCAAGCAGAATTGAGCGACACTACCAAATATAATTCCGCGGTGCTACAAAAAATAAATCAGTGATGCTATCAAATATATTTCAGCGACTGTAAGTAGAGAAATTCAGCGAAAAACTTAGAAGAATTCATCGACACTACCCATAAGAATTCAGCGACACAACTCAGAAGAATTTAGCGATGCTACGGAACACTTCAGCGATGATATCAAAAACAATTCAGCGACATTTACTGGAACAATTCAGCTACGCTACGAAAAACACTTCAGCGATGCTATCAAGGACAATTCAGCGACTTTTTCATCAACAATTCAAGGACTCAACTGGAAACATTTCAGGTACGTTTTTATAACAAATAATACATGTTTCGTCACTGAATTATACATTAATTGTCGCTGAATTATATATTACTCATATATTAGTAGCAAAAAACTCTCTCTCATTTCCGTTCATTTATTTTTACGCAAATTTACTATTTTAACCTTAAATTAATCTCAACCATCAATTTACAAAATGCATCAACGGTGTAGAAACATCCGCAGTACATCATGTCTCCGCACCCTAACAACTCCCTTTTGATATGCTTTTACTGCTACCTATTTCTAAACACCATATCAATATATATAGCCGCGCCTGCTTCATCATGTTCGATGCAATTGAATCTTTTCAAAGCATTGCTGGTATATAAGAAGATATTCCCAACCTCGCGCAGCGTAGCGCGCTCATCCACATGTTCTAGTATATATATATATATATATATATATATATATATATATATAAAGAAAATACCATCCTAAATTATAAATGGGATTCAGAAATTAAAATAACAACTAGATTTTTTCGCCCGCTACGCACGGTGTTGAACTTATATGAATTTATAAAATGAGAATATAATTTTTTTGGATTACATAAGCTTAACAACGAACATCGCAAAAATTGATTTTTCATCCATCTATTGTAACAGAGTTTGCTACATCAACATCCTTTTTGTTCTTCAGCTCCCGACAGTCGATTGTTTCAACGTCATCACAACCTCGATCATCTTCACAATTCTATCCAAATTTGGAACTAACAATATCCTTGCATTATGAAGGTTCTAAAAAATATCATTTTACTCCATAATATGTGCATATAATTTTGACTATTATCCCTAAAGTTTTTAAAGAAGATTATTTATAATTTTTTTTTGCTTATACCGGATATACCTAGACCTTATTGGGCCTAAGACTAATCCATTGAGGATCTAGTGGGTATTTAAGGATTGTCTCTCCCAAAGAAGAATTCTACAGATACAAAGCAGATTAATCCTAAGACTGTTAAGGGAATTTAGGGGATGGAGGCTTGGCCTAGTGGTCAAGTTCTCGTACTCTGAAATTATAGGTTGGGGGTTTGATTCCTCACCCGACCCCTATCCCACCATTTTCTCCCTTTTTAATTTTTGTACCATGGACTTCCACCATCCATTTTCTAATCTGTATAGACATTTAAGTAAAAAAAATAAATAAATAAATAATAATAATAATAATAATAATAATTCACCATAAATTTTTTTATACTTTTTTGTTATCTTTTCATTCATTAAATCTTATAAACTTAATTTTAAATTTTTGTTGTGATTAGTTTCGATGAACTAATCTTTAATTTTATAATTAATAAATTTTAATTATAATTATTTTTTGATTATATGTTAAGTTTCAAAAATATTATTTTAGTTCATAATATTTTGTCCATTTTTTCCTTTTTCTATATTGATTATGAATTTTTTTGTTATTGATTATAGGAATTAGTATTTACTATAATCTTTTAAGTTATTATGAGTATGCATGTATTTAAAATTTAATGCTAAATAGAAATATAACTAACTATAAAAAAATTTAGTTCATATATTAATCAGATGGTTGTCGTGAGGCTGCAATCAATTCTTGGGTAGCTTAGAGAAATCTGAGTTCAGAGCTTTGATAACTCTAAAGATTTAAACGTAAAGGATTGAGACTAAGTCTTTCAAAGCCCCTTAAGGAACCGTGGGGACGGCTCGCCCCACCCTAATTGAATTTCGATAACGTAGGTCAAAAAATTGGATTTTGTTTTGCATATTTATCTTTATCATAGTGCATCCAACTCAGCCCTTACAGCCTCATCCCAATGAGGTACACCATGAGCTTCCTCAAAAGAACTTGGAACAAAATCAAGGTCCATAACAGAACCACAATAATAATCATCATATCTAGCAGGTCTCCTCACTTGTCTGTGAGGTCTGGTTTAATATCAACAGCAGCAGTATGTTCATTTGTGCCAGAAGAAGATGAAGGACCTTGTTCCATAGGAGATGGAATAGGAGAAGATGAGATATCTCTAGATGCTTCCTCAGAGGTATGAGATGTTTGTGTCTCAGTATGAGACACATGAGAGTTCACAGGTATGGTATTTCTCAAAGGCTCAGTGGGAGCCAAAGGAGATGGCTCTCTAGTTTGAGGTACAGTGGATACATCAATAGAATATATCAGAGGTTGAGCTGCAGTGGGCAACTCAGAGATTGTATATGGTGAAGATGTGACTGTAATGGCTGATGGAGAATGAATAGCAGAAATAGGTTTGCCAGAGACCTTAAAAGGAAAGGTGGTGTCAAAGAATACCACACCTCTGGAAACATGGATTTTCTTAGTGTCAGGTCAAGAACTCTATAACCCTTCTGATGTGGAACTACCCCCAGATAGACTCCTTTCAAGCCCCTATGATCAAGTTTGCCAACATGAGATGGTATTTTCAAATAACAAAGGCAGCCAAAGGTATGAAGCATTGTGAAATCTGGTTTTTGTTAAGTAGGATTTCATGGGGTGATTTCCAATTTAAGACATGTGTAGGAAGTCTATTGATGATGTAGGATGAGGTGAGTAGGGCATCCCCCCAATAGATCTTTGGAACTCCAGAAATAATAAGAACGCCTAGCCACTTGTATAAGATGTTGATGTTTTCTTTCTACCCTCCCGTTTTGTTGAGGTGTATATATGCAAGAAGTTTGATGGATGATCCCAAGGTTTTGAAAAAGAGAACGACATTTGCTATTGCGAAACTCAGATCCATTGTTAGATCTTAAGTTTTTAACAGTAGCATTATACTGGTTTTTTATATGAGCAAAGAATTGAGACAAAAGTGCAGATGTATCAGATTTATGAGCTAGAAGATACAACCATGTAACCCTGGAAGTGTCACCAACAATAGTCAACATAAATCTAAAATAAGATGTATCAGAAGGAGTAAAAGGTCCCCACAAATCACAATGAATAAGATCAAACACAATACTAGCATTCGATGTACTGGAATGAAAATGACGTCTGTGGATTTTAGAGGTATGACAGACATCACAAGGAAAATCAATGCTAGAATCTGATACAATATCAAGGTAAGACATGACTTTAGCTGAGGGATGTCCCAGTTTACAATGCCAAACAAAAGTATAATCATTACTACTGCTAGAAATAGAGTTCACATAATCAACAATAGAATGTAAAGAATGAATCTTACTTGCTTTACACCTAGTGGTGTAAAGTTTATTTAATAGACTTGCTGCAAGTAAATTTCTTCTAGAAGTCAGCTCCTGCAGTATACATGAGGAGGAATCAAAAATTGCTATGCAATTTAAATCTCGAGTTAATTTGCTAATAGATAGCAGATTTAACACCATTCATGGAACAAAGAAAATAGTGGGAACTATAATGTTATTTTCAAGCCTCACAGAACCAATGTGAGTGGGGGATTTGATGGTGCCATCTGGCAGAACAATTGGTTGAGATGAAGTGAACAATTGAGGGTCAATAAGAACAATTGGCACAAAAATGACAACTTTCAACTGAATCTATAAACCAGTGATTACTCAAATGAACAGAGTTAAAGTGAAGGAGAACTACCTGCCAGGTGACAAGCCCCTCCAACATAGTCCATAGGTGTATAACTCTTCAAGCTTGGTGATTCTTACTGAGTCAGAATTTTCAGTAGCTCCAATAGATTCTGATGTAATAACAGCAGCTCCAATAGTTGGCCTCGGTTTGCCTTTTTCACTTAACGTGTTATACCATTCCGGGACAACACCAGTAAGTTGGAAGCAATTAGCTTTCAAGTGCCCCTTCTTATTGCAATGATCACAAAAGGCTGAGTTGTTAGCTAATTCACATCGTCTTTGGTATGACCTGACTTCTTGTAGTAACTACAGGTCACATTCCCTCTTTTATCAGTCACATTCTTATCACCAGTGACTTTATCAGTGACAGCTAAAGCAAAACCACTATTAGCATCAATAGATCCAGTGGATATAACACTTCTATTCTGAGTTTCAATGCTACAAACCATACCATGAGTTCTATTAGGTGATGGCAGCGGGTTTATGAGTAAAATTTGATTGCAAACATGAGAGTACTCAGTATTCAGACCCATTAGAAAGTGAATAACAAATTCCTTCTGATCAGATTTAATTAGGCATTTCAGACTTTCTGAACTGCAAGTAGTATGAGGATAAAAGGCCCTATAGTCACTCCATAGCATCTTAAGTTCTCCATAATAGTTCGTTACAGATCTATTTCCTTGAATGAGATTAATAAGTTTCCTCTTCAACATTAGAATCTTAGGACCATCCATTTGGCCGTAACAATCTTCCAATTCGGTCAATAATTCATGAGAAGTGGTAGAAAGAACAAATTGGCGAGATATGTCAGAAGTAATTGAGTTTCTTAGCCATGTGAGTACGAGACTATCAACTCTTTCCCATAATTCAAACATAGGATCAGTAGAGAAGGGTGGGGGAAAAAGTACCAGTGAAAAATTTCTCCTTAGCTTTGATGCACAGAGTAGTATGAGCTGCGATCTTCCAAGAAGTCCATTTGGTTCCGTCAAGCAGCATCGGAGTGAGTTGCAAATTAGGTTGATCCGCAGGAGAGAGAGTGAGCTCATTGCACATAGTAGCAATTGTAGAAGTAGAGTTAGCTGCAGCAATAGCGGCGGTCGTGCTTTCATCGGACAGACCATCAGAAGACATTTCAAGGTTGAATCGATATCGAGAATCGAAAGTAGAGGTAGAGTGTGGCGGTTAATAGACGGTTCCAGAACCGATTAGCTTTGATACCATATTGAATTCAGAAAACTAAGATGTAAATAGCACTGTGTATTCATTGATGAATGAATAATTGTTCAGATTACAATGCAAGCAAATATATATAGGTCAGAGATAGGTAAGAAGCGTAAGCACGCTTATAGAAGTAAAAACAATATAAGGTAATGACTACTCTACCATAACTAAAACAAACAGCAAGGTACAAGCTAGCCAATTACATCTTGATTATGCAAATCAGTCTTGCCTTTAGTGTCTTGAGTAGTAATCTTAACATAGTAGCTCGCTGACATGGCAAGCAATGAAAAGTAAAGCGGAAAAGTGCTCTAGTGAGTCGGGAGAAATATCATCATCACTACCAGTGAGATAGCTAATGCGATGGTATTAAACAATGCAAATAGGGATGAAAACGGTACGGATACGGTCGGATAGTGTCGGATACGGATATTATTCATATTTTTTTTGTCGAATTCGGTATCGAATACGGATGGGCCGGATACGAATACGGTTTCGGATATTTCGGATTACGGATACGGTACGGATACATGACGGATATATGACGAATACTGATTCAATCGGATACAGATTATCGGATAAGTTTTTATAATCTTTTTTGAAAATTTGATATTTTTTATAATTATTAGTATTTTTTAATTATTAAATAATAATATATTAATATATTCGGATATCCATATTTAAAATCCAGATAATATCCTATCAATTTTCGGATACGGTCGGATATTCTCGGATACGGTTAAGTATTTTCGGATACGAATACGAATGCGGATATTAAAATACGGATTCGGATTCGGATACGAATATTGAAATATCCGGCCGGATAGTCTAAAACGGATTCGGATTCGAATATAATCGGATACGGCATCGGATCGGTCGGATATTTACCGTACCGCTTTCACCCCTAAATGCAAATGACACCATACTCAGTCTCTGCTCCGCTGTTTTTCCATTGCTATCTCTGCTAAAAACATTAGGTGGGTTGACTGATGCTTGGAATGTGGCGGTGGCAATAAGCACGCCACCACAAGGATGACATTCCTCGACTGGCCAGGAATTCTTGTGTCCAAATATGTCAATATTTGAATGCCTTCTCATTCCGTGCGATAGGTGAACTCAAATATTTGGCAACTGTAGGGATGTTGTGAAGAGAAGTGGATGATAACCCATTTTTAACATGCTTCCTATTAAGGATTTGCAAAACCTTTCCATTATCCACAGTGTTTGAATGTTCCATAGCCATATCCAGAGCAGTCAAACCTTTGAAATTCTTGTCATTCAACAATCCTTCTTTGACTAGGAGCTCTAGTACCTAACAGTACATAGTATTATGTAATGCATTTCCATTACCATATTGGTTTTCAAAAAGTATTAGCACTTCTGAAATTAAAACTACAATTGAGGTTAACCTTGGGTTGATTAGTAGAAGCTGCCAAATGGAAAACAGTATTGCCCTCCCTGTCTCTCCATCTCGGCACTTATGTTCTACCAGTCATTTTCAACCACCCAACAAAACTCTAAACGCACCCAAATTCCCATTCTTCATAGTCACGTGGACATCGGTCTCCCCGCGGATTGTCAGTGCTTCGATTGAATTGGGGAAACGGAGAAGAAATTCTGCCGATATATCAACATGACCGTGCTAGGCAACCAAATGCAGTGGCGTCATATCCTTTCTGCTCTGGACGCCAACAAGCAGATGATCAAATTTGGTCAAGGCTAAGAACGTGTGGAAATGCCCGTGTTGCAATGCTAGATCTATAGGGGTAGGGTGAGCACGGTTTGGTTTAGGCCTAAACCATACCAAACCGTAGTTTTACGGTTTTTGAATTTTTCAAACTGAACCAAATCATATTTTAATTATTCCAAACCAAACCAAACTGTAAATTTTACGGTTTGGTCTGGTTTAAACCACGGTTTAAATTATAAAAGATACTTCAATTTTTGCAAACAAATACCTAATGTGATACAACCACAAACAGAATACATATATGTCTTTAATGTCTAATAAATATAATTTAAAAGTCAACATTCAGATTCCGAGATTTGTAACTTAGACCATCTCCAATGGTCCCCTAAAACCCAAAATGGAGTGACATCTTCTCTCCAATCATACCCTAAAACCAAACATACTTTAAGTTTTTTGAGTTTTATGAATAATAAATACTCAAATTTGAGTTTTTTACTATTCATAAACCTATATCACTTTTTGCAATTAAATTAATTGCAATTTCATCCCTCCAATTGTTGCAAGTTGAATATTGATCTAATTTTGTTATGCTTAATAATTTTATATTTCATATAATTTTTTATTAAATTAATTTTATATTTAATTAGATTAGAAATTTTAAGGTTTCTTTATAAAATAAATTTTAAACATAAAGATAACTAAATTTTTAAAGTTTTGGTACAATCTTAGCAATCATTAAAAAAAATTACATTAGCATACGAAAATATGATTAAACATAACACATCTCAAATACTTTAAAAAATGTACAATATTAAACAACTAAATAACTACGCAAATGAAAAATTAAGTTAATAGCCATCTAAATCAACATCGGATCCTCCAACATTATTGAAATACGTAGATGAATTTGTATTGAATTTATGTGGGGTTAATGTATAATTTATAAGAAATGAAGGGTATGATTGAAAAGATAAATAAGTTTGTATGAGAAAGAATATATAGAGAATATTCATTTAAGTTTGAGTTTAATGTAAATGATTAGAGATGAATTACTGTTTGATGTGATATTTACTGTAAAATGGGTTTAAGTTTGGTGTTGGCTATTGGAGATGCCCTTAGAACTCTCAAATATAAATAGCATTTAGGGTTGGAGGGTTGAATTGGATTGGACTTATTTATTTTTATTTTTAAGTCTTATGAATTTTTGAGTTTTAATTTGATTTGAGTTTTAGTTTTATGTGTTGGATTTGTTATTTGTTATCAGGTTTATGTGTTGGATTTTTGAGTTTTATTTATTATTTATTTAAAAATATATATTGTATATTTATTTTTTAGTTTTATTTTTATTTAATTTATTTATTTATTTATATTATATATATATATTTATATATATATTGTAAAAAAAAAAATAAAAAATATTATATATATTTAATATTGTATAAAATTTTTTTAAAAATAATACTTGGAAATTGTTAAATTGTAAAAATGGGTTAATCGAAGTTGATTTTGATTTAGTTTATGGGTTAACCAAAGCGTATTTTTTTAGTTTATGGGTTATTATTATTTTTAACCACCACCAAACCCCTTATGTTGGGGTGACTTAGTAAGGAGTATAGGAAGGGGATTCCATCGCCGTCTTGGGAAATTTGTGGCAAACCTTCCATTTCCTATAAGATGGAGTTATAAGGGAAATTTAGCTTTTGGTGAACAACTGAAGATGAAGAATGATTTGCTGAGTGTATTAACAAGATCTAATGGTCGGGCCTAACAACTAAAATTATTAATTACGGCCCAATAACATAAAATGGCCCAAATATTGATCTATTCAATACCTGCATGAGAAAATGGCATGGTTCTGCTGCTAGTGCTAGGTTGGTGGAGTGGAGCTCTGATTCCAGGACACCCCCCCCCCCCAATTGCATGAGTTATGGGAGCATGCATGAACTGACTCAATTGCTGCACACTGTAGCATAAGTCAGGTCTAGAAAACCCCAAATAAAGTAGTTTCCCAACCATTTTTCTATAGAGCTGAGGTCTGTCAAATAGTTCTCCATCAATGCTGAAGGTTTTGTGGGGAATGCTAGGAGTATGAGCTCTGGAGTTAGGTGGTATTTCAACTTCAGATAAGAGATCGGTGTCATATTTCAATTGAGTGACTGAGTAGCCAGAGGAAGTAGTGGAGATTTCCAAGCCCAAGAAATAGAAAGCAGACCCCAAATCTTTGATGGTGAATTTCCTATGGAGAGAGGCTTTAATATAAGTGATCTCAGTAGCATCATCACCTGTCAATAGGATATCATCAATATATACTACCAGAAGCACAATGCCATTAGGGGAGAATTAGCAAAGACCCAAGGATCACTGAAAGTATAAGTAAAGCCACAGTCATTCAGGAATTCGGCCAAAGTATGGTACCGTTGCCTTGGCGCCTGTTTCAAACCATAAAGTGATCTCTGTAGAAGATAGACATGGCCTGGAGGAGCTGAGAGACCTGGGGGGCAGGTTATATAAATTTCTTCCTCTAACTCTCCATGTAGGAAGGCATTGTTAACATCGAGCCGGAATAAAGGCCACCTGAAGGATGCAGCTAAGGCAATAGTCAATCTAACACTCACTGTTTTGGCCATTGGTGCAAAGGATTCATTATAGTATTTGCCAAACTTCTGATGAAATCCTTTGGCCACCAGTCGAGCTTTATGTTTATTGATTGTGCCATCTGGATTGTGCTTTACTTTAAACACCCAATTGGTTTCCTTCCAGGAGGCAGCTTTACAAGTTCCTATGTGTGGTTCTGTTGAAGGGCTGTCAGCTCATTATCAACAGCTATATCCCAGTGAGGTACTCCATGAGCTTTTTCAAAGGTCTGTGGAATATATTCAAGATCCATAATGGAAGTGCAAACATAATCTTTAAATTTGGCAGGCCTTTTAATCTCCCTTCGAGGTCTAGATGGAATAATAGAAACAGTAGGTTGTTGCATGTCTGTGCACTCAGTTGAAGGCTGGAGGTTTGCAGAAGGCAAACCATCCGAAGTAGAAACATCACAAGATGCTTCATTAGATATTGATATAGAATGACTCTCAGTGGGAGAGCCATTGGAGTTGCTGTTGGTATGACTCTGAGACATGTGAGAGATCTCAGGAGAGTGAACATTGTCCAAAGGAACAGTGGGTTCTTTGGAAGAGGTAGCTTTATGCTGAACACCAGTAGGGTGGACAGAGACAGGGTCTATTGTATATAGATATGAGGAGCTAGGCTGATATGAAGATGGAGATGTGGATGTAGTTGGCTGAGACTTAGGTGTAGCAGTGCCATTTGTGAAAGGAAAATGATCATCATAAAAGATGACATCTCTGGAAACAATAACCTTCCTAGAGTGGAGAAGAAAAACTTTGTATCCCTTTTTAAATGGAGCTACCCCCAGGTAAACTCCCTTGATTCCTCTAGGATCAAGCTTTCCTAAAGAAGGATTTAAATCCTTTACAAAACATAGACAACCAAATGAATGTAAATTAGACAAATCTGGTTTGACACCTGTCAAGATCTCACAAGGGGACTTCCATTTGAGTATTTTAGTGGGTAGACGATTAATATTATAAGCTGCATGTAACATGGCATCACCCCAAAAGAATTTAGACAACCCTGAAGCAAGAATAAGACTCTGCACTAAATGCTGATGTTTTCTCTCCACACGCCCATTTTGTTGTGGTGTGTATATACATGAGGTTTGATGGATGACTCCTACGGTTGAGAACAAATTTTGACATTTAGAATTACAAAACTCTGAACCGTTGTCTGATCTCAACACTTTTATGGCACTGTTATACTGAGTTTTGATAAGAGAGAAAAATTTAGATAAGGATGAAAAAGTGTCAGATTTGGAATGAAGTAAATAGAGCCAAGTTGCTCTTGAGGCATCATCCACTATAGTTAAAAGATATCGAGAGTTTGATCTATCAGACATGGGTAAAGACCCCCAAAGATCACAGTGAATGAGGTCAAAAAGATTTGGAGCATGTGATGAGCTATTATGAAAAGGTAACCTGTGCATTTTTGAACAATGACAAATATCACAAGGGATTTCATTAGACAGATCAATATTCAAATCCAGTTTAGACATTACAATGTTTGAGGGATGTCCTAATCTTTTATGCCAAGTAAGATAAGGATTCAAAGATTTTATAGTGGAATTAACAAGTTGTAAAGAAGAGGTATCAGCAGCTCTAACACAATATATGTAGAGTTTATTCAACATACTTGCTTCTAGTAAACATTTCTTAGTATTCCGGTCCTGCAGAGAACATGAAGACTCATCAAAGATAGCTAAGCATTTCATGTCTCTAGTTAATTGGCTTACTGACAAAAGTTAAACACAATATCAGGAATATAGTAAACATTTGGAACAGTAAATTACTTAGAAAGCTTTACTGATCCAATGTGAGTAGGAGATTTGTAAAAGCCGTCTGGCAGAAAAATTTGAAAGGTAGAAGTCAATGGCTGAGGATCAACGAGTAGGGAGATATTGGCACATAAATGACAGCTAGCCCCTGAATCTAATAACCATTTATTGCTCAAGTAAAGAGAAGAAAGTGTGCTACCTGCCATGTCAACAATGCCACCAGCAAAATCAATAGGAGTAGAGAAAGAGCCTGATCCCATGCCTTTATTCATTTCTTTGATTAGATCTTCTAGCTTGGAGATCCAAGCTACAGCTAGTGCTGAGACACCATCACCTCCTCCAGGTTTGCCAACAATGGCAGCTGAATCAGTAATAGCTGCTGCATAGGAAGCTCCATTTGAGGTTTTGCCTTTTCTATTTTCCTTCAGTGCTTTATACCATTCAGGGACAATTCCAGTGATATAGAAACAGTTTGCTTTCGAGTGACCATTCTTTTTGCAATGGTCACAGAATGCATTTTTATTTGCCAGTTGAAAACACTTCTCCTTGGTGTGTCCTTGCTTTTTACAGTAGCTGCAAGTTACTCGTTTATCATTTCCAGGTCTGTCAGTTGGTAGAATTTGATTTGTATTAACCTTTTCAGGAACAGCAAGTGCAAAACCACCAGATTCAGTACTACCATTAGATCATTGACCATCTCTCTGAGCATTCACACTAAGGACCATACCATGAGCTCGATTAGCAAAAGGTTAAGGGCTCATCAATAGAATTTGGTCAGACACATGTGAAAACTCTTCATTCAGCCCCATCAAATGTGACTAAGAAATGTTTATTCAAATAGGTTTGAAACCCAATAATATTCAAATAATATTATTGCAGCAAATATGTTTATTCATCTGATGCAATAATATTCAATAACATTTTTGCTATCAGATGAAATGTGACTGACCAAGAATGTTTATTCATTTGGAAAATAGAAATAAATGTATTGGGTTTTATTTGTTATTAAATAATATTCAAATATGTTTATTCATCTGATGAAGAGTTAAAAAGTTTATTCAAAAATTGCAGCATGAGATTTTTGCTATCAGCTTTAACCAAAGCTTCTAGAATAGCAGCATTACCAGAAGGAAATGGATCTAACGCTCTATAGTCACTCCAAAGCATTTTTAACTCAGTAAAGTATTGAGTAACTGTTCTATTGCCCTGAGTAAAATTGCCGATTTTCCTTTTGAGTATAAGAATATGTGGACCACTAGTTTGGCCATATCACTCCTCTAATTCAATCCATAAATCGCGAGCAGTAGAAATATGAATAAATTGTCTCACTATTTCAGAATAATAGAGTTTCTCAACCAAGTAAGTACTAGATTATCAACCTGTTCCCAAACCTCAAAGGTAGGATCATCTGCTGGCGGCGACGACAGAGTTCCATTGACGAATCGAATTTTTCCTTTTATGATTAAGGCGGTGCGAACTGCTATCTTCCATGCGGTCCAGTTGGATCCATCCAGAAGCATCGGCGTTAGCTGGAGGTGTGGCTGATCAGCTGTAGAAAGCTGAAACTCTTTCGGAACGGTCGGAGCAGTTACCGAAGTATTGTTTGAATTTTCGGATTGATTTTCAGTAGACATTGTGGAAATGAAGAATTAGAGGTAGGATGAAGCAAATAAAAATAAAGAAGTGAGCAATTCGAGAAATCAGATCAATCGAGTAACATAGTGAATTTGGAAAACGGTTGTAAAGATTGAATTGAAGTGTTTGTTACAACCAAAGTGAATGAGGGAAAACGCTTAAATACAAAGCTAAAGTATGAGCAAGCCAAAAGAGAAATGGGTTGCAGAAGTAAAGTGGGCCTAACAACTACAACTATTAGTTACGGCCCAATAACATAAAATGGCCCAAATATGATCTATCCAACACCTACATGAGAAATGGTGCGCTGTTGTTGCTAGGTTGGTGGAGTGGAGCTTTGATTCCAGCAGTGTCCACAGAATACGTGAGTGTCCTAAAGGAGAACTAGTGCAACAAATCGGAACAATATCATTCAAATTTTTGATTTCGCAAGAACAAAAAATTTCATCTCATCAGATGCAATAATATTCAATAACAAATAAAACCCAATACATTTATTTCTATTTTCCAATAGGTTTGAAATCAAATATTTCCTCAGAAGGATGATAGATGGTGCAATTTGGGTGAAATCCAGTGTACATCTGACTTTTGATTTAATCTTGAGATCTAGGCGAGGGACCATTGCAGCTCATCTCTTCTCGAGAATCCATACATTCTCTATCAATATTCAATGCTGACAAAATGCATGGACAGCTATCTCTGGAGTACAGGTTTGCACAACCTGAATGGGGAAGAAAATCGATCACCTTCAAAATTTTGGTCTTAAATGATCATTTTAGTTGGCAAGGCAAGTGGACAAGTGCTATGTAGTTAGTATTTCGATCTATCTACCTACCAAAATACAGTACATTCAATGGCATATATTCTAATAATAATTAATTATGGCATGTTGGCATGGCAAGTGCTATTGTGATTTAGCAAATTTCAATTTTGTTACCCTCTCTGTTATTGAAATGTAGAGGTACGTACGTACTGACGTACACAATTATATCGGGTAAAACCAAGAAAAAAAAGCCAAATAGGTCATTTTTCTTTTCCAAAAATTCAAATCAGTCATTTTTCTATTTTATTACTAAAATAGTCCGCTACAAATGCTAATTATGTCCAAATCAGTCCATTGTTCACTAATTATGCTCTAATTGCTGACGTGACAAGGGTTTAAATTTAAACCTGACACGTGTGCATAATATTAGGCATTTTTCTTTTATCTTTTACCAATTCAGTCATAAACTTTTGTTTTGTTCTATTTAGTCCTCTACCCAAATCAGTCATTTTTATATTAATTGGTCTCCAACTTTTCAAATTATTTCATTTCACGCACAAAACATTAAAATTTTATTACTACTAATCCATTTATCAAATAAATGCCAACATACTTCCATAAATAAAATTAAACATCAAACCTCATACATTATGTTTGACTGCCTTGTTACCGGGTTTTTGAAGATTCGGGATTTTACGGACTCTCTCTAACCATCCGACTGTAACCGATGGTTCATTGGTTCTGGTTTCCTTCAGCAACAATTAACACAATCATACTTTGTTTCCTACCTTAAAACGTAGTACATGATTTAATTTTAATTTTTGTGTAAATGATTTAATTTTACTTTTTGGAAGGTTATGGATGTAGGAAGCATGGACAATAAAATCCAATGATGAGGTTTGGTGTTTAATTTTATTTACGAAAGTATGTTGGACATTTATTTGATAAATGGATTAGTAATAATAAAAAATTTAAGGTTTTTAGCCTGATACTCCCTCCGTTTCTTTTTAAAGGTTACACTTCTCATTTGCACGTATGCCAACGCGCATTTTCAACGGTTAATAACTCAAATTCGGTATAAGTCAAAATTCTTAAAATTTGATATTTAAAAACTAGAAGATGAGATAAATCAAATAAGATCTCACTTGACTATATTTTATCTTCTGTAACTATAACAAAAATAGAAGTCAAAGTACTACAATGAACAGTAGAAAAAGTCAAAACGTAACATTTAATTAGAAACGGAGGGAGTATAAAATAATTTGAAATGATGGAGGTCAATTAATATAAAAGTGATTGATTTGGGTAGAGGATTAAATGGAACAAAATAAAAATTTAGGACTGAATTGACAAAAGATAAAAGAAAATGGACTAATATTATGTCCACGTGTCAGTTTAAATTTAAACCCTTGTCACATCGGTAATTAGAGCATTCTTAGTGAATAAAGGACTGATTTGGACATAATTAATATTTGTAGCGAACTGTTATGATAATAAAATAAAAAAATGCCTGATTTAAATTTTTGGAAAAGAAAAAGACGTATTTGGAACCAATATCAAGATCTTGTTTTGAAATGTACTATCGGGGTTGGTGGTGGTACTTCCGTTGTCTCTGTATTGTACGCCAGGCCAGGGTTCGTAAATCATAAGCGAAAGCCAAACCCAAATTGGGGAGCATTTCAGGGGTCAAATTTCAAACCTCCTAAATCTGTACACCCGATCAATCCGTACCATACATTTTGCCAGATGTTTATCATGAGCGATGTGTATCCACCTGGCGTTAAGATCCCGGTGCCTTCCCCAAATCTTCCCTTGACTCGCCCTACTAGTATATAAACTCCATTTATTTCCCACCCACCCCGGCCACCCCCACCACTCAGCTCGGAGCTCACACTACTTTCGAATACATATATACGAATACGCCCCGCAATGGCGGCCGCAGGTTCCTTCTCCGGCATTAAATCCTCAACAACCGCTGCCGGTATTGGCTGTCGGCAGCCTCTCTCCACCACCTTTGGTGTGACCGGCCTATCGGTTGGCCAGCGTAGCGATCAATCGCGACGCTTCGTTGTCCTTTCCATGGACTCGAAGCCGACGATTCTTGTCGCAGAAAAACTTGGGGAGGCGGGGGTGAACCTCCTCAAGGATTTCGCGAATGTCGATTGCTCGTATGACCTCACTCCCGAGGAGCTCTGCGCCAAGATCTCGCTCTGCGATGCGCTGATTGTGAGGAGCGGGACTAAGGTGAACCGCGAGGTGTTTGAATCGTCCGCCGGACGGTTGAAGGTCGTCGGAAGGGCTGGAGTAGGGATTGATAACGTGGATCTAGCGGCAGCGACTGAGCACGGGTGTCTGGTGGTGAATGCGCCGACTGCGAATACCGTCGCCGCCGCGGAGCATGGGATCGCGCTCTTGACGGCCATGTCTAGGAACATTGCACAAGCTGATGCATCGATTAAAGCTGGTTAGTCTGTTGTTATTTAATTTGCACGAAAAAGGAAATGGCTCTGTCTTCACACAAAATAGATGGACAGATAATGCCAGTTTTGTCCAATGCTCCTTGATATAGTTATTTTGCCTTTTGATTACGAGCTGTGAACTATTTTGATTGCAAATCTTGTCTTAGATCTGAACTATTGTGAACTTTCTCGATTCTTGAATGGTCTCAGTTATATATAAGGAATTTTCTGAAGCATGTGTTTCCAAAATTTTCTTACATGCGTTAATATGCTCTGTTCCTACAAGATTGTTAGTACTCACAATAGGAAAATGAACTAGTCTTGTATATTGGTTAGACTTCACCTTCAATTATGATTGAGACTTTGAAGCTCTGAATATCTATATGCTCAATAGCATTGTAAATGCAATAGTAACATCTTGTCCTCATAAGATCCTCTGATGAGAGAATTGGAACAAATTTTATTGCTGCGAGAATTGTTCTTTATGTGCCTCAATAATGATAGCTGTCGGCTACAATGTATGTCAATCACAAATTTAAACTGTAAAATTTTTTATTTCATTTTTCGGGATACTGAATGCAGGCAAATGGCTGAGGAGCAAATATGTTGGTGTGTCTCTTGTTGGCAAGACACTTGCTGTATTGGGTTTCGGGAAGGTAGGAACAGAAGTTGCAAGGCGTGCAAAAGGTCTTGGCATGCATGTCATCGCACATGATCCCTACGCTGCTGCTGACCGGGCTCGTGCAATAGGTGTAGACCTTGTGAGCTTTGACGAGGCTATTTCAACAGCTGACTTCATTTCGCTACACATGCCACTTACTTCATCGACATCAAAAATGCTAAATGATGCAACTTTTGCAAAGATGAAAAAAGGTGTTAGGATCATCAATGTTGCCCGTGGGGGAGTTATTGACGAAGATGCACTGGTGAAGGCACTTGATGCTGGCATTGTTGCTCAGGTTTTTGTCTTGCTTCCAGAGTACAAAATTGCTTATCGTTGCAGACATTTTCATAATTTTTATATTAGTCTACATGTTACATGTTTACCCTCCCTAATTCTTTGAAGCACCTTTTTCAGGCAGCACTTGATGTTTTTGCACAAGAGCCACCAGCCAAGGATAGCAAGTTGATACAACACGAAAATGTAACCGTAACTCCTCATCTTGGTGCCAGCACAAAGGAAGCTCAGGTGTGTAGCATAGGATTCTTCCTTCCCTCCCCTTACACACACACACACACATCTATGTAAGAACTCACGAATTATCTTGGCGGATTCTAATTCCAGCTGTTTGGCTTGTGTTCTAGGAAGGAGTAGCTATTGAAATAGCTGAGGCTGTTGTTGGAGCCTTGAAGGGGGAGCTTGCTTCTACTGCAGTCAATGCACCCATGGTTCCTGCGCAGGTAGGCTTACTACAGAATACAGATAACCCCTTTTGTCATTTCTCAGGCATCCTTTTGTATCATTTTAATTGATATAATCAATGCAATGTTTTCGATTATTGTAGGTTCTCAATGAGCTGAAGCCTTTTGTTTCTCTCGCGGAGAAACTTGGCAGACTTGCGGTCCAGTTAGTAACAGGTGGGAGTGGCGTAAAATCTGTAAAAGTCACATATGCATCTGCCAGAGCTCCAGATGATCTCGACACAAGGCTACTTCGTGCCATGATCACCAAAGGTCTGATTGAGCCTATCTCAGACATCTTTGTCAACTTAGTTAACGCGGACTACACTGCCAAGCAAAGAGGCATCCGTGTTACCGAAGAACGAACTCAAGTGGATGCCTCCCCTGAAAGCCCACTCGAAACAATCCAGGTCACGATCGCGGATGTGGAATCCAAATTCGCAAGTGCCACTTCCGAATCCGGTGAGATCAAAGTGGAAGGCCGGGTTAAAGATGGAATCCCACATTTGACAAAGGTTGGGTCTTTTGAGGTCGATGTGAGCTTGGATGGGAGTATTATACTCTGCAGACAAGTTGACCAACCCGGAATGATAGGAAAAGTGGGCTCCATTCTGGCCGAGGCAAATGTGAATGTGAGCTTCATGAGTGTTGGAAGAATTGCTCCAAGGAAGCATGCGGTTATGGCGATTGGAGTCGATGAGGAACCAACCAAGGAGACGTTGAAGAAAATAGGTGAAATCCCAGCTATTGAAGAATTTGTTTATGTTATGTTGTAGTGTGGTATCCTTGTTAAAGTTTTCTTTCCCAGTTTTGATGTGTGCTGTCTCTGCGTTTAGAGTAGGGAAAAATAAGCGACATTACTGCATGATTGCTGCTGTTACATTGGGTTCGTTTGTTCTGTTTTCTCAAATTTGAATTTTGTTTTTAAGTTGCCATATGAAGATTTGTGATAGAAAACAACTTTGTACCAATCTCAATCCAAAAGGTTGCATTCTCTACAACTTCAAATCTTTTAGTCAAGAAAGTAATCGAGCAATTGCCACACTGTACATATATAGGGAGCCCAAAAAGCAGGAGACACCCCCTGATTCTCAGTTGGACGAATTGTGTGCACGCTTGCTGTATGCTTTAAGGAACAAAACGAATAAAATTTTGTATTGCAAATTACTGAAGAGCCAGTAAACTTGATGACAAGAAGTCCAAAACTAGCCAATAGTCATTGAAGTTACATTGCTGGCGAGGCTTTGGAGTCTTTCCTTGTCTCGTTTCCGGAGTCTGGGCTGTGTATTCTGAAGATACCGATGAATAACACCTAAAGGATCGAAAGCAAATTTCGGATGGTTGATGATAGACTTCAGTTGAGAACTCTCTCTAAGCCTGATTATCAGAAGTATCACAGGAGAAAGAAAAAGTTAGGAAAATGAAATAACAGGATAAACATTCAAAATGGTCTTGAATACAGACACTAATGCGTATCTGGTTATGGAATTGAGTTTGAATTCAGCAGGTTTTGATGTCGAAGGAGACTTTAAGTCTGGGAGGCATTCTGCAAGGGAGGACAGGTCAAATGCATTTAACTTCTTTCGCCTGCTCCTTGCCCTCTGCACTTTCTCCTGGTTGTAAAAACATACCTTCAGAGTTCAGTAGTTGCAAATAGCTGTTTCTTCAAAACCCAAGAAATTTAAGTAGCTATGAGGAAACTCTAGAGCTAGAGAAAGAAACATTTTGTTATGCATAAGTTTAAATCATAAGCAGCAGCGCCAAAGCAACAAAAACTCTCCTAAGACTTCACTCAAACCATAAGTTGGATCAAGTCAAGGGCCCTCTATAAGGTTAGGTTTTATATATTCACTTTTAATAATTAAATTGGATCAAGTCAAGGGCCCTCTATAATTATGCTACTTCGTGGGATGAACAGTCATCTGCAAAAAGGTGTTCTTAAGTTGTAGTATTATTTGCCTCAACTCAAATGGATCAATACAGAAAGTAAATGTGCCCTTGAAGTATATTCTACTGCTTAAGCAGCAGAATCCTTTACAGTCGTATAAGGCGATAAAATATATCAACAAAAAATGAAAGACCACTTACTTTGTGGCAAATCTATAAATGAATCACAAAGATACTAACTTAGAAATGAAGAATATGTGGCAGTGGTCATGTAAGTATGATCACAGCAGCACCAGCACATAGATATGATATCAAATGTTTTATTTCTCATACATGGAGAAAGCTGTATGAAGAATCATTAAACATACCTTACTAATGGCTTTTCCGGCAACGGCATTCTTGCCCGCTACAAACCAAAAAAAGCTTAGTTTACAAATTCAGGCATGAAGCCGTCCCAATAAATACAAAACAAGAAAGACCGGAAAAAAAGATGTTGATGAATACGGAGTAGCTTTTAAGAATCATAAAGGCCATGGCATTGACAACCGATGCAGACAAACAAATAAAATCAACCGTCGTAAATAATTATCGATCAAAAGGCATTACACAATTGAACGTCGTGGTGACGCTAATTTGAATTCATAAATGATCTGATTCTAAAACTTACACTCAGAAAATTGGATCACTTTCTCGAACTTACGGTTTGCATGACGGTTCCTATCCAATCTGGAAAACGCCAAAAACCGAAAACGAATGAGCATGAATCCAATTTGCACACAAAACAAAAAAAAGGGGGTCCGGGTTTTACCTCAACCGGGTTTTCACCATTGTTGGTAGGTCACTTGGCTCCTGCGAATGTGTTATTGCTTGTAGTTGCTACTATTCGTTAAGATGATCGAGAGAGCATTCAATATAATATTTAACGAAAATTGGAGAAATCCGAAATTCACAATCTCAAATAAAAATTTTCTGTCGGCTGCTCCAAAAAAAAAAAAAAATTTCTGTGAGGATTAAAATCTATGAAATCATATTTCATGAGATTGGCTTGATGATTAACATATATTCTAGGGTTTATGATGCATTAGCTAACCGCCTAACCCAGCTTTATTTCCTTACCCAGAAATTTTCCCAAAATACAGATGAACCCATTAATTTTCATGGCCCAACAAAAAATGCAATCTCGGCCCAATAAAATTTAAGTATGGGCTTTAATGGGCCCATATCAGACCCAATAT
This sequence comes from Hygrophila difformis, assembly GCA_030278955.1. NCBI lineage: Eukaryota > Viridiplantae > Streptophyta > Magnoliopsida > Lamiales > Acanthaceae > Hygrophila > Hygrophila difformis. Next base: position 51,650,255 of record JAOANR010000004.1, read on the forward strand.
TGAAGGTAGCAGCAAGAAGCTTAAGCTCGAGTTCATTCATTTCCAACTTGAACCCTAGAAAGGTTTTTGAATTCTCTGAGCGAAAAACCCTTCAAACATCGACAATGGAGGGCGTATCTTACCAAAGATTTCCCAAAATCAAAATCAGGACGGTGCGGGATGATTTCATGAAGTTCGAGCTGCGGGAGACCGATGCCAGTATCGCGAATGCGCTCCGGCGGGTGATGATAGCCGAGGTTCCCACAATTGCGATCGATTTGGTGGAAATTGAGGTGAATTCGTCGGTGCTGAATGACGAGTTCATTGCGCATCGACTTGGTCTTATTCCTCTCCTCAGCGAGCGCGCTATGTCCATGCGATTCTCGCGGGACTGCGACGCGTGCGACGGAGACGGCCAGTGCGAGTACTGCTCTGTGGAGTTCCACCTACGCGCAAAGTGCATCAATGACCAGACGCTGGATGTGACTTCAAATGAGCTTATCAGCTCCGATCATACCGTTGTTCCAGTTGATTTCTCGGATACGTCGGGTGGTTCTGCTAACTCAGAGAGCAAGTGAGACTTTGAATTTTGTTTGGGCGTATATACATTTCTGTAGTTTTCGTTGTGTTTCTTTTCTTATCTTCTTCTCTTTGGCCTTTTAAGTATTGTGGTGATCATGGATGATAAGTGAATTGATACTTTGGGAGGAAGGTCTCGCGGGAAACAAGGCATGTACTAGTTTAAAACCGAGGTTATTGTGTCATAGTGATAGAAATCATATTGCTTGAAGTAAGAGGGCGAGAGACAGACAAAGTCTACTGGGAGCAGAAGGGAAGAGTTTGAGCTGGTCATGCCTTGTTAAATTTTTCTATCAATTTTTTTGAATTGTTCGTAACCAACTGGGGGGACTTGGTGTGTCACGCCTTCCAATTCCTTGATGAAAATTGTTACCGAGGGAGATTTTCATATGTAGACTGTCAAAATAAATATTGGGTTTCACTAGTTGACTATAACTTAACACGACCAACTAAGCCAAATCAAGGTCTTGACAAATTAAGGATTTAATAGACAAGCATTCAGAATACATTTATTAGGGTACATATCTAGTCTAATAGATTGAGATGTATTATTATTCTGCAATCTATGCAGTATTTTAGTTTTTTTAGGCGTCTGGTGTTGAGCTCTACAAAACTTGTATGGTTCTATTTCAATGTTCTTTTTTCACTAGTGTAAGTTTGATAGTTTCTATATAAAGGCAAGTTCGTATAGATCTATGTTCCTAGAAGTTCTTTGCTTTTGAAGGATCTGAAAATAAAATACTACCTCTAGCTTTCGAGCAAGATTCATGATACTGTTGTTGTCATTTTATTATGAAGTAAATGTGGTGCTTTATATCCTTTGGCTTATATAGTTAAATTTTACAAAAATGAATAATATAATTGAGTTTGTCATGATACAGGGGTATCATTATTGTGAAGCTTCGCCGTGGTCAGGAGCTAATTTTGAGAGCCATTGCTCGAAAGGGAATTGGCAAAGATCACGCAAAATGGTCACCTGCAGCAACTGTCACGTTCATGTATGAACCTGAAATTTATATCAATGAAGAGTTAATGGAAACACTGACCCTGGAGGAAAAAAAGGAGTTTGTTGACAGTAGCCCCACCAAAGTGTTCGACATTCATCCCAATACCCAGCAGGTTGATCACTTATCTTAGTAGTTGTGATTTTTAAATCATGTGCTTTAGTTAATCATTAGTGTTTATTAGCTGGTTCCTATGACCTTTTCTTCTCTGGTTTTGCTCTTTAAAAGTATCTGCATTTACAGTTCATATATATAACTTTGTAAATATGATCATGTTTTCATCCAAGAAATTTTCATAAATTATAACCTTGCTGTGCTGCTTACATGTTTTATTTATGATTATGAAGCATGTATCTGAGCTATGATGGTTGATTGGCATCTATCTTGGGTTATGATTTGGCCTGTTCTGGTTTTTTCGTCCATTCATTCTGTTCAAACATGGCCTCTAACTATTTCACGTTCTTTTCTGCATGATATAATTTTCAATATATTTTGAACTGCATTACCATCCAGATGGTAAAAGTAACATGAAAGTTATGTTCATCTGTTTAATTTTTATGAACTTGGTTAATAATGATGTAGGCAGCAAAGTCCTTATATGAATGTGATATATTTATATATGTATATATGATGTTACTCGGTATTTCAATCGCATTATTGCATTTGTAGCCTATGATCCTTTCTTTGGTTTTAAGTTCAGTGTTATTTTAGGAGTTACATGTATTTGAAAGTATATTTTTCTGAGACACAAACAAACAGGTTATTTCAGAAGCACTGATATTCTGCACATATCTTATTTTGAGTCTGAGTCAGAATTCCTTTTGAGAACCGCAATCAAAGTATGATTCTCTATCACAATAATTTTTGTCCCATACCAATTGTGTTTCATTGCGGTGTTATTCCCCATCCAGGTCTATGTTCATGATTCTGAAGCGTACACATATGATGATGAAGTTCTTAAAAAAGCTGATGCAATGGGGAAACCTGGACTTGTTGAAATCCACGCCAAAGAAGACAGCTTCATTTTCACCGTTGAGACAACTGGCGCAATAAAAGCTTCTCAACTGTTTCTGAATGCCATAGATATCCTGAAACAAAAGCTGGATGCTGTTCGCCTGCCACCCGAAATTCTGGAAGCAGACGATTTGGGAGAGCTGGGAGCTCACATGCGTGGTGGCTGATTTACCTGCCCCATCATTTCTCATTCATGCCTCTCCACCAGGAAAACCTTAGCTAACCAACTTTAAGATGTGGAACCCTGATCTAATCCATGTAAATCATCTTTCAGGCCAATTGTTTGGATCTCCGCGTACTATGGAAAATTTTTACCTCCCAAGTTGTCCAGTATGTAGTGGGTTTGGTTTAGTATGTGCCTTTTAACTCTTGACACAACTTTTTTTTTTGATTGTTAGATTCGGACAGTGATGATGACTGATGACCAGTTCCAAAATGCTGGAAAATGTTGTTTGGGCTTTGGCAGCTATGCCTATGATATAGGCTTTTATGGCCGTGCTATCGTGCTTCTTTCAGTGATATATGCACAGTGTATATCTGTATATTGCTTTAACACAAGGGAAACCAGCTGAGCTAAATGGAATAGTAAACTCTCTGTTGTGTTTTCTTAAAGTTAAGACACTTACATTCCCCCTTCTAATTAACCTTTCTTACAGAACCCATTATATTAATATGTGTGGACCATTGTTGTAAACGAGCTGAACCGAACCGAGCTTCAAGTGTTTGAGCTCTGTTCGTTAAGCTTAACGAACGAACACGAACCGAGCCAAAAATCTTAACGAGTCAATTTTCATGTTTGAACTCTGTTCGTTTAACCTTACGAACGAGCTAATAACGAACGAACACGAGCCTAGTCGAGCTCAGTTAACGAACCATTTATTTTATTAATAAATTTATTTGTTTTAGAATTAAATTAGGTGTGAAAATATAATATATATTGTAATATATTTAATGAGAGAAATATGAAATTAATAAAAATGAAAAATGGAAAGAACAACTAGATAAAATATTTACTATATTCCATTAAAAAAGAATTCCGAATTGTTCGCGAACTTAACGAACGAACACACAAACCAAATTATGTGTTTGAGTTTAGTTCGTATAACTTACCGAACGAGCTGTTAACGAACGAACACGTATTGAAACGAGCTCAGCTCACGAGTTTATTCTATTTACAACTCTATGGACCAACAAGTTCAATGATGGGCCATCTAGAGCCTGGCTATAATTTGGGCCCGTTGGTGACAGGCCCAATTCTGACAAAAACTACACAGCTAGCTATAAAGTATAAACCCAATAAATGTTTGAAATCATGTATAAGGCTAAATAAAAAATGTTAAAGTAATAAATAAAAAATAGTAAAGTAATAGTGAAAGTAGATATTACAAACTACAAAATTTATGTTAAGCTTACCTTCAAAATCATTCTCTAACCTAATCAAATAAAGCTCCAAAGTCAGTTAGTTGAAAATAATGATTGGAATGAAGCAATTAAAAAAAGAACGGAGGTAGTACTAAAGAACAAGTGTTTGAATTGTTTGAAGGCTTTGGTTAGGGTGCAGAGACCTATGTTTCTTGATGTATTGTGGCACATTCAAGCCATTGATGAAATGTTGAAATCAATGGCTAAGATTAATACAAATGGTACTATTGTAATTTCAAAAAGATCCAAATGATCTCTATTCACTTTTCTCAATTCTAATGCTCGTACATCTCTCTCCCTCATAATCTTAGTTTTTCTTTTCGGAATTTCTAAAATTTGATATATTTAGATTGCTTGTATCGAGTACGTAGATTTTCATATAAAGAATGTCAAAATCCGAGTTCGTTTGAAAAAGTTAGAGTTATTTGAAGTTCACTGTGATATTCAGAAACGTAGCCTTCACATTCAGCGACAGTGGCTTTGCAATTCAGCAACGGGAGCTTTACAATTCAGCGACACAGAGTACGCATTTCAGCGACATAGCCAATACAACATAGTTTTTGTGACAAACTTCAAATGATTCTAACTTTTTCAAATGAGCTCGGATTTGGACGTTCTTTATATGAAAATCTATCTACTCAATGCAATGAATTTAAATATCCTATCAGATTTTATAAAGCCCAAACAGATAAATATCATATTTTCAAAATAACCAGAATAAAATACCTTTTCATTTGAAAATCTGGTACTTATCTATTTATAATTTCAAAAATTTAATAGGAAATTTAGATTCCTTGCATCGAGTAGGTAGATTTTCATATAAAAAATGTCAAAATCCGAGTTCATTTGAGAAAGTTAGAGCCATTTGAAGTTTATTACGATTTTCAGAAACACGACCTTCACATTTCAGCGACGGTGGCTATGTAATTCAGTGACGGAGGCTTTATAATTCAGCGATGGAGGCTTTTATAATTTAGCGACGTAGCTTATCCATTTCAGCGACGTAGCCTATATAACAAAGTTTATGCGACAAACTTCAAATGACTCTAACTTTCTCAAATGACCTCAGATTTGGACGCTCTTTATATGAAAATCTATCTACTCAATGCAAGGAATTTAAATATCATATCAAATTTTAGAAAGTCTAAATATGTAAATATCATATTTTCAAAATAATGAACATAAGATGTCTTTTCTTTTAAAAATCTGGTATTTATCTATTTGGGATTCCTAAAATTTGATGGGAAATTTAGATTCCTTGCATCGAGTAGGTAGATTTTCATATAAAGAACGTCAAAATCCGTGTTCGTTTGAGAAAGTTAGAGCCATTTGAAGTTCAATACAATTTTCAGAAACACAACCTTTACATTTCAGCGACGGTGGCTGTGTAATTCAGCGACGGAGCCTTTATAATTCAGCGACGGAGATTTTACAATTCAGCGACATAGCATATGCATTTCAGCGACGTAGTCTATACAACAAAATTTATATGACAAACTTCAAATGGCTGTAACTTTCTCAAATGAGCTCGGATTTGGACGTTCTTTATATGAAAATCTATCTACTCGATTCAAGGAATCTAAATATCCTATCATATTTTAGAAATTCAAAATAACAAAATAGAAAATGTGAGGAATGAAAGACTGACGAGTGAAATAGATAAATAAAGATAATTTCTCTATTATTATGCCATGAATTGTGTTAAAACAGAGCTAACTTATAGTATAAATTTTTTATATGATCTTTATTTAAGGATAGAAATCACTAAATTGATTTTGTGAATGATTTTATTACTAAATATATGATTATTTTTGTTTGACAACTCTACCCTTTTTATTTTATAGCCATTGGATATTTTTGTATGGTTGAGATGATTTGTCTTGATGTACTACCATTCACATTGGTAGTACCATAACCATTCCCTTGTTTGAAATGGGAAGAGTGAAATAAAATAAAATCAGAAATGGGGTCACCCAAATCTGAACGATGAATGAATATTTGTGGTTGTGCATTTCCCCATTATACAATTAATACATTTGATGATAAAAAATAGCAAATGGTTAGGAGACATTATTCATAAACGTCTCCCCCACCCTTACCAGCAGCATTCAATAGTTCTCTTCTCATACTTTGAATTATTTACACTTTTACATTTTTTTTTTAGAAGCCAAAGACCGGGAAAAAAGAGGAAAAAAAAAGAAAATAAAAAAAAGGAGAGAATCAACAATCGAACACTAGAACTTAGGGAGCCATACGCCCGACGCATCGGCCAGTGGCGGAACCAGGATTTCAATCCAGGGTGTGCGGGAAGTTCAAATAAAATTAAAATATTATGTAACAATAATCAAACTACATTTTTTTTTATCATTCAAATTCATCTTTTTTATTCCAATTCCTATAACCTTCATTTACAAAGGTATCTCCACCACCTTGCCTCCTGTCTCTTTTTGAAAAGATAACAATACAAACAATAAGTAGCATCTTTTACTCACACTACATTCCAACCAAGGAAACTCATCATACCAATCCATATTAAATCGACGTGGTGCATTATGAATTATTTTATTAAGGAAAACTCTTTAGGCGGATTGGTAGGGCCCCTTAACTAAATAAGCTCTATGGATAATTTCAATCTCTTTAGAGTTATAGTAATATCATATAAATACAATCTTAAGCCCGGATCAATCTCAATTTCACAAGAACTAGCGGCTACTTGTGGTTGAGAAGAAATACCTTGATTGTTTTCTTTTAAATTTTCTCAACATTGTTCACATCCAACTCAACTTCAATTGGGGGAGCCGATTGAGTAATTTGAGCAATTGAAAAACAAATGTTTTAGTTTAAAATCTAAAAGAAGAATGTACACAGTAACACAGAACCTAGCTAATTACTTCATTGCAAAAAACCATTTATTCCGACTGGATGGAGATACCATAACAAAGAAGGCTGCTTACTCCTCTATTACATTTTTCTATATTTCTTCCCAATACAATAAACTCGAAATTTAGCAGAGGAATCCAAGTCTTAACATATTAGCAAACAAGGATGAAGATGCTCAAGCCATTTGATGAGATGAACCTAGGAAACGAAGGCCAACTAAATTCTGAACTAAAAAATATCCCCAAATTCAGGAATTTATAAGTTGATTTCCAAATCTTATATTATTCACTTTATTGGTGAGAAGAAGGGTTTAGAATTGGGGAAGAAAACATAATATTTTTATATTATATATATTTAAAAAAAAAACTCAAAATTGAGGGTGGACCCTAGCGCCAAGGTGGTACCGCCACTGGCATCGGCCGATAATTAAATTCCCTTGTAACAAAGTCTGGTGGAAACGTCCATGTGGTGTAGAACTCCTCAATTGATGCGCTATGTTTAGCAAGCGCATCGGCCACTTGATTACCTTCCTGAAGAATATGATGGAAGGAACAAACCTCAAGAGAATCACGAATACTTTCAATCTTCTTGAACAGACCGCAAAAGGATGGAGCTTATAGTCCGATTTCAATAACCCAAGTACTGTCTTTGAAAGTACATATATAAGCTAACACGAATAAATATTTGTGAATAATGAAAGCTAGCATATTTGATTAGGAAAAATTACTTTTCACATTCATCATAGTAGACGGTAGTATAAACTATATTGATAGTACATTAACCATGTACGTACAGTAGTAAAATATTTTTATGTAACTCAAAATACACGCACGAATAATTGAGCAGAAAAAGAAACATAAGCTAACAAACACTATTTCTGCATTCACTAAAATACAAATTCCTTAAAATCATAGTAATGTGTTGGAATCAAAGAGCAAAGAAAAAAAGGCATAAAATCAGAACAGAAGATTCTTACTACTATATTAAAGGTTTATGTTGAATAAAAATGAATAAAGAGAGAGTAGTATTTAAAATATCTTTTTGCCCACCGACAGATTTTTTTTACACCATGATTCTATGGTGTTAAATTCAGCAGTCTGCCACTGTTGTCTCCCTCGTCGTTTTCTGGTTTTAGATCTTTTTAAAGTACAATCAAAATTATTGTTGTAAGTACTATACTTATAGTCTACTAGTATGTCTTATGGTAGACCCTATAATCCGAGGCCAATAAACTAATTAATCTTCTTTTTTTTTTTCAAATATTTGTGCATCAATTAAGTTCTAAATTACAATTATGCATTTAACAAATCATGATTATTATGCGCAAGTTGAGTTCGTCATGTTGGTATAAAATTCAGTCACATCCTAAAGTTTCAGTCTTTTCATGTTTATATTGGCAGATACTTCCTCCCTCCATTTTTTTAAGTAATCAATTAAATGTTTTAATGTACTAGTTATATAAGAAAAAATATAGAGAAATAAGATATTTGATTAATACTTTTATTTGGTTTTATAACATTAAATATTTATAATTTTTATTTATATATAATTTGAGTTATTAATGTGAAATATAGGTATATAGTAGTATTAAGGTACACAGCAAGTATGTTAGATTAATTAAAAAGAATATTGGACACAAAAGCAACCCTTACAACTAAACTAAACGCAGTTGACTTGAATGCTATGAGACTCTGACAGCTTAAGTAAAAGTCCCGGATTCGAGCCTTTGTGTATACAGAATTCTGCCTTGGGAGAGGCAATCCTTCAATGCCACCACATTCTCAAGGGATTAGTCTTGGGCCCGATGTAGCTTGAGGATACCCGTAAACGCCAAAAACAATCCTTATACTGTATATATATGGTATCTCTTTGGCAAAACAGCTAAATGCAATAAGCTAATTTGTCTCACAATATGAGATAAAATAGCTTATTTAAAAAGACAAAATAACTTAAATGTCAGTGTTCAGTCAGCTCTTTTTGAAACTGCTGCAAATAGCAGCATTTTAGATTTTAGCTTTCTAGGCAAAAAGTTAGTCTCAAAACTATCGAAGTAGCAGCCTTTGACAATTTTCATTTATATATTGTACTACAACAGTACAGGACAAAATAAATGTAATTTTAGGTTGGTGAGGGAAGTTTATAAGCTGCTTAACAAGTTAAATGGTACTTCTCCTAAGTGCTACGAACCCACATTTCACGGAATTCAATACATACTTTTAATCCGTAATAACTCAAATTCCGTACAAGTAAAAATTATAAAATTTAATATTCTAAATCTATGCCCGAGCCAACCTCTAAATCATTCAATTAAGAACCTAGAAACAAAACTTAGCTTTAATTAATTTAAACTAATAAGTTATTTCTAACGTTCTTTTTTCTAGATTCTTATAAACCACCATATGAATCAGATTATTTGATTATTGTGTTTTAAAAACAAATGTAAATAATCAGCTCTGCGGCTCTATTTTTTTTGTAACGATCAAAGTAATTATTTGTATTTTGAAAACGCAATAATCAGACAATTTATTTTCTATCATTTATCCAAACAACCACTCAAAACTATATAACGTACAATCCTAATTTCCCTATCCATTTTCTTTGATTTTTCTATCGTAAGTCGAAAATAGTATTTTATTTTGATAATTATACTATATAAATATAGATTTTTAGATTACCAATTAATTATTTGAATACATTCTCTTAAATCTCTCGTGCATGCATGTTTAAACTTGTAAAAATAAGTTAATTCAATGTTTGGATAAAGAAGAGAATAAACTATTTACTAGTTTATGAAAAGAAAAATTGCAATTAAGATAGGTTATAATTTTTATCATGAGATTTGATATAACATGCAATAACCTTTTAATGAGAAACTAAACAACATGCATAATTGACTACTACTATTCCCTCCAAGAAACATAGTTTTCACACAATTAATTTGATTAAACTCTTACAAAAACTATTATTGTATTTGTAGCCAATCACATCGCATCAGGACCCGTTTGGATTGGCTTTTGAAAAAAGCAGAACCAAAAGTAGAAGCAGAAGCAGAATTCAAAAGCAAAAGCATGTAATTTTTGTGTTTGGATTGAATGTTTGAAAAGCGGCTTTTTCTAAAAAATATGTTTGGATGAATAAAAATGAAAAGTGCTTTTAGAGTGTGGTAATTACCAAAAAGGACATGCTACTTAATATGATAATAAGATATATTTATAGTGTAATTTATATTAAGTAGTGGGGGTATTTAAGTCCTTGCACATTTTACGAGGTGCTTTTGGCTTCTGCTTTTGGGAGAAGCAACCCCTGTGCTGCTTCTCCCAGAAGCACTTTTTTTCGCTTTTCGAGGTGCTTTTGCTTTTTCTTAAAAACCAAAACAAACACCTAATTTCTACTAAAAGTGCTTTTGGCAGAAGCAAAAGCCAAAAGCACCTCCCTAGAAGCCAATCCAAACGGGCTCTCAATCAATTTATTCAAAAATAAAAGTGAACCCACGCACGTATTAAAAACACTAATTAATCAAATACTACTATTTAAATTATTAATCTATAAACCCCTTAATTAATCACTTATAGGTGCATATATACACATGATGAATCACGTATGCTGCTTAGCTTTGTCTATTTGACTCGTTTCTTGAAAACATTGATATGCAATACTATTAAGAAAAAAAGAGGTGCGAAAATAATATACATACATGCATCCATCAAGCTTACAATTTATTTACTGTCAATATTTTACACTTGCCATTTCACGTATCATATAAAATACATACATATTGACAATAAATACAAAATCAGAACCCCAAAACATATATTCTTTTAAAATTTGAAAATAGGATTCAACTGGATTTGGGAGAAGGAGGATGATGAAAACTATTGGAACAAAACCCAAGTTTATTAGTTCCCTTCCCAAAATTATTCTTTCGAGTGTTAATACTAATTTCTTGTGTTTTCCCTACCAAAAAATGGGCCAATGAATCTTTTTTCTCCACCATATTTTCTGTGCATAGAAATTCCTGACTGCACAGTTTTTCCACTTCTCTCCCGATATCGTGCACGAACACGTGGGTCGTCCCACGGGCCCCACTTTTGCTCCTCGCCAGTACCCCCGCCGTGAATATCGCCGCCGCCCGCCCCGGGGCCGCCGCCGTGTTCCCGAGCGGGCCGTCGACCACGATCACGTCCCACGCCACATCGTAAACGTAGTTCGGAAGGTCGTTGATCGCCAGCCTGCAATCGGAGAAAAGTAGGTTTTGCACCGGCCGGCACTCGCCGCCGACTTCCCGCCGGGCGTGATCGATCAGCTCCGTCAGCTCGCCCACCTTCGTCGTGAATTGGATGTCATAGGCCTCGATCCAGGGGTGCTTCTCCTCAATTTTGGAGATCTGGTACGAATTATCGCCGACGAAGACGGTGCGTCCCCCGCCACCGCCATTGTGGTGGTTCAGCGCGTTCCAGAGGAAAGTTTCGTGCGTCAGGCCGAAGACGAGGACGTTGCACGGCGCGGCGCAGCGGCGGATGGTGGTGGCGATTGCTTTCATCTCCGCCGGGGACATCCGGGCGAAGGAAGCCGGCGACGCCGTGGCGTTGTCGGTGGCATAGTGGAGGAGCGCGTCGAAGATTGGTTGCGGCAGGCGGGAGGCGGCGTCGGCGTCGGCGCTGTCGGTGGCGGAATCCTTGGCTGTAAAGAGCGTGAATCCGTAGCTGAAGATGAAGAAAAGCATGAAGACCGCGAGCCAGGCGCGGTGTCCGCCACCTCCACCTCCACCTCCGCCGGCTGGTTTGTGTACGGAAGGGTGGAGAACTATGAACTTGGGGGTGGTCTTCATTTTGGCGCAGAAGAAGCGTTTGTTGTTGTTGTTGTAAAATGCAGTGACACTGACAATATACTTTTATATGTCTGACATTCAATGGTAAATGAATGTACAATAAATCTAAATAATGGAATGGAACCTTGTGAGTAGCTTTCAATGTTCACAATATTTTTTGTTTATTTTTCGGAATTATAAATTACTAAAAACCAATTAAGGCACAAGTTCTATATGTGCAAGTGGCTTGTGAACTGTGAGTGTGACCCATCCCGCTTTAAATTTTTAATTCCACGCGTCACCATCACTTAATTTTGCATCTCTAGTAGTTTCGCCCTTCCGTCCCTGATTCCCTCTTTAGTCTTCTTTTACAACTAATTTTTAAATCATTTAAAACAAATACCCTTTATATTTTTAGCAAAAAATTAAATAAAATGTTAATGCTGAAGAATCCAAATTAAAACTATAGTCACAAGAAAAATGTCCAATTCTAAACATGTCATATTGTTATGCGTCCAGTTTTGCCAATCCAAAGTCGTTTGAAGTTTATTTGGGGTTTAATTTGCATTTCCAAAAGCCATTGGATCGAATACACAAATTTAATTAGAATACACTACTGTCAACCAAGGCAAAAAAGTGTGATTCCTACTACGAACATTTATACCATTATTATATATATACTACATATTGTCCTTTAATAATACTCGTATTTACCTGTAATAAAGGACAGTATATATGCTTTTTTCTGGTTTTCGGCAGATGGGAAACCATTTTTTTTTTCTGTGCATTGTTTAAAATTCAATGTAAATGCAAAGTAGGATTCTATATTTATTACTCCCTCCGCTTTTTTTTTTGCGTTTGCACTATTGGGAATAAGCACGCATGCCGATGCACTTTTTCGATTATTAATTGTACTACTATATAATTAAATATTATAAAAAGTTGATATTATAAAACTACAAATTTAGACGAATCAAACAAGATCTCATTTGATTATATTATTTTTTCATGATAAAAATTTGAGATAAAGTAAAAATGTGAATAGTGCAAAAAAAAACATCTTGCAAACCTATAGAACGGAGGAAGTAGGAGTAGTATAAATAAAGTAATTGTGTGAACTGCAAAGTCGCAAATTGCAATAGAGAGGTTATTGGGCCAAGGACCCAGCCCAATCTGGTAGCCCAGCCCTTTTAAATTGCGATGAGAAAATATGATGAATTGATGACATATATCACATCATATTATCGCAAACAATTTATTGTTATTTCATAACACAACACACTAGAGGCTGAGCAAAGCAAGAAAAGTGGTAGATGGCATCAGTGCATCACTAATCGCACAATAAGAGAAATAGATTGGTAGGTAGGTAACACATACAGTAATATCTTCTTGTTTAATTTTGCACGGTGTCTTGTTTAAAAGCCTTCAATTCTTGTACCAAAGCATTCAGATCACTGCAAGACGAGCCCTCTTTCCCCACAGCCTTTCTAGCCATTTCCTTGTACTTGATTGCCCGGGATCTCATCATCTCCGCCCCCGCAGATTCCCCCCCGCCGCCGCCGGCAATCATAACTGCCCGGACTGCGTCAGCCACCGCCTCTCCGGCCACAGTACCCTCACTCGGCCCCATTTGCCACTTGTTGTTCCCAACGGGAATCCCAATTCTGAGAACCTCAGTCACAAGCTTTTCATTATAGAACTGCTCGGCAAACAAGGGCCACGTCACCATAGGCACACCGGCACACACCCCTTCGAGGATCGAATTCCATCCACAGTGAGTCACAAAACCCCCTACACAAGGATGATCCAGAATCGCCACTTGTGGCGCCCATCCCCTTATCATTACCCCTTTATTCTTCGTTTTCTCCATAAAATCGTGAGGCAACCATTCCCTCATGTCATTGTCGTCCTCATCCTTGTTTCCTTTCGGCACAACCCAAATGAATTTGTGGCCCGACATATCAAGCCCTCTTGCTATTTCGTGTAATTGGTTTGGCGTGAAATTTGCCATGCTCCCGAAACACACGTAGATGACTGAGTCCGGGGCCGTCTTATTGGAGTCCAACCAAGTCAAGCTTTCATGTCCATCTGCTCGAATCATGATTCAAATCATCTAATTTATACTAAGACAATATTGTAAATAAATAAATGTTACTAATATATACTACTTCTTTACACATGAAATACTTTGAAACTAGACTAATACTATATGCATCGATGCCAGAAAGCAAATTCAATTAATAAGAATTACCTAAAACATGAGACGAGGATTCCATCCTTTGCTGTGCTTTTGATGATCTGTTTCCAACATGGTTGAATAGCAGAAAGGGGCCAATGTTCCATGCTTTTCTTTCCAAAATGTTCCGGTAATGATCAGAATAGTCCGGTTCCAGCTCATAGAAACTATTGACAACAGTGCCATAGTTTCTGGACTCCGAATCCCTAATCTCCTGCATCAGCTCACAAAAGTAATTTCCTTTCTCCAGCTGCAGATCAAAGGCGGCCACTTGTGTTCTTACAAAGCTGACAGGGTGTGGGAGATCAGGCAGCACGAAGGGCTCCGAATCCGATCGCACAGTTTTGAAAGGCTTGTGCTTCCTCATTTGCTCGGAAGCACATAGCGAGAAGTAACTTGTTCCGTGGAAGACCAGTCTAGGGATCCCGAATTTGGCCGCGGAATCGGCTGTCCAAGGGAAGAACATGTCTGAAATCAGACAATCAGGGCGGAGTTCTTCAAGGAGCTGCTCTAATGGTCCTTTGAACTCAGACAGGGCTCTGAAGAACCTACGGGGGGGAAAAAACATGTCCTAGTAATTTTTAATTCAGTGCAGTATAGATGGAACAGCATGGCATACATTCCATGAATTGAAGTGTGCAGTATATTACAATAGAATTCCGCGGCCAAATTCAGTAAGATTAAAACATTACTAAATCTTGCAAGGGAATAAATAATAATGATATATAATGGAATGAATTTTAGAATGATTATATTCAATATCTGAACTAATAATTAATTTTGATGAGTGGTAGCTAATTAAAAGAAAACCCTAACCCGTCTGAGGTTGGTTTATCAAGGGAGCTTAGGATGTGTTCTTCTGGGAATTCGATTATTCGTAACCCTAAATTGAGCCCAGCTCCAGCATTTGCTATGGTGGCGGCGCATGTGGAAGTAGAGATGATGGTGGTTTTGAGACCCTTGGATGCAAAAAGCTTGGCCATATCAAGGGTTGGGATCAAATGCCCTTGAGGCATGAATGGCAAGAACATGATATGCAGCTGATGATGATCAGGATGACAATGTCCCTTCACATGTTCCATTAATTTTGTCAAGAAAAACAACAGCGTAGCTCAATCTCTAATGATACACTATAAAATGCTGGGGGTATGTAGTACTTATTAGTAGGGATGGATACTTCAAGTTTTGAGATCGTGCATGCATGTATATATAAGCCTATGGGGATATATTGGGCTGCCTGGTATAAGTTGAGGAGAGTTGCCGTTGATATTTAATTACGCACTACTAAAGAAAAAAAAATACTCCCTCCGTCCCATTTAAGATGTCTTGTTTGATTTCTGCACACAATTCAATGCACTTTTTAAATCGATCATATCTCAAAATATATATAAGTAAAAATTATGTGAAATATATATTCTAAAACTACACGATTAGACGAATCTAACAAGACCGAACTCGACTATTTTTTTTCAAATATTTACTTGCAATAATATTGAGTCAAAGTTAAACAATGAACAGTGCCAAAAAGTCAAATAAGACGTCTGAAGTGGGACAGAGGGAGTACTATACATAATACACTAAAATAAACATGCAGTACAATAATGAAATAATTCAAAATTTTAACGATTTCCATATTTTTCCCCTTTTTACACAGCCATCAACCAAAATGGATAGTAATTTAGCAGCCGAACAATAACAAATTTCTTTCATAAAAAAATCTCTACCTCATTTTTTTTTTTGCGGGACAGCACAGGCTAGAAAAAAGATAAAATAAAAAAGGCACCGGGCAATTCGTGGAATATATAAAATGTATAATGAGAAGATAATTAAACGCATCCATAGTTCCACATACCTACCTAATTGTTCTCGAAGCCTGAATTCCAGTTAATTTGGTGAATGGTGATTACGAATAATTATATTAAGAAAGTAACAACACTCACGTCCAACTTCTCAGTTCTCATCCTAAATATTCTTGTACGTGAGTTCGACCAAATCATGGTCAAAAATTTATTACTAATTTATAGTAGTATATAAGTAGATACATGCAAGGTCAAGTCACCAGAGAAATTAAAAACCTTAAGTATATGTGAATTGTGAGAGAAGTTGATATTTCATATGGTTATAGTACCAACCCGAAATAATGGTACTCTCATATATGTACATCCTATACGATAATTAAGATAGGGTCTGTACCGGCAGACATGTTGAGAGAAAGTTATTTTGTGATAAATAATGTTGAATATTTTTACAACATTTGTAGTTACTATATATGGGGTTGTTTGGATGAGAGCAGGTTGGACAGCGGATTTACTTTTAGCATATTTAACCATGAAATATGCTCTTTTTAGGTGTTTAGTAACAAGCAGATTTAATGAGTAGATTTGCTCATTTATGCTGAAATGTAATCTGCTTCCTTATGAAGAACATCTTTAAACAAATCTGCTACTACTATCTGCTGGTCAAATCTACTACTCAAATCTGCTGGTCAAATCTAGTATTGGAAAAAATGCCAAATAGGTCCTTTTCTTTTCCAAAAATTCAAATCAGTCATTTTTCTATTTTATTACCAAAACTGTCAGCTACAAATGCTAATTATGTCCAAATCGGTCCCTTGTACTAATTATACTCTAATTGCTAACATGGCAAGAGTTTAAATTTAAACCTGACACGTGTGCATAATATTAGGCATTTTTCTTTTATCTTTTGCCAATTCAGTCATAAAATTTTGTTTTGTTCTATTTAGTCATCTACCCAAATCAGTCATTTTTATATTAATTGGTCTCCAACCATTCAAATTATTTCATTTCAGGCACAAAACCTTAAATTTTTTATTACTACTAATCCATTTATCAAATAAATGCCAACATACTTCCGTGAATAAAATTAAACACCAAACCTCATACATAGGTTTGATTGCCTTGTTACCGGGTTTTCTAAGATTCGGGATTTTACAGACTTTCTCTGACCATCCGACCATGATGGTTCATTGGTTCTGGTTTCCTTCAGCAACAATTAACACAATTATACTTTGTTTCCTACCTTAAAACGTAGTAAATGATTTAATTTTAATTTTTGTATAAATGATTTAATTTTACTTTTTGAAAGGTTATGGATGTAGGAAGCATGTACAATAAAATCTAAAATGCATTATGTTTGGTGTTTAATTTTATTTACGGAAGTATGTTGGACATTTATTTGATAAATGGATTAGTAATAATAAAAAAATTAAGGTTTTTGGCCAGAAATAAAATAGTTTGAAAGGATGGATGCCAATTAATATAAAAATGACTGATTTGGGTAGATGACTAAATGGAAGAAAATAAAAATATAGGACTGAATTGGCAAAAGATAAAAGAAAAGGGACTAATATTATGTCCACGTGTCAGTTTTAAATTTAAACCCTTGCCACGTCGGTAATTAGAGCATAATTAGTGAACAAGTGACTGATTTGGACATAATTAGCAATTGTAGCGGACTGTTTTGGTAATAAAATAGATAAAGGACTGATTTGAATTTTTGGAAAAGAAAAAGGACCTATTTGGCATTTTTTCCATCTAGTATTTGCTTCTGCTATCTACTAAACTCCTAAACAGACCCTATATATCTATACTATACATGTATCACATAAAATATGTCCGCCACCAACAAATGATACACATGTATATCACATAACATCATATAGGCATCACATGGATGTGTCAGATACTCGAACCCAAGATCTTTGTTTAAACTGTCATGGCACATACTACTCAGCTCCACCCTATACATATTTAATGTAATAGTAGTATTTCTTTTTATTTTTATTCTAGTTTCTTTTTTTTTTGGAGGAAGAGTCATTGAAGGCCTGGAAAGGGGTGGTGGGAGCTCATGCCACATAAATTACAAAGGGGAATAAAAGAGAGAGATAGGGGTCGGTGGGTATCAAACCTCCAACCTTCTATTGGAAGCCTAGCTAGGGACTTAACCACTTGTGTTAAGTCCTCATCCCCATTTTTATTCTAGTTTAAACAATAAACAATATGTAAAAGAATCCTATTACTATTAATTGAAAAACATATTGCATAAGATCTTTAAATATATACTACTACAAAATAAGTACTCCGTATGTACTTCCTCCGTTTTTGTGATAGTGCAACAAACACCCAATGCACGCAGTCCGATGCATATTTTGAACCATTAATAACTTAAGTTCGGTATAAGTAAAAATTTTAAAAGTTTGATATTTAAAAACTACATGACGAGACGAATCCAACAAGATCTCACTTGACTATGTTTTTCCTTGTATAACTATGATAAAAATTAGAGTCAAACTCGAACAATAAATAGTAGCAAATAGTGCTTTGTTGCATTATCACAAAAACGGAGGTAGAATTTACTAATTCCTGGATGATACTGTAGATCGAATGGAATATTTCAAAATAAGTATATTGTACATACTATAATTGGAGCGAAGATAGAGAATATGCATTACTGAATTCACCGGGAATGTAATAAATAATATAATCACGTTCAAGTAGTAATTGAGACGTAAATTCCTGTCCGAATAAAATGGGCGAATCCAAATTTCTTATCAAAAAAGCAATACCAAGTATTATTGCACAGCATTTATATTAGGCTTCACACCCATGTTCCAATGCCAACTCTATCTATTTAGTGTATATAGTTGGACACGTGATGATTGACGACTATACAAGTTCAAATTGCACTGCATGCATGCCTTAACCAATTTGCCATTTTTTTTTTAAAAAAAAAGATTCTCTTTTTTGGTGTACAGGGACGCCACACGGCGTCGGCAAAGAAAAATTAGCAAAAAACTACAGCAGGGGGGGGGGAGAAGGGAAGACGGAAAGGAAAAGAAGACTAGAAGCGAGGGAAGTGAGTCCCCGCTAGGTCCACTGAGAGAAGAGGCCGGGTTTCATCCGGCGGGAACGCCCACGTGGTGAAGAAGTCCTCCGCTTTGGCTCCACGTTTAGCTAGAGAATCAGCCACTCCATTACCCTCTCTAAGGAGATGGAACCATTGAAAGCCAGGATTACGATCAAGGAGATCCTTGATATGCCGAAGCAAGGGATAGAGCAAATGATCACTGTTAACCTCTTTCCGCATCAGGCGCAAAGCTTCCAGGGAATCCGAATAGCAACAGGCATCAGCCAGCCCAAGAGAACAAAGTCGCTTCATCCCATTCCAAATTCCATGCAACTCAGCAACAAGGATAGTGGTGACTCCAACGTATCCAGAGAAACCCTCCCTCCATTGGCCGTCATGGCTACGAATAACCCCCCCGAATCCAGAACGACCCTGGTTGCCCAACGAACTCCCATCCACATGAAGCACCACCCCTTCAAAATGCCGAGGATGCCAAGTAACCAATCGCATGGAAGACTCCTTGCGTTCCTTACCGAAGGCTCGGTCGAAGCTCTCGCCCCACCGCTGCGCCTTCCTAAGTACATCCTGGAGGTTGATCGCCTCCCCTTGCATGCTAGTCGCATTCCTCGCGCACCAAATACTCCAAAGAAGAGCCCACTGGCGACCACTCCACGCTCTACAAATCTCCAACATAGCTGCGTCTAATGGCTGTTGGCACAGCAACGAGAAATGGCGAGGAAGGCCCCCCACCATCCTCCAGGCAGCGGCAACCCATGAACAAAGAAAAAACATATGGATAACAGATTCCTCAGCACTGCCACAAATAACACAGGTAGGAGAGGTCGCCACACCGCGCCGATATCTCATGTAATTTGTAGGAACCGAGTCATGTACGACAAGCCAAAGAAGAAATCTCACTTTCTCCGGGGCGGCAATCTTCCACACCCAAGCCTTGAATTTATCCCTAGCCAGACCACGTTGATTGAGTAGCCATTGATAACCATCTTTCACCGAATAAGCACCCGAGGCATTATGTTTCCAACACAGCTTATCCACCGCTGAGCTATGGAGAACAGGAGGACCAAGACATATAGCCTCCTGCTGGATGTTTGCTGGAACCAAAGTATAAAGATAAGACCATGACCAATGGCCATCAATAACGATATCCTTCACTTGAGCCAAGGTGTCCGAGATATGGACGTAAGGAACCCGCGGAGCGATCGGTCCCCCTGCCAACCAAGGGCTATACCAGATGCTGCATTCACCCTTGCCAAGGCGAACTCGAAAGCCATCTTTCATGAAGTGACAAACCCGCGTAAGCGCTCGATAAGTAGGGGATGCCGCTGGCCGATGGGAGAAAACCCCATTGTCACATCCATACTTCCTCCGAATCAATTTGGTCCATGGCTCCTGATTATCCGTAACCACCGCCGCATACAGCTTGCCAAGAAATGCCATGTTCATATCTCGGGAAGACCGGATGCCGAGACCACCGTGAGCTTTAGGAAGGGCAGCCTGATGCCACCGAACAAGAGGTAGGCCGTGACCTTGACAATCTTTCCAAATAAAGTTTCGAACCACACGATCAATACGGTCACAAGTAGAGGAAGGGAGCCAATAAATTTGCATCAAGTACATGGGGATGGCCGCGAGCACCGAACGAGCCAAAGTGACACGACCCGCCTTGTTAAGAAATGCCCGTTTCCATTCACCAAGACATCTATGCATTTTGTCAATCAAAAACTCAAAATGATAATGCCGGGGAAGTCCATGGAAAATGGGGAAGCCCAAGTAGCGACCAATATTATTGTCAAACCTGATATTCAAGATAGAGGAGAGCTCAATAATCCGTAGAGGCGAGACCGCACTGGAGGAGTAAGCCATGGATTTTTGGACATTAATACGAAGGCCTGCAAGAGAGGCGAAGCTAGACAAGACGTTGTCAAGACATTGGGCACTTTCAATCGAAGCACTAGAGAAGAGTAGCAAGTCATCTGCAAACATAAGATGAGAGAGCGGCTCAGCATTCCGACATAGCCGAACCGGTGACCAACAACCACTTTCTACCTTGGCCAGAATGGACCGAGAAAGTTTCTCCATGACGATGATAAACAGATAAGGCGAAATCGGGTCGCCCTGCCTAATCCCTTTGGTAGGAGTGAAAGGGGTTAGGGTCGAGCCATTCCACAATATAGAATAAACCGGCGACCGAACACAAAACATAATAATTTTCCAGATAGAAGTTGGAAAACCCATCTCCTGTAAGCAACTTTCAAGAAAATCCCATGAGATGTTGTCGTAGGCTTTTTCTAAGTCAATCTTGAGCATGAACTCTTGGGCGCGACGACTATTATTCCGGAATGCAGAAACAACCTCTTGCAGAATGATAGCATTACCACTCGTGCCCCTCCCAGGAAGGAAGGCCGACTGGTAAGGGCCAATGTAATTCTTGAGCAGAGGCCGAAGTCTGTTGACCAAGACTTTGGTGAGAATTTTGTAAATGACGTTACAGAGACTGATCGGACGGAAATGACGGATTTCTCTAGGTACATCCACCTTCGGGATAAGGCAAATAATAGTGTCCGAAATATCCCGGTTGAATCCTCCAGTAGTGATGGTTGTCCGGACAAACTCAATAACTTTCCCTCCAACAATGTGCCAATATTTTTTGTAGAAAATAGCAGGCAGGCCGTCTGGCCCTGGCGCCGAAAACCCTCTCATCTCCTTAACAACATCCGACACCTCCAGGACACTAACCTCGCGGTTAAGGGGCGAGACAGTAGGAAGAGGAGGCAAATGCTCCAAGGATACTCCAGTAGGCTGCTGATTAATGGACTGAGAAAAAATCCATTGAAAATGGTTGATGGCATGAGATTTCAACGCTGCCTCATTTGTCTCCCAAGTACCCTCAATCTCCAGTCCCGTGATTCTGCCTTTCTGTCTACGGGCCCGAGTTTTAGCATGAAAATAACGAGTGTTATTATCTCCATGCCGAACCCACTTGTCTCTGGATTTTTGAAACCAGAGAATTTCCTCTTGCTTCAACACCTCATCAAGGTCGCGAAGTAATTCCTCCTCCAACCGAAGCATGCAAGCCGAATCAACTCGGGTCATGCAACGACGCACTCCCGCAAGCCTTCTCAAGAGACGTTTCTTCCGACGGTAAATATTCCCAAAAGTGTGTTTGTTGAAATAGATAGAAGACTGATGGACCTGGGAAATGCAGTTTTTGATCTCATCTTCCCCACCATTCCAAGCTGCA
Source organism: Hygrophila difformis (assembly GCA_030278955.1). Taxonomy (NCBI): domain Eukaryota; kingdom Viridiplantae; phylum Streptophyta; class Magnoliopsida; order Lamiales; family Acanthaceae; genus Hygrophila; species Hygrophila difformis. The sequence continues at coordinate 51,672,304 of JAOANR010000004.1, forward strand.
TCAACCACAGCTTCATAATGAGGATGTGACGACCAAGCAAATTCCCACCTAAATGGCTTGTCGCCTCCAGTATTAAAAGTTCGGGAGCAGCGGAGCAGAAGCGCACAATGGTCCGAGGCTCTTCGAGGAAGAACCTCCACCGCCCCGTTAGGAAAATTAGAAAGCCAAGCCGCATTAGCAACAGCCCTGTCTAACCTTTTCCGCGCCAAAGGTCCCCCTGTGTTGTTTTTCCGCCACGTAAAACAATCACCTTCGGCATATAATGAGCTCAACCCGCAGTCATGCAGCATAGTCCTGAACCTCTCACAATGTTGTGGGGATGGGTTCATCCCGTCTGATTCCGAAAGAAAGGCAATATCGTTCCAATCCCCAATCGCCATCCACGGTCCACGAATCAATGAGGATAAAACCCTCATATTGTTCCAGTCAGCCTCGCGTCTTGAAGCACAAGGGTTGCCATAAACTGCCGAGATAGTCCAGTGGCAATTTCTATGCCCAACACTTAAAGTGACAATTCTCTCATGAACCATATTAACGGTAAAGCTAAAAGGTCGCCCAATGCGGGCCAAAACCCACAAGCCGCCTGCACGTCCATTAGCTTCAATAATATGAATCGCACTGTAATCAAGGTTGTAGAGAAAAATCTTAAGTCGATCAAAAGGACCCTGAGGTTCCATAAGGATGAAGAGCTCAGGTTTTAATCGGTTAAGAACATCGGAAAGGTGGCGTTGTGTATTCCTACTCATGGCACCACGTATATTCCATGAGAGGATTTTAAATTCACTGAACTCAATCATTAAGAAGAAAATTCCGCAGACCCCATAGCCGTGTCCTCATCCGGCGGAAGTTTCTCTTTATGGCCGACTGATTGTCCTCCATCCAGTCGAGCACTTATTCCAGGTGAGGTCACAATATCATTACCCGTTCCTCCATTAAGGAGATGAGGAAACTTAGACTTGAGAATTTGTTCAAGTTCACCAGCTTTATCACCCTTAGGCTTATCAGTAGGTGACGTCTCTTCCGGACGGAGTCGCTTGGCGCCATGCAAGGGATCCGTTTGGTGTGCGGCAGATTTATTTGAAAAGTCGTCCTTTCCTCTTTTTGCTTCTTTTGAGCTATTGTGTCCCCTTGATCGTTTATCGTTGCTCACGAAACATTCTGTCTATTCATTTTTTGATAAAAGACGAGATATATAAGCAATCTAAATTTAAAAATAGGAAATTTAAAGAGTTGGAAATGCATGTGCTAATTTAATGTAGCTATAGATAGAATTCTGTGATTGATGCTGTAAACACGTGAAATTTATTCGCCACTAAAAATGCGACACGTGCAAATTTAAATATTAATTTAATTAATTTTAGGCATTTTAAATAAATTAAATGCTTGAGATAATTATTTAATATTTATTGGGCCATTTGGATCCATCAAGCCAAATGGATTTAATTATGTTGGGCTAATGTGAACAAGTCCAAATGAAAGACTCACAAGTCCCATGGCCTAATGGATGCTCGAAGCAGGCCAACCCAAGAAAATTAATCAGTGTGAACAAGCCCAGATGAAAGGTCCACATGCTCATTGACCCAATAGAAATGTGGATTGGACCAGCCCATCGATTGGTCCATCATCCACAAACCCTAGGGTTTTTCCCTCTATAAATAGAGGCACCCTGTCACATATTGGGGTTCACCACTACTACTTCACTTCCAGACATACATCTTCATACCCTACTCACTCTCAAGACTCAAGCACTTGAGATTTACAGCAACAAAACGCTGCAGAAATTCCAAGAAGCCGAAGAAGAAGCACAAAAGCATCTTGACGTCTTCAAGGTTGGAGGAATCAAAGGAGTATCAGAAGTCGAACACTCATATCGTTTGATCTTCACGTATTTCTTTTAAATTCATTGAAAACCTCTGTAATTGTAGACATTTCTTGTGAAATTAATAAAATTATTTTGCAGTTTCTGTCTACGCATTTTTGCGCCTACAGATTTTGGCACGCCCAGTGGGACACTTCTGCCTTTCATCTCCTCCAGACGTCGTCAACGAAATCCAATGGCTTCGAAGAACACCTCCAAGAGCAACTCTTCAACATCCGGTGCCGCTATGCCCAATGTCACCACAAGGAACATGAAGAAAGCAATGGAGGCCGCCGATGCTGCGCGGGGAATAGAAGTTGATGCGGATATGCCGCTGCTGGAAGAAGGAAACGACCATAGATCGGGATCTTCCACGCCGTTGTCAAGCCCGCGGGGAGATCAAGAAGAAATATCCGCCCTGCGTCATGCTGCTGCAATGACAACCCAAGCCAGCACTCTTGAGGAGCAAATGTCCAACCTGACAAAGATCGTGGAAATGCTTGTGAAGAGATCCGAGTTGCAAGATGCACGTATGGAGCAAATGATGAACAGACTGGATGGCTCTAACGGCGGCCAAGCGGTGAACAAACCCGTGGAGATTCGCGACGATGGAGAGACTTCCCGGCAAGGCGCTTCGGCAAAAGGAAAAGCAACCGCTGACGTCCAAGTCACTCCTGACGGCTTCATCTCGGCTGATCAACTGAAAGAGTTCATCACGGGAACACTGAAGGAAGAGGTCTCGGCAGGATCAAAATCCTCCTTGACATATCTCAAGCCATACAGCGCCCGCATCGACTCATTGAGGATGCCAGCAGGCTATCAACCGCCCAAATTCCAACAGTTCGACGGCAAAGGGAATCCCAAGCAACATATCGCCCATTTCGTAGAGACATGCAACGAAGCGGGTACGTTTGGAGATCACCTCGTCAAACAGTTCATTCGTTCACTAAAGGGGAATGCGTTCGAATGGTATACCGACTTGGAACACGGCAGCATCGACAGTTGGGATCAACTTGAGCAAGAGTTTCTGAACCGTTTTTACAGCACACGGCGTACCGTCAGCATGATAGAATTGACGAACACGCAACAATCAAAGGGCGAGCCGGTGATTGACTACATCAACCGCTGGAGGAGCCTAAGCCTCAACTGCAAGGATCGCTTATCTGAGACGTCGGCGATTGAGATGTGCATCCAAGGCATGCAATGGGGCCTACGATACATCTTGCAAGGCATTCGTCCCCGGACATTCGAGGAGCTTGCAACTCGTGCTCACGACATGGAGCTGAGCTTGGCGTCAAGTGGAGCCCATGGTCCGCCCGTTCAACAAACTCGTACAAACAACCGAGTCGAATGGAAGAAGGGGGGCAAGCCACAGTCGAAGCCACCCACAAAGGATGCGATGGCAACGAGCGCCGCTCTCGTAAAGGTACGCGGGAAGGAGCCGGTGACAAACGACAAGGCAAAGCCACCACAAGCTCAACGTCAAAAGTCGTCATTGGAAGATAGACGGGCTAAGACGTACCCATTCCTCGATTCCGATCTACCGGGCATCTTCGATGACTTGATGAAAGAAAACCTCATCGAGCTACCAAGGATGAAACGTCCCGAGCAAGCAGGGATGACCAACGACCCACTATACTGCAAGTACCACCGTTTGGTGAGCCACACGATCCAAGATTGCTTCGTTTTCAAGGACAAAGTCATGGATCTCGTCAAACAAGGCAAAATCACCTTGGCAGACGAAGCAGAGACGGCCAACACCGTTTCCATCCAAGTTGGATCGATCGAGATCAAAGTTCCTCACAATTCCACCACCTGCAACACCGTCTTCGAAGTTGGGAGCACGTCGAAGGAAGACCGCACCAAACAAGTTGTGGATCATTCGCATCTCAATGAATGCATGCTTTCCATCACGTTCAATGACGACGACATGCCAATGGAGCTGGAAAATTCGAAGGCTCATAACCGACCATTGTTCGTCGTTGGATACGTGGACAACAAGCGAGTAAACCGCGTCCTGATAGACGGGGGTTCTGCCGTCAACATCATGCCACTTCACACCCTGAAAGAATTGGGCATCTCCGAGGAAGAACTATCCAATAGCAAAATTTTGATCCAAGGCTTCAACCAAGGGGGGCCAAAATCCCTTGGTACAATCCGAGTCCGGCTGCAAATTGATGACATGGCTGCAAGCACGTACTTCCACGTCATTGACGCAAGGACATCATACAACATGCTTCTTGGTCGGACATGGATCCACGAGAACGGCGTCGTCCCCTCAACATGGCACCAGTGCTTCAAGTACGTGCACAACGGCGTCGTCAAAAGGGTTATCGCCGATGACAAACCATTCGCGGTGGCCGAGTCTTACTACGGGGATGCTAAATACTACCTTGATTCGTCCAAAGCTAATGCGCCTTCGTGCGGGGAAGAAGAACGTAAAGATGATCAACCAGTCCGTGATGACAAGGGAAAATCGATCCTGGAAGAGGCATTCGAGGGGCTTACACTCCCACTAACGCCCATTGATCCTGGCACATCGCAGAAAACGGTAAAAATTCAACTCAAAGGCAGTGAGGCACGCCGACTGAAGAACGACAAAGAATTCGGTCCGAAGGCATTCAAGTTGCTCACCAAGTCTGGATTCAACCCAAATGAGCCATCGCCGTTGGGAAAGCTCTCGGACAACAACCGAAGAAAAGGTGACCGGAGTGGACTTGGGTATGTTGCGGAATTTGACACGGCGCCCCAAGCATCGAAAGCGCCCATATTCGTCAAAGCGGAACAAACAGTGAAGGCACCGGTTCGTATCGTCATAAAACGAGCTACGGCCAATTACATCACCGAAGAAGCAAATCAAGAGGATCATGCTCCAAAGGACCAGCCTGCACGAAAGTCAGCATTTGATCGCATCGGTAGTCCGTCAAAAGGAGAGCAAAAACGAAGTGTCTATGATAGACTTGGCTCAACGGAGACAATCGAGCACAAAGAATCCGTCTTTCGCCGGCTTGGAGCAAACAAACAAGTGAAGCCAACTGTTTTCGATAGGCTCGGGGCTGTTGCCAAAGAAGACTCTGCAAAATCTGTCTTCAAAAGGCTAGGTTCTGCAAAACGCCAATGGCAAAACAAAGCATCGGCAAGCAAAGAGCGGTCTCCGGTAAAACAAGGGATATTGGACGACCCTAACTACGGCAACGATGTGAGAAGCACCGTACCTTCCCGCATGAAGCGTCAAGTTGAGTGGACTGTCTCATCCGACGAATGGCTAAAGCTCAAGAAACGGACCATCATCTTCACAAAGCATGACGAAGATGATCAAGCTGACAAAGTTGACATTCATCATATCACCATTGACTGCGGTGAGCCAAGTGAAGAAGACGCCAACACAGCACCAACGCAACTTGAAGAAGATATCAAGATCACAGTGGATGAGCTGCGCGAGGTGAACTTAGGCGATGAAAAAGATCCTCGCCCAACATTTATCAGTGCCCAACTGACCGTAGATGAAGCGGAGAAGTACGTGGCACTACTCCAAGAGTTCAAAGATGTCTTCGCATGGTCCTACAAAGAAATGCCCGGTCTGGACCCCAAGATAGCCGTTCACCGCCTTGCAGTGAAGAAAGACGCACGACCCGTAAAGCAAGCACAACGTCGGTTCCGCCCTGAGCTTCTCCCACAAATTGAAGCTGAAGTCAACAAGCTGATTGACGTTGGCTTCATTCGTGAAGTGCAATATCCCACCTGGATCTCAAGCATCGTCCCGGTAAGGAAGAAGAATGGACAAATCCGAGTCTGCGTGGACTTCCGCGATCTCAACGAGGCTTGCCCAAAAGACGAGTTCCCGTTGCCGATCACCGAGCTGATGATTGATGCCACCACGGGACACGAAGCATTATCGTTTATGGATGGGTCTTCCGGCTACAATCAAATAAAGATGGCGCCCGAAGACGAAGAGATGACTGCGTTCCGGACTCCAAAAGGCATATACTGTTATAAAGTTATGCCCTTCGGCCTGAAGAATGCGGGGGCAACATATCAACGTGCCATGCAAAAGATCTTCGATGACATGCTGCACAACTTGGTTGAATGCTACGTCGACGATCTCGTGGTAAAGACAAAGAAACGAGTCAATCACCTGCAAGACTTGAGGACCGTGTTCGAACGCCTTCGCAAGCATCAACTGAAGATGAATCCGTTGAAGTGCGCGTTTGGCGTGTCCTCTGGAAAGTTCCTCGGCTTTGTTGTACGGAATCACGGCATTGAAATCGAGCAAGCCAAAATTGACGCGATCTTGAGGATGCCGGAACCGCGGGATATCCATGAGTTGAAGAGCCTTCAAGGCAAGCTCGCGTACATCCGGAGGTTCATTTCCAATCTTGCTGGAAGATGCCAACCGTTCAGCAAGCTCATGAAAAAGGGTATTCCGTTCGAGTGGGATGAGTCCTGCAAGAAAGCGTTCGAAAACATCAAAGCATATCTGATGAAGCCGCCAGTGCTAGCTGCTCCAGTGATCGGACGACCATTAATCCTGTATGTAGCTGCCCAAGAAAACTCTGTCGGCGCCTTGCTAGCCCAAGAAAATGATGGGGGCAAGGAGAACGCACTATACTATCTAAGTCGGATGATGACGCCGAATGAGCTCAAGTTCCGTCCAATCGAAAAGCTTTGTCTAGCATTGGTCTTCGCCATCCGCAAGTTGAAGCATTACTTCCAAGCTCACACGGTACATTTCGTATCCAAAGCAAATCCTCTCAAACATGTGTTGTCTCAATCTGCTCTCTCTGAAAGACTTTCACGATGGTAATTGTTGTTTCAACAGTTCGAGATCGTTTACGTACCACAAAAGGCTACCAAAGGACAAGCCCTGGCCGACTTCTTAGCTGATCATCCGATACCTGCTGAATGGGATCTTTCTGACGACCTTCCGGACGAAGATGTGATGCTAACTGAAGCTAGACAACCATGGAAAATGTACTTCGATGGAGCTGCCCACAAGGAAGGAGCTGGAGTAGGAATCGTCTTCGTCACTCCAACGGGTGAGATCTTACCTCATTCAATTACCCTCACTAACAATTGCTCCAATAACGTTGCCGAATACCAAGCACTGATCTTGGGACTCGAAATGGCAGTCGACGCCAAGCAATTATATCTTCAAGTCTACGGCGACTCCAAGTTGATAGTCAACCAGCTACTTGGCGAATATGAAGTCAAGAAACCGGACCTGGTGCCATATTACAAGTACGCACGTAGGTTGATGGCATATCTCCATGTTATGTCAATTGAACATGTCCCAAGAAGCCAAAATCGGCAAGCTGACTCCCTCGCAAAGCTGGCGTCAACACTTACCTCGCCAGAAGACAAGATAACCATCACGCTGACTAAGGGATGGGTGATGCCTCCGGTTTTTGAAGACGATGAGGAGTTCGACGAGAATACGGCCGTTGAAGTGTTGGAAATCGACGAAGAAGAAGATTGGAGACAACCTTTGGTAGACTACTTGCAGCACCAGAAGTTACCCGAGGATCCGAGAAAAAAGGTTGATATCCGAAGACGTGCTGCCCGATTCTTCTACTTTAATGGCACCTTGTATAGAAGGTCGTTCGAAGGGGTTCTACTCCGTTGTTTGGGCTCCACTGAAGCGGTTCAAGCATTGGAAGAAGTACATGCTGGGATTTGCGGCGCACATCAATCGGGGCCGAAGCTGCATTTCCGCATCAAGAGAATGGGATACTATTGGCCGACGATGGTTAGAGACTGCATGGAGTTCGCTCGAAAATGCCAAGCCTGCCAATTTCACGCCAACTTCATCCACCAACCTCCTGAGCCGTTGCATCCAACTGTGGCATCATGGCCGTTTGACGCATGGGGCATGGACATCGTTGGACCGCTGCCAAAGCCTTCCGGGGGGCATGGCTATATCCTTGCTGCTACGGATTACTTCTCCAAGTGGGCTGAAGCTGCACCCTTTAGAGAAGTCAAAGGGGAACATGTTGCGAGTTTCATCCGAATCAATATCATCTACCGTTATGGCGTCCCGCGTTACATCATGACAGACAACGGACGATCATTTGTCAACAGCACCATCACCAAGTTGTGTGAGAAGTTTGGCTTTACTCAGCGAAAGAGCTCTGCATATTACCCGCCAGCAAATGGACTAGCGGAGGCCTTCAACAAAACCTTATGCGGATTGTTGAAGAAAGTTGTCTCCAAGTCAAAACGAGACTGGCATGAGAGAATCAACGAAGCTTTATGGGCATATCGAACAACTTTCCGCACACCCACCAAGGCAACACCATACTCGTTGGTTTATGGAGTGGAAGCCGTGTTGCCACTGGAAACGCAAATCCCGTCGTTAAGAGTCGCCATCCAAGAAGGACTCACTGAAGAAGACAACGCCCAACTGCGGTTGGAAGAATTGGAAGCTCTTGATGAAAAGCGGCTCGAAGCACAACAAAGGTTGGAATGCTACCAAGCCCGCCTCTCGAAGTTCTACAACAAGAAAGTCAAGGCACGCTCGTTTCAAGTCGGAGATCTCGTCCTTGCCATCCGGAGACCCATTGTCATCAACTACCGCAGTGGGAACAAGTTCACCTCCAAATGGGATGGACCATACGTCATCACGGAAGTCTTCACAAACGGAGCCTACATGATGATTGATAACGACGGAGTGAGCATCGGACCGATAAACGGACGGTTCTTGAAGAAGTTCTACGCTTGAAGAATGGACAAGGAAAATGCTCCTTGACGCGCGAGCCTAAACTGCACGTCACACAAAAAAAAAAAAAATGCAAAAAAATGTAATACTCCTGGCCCGCAAGAGTATAAACTGTGTACGGCTCAAAATAAACAAATTCAATTTGTTTTGAACTACGTAATGGCTTGATCCCTTCACAGGGTACGTAGGCAACTTGGAAATCGTTTTTCTAAGTTCAGTCATAAACAAAAAAAAAATCAATCAAGTAATTGGATTAATTATGTTGGTTCACTACTTGATGGAAAAAATGTAGTTGGGTTAAGTTAATCCATTACATAAAAAAAAATAATAAATAAATAAATAAATAAATAAATAAAATCAATCAATTAAGTAAATGGGTTGACTAAATTTAATCCATTACTTGCAAAGGAAGAAGAGTGAAGGATGGTGTAAAGTTTTGCATCGGGGCTTGCAAGTGCATCCATGATGTAAATAATGAAGAAATGAGAGCTTTATTTCACTAGGGGATCAAGATACAAATTCCATGTGAACTAAGCAATGAAGAATGCGAAAAACAAAGAATAAAGAACAAAAGAATGAAGAAGCTAGTAAGGTTGTAGATGTAGCAACTCCTTTCGGGACCTCTCGAAAGCCGTTTCCATCATCTTCAAGCTGGCGGAATCTTCGGCGGATGGGCCTGGGGAATTCTTGATCTTCAAAACAACCGCCTCTTGAGATGCGCGAGCCTCGCTAAGAACTTGCTCCTCTCCTGTAGCTCGCTGAAGAGATGACTCCATTTCGGCCATTTGTTTCTTCAACTCTTCTAATTTGGCGCCCAACACTTTAACTTCTTCCGTCTTGGCTTGCAACTCACTATCTCTCTTGGCCAGCTCCGCTTCGGCTAGTTGCAACGACCCTTGCGACTCCACCCTCGTACGCAAATCCTGAAGCATCGCGGCCCCATCGAAGAAACGGTGCAATGATAACTCCAGCCGAGATGTGTCCTGCTGGCAATTCCTCATGGAGCCAAGAAACTCATCCGCTGCAGCTCGACCCCTCGCAAGCTTCTCCAAAGACGCCTCCTTAATTATGTCTCTCACTATCTCCCAAAAATAGTCCATTACCTTCCAGTTAGCTCGCCTCTTCATTTCATCAGGGGTAATAATAGTTGCTGCAGGAGTAGCCTTCTCCAAGGGACGCACTGCCGGAGATGCTGAGTGGACAATAGGATCGGCCGTTGCTAAAGGAAGGGCGGGTGATGGCACTACATCTGCTCGAGGGACGCGTGGGGCACGTGTCAAGGGTATAGGAACACTGGCACTGCTTCCTGCATCATCATCACCATCATCGGGCACCGATGTGCTGCCCAAGCCCACAACCTGAAAGAAAACAAGGAAAGCATAAGTACAAGCGAAGAAACCAAAGAAAGACAAAATCAAGGAATAGAACAAAGACATCAAAACTTTCATTTAAAAGTCCTGTTAAAGGTGCTTCTTCCTCAAAAATGCATGAAGGGATACTAAGATGGTCTAAGTTAAAAACCTCATCCCTCCCTTCATCAGAAAAAGATAAAGCAGAAATTACTTCTTTGTTTTTCAACAGAGGTTGTGCCGGCGAACGCACTGCGTTTAGGGCAAAGTTGGGCGATAGTGCTTCATCATTGCTAACACGGACGGCGGAGTTCGAATTGTTGCCAGGCGGATCATGACAGCGGGACCACCACCTGGCATAATCACGGCTTGTCGAAAGAATGGAACCCGATACACCAGGATACGTAAGCGATGCCTTCGTGAGAAATTGGGTGCTCACCAACCATAACCGGTATAACTCACTCGGATCTCCAGAAAGGATCTCTTCCTTCAATGGCCCCGGGATGTGCTGACAAAACCCGAATCTCCGGCTAAAACGATGTGGACTGTATGCCTCAACAATGCAAGAAGAACCGCATCTAAATGTCAAGTAAGCCGAACGTACACAAATGAGAAGATCCCTTCTAGAGGAATTGATAAGGAACTCATTATCATGAAATGTAAAAGGAGCCGTCGCAGTGGTGAACCGAAAACACAGTAAAGAAGAAGATGAGATGTTGGTAAACAATCTCTGGGCGGCAGTATAACTGATACGTCTAAAGGCATCTACACCCGAAAACCCCACCATGGGCGGGTTCCCCGCAACCTCCATCCAATCATGGGTCGGAAAGTGTCCCGCGAGCCACGGATAAACAAAGTGAAGAGGAAAAACCGCATTGCACTGCTTCAAGTCAGTGGACGTGCATATCATCCTCAAGCCTCGGTATATGCTCGCCAACACGGGGATAGCCAAGGAAAACTGTGTGCCACGCGCCATGCGGCTGGCAACTCGAAAGACAGATGGTCGAATCATGCCTACACGGCCATGGGGAAGCGCAAATCCACAAATCCAAGCAGAAATAAATGCTGCTAGATAGAGCTCATCAAGGTAAGCAACATCCACGCCTAGAAAATCCATATTGCCACTAACGGGCTCTTGCAGTTGCGTTCTGTTTATAGTCCCACTTGGGATGGACGGCTTCTTAGGTGCCCTCGCCCTCTTCTTTTGAGGCTGAAGTGTCGGGCTAGAATATTTCCTGCCTTTCCCGAACCAAAACTCCACCCACGCCGCAATGGAGACCGCCTTATCCTTCTTGCAGATCGAGTGGTATGCCAAAAACAGATATCTGCAAGCAAAGGAAAATTAGTCAAAAAAAAAAGAGGAAGGAAGACGGAAACAAAATAAAAATAAAGAAGAGAGACCGAAATGATAATTGGACCGTACTTGCAACTAACTGGGGTTTGGTCGTTCCCATAGCTCAAAGTCTTGTCACTCGGTACAGCTTCGTCATAAAACTCACCCTGTAGGGGAAGCCTAACCAGCTCATGGAGATCCCACAACGAAGGTGAAAGCTCACCAATAGGAGTACATAAGGTGTTCGTGCTCGGACGCCACCGTTCAAGAAATGCGCGAAGTACTCCTTTGCTGCAGTAATACGTGAAGAGTGAAGCCTGTACACCGTCATAGATATGTGCACGCCTCAACTGCTGCTTGTGGTGCCAGAGCACATGCTCAGTCCACTCCCAATAGCCCGGGCAGAAACAAAACATGCCGAACATAGAGTCTGGGAAATTGGCATCAGCGCTAAGATCCGGGACCACGTTCGGGTGAAATGGCTCGAGCTCACGGCTACCCAATCTGTGAAGAGTAGATCGAAGTGAGAGGGCAGTCTCCTCGCCTTCTGATCCATCCGCTCGCACAATTTTCCATACAGACCTGCGAGTCCAATGCTCCGGGTGTTCAACATTAACCCTTGAACGAGGCGGTATCACTGGAGTATCGATAAGGATACGAGTCTGCGCATCCTTATCACGACCAACTATAAGATGATTCCCGTCACTCCGGATAAATTGTTTAGCCATGACGCCACTGCAAAGCAAAAAAACAAAAATCAGGAAAATCGGTTATTTTCCAAGAAAATGGGGTTATTTCCACGAAAAAGAAAAAAAATAATAATAAAAAAATACATTTGCAAGATAAATGCAATGTTATTTTTTTAATGACATGAAAAAAAATATTGCAAGATGAATGCAATAAATAAATAAAGAAAAAAATGCATGTCAATTTTGGGAATTAATTTTAGGTTCATGTTAAATTTTTGGACCTAGAGTTAAATTTCCGCGAAATCAAATTTTGGGCACTACAAAAGGTAAATATTTACATGTATATATAAAAAAAAAAAACAACAAAAAAAAAATACATGTTAAATATTGTTCAAAATTAATTTGAAGTTCACTACTAAATTGTGGGCTTAAAATTAAATATTTTGGGACCTAGCCTCAAATACCAAATATGTTGGGGCTAAAATTTGGGCTTCAAAGATCTAGGGGTTCAATTTTAGCATTCCAAAAGTTGGGGACTCCAATTCAAAGGTCTAGAATAAGTGGGGGTCAAATTTTAGATTGTCTAAACAATTGGGCTCAAATTCTAGGGTTTCAAAATTAGGGGACTAAATTGAAAAATGACAAAACTTCCACCATCTTCCCCAAACAAGAAAAACGCAGCATCATCCTCATTCTTCCAATCTGAAAAAAAAAAAAAAAAAAAAAAAAAAAAAAAAAAAACTTGCAGCTTCCCCCCCACATCTCCTCCCTCCGGCGGCTCGAGCAGCGGCCATGGCGAGTGGAGGCGGCGTGCACCGACGGCGACAATCCCCGGCGGCGCGAGGGCGGCTCCTGCGAACGCCGGCCTCCTCCCCTCGCGACGGCGGCAGCGGCCTGGATCGCCAACAGACGCGACGCCTCCTCGAGCAGCCTCCCTCTTCCATCGACGGCGGCGCGAGCTCCGAACGAGGCGGCCTCCGAGCGGCCGGCGCGACGACGGACAACGTCTCCTTCCTCCGGTGACAGCAGCGGCGGCGCGAGGCTCCAGCGGCGGGGCGAACGACAGCGGGCGACGGCGGCAGCACCCGGCGAAACCAGCGGCGCCCCATCTCTTCCCCGTGTGTGAAGCAGCTCCGGCGACAGCGGCGGGCGCGAGGCTCCGGCCGCGTCGTCCAGGCGGCTGTGCGCGGACTCCAGCAGCAGCGGTGGCCTTCCTCCTTCGCGGGAGCGGCGGCAGCGGCGGCGCGGGGCTCCCTCCGTCGATCCTCTCTCTTTCTCCGGCCATGGCTCTCTCTCCCTCTCCGGCACGGCAGCGTCTGAACGAATGGACAGCAGCGGCGCGACTTCGGATGAGCGGCAGCGTGGCTTCGGACGAGCGGCCGGCCTTTTGAACAAATAACAGATGAGGCGAACGGCAGCGCCGTGTCGCCAAACACCGCCATTGTCAAAGGCTTCTTGATGGCGGGTAGGTTAGGGTAGAGGCCAACGGAGCGCCGTGTGACCAAACATCCCGTCTACCATGACGACAACCAGGTACCCGACTCTCATTTGAATTAATTGGAGCAGAATTGGGTGTTGCTTGTTGATGAATGGACCGATTGGGGTTTGATTATGATTTGCTTCACTGTTATGAGTTGACAAGAAAACACACACAAAAACGAAAGAAAAAAAGACAAACAAAAAGAAGCACAAACACAAAAAAAAGAAGCTGCCAAGAATTCAAGGGACTAACAGAAACAAGAATAAGAATGAAGCAAAATAAAGAATGCAGTGTATGAGTTATATCAACCTGGGTGATCGTTTCTGAAATTAGTTGTTGAGTCTTGTGTATGCCTGGCTTCTGTTTTTACCTGATGTTTCACCAATGAAAAGTTCGTGGGCAATGTAAATTAGTTTGGATTTGAAGAGGTAAAAGTGATCTTGCTGTTTGTGAAAGACGAAAAAAATACCTGCTTTCGTTTTTCTTGCTTTCTGGGGGTGGGGAAAATTAGGCTGATTGCTTGTTAATGTGGGTCTAATTTATAGAAGCCAATGTGAGTCCCAGCAGATTTGTGGAGATTTTAATCAAGATACAATTCTTGTTAGATTTGGCTTGAAACGGATTTGAAGATTTGAAGCAAGAATATTTGATAATTTAATTTTGAATCAAATTTTAAATCCAAATGTGAAGCTTGTTGGATATGACAAATATTTGATGATTATTTGCTCTAAGTTTAAAATTGATATAAGATCTCGATGCGGATACAGAGTTTGAAGTGTAAGTTTGATTGAACAAATCCACATCACGGTATCTGACAGAACACGCATCTTGCACTCTAAACGATTCAAGACATTACTGTCGTTGATTGATCAGAAGCAGGAGCAGTGGACGAGAAAGAAGAAAAGGAAGATAGAGAAATCATCCAGTAAAAATTGTAAGGAGATTGTGATAGAAACGGATTCCAGTGTTAGAAATTCCCAAATGAAAACAGCCAATAGCTTTAACTTGAGTTGAACTCTTAGGACTTTGCAGTTAACCTTATGCCAGTACCATGAGAAATACTTGGATGAAAAAGCTATAATTTCTTCAAAAAAAGAGAAAAAAAAAAAAAGAAAGAAAGAAAGAGGAAAAAATTGGCCCACAAAGAAAAAATTTCATGAGTCCAAGCAAAATTGGGTAGACATGCAACAAATATTTCGAGACTCGTTTACGTCTCAAATATTTTATTTCGCCCTAAACAAGTCTCGAGGGGGCATCTGTAAACACGTGAAATTTATTCGCCACTAAAAATGCGACACGTGCAAATTTAAATATTAATTTAATTAATTTTAGGCATTTTAAATAAATTAAATGCTTGAGATAATTATTTAATATTTATTGGGCCATTTGGATCCATCAAGCCAAATGGATTTAATTATGTTGGGCTAATGTGAACAAGTCCAAATGAAAGACTCACAAGTCCCATGGCCTAATGGATGCTCGAAGCAGGCCAACCCAAGAAAATTAATCAGTGTGAACAAGCCCAGATGAAAGGCCCACATGCTCACTGACCCAATAGAAATGTGGATTGGACCAGCCCATCGATTGGTCCATCATCCACAAACCCTAGGGTTTTTCCCTCTATAAATAGAGGCACCCTGTCACATATTGGGGTTCACCACTACTACTTCACTTCCAGACATACATCTTCATACCCTACTCACTCTCAAGACTCAAGCACTTGAGATCTACAGCAACAAAACGCTGCAGAAATTCCAAGAAGCCGAAGAAGAAGCACAAAAGCATCTTGACGTCTTCAAGGTTGGAGGAATCAAAGGAGTATCAGAAGTCGAACACTCATATCGTTTGATCTTCACATATTTCTTTTAAATTCATTGAAAACCTCTGTAATTGTAGACATTTCTTGTGAAATTAATAAAATTATTTTGCAGTTTCTGTCTACGCATTTTTGCGCCTACAGATGCAAATAAAAATAATGAGAAATGTAAGCTCATACCGTATAGATAGCACCATTATACATTTTGTTTATCATTTTTCAGCCTTTTGTGTTAAATAATTTTGAAAGCGTGCATGGTTAGAATTTTGATCCAGTTCATTCGTTATCTATATTAATATAATTGAATAAATGATTTATTATATGATGGATGAAATTATTACACTCATGTAAGAAAATGAAGAATAGCATAAAATTAAATACATTTGTCACATATGTAGACAAACACTAGAATGAAATCCTCTATCTCCAAATTCATTTATCTTCCTATTTCCCCAAATCATTAGTATTTGGGGAAAGTTGCATATAATTTACTCCTTTCACCCTTCAAGCTGATGACGGTGCTGTAAAAATGTTATGTGTATTGGGATTTGGTGTGACTGTGGTACATACACTACATTGTTCCTTTAATAACAGCTTCCTTCATTTCACACAAAGCGTTTTCGAAGCACTTCGCAAGAACTTTGGGGTCAGGGATCATTTCCTTGGCCACCAGGATTTGCAGGTCCGCATTTCCCACATAACTCACCATATGCATTGTCAATGCCTGCAAATTAGGGCAGCAAGAACACATTATCATTCTTACATCCTTAAACTAGGGAACAAACACACACAAACCTTTTTTTTTATTAGTGTTAGAAGCTTTACATGTGGTAGGCTGCTCGATGTCACCCTAAGGTGCTTTACGGGGTTTCCTACCATCGTGATCTCCTCGCGAGGGCCGATCACATTTGACAATGTGAATGTTGTATTGCACACAATTCGGTAGTTGAGAATGCTCGCAAGCTACAAGCCCAAGAGATAAGACATGAAATTATTATTGTACTAAATGGCATGTGAAGATGGTAGGTAATGGTTATTATTATTGATTTGGTGAGAATATAATGTAACTACCTTTGCCCCGAATAGTGACATGGTTAGTCTCCCGATTTTGTAGGAGAAGGGGCCTTCGAGAGAGAGCTTTTTCTTGTCAATCATTGCTTTGGCTCTCTTCACGAACTGGATGGGGCTGGCATCAATTCTGTGGTAATAAATGGGCAAGAGGAGCATCCCAAAGTGGTTGCCCCACCGGGTTTTGGATTTGGCATCCATCAGCTTTGTCATGTCCTGAAAGCCGAAAGGGAATCGATCATTCAATCGCATCATCATCAGGACAACTGATCATCATAATGGCAACTTGCCTAAAAGTATATAATTCTAAGCTAATTTTATGGGTGGGTGAGAATCATTTAGCCCTAATAATTAACAACCACCAAAAAAATGATATAGTGTTTGATAGCGCGTATGTACGCAGACAGCCTGATGACCTGTAATCCTGATTGTGGTCTTAAATTCACCATGGCAAGGCCTGTCATCCGAAGTCCCTCGGGTAGCACTACATATATAGAGCATATGGAGCAAGTTATTATGCATTAATTGTCAGTACATATATAGTAGTAGTATGGGTAATTATTTTGTAGGTCGATCGATGTGTGTATAATGATATATGAGGGAGAACATAATTACCAGCAGGATTTGTACCTTCATTTGATCTGATGTCCAAGTATCGCGAAAGCCCACATGAGACTACTCCGAAAAGAACATCATTGATAGTCTGCGCATGCATGTTAAATTGAAAGAGAATGAACAATTATCAGTTATTGTTGTGTTCGTTTTTTTTTTTTCTTTGATGAAATTAATGTTTGAATGTGAGATTCACATTAATCTAGCGAGCTTGTACAATTGTGGTTGAATTGAAACATGGGATGGGTTACTTATACTTCATTTGTATACAAGCTAAATATTTACACGTCTCTCTGCAGATGAATCAAGTATACTACTAGTATTATTTTCATTGTTATAAAAGAGTACTTAATAAATAAATAAATAAAAAAAAAATGAATTCATTGGAACAAACTAATAATAATTCACGAAGTATATATATAACTGAAATTTGAAAAGCTAAAAATCACAATTATTGCTTTCAAGGAAGGGCTTGTATAACTATATATATAGTTCATGATATGTAAGTAAGTGGAGGTTAAAGAATTTCTCAGAATTGACGATAACCTCACACTTGTCGAGTTAGTGCTACATAACAGCTGGTCTAGTCTAGTGTCGTGTAGTCCGTGGCGTGTCGGATCTATATGCAAACTAGGTTTAGCACATGACATCACTAAAATTGATGAAATTATTATTTTAAATTAGAAATTTTTTTTATAATTAGCTAGATTATGCTTAGTGACATTACTGATTTTTGTTGTGACACCACAATCATTAATTTAACTAAGTTTCCTCTATATCTTTGTGCTGTAATTATTATTTCTAATTTAAATATAGCTTTCATTATTTTTTGAGACATCATTTCAAAAAAATTTAGATCCACGACTGCGTGTAGTAATATTATGTTGTAGACGAAAAGTCGTTTTGTAAACCATGGCTGCTGCACCACCCGAATATAATGTGTGGCCAATATGTTAAAAGTCTTAATTGACGCCCGCCCTCAAGTGGTTGGGTCATCTCATCTCATCTACTCCCTCGGATTTTCAATAGTTTGTAACGTCTGAAAATTCGATACTATTCATATATGCATTTTAACTTAAAGTTTTATCATAGTTATATAAGTTAAAATATAGTCAAATGAGATATTATTAGATTCGTCTCGTCGAATAGTTTTTAAATATCGAACTTTTAAAACTTTTACTTATAGTGAAATTGAGTTATTAATAATTTAAAATATGCATTGGACTGCATGAACTGTGGGTCGTTTCAATTTTTTAAAAACGGGAGTAGTTATTAATGTACGTATTGGCCATTTGGCCGGTCAGTGCCTATCCACTTGCCGCTTTAATTAAGGTCGTCTGGAGTATATTCACCGCCACATAATAGATTAGTAGATTATGTTGTTCGTTTGACAACTAGCAGATTAAGTAGTACGTATCTTGATTAGCGTATTAATTAGGTCAGATATATTCAAAGTTAATATCTTACTTTCTAAAGCAGATTAACGAGTAAATGAAGTTTGGAGTAAAATATGCTATTGGTAATTATTAGTATCTGTTATTCTACTAATTATGTTATATACTATTGTTACTATCAGCGGCGGATTATGTTATATATTATTGTTACAATTGGTACTTATTAGTATCTGTTAATCTCCTGGTAAAATTTATCTATTAATCAAATTGTGTTATATACTATTGTTAGTTGTTATGTAATGGTCAGCGAACATGACTCTATTTAAAATTATAAAATTAATATTTTATGTATAAGATTTTAAATTGCGCTTGGTCACTACAAAAATTAATATTTCCATAGGTTTTGGTTTTTGAAGCCCTCTATAATTGGTATCGTACTAATCATAAGTTAATTTCAATTGAATTATTCCTTGCAAAAACGGCCAAATTAAATGTGGCTCCAATTAGTAATGGATTTCATCGTGAGTAAAAATAATACAAATCCAACGGTAATTAAACAGAAACTCACCGCGCCTGCAACCGCCTGCTTGACAATCTTCATGTCGTCGAGCCGAAACCTCGCCGACGCCATTTTCCGCGGCCAGAGCTCCACCCCAGCGCCGCCACTCACGGCCGTTGACTTATCCTTCAGCCACAAAGCTCTCAACAGGAACTCCGAAGCGTAAACCAAAGTATACCAAACCACCCGCAGCACCGTCCACACGCTCCTCCTCCTCCTCCTCGGCGGCGCCGAAGCTGCACCGATACCGCCAATACTCGGCGGCTTCGACGGATCATCCGCTCGCCTGCAGCAGGACAGGAGCAGCGATACCAACGAGATTCCATCCCCGAGCGCGTGGTGCAAGCGGAAGACCGCGGTCCTGTGGGCCAGGAGCAGATGCAACTCCCAAAGCGGTTTATCCGCGGCGAGCGGCGCCGAGAAGGTGAGATCCGCCACGAATTCGTTCACGGAGTCCTCGTCGGAGACGGAAGGATCTTCGGAGAGCGGATCCTCACGGACGATGACGTGGCGGTTGACGTCGACCGAGGTCCGGCGCCAGTGCTCGCGCCCGCGAGAATCTCTCACCAATAGGCTGCAGAATCGGGGATGCTGGAGCATAATCGATTTTTTTATTTCAGCCTTCATTGCGTCGACGTCGAAGGGTGATTCGACGGCGATAATCGCATTGATGACTTGATCCATGAGCGGTTGCACGAAGAGGCGGCCGGCGGGGGTCAGAGGCTGGTCGGGCTCATCCATAGTGTTCGCCATGAGAGGATTCGGTTGTTTATTGGAGTGAAGGATGTGAGCGGCGGAGTATGGCGGATCTCCGGAGACTTATAGGGAAACGGCGGAGGACTGGAGGCGGCCGGAAGGCCAGAGAGGCCTTGTACTGTTTCTAGTTTTTATAATTAAAAATACATAAAAAAATAAATAGTACCCCTATAATTATAAAAATGGAAGGTTGGCTGCTATGTTTTGCGTGGGAATATTTTATTCTTTTTCATTTGCATTAAAGCCGTAAAGGTCTAAAGGACTTCTATTTTTTATTTTTTTTAAACATTATTCATAAAATTGTTGGAGATTTTTTTTGAGCAGAGCAAATTTCTTTAATAGAGTACTTACTACATTTCACAGTTCACACTATTTTGAGATATGGGCTTTCCAAATCCAAAGAGGTTCGTGGCTTATGATGATTCACACATTACTACAACCAGCAAAGAAATAAATAAATACCTACACTTGATCTTACCTATGGACACTTTGCTCATGTTTCTCAAACTTCGTTTTCTGGTCTCCTTTTTTGTCATCAAACACTGATCCGTGGTGGAAGGTCTCTTGGATCTTTGGCATGCCCTCATGCACTGGTTCAATTGCCTGGTTGATGGTCAAAACTACATCCTTCACAACCTACTAATAACAGTAGAAATAAAATTGAACCAGTGCATGAGCCATGCAAATTGTTGGAGATTACAAGCTAAGCCATGCAAATTATAAATAAGAATAAAAGAGAGGAATGAGGGATCGGATAAGAATTGAATCCACACCTTATAATTGAAAGGTACATGACCAATTGGATCAAGTCTCATTCACAGTTCTAATTAATTGATTTTGACTTTCAAATATTTTAGGGGTGTGATTTAGTTCCCAACTTGGCTGATAAATTGTAATGTAACACTCTACTCATATATATTTATAAAAATAATAAATTGTTAAATATATTAAAATCATTTTCCGAAATAATAATTATAATATAATTTTTAATTAATACATGTTCTGGATTAACAACCCCCTAATCCAGCAATTATTTTCCAATTTTTTAACCTTATGCCTTGGGATTTTGTGTATGATTTGCACTTATCATTTCCCACTATTATTTCTTTGTGATTTTCTGTATTTACGGTACCCAAAAATTTAAACACAAGATGATTAATATAAGGATAATGATCGTGGTTTTCTCTAACTCGTTGATTTCATTTTTTGATGTTTTTTTATCTTTTTGTCTTTTTTTTTAGCCTATATAGGTTGTAGTGCAAAAAAATAATAATATAAGGATAATGATAAAGCCAACGGCGGTTGTCTAATTGAATTTAAATATTTAAGGCAGAATTTTAGTATATGTAGAATGATTTTTGTTATAATGGAATGTATTTGTAATGAATAATAAATTAAATAGGATGGATTTCACTGGTGAATCAATCTAACCACTCCCCTTAATGTATAATTGCCAAGTTAAAAACGAAAATCTCACTTAAATAAAAATTTGATATTAGTCTCTATCCAATGGAAAATCGCCACGAATCCTGTCACTAAAAGAACACAAAGCAGGAAGCGTAAGTTTGACTTTTAATTTTATAACTTGGAATGTTTGGAAGTTAGCAGATTTGTTAGCGGACAGTGAATTTGGAGAAAGAAATGTAAGACAATTTGTTCTTTGAATCTATTACTACTTGCTAGTGGATTCGCTGGCTTCCAAACATCTCCTATACATGGGCGGAGGTATGTTATGGCTTGGGGGCGCCATGGTCCCCTCAAAATTTTGGCAAAAGATTAGTACTACTAGGGTGTATGTATATATATGTAAATAAGAATTTTTAATTGATCTCATTTATTTGCTTTCCATTTGATAATTTTCTTTACTTCTCTAATTTTTTTGATTTAGGAACTGATATTATGCATGATCACAAGTTTAACTTGGCAAATGATGAGGTAATTATAGGAGTTATGGTTACGGGTAGAATTTCATTTACAAGTTTGGCTTTGGAAAAATTGTAGTAGTATTTGGAAAAAGGAATATGCATTTTTTTTCGAAAAAGAGGTCTTTTAATAATTTTTTTAATATAAACACTTTTGCCACTCAAGAAGATTCTTTTATAAAAATCATATGGATTGTGGCCTGTGGGGATGTTTTTTTACTTATAAATGAAAACCTAAGAGGTTTTAATATTTTATAGTTGAATTCATTATTAAAGTGTGGGTCTATTTTCAAAACTCAAAACTTTTAAATTTTAAATTTTCTGTTCCATAATTTTTATATATAAGTTGAAATTGTGTTTAATTTTTGAGGATTTTAATTATATTGTCACACAAAACCATTATGTATAAATTTTTTTGGCCCCTTACTTTCGTATTCCGGCTCCGCCCTGCTCCTCCTATATAAGGTATATTATTTGAATTGTAATTCTGCATGTTGTTGCGCCTGACGGAAAAAATAACTTAATTGACACACTAATTTTTTTTTATAAATATAAATTAATTTTTTTGCGTAAAAACTAGTATTTTTTTTACTTTATAAATGGTAAGCTTATACGTAGATAGGTGTGTGTTTTAGAATGTCAGTAACTATTATTGTATGTCTTTATCTCCTGAAGGGGGTTTGTGGTAATAGAAATTTTCTAAGTGGAAATGTCAAATATGTTTTTACTCGATCCGTTCTTAAATAATTGTCTCTTTTTCAACTCAATTTCAATAACTAAGATTTGCATTAATTAACTCATTCTTAACAAATGTCAACAAATAGCATTTATGTAAAGTGAAGGGTAACATAGTAAAAACATAGCATAACTACATAAAAATGTCAACTATTGTGGAACACTTTTTAATCTTTTAAAAGACAACTAAAAAGGAACGGAATGAGTACAAATAATCAAGATTGCATATTTTTAATAACCCGATATTTTTGCTTAAGTTCTTAAAGCTTCTTCTCATTCACATCAATTGTAGGAGTATTTGGTTAAGTAAGATTGCATTTGAATTGATGATTTGAATTTTTTTTTTTAATAAACAGCCTATACATGTTAGGAAAGGGTGTTGCAAGCACATGACACACAAATTACAAAGGATAAGGGCCGGGTGGGAATAAAACCCCCAAACTTTTAGTTGGGAGTCAGGAGACTTATCCTCTAGGATAAGTCCATCCCCAATTGATGATTTGAATTTGTTATGAAAGGATTTAAATTTCACGTTAAATTTTGCTGAACTTAATGAAGTACTAGAATACTTAAAATTAAATTTCAAATTATTTCATTCATCCAACCAAAGAAGGATTCATTATAATATTTGGATCCGCAAATATATCAATGCCCTATAGAAATGTTGAAGTAATGCCAAAAAAAAAGACAGAAATGTGGAAAGAAAAATTTAGACTGTAGAACATTTGTCGCATTATCACTATATTATAGACTTGGTCAGAATATTAGGCTGAAGCCACGACATTTTCAAATTAACAAATAATAGTAGAACTGTAGAAGATTCTGTTTACCAAAGATATTGGATTTAATTTCACGTTTATTCTAATTCTAATTAACAGTACAAGGGAATAGTCTTAACGGAAAAAAAAAAATAGAAAAAAAACCCGTCAAGTGGCCGCACAAAGGGTAGCTGTCCTGAGGGTGAGCTAACCCCAAAAATCCCGTACTCACCTCCTTTATGGAGGTTGAATAACGCGTACTTTGAAAAATTGTACTCCCTCCGTCCCACTTAACTTGTCTTGTTTCATTTCTGCACACAATCCAATGCACATTTTCAATCGTTAATATCTCAAAATATGTACAATAAAAAATTATATAAAATATATATTCTAAAACTACATGACTTTACGATTCTAACAAGACCTAACTCGGCTATTTTTTTTCAAATATATACTTGCAATAACGTTGAGTCAAAATTAAACAATGAACAGTGCCAAAAAGTCAAACAGGACAAGTATACTGGGACGGAGGGAGTAACATTTATAAATTAGGTACTGTTCACACATGCACTTTGACTTAAAGTTTTATCATAGTTATACAAGTTAAAATATAGTCAAGTGAGATCTTGTTAGATTCGTCTCGTCGAGTAATTTTTAAATATGTAACTTTTAAAATTTTTACTTGTACCGAACTTGACTTATTAATGATTTAAAATATGCATTGGACTGCGTGTACTGTGGGTCCGTTTCAATTTTTAAAAAACGGATGGAGTATTAAATTATGTTGACGGGACTAAGATGCACCATCTCCAATTCGTGACTGAATTCAATAATACTTTTTACTTGGTGAGATACTCCCCTTTTACTAATTTTCACAAACTAAGTTCGTTTATTGAGATTGCAAATTAAAGCCTTTTCTGGACTTCGGAACTTTGATGGTTGTAGAGTAGTTAAAAATTATACTATTTGATAATGTGCTACTGTTCACATACAGACTTTCACTTAAAGTTATATAATAATTATACAGGCCAATATATAATCAAGTGGAACCTTATTAGATTCGTCTAATTGTGTAGTTTTTAAATATTAAACTCTTAGAATTTTTACTTATAGCAAACTAGAGTTATTATTTATTTAAAATATACATTGGACTGCATGAAAAATGAATCCATAAAAAATAAAACGATACGGAGGTGGTATACAACTAATATTAGAATAAAAGTAGAATAAACTAAAGAGAATGTTGAAAGTTTAAAGTTTTAGGGTTAAATTATTCTAGACCTGAATATGACAAGCCCCAAAATAAAATAAAATACTTCATCCCTGTTAAAATATTTTGACATACCCGCATATACACATTTTAAATTATTAGTAACTCAATAAATTTAGTACATATAAAAATTCTAAATGCTTGTTTTTTTTTCCTGGCTTCGGCTATGCTAAAAAAGAAAAAAAAAAAAAAATTCTAAAAGTTCGATATTTAAAAACTACATGACGATACGAATCTAACAAAATCTCACTTGACTATATTTTAACTTGTATAAATATAATAAAACTTTAAGTGAAAATTTGTAAGATACTAGTAGCATATTACCAAACGTAAAAAATATTTCAAGACGAATGAAGTATGTGAAAGGCTTGTTGATGAATGATGACTCTAGATAACCAGCCAGCAACAAAACAGAATAAAGCAGCTAACATAAAAACAAAGTAATGGAAACGTGAAACAGATTACTGCGTGGAAAGCAGCTAATTACCCTCTGAATTACAGTTTATAAAAATTAAACCAACGCCCTGTTCAGCTCACAATTATATTCACTCAAAAAGATTAACTAATTGAAACAAAAACGTGAAAGCTGTAAAATCAAAAATCCCTACCGATCAATGAACTAAATAAATACCCAACACACAACACCTTCATCAAGATGGTCATCTCCTTCAAAATCAGTCCATGGAAGAAGATTCATTACAGCAGCTTTTCCACTGAAAAAACTCTCATACTAATCTCACTTTTTTCTCCCTCCTCAAAATGTAACCGCAGAGGAATAATGTAATATTATACCCTTGAAATTATGAATCATCGAAAAGCAGAGCGCATTGTTCTTGAAATCCACATATTCAAATACTTTATATACACTAAATTTGTATAAAGTCGCATTGTTGGTATTTACATTTGGTTTTCAGTTAACGATGTATTGGGTGCAAACATGTCTCACATCGAAAATATAAGGGAAAGTTGCTTAGAGAACACTTTAAAAAAGTTTGAACAGTCTTTTGCCAATTAAATTTTTGAGAACTCTACGGGAAGTCAAAGATTTTTCCCCCCCTTAGGAAAACAAATAATACACCTATGTTTCCACCTTTGAGATGAATGATAGTTGCAGACTTGCAGTCCACTTGTGTAATCATATTTCATAGAAATATTATGGTTTGCCGGCCTAATTGGGTTCCCATTAGGGTTTCTTACGTTGAGGCGTGGGGGCACATTCAGTTCATCATATTAGCATGGCAAAAGCCTCGATTTTATCTTCTTTATGGAGTATATTTTTAGAAAAGGAAAAATTATTTAAGTCTTAAATAAACATCCAAATAGTAAAAGGTTTACCGCATTTCCAATAAATCAGAATTAAATAGTGATGTGATAAATATGTTATCTAAAACACTGAAAATCGCTTTATTCCTAAAGCGCACTCACAAGTATTTTAAAGCCCTAATGAAACCCTAAATATTAGGCGAATTCTTTGTGTACTCGTTCTCGGGAATTTTCAAATTATTATTAAAAAAAAAAACTAGAATATGTAAGCATAAACATATTATGGCGCGTTTGAGATAAATCTTCTAGTAGTATTAAACAATGTGAAATGAAAATTACTGTGCCAACAAACATGAGATTCTTTTACATTCCAGAGGTGGAGATACAGGTAGGGATGGCAATTCCACCCGCATCCGCCCGTAACCCGATCCACCCGATCCGATAAAATGGACGAAAACCCGAAAAAATATGGATTCTTATAGGGTGATGGGTGGATTGGGTGACGGATCAGGTCGGAGATGGATTTAGGCTCATCCAACCCACCACCCGATCCATCATCCAACCCACCTTCCAATCCACCCATCACCCGCTTCTTTTATTAAATATATAAATATATATTTTAAAAATATAAATATTTCACATTAAAAATCTATTATATTTATATAAATAAAATAAATAGTATTAAAAACTCATAAAAAGTTAAAACCTAGATTGCATTAGAAATTTAGAATCCCTCAATCCCGCTCTAAAAATTGAGAATTGAAATCGTTCACCTCTCCCAAATATTTTTTTGTTTTAATTTACATGATTTAATGAGATTAATTTATAATTTTAGATACAATAATTTATATGTTTCTAACATAATACTTGTTAGATTCTTGTTTTGATAATGCACAAGCTTGTGCAACTATCTTGAAAGATGTTGATTTAGGAGTTGAAGGAAATTTTGTAACTGAAGTTGATGGTATTAATTCGTAATCAATTAATTTATTTTGCCTTTATTGCTCTATTTTCTTTTAATTTTTTTCTCGGATAATATAACTGTTTGTATATATATATATATATATACATGTATATATATATATTCTTTATTGCGGGATGGGAAAAGATTTGATGTTTGACTTGCAAATTGGCATGAAATGAATGATATTGAGAAAAATTCAATATCTTTTTGGCTCTTTACATTTTCCTTAACAGGGTAATTGTTACTTTGCTTATTGAAATTTAAGTGGGGGATTTGTAATAGTTTATTTTGAATATAAATTATTGCATCGTTTATTATGTTTTAAATCCACTAACCACCCGATCCACCCGTTTCACCGTGGTTGATGGGTGGATTGGATTTGGATTGAATTTTAGATGGATGATGGGTGGGTTGGATGATTAATATAACATTGATGGGTGGAGGTGGATTTAGGCTTCTCCGATCCATCTCCGATCCATTGCCATCCCTAGATACAGGTCTCGTAGTGGATTCGAGTTTAATTTTGGGGAAAACAGTAAAACAAGGCATTAGAGCAAACAATCACCCTACACATCCTAAAGTGGCCAAAATAAAGTCACAGAAGAAACCTCAATATGCGTCTCCATTTCATGAGCAAGCACACAAATGGGGGCAAATGATCATAATATGAAAATTCAGAAAGCCAAAAATGTCCATCACATCCCAAGTATGTTTCATGTTTGGAATAATTTCATTGGAAATCTGGTTGGAATTAACCCGTGAAGAATTGGCTAACATGTATTTATGGCATTGGCAACAAAGAACTAAATCATATGGAGGGAGACAACTCTCATATTCAACAATACACATCAATTGTAGCAACAACGTACTCAAAGAGCAACAATTTAAAAGAGATGCTACTTTTTAGTCATCTTTGCTAATAGTCTAGTTTGAACATCACCCAATTGACAGTGAAGAAACTTATGATGACAGACCAGGCAATGAAATGAACAATAGTCACCAGAGCATCAACGCATGCCAAACTAACATTTAATTTGAATTCAATGTCACTATAATTTATACTGGCTGGTTAAATCTCAGTATAATCAGTTCCGCCCTCGCCTCAGTGTCAATTATCATAATTTTCCTCCAGATTTTCCACCAGGATATTCCCCAAGACCCCACCTCTTACCATGCCAAAGCCTCTGTAAATGCTCTCATATATCCTAAACTTATTCAGAACATACATCAGACCCCATAGCATAACAAAAAAACCCACTAATGCAATTTCTAACGTTCCCATACGTGAATGGTAGTATAAATATTTCTACAATTAAGCATGATACGCTTGCATGCAAGATCATACCACATCCTACACCATAAAAATAAACAGTACAGGATGAAGAACAATCCTACAAAATTATTGTGACATATAAGAATGAAAGTAAATCCACAATACCCCTATGTCAACAATCAAGAGGGAGAGGGACAACAATCAAATTTAAGAGCGTACTAAAGAGGGAGAGGGGCAACAATCAAATTCAAGAGCGTTCTATGAGCATCAAATGAAAATCAAATGTAATATCTTCATATATGAAGAGCAAATTTCAACACACTTGCTTTGTCACTATAAATAGTCAAGTCACAACAACGCCAGCAATAGTACCCAAAACAAAATTCAATTTCACAACAAAGTTCGGTAATTTCCAACTCAAAGAAAAGCACGATAAAATGCACATGATTAACACATGACTGAAATGACCAGTCTTGGGAAGAAAATGTCCTCAAATCTAAATCATTTACATGACACAAACAGGTGAGGCAACGAACAGAATTCTCAACACAGATTTTTAATATGAACGCACATAGGAAAATGTCTGGCGTCCACAAATTCTATTTTGTTAATCTGTATGTTTCATCTAATGTTATACTCCCTCCGTTTCAATAGGATTGCAGCATTGGTGTTTTGTGTACTATTCACAGTTTAACTATGTCTCAAATTTTAATCATAGTTATAGAAGAAAAAACATAGTCATGTGAAATCTTGTTAGATTCGTCTAAACTTTAATTTTAGAATATCAACTTTTTATATTTTTTAGTTGTACACAATTTAAGTTATTAATCATTGAAAACGTAAATCGGCATGCATGCCAGACACCAATGGTGCAATCCTATTGAAACGGAGGGAGTATTGAACAAAGGGAACATTAATCAAATAAATTGGGCATCAAAAATCTCAACATAATCAAACACGGATGGAATAAAGAATACCAACACAACGAGAAATAAATAAAATGTAGAAGAAACTATCAATATCCAAAAAAGGGTTTCTCAAAGTCATCTGAAACAATGATCTTTAAGCAGAAATCAAGACAGATTGCAAAATATCCAAAAAAAAACACCACATATCGTACTTTAATGTCTAACTATAAAAGTACTTCTGATGATAATAAAAGCAATGAAAGCAGATTTACCACCCCCGATTCAACGGTAAGATTTCTGAAACCTGGCACGAGCGCCGCGTCCTCCAAATTTCTTCGGCTCACAGCGCCTCGGATCGGCCACAAGTAGAGTCCTATCGTATCTAACGAGGATATCCTTGATCTCCTTCTTCGACTGCTCGTCGACGTATTTCTGGTAAAAAGCTACGAGAGCCTTTGCAATGGACTGACGAATCGCGTATATCTGCGAGGTGTGACCGCCTCCTTTAACACGGATGCGCATGTCAACGCCGGCGAAGCGATGGCGACCGAGGAGGAGGATTGGCTCGAACGCCTTGTAGCGGAGGATCTCAGGCTGAACGAGCTCGATCGGTACTCCGTTGATTTTGATCAATCCACGGCCGCGCTTGCAGTGAGTGACGGCCACAGCCGTCTTCTTACGCCCGAAGCATTGAACGGATTCACTAGCCGGAGCCGCCGCCATGGTTGGAGTTTTTCAATTCTTCTCCCTGTGCGTGTGTGCGCGGCAGAGTGCGGAAACGGGGCGAGAAGAAACGATTATGGCATCAATTTGGGCCTTGAAGCCCATTGGATTATATTACTGGATTTGGGTAGTAAGAAGTGTATTCTTTATGTTTCGAAAGAAAAAAGGAGGCCCAAATATGTATTTTTTTTACTTTTTCTATTTTTTTTTTCTTTTTCTTATTTGGTGGAGTAGTAAAATTTAAGAAACTTAAAATAGAATTTAAAAAAATAGTATTTACTACATATTATACCTACCATCACAACTATAATCATCTTTCATACTTTTTATTAATATGAGAAGTAACTGTACAAACGACAATTTAATATCAAACGAAAATGCATATTAGTTCGGGTAAACCCGTTTAAATTCTCTCTAAATATAATTGTGTTTTTAGAAAGGTATAAAAGGTATTTTAGTATAATAAATATATGAAGATATGTTGAAGAAAAATAATTTTGGATGGTTTTAATATTCCCATTGAGGTTGTAAATATTAATTTTTCTGCTCATGATTCCTACCGGGAAAGTACAACCATCCGAACCAAATGTCCAATTACACTTTCGTTTTTATTCACAATGAAGTAGATGCGATGCGCAAACGAGACGACATACCTTTGGCTTTAAAATGTAATAAATTATATTCTACTCATTTGTTCCAGTTAAGTCGGAACTTTTCTTTCCTACACATACTTCCAATATATCTTTTTAACCGTTAATATATATTTGGATTGTTGTTTTTATATGATTGAGTATATTTTTTTTTGCTACAACGATAATAAAAATTACATTTTATTAGGAAAATAGTTTTTTTTTTTAAGTATGCTCAAATAAAATTATTTATCCTTTTTAAATTAATTAAAGTTATTTTTTCATTAAAAACTTTAAAAGTCCATGCATAGATTACGAGCAAAACAATCTAGTGAGAAATTACTATGACTCATCTGCCGTGGTCATTCTCATTTGTCAGCTAATGGCACGAGGGGTTGCCTCCAAGATGGTGCCAATGCATCTTGATTGGCACCATTGTGATATTTCATCATTCACCAGTCACTACAAAATCTAAATAATAATAATTATTAAATAAATAAATAAAATAACGCCACAACTATTTTCAATTTATTTTTTTCTTGGCTGACACTTGTGCATCACCTTTATAAAAAAGAAAAAATTATTCTCTGCTCTACGACTCAAGTAGGCTAAGTTGAAGTATTTAAATGATCGAGCTTTTATTGGTTGGCCTACCCGTTGAACAATATAATTTGCGCTACAACCATGCGGGCCTACCCATCAATTTGTCCATTCCCAATTACCGAAAAAATAAATAATCCCTCCAAGTGAAAATATTTGGTTGGACAAAATTGCTCAAATTTCAGATGTCTAACTTTTTCTTTAAAAAAAAATATTGGCTCTCATGTATGGTAAGATGTATGAGAATCCAAACCACACAAATTATAAATGGGTGATAAAGGGGAGGAATAGGGGGCTGAGTGGAAATCTAACTCTCAATCATAAAGTTGGAAATCAGGGAGAGGACCACTAAGCCAAATCTTCATTCCCTTCATATGACTAACTTAAAAGCTTAGGATTTACCTAATTAAAATATTCTCTTTCATGTAATTATATTCACATCCCGCTTTAGTTAGGGTGCGATTGCCCATTTTGACTTGATGTACTGCGTGCATCAAGTCCGTTGATTCAATTTGCAAATTGATGGTTGAGATTAACTTGAAGGTTAAAATAGTAAATTTGTTAGATTTAATTTTGTTAACAAACAATTGATCGTCTCTTCAGTCCACTTTTACTCTATTTTTTCTCTACACATTTCAATATCATCAATTGATCTTACATAAACTCCAATTTACTTAATTATGCTGCAATATATATATATATATATATCTTTGAACTGTTCATGAAAACGTACCTAAAATGTTCGAGTCACTGAATTGTTGATGAAAACGTCGTTGAATTGTTAATGAAAAGATTGTTGAATTGTTTCTGGCATCATCATTGAATTGTTCATGAAAGCGTCGATGAATTATTTTTGGTGGCATATTGTATATGGTCGCATCGCTGAATTATTCTTGATAGTGTCGCTGAATTGTTCTTGGTGTGGTCGCTGAATTCTTTTAGGTAGGCTCACTGAAATATTTTTTGGTAGCATCACTGAATTATTTTTGGTAACATCGCTGAATTGTATGTGGTGGCATCGCTGAATTCTACAAGGTATTGTCGCTGAATTCTTCTTGGTGTAGTCGCTGAATTCTTTTAGGTAGGCTCACTGAAATATTTTTTTGTAGCATCACTTAATTATTTTTGGTAACATCGCTGAATTGTACTCCCTCCGTTTATAAAAGATAGCTACATTGGTAAAATTGATACTATTCACCTAAACACTTTGATTTGAAGTTTTATCATAGATATACAAGTTAAAATATAGCCAAGTGAGATCTTGTTAGATTCGTCTCATCTTGTAGTTTTTAAATACCGAAGTTTTAGAATTTTTACTTCTACCGAATTTGAGTTATTAATGATTTAAATTGTGCATTGGACTGCGTGCTGGGTTGGTCAGTAGCTATCTTTAAAAAACGAAGGGAGTATGTGGTAGCATCGCTGAATTCTACAATGTATTGTCACTGAATTCTTCTTGGTGTAGTGGCTAAATTCTTTTAGGTGGGGCCACTGAAATATTTTTTGGTAGCATTACTGAAGTAATTTTGGTAACATCGCTGAATTGTATTTGATTGTGTCGCTGAATTATTCAATGTATCGTCGCTGAATTCTTCAATGTTGAATCGCTGGAATATTTTTGATAGCATCCCAAAATTATTTTTGGTAACATCTTTGAAATGCTATACGGAATAAATTTGTTATATTATTTACTAAATATTCTTGATCATAGATATAGATTACCAAATATTTGATATGATTTACCAAATATTAGATTGATAACATACTAAATATAGGGTTATATCTTCCGTTACATATTTTGTTGGAAAACTTTACCCTTTTCCATTTACAACCCTTGGATTTGAAATCAATGGTCCAGATTTTTGCTTTGATGTGCTGCGGATTTGTTCAATCGCACCATAACTGAACCCTTCACATCCGGTAATAAGTATTTCGATGAGGACTTGACTTAATGGTAAAGTTTCCTTACTCAAGATTAGGGGTTTGATTCTCCTCCTAGCCCACTATTCGTCTATTCCTCCCCTTTGTTACTTTATAATTTATGTGGCATTGGCTCCCACCAACTTTTTCTACCTGTATAAGTTGTTCAAGAAATTTTTTTAAAAAAAGTATTTCGATGGATTTTATTCATTTTCTAACAATGTTTTTTTCTTCATAAAAAAATGTCATTTATAAAGAAAAAATAACAAACAAATTCGATCAAAGCATACTTTGCAAAAAATAAAAAATAATATAAAATATATATGTAACATAGACTCACATAGCAGACCACGCCTGCCTCTTTAAGTAAAAAGTCTTGTGACTCATTTTTACCAAAAAAAAAGTACCCACCAAACTATGTTTGGGACATATTTAGAGTTTGGAGTTTAATGGTGAAAATAGTTTTAAATTGGAATAATTCTAAATTCTTACTTATGATTAATGGTTTGACTAGAGTTTAGAACTTTGAATTTGAAAGTGTAAAAGTTGAAGAATTTTCGAGTTTAGAGTTTAGCTGTAAGAATAGAAAATATTTAATATTTTTACAGTAATTTTTTGATTTCAAACGCTAGCGTTTAGCGTTTTTATCAAATGCTGCCTTAAATGAAAAACAACACTAAGTTATAAAGGTTAGTTATATTGTTCTATTATTCAAACATATTTGGAATGTTTGGGAGCCGCCGGATCCACTAGCGGATAGCGGATCCGGAGAGAGAATTGTCTCACAATCTGCTCTCCAAATCTGTTATCTACTAGTAGATCTGCTGACTCCCAAACATCTATATTGTATTTTTTTAGAAGCCAATGAAGGCCTGGAAAATGGTGGTGGGAGCTCATGCCACACAATTACAAAGGAAACAAAAAGAAGAGATAAGGGGCCGGGTGGGAATTCGAACACCAACCTATAGATTGAGAATTGGGGGAGTTACCAACCATGAAGGTGCATATTAAGCAAAGTGTCCACAATATGCCATACATCCTTAGGATCGCCCTTCATTTTATTTTGTTATTCGTTTTGTACTCGGTCACATAGGTTGGAAATTAACACAAAGTCGGCAATAAATTAAAATCGATGATATAAAGATATAAAAGTAGTCATACAAATTTGATACATGAGTGAGTGATTAGGTGAGGCGGCGGCATAGGGTAATTCCATCGCCCACAGGGAGTTGGCAAATCTCAACCCTGGGATCAACTGCAAGAGCCCTGTTGAATTCCAACACAAAGTCCCTATAGTATCGGACGTACTTTCTCAGTGGGGCATCTGCTGGAGCAACCACAGACCCGTTCCACAGGGTATTGTCATATCCAATCACACCTCCTATCTTCACTAAATCTATCAGTCGTTTGTGGTAATTCACATAGTTGTCTTTGTCTGCATCCACAAATATAAAATCGAACGCCCCCTGCTGCTTGCCCTGCCGCAGGATCATAAATAAAATTTATTATTACTACTTTCCATTCCATTCCATTGTTTGATATTTTAGTATGATAGCACATAACAAAGTTGGCAATTTTAAGTTAAACATGCTTGATTTCTAATCCTTAACTGGCGATGGAAAATGCCGATCTATGAATAAAGCAGTGGCGGATCCAAAAAATAATGTAAGTGGTGTCACAAACATTATCCTTTGGACCATACCGTAGAAATATGAATTTAGAATTTCGGAGTTGAGGTTGCAAGATTGTATCACACTAGTTTAATGAACTAGTATTTTAAAATATATTAAATTTAATAAAAAATTAATAAAAGTTTCATACTCCTATTAATAATTTTTTTTAAAAAAAAATTAAAATTATAAGCATAATTATATAAAGTGAAGAAGAAAAAGACAGTTTTCTTTTTAAAAAAAGGGTTTTACTATCTTAAATCATAAATGGGTTATTACTATATTTATTAAACTTTAATTTATAAAAATACTATATAATCCTGCGGGCCCAATAATATAAAAGGAAGCCCAATACATTTATTTTAAAAAATCAAATCCAATAGCACCCTTTCTTCAACCTCTCGCCCCCTATTATTCTCTCTGCAACTTTTCCTATACAGATTACTACAGTATTGCGCTTGACATCTCTTGCTCTACTGCATTTTTGGTGGGTGCACCAGGGGATAATCGAGAAAAAATTAGCAATAGTGGGTCACGTTAGAAATTCAAGTGGGTGCACTGTACCGACCGTTTAAAAACTTGAGCTTGAAAAATAAATCTAAGTGGTGTCCCGTGCCCCGGTAGTGATAACATAGATCCGCCCCTGGAATAAAGGGCGTCTTTTGATCTCCCTACAGTAGAAACGGCAATGGGCCCGGTTCGGGATGGGGAGTAGTATAGTATTTCCATCCCCATCCCCAATAGTATCTTTAATCCCCATTGGGTATTATAATTTCTCCGATCCCCATTTGGAACCCATTGGGGATTCATTTTACAGAATCAATTTTTTGAAACTTTAATATTAAACCACAAACACAAATTTTTTAACAATAAATTATATAATCCATCTCAAAAGTTCATAATTGTTTCCAATATATAATAATCAACCTATCAAACTATATTTTGGATTCTAAATACTCAAATTCACATAATAAAGTTCGATAATTCATGCAATATAATAATAAAAAATAAATCCACAAATAGAGGTTATATTAGGATTTAGTTTTTATTTTTTATTTTTAAGTAATGGACTTTAGTAAAAATCAATAAAATATAATACAAAAAATATTAAAAATAATATATAAAATATATCGAGGATGGGCCAGGGCGGGAACTACTTCCCTGTCCCCGTCCCCATCCCCGAAAAAATTCCCGAAAGAATCCCCGATCCCCAGCCCATCCCCAATAATCTTCCCGCAAAACAGTTCCAAAAATATGGTTTTCGGTTTTCACCATCGGGTACGATTTTTTTTTGCCATCCCTACCCTACAGTCCTGCTATGTTTTTGTAGCCAACGCTCTAGCTAGTTGTCCTTACCTAAAATGACATAATAGTAGTAGAAAGAAAGGGGAAAAGAATCTTCATTATTCTTAAATTAGATGTGACTAGGAAAGGAGAGATAATACAAATTAAGTACGAAATTTTTAATTAGAAATATTAAAAGAATATTCAACTTTTAATTATTTACTTCCTCCGGTCCCACTATTTATGTCTCAAAACTTTTGAGCATACTATCCAGTACATTTGTTTAACGATTAATGGGGATGTTTGGAAGTGAGCGGATCTGCTGGTAGATAGCTGATTAGAAGAGCAGATTGTCTTACAGCTCTATCTTCGAATCTGCTATCCGCTAACTCCCAAACATTATAAATATCTTAAAATGTGTATAAGTAAATATTATATAAAATATAAAATCTGAAACTACATGATTGGACGAATCTAACAAAAATGAACATGACTTATTTGTTTTTCACAATCGCGATTCGCGATAACATTAAGTCAAAATTGATCAATAAACAATGTCAAAAGTCAAAATGTGACGTAATTGTTGGGACAGAGGAAGTATTTATTTATTTTTAAAGTTCTATAATAGAGTATAATGGAGCCGTTATCCAAAAAAAAGTTCTATTATGGAGCAAATTTTTGTCCCTTTTTTTTTTTTTTTTTTTCTGTCTGTCTACTGTGTTTGTCGGCACTGTAAACTTTTTTACTTTTGAAGCCATAAAAAAAATTCAATTTTAAAAATACCGACAAGGAAATATTGTCAATTAGTGACCTATCCATTCCTGGCCCCTTCCATAAATAAAAGCAGTAAATGCATAAACTAAAATTTTTTATATATAGATATCATAAAATTACGTAATTATATTATTCTAATCAAATTCATCATATTAATGTTATATTAAAGTTCACACCTAAATTAATAAAAATAAAATATTGATAATATCATAAGACATAGGGTATAAAAATTGATAACATCATAAGACAGAGTATAAAAATTTATGGATGGAAACTTCATACTTAAAACTTGGTGAAGTTACTTTCAACTAAAAAAATTCAGGAGAAGTAAGAGTATATCTTAAGGTATTTCATTCATATAGAATGCGAACGTCATTAGACTTTCTCACTGAGAGATGCTCATTATACTTGGTGAGATTAAGTATTACTTGCTCTCTCTCCTCTTTTTTATTTTTTTTTTAATTTTATTTTTTTAATTAGAAAAATCTTTGAGAATGTCATTTGAAGTCTTCATCCACGCACTTAAGAAACTGCAATTCTTTCTTAAAAGAAATTATGAAGATTATTCTAATACTCCATATATCATTATGAATTTGAAACTCCACAATAATATGATCAGAGAAGACTTACATCTGCAACCATTTGATCTAAAAAAGGCAAAGCAGGGCCTTCTTTGAACTCAATTTTGTGAGCAACTCCAGCCTTCTCAATTACGGGCAATCCCAGTTCATAGTTCTCCCTGTTTATGTCCATTGCCAATATCTGCACCAAGAACACCCACATTTGGATTAAAGTATTCCTATCACATTTTCCATAGCATTCACAAATCTCTCAATTTAATTGTCTGTGTAATCTCAACAACATTATGTACGGTACCTTTTCCAAAATGAAAAGTTGACACAAATACCATTAGTACTTTCGAAAATGGATGAAATAGTTATACCTTTCCATCATCAGGCAGAGCAAGCGCAGTAGCCAACAGAGAGTAACCTGTGTAGACTCCAATCTCCATCGTGTTCTTCGCGTTTATCAGCTTCAGCAGCATGTTCAGAAACTGTCCTTCATCTGCAGACGTCGTCATAATATTCCTACATATATATATACATTTCAATAATTTGTTGAAACAATAAATCACCAATTCAAATCCAGAAAAAGCACTTAGGACGTGATGAATTACACTAACCATGGATGGTTGGCGGTTATTTCCCTCAATTCTTTCATCGCCTCCGGCTCTCTCGGATAAACACTGGTTTCTAGAATATACTGCAAAAAAGCGAGCGCGCAAATCGAATCAATCCTCCATTAATTTGCAGTTTTACATCACGCTTGCAAAATTCCAATTCACCATTTACAGAACAATTTAAGTAGATTGTGTGATTGGTTTGATTGAGGTTACCTGGTAGAGAGCATCGCTTTGCAAAAGGCTCTTGTGGCCGACTTCCTGATGCCTAGCTGGTTGATTTTCCGTGGACTCGCCATTTGCTGCCATTTCCTGGCCTGGAATTTGAAGTTATTCACTTATTTGGTCTGTTGAAGGGGAGAGTGGCCGAGGGAGCATATTATATAAACGTTTGAGTCCGATCTGATGGGCTGGTGTGAAACGATAGCCATTGCCTACCTGGCCGGGGGTTGTTGGAGCCTTGAAGTGGAAGTGGATGTGGGGCCCTTAGTATTTGGTAAGTGGGGTCAGGGAGATGAATACTAGTAAAGACTAGGGGTGAAAGCAGGACGGATAATTCCCGTCCGATCCGATGCCGTATTCGATTATATTCGAATTCAAATTCGAATTCTTATATCCGGCGGATATTTGGCGGATACGGGACAAGATATGGGATTGAAAATATTCGCCCGTATCCGAAAAAATCCGAATATCATGCGGATATTATCCATATTTTCTATCCGAATATTCGAAAATTTATATATGTTTATATGTATATTATAATATATTATATTAACTATAAAATAAGTAAGTAATACTATATGTATAAATATAATCAAAAGCTTGAAAACTATATGTAATTAATTAAATCAAATCATATTAATCAATTTGACTACATCATTAGGTTCTTTGCATCTAAAATGTAGTACGTAACATCTTGTAGTGATGCTATTTAGATGTCTTGAACGAAAACCTAATGATATTGGCGTATATTCCGAGATCTCTTAAAAAAATATAAAAAAATTATAAGATTATCCGAGTTCAAATCCGAATCCATCTCGTATCTGTTTCCCGATATATTCGAATTCATATTTGTATCCGGCCTATTCGTATTCGATTCCGTATTCGACAAAAAAAATATGGGATAGGATACGGGACGAGTACTATCCGCTCGTATCCGTCCCGTTTTCACCCCTAGTAAAGACTTAACTTTCTGACTTACTCTAAGTATTTTTTTTTTGGTATTCGACAAAGGTATGTAGGAATTCAAACCACATAAATTACAGAAACAAATAAAGAGGAGAGATAGTGGTTGGATGGGAATCGATTGGAATGTAGGAAACATGACCATTTGATTTCTACTCTAGATATTTAGGTACATGAAAGTTAAATAGTACCTCTATTACTAAAATACAGTATTTAATTAGCATTGGATTTATTTAAAGAAAATATATAGGTGACAAAAGTTGAAGATTTGCACCTTTATATTCATAACACTAGCACCAAGTTGGGTGATCCCGTGCCAGTGCCACTATGCTACCTTTGATACACTTGAAATTGATATTTAAAATTTGAATTGCAGTTTAACTATTAGGTGTTTAAATTAAATTATTAATCTTATTTAATTAAAAATAGTTTTTATTATATTAAATCTACAACGAATGTATTTAAATTTAATTACTCGATCAATACTTATAATTGATTAAATAAAATAATAAATTGTCCCAGTAATCAGTAATCAAAACTTTGATGTTATCTTACCAATAATATTTAACTTGAACTGTATCATCTTATTAGCCACTTAAGCAAGATATAGAACTTGAAATGTTACTTTTCTTTCTATCAACTTTGTTAGTATTATCCAACCTGTAATAAGCCCCCATGTAAAAGTGCCCGTATATCAAATATGGAAAACCATTTAACTCTTTATTTGATGATTTGGGATGCACTCTTGTGTTCTGTTCCACCTTTTCATTTATTAAATAAAAGCTTTTATTTCTCGTAATTCAATATTCACCTCTTGTTGACATTAGAAATTAGAATTTGCAAATTTCCGAGTTTAAACAGTTCAACAGTATGTGTTAATTGTTGCAACTAAATTTTGCTTAGTTGAATACTCCACCGGAGAATTGTGCGGCGGTGTGTTGATTGCAATCTTATTAAATTGTGTGAGCATTATTTTGAAATTTGAAATTGTATAATATGGAGCAATGGTTATGGTTTGACATTGTTTTGACTTTTAAGGATTTTATATGAGGCTACGCTGCATGTGAAGGGATGACCATGAAATTGAAGACCAATTCATGCATCACTAAGAAAAACTGATTTTAGTGATGCCATGCCCCTTCAAAAACGTCATTATAAAATTAAATTTCGCAATTATTTTATTCATATTTTAGCGATATCAAAAGAGTGTTACTAGAGAATGTAATATGGTTGCTGATCATCTCCTTGGACATCGTACTCCTAAGGGTAGTATAGAATATTTTACGACACCTCCTGAGTGGGTCTCTAATGTACTTGAATGTGATCTGCTAGATTTGTATTGTTGCAATCTAATTTTGGAATAAAATGGCTCCGGCCCTCCACTTCTCTCGAAAAAGAGCGCCCCCAACTACATTTTTCTTTTTTTTTAAAAAAAAAAAAAAATTGTGCTAGTCATTGGTTGCCTTGTTCAAGACAAATATATATATTGTATATATATAGAGGGAGTATATTGTATGGTTCACCTAGGAATATCACGAGTTTGTAGTTGGCGAATTTACTAGTTTGATCATCACAAAGTTGTATTTTTTTTTATAAGCCATTAAAAGCCTGGAAAAGGATCATAGGAGTCTATACCGAAAGAGAATAAAAAAGAGTGATAGGGGCCCGCCTGGGATTCGACCCCACAAAATTGTAAAATTGTTGGCCAATCTGCATTTTAAAAGAAAATGAAATACAGAAAACACAAATATTTGAGAAGCCCAAGGCCCAAGAAACCTATGGGCTGTGGCTTTACATAAGTAGGCTGTCCGGACTCGGAAATGCTATTCCAAAATGAAAACTGGAAAGTGTTTAAGATGTCATGGCCACGTTTATTTTGAAAGATTATAGTAGCAGTGGCGGACGCAGAAATTTGCAGGTGGTAGGGCTGAAATTTACTTTAATAAAAAAAAAACTCCCCGTCTCATTTCAAATGTTCACATTCTATTTCGGTCCGTCCCACTACAATTGACACATTTTCTTATTTAAACTTTTTTTGCTCTTTCAAATAAACATCACATCAACTATTTACTCCACATTAACACAATAATTTATTCTATCTAAAATACCGTGTCCAAAAGAAATGGGACGGAGGAAGTATATGATTTCTTGTTTGGCACACTAAAACACACATGAAATGGCAAAAAATATCAAAGTTATGAACATTTTTTTCTCTTTTACATTCACACAAAATTAATAACTCTTTTCAATTATATGGCATTCACAAGATATTAATTTTAAGTTGCAAGGCTTTAAAAAAAACTCATTTGTAGTAGGGCTTTAGAAACCAATTAATAATATACTAATATAATAATTACTATAAATTTAAAATAAATAAATACTATATATATTAAAGAAAAAAAAAAGAAGAAGGTGGGGCTGGAGCCCCACCCAGCCTAGGCGTGGATCCGCCACTGT
Organism: Hygrophila difformis; assembly: GCA_030278955.1. NCBI lineage: Eukaryota > Viridiplantae > Streptophyta > Magnoliopsida > Lamiales > Acanthaceae > Hygrophila > Hygrophila difformis. The sequence goes on from JAOANR010000004.1 coordinate 51,713,448, forward strand.
ATAGTAGTATTAAATGAATTTTCTTATTCAAACTAATTACATAATTAGTTCGTAGAATTTTTTGCTACACATCCAGGTATTAGTTCATACTTCATAGAATTAAATCCTTGTTAAGAATAAACTTTTATTGGGACGAGAACTTGATCCAGTAATCAAGTCCGTTATAGTTGATTGTTTGATTCCTTGCCCGGCCTCCTCCAATCCCTTGATTTTTTCCTTTTGTAATTTGTGTAGCTTGTACTCCCACACCCCCTTTCTCCTCATAATTTATATTCCGGCGTGATTTCAGTGACAAAACTCATAACCTTGCATAAATTTTTGCTACGACATTCACCCATGCAGTTTTGTTTGATATATGTAAGAAATTTATTATCGTTGATTATAATGAATACTGTGAAAATGCATAAAAAAAAAAAAAAAAAATCAATTTGAAGCACCATACTTTTTACACACTCAGCACAGAGGGGTCACTTTGATAACGGAATCTGAATTGATCCATTCAAAGGGACACATCTTTACATTGTGCTTATACTTTAGTGGACCAAATTTGATGCACAAACACAAAATACAAAATACAAAGCAAGAAAGAAGATGATGGAGAATGAGAGAAAGGCAAAAAATTCCAAAGGCCCATGTGAGAGATTCCACTTTCATGGTCTCAATATATGAAATAACCATGTGACACTATCACATTCACAGATGTGTACCCCTCACCCTTTTCTCAACACACCAATGATACAAACATACATATACATATGTGCATATACTCATATATATATATATATACTTTTGCCTGCCTTTTTTTCAAATTTCTTCACATCCCTTTTTCTTTGATTTTATTTGTTTTGGGACCAGGTCATGCTGTGTGACAGATTGAGTGGTCATTATATTGTGAAAAGTACTTCTTCTACTACAATAGTGTATAGATACACAGACCAAGTCACCACCAACATGCCATTATTCCAAATAGACAGACACAATGGCAGGCAGTCTTGTCCATAAGTCAATGGAAGTTGAGCCATCAGTTTTACTCTCCTTTGCCCCACTCTCATTTTCTTGTGACTTTCTTCAGCCAAGTGTTGTGTCATGTGTGTACCTGTAAGCTGTAATGATAAGTGCAGCAAGAGATAAATGGATACATCATACATGATACATATGTATGTGTATTAACCTACATTTAGCAGTTCATGCATGAAAAACACAGAACTAGATCATGTTAGTTACTCCTCCATTATTTAACATTTTTTTGTAAATTGAGGAATAGGAGTAGAAATTCAGTCAAGAATTGGCACCCCACCAATTCATGGCAGGATAATTTTTAAAGATTGGTGTAGCTTCCATGCTTTAGGCTAGCTGTGATGAGTTTGATAATTATTAAGATCCTTTTAATTTTGTGTACTGGTGTTTGATGTGCCTTTGCTAATTGTTTATTAAACCACTTTTTACATACTTTAAGCTGCTTTTAAAGCCATTCTCCCATTTAAGAATTTGATTCAAGAATTTTATCAACCCCACGTAATGACTCTTCGGTGTTCTTTACTTCACTGATGTTGCTTTTTTCCATCATGAACTGCAAAATATTATAACTAATTAAAGCCAAAAGTTCGAATAAATTGGGATGATGATTGTTGGATTTCAATAATTTTCCAGCATGTAGATTACTTGTTTTAATCGATAGGACTCGTAAAGCATTAGCTAGGACTATTCGAGGGCAATGTTATCCATATATGTTGCGTGTCATTTTTCTTTTTTATTTATTTATTTATGTATTTTATTTAAATTACCTAATACTATGTTGGTTCTTCCTCTATGGACATAAATTTGAGTTATTTTTTCAGTACTGATTGAATTTATTATCTATTTTGATCACCATATTTGACCTTCTGTCTCTGTCATTGCGTCACCATTTTTGAATTCTATGGACAAATCTCAATCAGTTAAATAGTAACACTAATAATAGTGGTTAGTGATAGCAATATGGATATATGCTGGTATCTTGCTATTGAATTTAGTATTTAAAGTACAGTTATAGTAGAATATAGTTATTATTATAATAAAAATTAAATAAGTATTTCAATCCAATTCATCATACATCACTAGTGGATTAGCAACCAAAAGTAGTAGTATTACTATTTTCAAGTCATCTAGTTGAGTTTATATTTGTTTAGTAAAGGCCCCGGTGGCTTAAACAAACGAAAAGTATCCATAATCACAACCAGAATAATAAAATCCAATGAATTTAAAGAAAACCACAATAACAATACCCGGATTTTCTTTTTAAAAAAATGTTAATTGCAAAATATAGTAGATACCTCTACAGTCTACACAGATTGCATGACTAATTTCGTGTGATTTCCACTTGGGAAATGAAACTTTGTTGGGGGAATAATTTATATTTACTACAGATCACATATAGTACTTCATATATTATTTGACACTATTAATAATATACTATACTCCCGGTATTTTTCTTTTGAAAATATACTTTAGAAAGTATGACACCCCCAAAGTGCCAAGTGCCAAGTCCCAACCATTCGGATGTCATCTAAAAAAACATACTATACCAAAGGTAATAGAAACATTTAAGCAGAAATTTGAATAAATTAAAATGGATAATAATAGTATTATACTCATAAATCAAAAGGCTACGACGTCGTCTGGGGGAAGGTCATCGGAATAATGTGGCCAGGAGTCGCGCAGCAGCTTCAACAGCATTTGAGCTTTCCGCTTCGCCCTCTCCGTGCAGTCACTCTGCACCAACAGCAGAAGTTGCGTCATCACCCCCGCTGCCACCGCCTCTTTCTGCGCTTTATCCGACACCGAGCACACCGACAGCAATGCGCCAGCCGCGTACTCCGTCGCGCGATCCGAAATTTTTAGGATGATCTTCACCAGAAGGGGAACCGTTAGCGCGTGCGCCTCAAACGCCGCGCATCCTGACGGAATCCGGCAGAGGAGCTCCACCGTCGCCAGAGCTCTTTCCGAGTCGCACTTCTCGAACTCTGGCAATTTGTCAATCAGCGCCTCCACGGCGCCTGCCGCGACCGCCTTGTGGCGGTGCTGCTTCGCCAAGCACAGAGCGAACAGAGATTTGATTCCGGATTTCAACGCTCGCGGATACGCGAAAGGATAGTTCAAAATCCCTACGATTCCGTCGAACACGCCGTCCGCATTGCTTATCTGCGCTCGGAGCTCTGGCGACCGAATCCCCGCTGCGATGATCTCAATCATCGTCGCTGAATTCACACGGACGTCGATCGACGAATGGAACAGTAAATTCACCAAATATCCAATCCGTTTCGAATCAGTAGCTACAAACATACACTCCGACTCGGAAAGCGTGAACATCGACAGAATCGCCAGCGATTCGTGACTCAACCCCGCCGCCTCCACCGCCACACTTCCCCCATCCCCAAACGCCACATCCAGCAGTACCTCACGTGCGTTGCTGGCAGCAATAATCGCACGATTCTTCTCCGAGTCACGCGCCAATCCCCTCAGCTTCCTCAACGCCGAAATCCTCAATTCATACGGACTCGATCCAGACGAAGCTTGATTCAACAAATTCCTCACCAAAGCCGGCTCGGCGGGCTGCTTCGGAGTCGGAATCCGCTCCACTCCAAACGAGCGGTTGGCGACGCACCAATCCTGAATAAGGCGGCGAAGCGTGTGGTTGGGGATGAGCGTGAAATCCGTGAGCTTCAGCCTGGTAACCGGACACGTGGTATTCCCTGTGGCGACCCAGTACTCTATGCTCGAACGATCGTACGTCTGACCGGTAGAAACAGTAACGGGGTCGCGCATCAATTCAAGCGAAATTGGACACCGGAAGTGGTAGGGAATCTGCACGCCGGTATCCAGCGGCTCCAAACTCACAGGCATGTTCTTTTCTTGTCACCCCTTTGCCAAATTTACTGATAGATGTTTGATTATCTGAAAATTCTAAAAGGGAAAAAGAATAGGAAAAATGGATAATATAAAATAACAAGGGACAAAGAAGTGAGAGTGATACTAGAATAAGAGAGGAGAGGACTGCAAATTCTTTTGAACAATGGTGGTGGAGCGATGGTATTATATACGAAGTGGGAACAGAGGGACATTTCTCTGTAGTTGTTCTGACGGGTTTGTACTATTGTGAGTAGCTAACCATTTCTGACCTGACCTGACCTCACCTGATTCTCCACACGGGGGGTTTATTCTTAACTCGAGATGAGGTTGGCTGCTTTGGTTTATGGGGTTCCTGGTCAAGAAAACGTATGTGGGGACTATATGTGGGTATGGTATAATTTAGATTGTTTCATTATTTCAATAATTTTACTTTTAAATTTGTAAAAAAAGTGTAGTCTTTTTCTAAGGCATTAAATTAAAAATAGTTAAAAACAATAATTACATGTTAACTGTGTGTGTGTGTGTGGAGTAGCGTCGCCTAAAGAGTAGAGATTGCTTACTTTAATTAGGGAAGCGTAGGGAGGGATAACAGAGTTAGGGAAGGGAGTAATACTAGTTGTAAAATGGAACAACAGCTGGCAAAAGGTGTTGGATATGGGGAAGTGACAGGTGGTCAAAGGTGAACAGGAGAATGTGCTGGGTAACACCTTGTCTTTGTCTCTCTGCTTTTTTCTTTTTTCCTTTTCTTTGTTTTATTTTTTGGACTTTTATACTATAAGAACCTAGAAAGTAGTAGTAGTAGTAATAATAAAGGAAAAAATGCTAGTGACTTTAATCCTGTTAAAAGTAAGGTGTATAAAATTAAAACGGAGGTGTTATGCATGTAAACAAGATTGTGAATGTCTAGTGTTCAACATGTGAATATCCATGTTCATGCCTTGATCATAAGGTTAGACATGTGAAAGTCTTGAAATGCATATGCCTTGATTATGAGGTTAGTAAATAGTGAGAGGATAAAAAAGTTTATAAATAGCCTATGTAATGTATTGAGAAAAGAGAGAAAAAATTTTATGCAAGCTTAATACTTGTTTCATCTCATGCCATAATTGTTAGTTGTTACACTTTATCCATTTTATTATCCCACCTTTAAACTTCATTTCTTTCACCATTTAATCCCAATTTCCATTACAATACTTCCACTATAAACACAAGCTAATAAGCCATATACCATTTTATTATACACATACATAAATAAATATAGTTATTTCTATAACACGTTATCAGCACGAGCTCTATTAGAGTTTGCCAATTCTACCAAGGTTTTGTTGGAGTTCTGTTGTAAATTTGATTCATACCGGGGTTCTGCCAAAATTTTTCAAATCCAGAAGAAAATCACTTGAGGTAATATATTACAACTATTTTCAATATCAGTTATGACTAATTTTTCAAAACAGGAATATATGCCGTTGGAAAGATCCGGGGATTAATTATTTATCTTGAAATATGGATATAAAGATTTATTTGGAAACAATGGGTCTAGAAAAGACCATTATAAAAAAAAATACGGCCACAGGCCTAGACCGCAGAAAAAAAAAATACGGCCACAGGCCAAGACCTAGAAAAACAAAACGGTCAAAAGATCATATTGGTCTATATATGGGAAATAAGCATTTTGCCAATTCTTATTTTTGATAAGAGATAGTGACAGTTCCCTTAATGTGGGGGCAAATGGCAGCTCTTTGATAAAATAAAGATTTTTGGCTGAAATCCCAAATGCGGGGCATCATAATGACTGCAAGACTATAAGTCTGTAAATGATATAAATCAGTCATGTTTAGAATAATGTCACGATTGAGATATGTGATAATATATTAATAAAAATGACATTAATACCAACAGAGTCCATAAATCTTAGTTCGGTTATACCAACAGATTTCGTGGGTCTTTAGTTTGGTGTGTACTGACAGAGTCAGATTCTTAAATGGCAAAATAATTGCCAGAAATTATGCCTCTAAAAGGCGAAGCAATTGAAGAAAAATGCTATCAATATGGCAGGAGGACATAGTCCCATAATTTGTCGTACGACTAATGAATTGGTACTAGTTACCGAGAATTATTGATAAATAAAGCAAATAAAGGTTGAAATAAACCTTGCTAAAGTACGACAATATAAATATTACAAAAGGCCATTATTGATATGCTAAATATATCATCGAAAGATATACAAATTTCTTCAATGATACAATATTATTATATTGTTTTTATTACGCTTTGAATTTTTTAATTTCTGCTATATTATTATGCATTGTGTTGTTTCACTTATATTTAATCTTGTTTTAATATTAATTATATCTTGTTTTAATTACAGCAAAATGGGGAATTATAAAAGTGATAATATATGTCTTATTGATAGTGCTTCAACGCACACGATACTAAAAGACATAAGGTATTTTTCCAATTTAAAAATGGGAGATACAAGCATAAACACAATATGTGGTAGTGCAAATATTATACAAGGAATTGGCACAGCCAACCTTATTTTCCCAGAGGGAACAAAATTAATTGTGAAAAATGCACTCCTATCTCCCAAGTCTCGAAGAAATTTATTAAGTTTTAAAGATATCCGAGAAAATGGGTATCATCTCGAGACATCGACTTCAGAGAATGTCGAATATTTATTAATTACAAATACCACACATGGTAAGAAATATATATTGGAAAAATTACCAGCTCTGTCTTCTGGATTGTATTTTTCAAAGATAAATACAATTGAAAATTATCACTTAGACCACAGGTCTAATATTCCCCAAATAAACCAGAGGTTTATTAATGGCCAGAGGCCCACTAATATATATCATCCCAAAATAGGCCAGAGGTCTATTGGAAGCCATATGTTTACTGATGAATATATGATATGGCATGATCGCCTAGGCCATCCCGGCTCTACAATGATGAGGCGAATTATTACAAATAGTCATGGCCATTCATTAAAGGGACAAAAATTGCTGCAACATAATGATTATATATGTGTTGCTTGCTCCCAAGGAAAATTAATTTCCAAACATTCACCAACAAAAGTGGGAACTGAAAGCCCCAGTTTTCTTGAAAGAATTCAGGGCGATATATGTGGACCTATAGATCCACCATGTGGACCATTTAAATATTTTATGGTGCTAATTGATGCATCAACACGATGGTCCAATGTTTCATTATTATCATCTCGCAACCATGCGTTTGCAAAATTACTTGCTCAAATTATTAAATTACGAGCACAGTTCCCTGATTATACAATAAAAAATATCCGATTGGATAATGCTGGTGAATATTCATCCCAGAGGTTTGATGAATACTGCATGTCAATTGGCATAACAGTTGAGCATCCTGTTGCTCATGTCCATACACAGAATGGACTTGCTGAATCGCTTATAAAGCGTTTACAATTAATTGCCAGACCATTATTAATGAGATCTGGATTGCCATTGACAGCTTGGGGGCATGCAATATTACATGCAGCAAAATTGGTGCGGTTAAGGCCGACACATTATCATGAATACTCCCCTATACAATTAACATTTGGGCATGAACCCAATATATCCCATCTCATAATATTTGGTTGCGCTGTGTATGTCCCGATTGCACCACCTCAGCGCACAAAGATGGGTCCCCAACGTAGATTGGGAATATATGTCGGGTATGAATCACCATCGATTATTCGATATCTCGAACCATTAACTGGTGATTTATTTACTGCGAAATTCAAAGATTGTCATTTTGACGAATCTCATTTCCCGACATTAGGGGGAGACAGAAATCAACCAAAGAAAGAAAAAGAAATCAACTGGAAAACACCGTTAGATTTCTTCGATCCTCGTACAAATGATTGTGAACTAGAAGTACAAAGAATTGTACATTTGCAGAGTATTGCAAATCAATTGCCGGACGCATTATGCGACTCTAAAAGAGTAACAAAATCTCTTATACCGGCAGCAAATGTTCCTATCAAAATTAATGTCCCAGAGGGACCAATTACAAGTGCCAAAGATGAATCTACTGCACGCTTGAAGCGTGGTAGACCACCAGGTTCAAAAGATAAAAATCCTCGAAAGAAAAGAGGATCACAAATAATTGAAAGTGACAAAATTACAGAAAATATTCCAGAGGAAAAAGAAGCTCTTGAAGAGCAAGTAGCTCCAGATGAGCAGGAACTTGCAGCTCCAGAGGAAAATGAACTTGAAAATAATGAAATATCAATCAATTTTGTCACAAGCAGAAATGTTTGGAATCGAGATGCAATTATCATAGATAATGTATTCTCGTACCACATAGCACTTGACATCATAAATGATGACGAGGATCATGAACCAAATTCGGTTGATGAATGTCGGAAAAGAAAAGATTGGCCAAAATGGAAAGATGCAATCCAATCTGAATTGGATTCCCTGGCTAGACGAAATGTGTTTGGACCGATTGTCAAAACACCAGAAAATATAAAGCCAGTTGGATACAGATGGGTTTTTGTAAGAAAAAGAAATGACAAAAATGAAATTGTCAGATACAAAGCGAGATTAGTCGCCCAAGGGTTTTCACAGAGACCCGGATTTGATTATGATGAAACATATTCCCCCGTAATGGATGGAATAACATTTAGATATCTTATCAGTTTAGCAGTCCATCAAAATCTTGAAATGAGATTGATGGATGTTATTACTGCGTATCTATATGGAAATTTAGATACAGATATCTATATGAAGGTCCCAGAGGGATTAAAAATGTCAGAGACATATGAATCAAATCCTAGACATATGTATTCCATCAAATTACAAAAATCCCTATATGGACTGAAACAGTCCGGGCGAATGTGGTATAACCGACTCAGTGAGTCATTGATACAAGAGGGTTATACAAATGACCCAATTTGTCCATGTATTTTCATTAAGAAAAATGGACAAGGGTTTGTAATCATTGCAGTTTATGTTGATGATCTCAACTTGATTGGAACTCCAGAGGAGCTCCAAAAGGCTATTGAATACCTAAAAAAGGAGTTTGAAATCAAAGATTTTGGTAAAACCAAATCATGTCTTGGTCTGCAAATTGAATATTTAAATAATGGAACTTTTGTCCATCAAACAGCTTATACTCAGAGAGTATTAAAGCGATTTTATATGGATAAAGCACATCCATTGAGTACTCCAATGGTCGTAAGGTCACTTGATATAAAAAAGGATCCGTTTAGACCACAAGAGGAAGATGAACAAATTCTTGGACCAGAGGTCCCATATTTAAGTGCCATAGGTGCTTTAATGTATCTTGCAAACTGCACTAGACCAGATATATCATTTGCAGTAAATTTATTAGCGAGATTCAGTTCATCTCCTACAAGACGACATTGGAATGGAATTAAACATATATTTCGATATCTCCAAGGAACTATTGATCTTGGGTTATTTTACCCAAATGACTCTCGACATGAAATAATCGGCTTTGCTGATGCCGGATATTTATCAGATCCACATAAAGCCAAATCTCAAACTGGCTATGTTTTTACATGTGGTGGTACTGCAATTTCATGGAGATCAATGAAGCAGACTTTGACTGCTACTTCGTCAAATCATGCTGAAATTTTAGCAATCCATGAAGCCAGTCGAGAATGTGTATGGTTGCGATCTTTGATGCACCATATATTGAAAAATTGTGGCATGGCTACTGAAGAAAAAATATCCTCAACAGTTTTATATGAAGACAATGCAGCTTGTATAGCACAATTGAAGGGAGGGTATATTAAAGGAGATAGAACGAAACACATTTCACCAAAATTTTTCTTCACTCATGATTTACAGAAAAATGGTGAAATAGATGTGCAGCAAATCCGTTCAGCTGATAATCTTGCGGATTTATTTACCAAGGCACTACCAACAGCAACATTCGAAAAGTTGGTGAAAAGTATCGGGATGCGCCAACTAAAGAACCTCAACTGATGCTTTGATCAGGGGGAGAAGTAAAAATACAAGAATCATGTACTCTTTTTCCTAACTTGGATTTTTTTCCCATAGGGTTTTTTCCAAGTAAGGTTTTAACGAGGCATATTCTTCGTATTGACGACATTCAAGGGGGAGTGTTATGCATGTAAACAAGATTGTGAATGTCTAGTGTTCAACATGTGAATATCCATGTTCATGCCTTGATCATAAGGTTAGACATGTGAAAGTCTTGAAATGCATATGCCTTGATTATGAGGTTAGTAAATAGTGAGAGGATAAAAAAGTTTATAAATAGCCTATGTAATGTATTGAGAAAAGAGAGAAAAAATTTTATGCAAGCTTAATACTTGATTCATCTCATGCCATAATTGTTAGTTGTTACACTTTATCCATTTTATTATCCCACCTTTAAACTTCATTTCTTTCACCATTTAATCCCAATTTCCATTACAATACTTCCACTATAAACACAAGCTAATAAGCCATATACCATTTTATTATACACATACATAAATAAATATAGTTATTTCTATAACATGAGGTTTATTTTGGGGGAATGAAAAAGAGGTGGTATCGAGGGAAGGGAAGGGAGGAAGCGTCGGGGTCAGGCGCGTGCGGTACAGCCGGTAGGTGGGAACGTGTGGGAACGAGGACCCCGTGTGTCTGTGGTCAACCGGGCAGACTAAACCTCTGGTTTCCCGATTGCACGTGACGAACTACTCCTCGGCACGTGTCCCCAGCTAAGCCCCCCTCAGGCCTCAGCCGTTTCCAACTCTTTTCTCTCTTCCTGGCCTCGACTCGTCGCAGCCCCGAAACGTGCACCGTCCACCGTCTTGTCATTTCCACCAACACTCTTCTTGCTCCCGTCCGTGTCCGCAATTGCCAACTGGCAATTGGCGTATTATATTAGGCGTAGTATATGGCAAGAATGAACTCTTTTATGGGAGGGAGTTCAGTTCAATCTTTGCCTCCTTGGTGCACTATCCATCTTGCTCATTGCAAAATGTGGACTGTAGATCTCACAATAAATTTTTTGTGTGCCCTACTACATGTCCGGTGAAACACTTATGGATAGAGTTGAATTTTCTCTCTCTTTTTGGATCGTTACTTTAGATATTCCTAATAGCACTCGGATATTAATACCATGCTATACACTACTGTTCTTGTAGACAAGAATAAGTAATGAGTTCCATATACAATTTCAAATTAAAACTCCAATTATTTAAGTGGATATTGAATGTATATAAACGAAGAATTGTGATGATGGTGATTATTTGGGGACTGGTTCGTGTCCTGATTCAGACCAATCCTGAATGTCTGATTCTTTAATTTATATGCTAGGTATAGGGGTGAAAGCGGTACGGTAAATATCCGACCGATCCGATGCCGTATCCGATCATATTCGAATCTGAATCCGTTTTCGACTATCCGGGCGGATATTTCAATATCCGTATCCGAATCCGAATCCGTATTTTAATATCCGCATTCGTATTCGTATTCGAAAATATCTGACCGTATCCGAGAATATCCGACCGTATCCGAAAATTGATAGGATATTATCCGGATTTTAAATATGGATATCCGAATATATTAATATATTATTATTTAATAATTAAAATGATTAATAATTATAAAAAAATATCAAATTTTCAAAAAAATTATAAAAAAAATTATCCGATAATCTATATCCGATTGAATCCGTATCCGTCATATATTCATCCTGTATCCGTACCATATCCGTAATCCGAAATATCCGAAACCGTATTCGTATCCGGCCCATCCGTATTCGATACCGAATTCGACAAAAAAAAATATGGATAATATCCGTATCCGACACTATCCGACCGTATCCGTACCGTTTTCATCCCTAGCCTAGGTAGTACTATTTCATTTTTAGTCTAGTTATATAATTGTACATTCCATTAATACTATAAATTAGTTTATCCAATTAGTGATTGTAATGCAGTTTTTAAATTTCCGTAATTTTAGGGACAAATATTTGCAGAAGTTATTGTCAGGATTTTGTGGATGATATTTAAAGAATGATCATTCATTTGGTAATGAAAATATTTTGGATTTTATCATTTTAGTGCTAATTACCCTTAAGTGGGTCATTTCACATTCACCCAAAATTTAAAAATAGATTCTTCCAAATTCCATTTCCCTCTCCCTCATTTCCCAAACCGTTTCCACATGGAGGAGTCTCCGACGTTGCGCAGTTCATATCCAAGGAGTTCGAACTGTGCAGTTCATGCTACATCTATTCCTTAACTATATGTATTCATGCCCAGTCATGCTATATATGTTACACTCTCTGATGCATTCATGGTCATTCATGCTGTTTGATGTCCACCATGCTACATCTGATCTAGAACCTGATATATCCATGCCCAACCATGCTACATGTTCATCATGCTACATCTAATCCACAACCTGATGTATCTATGCCCAACCATGCTGCTACATGTATTTTCCAAAAAATATTGTGATGAATTTACCTATGGGGCCTCCGTAGGTCAATACCCCAGGACAGTCATCATATCCTGTTGCTTCATCATCTTCTCCACAGATGTAATCCGCATGTATAGAATCGTCGAATGTCGGACCGCTTTCATCGTTCATAACCAAATCATCTTTGTACATACAATCATCATGTGCCGTCGGGAATACATCACTGTTTATATCATCTTCCGGTATTGAATTCACATCAACATCTTCTTCGAGACCTGCTATGGCGGCTAGGGGTATGTTTTGAAACGTATGTGAATATTAGAATGCAATAACACATTTTTTGGACAAACATCTATTCAATTGTCAGGATATTAATGGTGAGAAAATTATGGCTTTAATTTAGTCATGATTAGATATTATTTCCATATTCAGGGTTGGCGTCCAAATTGTTAAGTTTTGATAATATTTAAATCTCATCACAAATCTCTCAAATGCAGCAGGTTCAGGAAAATCCTGAATGTCTAGAACCCTCAAATGCAGCAGGTTCAGGAAAATCCTGAATGTCTAGAGTCAGCTTCCTAACTCAATTGGATTATTTGAGAATTGAGATTCCCACTTAAAGGAATAAAGTTGTATGTAGAAAGAGACGTCATGTGCTGGGATAATTAATTAATTAAAGGGCAAACTCGAAAAAGATGATCATTTTTGGGCCACTGATTTTGTTAATTCAGTAAAAATGCGCTTTATATATATATAAAGATGGGAATATGTTGGCTTTTAGGACATCTTTGAAATCTAAAATTGGATGGCTGATGTATACTACTATCTTTGATGTCACGGGTTTGGATCTTTCAGCTGATCCCCTTTCTAAATATCAATACTAATAATTCAGATGTGGACTTCTATAATAGAATTAAGTACGAAGTTCTTAATGTGAATTGATCAATTTATATTACTGTACTACCTTTTGGTGAGGAATTAATATGTTTTTATATTACAATGGGGCATTTGAGCGTTAAATCTCAACTAATGACCCCAGAGTTGATAGTAGTACTAAATAAATCGCTAATAAATGCTGCATAGGACTCTGTAGCTGTGCAAATGTAGGGCAAAAATTTAAATTTCTTTCCGTGGTTTAAGAATGTTTATTATTCAGATCATTTTCTAGAGATTTTGCTTGTACCCAAATGTTCGTAGCGGTCTCTTTACATTGCTTTGTGGTCCAATTTTTAAATAATTGAGTCCACATTCTTCCACATTGCTTTGTGACTAGCAAGCAAAGTAGCAATGAAGCCACTGCCTTTGCCATCAATATCTAACATTAAAATTTTCTGGTGGTCCACTCGTCTCTACTTTTATAATTTAAGTGGAGTTTTTCAATACACCCCTCAAACACTTCAGCCAAAATCGTGCATCCATCTATGGATTGTGAAGCGGGTTACTGGAATGTTTTTTGTCAACTTTGTACTCTTTTTTTTTTTTTTTTGAAGAAAAAGGACCAAAATGTGATCAAACAGACATCATAGTGCGCAAGCGTTTTAGAACACCGTATTCAAATCCCCTCCGCCACGTTTGGTTGAAGGAATTCAAGACTCCCAGTAAAAATAATATAAAATGGAAGGAAAGAAGTGACCATCCTCTTGAAGCATTTGGTTGAAGGGATTCAAGATTCACTGCAAAAATTTAAATAAAAATGGAAGGAAAGAAGTGAACGTAGGAAAATGGGCAAACTAGGATTGATTGGTGTTTTCTCCTGTCCTAATACTTCCCCCGAATTACTTTGATTGACTAAACGGGTGCTGGACTGCTGGTGTTACACCAAGTCACCAATGACACACCAACGCCATATGTTTAGGGATGTCAACTTTACCCGTAGGGTCGGGTAACCCGTCGGATAATCGGATATCGGGTATGATAGGGTAGATATAATCGGGTAACGGGTAGGGTATTACCCGAAACCGAAATAAATCATATCGGGTGCGGGTAGGGTACGGATTTATATATTACCCGATTATCCTACCCGATTAGCCTATTAAATATATATATTTATTTACTTATCTATATATATATAGGGTCGGGTAACCCGTCGGATAATCGGGTAGGGTAGGGTAGATATAATCGGGTAACGGGTAGGGTATTACCCGAAACCGAAATAAATCATATTGGGTGCGGCTATGGTACGGATTTCATATATTACCCGATTATCCTACCCGATTACCCGATTAAATATATATATATATATTTATTTACTTATCTATATATACTAATATATATTTAAATTTATATTATATATTAAGATATATTTATATATTTATTTATTTTTATATTTCAAATTTATTTATGTTTGAAATTTGGCAGTAAAAAGATTTATGAATTTTTTTACTGAATATTCTTAAATATTACAGTATTTATTTATGTTGCTTTAGCGGTTTCTTTTAAATTTTGTTCTCGTGCAATAATGAAGATTTTATTTATTTTTTTATGGTGAAAAATAAGTTTTTTCTTTGTTAAAGTTGAGTCGGGTAGAGTCGGTTAACTATGTAATATTTAAGATTTCGGGTACCCGTTTACCCGCGGATAAGTATTACCCGAATCCTACACGATATTTAAATTTAGGGTAATAGGGTAGGGTAAGGGTACGATAATTATATTTCAGGTAGTGAGTGGAGCCGTGGAGGTGGCCTACCCGTACCCTACCCTACCCTACCCGTTTACATCCCTACATATGTTTCATGTAATTCGAAAATAGTATCCTTAAAATGATTACCATTGGCAGAAACATTTCCTTTCGTTCTCCTTTTGTTTCACTCCTAAACCTCCAAACAGCGCCATAAGTAAGCTTGATAGTGGAGTCCCGCCTAATATATAGTAGTACAAGGGAAAAGAAGTGGTTCCTCTTGATTGGGAGTGTATATTAGGGCGTTTAGTAACAATTCAAATGGGAAAATTAATAGAATGTCTCCCGCGAATTTTCACTCGCAAAATATTTCCAGTCAAGTTGGACAGAAAAATCAATTTCTTTCCTGTCGGTTCTTTTCATACCCCCAACACTTGAGTTTTCAGGACAAATATACCAGTAAGTAACCAATTCAAACATGTAAGAAGTGGATTCTTGATGCTCACATGAAGCATTATTACTGGCACACATGAACATATATACAGTTATACACCGGCCCTCACGATATAATCTGCGTTGGAAATATAGCAGACCTCTGATCTTCAGCCAGGCAGTTGAGACTATTTGTGGTCGCAATAAGAGCTCCATTTTGATTGATTGTAATATGGCCATAGTATTATGAGTGAACAGAACATTACAGAGCAAGATGTGTGGTCACAGATTTTTGTGTTTTGGTAAACTTTCATGAGCCGGCGGTCCATGATCATTGGACAATTTTCCATTTATCTGTATCAGTAACAGGAAAAAGAAAACAATTAATGGCAATACCGAGAGACACCTCGCCCAGATTCTTCGTCTAAACAAAGCGGTAGAAAGCAGTCCATACTCCATACCTTCGAAAATTTTAAGTTAATTCTGCCTGGTAACCATGTTCCTCCATTTCTTGTGTGCACATTGGTAGTGTATGCTTTGGTAACATGATCAACTCTTATCAGTAGCAAAGTCCACCTGATATAATAAGTTCACCATTCAGTTTAGACAACCTAGAACAAACATGTCCATGGAACACAAGAAAACTAGCTTAGAAATCATAAGCTGACGTATAGAGAAATCAAAATGCAAATATTCTGGAATCACAACAAGATCTCCATGAGAATTAACAGTTTTATCAACACAGGAATTGATATCCGACTCATCCTCATATCCAAAGTCCCCCTGTCGTACCAATAAGATAATCTTAACATTTGCATTTATTTAAAATAGGAAACATTAAAAACACCTCTGGAATGAAAACAAAAGCACACGTGACACTCTCGATTTAGTGCTGGGGACTTGGGCGGAAAGTGAAATCACATACCTCAAACAGGAATCCCGAAACTGAGAAATCTTCAGCAAAGTAACCCATAACTAGGATAAAATTAACCTCTCCAGAGACAGGTCAATGCTCTGAAACATCTCTAATAAATCTCTCTTACAGAACATCAACATTTGATCGAACCCTAAACCAATGATGGCTTTACTCGAGAAAACTTTACAATGGAAAAAAAAAAGAGCAAGAAAAAGAAGAAAGCTTGGTTTTGAATTGCAATATTTGCAATATAGAAGCGCAATATAGAAGCGGATAACAAGATTTTTCATCTATGGTTTATCACCCAATCAAACTAAACAATTCAATGGGTTTGCTATTACGAATATTTTTTCTTTTCTAATATAAACCTACAGATGTGATGAATATTGAAAGTAATCATAACATTCAATTCTGCATCCCAAGTGCAAGAAATAAGGTAATGGAATAATGATGGCCATTTTCAGAAGAGAACGCATACCTTGGAATAATTCATGTTCAGGGCTTTGGCAAGCACAAGTTTTCTTCAACCACCAACGGCAACCATATACTTTCTTTTACTTATGGGTTCCTCCTGTAATGCCACCACATCGCTAACCTTCGCTAGCAGTTCTTCTAGACAATTCACACCAAAGCCCGCATAATCAAGCTGCCTTCTGTATTTTTGCCGGTAGATTGCCTCGAAACAACCTAGAAAAATTTGACACGAGTAGCTCACTAAGATCTCTTGAAGCTCGTATTTGAAATTTTTAATACTGTCACTAACAGTTAGAGATCGATCAGTCATCTTGGCATTCAGCTTCTCTCCTCCATCCTGATCATGGTTGACTCCAAAAATCACCCTTTCTTCTTCTGAGAACTCATCAGAAGATCCATTCCCAGAAATTGCATCAGAAGTTTCTTGCTGGGGCCCTTTTTCTTTCTTATCTCTTCTTGCCAAAATTATTGGCCCACCAATTCGTCCGGGCTTTGAGGTACGGAGGCATATATGCCTCCCATGGCCTTTCCCCTCCACAGAAATTGCATCAGACATCTTATTAAGAATATGTACAAGCTTGAAGGCCCCATATTCGGAAACATACAGAGGTCTCCCATATATTTTTTGGTATTCTGCTGGAAGACGGATTAGGGGTAAAATGCCACCAAACAATTCCAGCAATTTTACCAGTTGGCTCTTCAAACCATTTAGATCTCCTGGCTGCACCCACATCAACTCATCTTGCTCACAAGAAGCAAGGGGCTTCAAAGGAGCTTGTTTTAGGCCAGATGAAACATCATTTGATTTAGGATTTGTCCGGTGTGGGGGGATTGACGTTGAACTGCCATTATGAGAACTTGAAGGATTAGGGGGAATTAATGTTGTACTACCATTTTGCGCAGGTTGAGACTGTGAGACGACCGAAAAATCCCTTGTATAGTAATAGCTTCTTGAGGTCCCTCTATACACTATTGCTTCTTCTTCATTTTGACCATCCACAGCATCATTGATTTGACATCCTGTAAGAAACCCAGAAACATCATCCAAACCAGACCAAGGTGCACTTAATGCCTTACCAGGGGGCACAAAGCCTTCTCCACGAGCAACACTTGGCCAATCCCAAACAAACCTGCCAGCGTTACTTAGAGCAGATGAAACCCCTACACCAGAAGGAATAACAAGAATCACAGTGTATCCTCGCTGACCCAAAATATGGAGTGCAGGAGCAAAATCGACATCTCCTGAGATCAGCATGATGGATGATGGTGGAGGATTATCTAGAGCAAAAAGGAACATGTCGACCAAAATTGCTTTATCAGCAGCATCCTTCCGCCCATTGGGGACATCAATGAGTTTAACACCTGTTCTCTGGCAACCTTCCCTTAATCTTCTCGGGAAAGCATTAAAATCCCCATAAGCGGAAAACATTGTTACAGCTCCATCGATTATAGGATGGACCCGCAAAGCCATCCTAATATTACCACCCACATCCTCAGACCTGACATCACTGGGCACGGGACAGTTCTCAATGTCCCAAAGAATAGCCACAGGACCCTGAGAACTCCTATTCAGAGGAAGTTGAGATGGAGGTTTGTTTGAGACTTCCAGCTGTTTTGTGCCATTTCCTAAGTATTCTGATGGTGACACCATCATGGATGTCTTTGTGTTTGACATGGCTGATGTATTAACTGGGCAGGGACTTATATCTTCTACCCTTCCTGAAATTAATGAACATAAGATAGGTCAATCCAAACTTGAAGTTCTTCGACCAAAGTTTTGTCGGGATGTCCCCTATATTCTCATGCAAACATTGGAACGGTAACCACGCCAAAATTTTAACCTCATACTGTTATGTTGATATTAAAATATCCCTTTGCAATTGGCAAGAATTATTAAATCCGTACAAGAAAACAGGGGCTAGTGCCCACACCAGGGAAACTTAGTTTGATAGGAAAACCATCCAATATGTAAAATACAACAAATACTTATTGATCTAGCAAGATTTGGTAACAACACCATCTGCAAGTTAAAATTCGAAAAGAACATCAGATTAGATATCACAGATTGAAGGGTCGGGAAACTTAATAAAACAGGAAATAACCATTAGAAGAAGAAGACGTAGAAATCTGCACTAGTTTTCGAGTTCAAACACAATTAGGAAAGAAGAACAATTCGATATTCGCCAAATATTAAAAAAAACATAATCAAACATAGGAAAACCCATCACAAAACCAAAAGTTCAATCTAAACCGACCTCAATTAGGAAAAAATATCCTCACAGCTGAAAAGATGAACATTGGAATAAAATTCACTCGCCCGACGACGGAATTCGTATTTGTGAGTAGATCGGAGAAAATCAAATCACGGAGACCGAATCACATCACAGTTATGAAAAAATTTCTTCGTATGCGAAAAAGGAAACGACGATGGAAATAGTAGTAATTTACCGGCTTTGTGTAGGCGGTGCGGCAATCGGCGTGAAAAATCGAAGGTAGGGATTGAGGGAAACGAGAGACAACACGAGGACAGGAGGCTGAGGCGTGAACCGACTTTTGACGTAAAAGTGGAAATGATGATTGTATAGAGGGCCCAAATGTAAACGGCACACTATTGAACTCCGGGTTTTAACTGTCGGTGTATTGTGTGGGCAGTCCACTGCGCCGGGACCAGTTAAATTCAATTTACTGTATTATTTAATTATTTTGCAGGAGCGTTTGACCATGGCGGTTGCCGGTAGTGGTCGGCTGGTCGGGGCTTACTGAGCCAATTTGGTTCCCATGGGATACCTTTTTTGAAGCATGTGCTGGGCTAAATTATAGTCATAGGATATAAGTATAGCTGTAAATAGAACAAACAGTTCGTGAGCTGAGCTCGTTTCGACACGTGTTCGTTCGTTAACAGCTCGTTCGGTAAGTTAAACGAACCGAGCTCAAACACATAATTTGGTTTGTGTTTTAGTTCGTTAAGTTCGCGAACAGTTCGGAATTATTTTTTTAATGGAATATATATTATAAAAAATAAAAATTTTATCTAGTTGTTCTTTCCATTTTTCATTTTTATTAATTTTATATTTCTCTCATAAATTATATTACAATATACATTATATTTTTCACACAAAATTTAATTCTAAAACAAATAAATTTATTAATAAAATAAATGGTTCGTTAACTGAGCTCGACTAGGCTCGTATTCGTTCGTTATTAGCTCGTTCGTAAGGTTAAACGAACAGAGCTCAAACATGAAAATTGGCTCGTTAAGATTTTTGGCTCGGTTCGTATTCGTTCGTTAAGCTTAACGAACAGAGATCAAACACTTGAAGTTCGGTTCGGTTCGGCTCGTTTACAGCTCTATATATAAGTTCAATCAATGGTTCATATTTATTGCAGGGTTAATAATGACATTACACTAGATAAATTTAAATAATATAAAATTGATAATTATTTTTCTTCTTGAACTACTCAATTCTTTTTCTACAATCATAATCGTTATTCTTTTCTCCACATATCTTCTTAAGTTTTGAATTTGCAAAGTGCAAACATAATTAAATTTTTATTTTTTTTGGTAAATAAATTAAATTTTTATTGAGAATTTGAATAGTTTGTTCCACCCATACCTCACTATTAGCATTAAAGAAAAATATGTAAGAAATAAGTTTCATAGTGGAGGAGAATAAAAATTACACTCAAGTATTGAGAAAAACACTTTCATTTTGCTGGGATTACTGCAAATCCGGAGAATACATTCTATCTCAAAATACAACACATTATGTTTCATTAACTTTGACATTCTGTCTCGTGACATTCTATCCCAAATAAGAATAAGTTATGTCTACACCATCCATTCTATTTCTTTTTACTGAGAATTCTGTCCTAGAATAATCATAATGGCTAAATTTTTCTAACGTATGACATAGGTATATAACATTATGTCTTAAGGTATATGTCATTCTGTTTCATTGAGCTTGACATTATGTCTTAAACATTTTACTATGTGTAATATTGTAATACCCGAGAATTTTCCAACATAAAATAAATACAATAAATAAAATAAATACAATAAATAAATAAATTCAGCAAATAAATAAACAAAGGTAAGGAAATGAGAAATGAAATTTAACTTAAAAAGGAATTAAAGTAATTTAATTAAATAAAAGGAATTAAATAAGGATAAATAAATTGTTGCACGTGTACCCGACACTAAGGGGCTCGAAAACTCGAGTCCAAACATAAATTTAGATCCGAGGGAAATGACGATACGAAGATGGCCCGGAAAACGGAATCCGGGAGCATAGAGGGATAGAAGTCCGAAAGAGAGAAGGAAAGGCACGACGGATCGCACGGCCCGCCCGGACCGAAGTCCAGGCGTGGGCCGCGCGGTGAAAGGGCAAACGGCGCGCCACGATCGCGCCACACGACAGATTCGCCGGTTGCGAGATTCACTCGCCCGAATCCGGATTTTCCGACTTCGGTTGAACACCTTTCGGCTCAAGACTCACCAAGGCCGACCTTGGACGTCCCTAGGTCATGTCTACCTATAAATAACCCCTCTTTAAAGCCCTGAACACTTTTCAAAACATCCATACTCTCTATACGTTCGAAAACCCTAATTCCGTTGTCGTCGGAGACACGAAACCAAGGCAAGGACTGTCGTGGACGAATTCGGAAGATCTCTAACATCGTGGTAAGTTCGATCCGATCCTTGTTCCATATACGATTCGAAAACGAATCCTAACCTTCTTCATTTCTTCTCTACACCCTGAATCGGATCTAGAACGAAGAACCCGACGAACGGAGAAGATAAACGGTGGACTGGAAGCCACGCCTCCGAAATCGACGTTCCCGGACGACTGGAAATCTGTAAGTTGACACTTACATGGTTTTGGGAATAATTAAAACACTTAAATCTAAAAGCTTAATCAAGACTTTCGAAAATCTGTCAACATGTGATTTCTACCGGCGCAGCGATTTTGTATAATTTTTTCGAACCCTTAAAAGTCTTCAAACGAGAAAACCTAAAACACGAAAAACGTTCCTAAGGCTTAGATCTATCTCTTGTAAAAGTTTCAGAATTTTTCGTGATGATTTGGTATATGAAATCAACCCGAAACCGAACTGCTAAGATTTGAATCTTGAATTTCTTGACAGAACTTAGGTCTGAACTTGATGACGTTTTTTACTAGGGTTCTAGGCCGATTTAGATCTTTATCCGAACATGAAAGTTGTATAAAAATGTCTTAAGAGGGTCTCTGTAAAATTTCGTTAAGTTTGGAGTTGATTTGCTATGGTAGATCTTGAAAATCTTGAACTGCTGTAAGATAAATTCGGACAGATTAATGTTTCTACGAAAATCGATGTTTTTGACCTGTTTCGGTATCTCGGATTGAAAAAGTTAAAACACGAAAGTTGTGTCATCTCGATGTTTCTGAGGCAGTGGTAAATTTTCAGAATTTTTGAACTTAAATCTGATTTTAAATTAATTTTAGAGTAAACAGCGGTTTACTGGAGTCAAATCTTGAAATCTTTTTTAAACGATGGAATTAGCCTTTAGGGTTGAAACGAGTCGAAATCTCTTTTTAAATAAATTAAGTGAAATCAGAATTTTTGAAATAAATCCCCTTACAAACTTGATAAATTAAAATTAGGGGTGAGTGCTCTGCAGGGTGCCCCCTAACTGCTTCACTTCGTGCCTTTATGGACGATGGTGACCCCGCGCGAAAATTGAGATATGATATTGCCAAAACGGCATGAGATATATGGCCTACACTCTCGAGAATGTCCACATGGATTTCCCGAGGCTCTGGAGTGGTACTGGGTATGGCGGATACGGCTGCGGCCGCCGGTTTCCGGCTAAAATTGTCGAGATCGCGATGCAATCGTGAAACACTTGAAATTACTAAATCGGGGATGTAATGGGGAAACTTAAATTAAATTGGATTATTTATCGTTGTCGTTAAATTGTTAAATGCTTTATTTAAATTAATTATGACTTTCATTTTAAATTGTGCTAAATGTATTATTGACTAGTGCCATGAAATATTATGCAAATTGGTTAGATAATTAAGTTGAATTATTTATGGCTTATTATCACGTTTTATGTAAATATTGAATTAATGGCTTTTAAACCCTACGATCATGCATGTGTTAACTTACTCAGCAAGTTGTGCTGACCAAACCGTTTATTTTTCATTTTCCTTACAGAGTATGTGGAATGAAAATGAGCACGTTCATGCATGGGGGAATTATATTTTGCGAGATTTTGTTTTTAAATTCTTACATTAGACTATAGAATAAACGGACCTGTTTAACCCGTGTTTTGACCATGTCGGTCTTATTTACATTTCCGCTGCAATATTATACTTAAATATTATTTCCGCTGCATTATGATATTATTATTTTCGAATTTATATTGTATGGGATGTTTGCAAATGTTTTAAATATTTTAAATACTGAAATACCTAGCATTGCATCTCTTTAGTAAGCCGGAGAAACCGTGTCTTACTAGGGAGGTGTGGCGGTGACATCCCGACCTGGGTGACAAAAAATCGGGGTGTTACAAATATAACATTCTATTTTAAGATATATGATATTCTATTTTAATATATATGACATTCTGTCATAGAGTATATAACATTTTATTTTAAGATATATGACATTCTGTTTTGATATATATGACATTCTGTCATAGAGTATATAACATTCTGTTTGAGTGAACTTAACATTCTGTTTTGTAAACCTGCCATTTTGTCTTGCTCAACTTCACACGTTAACATTCTATCTGTTTTCAATTGACATTCTGTTTTACTTCACTTGACATTTTATTTTTGCTTATATTCACATTCTGTCTTGGGGTTAGGGGAATCTTCTAGCCATTATTACAAAAATGTAAGGAAAGTAGTAATAATTATAAAAGCTGCAAAAATATTTAAATTTTAATTAAAGTTTTTTGATATAGCAAATTACATAAATAACCTCAAATAATCTATATCATTCATCTTAGATCCAATGGCTATAAATTGTTACACATGCTTCCAGTACATACTGGCCAGCATAGGAACTGTACCGCTCCAGAGCAGCTTGTAATTTTTTTTTTTTGAGAAGAAAAGAAGTAGTTATATTCCACCAAAATAAACATCCAACAGTGCACATTCTTACCTAACTTCAAGCTACATACCAAATCTCACCAACTAAAAACAATTCAAAACAGTACTAAAGACAAATCATCAGCTACTTCCCAACCGTTCTGTGCTCCAAGTCACTCCCTCCAAATACTGAACTGGTTCCACCAGGCCAATTCCATCCGATTGCCAAATTCAAACCGAGCTGCCACTCTTTCTGATCCTCAGGACGAAAACAAACATAGCACTCTTCCAAAACCATTCCCTGCTTCCCAGCTACTAGCTAATTGATCCATACAGCTCAAAATACACCTCCAAGCAAGCACCCAATAGGTAGCTCGAAGTGATGTTTTTTGAGATACATTCAAAAAACTTGTTTCAAGAAACACATCAACCATACTAAAAGATCAAGACAAATGCATCGAATCAAAGGGAAACTATAAAAGAGCTAAAGTGCGGCTGGTGGGCAGTAAAGCAACGGAGAATGGGTGAAAGGGTACCATCCATGTATAACACATCGAAACCTTCAGGGCATGTTACAAAGTGAACAGATCATATGGAGAACTCCAATACAGGCTACAATTGAATCATGATGCAATTAGCTTCACGAACAGAAAAACACCATCCCTTTACCGAAAGGCTGGAGTCGAAACTCCATTTTAATATGACTTCCAAACTTTCGGCATTTCACCCCTTTTTACTATCAATATAACATAATTTTTTTTTATTATTTTTTTTTCTTCTTTTTTTTTTTCTTTTTTTTTCTTTTTTTTTCCATATCCCCTCTAATATTTTCAATGGGGTTCCGACAATCAGAAAAATCCCGACACGGTCTTATGACACCAAATTTTCAAGGTTGTAAGAATCCCAAACCCAATTTTTTGAACATTTACCAACCTTCTACAATAATAACTCCTGATCTGCATCCCTGTAGGATTCTTGTGAAATACATAGATGGAAACCTGTGACAACCACTGGCTAATGGCAAGATGATTCTATGGGACCGGATAAAAGAGGCGAAGGATCGATGATGCCACAAGGTTAAGGGGGAATAAAACAAAGCGAGGGGTTTTGGCGACATATAATGGAATCTCTTGTCATGGCTGATTGAGTATAACGAGGGGTTGGCAAACATTACAGACGAGATGATGGCCAAATTCCCCTATCCTATCCGATGCATCGAAATGATCAATAGTAAACTCAATGTGTAGCAAAAAACAAGTTCAAGAATGTAAGAATTAACATCACCTCAATTCCAAGTTGAGTTAGCTCCAAGACTCCTTTCACACCAATGGAATGTGTCAATCAGCTTTTTGAGTCAATAGCAACCATGCACCGTCCACAGATCAGCAGCAATCATCATTAGACAAATTCGATCACCAGAGTTTCCGGATAGAAGCAGTGGCTTCAGTTCCGAGATGTAAGCAGCACCACTGCAAAAGCTTTGTAACCCCAAGAATTTCAACTTCAACAGCACTAACAGTATCTTCCTTCCATCCCGTGTTTCCCAACACTCTTCATTATCATTGTTCAATCTTTACAATCTCAGTTGCCCAGGCAATACAACTGCATACTTCTCCTGCAAAAAACAAAAACAGTGAGTTGAACAAACAAAAACAATGCTGTGACATCTCCTTTGCTCCCCAAACAGCTCCATTCCTCCCAGGGCTTTTCCTCTCAGTACCATTCCTCCAGTTTTGCTTCCCCTTTGGCACCTCGTCGAGCCCACAGGTCGGCTAAATCATTTCTCTCTCTAAGAATATGAGAGAACCTCACCTCACCTCCAAAGCTCATCAATGTCACAACAGGGCCAAGCAGATGATGAAACCTCCAAGGGATGTTTCCGGGGTGCTGCATCCAACCCACTACATTGGAAGAATCGCATTCAAATAGAATCTTGGGAAGTGGGAAACCATGATCCCGTATAATTGCCGAGCAAACTCGGTTGATGGCTGTGACTTCGGCTTCTATGGCATCAGTAATCCCAATGTAATCAGCCAATATGAAAATAACTTTTCCTACCTCATCTCTGATCACACAACCGACCCCAGCCTGCCCCGGATTCCCGAACGAGGATCCATCTGTGTTGATTTTCCACCAACCCTTATTCGGTCTTTCCCACACCATCCTCCTACGAGATATTTTGTCGCGCTTCCTACCCCGATAAAGGAGGCTCCCTGGACCCCTAGAATTTATTCCAGCCAAGTCTGCCATATCCCCACCCTCCTCTGCCAGCCACCAAAGGTTTAATCTCCACCTTACTTCCTCAACAACACAATTTGTATCAAACTGAATGCCCTTAAAAATTACCGCATTTCTGTGTTTCCAAATGCTCCAAATTATAGCCAATCCCAGCAGCAGCCAAGCCTTTCCAGCCCCTGCTTTAGGAATGGCATCGATCCATCCGTCCAATAATTTAGAAACCTCCCCTGGCATTGCCCACTTAATACCAAACCACTCCATACCCTTATACCAAATCGGATTAACTAAAGGGCAGTGACAGAATAAGTGATCCACTGTCTCCGTCATCCTCCCGCAGCATGGGCAATTAATTTCTGTAGATTGAATCAGACCTCTCCTACAAAGGAGTTCGCGCACTGGTAACACCCCTTGAGCAAGTTTCCATGCTAAAAGCTTAGCTTTCACTGGGCTTTTTATCTTCCATAACGCTCGCCAAAACCATCCACGACCTCCCCCCCTCCCCCAATCTGTCCGAGCCCAACATGAAGAAATGGAAAATCGTCTGCTACTCTCGTTCGACCACCTGACCCGATCCTCCATTAGCCTATTAATTTTAATTGAGTTAATGGTCTGTAACATCGAATTCCATACACCAATTTCCCAATCGAACAGAGGTCTC
The DNA here is from genome assembly GCA_030278955.1 of Hygrophila difformis. Lineage (NCBI taxonomy): Eukaryota > Viridiplantae > Streptophyta > Magnoliopsida > Lamiales > Acanthaceae > Hygrophila > Hygrophila difformis. Next base: position 51,740,179 of record JAOANR010000004.1, read on the forward strand.
CTCAGCCGAATTTGCCATTCCCAAACAAAACCATTCCAGCTACCACAATCCGATATGTAACTCTGCTTGTTTTCTGCTAGGGCGAACAGCCTAGGGAAAAGAATCTTTAGGCTATATTCACCCCCAACCCATCTATCCAACCAAAATCTTGTTCTTGCACCATTCCCCACTTGAATGAAAAAACCTTTAGCCTGATCCAAGATTGCAGGGTATTCCCATGCCCTACAAATCTGTCCCCATGTAGAGCAGCCGCCTTTTGGATCAGGAATCAAAGGAGACCAGCCGTTGTAATATTTTTTGTCAATCAAGTTTTTCCATAAGGCGTCCCCAACCCCAAACCTCCACCTCCACTTAAGTTTTATTTATTGTTAAGTGTTTCCTTGTTACGATTATTATTTTTATTTATTGAAATACAGTATAATTAATTAATCAGTTTAACTGTTTTTTTTTTAATAAGTAACAATTGGCTTCCATTCATAATAATAAGTATAATTAAGTGTCACCTATATATATTTATATATTTTGATCAAATTGAGTAATCCATAAATGATTTAAAATGACCAGAATATAGTGATATTTTTAGGAACTACTCTTACTAACTTATAGGTTTGAGCTCGAGTTTTAATATAGATATAGTATTTGAAAGAAGATTTTAATAGAATGTTGAATGAGTAACATATTCAGCGGGTGTTGGTGTGCTGATAGGTGAGGTGTGTTGGGTGTTAAATGTTAATGAGTGTATGTTGTGGGTCAGCACATACAAAACACAATTTCAGTGCTTCAATAGGAGATGATTCAGCTCTCAAACCAAATCTTTACGAAATGAATAGATTCCCTAAAATATATGGCGTGATGTTAGTTTACTAGTACTATTTAATTGCAGAATTTTTAATATTCTCAATTTCAGTTTCATTGTTTAATTGAAAATATTACCATCATTATTGAATTAATGCTATTTTTATAAAAGTGTTCCATTTGATAATTAATGAATTAATGCTATTATTATAAAAGTGTTCCATTTGATAATTAATTTTAACTAGCAATAATATAACCAGCTGCAGTTAATTTAGTTAGAGGAGTTGTCATTATTTTTAAATTAGGAAGCAAAAATGATCTTCTTTTTTCACATCTTAAAAATCACAGAAATGCAGCTTAACATAAAATTCTGGCGTTTCTTGAGGAGGAAATAATCTCACAAATGTAAGAGACGATGAATGGATACTACTACTACTACACACAAATCTTGAAAAGAAAAAGAGCCATGAGTTGCAGCAAAATTTCAATAATGATTTTTTTAACATCAGGAAATGGAAGTTGTTGTCCAAGTCCCTGATGACTGACTGCACCGAAGCCTGCTTGCTTCACGCCGTTAAGCCTTCCAGCTACTGCCTACTGGCGCTAATCTATCCAAACACTGGGATGCCTAGGTAGGGATGGTAATGGGTCGGGTCTGGGTCGGTTCCGCCAAGACCCAAGACCCGACCCAATGCTCGAGTTCGGTTCGGTTCTGGGTCTGACTCGGATCCATTGCCATCTAAGGATGGCAATGGGTCGGTTATGGATTCATTTTTATAAAATCCAAGACCCGACCCAAGCTCGGGTCTTTCTCAGTTCTCGGTTCTGACCCGGACCCATTGTCATCCCTATGCCTAGGTGGTTTCTTGTTCAACAAAAGCAATTTTAGTATTTCTAACAAAACAGGATTGCCAAAACACTCATCATGTAAGGGACACTCGTATCACTACAAGGACTGATGAAATTCACTTGAGAGCAGTCACGTTCAAAGTCTTTAATTTGGGCAAGTCTTACCAAAACTCGATGGGAAATGGAAAGCAATATAACCCAAGTTTTTCAAAGTTCAATTCACGCCCGGTAATAAATCCTTCAAGAAAAATAAGCACTCTATCATATTCTGGGACCTCATCAAAGACTCAAAGTAAAAGAACAAATACTACCATACTATTTTGGACCTCTAGGACATAATACAATATTCATATTCTGTATAAAAGTAATTATATCCCATATTTAATACTCCCTCTGTCTGGAAAAAAAACCCAAATGGTCCACTAATTTTGAAACATTTCTTAAATAGTCCCATAATTTTTGAATTTTTCTAATCCATCCTCTAACTAGCTTAATTGAGGCCAAAATCATCCCAAACCCCCTTAATGGCATACATGGCAGTGGATTAAGGAGGTAAAATCCCATTGACCCAATAAAGTGGCTTACCTGGCAGTTGGGTTAACGATTACAAGCCTTTTTTACGGAACAAGTGGGACTTGAGGAAATATATGGAAGCGTGAGTTGGACATGGACTCAATTTGGGGTTAATTATGGAATGGAAGGAATATAAGCATCGGAATTACGGGATGGCCGGATGGACGCCTGTCATGTAACTCAAATAGAAGTCAAGAAATTAAAGCCTTCCTTGGATACACCTACAGTCTCCGAAATGGAATCAAAATAATGTGGATGATCAGAGAGTTGAACATATAATGGAATGGAGTGTGAGAAAAGCATAGAATTATCCGGTCAGAAAAATTCTTCCACTGTCGGCGTTCAAATATGTGCAAACCCGATCCAAACAGCAATTTATGGGCACAATATGAATGTAAAGCTTGAAAGAACACTGCAAACACTTTAAAATCGCAGAAAACATGCCGGAGGAAAAATTGCTTGCCGGGGAAGACAATGAATAGTAATTTCCGGTAGGCTTCAAACTCATTCGAAAATGGAAAAATTTATGTGCATTCAACTCCCCCTCACATAAGGATCATAAATCTGTGATCGGACATCAGAAATTCTTAACCAAAACTCGCGGAAGCAAAATGTGGCCGGAACTTTACTTTCTTGACCGGAATTTTGGCCGGGGGTCATTTCTTAAGCAAATTTGATGGATCTTATGTCGATTCCCACTGAAATCGTCTAAAAATTACAACCGTAAACTTAAAATAAAGTTTCGATCAACTAACAAGAAAAGCGATGGAAATTTCGATATTTATATATAAATTTCATATAATAGTTGCAGAAAATTAAAATGGCCACTGCCATGAATCAAGGAGAAGTGCTGTCTTCTTAACAGCTGCTTCTCCAGTCTTCTTAGCAGCCGCAACTATTCAAAAGTGGAGCTAGATCCAAGATCCTTGTCCTCCATTTCTTCGTTGTCTTCCTCCCCTGTAAACGCGGTGAACCGCTTTTCCTCCTCCATAGTGACTCATACAGAAAAATAACACGAAAACCAATCAATCAGTGTGTGTATATGTGTGCGAACTGTGAAATATTGAGAAAACAAGCAGAGCGATGAAAGTGGGGGGTGACGTGTGTGAAATTTGGGGATTTCCCCTAAATCGAAGCTGGTGGAGGTCCAAAGGAGACTGACACCTCCCCAAATGCCATGTAAGCGTCTTTGTCTGGTCAATGTCTTTTGATTCCCTTAATCCATGCCACGTCCGTCATTAAAGGATTTGGGATGATTTTTGCCACAATTAAGCTAGTTAGAGGATGGATTGGAATAATTCAAAACTTATGGGACGATTTGAGAAATTTTTCAAAATTAGTGGACCATTTGGGTTTTTTTTCCCCCTCTGTCTAATTTAACTTGTCTTGTTGCATTTCTGTACACAATTCAATGCATTTTTTCAACCATCAATATCTCAAAATATATACAACAAAAAATTATGTAAAATATATATTCTAAAACTATATAATTATACGATTCTGAACAGACCCAGCTCGACTATTTTTCTTCAAACATATACTTGTAATAGCATTGAGTCAAAGTTAAACAATGAACCGTGCCAAAAAGTCAAACAAAACATCTTAAGACGGAGGGAGTAATTTTTAAGAGCAGTATATGTATTGTTTTAATAAGAAATCTTGTGTATATGTATACAACATTATTTTTCATTCATTCCATCTTTTTCCTTCCTTCTTGCTCGTTCATTCCATAACTATTAAATATTAGCATGATAAAAAATTAATACTATTTTAATATATTGTTTATTAATTTAATATATATATATATAACTACAACTAGGGGTGTAAACTAGGGGTAAGGCTCGAGCTCGGCTTGGTTATGTATAAGTTCGGCTCGGCTCGAAGCTCGACGAGCTTTAAAAATTGAGCTCGGCTCGAGCTCAACCAAATATAATGAAGCTCAAGCTCGGCTCGAAGGGCCAAAAAAGCTCGACATAAATTTCAGTTTTTTTTTTAAAAAAAAACCGGGTATCCTTAGACCACATTGGACTCAAGACAGAAAAATTTTAAATTATTCAATAATGAGGTTAAAAACTTGAAAGACGGAGTTCTGTAGAAATATATTAAACTATTTATAATTCCTTATAAAGTCTCAATTTGGAAGGAGATTGAGATTTAGTTTTTTTGATTTAATGTTAACCATAATAAAATATAATGTACTATATTATTAAATAAAAGGAGGAGTGAATTTACTCTTGGACTTCCTCTTCCTCACATTTGTTAAGAAAGAAAATATACTATATTTTCAAGAAAGAGGAGTAATATATATACATATATATAATATATTCGAGCCTATTATCGAGCTTTCGAGCCGAATATTAGTTAGCTGGGCTTGAGCTCTTTAATATTCGAGCCGATCTCGAATTCGAGCCGAGCCTTTTCGAGTCGAGCTTTGGCCGAGCTTTGATCGAGTCGAGCCCGAATATTTTTTGAGCCTATCAGTCTCATTTACACCCCTAACTACAACTTTTAGGAAACTAATATTTTATTTAGTTATTTAAAAACGGAAAAAAGGCCAATATAATCCCTTTTTTTTTTCAAAAAAACCAAATCAGTCATTTTTTTTATTTTTTAGCCCAATTGGTCCGCTACATATATTAATTACGTCCCAATCGGTCCTCCATCCACTAATTATGCCCTAATTATATATTTTTGGCCAAATTAGTCCTTTTTTCTCCCAAAAGTTTAAATTGGTCCGCTATTAATTTTTGCCCACTTTCATGCAGTCCAATGCACATTTCAAACCATTAATAACTCAAATTCGATATAAGTAAAAATTCTAAAATTTTGCTATTTATAAACTACACGACGAGACGAATCTAACAAGATCATACTTGGCTCATTTTAACTTGTATATCTATGTTTAAACTTTAAGTCAAAACAAGTGTGTGAATAGTAGCAAATTAGATAATGTAGTTATTAAAAAATGGAGGGAGTATATCGCATAAAATGGTGTTTCTCCATAAAATGTAGTTATTAAAAAAATGGATCATCTTTTACAGTTCGGTGGTTTTTGGTATTTCTCCATAAAATGAAGACCAATTGCGATATACTCCCCCCATTTTTTTTTAATAACTACATTGTCTAATTTGCTACTATTCACACACTTGTTTTGACTTAAATTTTAAACATAGATATACAAATTAAAATGAGTTAAGTAGGATCTTATTAGATTCGTCTCGTCGTGTAGTTTATAAATATCGAAATTTTAGAATTTTTACTTATACCGAATTCGAGTTATTAGTGGTTTGAAATGAGCATTGGACTGCATGAAAGGGGATAAAAATTAATAACGGACCAATTTAGATTTTTGGAAAAAAAGAACTATTTTAGCCAAAAATATATAATTAGGGCATAATTAGTGGGTGAAGGACCAATTGGGACGTAATTAGTATATGTAGCGGACCAATTGGACAAAAAAATATAAAAAAAATGACTGATTTGACTTTTTTGTAAAAAAAAGGGATTATATTGGCCTTTTTTCCATTTAAAAACTAATACATCATACAATAATTATAGTAACATTAAGTTAATACTATACAACATAATATAATGCATATGCATTAAATAATACAGTAGTGCAACATATTATATACTCCTCCGTACCATTTGAAATGTCCCAAAACTTTTGGACACGTAGTCCAATGCATTTATTTAACAGTTAATATTTTAAAATGCAAAGTTCATCTCGGAGATCATTAACTTCTGCATCTCTCACATTTTCCGGGAGGGAATGCTGCAGCCGATGCTCTTTCCTCTATTGGGGGTGATCTGACTTGGTACTCCACCGCCCCCCCGAATTTGCAAAAACATCTTTTCCAGGACATGCACTTCGAGCATTTTCGATTTCACTAGGATTTTTGTGACCATGTACGGTAGTTTTAACTCCGTTTCTGCTTGGTACTTTTTTTCCCTTTCATGGGTTTTTCCCACAGGGTTTTACCATATTAGGGTTTTAATGAGGCTAGCGGGGAGTCATTTGGGCGCTTGCCCGGCTACCTTTTTTGGCCTTGGTCACTGGCCATCTTTTCTCTCTACCGTATAGATTGGTGGATTTCCTTTTCTGGCTCCTTATTGTACTCTGTTTTCTTTTCTTTTCCTTTATAATATTATTGCTTATTGGTTAATATTTTAAAATGCAGAGAAGTAAAAATTATAAACAAAAAATATATACTTTAAAACAATACGGTTAGACCGAACTTGACTATATTTTTTATGTATATAATTGTGATAACATTAGGTCAAAGTAATCAATAAACAGTATCAAAAGTCAAAATGAGACAAAACAAGAGGGACGGAGGGAGTAGTATACAGTACAGTGTTCCGAAGATATTGAATGAACTATACAAATACAAGACACAGAGGAAAAAAAAAGAAAAAAAAAAAAGTCTCTATCCACAGCTCCCAACACCAGAGACACCCAAACACGAGAGAGAGGAGAAAGAGACGGGTATAAGAAATTGCCATTCCTACTTGCATTGCTACAAGTCTACCCTCAGAACAACTTTCTTGTGATATACTATGCAGAAAGAATTGGCCTCTGTATTCTATGAAGCAAGAACCCTTTCAATGGCAGCCACATAGAACTCCTTAGGCATCGTGCCAGTCACCGACTCCATAACCTCACCATTTTTAAACAGCAGCACCATCGGCACAGAATCAACATCATAGTTCTGAGCAACTTCTCTATCCTTGTCTGCATAAATTACAAAGCATTTTAGCTTACCCGAATATTCTGCTGCTATCTCTTCAATCACACGATGAGCCATACGGCAGGGTCCACACCAGCTAGTGTAGAACTCCACAAGGGCAGGGGAGCTGCTCTCTAGAATCAGTTTGTCCCATGAGTTCCCAGTCACCACTGCAGCTGTGGAATCAAACAGAGATTAATTATGAGCAAGTTATCTACCTAAACTTCAAGAATGCATCCTAAATAGAAAGTGAAATTTATAGGAATCTAGAAACTCATATTCGTTTGTATGAAAGTTCCAAGTAGCAGAACATTCCTTCTGTAAGAATTTGCAATATGAGCAACAGGGCAGAATTTACCTTCCTTGAAAACACACAGACCAAAATTTTAACACCAAAGGAATACATTTGGTCATACATTTACACAGTCCATAATGCAGGATTGGTGACATGGATATCCAAAACCACCAAAAGTTATTGCATCAAACATAAATTGCAGTATTTGGCCCTGGCACTTTAGAGCCAACTGCCAAGCTTGTCCAAATTCATCATTCTGATATAGAGCATCCATGAATCCAATAGCTTTGGCAAATATTGATACTTGCAAAAGATAAAGGCAATGGGATAATTGAACTCATGCTAATATCAGCGTCAGTGCGTCACAAGAGATAAAAATGGACCAGAGTTTGCTTCCATATTCCTGTATCAATTATACATATGTGCCTTCTTAAAAAATGTTCAAAAGATTATGTTACTTCTTCTCTTGCATGTACTAACATTGATAAATAGTGCATGTAAAATTTGATGAAAAGTTCATCATAGATAATATTCATAACAGAGTCTAAATTTAAAATAACAAGCTTGGCAGTCCATATTATCATCTTCCAATAGATGCAGATGATCCAAATCCAAATTTAAAGGATTGTCTTGTTAAAATCTTAGGATCACCGTAAAAGCTTAAACTGATTAAATATGCATCAACTGACAAATATTTAATTACTTGAACAATAATGAAGCAATTCAAACAATTCGCAAGGTGCAGCTGGCCCAAACAAAACACGAGAGAAATTCTTATCGCAAAGATAGCTTATTTTCAGCCTATAATCAAAAAGCAATACAAAGTCATATTTCAACGAATCAACAACAAATAAAACTTAAGGATTAACATAAAAAGAAACCTAGACAGGGATTCGAAAGCTTAATTTGAAGAACAATAACCTCTGGAGTAACGGAGGCAGGACGTGCATAAACTGGATCGGAGCGTTCTCTGAGTCCGCAACGCAATCCGTAATCCGTGATGCACCGAATTCGACGAACCGATTCGATTAGCATAGGCATAGTGGGTGCAGGGCGGCGAAAAAGGAAGAAAGGGTGCGGGGGGACAGAAAGCAACAGCCATTTGTATCAGAGAAGGAATGAAATGATGCCCGAGAATCCCAAATTCCAGGCAAAAATGCGGAAGTGCAGAACAATAACATGGATATACACAACACAATTCGCAAAAATGGAGAATAAGGGAAGAATGCATACGCTGGAATTCAACACCACCCAAAAATATCGTTTTAAATAGTACTCCTACTTCTCTCTCACAATTTTACCCCATTTTTAACTCTTTGAAAAAAAAAAAAAAATTGAATCGACTATATATAATTTGAAAGTAAAAATTAATGTTGCAAATCTGTTAATAAGATTCAAATAATTATTTTCTTTAGAGCCATTAAAAGCCTGAAAAAATAAAGGGGATGGATAGGATGCCGGGTGTGGATTCGAACCCAAACCTATAAGTTGGGAGTCGGGGATCCAACCCCCAAATAATTAAAATTTAATTCAACTTTTAGTTATACTTGGTTTCTTGCAGCAATTAATGCGCGAGTCTTTAATTATAATCTATTGATCAATTACTCCAGAAGGAACCAACATTCTTCAGATCAATTCGATTTTTAACCGAAGTTAAGTGAATTGTCACCCGTAGGGAATATACACAATTGTAAGTATTTGGCTAAATTGAGGAGGAGCCCAAGACTGCTTTATATTGAAGTTTAAAGTGAGAACTCAGTTTGTTGATTGTTGATTGTTGGTTGTTGATTGTTTCGGTGGCTTACCGTCCATTAGTTTTTACAAGAGATGGGTGTGATGTGATTCTGTCAGGTAGCTTAAGGAGGACATAAGAGGGGACTGTTGGGATAACTTAATGAAGTCTGCTATCATAGACCTAAAAAGGAAACCAAACCTAACCAATCTCAAAATCAACGAATCCTTATTTTCAGCTGTACCTAACATTATAAGTTTATAACTAACCACAAAAACCTATACTACTAGTGTTATCTAAAAAAGTTCACCATGGAGCACACCTGATACTAAACATGAGGCCAAGAAGCAAGAAATCACATATACACACGGGAAAACTTCAAGACATATATTGTGTTGCTAATGCATACACCATAATTAGACCACCCTTTGCTTCTTGCTTCTTTCTACTCATTAAACATGACCACCTAACAAGTCAATAACCACAACACTGTCTGCCAACCCCTATCAGGCAGTCTTTCTATGCAGTCGAATCATTTTCCCTAACAACAATTAGACGAAATGAGGATGTTTGCACTCTAGCAGATATCTACCAAGGCCCCGTCAGGGTTCTCCTTAAGCAAATTCTTTTACCCCGTGATGGTAAAGTTTTCGTCTCCATGCTCTGTGGGGGGACAAAAAACCAATAAAAAGATTAGTTGTGTGGAAAACGTGCAAGGAATGATTGAGCTGCTAAGAGATTCACTTTGCGGATCAATTTATTTGTTATTGTAAGTAAGTGCAAATGTACATATAGCTGAGCCGGTACCTGATTTTTCTGCATCTCAAGATATTCATCCTGCACAAGCGAGAAATGTTGTTAAAAGAACTGTTGAAAGGCGAGAATTGGTAAGGCTTTCTTAGGGTCTCTCTGAAGTGTTGAAACTAAATACACCACCTGTTTCCTTTGCAACTCTTCGTTCACTTCTTTGAGCATTGCTATTTCTGCTTCAAGTTCAAGGGTATAGGCCTGCCACCATTTTTTCCAAGCACATTTAGTCGTTTCCAATCAGGATCAAGAGTAGATATATAGAATACGACTCCAAATATTTATTCTACAGAGAGGCTATGAATGCTGCCAAATACCACCTTGAAAGAGAAAAGGAGGTAAGCAACTTATGGCAAAATAAGTCTCAATGAAGGGTTTTTATAATGGCGCTAAATATTTTCATGGAAATATGAAGTTGCTAGTTTCATTATGCAAATGCGAGGTATTCATGATCAAGTCATCAAAACATGGAACATGCCACAAAAAATTTAGCAGCAAATACATCAAATATATGCTGTATACCTGTTTTCTAGCTCGTGATCTTGCAGCAGATTCTCTATTTTTAATCATTCTTCTTCGCCTTCGCTCCACCACTTTCTCCAGTGAACTAGATGATTTTGTTCCCCGTCCACCTTCAGGAAAAATATAAGGTTGAGGCGAAAGGGGCTGCGGGTCTATTTTAGTTACAACATCTGAATGCAGATGATCCCTGGGAGACCGTCGTGGAGCAGCATTATGCAATCCCCCACCAACCACTGTTCCACCAAGAGCACTGCTATTCAAAGGACTCGTTATTGCTGGACTCTTCGTGTCCGTGCTACAGTGATGACCATTGCTTCCGATTTGTGTGGTGGGAGTAGAGAAGGCTATGGTTGTCTGCTGCTTAGGAAACAGAGGCTGAAGCTGTGACTTTGGCTGCTGAGTTTGTTGCTGAGAGGAATGAACAGCGGCTAAGTTGACACCATTCAGGTTATTGCCAATGTAGTTAGGCAAACCAGGAAGGATATTGTTATGTTCAGGCAGATTGTTGGCTGACACGCCTAAGTTTTGAGAAGGCTCCTGAAATCCATTAGTGAGGCCAATGTTGTTCACATGAGCCAGAGTTGAAATTACAGGGCTATTTAGTGTTCCACCAGGAGGCTGGATGCCTTCTCTTACCCCTGCTCGAAACAAGAACTCTTCCAATGTCACTTCACCCAAAGTGGGTTCCCTGGGCCACAAATTCGAGCCTCCTGCTCCGTTCTCCTCTTTCGGACCAGTAGTTTCTTTTAGGACATCCCTCCAAACTTCATCCACAGTTTTCTGGCTTAGTGTCCGCGGCAATGTTAAAGAACCCTGTCTCTGTAGATTTCCCAATGGAATGCCCTCGTCTACTCCCAAACCTGCAGTGGACGACACAGCCTGGCACTCTTCCGCTGTCCAAATGCTTTTCAAAAGCTCTTCCATGTTCAAAGATCCAAAATCCTTCCCAGGCCCACCCAAGGTGCTCTGGAACTCATCAAAGGTCAGAGAAAATATTGACGACTGTCGTGCCAAAAGATAATTATCACCTGGCTTCCCACCGTTACCATCTTGCATGAAAGATCCCATGATGACCAGACTGCCAACTAGAGCAACTAACCAATGCTTTATATGTATTCCAACTACCCAAGCAGACAACTACAGAACAAAACCTGTGTAAATAAATGAATACATTAACATTACCTAATCCAGGAAAAAAAACAGAAGCATGATATGGGACAAACCAAATAATCTTAAAAACATAAAGATAAAAATAGAAAACATGCAAATCCAACTAAAGTGAAAGCAGGGCCCCAGTTCATGCATTTAAATGGACAGATTTATAGACGTGCAAACTAAATACAGTACTTGGCTTCAAAGTATTGGCAGCAATCAAAGAGTGGTAGCTTTCACGTGAAGACACAGAATGAAAATGGAGAAAAAAAAAAATTGTAAGGTGTACATCCAGTGGAGTAACCACTTAAACTATGCATAAGTTATCACATCTGCTTCATCCGGTAATCCTCCTCAGTCCGATTTAAGAACAGAACAATAAATCTACATTCTTATCTTATTTATTTTTTTTATTTTTTGGGCATAAGGTACATTCTTATCTTTTTGTCATAAAAATCAAACTAAAAATCTTGAATTTCTCAATCAGCACACACCAATATGTAATACTCAACATCTTCTTCCCCAGAAATCACAGTCACGTTCCTCTTCAAGATTTTCTTCTTTCTTTTCCGATTTCTCATTGTATTTCCAGAGCTTGGTTTGCAGCTCAAAAACTCACCATGACGACAACAGAATTACTAGAAATATAAACACGACAGAAACAAAACAAAAAACGTCTCGATCTTCCCTGACTCTGAGCATTTAGTTCCTTAACCGACAAAACAATACTTCAAAACAAGATCGCCATAAATTCATTTCCACCAATTTCCGTATCATAATTATATATTCAAGCAGAAACAGAACCCAGAACACACAGAACGTGAGAAGTATGAAAATATTTTGAACATAAATAGAGAAACACCGAAAAATCGAGAGAGAGAGAGAGAGAGAGAGAGAGAGAGAGAGAGAGACTGAGAGACTGAATTACCTTCAGCGGGAGAAAGATCGTGTCCTTTCCTCCTTCGTCCTAGGGTTTGGTGGCGCGACAGGTGTCTTGTGCTCTTTCGACGCGAGCTGTGCACCGAAATATAAATCTCCAATTTGCGGATCCTGACCTGCAAGTGGGGGATACGTGGATGAATCACAATTTCTGAGGCGACAGATCGGCCAATGGAAATACGCAAAGTGGAAGAAGCGGAACCGTCGAGCGCATCCCGACAAGGTGAAAGATGGCGAAAGGGCATTGGCTGAAATGGTCACTGCGACTTTGAAAATATGTGCGCCCCATCACTGTGGAAGATGCGTGCGCCGAATATTTATAAGCATTTAACGCATTTGGGGATAATGTATAATACTCCACAATTCAGGAGCGGCAACCCCCCACTCCCAACTTAATTATTAAAATAACTAGTACTACCCGCCGCCGGGCTCAGATTATTCTACTACTTATTTTTCAGATGTTTTAGTCATGTCTCATTAGTTTAAAATTTTTACTATGTTATACACCGGCTACATTTCCGAAGGATCAAATACCTTGGCTTGCAAAAAAATTGTTGGAAAACTTAAAGCATTGAGCATACGGATAAACAACCCAAACCTAACCCTATATTTTATCCATTAATAATTTTTTTTTTATGCTGTCTTAATGTATGCTAAAATTTATTATTACTCTAAACATCATAAAAAATACCATCATAATAATTCATTTTGATTTTTTACCGTTAAATCTATATCTATATAATTATAGAAATGGTCTTCTAAGAATTCTTCCATGAGATCAATAACACATTGTTGAAGTTAGAAAAAAAAGGAAACAGTAATAAAAAGAATTATTCATAGAAATTCATATTTAATTGAGAAAATTTCGATCTAATAATTAATATACCTAGCGATGTATCAATATTGTAATAAAGGCATAAAAATATTGTTTACATGCTCTACTTCCTTAGCTCAAATCATATATCGCACTCAAAAATAGACCTAACATGAATAAAAACATTTAGATACCCATAAACCAACAACATATTCATAGTCCTAAAGCTCCTAAAAAAAACATCATATGTTATAAATGAATTAAAAATTTGCAAACTTTTTCATTTTTGTTAGAAGTTTATATAAGTATTTACATTTGTTCCACATAACAAATTAATGAAACAAAGCAAAATAATAATAATAATAATAATAAGAATCTAGCTATTGAAAAAATTTAGTTTCATCAATTAAGTACTAAAGTTATATATATGTAATTTTCCAAATTAATAACAAATATATTTCAATGTCTGAAAAGAAGAAAAAAAATTATTCTATCCCATATAATTTAAATACAATTTACTATGAATACCCCATCAAACGTTGCTCCCAAATAGGTTCCATGTATGGGAAAAATTATAATCAACTGTCACATTATTTTAAGAATTTAACCACATTCATTTGTGTCACCAAATCATCCTATAACTAAAGGACCAATATTGCAAAATTTGATTTGTTCAAGTTGAACTACTAAAAGAGAGGGGACTTCTACCAGATCTCGGTCCCCAGATAGAAAATGTGGTCTGTTCATTGGATAAGGATCTGCAAGGCGCAGCCTGTTCAGTTGCTGCTAGACTCAGGGAGAAGGGCCAGAGCGTTGACTTGGTTTTGGAAACGAAACCCCTCAAATGGGTATTCAAAAGAGCAGCAAGAATAAATGCTCAGAGGTTGATATTAGTGTGAAGTTCGGAATGGTAAAAGGGTATGGTTAGAGTCAAAATCCTCTCTTCAGGTGAGCAATATGAAATTAAATTTGATCAACTTGAATAATACTTTCAACATTTTTTTAAAAAAATTATTTTAATTTTACAGACAGGCTTGCCTTTATTGAATCCCTATTTATCTGCTTTCTTTTGATTTTTATTTGACGAATAATGAATTTTGTCAATGGGAGCCGACATAATTTTTGCTATGTATCATTCTTCTAATTATCTACATAATCATTTTTCCAGTATTCGAGGCATGTCCAATTTTTACTACTATTTATTTTATACCCTTTTTGGGGTGGGCATGAAAGCCATCACAACACAGCTCCTACAATTGTACCATGATTTTATTATTATTATTATTATTATTATTATTATTATTATTATTATTATTATTATTTCATAGTCAGATACTCAAAAAAAAAAAAAAAAGTAGAGCGCATAAACATTGAACAAATTGTTCTTTCTTTAAATCCAGCATCAACAGCATCTTGAAATATATCAAAACCATGCACTTGTCCATAACTCATTCATCCAACATATAAAATAATCATCTTGCAATAGTTCAAACACATATGATCGACTGATTGTCAATAACTCTAACCAAAATAGAAATACATCGAAAATTTCACTGACAAAATTTTTGGTTATCAATCATTTTTATGTTATAAAATCATATTGAATTGTATAACGAAGAAGAAAAGTAGAAGTGGACAAATCTGCTTGGGCATAGACGGTTGATTGGTGAGATAAGCTTAGCACTCTTCCTAGTCTCGAGAACACCTTTTTTTTAAAAAAAAAAAAATTCTCCTCTTTTTCCTTTCCTTTCTCCCCTTTAACAAATGAAAATCGAGAATCTGCTTTAAAGAAACTCTAGAACATTGCCTAAAAGATGTTTTATGCAATTGGCAGCAACATTATCTGTAATATCTTGATGCATGCTAACTGCCATGTTTGGTACCGGGCACGCCATTAATAAAGGTCTAATTATTGAACTTCATTTTCATGTTTCTAATAAAAGAAACAAATAATTGTTACTACTCACTCCGGTATCTCGCTCTTAAGATGCTTTATAACTTCAGCTGACTTGACAAATGATACAGCAATGAAATGAGCACCTGATTGCAATTCCAAAATCAATGTCCAATCAATCCTGAGGAGTAATGGTAAAAAGTTGAGACTTGTTAAGCAAATGCAAACATGTTATCCAATCCCAGCTGACGAAGGAATTGCATCATACAAAATATTTAAAAGATTACACTATTGAACTGCATATACTTCCAGAGAATTGATGATATACTCTAAATAGCTATGGTGATAGACATAAGTTAACATCAATCCCACATCATTTTTCTTTCAGTTTTCCAATCAAAAGCAGGAGAATTGACTCACCTACTTGGCCATTTTCCTTAATATTCAGTGTTTCAGATCAACATATTTTTGTCAAACTGGAATGAAACAATGTCCATATTTATTACCTAAATCCATTCTAGAAATACACTACCTATTTTGTCAAGCTCCATCCGATTCACCAGATATACTTATACTTACTCTGTCTTTAATAGAGATTAGATGATGATCGTGCACAGGTACTATGTAAGAGATAGAAGAGTAAAAAATTAGGATGCAATAATATTACCCATAAAAATATGATTCCATAATTTTTCAAACAGACCACAAATTTTCCAAACCAATGTCAACCATCCAGCTCAAAACAGACCACAAATCATTCAGACTCAGCAAAAACACGGATTGATAATTCAGCATCCTAAGCAAACAAAACATTTTCCAAATAACAACAAAAGATGTGGTCCCCTTCAAACCCAACCAAACAAAAGATTTTCCAAATAACAACAAAAGATGTGGTTTCACCAAACGTGCCCTCTTCCCAGGCTTTTGCTCGAGATCCTTGCTGAGAAAAAGATATTATCTTCATATTAATATCCTGAAACAAAATGCAAGAAAAATTAAAAATTAGTTGGAAAAGCCAGGAGTAAAAGGACTGATAAGGAAAACGTAAACTTAGCCAAGCCACACACAACTGACAGGATATGGTAATTCTACTAACATCTAGTTTATGCCCAATAACTTCAGATGTATGTTAATTAGTCTTCTGTCAATTTCATAGCAACCCCACCACACATGTTGATACATACATACATGCATGAACATTTACTTAAATTAAAAGTACCTCTCCAGTGTTTACAGCAAACATATCAGTTGCATTTTATATCAAATCTTTTGCAGAACTTCCTTGAAAACAACATTTCTTGTAGTCTTCCGTTCCCGTGTGCTGCCGTCATTGGAAAGCACTATTCTGAGCCCAGCACGTGTTGTTACTCTTGATGCTGCTACATATAGTTGGCCATGAGAAAAAACTGGGGTTTTCAGGTAAAGGCCAACATTGGACAGCGATTGCCCTTGGCTTTTATTAATAGTCATTGCATAGCAAATCATCACAGGGAATTGTCTACGTTGAAACTTAAAAGGCAACTTTATGTCATTTGATGTAAGCGTCATCCTGGGGATTGAACTCTTTCTCCACTGTTGTCTTCGGTTATTACCTCACCCTGGAGTACATTACTACCAAGTCGAGTAAGAACTACTCGAGTGCCATTGCAAAGGCCATTTGTCGAATCTATGTTTCTGAGAAGCATCACTGGAGTACCAACCTTAAGTACCAGAGCGTGATCCGGGAGACCTTGAGCTCTGATTGTGTTAAAAAATTCCGGTGGATGAATCGAACCAATAAGTGTTGACTGCCCTTCTGCAGTGCAAGCCTTATCAAAACTTAGGTAGGTCCGACTTTCAGAATCATTCAGAGATAACATGTAATCATTGATAAGCTGCACTGTGTTGGTTGTTGGCGCTAGTATTGCTCTTGATCGTAGGTACTCGCGGTCAATTTTTTTCTCATGAAAGGATGGATAAATAACATCAACAATAGAAGCAATAGGATCACCTGTATACTCAACCAATAGGTCAGATGGAATCTCAATATCAACTTCACCATCGTTGTCTCCACCTAGCACTCCATCGCCAATGTTAGTTAACCACTGGGCAAATCTGTCTATTTCAATTCGTTCCTCAGGTGTATTAGCTCAGGCGCAATACTTCACAATTCTTCCATAAATATGAGGAGTTGATGGTAGCATCTACAATATCTTGTCTTGACCCCTTGCGTATTATAGGTAATATTTGTCTAAAATCACCACCAAGAACCACTGTTTTACCACCAAATGGTATTGTATCCAAGTCACTCCGAAATGGTTGCATTATATCACATAAGCTTCGATCAAGTGCTTCAAAACAATGTCTATGTGTCATAGGAGCCTCGTCCCATATGATTAGTCTTGCTTCCTTAATGAGATCTGCTAGCTCCGACCCTTTTGTGATATTACAGGTGGAAGTTTCTGTTATGCTAATGGGAATCTTCAGCCTTGAGTGCGCGGTTCGTCCACCAGGCAAGAGCAGAGATGCAATTCCACTTGATGCAACATTCAAAACTATACCACCCTCTGACTGCACTGCTGCTGATAATCCATTCCAAACAAACGTTTTGCCAGTGCCACCACATCCATACACAAAGAAAAAACCTCCTGCACCTGAACGAACAGCTTCCATAATTCGGTCGTGAATTTTAAGTTGCTCCTCAGTGCACTTACTTAGGAATTCTTGATATTGATCAATTAATATTGATCGATCATAACGAAGTTCCTCCATTATTAGAGCATTCATTGAGGATTCAGTGCATGCCCCGCTTGGATATGGCATTCCCGGAAAATTATGCAGACTACGGCCAAGACGCAACAGCAACTTTTCAACTTCAAATAGAGCCAGGTTTTCAAGCTCACCTTCTGTTAGTGAATGCCCTTAAACAAAAAAAGAATAAAAAAGTTAAACAAAATAGATTCAAATTTACTAAGATATTTGATTGAAATTTAAGATCGGATTATAGCACCTTAATTTATGTACGGACCTAAATAATACATTTGTCTTTTAGAATACGACATAAGAAAAATTTATGAACTACAAAAAAAAAAAAATCACTAAATCGATATATATATTGTAGGATTAATTTCGTTTTAAGCAAAAGCTATTGTTTTTTTTTTATAGTATTAGAATGCAGTCAAGTTAAATTTGTTTTTAAAGTTTAATCAATGGAGAATATGAATAAGAAAGAACACACGGATGTAAATCTTAAGTAAAGCAAATGAAAAAAATAAATAAAGTACCTGTTTGTATATTTGCAATTCGATGATTGTATTCAATGTCATCTGTGAAGTATTTCCAACATCTTTCCCATATAATTTCTGGGTTTGCAATTGTATTCATGAAGAGCAGTGATACAAAAAAACGGCGGAGACTTTGTGCTGAAGACCAATGGCTAGCCTCCTTTATTGCATCAACATACTCATTGTCATCATCCAATAGTCCAAGAGAGTAGCAAGCATCACGAAATGTTTCATGTTGAACACCATTCACATAACGTAATTCATCATAGCTTCTTGGACCACGGACTACATTCAACAGGCACCTTAAATAGTACAGTTCACCGGCTCCTGGATAAACGAACGTTAATCTCCCAATGGAGAACCGTTGCTTTCGAGGCCGCCACTCTCGACAGTCCTCTCTCCATACAAACTTGTTCGGAAACTCAATATATGTCAATTCTCGCGCTTCTGGATATTTCTCGTTTGCTTTAAACCATGCTATGAACTGGCTTTCCTTAACTGTTGAACGGGCCACGACGGATGATAGTGTTTCAGTTTCTGTGAATATAACTTGTTGTTCACCTGGGAGATGGAAAGACAAACGCTCAACAGATGGTGTTCGGTAATGAATGTCGAACATGAACAATCTCCAAGCCGCCTCACATGAAGAAATATATCGACAGTCCAAGTATAATTGCACTTCGTCTGTAACTCTGGACGTCACACATTTGTCGGCATTCTCATAAAACGTGGCAGTGACTCTATCGTTGCCCTTGTGTATGTACTTGAATAGGTACTTTATTGAACGGCTTTGGTTACACCACTCAACATTGATATGAGCATTGTACCTTAGAAGAAGCTCCCTGTTATGTGGAACAATATTTCTATTATCATAGAAAATACCCCCTTTCTCAATCACCTTTCCATCGTCCCTACGTCTGTATACAGGAAAATCGTCATCATCGTAGGTCGTCGCATCAACAAAACTTTTAGGGTAATGTTTCGAACACCGACCCTTAGACATGCATGGAGCGTTCATGTTTACAGATCCACACGGCCCGTGAATCATGAACTCGCACACAGCCTTGTAGTACAAAGGGTCTGAGTACTCATCTGGTATCTCCGCTGAAATTATACCATTTATTCTTTCAGGATTGACAGACACCAGATGTCCTTCTATGAAGAGCAGAATGTGCGCATGAGGTAAGCCACGCTTCTGGAATTCTACTGTATATACAACTGCACACAGAATGAAACAAATAAAAATACCATAATTTCTTACGGGTTGCTAAAAAAATTATACTTCCTTTCAGAAAACTATAATAATACCTGCATTTACTTTACCAAAAGGTCTATCTTTTTTTAGGAATTGGATCATGTGGTCCAACTTCATCTTAAATATTAGGCCAGTGTGTGAAAGAGAATGAAAATAGAAGAGTTTTGTGAGAGGGAATGTGGAAAAGGAGGGAAAATATGTGTGTGCAGGAGACTGTAGTTTATATATATATTAAGATACATTTAAATTATCATGTTTCCAAAATAACATAAAATCGGCATCTGAGATGGCGATCTCCAAAAATAATATTCTATCACAGAAATAGTAGTAATCGTCATTTAAATTGGCGAATAGTAGAAATCGCCATCCAAAATGACGATTTGTATAAAAGAAAAATTATAATTGAAAATCGCCATCTCGAGATGGCGATTTAAAAAAAAAAAAATTAGAACATGAAAGTCGCCACCTTGGTTGGCGATTTAGGGAAAAAAAAAATAAAAAATATGTGTGCATAATTAAAATTACATGCACACTTCCTGCACTTGTATTATTATCACTTGCATATAATTGCATGCACACTCATTATCATTATGTATTTATATTGGCATAAAATTATTAAATTATGTAATTCAAATAATAAATCTTATAGCATATGGTTTAGATGTAATATATATATATATAAAGAATAATATATACATTTTCACATACAAATAAATAAATAAATTATACATTAATGATGGAAAAAAAATTGTTTCACTTAATATTAGTACACTACAAGAAAAATCAAAAATACACACCGAAATCACCGACCACCAGGATGAGGGTCGGATTTACCGCAACACATACCGCACCTGGTGGTCGGTAAAAAGAAGCCGTTACTGGGGCCCGTCTGTAAGGGCAACCACTACGCCGACCAACATTATTGCGGTCGGCACTTTTTTCAATTTTTAAAATTTCAATTATTTTTTTAAACAAATATAATCTACCGACCGCAAATGCAGTCGGTAGTTTTTTCAATTTTAATTTTAATTATTTTTTTAAAAAAAATATAATCTACCGACCGCATTACCGATCGAATTTTCGGTCTCTAGAGTTTTTTCTTTGATAAAATTTAATTATTTATTTATTTATAATTTATTTATTTATTTATTTATTAAATAATATAAAGAAAAAATAAATATTAATTTTTTTTATTATAGATATAGATATAATTATAACTTTGATTTTATTTCTTAAATTTAATTAGTGATTTAATTATTTTACCCATTAATTCGATTTTATATTTTTTTTATTTAATTAATGAATTATTTTATCATTTATTTAATTAATATCAGTTTTTATTTTATTTTTTGGTTATTAATTTATGCATTTATAGTTACATATATATTATATATAACACATTACATATGTTATATATTATATATGACACATGGCGGGTTTACATTGGTGATGTAAAGGGTTGGCAAAGGTGATTAAAGTTGAGGATGGTGATGGTGATGTTGAGGTGGGCGGTTCGACCGCATTTTGTGGTCGGTGGTGCGGTCGGTAAGCCCCGAAACAACCCGCATTCTGGGGTTACCGACCGCAAATGCTGGTCGGTAAATGCAATTTTTCTTGTAGTGGTAGTACTTAGTTAGGTTAAAAAAAATTTGAGTAGAAGCCAAAGAAAGGATGGTGGGAGCCCATATAACACAAATTACGAAAAGATAAAGGAGGAATATGGGGCCGGGTGGGTCAACACAAATCACAAAAATTTTAACCTATATTTTTTTTTATGAGCCATTGAAGGTCTGGGAAAGGGGTGGTGGGAGCTCATGTCACACAATTACAAGGGGAATAAAAGGGAGGGATAGGGGGCCGGCGGGGAATCGAACCTCCAACCTACCTACCATTGGAAGTCAAGAGACTTAACCACTTAGGCTAAATCCCCATCCCTTTAACCTAATTAAGTACTAATTAATGAAAAAACCATTTTTTCCATCATCAATGTATAATTTTATTATTTATTTGTATGTGAAAATGTATATATTTTGTAACATCCCGATTAATTAACGCATAATTGATTTAAGTAATTGTGGTTAATTAATAAAGATAACTAATATGAATTTTTGTGTAAGAGAGTTATTGGATTGAAGTGGAAGTATAAGTGGGTAGCAAACCCACAAGTTAATAAGAGCCAAAGTGCTTAAAAAAAAATGGACCGCGACTTGTTAGAATAAAAGAAGTTGGAAGGAGACACAACATCATGACCCGATCCGGATATAATTTTTATTAAAAATGGGAAGTGGGTTTGAGACCCACCTTCCTCTCTCCATTTTTTCCTTTTCTTCCCTTTCCCCATTTTTCCTTTCTTCTTCCTCTCTCCATTTCTTCTCCTTCCCGTAGCCCTCATTGGCCAAGAACAATCTTCATATTGGCTTGAAATCAAGTTGGGAAATTCATATTCATACTTTTGGTAAGTGATTTATTGTTATTAGTTCTTGATTTTGTTAAGATTTGGAGGTGTTTTGGGTGTTGACCGTGGGTGAAAATTGGGGGTTTTTGTATTTTGTTGAGTTAAGCTTTAATCCTTGATTATTTAGACTCAAATATATGTTTTAGATATATTTGTGAGCTTAATGGTGTTGATTTTGGAGTTGGTTGTTGATTTTAGGTTTTGGGTTGATTTTGTTCGATTGAAGCTTGTAATCGACGAATCGGAGGCCGATTTTTGTTGGAAGACATCAGGCAAGGGATTATATTGCTTAAATTACGTGTTTGGGGGGTATTTGGGGTCGGATTCCGGCGAAATCGCCGGAAAAACTGATTGGAAAATCGGAAAAGACGATGAACAGTAACTGCTACAGTAACTGCTACAGTACTGCTACAGTACTGCTACAGTAACTGTACAGTAGTTACCGCGGTAACTCGCGTAGTTACCACAGTAATTCGCCACAGTATTTACCACGGTAATTTGAACAGTAATTACCACGGTAATTTGAACAGTAATTACCACGGTAATTTGAACAGTAACTACCACAGTAACTTGTACATTAGTTACCGCAGTAACTCACTACAATAGTTACCGCAGTAACTCGCTACAGTAGTTACCGCAGTAACTTGCTACAGTAATCGCTACAGTAATTGCTACAGTAATTACTACAGTAATTGCTACAGTATCGCTACAGTACTGGGCTGCGTATGTCACGCGTTTTACGCGAGCGGGCGCGCAGTGAGCGCAGGAAGGCCCTGTTTGGCCCCTTTTTGTGCGATTTTGATCCTATAATGATGTTTTCTTTGCACCAATTATTGTTATGACTTCCCCAAATATTATTGGTAAACCGTGGGTTAATCAATTGGCCCGTGTGGGTTGTTGAATTGCTTAGGGAAACTGTTGAATTATTATATCACTAATGCCTTAGCCTTGGGGGCTATGTATTGAATTCCTTATATGTTGAGAAGCATGCGAACCTATTGTGTAGGTGCTTGAATATCACTGTATTGTCATATGCATGTTATTGCATTGGAATTGACGGTTATTAACCCGATGGGTTGTTATGATATTTATGATAGATCGGGCAACCTTCACAGGTGTTGTTGAGTCCCGAAGGCCCTGCGGGGTGTATTATTGACTGTTATATCTGTTACCCTTTTGGGGTGGTTATTATAATGCATGATATTGCATTATGAGATTACGAACATATTGGAAATGTTCGATCGGGCAGCCTTTACCGGTGTTGTTGAGTCCCGATGACCCTGCGGGGTGGATTATTGTTGTTATTCATGTTGGCCCTTTTGGGCTGGTTATTATAATGCATGGTATTGCATTATGGATGGATGGACATATTGGAAATGTCTGATCGGGCAGCCTTTACCGGTGTTGTTGAGTCCCGATGGCCCTGCGGGGTGATTATTAGGCTGTGATGCCTGTGATTTGGCTGTGATGCCTGTGATTTGGCTGTTATGCCTGTGATTGGGCTGTGATGACTGTGGTCCCTGCGGGGATGGTGTATGTTACCCTGTAACGGGTTGGAGTTGATGATATCCTCACCCGTGGGTTCATACCGCCCGGGTTTAGGTTGCCGGCTAGGCATATTCATTTGCATTTGCATATAGGGTAGATAGGTGTATGTTAGGCTATGCATCACGTGCATAAATTGTATGTTTGTGGTTGAAGCACCGGTATGGGACGGTGTGATGATTTATTTATGTCAATTGTATGATCGTGGTTGAAGCACCGGTATGGGACGGTGTGGTGTTTAACTGCTTTATTTATATTCTGCCGTTATTAATATGTTTATTTATTACCTATATTTACTATCTTGAGATGTGGTTTTGTTTTCCCTTACTCCCCGTCACGTAGCCTTGCTCAGTACGTTGTACTGACCCCCTTTGCTTTTGTCTGTTTTATAGATCCTGCTGGAGGCGCTGGAGCATGATTTGGGTTTGGGGTATTGAGAGATCACATAGATAGGAGTATATAGGACGCGCTCATTATGCTAATGTGATATTATGTGACTATCTGTGGTTGGTATTTGGACTACTGCTGGTTGAGGCCTGTGAGCCTGGGATTTACATACTGTCGGCCGGTGGCCTTATGTGATTTACAGCTTTGGGCTGGTAGCCCTGTTTGAGATATTGGTATGCTGTTGGGAGGCTTGCAGCCTGGATGGGTCGCTGGGACCGTTATTTGATTATTATTGGGTGACATTTTTATGTGCCTATGTGTTTTTAATTTATTTATAGCTTCTGCATTAAACTGGATTAATCAGATGATCACTTTAGGTTTACCCAGTGTTGTACTAGCTGTTTTAAATTAGCTGGCCACTAGTTTAGGATAGTTAGTACAGCGGTAACGTTTGCGAAAATCAGGTTTGAATTTTCGGGGCGTTACAGAGTGGTATCAGAGCCTGTGTGCTCTTTTATCTTATTAAAACTTGTGTAGACATAGGTGGTGAGCTGTGTGTGGGGTACATATAGCATAGAATTGCATTTTTACTATATCTGACTATTTCTACGGACACCAGGTTAATTCACAGTTGGGGAACTGTGAGGAAACCATGGTACTCCAGTCAGGATCCTTGTTATCTCACAGTCATTGAGGACTATGAATGACTTTTGATCGGTTATTTAATTTTGTCGTTTATATATACTGCTTTGTATATGATTGGTGATTTCTGCTAACACTGTTTGTTGATGTTGTAATCTAAGTTGGATGAGTAGTTTGGAAATGCCTCATGGAAGCCTGGGCTATTCGAATAGCGATCCAAGCTGGATCAATGTGCTGAATGGTGTTCAGATGGGTTTGACGTACCCTCGAGAGTGAAATAGGGTACTGAGAAAATCTCCCTACTGCGATAACCCACTGGGGTGATATAGATATTTGCAGTCCGCCTGCATCCGAAGGATGGTGGAAACCATTTCGAGGCTATGCCAGTGAGGGTATAGTCGGATTTGGTTAGAAAGAATAATAATGTGAAGTGGCATTGAATTGACACTGGCGTTGAATGCTTGTCGAGTAAGACGAGGCAAGGTGACTGTTCTGCATGGAAAGATCGGTAACGTGAAGGGGGCCGATATCACTAGGGCGAGTCCGAACTAGGGGACTTTCTAGTATGTTGTCTTTATGTGATGGAAAAGTTACGTTGATTGGATAACGTTTTGGCATGTGTGTCATTCATGTATCATATGTGTTTCTTCTTGACTCTCTGGTTGAGAGATAAACCCGTTTCCCTGATATGGGAATTATTTATGTCGCATTTTGTGTTGTTGTTATTGTGTTTGATTCTGGAGTCTTATGTTCATTTGAGACTCTAAATTTCATTCGTAAGCATGGAGTAAATGCTACTACTGCTGCGAATCTTTCTGCCTTAGTACTGTGCAATTCAAAAGCCTCGTGTTCTTTAGTGGCTTTGCGATTTGTGCGAGAGCATGGAGTAGGACCGTTGGCACCCTACCAGATGCTTGTTTCTTTACCTTCGGGTGATAATATTCGAAGTGATCATTTGATGCAATATGCTGTGTTGAGCATCGAGAGTCGTGAATTCAGGGCTGACCTGGTGGTCTTTAGCCTGACTGATTTTTGACGTACTACTGGGCATGGATTGGCTGTATTTGCCATCATGCTGTGATTGATTGTGGTATTTCATGAATATCCTTTTCGGATTCTTTGGGTAAGTGTGTTTCTTACAGACATCCTTTGATTCCACCTGTTATTGGTGTGGTTTCTATTGCTTTGTTGTGTGACTTGATATCTAGGGGTTGTTCTATTTCCCTGTGGCAAATGAGGGATCTTCGAGCAGAAGTTTCTGCTTCTTCGAATGTCCCTGTTATATCTGAGTTCGGGGATTTATTTCCCGATAAAATTCCTGGTCTCCCACCTCCTCGGGAGATTGATTTTACTATTGAGTTGAAGTCTGATGCAACTTCTATTTCTAAGGCTCATTATCATATGGCTCCTGTGAACTGAAGGAGTTGAAGGATCAATTGAATGAGCTTACCAATAAGGGGTATATTCAGCCGAGTAGCTCGCCTTGAGGAGCTCATGTTTTGTTTGTTAAGAAGAATGATGGGTCGATGAGGAAGTGCATCGATTCCAGAGGTTTGAACCGAATCACGGGAAAAACAAGTATCCTTTACCTTGGATTGAGAATCTGTTTGATTAGTTGAGAGGGGCCAGTATGTTCAGTAAGATTGATTTGAGATCGGGCTACCACCAGATAAGGGTGGCGGAGGCTGATAGGCCTAAGACAGCTTTCAGCACTCGTTATGGACATTTTGAATTCACGGTCATGCCTTTTGGTTTGACTAACGCACTAGCGATCTTCATGGATCTCATGTATAGGGTATTCCATCCCCTGCTGGATGTGTGTGTGGTTGTGTTCATAGATGATATCCTGGTTTATTCGCCAATGCGTGAGACACACGGGTCACTTGAGGGCGGTCTTGAACGTATTGCGAGAGCATATGTTGTATGCTAAACTCTCCAAATGTGAATTTTGGTTGGAGAGTGTGTCTTTTCCGGGGCACATTGTTTCCAGTAATGGTATATCTGTTGATCCTGCCAAGGTAGAAGCTGTGTTGAAATGGCAAGCCCCAAACATTGTGGGGGAGATACAGAGTTTCTTGGATCTTGTTAGTTACTACAGTAGGTTTATTGAGGGATTTTCTAGCATTGCTAGACCTCAGATGAGATTGTTCTATAACGATGTTAAATTCCAGTGGGATGATGATTGTGAGCAGGAGTTCGAACTTTGGAAGAATGTAATGACAAAGGCATTTGTATTGACTCTACCTCATGAGTCAGGTGAGTACGAAGTTTTGACCAACACCTCACATAAAGGTTTGGGTGGTGTGTTGATGCAGAATGAGAAGGTGATCAATAGAACTACCCGACGCATGATTTGAAGACGGAAATGGTAGTTCATGTTTTGAAAATCTAGTGGCTCCCTTTGAGGCATTGTATGGGAGAAAGTGTATGAGTCCATTATGTTGGAATGATCCAACAGATAAGGTGAATGTGGGTCCTGAGATGATTGAGCAGACAATCGAGTTGGTGAAGATCATCAGGGATCGAATGAAAGAGGTTCAGGACAGACAGTGGAGCTATGCTGATTTAGCTCGTCGAGATGTGGAGTTTGAGGTTGGTGATAGCGTATTTTTGCGGGTATCGCCTCTGAAAGGGGTACGCCTGTTTAGTAAGAAGCCAAGCTGATTCCGAGATATATATTGGATCCTAGAGATTGTGGAGAGAGTTGGTAAAGTGGCTTATAGGGTGATTTTGCCAGCTGAAGTGGGACGAGCCCATGATATGTTCTATACTTCCCAACTCAGGAAATTTTTTTTGATCCAGCTAAGATCATTCAGCTTGATAAAGTTGAATTGGATGCTAGTCTTAAGTTCGAGGAGTTCCAGATCGGGTGATTGATACAAATGATGAGGTTCCGATGAATAAAACCATGTTGATGGTTAAGGTGTTGTGGTCTAGACACGGAGCTGAATATGCTACTTGAAGAAACTGGGGAGCGTATGAAACTGAAGTAGCCAGACTTTAATTTTTACTTCTCATAAAGAAGTAACATTTTTCCCTTGATTGTTCATTGATGATCATGTGGTTGATTATGCATTTCGGGGGTGAAATGATCCTAAGGGGGAGAGATTGTAACATCCCGATTAATTAACGCATAATTGATTTAAGTAATTGTGGTTAATTAATAAAGATAACTAATATGAATTTTTGTGTAAGAGAGTTATTGGATTGAAGTGGAAGTATAAGTGGGTAGCAAACCCACAAGTTAATAAGAGCCAAAGTGCTTAAAAAAAAAATGGACCGCGACTTGTTAGAATAAAAGAAGTTGGAAGGAGACACAACATCATGACCCGATCCGGATATAATTTTTATTAAAAATGGGAAGTGGGTTTGAGACCCACCTTCCTCTCTCCATTTTTTCCTTTTCTTCCCTTTCCCCATTTTTCCTTTCTTCTTCCTCTCTCCATTTCTTCTCCTTCCCGTAGCCCTCATTGGCCAAGAACAATCTTCATATTGGCTTGAAATCAAGTTGGGAAATTCATATTCATACTTTTGGTAAGTGATTTATTGTTATTAGTTCTTGATTTTGTTAAGATTTGGAGGTGTTTTGGGTGTTGACCGTGGGTGAAAATTGGGGGTTTTTGTATTTTGTTGAGTTAAGCTTTAATCCTTGATTATTTAGACTCAAATATATGTTTTAGATATATTTGTGAGCTTAATGGTGTTGATTTTGGAGTTGGTTGTTGATTTTAGGTTTTGGGTTGATTTTGTTCGATTGAAGCTTGTAATCGACGAATCGGAGGCCGATTTTTGTTGGAAGACATCAGGCAAGGGATTATATTGCTTAAATTACGTGTTTGGGGGGTATTTGGGGTCGGATTCCGGCGAAATCGCCGGAAAAACTGATTGGAAAATCGGAGAAGACGATGAACAGTAACTGCTACAGTAACTGCTACAGTACTGCCTATGTGTGACTATCTGTGGTTGGTATTTGGACTACTGCTGGTTGAGGCCTGTGAGCCTGGGATTTACATACTGTCGGCCGGTGGCCTTATGTGATTTACAGCTTTGGGCTGGTAGCCCTGTTTGAGATATTGGTATGCTGTTGGGAGGCTTGCAGCCTGGATGGGTCGCTGGGACCGTTATTTGATTATTATTGGGTGACATTTTTATGTGCCTATGTGTTTTTAATTTATTTATAGCTTCTGCATTAAACTGGATTAATCAGATGATCACTTTAGGTTTACCCAGTGTTGTACTAGCTGTTTTAAATTAGCTGGCCACTAGTTTAGGATAGTTAGTACAGCGGTAACGTTTGCGAAAATCAGGTTTGAATTTTCGGGGCGTTACATATTTATTCTATATATATATTACATCTAAACCATATGCTATAAGATTTATTATTTGAATTACATAATTTAATAATTTTATGCCAACATAAATACATAATGATAATGAGTGTGCATGCAAATTTATGCAAGTGATAATAATACAAGTGGAAAAAAAGGTAAAAACGTCCTTTATCTTTCCAAAAATTTCAAATCCGTCCTTTTTCTATTTTATTACCGATTTAGTCCGCTACAAATGCTAATTATGTTCAAATCAGTCCTTTTTTTACTAATTATATTCTAATTGCTGACGTGGCAAGGGTTTTAATTTAAACCTGACACGTGTGCATAATATTAGTCCTTTTTCTTTTATCTTTTGCTAATTCAGTCCTAAACTTTTATTTTGTTCTATTTAGTCCTCTATCCCAATCACTCATTTTTATATTAATTGGCCTCAAACCTTTCAAATTATTTCATTTTAGGCCCAGAACCTTAAATTTTTTATTATTACTAATCCATTTATCAAATAAATGCACAACATACTTCCATAAATAAAATTAAACACCAAACCTCATATATTGGGTTCGACTGCTTTGTTATCGGGTCTTTCAAGTAGCGGAATTTTACGGACTCTCTCTAATAACCACTCAACCGCAACCGATTGTTCATTGGTTTTGGTTTCCTTCAGTAACAATCAACAGAATCTTACTTTGCGTCCTACCTTAGGATGTAGCAATATTTAAAAGTAAATGATTTAACTTGAATTTTTGGAAGGTTATGGATACAGGAAGCTTTGGTTTTATTGAAAAATATTAAAAAAATAGCCTGAATTTTATTGTCCACAAAGTATGATTGTGCTGAAGGAAACCAGAACCAATGAACCATCGTTACGGTCGGGTGGTTAGAGAGAGTCCGTAAAATTCGGAACTTCAAAGACCCGGTAACAAGGCGGTCAAACCCAATGTATGAGGTTTGATATTTAATTTTATTTACGGAAGTATGTTGGGCATTTATTTGATAAATGTATTAGTAATAATAAAAAATTTAAGGTTCTGGGCCTAAAATGAAATAATTTGAAAGGTTTGAGGCCAATTAATATAAAAATGAGTGATTGGGGTAGAGGACTAAATAGAACAAAATAAAAGTTTAGGACTGAATTGACAAAAGATAAAAGAAAAAGGACTAATATTATGCACACGTGTCAGGTTTAAATTAAAACCCTTGCCACGTCAGCAATTAGAATATAATTAGTGAAAAAAGGACTGATTTGAACATAATTAGCATTTGTAGCGGACTAAATCGGTAATAAAATAGAAAAAGGACGGATTTGAAATTTTTGGAAAGATAAAGGACGTTTTTACCTTTTTTTTCTAATTTTAATTATGCACACATATTTTTTTATTTTTTTTTTCCTAAATCGCCAACCAAGGTGGCGACTTTCATGTTTTAATTTTTATTTTTTTTAAAATCGCCATCTCACATGGCGATTTTCAATTATAATGTTTTTTTGGCGATTTCTACTATTCATGTATTATTTTTATTTTTTTTTATTTAATCGCCATCTTAAATGGGGATTACTACTGTTTCTCGTGATAGAATATTATTTCTAGGCGATTACTACTGTTTCTCGTGATAGAATATTATTTCTAGGAGATCGCCATCTCAGATGGCGATTTTTTATTATTTGGGAATATGATAATTTAAATATATTATTTTAATAATTAAGTCCCCACTCCCTCATTTCTTTTTATTTATTTTTTTAGAAATTGAAAAGTGTTCTAAAATAATTTTTATTTTTAGGTAGTTATAGATAGTTATGCTATATTTTAATTATATTGTCCTTTACTTTACATAAATGTTATTTCTTGACATTTATTATAAATGAATTTAGTTGAATGGTAAAAATGGAAATTTATGAGTTAATTAATGCAAATCTTGATTATTGAAATTGAGTTGATAGTGACAAAATGGAGGGAGTAATAAATAGAAGTATCTGACATGGATATATTAATTAAAAATAATACTTAGTAATGTAATTTGTTTGACATAAATTCTCACCACTCTTTTTTTATGCTCAGCCAAAAAAAAAATTAAGAATGCAATCTATATCTATTATCTATTATAATTAAAAAAATTATTGGCCTTAGATGGTTTACGAATACTATTTTTACTCGGAAAAAACGGATTATTTAGTTCTTTTTCTTTCCAAAATATCCAAATCAGTCCGTTAGTAATTTTTAGCTCATATAGTCACCTACGTTTGCTAATTTTTTCCAATTTGGTCCTAATTACGTAAGTAGCCTAAGGTCGCTAAATCCCATTTTACATCCATGTTGGCCAATCTGGAGTTTCCACACATAACACGCCAGATTAATAAATGTTTGAAATAAATATTTGAAGGCAGCCATAACATATCACTACTCTAATAAATATCTCTAGGCTCTAGTGGGTCAATTGAACAATTCTTTACTGGGATGATGGATATAGTTTCTACATGATTCGCATTGAGCCCTCATTGGGGTTACCCAACCATAAAGAAACAACAACCATTCACAACAATAACATAGGAGTTTTGGTCAACAGCTACCGCAATGCATTTTCTTTTCGGTCTCGGTGGTTTTTGGTGTTTCTCAAGAAAATGAAGACCAATTGTGATATATAATGCGTGCAAATGAATTGTTGGTGTTTTTTTATGTGTTGGGTAACCTCAATAAGGAAGGGCTCAATGCGAACCAAGTAGAAACTATGTCCATCATCCTATTGAAAAATGGTTCAATTGACCCGCTAGAGTCATTTTTTAGAGTAGTGATGTGTTATGACAGCCTTCAAACATTTATTAAAATAGTGTGTTATGTGTGGGAACTCCAAATTTGCCACGGTGTATGTAAAATGTGATATACTTCGGTCATATCAGCAACCTCATGCTAATTACATAATTAGGACCGAATTGAAAAAAAAATAGCAAACGTAGAGGATTATATGGGGCAAAAAATTAGTAACGGATTGATTTGGACATTTTGGAAAGAAAAAAGACCAAAAAATTATTTTTTTTTCATTTTTACTCACAAAGAATGACTTATGAATAATAAAATTGTTCATATGGCTTAGTTTAAAAATAAAGCTTAAATCATAAAATGTTAAAACAATTTCAAAGCCCAATGAAAAAGAACGTAGCCCAATAATTTTAAAAAACTATCCATTTTTAAAAAATATACTCTATTCGTCCCATTAATTCCGTCCAATGCATTTGTTTAACGGTTAATATCTTTAAATGTATAAAAGTATAAATTCTATAAATATATATTGTAAGACTATACAAAAAAACGAATCCAACAAAATCTCACTCGACTATGGGCCTGTTTGGGAATTAACTGTTAGTTGTTAACTGATTATGTGAGTAGTTTGAGACTCAAACTTTTAAGATCGGGATCCTATATGGGATCGTTTTTCTCTTTGCAAGATCGGGATCGTAGGATCGAGTCGGGATCCTAAGATCTTATGAAATTGCAATAATTGATAAACTCAATTATGCATACTAACAAGTAAAAGCATTATTTCGCGTGTTTATGAATCTTGTAAGTTAATTAATACTAATACAATACAAAAACATCACAATCAAACATAAAATATTTCCACATACATACATATTATGATTTTTTACACATCATACATAAGGAATACAAGCTCTTAAGTTTAAAATTAAAAGAAAAAAGTTACTTTGATACCAAATCATAAAAATACTACAAAAATTTTATGCGTTTAAGAGGGTATGATCGTAAGATCGTAGAAGCGTTTGAGGGAGTATGACCATAAGATTGTAACATTCTACTATCAGGATCGGGATCTTACTAATTTTAAGATCCTAAAAGGATCGAGATCGTTTTAGTGAGGTGTGATCGTAAAATCGTAAGATCCTAAGATCAGGATCGGGATCTTAGCAACTATGGTTTGAGTAATAAATTAGTTAAAATTAGCTGTGTGGCAGTTTTGAGGCAAAATTTTGCCTAGAACAAGTTAATTCCAAAATACTGGTATTTGCAACGGTTTCAAAAAGAGCTGTTTGAACACTGTTTTAAGTTATTTTGTCTTTTCAAATAAGCTAATTTATCTTAAATTGACTAGAATAACCTAATTTTATTTAGCTTATTTGCCAAAAAGGGCCTATATTTTTTCTTATATAATTGTGATAAAAAGTTAGGTCAAACTTATACAATGAACAGTGTAAAAAGTCAAAATGAGACATAACAAATGAGACCGAGGGAGTAACAATCTACACCAAAATATATTTTAAAATTTCAAATGTTTCTCATCAAAAATTTTCCGCATATTTCTAAACCCCATAATCTCCAAGATCTTAGCACCAAATCTCCAAAATCTCTGGCCACCAAATTTCCAGTCTTAAAATCTGGAAAATCACGAGAAACCAATCTCCGAAATCTTGACCTGGGTAGAGCAATAGCAACAATAGCAAGAGTGAGAACCGAAGTAAATCAATGAACTAAGTAAATAATAAAAATGATCTAATTAATGAAATAAGTGCAAAAAAAAATTTGTAGGTTAGGAATTTTGTTGGCCAAGTACACTTTTTGTTGAAAATTTGGATTAAATTATAAATTACTAAATATTGTATACATTGTTTTAAAAAATTATGAACGTAATTTTATAAATGTAAACAATGTTTATAGTTAATTTAATTATCTACTTCTAATAAAAGAATATTATGAATAATACGGTGTGATAATTAATTTGTGTAAGATCGTATTTTTTGGTGCCTTAAAAGACATTACGTGGGTCAAATATTGGATGAAAATTATATACATTTAAATTTAGATAATGCACTACTGCTTAAACGATTGGGGTTAATATTCTAGATTTGAACAATTAATATTTGTTTTGGTTAATTGTTGGTAAATAAATTATATATACAATTGCTCGATAAAATATTTTGGTGAATAACAACTACTTACTCCGTCTCATTATTTTTGTTACGGACCCACCCAGCACGTATGCCGATACATATTGTTAACGATTAATAACTTAAATTGTGTACAACAAAAAATTATAAAAATTTGATATTCTAAAACTACAAGATTAGACGAATCTAACAAGATGTCACTTGACTATGTTTTTTCTTACATAGCTATGATAAAAATTCGAATCAAAGTTAAACAGTAAATAGTGTCAAAAATCCATTCGTAACAAAAACAACGAGACGATGGTAGTATTTCATTAAAAATTCAAGTACATTTGGATGTGTGTTATTTCGTATTTATCAACAAGTCAGTATTACATTTCAACAGATCGGTATTTGAATACGGAAGAAGTATATGTTATCACATATCATTCCCACCCATTCGGGTGGGAATAATACTAGTAGTACATATTACTAGTAATATATAAAAACAATATCCCTTATAAACAGTAACATACTCTTATGAACAGTAACATATCAATTCTCTCTCACAAAAATCCCTTTATGAACAGTAAACTAACTATATCATCAATATTCACTTTTTGCACGCAATCCAATATATATTTATAACCTTAATAACTCAAAGTGTGTATAAGTAAAAACATTTAAAAGTTTGATATTTTAAAACTACAAGATTTGACGAATCCAACAAGATCCCACTTGATTATGTTTTTTCTTCTATAAATGCTGTATAGAAATGAGTCAAAGTTGGATATTAAACAGTAACAAAAGTCAATCATTTTTCACTATCACAAATGGAAAAAGTATATAAAGCATAATGCACTTTCAAAATAGATGAGAACTAAATTTAAGCGGAAATTCACATTAGAAAATCAAATTTCATTGATTATTATGAATAAATTATGTAGCAAAAACTTTATGGGTTGATATTATATTTATTATTTAAATATAATTTCAACATTTGTTATTATATATTCTTAACAATTACTTTAATTTATCAATTGAAATTATATTTAATATAATAACGAATTTTTATAAATACTTTATATATTGATATTATATTCATCAATGGATAACAAATATTTGTATAAGATAAATTAACTAAATTATATAAATTGCATAAGTTCATCAAACTATGCATGCTTATACGTCCCACAAAATCATATAGGACATGTTTGGCACCATGTATTAGGGTGTATTAGGATGTATAGTACTATTATTATGTATAAAAATAATGCTAGATAGTGTTTGACAAGTTTTAGATTTACATAAGTACTACCTCCGTCCCATTCCAAATGTCCTACTTACTATTTTTGGATGTCCCATTACAAATGTCTTCTTTCTATAAATAGAAATAATTTTCCCCTCCAACAACTATGTGGACCCCACCATATACTCACAAACCAACTTTACCTTAATTCCCGTGTCCAACAGTAACAAGACACTTGGGGTGGGACGGAGGGAGTATTATTTTAATGAGGGATTGAGTGTATAACTTAATACATAGTGGAGAGGTGGGTTTATGTTAATGAGGGGTTTGTTTTGTTGTTTATAATTTTTATTTGGTATTTATTTTGTTATAAATATTATAATAGAAATTAATTTATTATAAATATTATAATATTAAAATATAAAATAATATTTTTTATAAATTAAATATTATAATATTAAAATAATTATTCTAATATGTTATTATATATTAATTATATATCTAAATGAAATTTTTTATTTAATTACTTAAAAAATAATAAATCACACAATACTACATCGACATATATTATTTATATATTTATTATATTTAAAACATTAAATTAAGAAATTAATTTTAATAGAAAAATAATAAATTAAAATTTATACAACATCAATACAAGAATATTGTATAATTATAATACACACTACAAAACACTGTATAACATTAATTTAATATGGTATTAATATAATACAACATAATACTATACATCTGCATTAAATAATACAATACACCCTAATACAATACAGTGTTCCAAACATGCCCATAATTATAAAATTCGAGATAATGGTACATTCAATATTTTTTGCATAATCATTTATAAATTTTAATTCACAAGAGTATTGTTTATATTTTTCTAATTTAATTTGGAAATATTTACATCTTTAAAATTTTCTATTTCTCAAGGTCTTAGGGTGAATCAATATTAATAATCAATTACCGTGTGCAACTGTGATTTCATGTATTTAATTTCCATATGTACTGCATTAGAGTCGTGAGAAAAATTCTTTTTATCTTTCATTTTTCATTTTTTCTCCTTTTGGACTATTGTTTATAGTATAATACCCCATCTGTCCCATTGATATTGTTTCCAAACTTTTGGACACATATTAGTCTAATGCATTTATTTAACAGTTAATATCTTAAAATGTGTATAAATAAAAATTCTATAAAATATAGTATATTCTAAAACTATTTGAAAAACGATTCCAATAAGATCCCATTTGACTAGATTTTTCTTATATATTTAAAACAAAAAATTAGGTCAAATTTATACAATGAACAATGTCAATAGTCAAAATGAGACATTACAAATTAGGCGGATGGAGTATTCTTTTTAAGGCACTAAATTGTACTGATAATGGGCATAGTTGTTGTACAAACTACAAAGTATACATGTATTCCTGTAATACTTAAAATAGTTTAAGGATCTTATGAAATGTAATGGACATAATCAAGTTGAACATTTTTATTTGTAAAATTTAATTATTTTTATTTATATTTTTCACATTCCCGCCCATTGGATGGGTAATACTAGTAATACTAATAGCCATATGATTATTCTAATTTAAATTCTAAGAAATATAGACTTCATAGACGAAAAAATAGCTCAATTATAATCCGAGTTTATTGTGGATAAAACAAAGTTTCTTTTAATGTACGAAGTATAAAATGACCTAAAAAAAGGTTATTAATAAATCATCATCACTTATAATATATTAAAGTTCTTATCCTATGAACAGTAACTCTACTAACTTTCCTTTTATAAACCTATTGACCCTTTATAAAAATAATCTCATTGTAAGCCCAAAAGAGCCCATGAATATGCACCTAATAATATTTATTCAGTACACCCAATAATAAAAAATATAATCTAATTAAAAATAATGTAAGATTTGTTCGAGAAAAAATATTTATATTGTTTAATAAATTTTGATATTTTAACAATTAATCTTCATTTAGTAAAATATATTGTTCATTATACTATGTAATATAATTAATTTGTTTATTTATGATATATTTTTAGTTTAATATTTTATTGATTTATATCAATCGGATTAAATTATATAGTATATATATTGAATGTATGCATAATTGTTTCTGTGAATACAATATCAATACAATGATCTAAATTAGAAGAAAAATTAATAATAAATTTATTTACTATTTTTTTGTTTGATTAGGATTTTTTGGCTTAAAGACACTTTTTGCTGAAAATTTGGATTAAATTGTAGAGTACTAAATACTGTATAGTTGGATGAATATAATTTTAATTAAATAATGTACTATTGTTTAAACTATTGTGGTTAATAATCTAGATTTGAACAACTAATATTTTATTTTTAATTGTTGGTGAATTAATTATATACACATTTGTTGAGAGAATTATTTTGCCGAATAACAATTATTTCATGATAAAATTCAAATATATTACTTTGTTATTTCGTATTTATCAACATTCTATACTTTAATATTTTATATTTTCTAATGCAATCTATATGTTATTTATTGTCATCGCATATCATTCCCATCCATTCGGATGGCGGTAATACTAGTTCTCATTTAAAGATATTCTTGTTTGACTCTTTGATATTATTTATTTTTTTAATTTTAACTCAATATTATTATAAGTACTATATATTTAGAAAAAAATAATAGTCGTTTAATTATGTAATTTTCGAATATATTTTACTTAATTATATATATATATATATATATATATTTTGAGATATTAATTATTAAAAAAATATTATAGATTGTGTGAAGAAATCAAATAAAATATCTTAGTTGGGACCGAGCGAGTACAATAAACATAAAGTTTGTCAGTTTGCATGGTGGGTTACTTCGCATATCGTATCGTATGTTGTATACTAGATCGATCTTGTTTTTATCTGCTCTCTTGTACTATGTCTTTGTAAATGTTTTAAGATTTTATAGCTCTAATTGCAAGAAATACTTTGCTTTCACGATAAAAATGTGTAAAATAAAGCACAGAGAGTAAAATTGTTATTGGTACTTCTACTGCTGTGGTTCATATTTCGTTTGATAGGAAAATGAAAACCATATTGGAATTCAACATTTCAGCCATATCAACACTTTGGAGGAAAATAAAATGAATCCTATGGCCAGGGGTGTAAATGACTCTTAAATAAAGGGTACGGATTTTATGTCTAATCTATACCTGTGGAAAATGTATCTAACAAAGCGGGCGTTTGCTTCCCGAGAAGATAGTCTGTCGTTTGGTGTTAGTGTTTTGTTGGTTGTGTTGCGTCTCCCCCCCTGTGCCCTCTCTTTTTGTTTCCTTGTTTTTTCTTTGGTTGTTTTTTCCTGGCCGCCGTGGCTTACCCAAAAAAAAAAAAAAAAATACCTTACGGGATTACTGTTCAATGAACAGTGCATTTTATCGTTTTGTCACTCCTTGTCTCCTTCCATTTCGATCCTTCTGTTCCTAAAAATCCCTAAAATCAGCCGCCCGGAAGATTTTTTTGCCTGCCCTTCGTTCCACCGCCCCCGTTTGCCGCCAACTCGCTCCAAGGATCCGTTCGCCTCGCGGTGCAGTGCGCATCCACCCGGTGCCTAAGCCAATTACTCGAACCTGCATCGCCGTTGCGCCATTCTCCTCGCCCAGGTGCTGAGACGCCGTTGCTGTATTCCAGTCACGCCGGCCTAACCACCTCGCAACTGTGCTCGCGCTAAGCCGCTCTTGCAATGCCGTGGCCGTCCGCGCGGCTGGGCCCTCCGTTCATACTCGATGCCACTCCTTCCGCATCACCTTCCCCTTCCATGTCTGTCTCCCATCCGCCCTACCATGGCACTGCGTCTTCGCAACTGCTGGCGCGCCACGGCATTCTCGGCTTCGCCTGTAAGTCCCCTCTTCGTTCTTCTTTTCCACTGTCCAGCTCTGCATCTGAACTTGTACCTCTCTTCCCGTCCGCAAGCTAAAATTGGGCCCTGCGATATGTTTATGCCTCCTCGGGGCCACTTGGCCACTGATCTAAAATTTTCAGGTTTTTTTTCCTAGATAAAGATGCTATGCTTCCTTGCATGTGCCCATGAAGTGTTTGAGCAAATGCTGCTTCGAGAAACTACTAAGGTTCTATCTGTTTAATGAATTGGTTTGTGCAACATGAATGCTGTTGATGGACTGGTGCTTTTAGATTGAAGTGCTTTGATGTCAATATTATATTTCTTTGAAATTATTACTTTATTTGTTTCCCTAGCTATTCCATGTCCAGGTGGTGAAGCTTCATTTTTCTTTTGCATTTCTTCTTTTCTGTATTACTAATGTGCAATACTCCATTTGACTCAATTTTACTTTTAATGTGTGATTTCCATAAGGATAGGTGTTTTGATTGTTGAATGATGATCTGTTCTGCTTCCCAGTTTCTTTTTTTTTTTTGGAACAAAATTATTGCATAGTTGCATAATGATGATCGATTGGTTTCATATATTCTTCTTGCTGTTTTGATGATGGAGTTTGAAATTTTTTGTTGATTCATGTTTGTTGCTGTCCTGTTGTGATTGTCTCGAATGCTGCTTTGCAATTGTTTCATAATTCTGGAGTGTTGATTTGAGCAATCTTGTGTAATCTTGCTTATGCATAAGAAGTGTTCGATTGAATGCTAGAATCTTCCAAGAAGAATGCTTTCACTCTTCCTTGAACAGCTCTTGTTTTACTTTTTGCAGTGGACCTACTTAAACTGAATGAAAAATTCTATATCAATCAAGTATTAAGCTTTACTTTCATTATTTCTAACTTCAAAAAAAAAATTAGGATTGAGAAACTTCAAATTCTTATGATTAGGATTGGATTCCTTTTAGTTATGAATGATTGCTTTATGTCTGCAGGTGGAGAAAAAAGTGGACTTCTTGCAGGAAAGAAAAAAAGACAAGGCATCTTTCTCCCCACACAAACACCAATCAGTAGATTCTTTTCCTCAGCTTTGTGCTAATTGAATTCAACTTATAATGTATGGTTAAATATTTGATATGATGTTATGGTCAGTTCTTGACTACCTTGGGACTGTGATTGAGATATTCTATTCTCAAAGTATTACCGAATTATGTTATGTTTCTTTCTGAGCTGTGAATCACACCAGACTGGTATGGAGTTGGAAATTTGATAACTGATTCCAACAATTTTCTAATATTCAGACTTGTAACGACTGCCCTGTTGCTTGTCTTGGCAGGCTGATTTCGCGAAGGCATTGTAGAAATCGGTTCTTGAATCCTCGATTGAACTTTAATTCAAGGTACAAGGTCATATTACTATCAAGAATACACTTTTTTTTTTTTTTGGATGACACGTATAGTTGGAGTCTGTGTCTATATAGATTTACATCCTGTTTGGAGCTATCAGCTATGATGATTATTTGAGTTGTGGTATTCAGCTTCAGTTATCTGGACATAGTGCGGTGCAATCTTTAAGACACAAGAACGAGCAAAAAGGACTGCAATTAGATTTCAAGTATGTTATTAACTCTATTCAACCAACCTTAACATACTACTCAGTTATTTTAAATTATTCTCCTTTTTACATGCTTGCCTTCTGTTAAAGATGTTTTAATCGCTTATATTGGTTTATGTTATTCAGTCAGGCACCATTAAAGAAGATTGTAAATACGTTTGGTGGGAAGAGCTCAACAATCTCTACAAGGAGTACTAAACACTTGCGTATCCAGTTGCTCAACTCGAAATGACACCTATGGTTTGATTGACTTCATATAATAGCCTCTTTTTTTTTTTTTTCCTACTGTACCAAACTTGCTCTATCCAATCACCTGATTCTTTCTTATTAAAATAAATAAATTCCTCCTTTTTTATCATATACTAACTCATTTCTTAACCTAATGTGCTTATGGTCCCATTTGATTTAATTTTTTGATTGTATCAATATTAAGAGCGAAATGTATTATATCCCAGACATCAGGGTAATACCATTCTATAAATGCTATATTTTGGTTCTTTCATATTAGAAATTAGATTTGCTCATTTTATTCTCTTATCCTTTGATATGCACAGCGTGTCTTTGTTTAATTCTTCCATTGTTTTTACAATGGAAAATATGCATTTTCATACATTACGTCATTTTCTCACTGGCGCGCAGCGTAGCGCGCGCCACCGGCGAATTCTAGTATATATATACATGTGTATATATATTATCTAAATTGACATTATATTATTAATGTCAATAATTCAACGAAAACATGAGTTTCCCTTTCTAAAAGAAAGCCTGCGAAGCTTCCAGACGAATAAAGAACCTTACACGTTGCCACTTGGGCTTGAGTTTATACAAGTTGTTAGGCCCAAACCTCACGATTAATAGATAGGTTGTAAGCAAATATTTTTTCCAAGTCCTATCTTTTTTGTCTGAGGTTTTTGAGTATCGGCGATCTCTTTTACGCATATAGAAGAGTAGAACAACTTATCCAGATGACGACTGCTCCATAAAAAAGTCAGGAGTCAATCCCTTACCATTTGTTAAGAGTTTTAAGTCCTATATTTAATATTGTGAAAAATAATTGCAGTAGTTGAAAAAAAACTAAAACAAACAAACAAACACAAATTAAATAAGTACTACCTCTGAAAATTCATGGATATAAAAATTCAAATTAAAATCCATTGATTTTTTGCCGACGAGCTTTAATTTTAGCCAAATTGATGACTTTGCATGTTGGTTTTATTGCTTATTACATCTTGCATTCCTACAAATTTTGCGATTACTTGTAAATAATGTTTGTGAACAATCACCGGCTTGATTATAATTTTCTGTAGACAAATTAATTTTTTTTTTGAAGAGATATGAGATAATTAGATTGTGAGGTTTGGGGAAAAACTTTCATCTTTTCAAAGGCTTTCGATTTGGTGTACGAAAATGGAGTGAGAAGCCCAATCATGCAACTTCATAAATGAGTGTACAAAAATGGAGTACCAAACAGGGTAGTGTTGCATGAACCCATATTGATTATTGGTTGATCCTGATGACCTTTGTCCATTTGAATAGGATGATGTATGTACTGTAATAATGAGGAATATGTTGGCCGTTCAAGCAAACTATGGCTCAGAAAATCAGTGGGGGCGAATGGTCCAAATGCAAAAGTTGAGAGGCATGAATAGGTTTGTACAGTACATTTTTTAAGGAAGTGAATCAATCATCCAAAATAATTAAGGCAGTACTAATGGATTGAAATCAAAGCATTCAATACAGAATAAAGTGCATCAATGCAAATTATTTCCCATCAAGCATAAGTAGAAATTAAGCAAAGAATACCACCAAGTCAAAAAATTATTGAATTCTCTATAATTTATCTTTTATAGTACTTTCTTTGTTTTCTAACAATACTTTGAGTTCTCATTAAAATTTCCTTCATTTTTAGGTGAATATCAGGGTATCCTCAGACCACATTGGACCTAAGACTAATCCCTCGAGGATCTGCAAGGGCAATTAAGGGCGCATCTTCCAAAGCAGTTTTTTGCATACACAAAGCTCGAACCCGAGACCTTGCTTAAGCGACGAGAGCCCCATCCATTCAAGCCAAATGCTGTTGGTCAATAAAATTTCCTTCATTGATAATGAAGATTCTTATTCTTTTATGTTTTTTCTCATTTTTATTTTTATTCTACCAAATTGAAAATATAAATTAGTTTGAGGATGATGACTTAACCTAAGTTGTTAAGTACCTTGATTTCAACCTGAAAGTTGGAGGTTCGATTACCCACCGGCCCTCTATCCTCTCCTCTATTCCCTTGTAATTTGTGTGTCATGGGCTCCCACCACCCATTTTCTGGCCTGTATAGGCGGTTCAGCAGAAGAGAATATAAATTAGTTTTTAATTTACAATAACAATTATTAAAACTTCAAATTCAAATTTTAGTTGAATGAAAATTTACGATTACATAATAAAACTAGCAAATAACCCGTCGAGACTCGACGGGCATAATTATATATTTATATATAATATATATCCTTATATAATAATAATAAATGTATTTTGAGTAATAGAAAAATGTGTGATAATTTTATATATGTTCGAAAGTGAGTGTATATGATAATATAATTTAATTAATTTTAAAACTAACAGAAAAATCGTATTATATTGCATTCTTTAGCTTCTGTGGCTTGTCCAGTACAAACATAACACATCAATAAAAATAAATATTAAGATTTTTATTTAATTTGGAATTTAATTTAAAATAAATAAAATTTAAATATAAGTATTAAGTATAATATGAAATTTTCTTTTACAATTTGCTGAAAATTTCATTGTAAACAACAATTCTTGAGTATTAAGTATAAATCATATTTTGAGTAATGAAAAATGCGTAATGATTTTATATCTATTTGAAAGAGGATATATATGATAATATAATTTAATTATTTTTAAAACTAACTAAGAAATCATATTATACCGTCCTCTTTAGCTTCTGTGGCTTAACAGATCAATAAAAGTAATTATTAATATAATATGTTTATTTAATTTGAAATTTAAATTAAAATAAAATAAAATTTAAATATAAATATTAAGCATAATATGAAGAACTTCCTCACAATTTGTTGAAAATCTCATTCCTGAAAATATCAATCAATGATAGGGGCTAGTATAGTACTATCTTTTAAAATATCTACATTAAGTATCCATTTTGTAAATTTTCTGTTATATATAAATTTTATAGTAAACAACATTTCTTGCGGTATCTTGAGTTAATCATTCTTAACTGCATATTAATATTTTGAGCCACATCTTGCTAGTGGCGCGAAATATTGCAATATAACTGTTCAGGGCAAAAATTATTTTGGAAGATAAAATCCAATATTCTTTAAAGATTAACATTGACTTTTGTTTATAATCATAGCAAAACAAATTACAAGTTGAAATTTTCTCATCTTAAATCGAATCATGAATTTGGTTAAATCAGATAGGCTCAACTCATAATCATTCTACCAATCAAGAATTTTTTACTTTCATAGTTTCTAGAAAATTAGTTTAACCCCAATAATATGATTCCGCATCTTGAAGACTATCGACCTACTTACATAGTTACATTGCATACTTTATTTGATCGATCTATATTCCTAATATGCATGACTATGCAACTCTAAATCAACTCTATTTCATGATTCGATCATCCAGAACAATTTGATCGTGTTTCGATATTATAGTGAAAATAATTCATTGGCATTATCTATGCTTTCATCTTCTTGATAAATATTATTAGAACTGATATATATATATATATATATACATTTTCATTTGCATACATATGTTCTATGATTTAATAATTGGTCGTATCAACAATCTAATTGGTAGAAATTAGTATAACAATATCTTTAATAATATCTGGATTTGAAGTGGTGCATTTCATATGTGTATAAATACTCTCAACAATTGCCGCTATAGGATCTCCCGTAGAATTCATAAAATTATAACCTGGAAATGTCATCTAATTGTACATCTTCAATATCAATATCAGATTTACAAATTATCATCACCTATATGAAGAATTCATTGTGCAAAT
Source organism: Hygrophila difformis (assembly GCA_030278955.1). Taxonomy (NCBI): domain Eukaryota; kingdom Viridiplantae; phylum Streptophyta; class Magnoliopsida; order Lamiales; family Acanthaceae; genus Hygrophila; species Hygrophila difformis. Next base: position 51,784,833 of record JAOANR010000004.1, read on the forward strand.
TTAAATCATATACTTAATTTTCATTGTAAATAACATTTCTTGTAGTATCTTGGGTTAATCATCTTAATTACATATTAATACTTCGAGTCTCATCTTTCCAGTACACGAGATATTGCAGCATATCATTAACATAGGTAAAAATGATTTTTGAAGACAGAGTCCAACCTTCTTTAAAAACATGACATTAACTTTTTTTTTTTAATAGTCATAGTAAAACAAAATGCGAGTGTGACTTTTTTCCTCTGAAATTGAATGAGGAATTTGGTTAATTCAGACGGGCTCAAAATCATTCTACCATTTAAGAATTTTCATTCCAAATAATGGGCTTTCTTTTAATGAGAACATAGGTTAAATAATTTTCTGGGATAAATTTTTTTGCAGGTAGAACCTAATTGAAAATGTGCAATCCTACCTCTTGGAAGGAGTAGGGTGCTATTCTACTGAATACTACATGCAACACAATATCATTTCTCCCACGAATGGTTAAACATATTATTTTCTAGATAAATTATCGATAAATATCTTGTCAGCTGCTCCACGTAAAAAAAAAAAAGAAAAAAAGATCAACCCTCATCACTATTATTTTATTATAAACATTCCTCTCCTCATTAATCAACAAAGGTAGATGATCAACCTTCATTTCTTCCTTATTATAATATGTCTCTTCTAGTATCAATAGACTATTTGTTTCAAACGTTAAAATTTCATTCAGTACCGGTATTCTAGAGAAAATTTTCAAATTTATTGAATTTGCAGCGATTAACCTTTCAATTTCTAAATTTCTAATAAAGGTATATTTATATTTGTTCTTCCGTCAATTGCAAATTTGATAAAATATAGATTAATGAAGTATTTCTTCAAAAATAGATTTTAAAAATAAAATTTCCTTCTTTATTTACTGATGGACTATTCGCACCCCAATAACTCTTTATATACCCGATTCTTTTATTTCTAATATGCTTTACGAAAATAACTAATTTACTTTAAATCAGTTATCCATATAATATGAATTTTCACAATTCTCTTAATTATAATTTTTGTATTATTTTAAATATAATAAAATATAAATAAGATTTATACTATTTAGTATATATTTATATACAATTAGAATGATATAATTATAAAATATATTTTTTAACGATTAGCAACTGTATAATTGTATATTATTTTCAGTAAATATATAATTGTATACTTTCTCCGTCTCAGTTTAATTGTTATGTTTGACTTTTTGGCACTATTCACTGTTTAAATTTGATTCGAATTTTTATCATAGTTATGTAAGAAAAAATATAGTCAAGTGAGATCTTGTTAGATTCGTCTAATCATGTAGTTTTAGAATATCAAATTTTTATAATTTTTTATCGAACACAATTTAAGTTATTAACCGTTAAAAATGTGTATCGGTATACGTTTCAGGTGGGTCCGTAACAATTATAATGAGACGGATGTAGTACTACTTTTAGGAGAAGTGACATAATTTTGTAAAATCATGGCCTATATATACATTAATTAATATATTCAAATCTTTTTCATACATTCATTAATGTATCTTTTAATAATATAAATTCTATTTATACACTACGAATTTCATATAAATTTGAAATTTCAAATCTTTAAAAACTAAAAATTGTGGGAACTTCATATAAATTGGAAATTAAATATCTTTTAAAAACTAAAAATTGGATTTCATATACACATTAATATATCTTTAATATAAATAAATAAATATGTGTAATGTATATTTTGATTATACCATTTACCACACCAAAAAAATATATAAAAAAACTAAACCTACACAAAATTACCGACATTACAATATGAACACCATTTTGAAATATAAACACAACATAATTCTTAGTTGCCAGTGCAGAACCCTGTCCTAATAGTACTATGGTGCAAAAAATGAAAATGCCTATTCATGTTATAATAATCCGATGGTGTAAAAACTCAAAATCTATAAATAAATAATAAATGCAGCAATAAAATCTAAAATAAATAAAATTAAAAAAATACAAAATAATAAAATCTAAAATAGATAAAATAAAAAATTCAAAATAATAAAATCCAAATTAAATAAAATAAAAATACAAAATTTCAAATTTTATCTTTCAAATTTTTTTAAAGGTGAATAAATCTCTAATAAATAAATAAATAAACTTGAAAATCTAAAATTAGTAAATTTAAAAATGCAAAATAATATAGATAAAATAATAAATGCAAAATTTCAAAGTTCAAATCTTTCAAATATAGTTTTGGTGAATTTTAAATCTTTCAAATATATCTTTCAAATCTTTGAAATATATTTAAAGTGAAGATGGTGAAATTCCATATAAATTGAAAATACCATATATTTCAAAAACTGAAAATTTATAATGAATAAATAAATAAATGCAAAAATCTAAAAATAATTAATTAAAATGCAAAAATCTATAAAAATTAGAAATTTAAAATGGAGACAACTCATTAAATTTAGGATGGGTTGTTCTCTAATGCTTTAATATATATATATATAGATTAAATGTGCAATTGCAAAATTGGCACGGAGGGAATTAAACTACCAATCCCAAACAACATATTTTAAGTTCATAATTCACACACCACTACGGTCTACGCCACAATAAAATTGTGTAATGTATTGCCAACAGTTTTCCAAGTGAAGGAATATCTGATGGCAGATTCGATCCCAGAGAAGAACCCCGTTATACAGTTGGGGGACTTGCCGTCCAACTCCAACAGAGATAAGGCGGCGCAGGGTATTGGTAGAGCGTGTGCCACGTCGGATAACCGGGTCCACCATATTAAACCGCAACTCTAATTGAATAGTTGAATGAATCCTTTCCCCCACCCCCCACCCACTTTAAATATCCCCCGTTTATCCCACCACATAGATTTCGCGAACTCGCCGCGCTTTACCCTTCAATTTCTTCCATGACGGATACGGAATCCGAGCCGCGCCTCCGCCGTAGACCTCCCACGCCACTCTACAAGCAGAACTCCTGGTCGCCGGACATCTTCCGAGATGAGGCGTGGAGCAATCGCCGCAAAAATCAACGCCTCCGTCACGGACGCAGCGTCACCGACGATGACCTGGAGGAGCTCCGCGGATGCCTCGACCTTGGGTTCAAATTCGACTCTCCAGAGATAGATCCGAAGCTGTCCTCCACTTTCCCAGCTCTCGAATTCTTCTACGCCGTCAACCGAAACAATAGCCTGTCCAGATCCTTCTCTGATTCGTTCGCCGATTCGGAATCGTCGCCGGTGGCCGCCGAGAGTCCTAAGTCTATTGTCGATCCAGGTTAGCATGTTATTATTTTTATCACTGCTAGTCCCATTTCGATTATACCAGAACACTCTTATTAACTGAAACGAACCAAGTCTAATTTATCCGATTATTCGTCCTTTACATTTATGAAAGGTGACGATCCGGCGACGGTGAAGACGAGATTGAGACAATGGGCGCAGGTCGTGGCGTGTTCCGTGCGCCAACCGCCCTCAAATTCCTTGTGATTCGTGCTACCGTTTGCTGCAAAGCAGGGTAAAAGGAAACCTCAAATCTGTTAATATCTAACCTTCTAAGTTCTAATCAACTAGTTCTTCTTTGCTTCCTTTCCGAATTTGGTGTAGCAATTGAATATCTGAATTCAGTGGTCACAGATTGAAGAAATCTTTGCCCTGGTGGTATGTAAATTATTCTCTTCCCAAATTGCATCCTCCACTTTCTCTGCTTACATCTGCTGATTTTTGCAATTCACCACATTAATATCCAAATTTCTTTCCGAAATTTAAATAATCAGTGATTAAATTAAACGGAAAGAAAATATGAATTCTAGAAACATTTCCATAATGCATTTATTTATTGGCGTGAGAAGAACAGAACAAAGTTCAACAGCATCAAATTTACAAATTAGTTGCGACAATGGTGTGAGTAATTGCAATTAGTTTTACCATTGATTTGCACACATTATTTCGTGAGTATTTTATTAATAATGCATGCATGTCCATATCAAATTATTTTGTCAGTAATAAATTATAGTACTACCATTTGCTTTGGTTGCATGATCTTCAATTACTTGCGCCGCCAAACACACCGTAATTTATTTATATGTTACTACATCCGTTCCATTTATCTTGTCTTGTTGGACTTTTGCACACAATCCAATGCACGTTTTCAATCGTTAATATCTCAAAATATATACAACAAAAAATTATGTGAAATATATATTCTAAAACTACATGATTATACGATTCTAACAAGATCCAACTCGACTATGTTTTTCAAATATATACTTGCAATAAAATCGAGTCAAAGTTAAATAATGAACAATGTAAAAAAGTCAAACATGACATGTTTGGTGATACGGGAGTATTTATTTGTTATACTCTTTCACTATATGTATTTGTATTTCATATAGAAGCCACTGGTTGGCATCCAACTTGAAAGCACTACAATTGCTGCAAGGCTCATGTGTTGGTTGGGTCAAATTTTTTTACGCCCATGACATAAAGAAACAACTTGATTATATTATTTAAATAACGATGTCAGAAGTCGGAAGTTGAAACGGAATAATTCAGTTTTTATTGCAATGGGGGGCCATAAGCATGTAGTAGTAATATTTATGTGTGAATTATTATGAAATGATATAAAATTCCAAACAGACTTTGTCAATGACACTAAATTGTGGCTACTGCTAAGTAGATTATTTAAAATATTGTTTCTTCTTTTTGCGAGTATGCATTAGTACTGCAACTGGCTAAAATTCACTATTCCCACGTTGGATGATGTCTACATTTCAGACTTAAATTTGCGTACAAGTAAAAAGATTGTTTTCCCCCAGCATATATACGTGCAAATATGCCTATAAAATTGTTATTGGCTACATCAATGAGCGACTTACGCATTGTAAAATTATATCGATTGGAGTTGGGGATGGCAAAATATCTCGAACCCCATGGAAAAATCGGGACTCTATTTTTGAGGCATGAAAATCAAATCCAAAATTTTTACTCGCTGGCTACTACCCAAACCCAATTCGGGGTATGACTTAGTGAGTGAGGATATAGATGACAATGAGTCCGAGTCAGAACCGATCAAGACTCAAGCTTGGGTTGAGTCTTGGTTCTTATGAAAATGGACTTAGAATCGACCTATTGTTATCTCTATAGATGGCAATAGGTCCGGGCCAACCCATTGTCATCCCCAAGTGCGAGAGCTCTCCCTGCCCTAAACCCCAACCCCAATATATATATATATAATAGTATATATATATTATAAAATATAAACTCCCTCCATTTTTTTTAACATCTCCCTTTGCATAGTAATTACTATTATTTGAGTAACTTCAATTCAAATTTTTAGCATAGTTATTAGAATAAAACATAGTCAAGTGAGATGTCGTTGGATTCGTCTAATCGCGTAATTTTTACTTATGTATAATGTGAGATATTAATGATTCAAAATGTGGATTGGATTGCGTGCAGTACAGAAATGGAAAAGTTATTTGAAAATGGATGGAGTATATATATAAATAATTTATTCGTATACTTCATTTTCTAAGTTTTTTCTCTTTTTTTTTTTTGTAAATTAAATTTATTTATCACAAGATTGAATTGGCTTCATCTAGCACCGGGAAGAAAGTTCCCGTGACTATGACTTGAGTTATAGGCATAAAGCTAGCCTAGTGCACCTACACGGCTACACCTACTGTCACGGGGCGCCGGGTCCGTATCGGGACTGCGGCGCACCGTGTGGCTAATAGACTGATTCCCAGCACTATTCCACCAAACGGTCCATCCGAAGGGTCGGGTTGGACAACATCATAGAGCAACTCCGGAAATTATGGGATACCTCAATTTAGATTCCAACGGCAGACGAGCCTTACAGCAACCATAATCTTCGGGACTGTGGGCCAAGGGCGACCACCAAGCGGAGCCTGAGGCCGTCGGTCAACATTCTCCCCGCTAAATTGGTGATGCCCTCATCGCCGTGGCTCTCCGAAAGTCTTCGACGAGAGGTTTGACATAACATCAAGTAGTTCTTAGGCAAACAACTTGTCCTTACAAGTTACAATGTCATGATAAATACTAATAAATGGCTCCATAAAAACGAAAAGAAAATACCCAAAAGTGGTGTTTACTAATTAAAGATCATTAATTATTCTACTTAATCAGTCGAAACATGACACGTTTTATCCGATGTCAATTATTAAATGTTCATCCCAATTTCCAAATGGTTCTTCAAAAATATTGGTAGGTAGTATTTCCCAATCTACATCTACATCTACATTAGTTATAAATGAATAAAAAGAATGCATAAATGGCTGAAGGGAATTCGGACCCCGCACGTGCCGTACGTGCATTCACAATATTGTTGCGAACTTAAAATATATACTTAAAATATACGTATTTATTATTCATTTTTTTTTATGAGAACATAGGCTAAGTGGTTAAATTCATTGACTTCCATTACCTTGACTTCCAATGGAAGGTTGGAGATACCAACTGTCACGGGGTGACCGCTCTGTTTCGGACATCACCGGTGCGGCACCTCGGGCTCCCTCGATACTCTTTCGGACACCCGAGGTTCCAGCCTTTCTCATCTCCGATTCGGCCTCGCGTGGCCTCATCAGGGGAACGGGATCAACTTCCAACCAGTGCGAAACCCGACGGTGCGCCTATCCTCTCGATAGACTACCGCCGTGGTCCAAGCACAACTAATTAAAACTGATCTCTTCCGACATGTATGCGCAACCAGTAAGCATCTCACTCGTGCCGGACCGACGCCGGCTCACATTTCGATTTCCACCAGCTCCATCTCCCTCCCTTTTATTCCCTGTTCAGCAAAAAAAAAGAAATACTCCCTCCGTCCCAGCTAATGTGTCTGGTTTGACTTTTTGACACTGTTCATTGTTCAGCCTTGACTTAATTTTCTGGTAAGTATATATTTGAAAAAAAAATAATCGAGTTCGGTCTTGTTAGAATCGTATGATCATGTAGTTTTAGAATATATATTTTACATAATTTTTTATTGTATATAATTGGATATATTAATGATTAAAAATGTGAATTGAATTGTGTGCAGAAATCAAACAAGGCAAGTTAGACGGAACCGGATGGAGGGAGTATATTTTTTTTTAAAGAAAAAAAAAATAGGATGCATGGTGTGGGGGGACCTGCGTAACCGCTTGCTAGCAAAGGTATATCTTGGCAGTGGCAATCCATTCGGCTGCTATATGATGATTTTATTATACAGCATTTAATTTGCATTTTCTAATCCTTTCAACGTACGTCTTGATTGCATTTGCATCTTACAGTCCACCTTGATTTTCCACAATTCGCTCTGCTCCTTACAATCATTTTCCCTATTTTTGTATTGCGTGCTTCCCCGCATCCCGCACCATTCGCTATCTTTTTGGTTCTTTCGATTCTCTTCTTTTATATCCCCCTTGCATTTCCACCATTTCTTAAATCTTGTTGTGTTTATGTTTTTTTCTCTTTTTCCCCCTTATTTAATTGGCTTGGCGGATTGATTGTTGCCGCCGTATGCCACAATTGTTTTGCTTGCCTGCGTCGGTTGATTCTCGGTTGCTTTTACGATGGAATCAATTTGGTTTAACGCTGGCCGCCCCAGCGTCTGGCATCTTGCTGCCTCTTTCTACTTTGTTTTTGTGTTCGTTGTCGCGAGGTTCATCCTCGACAGGTTCATCTTTCGTGTAAGCGTTTATATTTCGTATACTTATATTATTTTTTATTTCAATTTTGTCTGAATGGAAAAAATCTAGTTTATTGTTTCTGAATTATTGTAGATGTTTCTTGTTTTATAACTGGGGTTGAATATGATGATGTGTAGAGGCAATTTTTCCGAAGATGGTTTTGTAATTTGTGACATGAATTATATGAAAAGTTGTTTACTCAAAGCGAAATATTTCTACTTGTGGCATGATTGAATTAGGCTGCTTGATTTAGACTATGACTCTATGGAACTAATTTTACTGGGTTATCGAATGGAAGGAAAACCATCAACTCTAGGTTTAGTTTATAGCATAATTTATTACAAACATAACAAGGTCACAAAGTAAACAGCCAATGTCAATGTGTCTTCCTTATTAGAATGATTCAATCTGTTTCAGAGATTGGCTGTCTGCCTGTTGAGAAGTGGTTCCACTCAGTTCAAACTCAATCACCCGGATACGATGGCAAAAGTGGCAAAAATTTCGGAATCCATGTGGAAGCTGACATATTATGCTACTGTCGAGTCTTGCATTCTAGCGGTTATCTATCAAGAACCATGGTTCGCAGATTTGAAGGGGTACTATACAGGTTGGCCTGATCAAGAACTGAAGTGAGTTGCATTTCTTGCTATGATCCTCTTAGCAATAAGCACACATGTCTCACTTTTGTGATTCTTGTGGGCTGCATGATCATATTCCACATTGCTGATTAATCTCAAATTGATTGTTTTAGGATTTCTTTGAAACTCATCTACATGTGCCAATGCGGGTTTTACATCTACAGCATTACTGCCCTCCTTACATGGGAAACACGACGCAAAGATTTCTCAGTCATGATGTCCCATCATATTGTCACCGTGACCTTAATTTCTGTTTCATATGTGACAGGGTACCCTTTTTCCCTAATCTAATTAATGTTTGTATATCTGCAAAAAAATTTGTTGCAAGAATACTGTTAGGAACCAATATAAAAACTAATGATTACTGATCAACTATATAGGTTCTTCCGAATAGGATCAGTCATTCTGGCACTGCATGATGCCAGTGATATATTCCTTGAGGGTGCCAAAGTCTTCAAATACTCGGGGAAAGAGATTGGAGCCAGCATTGGCTTTGGTCTGTTTGCCATATCATGGGTTGTCCTAAGGCTTATAGTCTTCCCTTTTTGGGTCATAAGATCCGTAAGGTTGGCTTTCAGCATGATCTTTAAGTAACTACGAAGTTATTTCCAAATCTTGTACTAATGTTTATCTATTCAATTTGATGACTTGCTGTATAAATTTCCTTCAGTTGCTACTCGATTGAAGTCTTGAAGCTGTCAAATTCATTCTACACCACGTTATATTATCTCTTCAACACAGCACTATTGACCCTTCTTGTTTTCCACATTTACTGGTGGGTACTTATATGCGCAATGATCAATAGACAGCTACAAAATAGAGGAAAAGTTGGGGAAGACATCCGATCAGGTCCTATCTCATTACTCAATTTACTCGGTCAATTTGAGCTTTCAGATATTGAGTTTCCCTAGCCTTGATAATTCTAATCAACTCAAGCTTAAGATGCTATTACATTGTTATATTTATGAAAATACTATAGCTTTCTACATAGTTACTGACAATTTCCAAATGTATTTGCAGATTCTGAAGATGAGGAATAGATTTGGAAATTATGTTGTGTTTCGAGTTAAGGGGTATGGTCAATGATGTAGTTTAGGTAAATTCTATGGTACATCACTCAGTTGTATAATTTTCTTATCTCTATTGTATTCTTTTTTGGTAACGCAACACAAACAGAAGAAACACAAGAAAATGTAGTATCGAGATTAAATATGAAAGGGAAACAAAACGCAGCAATTGTTTGATGTGCAAAAGATGTTTATTTTTACAAATATAGTAGTTCAACTATTCAAAATTAGATGAGATGATATTGACATTATTCTTCTAGGATGTACTTTTTCTAGTCTTATTTGTTACTGCTATTTGATGGATTTGAAGCTTGGTTGGTTTATAATCTTCATAACATTCTAGTTTACCTTTTAAACCTTTCACCTAAGGTCCAAATACAAGTGCAAATCTAATACGTATACATTAATTCAAATTCTCTGCTACTGCTTAGGTAATTAGCTTCCTGCTAACTTTGATTCTGAAGTGTAATAAACAAATTACTTCTTCTTAAACAAATTACTTCCGGCTAACTTTGTAAATTTTTGAGAAATCTAATTCGAGTTTCTGAGATGATGAAAATGAAGATATTTCAAAATTCAACATCTCTGTTGCTATAATAAATTAGTAATATGCTAACAATACTCATTTAATGATATACTTCATATGCTAGTAATATTATTGATATCACGCACCATGTTGATTGATAAGAGACTTAAAATTGATAAACAAGTTAATTGGATGCCATCATCAATATGGGTTGAAACATAAATTTTAATTTTTAATTTTTTAAAAGATATATTTTTAAAATCTTAGGAAAAAATATTTTTTTAAAAAAATTTCGGGAAATTTCGGTCAAATTTCTGGAAATTTCGGATTTCGGGCGAAATTTTGATGGAAATTTTGCAAAAAAATATTGCATGTGGAATTTCGCTTCGGGGTGTCCCGAAACTCGAAATTTCGAAAATTTCGTGAATATTTAAAACAATGCCTATATGCATGCATGCTCAGGATTGTAGAAGCGCTCAATTAACCATTTCATGAAGAAGCTAGGCAGTGAAGTGGCGTATGCATCAATTAACAGTAATTAGTAATGCATGCTTGCAACCACGCCTATTGTAGGCGCGTGAGCGTGCGGTGTACCCCTGGCCGGCATCACCACTGCATGCACCAACTCAATCCCTATGGCCAATGACGACAGATTAATCTTTTACTACTATAAACGAATGACGAAACTCTTCCTTTAAAGCAAATCATATCGCATGTTACACCATGAGATCCCATTATTATTATATGTCTTGTTTATATAGTGCTTCCTCCGTTTTTTTTTTTTTTTTTTTTTTGCTACAGATTCCCCGTATACGCAGTCCAATGCTAATTTTAAATAATTAATAACTTAAATTTGGTATAAATAAAAATTCTAAAAGTTCGATACTTAAAAACTACACGACGAGACGAATCTAATAAGATCCAAATTGGCTTATTTTAACTTATATAAATATAATAAAACTTAAAATTAAAATGTGTGTGAATAGTGTCAAAAACACATATGGGCGCAGCTATTATTTACAAAAGGAGGAAGTATTTGATTATTTATTTCTGATATTAATTCGAGCATTACTTCATTATTATTATTTCATCCAACAGCAAGTCACACCATAAGAATTCTTCAAGGTTTTGTTTTGTTCCCAAGCGACTCAAATGGAGAAATATAAAAACGGCATAGCCGCATCTATCATAGGCAATTTTATCATCTACCGACAATAGTGGGCTTTGTATGCGGCGTTGTTGCTATATGTTTTCCCAACAATGGACAAAGTAAATAAATGGAAGAAGAAAAATACTTTCCTCCGTTTTACTCCCTCCGTCCCCTATAAATAGAAATAATTTTCTCCTCCAACAACTATGTGGACCCCATCATATACTCGCAAATCAATTTTACATTAATTCTCGTGCCCAACAGTATACTCACAAATCAATTTTACCACAATTCTCGTGCCAACAGTAACAAGACATTTGAGGTGGGACGGAGGGAGTAACTTTTAAAATAAAATTGGGAAACTTCAGATGCGGAGGAAAATTTAAAAAAGGAGTTAATTTTTTTTTAGGCCATAACAAGGTCACATTTCCATTTTTGAGCCATCACTAATTGCTATTATGCTTTGAAGCCATGATAGGGCATTTGGGCTTGATTCTCAGCCTTTTGACCAATTTCAATGGCAACCGGGCCGCGTGCACTATACTGCGTAAGTGCTGGAGAAATCAAAAGTGTGTTTACATAAATCTCTAACTCATCGAGAGCAACTCAAAATTGAGGAAAATTTGTTCTGCAAAACCATAAATTGAATTATCCAAAATCGCGAAGTAGAAGGAACCCATAATCTGCAAAACGAAATCTGCTCCAATATCCAAAACTGAGAATTAGAAAAAACCCTAAGTTGCGAAGAAAAATGCATAATCAGTATATGAAATTCTTAACTTCAATGTAACTGTAAACAAAAAGAAAAAAGAAAACAAGAAAAAGAAAAACAGAATTTTGAATCTACTGTTATGATTCTGCCCACATAAACTGTACACAGCCACCATAACCCAACAAAGAAGAACACACTTTTGAATCTATACTCGTAACCATAAACCCCAATAAATTCGATCAACATCAACATAAATGTATTGCAAAGACATTATATATTTCCAAAAGGAGTATTTAAAGGCCATCGAGAGCAATTGTAGAAGCGACGCCCGTCCTTCGGTGATTTTCAAGACGTCTTCAAATGAGCGTCCACACCACAGTGAGAAGCCTTTCTTGGGAGCTCATACCTTGTCTCAGAACTCGTGTTCGATTCGGAGGTCGGCATAGTCACCGAGACCACGAATGCCACTGGAAATCTGCAATGCGATTGAGAGGATTTGGGCGAACGAAAATCTGCAATTCTTAGGGTTCCAAATGCCCAAATTCGACATTGGAAGACGTCTTTACAATTTGGGTGATAAACAGGCCAAACCCGGTCCTAAACCCGGTCCAAACATATCCCACTTCAGTGAAACGGCTGGCGCGTCAACATTCGCGCACGTATAGCCCAAACTCAGTTTGACTTGGTCAAAATGGCTGAGAAATAAGCCCAAATGCCATATTATGGCTTCAAAGCAGAATAGCAATTAGTGGTGGCACAAAAGTGAAAATGAGACTTTCTTATGGCCAAAAAAAAAATTTAACTCTTTAAAAAAATACCGAGCGAGCGCGCCAGGTAGGGGTCGAACCTACGACTTTCTGCTTAGGAAACAGACGCTCTATCCACTGAGCTACAGGCGCTTGTTATGAGTAGTTAGGTTTAATCTTAATTTGACTGATATTAACGAAAGTCCTCCATCCACAATTCTTTTTTCTTTAAAGTTTTAATCTTTAGACGACTGTATCGTCTTCGGCAAGAAGCTTATGGATGAGCACCGTCCATGGATTGAACCTTGAGGTGCGAAGGTCAATTATCATCTGTTAGTTGAATTTTTTTGCTAAGTGCTACCTTTTTTATGACATATGCTTGCATTTCAACGCGGCTTTGAGTGAACCACTCCACGAAGTTGTTGTATATTATGGGTGTGAAAAGCATGTCGAATTTGAAGTCAATAGAGCTATACATGCTATAATTGAGTTCCTTTATTCTTTACTGCAACACTGCTTTCGCAAATTTCCCCAATCTCGTTGTATGGAATGGTGCCCATAAACCCTAGCTCAATTTTGCCCCTTCCCAAGCCTTGCGTCCGAATATGTGCAACTCCAATCGTTGCCTTCCGCTTCCGGGCCGCCGCCGACAACGCGTTTCCTCGCTCGTGGTTCAATTTCCCGAATGCTGGCGACGCGGCTGCGGGCAGGATTGCCAATGGGCCGGTGGATAATACTGCTTCCAGGACTTCGAGTGCCGGTAACAGCGATTTGAATTCCAAAATTAATGCCAAGGAGAGGTGGTCCAGAAATCGAGAGAGCTACTTAACGGACGACGACGACGCAATGCCACTTCCGATGACGTATCCGAATTCTTCGCCGGTTCCTGCGGAGGAGATTGAGAAGAGATTCAATTGCGACCCTGAAATAACGGTATTCAGAATTCTGTTCTGCTGTTAAACACTGGCTACCGTTGAGTGTCTTTAATTTTAAGCTATAATGATTGGCTACAATTTTGCTTGGTGGATTATCACGTGTGAGAATTTGATTGATTTTGTCCTAATTTAATCATTATGGCATTCTGTTAGATGTCTTATACTCTTATACTTCTTAAGTTGGGTTGTTATAGTAACTGGATACATTGCCATCCTGAGATTTGCTGACATCATAGTAGTTAGATTATTGAACAGGGCAAAACTTGAATTATGTGATGAAATTTTCTGGTGTCATGGAGCATCATTTGGAATTAGTCAGTGTCGTAAATGAATCTTTTCTGCAGTTTTCTTCTGTTGCGATCATGGGGAATGTTGTTATTTTTTGGTGGTAATTACCCACTATTTGGGAAGCCCCTACTTGTTTTGAATTTCTTTAATCTATTATGTGTGTCTAAAGTTATAGCATGTCTATGTATTTCATTGCAGGATTGCAAGAGTATGGTTTATGAATGGACGGGTAAGTGTCGAAGTTGTCAAGGAACAGGATTGGTCAGCTACTATAACAAGAAAGGAAAAGAGGTTATTTGCAAATGCATTCCTTGCCTTGGCATTGGTATTATTCTCTTCCAAAGTAGTTATTTACATTACTTTGAACTTGGAAGTGAGAGAATTGAGAAGAAATGATAGTATTACAAACTTTATATTCCAAAATATATATGCTGCTCATGTATGCTGTAGCAACAAAAGTCAGTTGACTTTATGATGTTGGCCATGGTTTGTCGTCTTTCCATGTTTGTATCCATGTAATTGTCAAGGCGCAGCCACATGTCATTTTTATTTTTTCCTCACATTTCGAGACTTCCTGTCATTATGAGAACTTTATTCATCAGATGCAATACAGCAATAGCTTATAATCGTGGAAGTGATGTTCACTTAGAGGGCATAAGAAACGTCAATACACTTGTTTACATACTTTCTAAAATGCAGAACCCCAGCCTTGCTCTATCAATCATATATAGTCAATAAGTCGAAAAATCCTAAATGCCTGTTATAAAACCTCTAATGTATTGAGATTGCTTAGGTGGTTTGTGCAATATGCAATATGCAATATGCAGGGAAATTTTTAATGCTCTAAATGCAAGACGAATGAAAATACTCGATCCCAACATAGTTACTTCTAGAGGAATTAATCTAACGGTGATTTAGATTTCGGGCTTAAGGCATTTTATATTCACTTTATAGTAGTACTGGTTTTTGTTTTTGTTCTTTTTCTTCCCCTGCTTTATTGAAGTATTGCTCTAAAGTTATTCATAGGAGCGGAACCTAATGGCAATAACTTTTAAAAACTAATTAAGTCTTGTTTTTGGGTAATTATATAATGCTTAGATAAGCATCTTGGTAACACTTCCATTGTGCATGTTTTCTTCAGTTGGTTCAGAAACCTTGTACACTTTGCTGTTGCTCTATTTCAAATGAAATAAAATTAATCTTGTTGGGAAATTATGCCATGTCCAGATGAGTAGCTTGTTAACACATCCAGTGAGTTACTTTTCTTAAGTTGGTCCAGATGCCCTATACATAAAATTTTAATGCTGTTGACCACACGTTTTATTCTATTTCAAATTACGTACTTGTACTAAATTTCACCTGAGCAGCTTCCTGGCGAAGACTCGCCATTTTAACTGGAGTTTGTTTGATGTTTTGAATGCTGCATTGGATTTCATCAGCTGTTCTGATCTGATCTGTATGGATACCACATCTTTTCACTACAGGATATGTGCAGAAGATCACAGGTCGTGACGACATTGATGTGATGGAGGATTTGGACAATGGAAAACCACCATGAATGCAGCAAATGCATAGACTTCACATTCTACTCGTCCAGCCTAAAAAGTCTTCTGTAGTTCCTTCCCTAAAACTATTTTTTCTAAATTTTTTACATCAGGTAGAAATTGCGGGTAAAATAGCTGTTACAGATAAACATGACGAAGTTCAATTAGTTGCCATCAAGTGTTGTTCTGTTGCCATTGAAAGGGCTGAATCAATAATAATATACTTATTGCTGTTCATGTGCTTAATTTGTTCCTCTGACAAGTTTAAAAAATTCATTGTCGTGTTTACAACTTTCAGCCCGCATTTGCCTTTAAAAGTTTATCTGCCCAAAACTAATCTAAAACAATGTTAGTGCAAGAGAAGTGTGTGTTGATAATAGACACCATACAGAGTACCGTTTAAATAAACAAAATAAAGTTCCCTTGATCTAACATTGGGAATAGCGAAAAAAAACACTAAAACCATAGAAAGTAGGACAAACATGGAAAAACAGGGGGTAAAAAGAGACAAGGGTTGTTCACAGGAAGGGAGACCATAGGAAACACAGTGCTAGATCTCATCCATCTCTTGGGTGGTGTTTCTTGTCCATTTCTATGTTTCCTAGTTAACACTACTTAACTATGGGGAATCTGCCAACTATTAAAAGCTTAAAACCCATTTGACTAATCCAAAAAACATTGAAGACTAACCATGTGGGTGTTCATCTCAGCTCATCCATTGAAATTAGAATCTTTAGTTCTTTACATGCACATCTATGTATCTGTGTACAGGTGTACTGTCTTGTTCTATTTAAGGGCACCGCTTGTAAATTCTATGTAGAGCAAAACATAAGAGGAAGAAGCCTAAAAACATGTTCGACAACGATCAGCATCAAACCTTCCACGGTGTAGGAAGAATCTCATTCTCATATGATTTTGCTGATGATAAGCACACCATCAAGCAAGAGCACAGCTACCGTCAGGCTCCTGTATCTGCAGATTTTGAGTTTTCTGTCCCCAACAACACTATGATCTCTGCCAATGAGATTTTCTTCAATGGAAAAATACTGCCCTTACAGGAAAAGATCACTAAAACCACCACCCTAAAGGAGGAGCTCCTTGCCAGCAATGATGATGATAAAGCATCAACCAAGTTAACAAGAGGGACAAGATGGTGGAAGGAAAAGCTAGGACTAAAAAGATCACAAGATGCGGTGCCAAAGAAATCTGGTAAGAATGTCAATGGAGCTGCTTTAGACAGCATAGATGAGATGAAAACACCAGACCTTGTTTCCAATGATGTTCATGTCTCGTCTAAAGGCGAGAGAATTGCATTTTGGACATGACCTGTAAAAGTAGTTCTCTTTACATATCCAGATATACATATTTGCACTCACTGTGCCGTTTTTCCTTCTCAAAATGATAGCAATAGTTGCTACGTTACAATTGTTGGCCATTTTAACATTAACAAAAAGAAACTTCTTGCTTAGGAGCATGTCTTCCTTCTTACCTCACCAGGGTGTCTTTGCAGCCTCCTTAAACACAAACTCGAATGTTTCATTTTTCTCTTCGAGTGTTTTAATATCTGAATCAAGGCTCTTTATCTCCACTTCAGCCATTGATAGTTCCATCCTGAGCTCTCTCGTTCTGTCCTCTACTGCAGCTTTCCTAGTTTTCTTTAACGAAATGGGGGCTTGGGCATCACGGTAGAGACTCAGCAGTATATGTATCCGAGTACGTATAAACCCCACCCCCATTCCTACATCCTCAAAGGCTTTTAGAGTTCTATCCCAACTTTCTAATTGATCAATAGCTGAGACCGACTTAATTGCTCTTATCGCCTCAGCTATACTTATCGTTTCAGAAATCATACCGGCAGCTAGCTTTGTGTTGAGACCCTTGATAAGATTTTCATGAAGAATCTTTCCTTGAGTATTGCATAGCTCATGGTACTTTTTTCGAAGATGCACTGGTATCTCGGAGTCTAGAATTAAGCCATCTACATGAATGGTAAAATGTTCAATTTCTGGTGTCATCATGTGTTCTTCACTTGCATCAACAGTTGGCATGTCTTCACTTGCATTCACAGTTTTGGCATCATCAACAGTTGGCATGTCTTCACTTGCATTCACAGTTTTGGCATCATCAACAGTTGGCATGTCTTCACTTGCATTGACAGTTTTGTCATCATCAACAGTTGGCATGTCTTCACTTGCAGAGTCTACAGTTTTCACTACATTATTCTCATCGACATTAATTTCTCTTTCAAAGACATTGCACTTTGGTAATAAGGTGATGTAGGAATGTACGATTGCATACCAGAGTCAACTGGCTCTGCTTGAGATGCTAAATTTTGAAGATATGTTTCTTTGTCGATTTCGATTATTCTATCCTCTCTGACAATATAGATCTTACCAACACCAAACAACAAAAGGTTAAGTAGAGCCTCTTAATAAAGGAAGCTCTTGAATGTTCAAACAGATTGAGATTTAAGGATAGTCGAAGGTTACCTTAAACGTACATTCCTTGATCAGTTGGAAAACTAGAACATCACCATCAAACAATCCGTGTTCGATGGAGAAATCTCTCCATCCACCACTTAGCCCATTTTTCTCCACCAAATACTTCGCACAAGACTCCTTTCCGTTTTCATCGACCAACGCCACTGTAACATCAGCATTCGGCAGATTTTTCACACAAAATTTCCTCGGTAGGTCCTGCAACCATATGCATATTTATATGCGCATATTCCCTTCACTCTACATCGTTCTATCTCATATGTACAGCAAGCACTTCAACGTAACTTACCAACCAGAAATCACCACTAACATGCGATTTGAGCATAGGGTTCAAAAAGGATGGAAAATCAGGGGACAGATTCTCCTGAACCTCCATCGCCCGCTCCAATGCAGAAGCGTTGATGTCGTTGCAACTTGGAAGATCCCCTGTTGGCTTCAACTTGCGTGGACTAGAAAAGAGGAAAAGGAATAGGGCAGGAAAATAAATGTAGCTATACAACAGCAGATACTCTATATAACTATTTACTACATTAAGCTTACAGTGTCTTCGCCTGAGCCACCTTCTCAGACTTCGTGGCAGAGGTCTCGACATCACTGAAATGAGAACTATGATTCATTAACTTCAACTTGGGTGCACTAAAAAGGAAAGAAGAAAAGAGGAAAAAAGACACGTGTTGATATCCCACATCTCATTATTATTATCATCTTTCACACTTGATTCTGGGGATCTAAGCATGGCAACACCTTCATCTTTAGAACTAGTTTCTAATATACCATCCACAGCCAGCGGCTGAACTTTCAAGTTGCAATCATTACTATTCCCATCCACACCACTATTCTCTCTGCAAAGGGATGATACAACTTCACTAAAGTCATCCAAAGAAGCATTTAAAGCTTTCACTGCTTGTGTTAAATAAGGTCTAATCTTGTCTGCTGTATTCTGAATAACTCTCTCTGCCAATTTCTTTGCAACAGGCAAAATAGCCTCATTATTCTTTTTCAAAGCAGCCAAAACTGGACTGAGAAGATCTGAAGAAATATCCTCACTCTGTTCTAAAACAAGACTCATAATTGTCTCCATAGATGTAAAGATTACTTCAGAATGATAATCCCTAATGGCTTCAAGAAAGTGTTGGAACATCTCAATAATCATTTGATCACATTCTAAATCCAACATGATGACACAGGATCTGACTTTAGCCACAATTTCAAGGACGGTGACCCTCTTGTCATGGGATCTGCTGGATGTATCCGACAAATTTGCAAAGGATGATACAATCAATTGAAAGATATCTTTCATTTTGTCATCTTTATACGGAGCTTCTGGTGCGGTAATTCTGGTTACCTCACTAATGCAAGAAGCAACACTTGCTTTTACATCTGCACTAGAATGCCTCAGTAACTTTTTTCTAACCAGTGCCTTCATTAAGTGGAGAAAGAGCAGTTTGCATGGATTTGGCAGGTGACTGCTCCACTTTTGATAGAAGCTCCTCAGTTCGATCCAAAACAGACAAGAGTTAGTTAGGCGAAGTGGGAGGCTGAAGCAGAGTGTTCCCAGCTGCTGCGAGGCTATCTTCGAGTTCTTTTTCGGAAAGTGGAGGCATCGTTTGTCCGGCCAATTGTCGAATGGATCTTCCAAGGATAAAAGAAGCAATTACACGGATAAAATACCTAGCCTAAAACGAAGAGCATAGAGGGTGCCCTAGAGAGAAAAATCAATGAAAGAAAACCCCAATAACAGCAGCAGAAGCAGCAAGAGCGGCCAACGGGGATGATTAAAACAAATGTAGCTATATTAAGTATTTAGTGCAATAAGCTTACGGTATCTTCTTGGTAGAGTTCTTGATATTGAAACTGGTAGGATTGATCACTGGCTTCAACTTGGGTGGACTATGAGAAAATAAACAACAGAACAGGAAACAAATATAGCTTTACAATATAGCAGATAGTCTATATCACTTTAGAAGTATTTACTGCATCAGACTTACGGCATCTTGGGCGTACTCGTTTCTGCATCTGAATTCAAAAATTGCCCCTGCTCAAGAGTTCATACTTATCTTCTCATGAGTTGATTGTGGAATCAATAGCATTGTAATAAATCTCACTGAGTATATTCATTTGCTTTTAAGAAAGCACAGAAATTCTATTCACATTGGTTAGGCAATAGGCATACCAATAGCATGCTCACAAGTAAAATAAATAATCGATCATCAGGATGGACTAACAATTTCAAATCCTCATATTGCTTAGGCATTTTCTTAGCATTTCTTATTGATGATTCAATTTCAATGCCATTAATTTTTGTGATTTTGCTCACTATATAGTTTATGATACTAAAATTTTACTAAAAGCAAAAGTTCACCACCATTCATTTGCAACCACGTGTTCTTAGCATTTCTTTTATATATATAAATAAATGAATTGCACCAAGAGAACTCATTTAGCCTCAAATATTAAAGAAAACAGATGAAAGTTTTTTAACTTAAATTCGATTCCTTTACTAAAGGGTAAAGAGTAGTATGGCTCAAATCCCATTTAAAAGAGTTACAGAATGGATTTTGATCGGTATGACATCCAACAGAAACACCTAAAACATACATGAAGCTACAAAATTGTGTCTCTTCCTTCGCAAGCTGTATGGACAACATTGCAAGGCATTTAAATAAAGGAACCTTACAGTGGTTTCCTCCAGGCTTTTGATCCTGTCCTTGACCAGATTCTTCTTCTGCTGCTTCAACTGTAGGTCCACTCACCCACACGCACATCGTTATTTCAAATGGACCCCAAAGTAAAAGAACACATTTTTGCGCAAACTAAACCAAAAAAAAACAGACAGAAAGCAACCAACCCTGGACTGAGAAGGAGAACCTCCATTGCTTCGTTTACCTCCACTTTTTTGAACCATCTTTCTCGGCGACCTTTAGTTTGGCTCGAAGTGAAAGAAATTTACTTTAGCCGTCGAGATATGTAAACCTTCAGGTAATTTGGGTTTTGGACAAGGGTAGGTTAGATAAGTACGGGAAAAGATAGCTACATTGGTAAAATTAGCACTATTCACCTAAACATTTTGATTTAAAGTTTTATCATAGTTATACAAGTTAAAATATAGCCAAGTGAGATCTTGTTATATTCGTCTCATATCGTAGTTTTTAAATATAACTTTTAGAATTTTTACTTATACCGAATTTGAGTTATTAATGGTTTAAAATGTGTATTGGATTGCGTGCTGGGTGGGTCCGTAGCTATCTTTAAAAAATGGAGGGAGTATTATGGAGTGGGTATTGTCCTAAAAAACAATATTACCCTTATACTTTCCTCTGTTTTCATTGCTTTTTATAGGCCAACTCGTCACATTGTTTAATGCACAATTTAAATCATCAAAACCCAAATTCGGTATACGTAGAAATTCTAAAAGTTTCATATTTAAAATTACACGACCAGACGAATCTAACAAGATCTCATTTAGCTATATTTTAACTTGTATATATATGATAAAACTTTAAGTAAAAGTCCGTGTGTGAATAATGACACCTTATTGAATGTAACATACATTCGAGAACGGAGTAAGTATTATCCTAAAAGAGATATTCCTATAATACCATGCATTCTCTCTCCACTCTAATTATAATTTTTATTCACAACAAAAATACATAAAGGTAAAAGTGAAATAATAATACAGAATAATGATTACAATTTTTGGTAAAATGTATTTTTTTTTCTAAAACGACTATTAATAAAAAACGAAGAGTAATATTGGGTGCATATCCGTGTACACTATAGGTATATGGAATACTAACCCATACTTTTTTGCCTCTGACAGCCTACAACGAGGCTAGGAAAAATCCTAACCTGTACTTGATTTTTAAGTAATACTGAATTAATATTTCGAGTAGTGGATGGAAGTGACAATCCAACCATATCGGCCTATCCGACTCGTTTACACTTTACATTCCTATATAAGGGATAGTATTTAAGGTAGGGTTAGAGACCATTAGTAAAGTTATGGTATCAAATTGAAAAATTTGCAAAGTTACAGTACCATATTGGCATTTTTCCCCCTTAGTTTAAACACTAATATAAGGATAAATTATAAATTTATGTAATATTATTGTAACGAGTTTGAAAATTTTAATTTATTTATTTATGTATGATGTAATGGTCTTAGGTTTGAATTTATTAATTAATGATAGTTTGTTTTAAATTATAATTTATTTATTTATGTGTTATGTGTGATTTAATATATTTATTTGATTAAAAGTGATTGGTTAGGTTTGATGATTAATCTATATAATAAATCCTGAATATTTTTTTGCCTGTGCAGACTCTTTTGTCCTTATTCATTATAACTAACTCTTTTTAATCTTTAGAGTTATATCAGTAATTATACCACAATTTTATAATCAATGGCTACAATTAATCCACGTTATCGATGATTAATCGCTGACTAATTCCAACTCACCTTCCACATCATCAATATATATTTAGAAAATAATCTAACTATTAATATAATAAAATATTGAGAAAATCTTCATATATATCTTAAAAAGATATAAATTTTTTTATGACACTTAAAAGATATAAATTGATTAAAAATATAATATAAATTACTTATTTGTATATATATTAACTAATATTATTAAATTATTTAATTTAGGTTAAAATTTTATGTCTAAAATATATAATCCTATATCAATATAATAATCATATTTTAAATATAAAATACATCAATAAAAATATATATTGAATAATCAATTTATAATATGTATAATAGTAGGAATGATACTTAAAAGATATAAATTGATTAAAAATATAATATAAATTACTTATTTGTATATATATATATATTAACTAATATTATTAAATTATTTAATTTAGGTTAAAATTTTATGTCTAAAATATATAATCCTATATGAATATAATAACCATATTTTAAATATAAAATACATCAATAAAAATATATATTGAATAATCAATTTATAATATGTATAATAGTAGGAATGATAATCATAGTTTAATTTTTCTATTTATTATATTTGCATAAAGAATTGAATTATACTTTGTTATATGTATTATGGAAAAAAATAATTTATTTCTTATGTCATTTAACAAAAGATAATACTCCCTCCGTCCCAGCTAACGTGTCTTGTTTGACTTTTTGACACTGTTCATTTTTCTACTTTGACTCGATTTTATTGCATATATATATTTAGAAAAAATAATCGAATTGGGTCTTGTTAGAATCGTATAATCATGTAGTTTTAGAATATATATTTTACATAATTTTTTGTTGTACACATTTTGAGATATTAGCGGTTGAAAAAGTGCATTGGATTGTGTGCAAAAGTGAAACAAGACAAGTTAAGTGGGACGGAGGGAGTAAAATTTATATTTTATTAAAAATTTTATTTTCATAAATATACTAAAACAATAACATCTATCATTTTAAATATATTAATTGAGTTAGCATTAGTTTGTATTATAAAAAAAAAAAAATTAATACCCCTGCGCGAAGCGCGGATGAAAAATCTAGTATTTAATTATTTCATGGGGAATGAGACTTGATCACAGTAATCATCTTCCCTACCTTCCAACCATAAGTTGGGGGTTCGAATCCCACTCGATCCTCTATCTTTCCTCTTTATCTCCTTTGTAATTTGTGTGACTTGAGCTTCCACACCTTTGCCGATACATAGGTATCAATGTTTAACAAAAAAATATTTAATTATTTCCTAAAATGAAATTGAGACAATAATGTTGGTACTGACAAAAAATGAAAGTGGGACATAACTGATCAAACGGGATAAGTAATATTAATTTTAATTATATTAAAAAAAATTAAATAGGCAACCAGAATGAGATATTTTTACTTTTAGGTCATTGCGTGAGTTTTTAGCACGCACACTTCATGCGCCCCGCATTGCTACCACTTGGCCTGAAATTTGGGCATAAAATCCTTATAGTGGCCTATTTTTCTGGAAAATAAATATTGTGACCAAAAAATAGAAAGAATGACATAAAAATTTTAGGGGAAATTATTTATTGGTACCATTTTGGAGGTTTCAATTTGTTAAGTTGTAACACCCCGATTTAATTAACTCATAATTAATTAATTTAATTATGGTTAATTAACAAAAGACTTAGTATGTGGATTATTTTGTAGGGAATGAAGATTCAAGTGGGGGAAATAAGTGAGTTCAACTCACTAGATAATAAGAGTCAAGTGCTCAAATGGGTGCAATGTGGTCAAGACAAGGGGTGTAAACCTTTTAACCCACATTCCGACCCGACCCGGATCCATTTTTACTATTAAAAATCAGATTTGTTGGGTTAGAAACCCATTTCTTCTTCCTCCCCTTCCCATTCCCGTCACTCTCTCTTGGTGCAATTGGGGATCTTCAATCTCTTGAGGAATTGGAGATTTTAGGGCCAAATCAAGTGGGGGATTCATAGTATAACATGAGGTAAGTAATTTCCACTATCTAATTCATGTTTTGGTGAAGTTTGAAGTGGATTTTGGAGGGTGTTATGTTGGTGACGGGATTGAAGAGTTTGGGTTGAAATTCTTGTAGATCGGCTTGGAATTTGTGTTAAATCCTTGCTTGGGAGTTGCAAATCAGTTTTGGGAGCTAAGGTTAGTACTTGAGACCATTTTGGTGTTGTTGATTTCAGTTTTTAAGCTTCAAATGGTTTCAAGATCAAGAAATCATGTTCTTGGATGAATTTTGATGTTTGGAGCTTGATTCTTGCAATATAGGCTTGGAATTGTAGATTAGAAGCTTGCAGGTTGAGGAGAGGAGCTTGGAGACTCATCTACATACCAGGCAAGGGTAGAGATAGGCCTAAATGGGGGCATAATCGGTGGAATGGCCGGAAATCGCCATTTCCATCGTTTCTGTTGTGTCGGCGCGCCCTCGACGCGCGAGCGCGCGAGCAGCGCGCGAGCGCGCGAGCAGCGCGCGAAACACGAGTTCACGACAGCACTGTACAGGGCGCGCGCTCTTGGCGCGCCCTTCCCACAAAGACCGCGCGGGGAGCGCGCGGCCTCCCCTGCCCGCGCGATTCTTTCGCTCGTTTTTCCGATTCTTCGTCCTTCGTGTTTCCTTAGTTCTTCTTATGCTTCTAGCATGCCATAACTATCATTATGCTCACAATCTTTGAACTTAGTTGTGATTAGCGGTGATCTACTATGCCTTAGTTAAGATCGAGTCTTGATTCGCTTCTATGTTGATGTGAGAGTTGGTGCCGATATGTGGGACTTGGCACACCCGTGATTACACTTAACTCGTGATGAGTTGTTTATTTTGTCATGACACGTAATTTACGTATTGACATGTGTGGAATTGAATCTGAATATGTGTTGATGCCGATATGTGGGACTTGGCATACCCTGGATTATACTTAACTCGAGACGAGTTGTTATTTTGTCCTGATGCGTTGATTTACGTATGGACATGTGATTGAATTGAATCGGGATATCTGTGATGATATCTGAATATCTGTGATGATATGTTGTGAATCAAATTATGCCACGACGGTAGGATACGATATGCTTACGAGTCGGTATCCGATTGGGCATAGTCGGGATCTCTACCCAGAAGCATGTGAATATCTGTGATGATATGTGAATATCTGTGATGATATGTTGGTGAGTCAAATAATGCCACGACGGTAGGATACGCTATGCTTACGAGTCGGTATCCGATTGGGCATAGTGGGATCTCTACCCAGAAGCATTGAGACTGGAAAATAATGCCACGACGGTAGGATACGCTATGCTTACGAGTCGGTATCCGATTGGGCATAGTGGGATCGCTACCCAGAAGCATTGAGACTGAAAAGGATTTATATCCTAGTCTGATTTTGGCTGGAAAGGGCTCATGACCCTTAGCCTGACCCGCTTGCCGTAAGCCACGATCTCAGTTGTTAGTGTCCGCGGCGGGGGCACTGTGGGTATGTCTCTCGACCATTAAGGGGAGTGGACCCTTATATGGGAGGGAATACCGACCATGGTACCTAGGTGCGCGCTAGACATGCTTATGTGTTGCATTTAGGGTAGATAGACATCCTAGGTCATAACATTTCATCTCATCATCCATCATTCATCTTATTTGCAGTGGTTGAAGCACCGGTATGGGACGGTGTGATGTTTATTTATTCGCGTGATGTTTATTTATTCGCATTGTTCAATTATTATGTTATGCCTAACAAATGTTTAAAAACGGAATATATCTCCACATATATGTATAAATATACTTATAGGGAATCAAGTTAATTCTTGTTTCCCCTTATGCCGATTCTTCTATTCTTGCTCAGTACCTTGTACTGACCCTTGCTATGTTTTTATGTATAGATATTCCCGGGGAGGACGCAGAGCCTGAGCACGATGTGGGGTTTGGGGATGAGTGATCTACCTAGAGATGCATTAGCATGTTGTGGACTTATGTGCTTGTCTTGAATATTACACTATGTTCTGTCTTGAGTTTTACTCGATATCTCTGACAGGTTGAGATGAGACTGTTATGTCGACTGTTATGTCGCATGAATAAGGCTTGTAAGCCGGACGTCTGTTATGATGTGAGGTTTCCTTTCTGGATTTGTATTATGATTCATTGGCTTCCTGTTTACTTGGCTACGTGTTATTGATCTTAAATTGATTGGCCAACAGTTTAAGAGAGGTAACACGGCAGTGACGTCACAGAAATTTGGTTTTAAATTTTTGGGGCGTTACATAAGTAGTACCAAGTTAAAAAAATTTATTATTTAGTACCACTTGGTAAAAAATTCTATTTTTAGTATATTTATATGAATTTTACCATTTTTGTACCATTATCAATTATACTTACATTTTGTTCACCAATTTTTTTTTATATCTTAAATTTTTAATTTTAAGTTTTTTGTAATATTTTAAATTTCTTTCCTTTAATATTTTTTTTTAAATTTTTTTCTTTTGAAATTCTTGTATCAATTATATTTTCATCATCGGGTTTGAGTTTTTTGTGTATGTAGAATTATGCTTTTGAAGAGGCAATCCTTTAATGCCCAACAAATACTCAAAGGATTAATCTTAGCCGAATATGGCTTGAGAATACCCGCGAATAAATTAAAAACTAGTTTTTGGCGGGTGATGCCAAAAAAATTATATTTTTTTGTCATCAAAAAAATAATTATATTTTTCATCCTAACATATTTTATTAAATAAGATAAATATTTTTTTTATTTAAACTAGATTTTATTTTGTATCAATTAAAAACTATATTTTTTTATCCCAAAAGATTTTTTAAGTAAGATAAATAAAAGAATAAATAAAATAGATTTTTTCCATCATAAAAAAGATAAATAAAAGAATAGATAATGTGTTATTTAACGAATAAATTTGGGCTAAGATTAATCCCTCAAATATCTGGTAGGCATTGAATGGTTACCTCTTCCAAAGCATAATTCTACATATACAAATATTCGAATCCGATGACGAAAAATATTATTTTTTTGGCGTGTACCGGGTATCCCCATGCCATATTAGACCCAAAATTATCATTCGAGGATCTGGCGGGCATTGAAGGGTTACCTCTCCCAAAGCAGAATTCTGCATACACAAAGACTCAAACCCGATGATGAAAAATATAATTGATACAAGAGGTTCAAAAGAAAGAAAAAAAGATTAAAGGAAAAATTAACATGTTACGAAAAACTTAAAAATTTTAAAAAGTTCAAGATATAAATATAATTTTTTTTCGTGAATAAGATATAAGTATAATTGATCCAGTGGTAAAAAAAATGGTAAAATTCATATAATTTACTAAAAATAGATTTTTTTTAACCTGTTGGTACTAGATACTAAAATTTTTTAACTTGGCACTACTTAACAAATTATAACCTTCAAAATGGTACCAATAAATAATTTTCCCAAAATTTTATTATCTCAATTTTTTAAAAATAAAATAATAATAAAAAAATCACAATCCATGAGAGATGATATAAAGGAAATTGAGGGACTTGGTTGCAGGGCCACGAAACAGAACATGGGAGAGTGAATTGTTTATTCAGACTTATTATGATTAATATGTTATGCAATTTAAAAATTCTCTTTAGAATTAGAAGTGTGAAGTTGACAAGTTGTGAACTTTTATTCAAACCTGTGCGTAAGGCACAGGAAAAAGTTATAGTAGACTAGTAGTATACAAATAAATTGAAATTAATTATTATTTTATAAATTATAGTATCTCTGTTATAAATTTAACAATTTTTATAGAAAGGATTTTCTGATGTAAATATTATATGGAGAATTTGGACGGGAAACTCCATACAATAGTTTTAGACTGTAGTGATGATGATGATGATTAGTTATACGATTTAAAATGTCCTTCAAATCAAAATTAAACGATTATTTAACATAATATTGAAGTCAAATAAAATGTCCATAGCTTGGAGGTTCGATTCCCCACATGCCCCTTATCCTCACTTTTATGGCCCCTCCAAAAAAAAAAAGAAAAAAAGAAAAACTATATAGACACTAATGTTTCTTTTCGGTGCCAAAAAATTAACACATGTTAGTATGAGTTTACGATTTGCAAAATATTTTGATAAAAAAAATCATCACATTATTAAAATACTACCAGAGTTTATATAATATATGTCTTACTACTTTTTCAAATAGTAGCACGCAACTACCAAACATAGTTGTGGCATGAGTAAAGATTTAAGCATTTGTGTATGGATACTTGGTACACACAAAAATAATACACACAACTCCATCATTTTTCCTTTAATAATTGGGTATGTGTCATGCTACTTTTTATTTAATAAGACAAGACTTAATACTATATTTGTTCCAGCTTAAAGGAATGAAAATGCTCAAGGTAAAACAATAAGTTTATAACAAACTTAGAATTAATTACAACCCCAAATGCATGAAAGCAGCAATAAGAATAAGACACAATACAAAATTGCATTATAACAACACCTTCAAAACATTTTTTTCCATACATTTTCAAAATGTATTTCAGTACTTCACAATTCCAAATTAAAAAAAAAAAAAAAACAGATATTATAAACTTCTAAAAAAACAAAATGTTCGCGGCAATAGCTACAAATCTTTCAATCCAAAAAAAAATAATAATAAAAAAATGCACAATAATCTTACTCGTAATAATAAAAAAAAAATAAAAATTTATTAATATATCTTTTAACTTTATATTTAATACTTGTAAATTCATCCTCCAAAAAAATACTTGTAAATTCTATGTAGAGTAAAACATAAGAGGAAGAAGCCTAAAAAGCATGTTCGACAACTATCAGCATCAAACCTTCCACGGTGTTGGAAGAATCTCATTCTCACACATACATGATTTTGCTGATGATAAGCACCCCATCAAGCAAGAGCACAGCTACCGATAGGCCCCTTAGTATCTGCAGATTTTGAGTTTTCTGTCCCCAACAACACCATGATCTCTGCCAATGAGCTTTTCTTCAATGGAAAAATACTGCCCTTACAGGAAAAGATCACTAAAACCACCACTCTCCAGGAGGAGCTCCTTACCCGCAATGATGATGATGATGATGATAAAGCATCAACCAGGTTAACAAGAGGGACAATATGGTGGAAGGAAAAGCTAGGACTAAAAAGTTCACAAGATGTGGTGCCAAAGAAGGCTGGTAAGAATGCCAAAGGAGCTGCTTTAGACAGCATAGATGAGATGAAAACACCAGACCTTGTTTCCAATGATGCTCATGTCTCGTCTAATGGCGAGAGAATTGCATTTTGGACATGACCTGTAAAAGTAGTTCTCTTTACATATCCAGATATACATATTTGCACTCACTGTGCCGTTTTTCCTTCTCAAAATGATAGCAATAGTCACTGCGTTACAATTGTTGGCCATTTTAACATTAACAAAAAGAAACTTCTTGCTTAGGAGCATGTCTTCCTTCTTACCTCACCAGGGTGTCTTTGCAGCCTCCTTAAACACAAACTCGAATGTTTCATTTTTCTCTTCGAGTGTTTTAATATCCGAATCAAGGCCCTTTATCTCCACTTCAGCCATTGATAGTTCCATCCTGAGCTCTCTCATTTTGTCCTCTACTGCAGCTCTCCTAGTTTTCTTTAACGAAATGGGGGCTTGGGCATCACGGTAGAGACTCAGCAGTATATGTATCCGAGTACGTATAAACCCCACCCCCATTCCTACATCCTCAAAGGCTTTTAGAGTTCTATCCCAACTTTCTAATTGATCAATAGCTGAGACCGACTTGATTGCTCTTATCGCCTCAGCTAGACTTATCGTTTCAGAAATCATACCGGCGGCTAGCTTTGTGTTGAGACCCTTGATAAGATTTTCATGAAGAATCCTTCCTTGAGAATTGCATAGCTCATGGTATTTTTTTCGAAGATGCACTGGTATCTCGGAGTCTAGAATTAGGCCATCTACATGAATGGTAAACTGTTCAATTTCTGGTGTCATGTCTTCTTCACTTGCATCAACAGGTGGCATGTCTTCGCTTGCATTGACAGTTATGTCATCTTCACTTTCACTGAATGTTTCACTTGCACATTCTTCAATTTGCTCGTCAACTGGCTCTGCCTGAGATGCTAAATTTTGAACATCTGTATCTGTGTCGATTTCTATTATTCTTTTCTCTCTGACAATATAGACCTTACCAGAACACCAAACAGCAAAAGGTTAACTAGAGCCTCTTAATAAAGGAAGCTCTTGAATGTTCAAACAGATTTGAGATTCAAGGATAGTCGAAGTTTACCTTAAACTTGCATCTCTTGATCAGTTGGAAAACTAGAACATCACCATCAAGCAATCCGTGGTCGATGGAGAAACCTCTCCATCCTCCGCTTAGCGCATTTTTCTCCATCAAATACTTCGCGCTAGACTCCTTTCCATTTTCATCGACCAACACCATTGTAACATCAGCCTTCGGCAGATGATCCACACAAAATCTCCTCGGCAGGCCCTGCAACCATATATGCATATTTATATGTGCATATTCCCTTCACTCTACGTCGTTCTATCTCATATGTACAGCAAGCACTTCAACGTAACTTACCAGCCAGAAACAACCACTAACATGGGATTTGAGCATAAGCTTCAAAAAGGATGGAAAATCAGGGGACAGAGTCGCCTGAACCTGCCTCGCCCGGTCCATTGCAGAGGCGTTGATGTCGTTGCTACTAGGAAGATCCTCTGTTGGCTTCAACTTGCGTGGACTAAAAAAAGAGGAAAAGGAATAGGGCAGGAAAATAAATGTAGCTACACAACAGCAGATACTCCATATAACTATTTACTGCATCAAGCTTACAGTGTCTTCGCCTGAGCCACCTTCTCAGACTTCGTGGCAGAGGTCTCGACATCACTGAAACAAGGACTATGTTTCATTAACTTTAACTTGGTTGAACTAAAAAAAAAACTGAAGAAAAGAGGAAAAGGACATGAAAACAAATGTGGCTATATTAAGAATTTACTGCAACAAGCTTACGGTATCTTCTTGGTAGAGTTGTTGACATTGAAACTGGGAGGATTGATCACTGGCTTCAACTTGGGTGGACTAAGAGAAAATAAACAACAGAACAGGAAACAAATATTGTTTTACAGTAGCAGATAGTCTATAGCACTATATAATTATTCACTGCATCAGACTTACGGCATCTTGGGCGTACTCGTATCTGCATTTGAATTCAAAAACTGCCCCTGCTCAAGAGTTCATACTTATCTTCCCATGAGTTGATTGTGGAATCAATAGCAATGTAATAAATCTCACTGAGCATATTCATTTGCTTTTAAGAAAGTACAGAAATTCTATTCACATTGATTAGGCAATAGGCATACCAATAGCAAGCCCACAAGTAAAATATCTTGTGGGGAATAATCGATCATCAGGATGGACTAAAAATTTCAAATCTTCATATGGCTTAGGCATTTTCTTAGCATTTCTTATTGATGATTTAATTTCAATGCCCATTAATTTTTGTGATTTTCGCTCACTATATAGTTTACGATCCTAAAATTTTGCTAAAAATAAAGGAACCTTACAATGGTTTCCTCCAGGCTTTTGATCCTGTCCTTGACCAGATTCTTCTTCACCTCCCATATCATCTTCTGCTGCTTCAACTGCAGTCCCACTCCCCCAAACGCACATCGTTATTTCAAATGGACACCAAAGTAAAGAACAAATTTTTAACAGACAGAAAGCAACCAACCAACCCTGGACTGAGAAGGAGAACCTCCATTGCTCCGTTTACATCCACTTTTTTGAACCATCTTTCTCGACGACCGTTGGTTTGGCTCGGAGTGAATAAATTTTTTGAGTTTGAATTGTGTATTATACTTCTATTTGATTTGATGGTGATGTGAACTGTGAAGTGACTGCTCAGTAGTACTGTGATGACTGCTCCGTCCTCGGATCTCGACAGATGATGAATTCGGACCGTCGATAGATTCAGGGAATGGAGTCCCGGACTCCCCAGAGGATGTGAGAAAATACCACGTAGAATCATTGCATCTTGCTCCATTGAATTTGCGTTTCCAATGTCACTCTGCTTCCTCCACTTCCATTTGTCCGCAAAAATTACTCATTAGACCTCCTTTTTGCGGTAACGTTAAACTGGCCCTTACATTTTCACCCTAAGTTAGTGAAGTATACTGTACTATAATTTCGTGTCCTAATATTCCATATAGATATAGATAATTAAATATAGTATTAATTAAAACACTAATACTCCCTCCATCCAAGTTGTTATGTTGATTTTTTGACACTGTTTATTAATATTCCCTCCGTCCCAAGAAGTTTGACCCCTATTCCTTTTTGGGGTGTCCCATGAAATTTGATCCCTTTCTCTTTTTAGAAAAATTAAATTAATATAAGTTTGATTAGAAACTTAATTATTGTCAAATCACATTAAAAATACTTACTTTTACTATTCTGCACAAATTCCAATGCATTTTTACTTTCCTACACAAAGTCCCCTATATTTCTTTAATTCTTAATATTACAAAATTGATACAAATAAAAATTGTATAAAATATATATTCTAAAACTACACGATTAGACGATTCTAACAAGACCACATTTGAATATTTTTCTCTAATTACATCATTACGATAATATTAAGTCAAAGTTAAACAATAAACAGTATCAAAATTCATTACACCACTTTCATTACTAAACTCCACTACCTAAATTAGAATCTTAAACACAAATACTCACACCACTTTCATTACTAAACTCCACTACCTAAATTATCGTGCCCAAAAGAAAGGGTTCAATCTTCGCGGGACGGAGGGAGTATTTAACTTTGACTCAATTTTATTGTAATATTTTTTTTTTGCTTACACGGGTATTCCCAGCAAAATTGAAATCAAGTCTAATATTACAAGTATATATATTTGGAAAAAATAGTCGGTCTTGTTAAAATTATGGAATCATATAGTTTTATAATATAATACATAATTTTTTATTGTAAATATTTTGAGATATTAACTGTTTAAAAAGTATATTGAATTATGTGCAGAAATCAAACAAGATAAGTTAAATGGAATAATGAGAGTATTATTTTTTTTTTTGGATAAGCCATAAAGGCCGGGAAACAAGGCAGAAAAAAACAACAAGAAAAGAAAAACCAAAGCAATAAAAAAAAAAAAAACTGGGCACAGAGGAACAACACGAGCAGGAGATCAAAGGGGACACACGCCGGAAGCATCCCGCGCCAACTCCCCTAACACGAAGTCGGGTGGGAATGCCCAAGTGGTGTAGAAACCTTCTTCCGAGCTGCCATGGTGAGCCAAACGATCTGCCACTTTATTTCCTTCCCTGAGGATGTGAAATAAACGGCAGCTAACAAACTGCTCCTTGAGCTCCTGAATCCGCAGAATCTGAGGGGCCAGAGGATGGAAGTCATTCTTGTTCTGGATAGCTGCTATGGTGTCTGTTGAGTCAGAGTAACAAGTCACACATTGAATGCCCAGGCTGGCTACAAATTCCAGACCGGCTCCCATAGCAGCCATCTCGGCCATAGCTATGTTGTTGTATCCCAAATGACCGCAGCCACCTCCCAGCCACTCTCCCATGCTGCTTCGTACCACAAAACCGAAGCCAGCTTTCCCAGGGTTCCCCAGAGAACTCCCATCCACGTGTAGAATAGAGTCCTCTGCCTTCTTGTAATTCCATTCCATCCTTCCCCTATGGCCCTGCCCTGTATGGTGCGGTTTGCTCGCCCTGAGCATGTCCCATGTCATGCGCCAGATCTCCCTAATCAGCGCCCCCAACTGTTTATACTCTCCCCTAAACACCCGGGCATTCCTCTCGATCCAAATATTCCATATAGCCGCAGCCACAATATGTCCATAGGAGGTAAAAAGAGTGTGGAGGAACTCCCTTATTTCATCCCTGCAAATGAGGTCACAGGTAGGTGGGATAGCCACCTTAATCGCCTTCCACACTTGTATCGTCCAAGGGCAGGTGAAAATACAGTGGCTCCACTTTTCCTCTTCAACACCACAGATCACACACAAGGGTGAGTTGGCTAAATTCCTCCAGTATCTAGTCTGATTGGTTGGCAAGGAGTCGTGGCAGACCATCCATACTAAGAATCCAATTTTTTCTGGAATAGTGACCCTCCACATCCATTTCCATCCCAAACTGTTCAAACCCGAACAATTCATCAAATTGTAAGCTGACGAGACCGAATAGATACCAGACTTCGTTTCGTTCCAAATCCAAGAGTCCCTTAGCTGATCATGTAACTTGGGAGGGGGTGCAACACAAATATTCATGAGAATATGCTCAGGCATCGGGGAGTAGACTCATGTCCAATTCCATGCCCCTTGGCAGATGATGTCCTTGACTTTCAAGTCAAGGTCCTGGGTCGCGACATATGGGATTTGAGGCCCGAGCTGTTCGCCATTCCACCATTTAGAGAACCATAAAGAGGAGTTCACGTTGCCTAACCTCAACCTGAATCCTTCCTTGATGTGCAAGAAGGTCTTCCTCAGAGTACGGCTTAGCGTGGAGGAGGCCTTTTGGTCAAAAAATGATAGAGATTCTCTGCTGAAATTATTGTCTTCCAAGAGTTGAACCCATAGTTTCTCCGGAGCATGAATCATCCCCCAAATAAGCTTGCCCAAGAGAGATATGTTCATCAGCCTAGCCTTCTTCAGACCCAGACCTCCACCAGCTTTACTTTGGGAAATAGTGTCCCATTTCACCAAGTATAATCCCTTCCCATTCATATCTTTCCATAGGAATTTATTGATCTTTCTATCAATCGCAACACAGACGGATTCAGGAAGCCAGTGGAGTTGCATCGTATAGTTGGGGATGGCTGCCATAACAGCCCGGCAGAGGGATAAATGCCCTGCTTTATTAAGCAGTTTAACCGCCCACCCCTCCATTCTAGCGTCCAGCTTGTCCAGAATAAAGGCAAAGTCCCTACTTTTATACCTTCCCCTAATCATCGGAAAGCCCAGGTAGGACTCAAAATAATCAACAGCCTTAATATTAAGAAAGTCCAGAATCCATTGCCTGTCTTGGGGAGCCACCTTGTTAGTCACAAAAATGGAAGACTTCTGGGGGTTAAGCTTAAGGCCTGATACCACAGCAAAAATGTCCAGCGTTTGCTTGATGCCTTTGATGCTCTCTTGGTCAGCTGTGGCCCCGATGATTAGGTCGTCCGCAAAGATCAAATGAGAAATCCCCACACTTGAGCTCTTCAATCTAATCGGTTTCCAGATCCCCTTCCTAACATGTTGTTGGATCAGAAGGGACAACTTGTCCATTATGATGAGGAATAAATATGGGGATATCGGGTCCCCTTGTCGCAACCCTTTCCCGGGCCTAAATTCTTGCAAGGCCTGTCCCTTCCAAAGCACGACATAAGTTGGGGAAGTCACACAGAACATAATCAGTTGAACCATGGCAGTGGGCAGCCCCAATTCCCCCAGACAGCTCTCTAAATAGTCCCAGTTAACATTGTCATATGCCTTAGCCACATCTATCTTTAACACGACAGCTTTCTCCTGATTCCTGGCACTAGAGAGTTGGCTCATGAGCTCTTGCAAGGTTGCCGCATTATCTATCGTGCCTCTCCCCGGCAAGAAGGCTGCTTGGTGAGTAGAAATCAGATCTTGCAACAAAGGTCTAATCCTTTCCACTAGGACTTTAGTTAAGACTTTGTAGATCACATTACATAATGTGATGGGCCTAAACTCTTGTAATCTCAAAGGCGCAGCAGTCTTGGGGATAAGACATATAAATGCCTTGGCTAATTCCGCCTCAAACCTCCCTTTGGCGAAGGCTTCTTGGACAAAGCTGACGACTGATTTCCCCACTATAGGCCAATATTTATTAAAGAAAAACCCGGGGAATCCATCCGGGCCCGGGGCCGAGAACCCATTTATACTCTTCACCACATCCCTCACTTCATCGGTCGTGATGCATCTGTTCAAAAGGGTGTAACACCCCGATTTAATTAACTCATAATTAATTAATTTAATTATGGTTAATTAACAAAAGACTTAGTATGTGGATTATTTTGTAGGGAATGAAGATTTAAGTGGGGGAAATAAGTGAGTTCAACTCACTAGATAATAAGAGTCAAGTGCTCAAATGGGTGCAATGTGGTCAAGACAAGTGGTGTAACTCTTTTAACCCACATTCCGACCCGACCCGAGACTCATGACCCGACCCGGATCCATTTTTGACTCTTCAAAATCTGATTTTGGGCATTAGGAAACCCATTTCTTCCTCATCATCCTTCCATTCCCGTCACCTCTCTTGAAGGAGATAGGGTTCTTCATTTTGGCTTGGAATTGGTGTTTTCTTCCTCAAATCAAGTTGGGGGATTGCTTATATAAGCTTTGGTAAGTATTTTCCTAGCTTCTACACTTGATTTTGATGATGTTTGAGTAAGTTTTGGGGTGATGAAAGTTGGTGACGAAAATTGGGTGTTTGTAGAAATTCTTGCTTTTGGTGTTGAATTGAAGCTTGGATTCTTGTTTGGAAGCTGAATAAGTGTTGAAGGAAGCTAAGGTTAGTACTTAAGACCATTTTGGTGTTGATGATTTCAGTCTTAGAGCTTCAAATGGTTTCATGATGAAGAAATCATGTTCTTGGATGAATTTTGATGTTTGGAGCTTGATTCTTGCAATATAGGCTTGGAATTGTAGATTGGAAGCTTGCAGGTTGAGGAGAGGAGCTTGGAGACTCATCTACATACCAGGCAAGGGTAGAGATAGGCCTAAATGGGGGCATAATCGGTGGAATGGCCGGAAACCGCCATTTCCATCGTTTCTGTTGTGTCGGCGCGCACTTGGCGCGCCCTTTAGCCAAACAGCGCGCGGGCAGCGCGCGAGAAGAACGTCAACGACGTCCTTGTCAGGACGGCGCGGGGTTGGCGCGGTTTTCTTAAGAAAACCGCGCGGGGAGCGCGCCACCTCTCCTGTCCGCGCGTTTCTTTCGCTCGTTTTTCCGATTCTTCGTCCTTCGTGTTTCCTTAGTTCTTCTTATGCTTCTAGCATGCCATAACTATCATTATGCTCACAATCTTTGAACCTAGTTGCGATTAGCGGTGATCTACTATGCCTTAGTTAAGATCGAGACTTGTTTCGCTTCTATGATGATATGTGTTGATGCCGATATGTGGGACTTGGCACACCCCGGATTATACTTAACTTGAGATGAGTGATTGAATTGAATCTGAATATCTGTGATGATATGTGAATATCTGTGATGATATATTGAGACTGAAAAGGATTTATATCCTAGTCTGATTTGGCTGGAAAGGGCTCATGACCCTTTGCCTGACCCGCTTGCCGTAAGCCACAATCTCAGCTGTTAGTGTCCGCGGCGGGGGCACTGTGGGTATGTCTCTCGACCATTAAGGGGAGTGGACCCTTATATGGGAGGGAATACCGACCATGGTACCTAGGTGCGCGCTAGGCATGCTTATGTGTTGCATTTAGGGTAGATAGACATCCTAGGTCATAACATTTCATCTCATCATCCATCATTCATCTTATTTGCAGTGGTTGAAGCACCGGTATGGGACGGTGTGATGTTTACTTATTCGCATTGTTCAATTTTTATGTTATGCCTAACAAATGTTTAAAACGGAATATATCTCCACATATATGTATAAATATACTTCTAGGGAATCAAGTTAATTCTTGTTTCCCCTTATGCCGATTCTTCTATTCTTGCTCAGTACCTTGTACTGACCCTTGCTATGTTTTTATGTATAGATATTCCCGGGGAGGACGCAGAGCCTGAGCACGATGTGGGGTTTGGGGATGAGTGATCTACTTAGAGATGCATCTAGCATGTTGTGGACCTATGTGCTTGTCTTAAACATTATACTATGTTCTGTCTTGTGTTTTACTGGATATCTCTGACAGGTTGAGACGAGACTGTTATGTCGACTGTTATGTCGCATAAATAAGGCTTGTAAGCCGGACGTCTGTTATGATGTGAGGTTTCTTTTCTGGATTTTTATTATGATTCATTGGCTTCCTGGTTACTTGGCTACGTGTTATTGATCTTAAATTGATTGGCCAACAGTTTAAGAGAGGTAACACGGCAGTGACGTCACAGAAATTTGGTTTTAAATTTTTGGGGCGTTACATTTGGTATCAGAGCCATGTCTGCTCGTATGTGCTTAGAATTCTAACACAAGCATGTGGTGAGATGTGTGGGGGAAAGCATATAGTGTAGGAATTGCATCTAACTCTGCTTATATTCTTGTAGATTGCATTGTTTTTGGTTATCTGCGTGCCCTATAGGGGTGGATTGTGGTTTGTGAATCAAACCAGGATCAACTTAAGGCCTCTCCAATAGTTGTAAGGGGGGGCTAGAATACAACTTTTGGTAAAAATCTCTGACATGCAGACTTAAGGCCTCTCCATCCTCGGTCCATATCCCATTCTCTAGATATAAACCGTGGATTTTATTACGATGTCCCTTAGATTTAGCTCGTGCATGGAAGTATGCGGTATTTCTATCACCCAAGCGGACCCATTTATCTCTGGCTCGTTGGTACCAATGCATCTCTTCTTGCCTTAACACTAGCTCTAACCCTTTTTCAGCTCATCCTCAAGGAGTAGAAGCCTCACCGAGTCCACTCTCTCCAAGGCCTTCGCCAAACCTTCCAGCCTCTTAAGAATTTTGAACTTCCTCCACCTAAAGTTTCCACCAAAAGTTTTGCTGAAACCTGCAGAAGCCTGTTGAACGGATCTCAGGTTCTGTGAGACCGACCTCCCTTCTCCCTGCCAATTACTATCCACTACCGAAGAGTATTCCGAACATTCTGCCCAAGACGCCTCCCATCTAAAAATTTTGTCTCTTTGCCTGGCTAATGGCGGACCACAAGATAGAAGCAGTGGGCAATGGTCCGATCCAATCCCTTGTAAAATTTGCACAAAACTACAAGGGAATTTAGTGACCCAATCCATGTTACTCAAACCTCGATCTAGCCTCTTGTAAATCCTCCCAAAATTAACTCGAGGCCTAGACCAAGTAAAACATCCCCCTTGTGTGTTAACAGTCGCTAGGCCACAGTCATTGAAAATGTCCCTCAGTTCCTCAGCTCTGATGACATTATGCAGACCGCCCTTAACCTCGTTAGAATTGAGAATTTGGTTCCAGTCGCCTATAAGCACCTATGCTCCCTCTACCTCTCTTCCCAAGGCAGCCAGTGCCTGCCAGTTATTTTTGCGAGCACTATACTGCGGAGAAGCGTAAATAGCTGTGAGTAGCCACTTGGCATCGTCAAATCCCATCCCAAGAGTGATCATTCTCTCCCTTATGTCAAAAACCAGAAACTGATCCCTGCATCCCAGTTTAGACAATACCCAAATACCCCCTGCCTTTCCTTGCGCTTCCTGAATACTAATGGGTTCATATCCAGATTGAAGCATGAAATTTCTCGAACTAGCAAAGGGAGATTGCGGTTCATAGATGCATACCACGTCTGGCGCATGTCTACCAATGACATCCTTAAACATCCTCCTAGTTTGTGTTCCCACAAATCCTCCCACATTCCAGGATAAACACTTAAAATTTCTGTAATCCATAAATAAACCAGATGGGATTGAACAGTACCTCCGACCCAAATCAGGTCAATCTTCCAGGGTTTCATCCGGAAGTTCTCCCTCTCCTTCCTCCATTGCGGAGTCCTCTTCGCTAGGTTCTGTCGTGTATTCGTGCAGGGATTCAAATTCATCATCTTCCTGATCCCCTACCGAATTGCCGACTGTCTCCATGGCCACCACTTCTTTCCCTGTCGCCACTGATAATTTGCTCGCCTCTCCCCCCGTATCCAGGTTCCCAAGAGGCCCATTTTCCTTCCTGCTAGATCCCCCAATCTTCCCAATTGGCGGTACGGACTCCGTCGGAGCCAAGGCCAGGTCCTCCGCATGTCTCGGTCTCTTCCCCTTACCCTCTATTTTTAATTGGAATTTGTCCATCGACTCCAAACCTAACCCCCAGGTTGTCGCTTGTATCTTAAATGAGGAAGCTCCCAACCTCAATCCATTTCTCATCCCCATCTTACGACCAGAAGTCTTGAGCGAGTTACCAACATGAGTGGGCCTAATCATCTTATTTGATTGGGCCAAAGAAAAAGACCCAGGGCTCTGGATTTTCCCTTTTAGCTTATTTCCACCAAAGATAAGGGTCGGTGGCCTGTTTTCTTGACCGCTACCCTTCTTAGGTCCAGTTGCTTTCCTTCGGGTTACCTTAATCCACTCTCCTCCCTGTGGTTGATCAGGCACCCCATTTGGAGTCACGTGTTCCCCTAGTGGTACTACCTTCCCTGGTATTTGACTTTCCCCTTTCCCCAAGGGGTTCTGTTCTGTCCCCTTTATCAATTGGGGCTTAGCCCCAGATCCCTCCTTATTAGTGATATTCTCAGCAACGCCTCTTTTGCCTGCAACCTCTAGTTTGCCATTTTCATATATCTGTAAGTCAACTTTCTGAGCCAAACTGCAGGTCTCGTCTTTTGCCCTTTCCTTGTCAGTAGAGCCTCCCCCCTCGTCCTTTGTCTCCTTCGTTGGCATCTCCTCCGTCTCCGGCCGGTAGGGCCAGGATACTCCTCCATGTCCGTATCTGTGGCATTTAGTACACAGGAGGTGCAACCCCTCGTACGCCACCTTTTGCCAATGCTCCCCTACCAGAATACTCGAAACCAATGGCAGCCGGAGGTCTATTTCAACGCAGACACGAGCTTATTTGCCTCTATGGATGTTCTTCGTCATGTCATCCACCCTTTGAGGAGTGCCCAGGCCAGCTGCCATCTTAGTAAGTAACACTTCATCATAATGCTCCAAACATAGACCTGGGAATCTAGCCCACACCAAGGTTTTACAGGGGGTCTCCTCAGCAGCCGAGAAGTTTGGCTTCCATGGAGATAGAGTCAAGTAGCTGTCATATACCATCCATGCCCCCCCGTTGATGACCCTCAACCTATCTTCTGCTCGGTCGAACTTGACAAGGTAAAACCCTTGGTCCATGTCTATCATTTCCATTCTCCCATGCGCCTTCCAGAGTTTCACCAACCTATCCAACAGGGCTTTGTAGCCTATCCTTTTGCCTAGCAATGAAACGATCAATGCATCCTCCCATGGCTTACAAAGCCTGATCTTCACTTCGGGAGCAAGGGTGATCCTAGGCTTAAGCCGATCCCCGTCTATGAAGTCCAGGGTGACCAGGTCTTCATGGTTGTGTACTGTCGACAGGGGTGAAGGAACAACTTCCTTACCCGCAAGCACCATATCTCTAAAGGATACCTTGGTAGCGCCGATGGGAACAGTGTTGTCCGGAGGGACGTCCGGCGGGACGTTTGGAGGATCGCCAGAGTGACTAGAGAGCATTGAGACATCCATCGTTCAGTTATTATAATATATTGTATAATGAGAGTATTATTAACTTAACCAAAAAAATATTTTTTAAAACCAAGCCAAAAAAAATAGATGGTGGACGGCTATGTTACACAAATTAAAATAATATAAAAAGGAGTAATAGGGGATCACATGAGGAACCAACCATAACCATCATGAGTAATAGGCAAGTGTTACGTGGCAATATAACTATTAGTGCATGTCCATAATTAAGCAAATGAATTACAAGTGTGATACACTTGTCTTTGTATTTGCAATTCATGAGTGACTAATCACTTGTAACTATGCCTATAAATATGGCTTGAGTTTGAATAAAGTTAATTGAGTTTACAGAAATCTCAAATCAAATTTTAGTCTCCATCACTCTTACTCTTTTGTCCAACGTCCCATCACTCTTACTCCTTTGTCCAACATCCCATCACTCTTGTTTTTCTACTGCATTTCCATCAATCCATTGCTCCTTTATATTACCATAGCAAGCACTAATTTTACAACACGTTATCAGCACGAGGAGGCTCTGTCGGAGTTCTGCCAAAATTTAGGTATAACTTTTATCCCTACTTTTCAATAAAATTATGACGAACCTTACAAAACAGGAATTTATCCCGTTATTGGTTTCTGGGGACAACTATATGTCCTGGGCACGGGATGTAAAAATACACCTGACATCTATGGGGCTGGAAGATTCTATTGCCCCCGATAAAAAACCATCAAGCCAGGATAAGGCAAAAGCCATGATCTTTTTGTGCCACCATATTGATGAATCGTTGAAACTTCAATATGTGACGTTGGAATCCCCACTTGAATTGTGGCTGAAATTAAAAGAAAGGTATGATCATTTAAAAATGACAGTGCTGCCAAAAGCCCGAAATGAATGGCATATTCTGAGGCTCCAGGACTATAAAACAGTCCGAGAATACAATTCGGCGATGTTTCGAATCACATCGCAACTGACTCTTTGTGGAGAAAAAATTACAGAATCTAATATGTTGGAAAAAACCTTCTCCACATTCCATGCCTCACAAATGGTCCTACAACAGCAGTACCGGGAACGAGGTTTTCAAAAGTATTCTGAACTTATCACATGCTTACTTTTGGCCGAGCAAAACAGTGAATTGCTGCTAAAAAATCATGAATCTAGGCCAACTGGTGCTGCTCCATTTCCTGAAATAAATGCTACTGAAACAGAAAATCAAGTGCGGGATCGTGGGTATCGACGTAATCAAAATTATCGTGATAGAAATCGGGATCGTGGCCATGGTAGACCCGAATCGTCTGGAAGAAACAGATATCGTAATAAACCTCGATTTGAATCCAATCACCGAAATGACAATAGGAGGCATTACAAATCGCAGCCAAGATCCAATACACGAAAAGACAAGAACAATGATGAACCGTGTGATTGTTGCGGTATTAAAGGTCATTGGGCCCGGGTCTGCCGAACAGCTAGCCACTTAGCTAAATTATATCAGGCTTCGAAAAGAAAAGAAAGATTCGATCCTGAGGCACATCACACAACCCGCGACGATACGTTTGATGATGTTTTGAATGACGATATTACCCATTTGGAAGCTGATGATTTTATTGGTGGCACAAACTGAAAAAATGAAAAGAATGGTTGCATATTTTATATTTTGCCTTATGATGTATTTTGGTATTTTGCTCCCGTTTTGTATCCCCCGTTTTATAATGTACTTCCTCTGTTTTTTATTGTTTGCTACGGACCCACCCAGCACGCAGTCCAATGCACATTTTAAATTATTAATAACTTAAGTTCGGTATAAGTAAAAATTCTAAAAGTTTCATATTTAGAAACTACAAGATGAGACAAATCTAACAAGATCTCACTTGACTATTTTTTAACTTGTGTAACTATGCTAAAACTTTAACTTAAAGCATGTATGTGAATAGTGACCAAATTCCAAATGTAGCAAACATTAAAAAACGGAGGGAGTATTTTGCAATGGTTATGTTTATATCATATGACTGATGTTTTTATTATCTTGTGAAATGTTAAAGAAATGGATGGCCAAGCTGAAAATGAAATCTGCCTCATTGACAGTGTGACAACGCACAGTATTTTGAAAAGCAAAAGCTTTTTCTCCCATTTAAAATTGGGAAAGACCGCATTAAAAACTATAAGCGGTAATGAAAATTGTATTGAAGGCTCTGGAAGAGCAGTTATATTTCTCCCTAAAGGGGCAAAATTGGCAGTTGAAAATGTCCGATATTCAAGCAAGGCTCGAAGAAACTTGTTAAGTTTTGGTGATATTCGAAAAAATGGATATCACGTGGAAACTCTAAATGAGGCAGGAAATGAATATATTTTACTTACCCAAACAATCAATGGTGAAAAATTTATCAATGAAAGGCTGCCATCTTTGACCTCCGGATTATATTATACAAAAATTCATGCCGGAGAAGTACATAACCTAGTAGGCCTAAAGGCTACTAGTGAATTTATAACCTGGCATGAAGGGCTTGGACATCCGGGCAGCGTAATGTTGAGGCGGATAATTGAAAATTCCAGTGGCCATAAATTAAATAATAAAATGATTCTGAATCCAAATGAGTTTACATGTGTTGCTTGCTATAAGGGAAAGTTAATTACCAGGCCATCTCTAGCTAAAGTGGGAATTGAATCCCCTGCATTTTTGGAAAGAATTCAAGGCGATATATGTGGACCAATAGATCCACCATGCGGACCGTTCAAGTACTTTATGGTACTAATTGATGCATCAACAAGATGGTCCCATGTCTGTCTATTGTCAACTCGCAATCTAGCCTTTGCTAGGCTACTGGCGCAAATTATAAAACTGCGAGCACAATTTCCTGATT
Organism: Hygrophila difformis; assembly: GCA_030278955.1. Taxonomy (NCBI): domain Eukaryota; kingdom Viridiplantae; phylum Streptophyta; class Magnoliopsida; order Lamiales; family Acanthaceae; genus Hygrophila; species Hygrophila difformis. The sequence goes on from JAOANR010000004.1 coordinate 51,829,375, forward strand.
ATTCAATAAAGAAAATACGTCTTGACAATGCTGGAGAATATACATCACATGCATTCGATGACTAGTGCACATCTATTGGTATTAGTGTAGAACATCCAGTTCCGTACGTGCATACGCAAAATGGCCTGGCTGAATCATTAATAAAAAGACTGCAATTAATTGCAAGACCTTTATTGATGAAGTCTAAACTCCCCGTCTCTGTTTGGGGGCATGCTATATTACATGCAGCAGCACTAATAAAAATAAGGCCGACAAGCTATCATAACTACTCCCCTACTCAAATTATAACCGGAAAAGAGCCCAATATTTCTCATTTACGAATTTTTGGGTGTGCGGTATACATACCAATAGCACCACCCCAACGGATAAAAATGGGACCTCAAAGAAGATTGGGCATATATGTCGGGTATGAATCACCCTCAATTATCAAATATCTTGAACCAACAACGGGTGATCTCTTTACTACGAGATTTGCAGATTGCCATTTTGACGAATCACATTTCCCGACATTAGGGGGAGGAAGTGATCAACTGAAAAAGGAAATTTCATGGAAAATACCACTCGATATCAGTGATCCTCGTACAAAACAATGTGAATTAGAAGTTCAAAGAATTGTGCATTTGCAAAGAATTGCAAATCAATTACCTGATGCTTTCAATGATGCTGCGAGAATTACAAAATCTCTTATTGCAGCAGCAAATGCACCAGCTAAAATAAATATACCCGATGGGCAAATTCCAAGTGCTAATGAATCTACTCCACTGTAATACCCGAGAATTTTCCAACATAAAATAAAACGGTAATTAAATAAATAAATAATAAATAAAATAAATACTATAAATAAATAAACAAAACCAGCAAATAAAAGAAATAAATAAAGATAAGAAAATGAGAAATGAGATTTTTACTTAAAAAGGAATTAAAGGAATTTAATTAAACAAAAAGGATGGATAAATGGTACACCAAAACCCGACACTAATGAACTCGAGTATTCGAGTCCAAAACATCCAATTAGACTGAGAATAAAATTAGAGAGAAAGTATGAACCCGAATATACCCCGGAAATCGGAATTCGGGAGCATAGAGGGATAGAAACCCGAAAGAGAGGCGGAAAAGCACGACGGATCGCACGACCCGCCCGGACCGAAGTCCAGGCGAAGTCGGCGCGGTGGCCGCGTGGTGAAGAGGCTTTAGCGCGCCACGACCGCGCCACCCCACAGATTCGGTCGTTGCGTGAATCTCTCGCCCGAACGCGGATTTTTCGACTTTCGGTTGAACATCTCTCGACTCCAGACTTCTAGGTCGGTTGTGGACGCCCTAGGAATTAAGAATTCTATAAATAAGCCCCTTGGGAGCCCCGAACAAGTTTACAAAACCCTACAACATCCTATACGTTCGAAACCCTAAATCCGGAGTCGTCGGAGGCACGAAACCAAGACGAACGCTGTTGGACGAGTTTCTCTACAGATCTCCATAGTCGGGGTAAGTCTCGGTCCAATCTTTATTCAATAAACGATTCGAAAACGAATCCTAATCATCTCCTTTTTCTTTCTACACCCCGTATCGAATCTAGATCGTAGAACCCGACGAACGGAGAGGAGAAACGGTGATCTGGAAGCCACGCCTCCGAACTAGACATCCCCGACGTTCATAGACACTGTAAGTTAACCTTACATGGTTTTGGTAGATTTTAAAACATTCGAAACCTAAAAGATTCAACAAGAACCGTAAATCTGTCCACTTTTGTTTTTCTACCGATGCAACAGATTTGGTGAATTTTTCCGACCCTTAAAACGAACTCAAACGGAAAAACTTAAAACACGAAAAACGTTCCTAAGACTTAGACCTAGCTACTGTAAAAATTTGAGAATTTTTGGAGTTGATTTGATATGTGAAAACCCGTTGAAACCGAACTGTTTGATTCTAGATCTTGAAATCTTGGACAGAACTTAGGAATGATCTTGATCTCATTTTTGACATAGGATCTAGGCTGTTTTAGATCTTTGGCCAAACATGAAAGTTGTAGATAAATGTCTTAAGATGATCCCTGTCAAATTTCATTAAGTTTGGAGTGGAATTGGTATGTTAGAATTTGAAATCTCTAAACTGTGACATGTTAAACTCGGACAGATTTCTTGTTATGCGAAAATTGGCGATTTTGACCTAATTAGGTATCTCGGATTGAAAAAGTTAAAACACGAAAGTTGTAGATCTTGATGTTTCCGAGTCAGATATGAAATTTTGGAATTTTTGGAATTAAATCTGATTTTAGACGAATTTTGGAGTAAACTGTGATTTACCGAAACGAAATTTTGAAATCTTGTTGAAACATGGAATTAACCTTTAGGGTTGAAACGAATTGAGATATTATTTCTAAACTAATACTCCCTCCGTCCCACTCCAAGTGTCTTGTTACTGTTGGGCACGGGAATTAAGGTAGAGTTGGTTTGTGAGTATATGGTGGGGTCCACATAGTTGTTGGAGGGGAAAATTATTTCTGTTTATAGAAAGAAGACATTTGTAATGGGACATCCAAAAATAGTAAGTAGGACATTTGGAATGGGACGGAGGGAGTACAATGGAAGGCAGATTTTAAAAACTAAATCCCCTTACAAACTTGATAAATTAAAATTAGGGGTGAGTGCTCTGCAGGGTGCCCCCTAACGATTCACTTCGTGCCGTAATGGACGATGGTGACCCCGCGCGCTAAATTTGAGATATGGATTGCCTAAATGGCGAAACTTAGAGCCTACACTCTCGTGAATATCCGTATGGGTTTCCCGAGGCTCCGGAGTGGTACTGGGTATGGCTGATACGGCTGCGGCCGCCGGGCTACCGGCTAAACTTGTTGACATCGCGATTTTTATCGTGAAACTTTGAAATACCAAATCGGGAATGTAATGGGGATTCTAAATTAAATTAAACTAGATTAAATGATATTGTTGTCAAATTAAATTATTTAAATGCTTTATTTCACTTATGGCTATTATTTTGAACCATGTGGTATGTGTTGTTAAATGGAGCCTGAGATAAATTATGCTATTGGATATGGATTAGATGAAACTAAATATTATGTTATTATCATGCTTTTGTTAAATTATTAAACTTATGGCTTTTAAACCCCACAGTCATGCATGTGTTAACTTACTCAGCAATTTTGCTGACCAAAACCGTTTTTATTCCTTTCTTTACAGAATATGTGGAATGAGCCTGTATGAGCACGAATCATGCATGGGATTTTTGGGGATTGTTATTTTGCTTTTAAATTTCGTACTTAGACTATATTATGAACGGGCCTGTTTAACCCGTGTTTTGGCCATGTCGGCCCTTTTTATATTTTCCGCTGCGATACTGTACTAAACTAAATATTTCCGCTGCGCTATGCTATTATTATTTTCAAAGTATATTGTATGGGCTATTTTGAATGCTTTAAATGTTTTAAATCCCGCAATACCTAGCCTTGCATCTCTTTAGTAAGCTCGGAGAAACCGTGTCTTACTAGGGAGATGTGGCGGTGACATCCCGACCTGGGTGACCAAAAACCGGGGTGTTACAAGTTGGTATCAGAGCCCGGCTATTTTTAAACTATTATTATTTTTAAACTACTATTAATATTTTGACTATTACTTTAAATTTTAAAGTATTATTTCCATGGAAGAATTTTTATTCTTTATTTTAAAACCCATGGAAAAGTATATGGTGTATTAAATTATTATTGGGGGGAATTATCATTTGCATATGCATGTCGCATCTCTGCTATGAACTTAGAATCTTGGAAACTTGAACTTAGAATCTTGGAAACTTGAACTTAGAATCTTGGCGAAACTTGAACTTAGAATCTTGGCGAAACTTGAACTTAGAATCCTGGAAACTCGAACCTAGAATCTTGGCGAATTGAACTTAGAATCTTGGCGAATATTAACATAGATCTCTTGCTTGCGCTAGATGGCTAGTCAAGACATGATGCAGTTGATGGTCAGGATGATGAGTGTACATCTCGATTCCCACCAAACCCTAGAGCAAATGAAGTACCGTATGGCTCAATTGGAGGCCAATTTACATCACATGGGCAACTTGAGAGAGGCGGATCATCACCGCATAAACCAACTCGAGCGCCAAGTTTAAACCCTCACTACACAAAATTTAATACTAAAGGAATACATCGATGCCCACGGGCAAGATTTAAACACTATCTTTGACGACCTACTACCGCCGAGTTCGGAGGAGGAAGATCCGGAGGAAGATCCTGCTACCCCACCGGAGGACGTCATGAGACACTAGAGATTCTATTGTTAGATATTATTTTGCTAGTAAATATTTCTACTTTTGTACTAAAATTTCTTTTGAGGAAATAAAATGCCCGATTTATTTTTTTTAAATCGAAACAAAACAAGACAAAATAAAATAAAACCCCGAAGCATACGATGCTTCTTAATCCGAACAGAGCACCACGTGCTAAATTACTACACACATATACATTCATAGAAACTGCTTGGACTATATGCTAAATTCATCAGTCCTAAACTATCCTATTTGTACCAGAATGGCACCCAGAGGAAGAGGAAGGACTCAAACCGCTCCCCAAACCACCACTGAAACTCCTACTGAGACACTGCCAAACGTCACTGAACCGATTTAACCTGAAATGGAACAACCCCAAGGTGCGCAGGACGCCCCCGCACCGAACAATGTGGGCGATCGTCTTAGGACGATAGAGGAAGTGTTGATTGCGCTCGGGAACGCGCAAGTCAACCAGGGTCAAGCTGCGGCGGTACCTCCGCCCCAAGCTCGCCCTAACTACCTGGCGATGGTGAATCCCTACCAGCCGCCCCACTATGCTGGTGAGGAGGATCCAGCTAAACTGGAGGAATGGATCCGGACTTTTGACAAGCTGCTGGGAGCGGTCAAATGTCCGGAAGGAGAGAGGGTACATGTCGCTTCATACTATTTGGGAGGCGAAGCTGATGACTGGTGGCAAGCAACGCAAGCCAAACTGACTGAAGATGACGAGCCTTACTCGTGGATGGAGATGATGGAACTACTCAGGGATCGATTCTATCCCTTGAGTACTAAAGCTGCCATGTACGAAGAATTCCTGTCACTGAAGCAAGGAAGCCAAACGGTGTAGGAATACTACACACGCTTCAAGGAGCTGGTGAGGTTCGCACCAAGGCTAGTGCCTACTGATGCGGAAAAGGCACAGAAGTTCGAGATGGGACTGAACCTGTCTGTGCGCGAAGTGATCGCGGGGGTACACTACCCCGATTTGCAAGCCGTATACGATCGCGCTGTGGCGGTAGCACGCGTGCAGCAGCTGAAAAGAAGGGTGAGTGGGGAGTCCAGCAGGGGTCCTCAGGACAAGAGAAGCCGAGACTCAAGAAACGAGAACAACACTGGAAGGAACGAGCAGCGCAGAGGGTCGAATAGGCCCCAACAAAACAACACGGGAAGGAGGTTCAATCAAGAAGATCCGGTACCGCCTTGCCCGCGATGTGGACGACCACATCTGGCAAGGGGATGCCCACAACAAGGCGCTTGTTACCGATGCGGTCGAATGGGTCACGTTCGACGGGAATGTCGAACTAGGCTCGAGAACATAACGAAGAGGGACGATTTGGTCGCGGGGCAAGAACAGCCTCAAAACCAAAACGGGCGAAATGGCAATAACCAAGGGTACAGACCCCCTCAAAATAGGCCGCAAAACCAGAACCAGAACCAACGACCTCCGCCCCCACAGAATCAAAACCAGCAACAAAATCAGCAGCCGGATGCGAATCAGCAGGGCAATCAGGGACGCCCTATGGGGAGGCTGAACGTGGTGAACCAAGCGGACGTGCCTGCGCAAGGAGAAGTGATGGCAGGTACATTTCACGTTTTGAATACACCCCTTAGAATTTTATTTGATTCCGGAGCTAGTTGCTCAATTATTGCATCAAGGATAGTGCCTGAGTTAGATCTACCTAAGTGCGAGAGAATTAGCTTAGGAATTCAATTGCCTTCTGGAGAAGTAGTGTCTTGCTCTAAACGATATAACGGAATTCCTATAGTGATAAAGAACGTAGAATTCTTCGCGAACTTGGTAGAATTTAACTTAAGAGACTTTGACATCATACTAGGGATGGACTGGCTATCCCAGTACAAAGCGGTGATCGAATGCCAAAAGCAAAAGATCACCTTGTCAAAAAGTAGGGGAAAGAGAGTTATCTTTTACTCTCAGCCCCCTAAGAAAAGTAACAAAATCGTTAGTGCACTTAAACTAAGTAACTTGATGCGTAAGGGGTATGAATTATATGCGTGCTATGTGCACAACCTTGAGGCGGAAGAGAACAAGGTTGATAGCATACCAGTGGTAAGAGAATACCCGGACGTGTTCCCTGAAGACGTTCCGGGCATGCCACCTGAGAGAGATCTTGAATTCACGATAGATCTCATTCCGGTGACAGAGCCTGTCTCAAAAGCTCCGTACCGGATGGTACCACTGGAAATGAAGGAGTTAAAGGAACAACTCGAGGAGCTATTGGGAAAAGGTTACATAAGACCGAGTACGTCCCCTTGGGGAGCACCGGTTTTGTTTGTCAAGAAGAAAGACGGAGGACTACGTCTTTGCATAGATTACCGAGGACTAAACCAAGTGACCATTAAGAATAAATACCCCCTACCGAGAATAGAGGACCTGTTTGATCAACTGAAGGGAGCTTCAGTATTCTCGAAGATCGATTTGCGATCTGGGTATCATCAATTGAGGATTGCCGAGAAGGACATTCCAAAGACGGCGTTTCGAACACGATATGGCCATTTCGAGTTCACAGTGTTATCCTTCGGGTTAACGAATGCTCCGGCCATGTTCATGAATCTCATGAACAACGTGTTCCGAGAATTGTTAGACCAGTGTGTCGTAGTGTTCATTGACGACATCCTGATCTACTCGAAGAGCGAGGAGGAGCATGCGAAACACTTACATCAAGTGTTGGGAATCTTGCGAAGAAATCAGCTATACGGCAAGCTGTCGAAGTGTGACTTCTGGCTGAAAGAAGTGGCATTTCTCGGACACATAGTATCCGCTGATGGAGTATCAGTGGATCCGGCAAAAGTCTCTGCCGTAACTGAATGGGCAACTCCGAAAAGTCCAACGGAAATAAGGAGTTTCCTTGGATTAGCCGGATATTATAGACGATTTGTGAAAGACTTTTCAAGAATTGCACGTCCTTTGACCCAGCTACTTAAGAAAGGAGCAAAATACGAGTGGACCGAAGCATGTGAGTCATCGTTTCAAGAGCTGAAGAAACGACTCACAACCACACCTGTATTAACATTACCATCAGAGAATGGTGACTTCGAAGTATATAGCGATGCTTCGAAGGAAGGTTTAGGTTGTGTTTTGATGCAAGACTCGAGAGTCGTAGCCTACGCATCACGTCAACTAAAACCTCACGAGGAAAATTATCCGACACATGACCTGGAGTTGGCAGCGGTCGTTTTCGCTCTAAAGATATGGAGACATTATCTTTATGGGCGGAAGTGTCGAATGTTTGCCGACCACAAGAGCTTGAAATATATATTCACTCAGAAGGAGTTGAATTTGAGACAGCGAAGGTGGTTGGAACTCATTAAAGACTACGATTTAGAGATAGCATACCACGAGGGGAAGGCGAATGTGGTAGCCGATGCCCTAAGTCGGAAAACCCAACACGTGACAAACTCGTTGGTAATTCCGCCGGCATTGTACATGGATTTGGCAAGATTGGAGTTAGAACTTGTGCATCCTGGCACAGTGAGAGAAACGGTCAATGCCATGGTCGTAGAAACTCCAATATTAGACGAGATTCGACTCGCTCAACCGGGCGATCCGAAACTCGAGAAGATAAAAGGGTATATTGCCGAAGGAAAGGCAATAGGATTTGCTGTCCACGAGGATGGAAGCGTCCGTTTTAAAGGTAGATGGTGTGTGCCTCTTAAATGTGCCGAGTTGAAGCAAAGGTTGATGGAGGAAGGGCACAACACGCCATATTCCGTACATCCCGGAGGTGACAAGCTATACAAAGATCTGAAGAAGATCTATTGGTGGCCGGGAATGAAGAAGGAAGTGGCAAATTTCGTGGCAAGATGTCTCACCTGCCAAAAGGTTAAGGCAGTGCGACATAAACCCTTAGGACTGATGCAACCACTAGGGATTACCCCGATCACCTAAAGGCATGAATAAGATTTGGGTGATTGTGGATAGGCTAACGAAGGCAGCCATATTTATCCCAATGAAAGACACGTGGACTATGGACCAATTGGCCCGAGCCTACATTGATAATGTGGTACGACGACATGGAGTACCACATGATATCATTTCCGATAGAGACAGTAGATTTGTCTCTCATTTCTGGACGGAATTACAAAAAGCTCTCGGTACTCAAATCAAAATGAGCACCGCATTCCACCCGATGACGGATGGACAAACCGAAAGGACAATCCAAACACTAGAAGACATGCTGAGAGCATGCGTGTTGGAATTCAAAGGAAATTGGGAGTCTCATTTACCCTTGATCGAGTTTTCCTATAATAATAGTTACCATGCTAGTATCGGCATGGCACCTTTCGAGGCATTGTATGGACGAAAGTGCCGAAGCCCTTTGAGCTGGGAAGAAAACGATAAGTCCGTGGTAGTGGGACCACAACTTATCGAAGACATGGCTCAACAAATCAAAGTGATCCAAGGGAAGATGAAAGCCGCTCAAGACCGTCAAAAGAGTTATGCCGACGTGAGACGACGAGACCTAGAATTTCAAGTGGGAGATAGGGTCATGCTAAAGATATCACCCATGAAGGGGGTGATGCGCTTTGGCAAACGGGGGAAGTTAAGTCCTCGATACATAGGACCTTACGAAATTCTAGAACGAGTCGGAACTCTAGCCTACCGATTGGCTTTACCGCCACAATTAGATAGAGTTCATAATGTCTTCCATGTCTCGCAACTAAAGAAGTATGTGCCGGACCCGACACATGTACTTCAACCGGAGATAATTGAGCTCGATGAAGATTTGACTTACGAAGAAGTCCCAGTGCGTATTCTCGATACTAAGGAACGAGTAACGAGGAACAAAACCATCAAAATGATCAAGGTTCTTTGGTCAAACCACGAAAGTGAGACGGCAACTTGGGAAGTAGAATCCGACATGAGAGAACGATACCCGACATTGTTCCAAACCGATTCCGACACAGTTATGGGGACATAACTGCAATCTTAAGGGGGAGAGGATGTCATACCCCCTAATTTTCCGTGCATTTTTGTAAACTTTTGAACTACGTTATGGCTTGATCCCTTTACCGGGTACGTAGGCAGCTTGGAAGTTTTAATTCTAAGTTCAGTCACAACATAATAAAACAAACACAAGACCTTAGCACGAGACGAGAAAAGCCGAAACACAACTTCGAGGACGAAGTTGATTCTTAAGGAGGGTAGACTGTAATACCCGAGAATTTTCCAACATAAAATAAAACAGTAATTAAATAAATAAATAATAAATAAAATAAATACTATAAATAAATAAACAAAACCAGCAAATAAAAGAAATAAATAAAGATAAGAAAATGAGAAATGAGATTTTTACTTAAAAAGGAATTAAAGGAATTTAATTAAACAAAAAGGATGGATAAATGGTACACCAAAACCCGACACTAATGAACTCGAGTATTCGAGTCCAAAACATCCAATTAGACTGAGAATAAAATTAGAGAGAAAGTATGAACCCGAATATACCCCGGAAATCGGAATTCGGGAGCATAGAGGGATAGAAACCCGAAAGAGAGGCGGAAAAGCACGACGGATCGCACGACCCGCCCGGACCGAAGTCCAGGCGAAGTCGGCGCGGTGGCCGCGCGGTGAAGAGGCTTTAGCGCGCCACGACCGCGCCACCCCACAGATTCGGTCGTTGCGTGAATCTCTCGCCCGAACGCGGATTTTTCGACTTTCGGTTGAACATCTCTCGACTCCAGACTTCTAGGTCGGTTGTGGACGCCCTAGGAATTAAGAATTCTATAAATAAGCCCCTTGGGAGCCCCGAACAAGTTTACAAAACCCTACAACATCCTATACGTTCGAAACCCTAAATCCGGAGTCGTCGGAGGCACGAAACCAAGACGAACGCTGTTGGACGAGTTTCTCTACAGATCTCCATAGTCGTGGTAAGTCTCGGTCCAATCTTTATTCAATAAACGATTCGAAAACGAATCCTAATCATCTCCTTTTTCTTTCTACACCCCGTATCGAATCTAGATCGTAGAACCCGACGAACGGAGAGGAGAAACGGTGATCTGGAAGCCACGCCTCCGAACTAGACATCCCCGACGTTCATAGACACTGTAAGTTAACCTTACATGGTTTTGAGAGATTTTAAAACATTCGAAACCTAAAAGATTCAACAAGAACCGTAAATCTGTCCACTTTTGTTTTTCTACCAACGCAACAGATTTGGTGAATTTTTCCGACCCTTAAAACGAACTCAAACGGAAAAACTTAAAACACGAAAAACGTTCCTAAGACTTAGACCTAGCTACTGTAAAAATTTGAGAATTTTTGGAGTTGATTTGATATGTGAAAACCCATTGAAACCGAACTGTTTGATTCTAGATCTTGAAATCTTGGACAGAACTTAGGAATGATCTTGATCTCGTTTTTGACATAGGATCTAGGCTGTTTTAGATCTTTGGCCAAACATGAAAGTTGTAGATAAATGTCTTAAGATGATCCCTGTCAAATTTCATTAAGTTTGGAGTGGAATTGGTATGTTAGAATTTGAAATCTCTAAACTGTGACATGTTAAACTCGGACAGATTTCTTGTTATACGAAAATTGGCGATTTTGACCTACTTAGGTATCTCGGATTGAAAAAGTTAAAACACGAAAGTTGTAGATATTGATGTTTCCGAGTCAGATATGAAATTTTGGAATTTTTGGAATTAAATCGGATTTTAGACGAATTTTGGAGTAAACTGTGATTTACCGAAACGAAATTTTGAAATCTTGTTGAAACATGGAATTAACCTTTAGGGTTGAAACGAATTGAGATATTATTTCTAAACTAATACAATGGAAGGCAGATTTTAAAAACTAAATCCCCTTACAAACTTGATAAATTAAAATTAGGGGTGAGTGCTCTGCAGGGTGCCCCCTAACGATTCACTTCGTGCCGTAATGGACGATGGTGACCCCGCGCGCTAAATTTGAGATATGGATTGCCTAAATGGCGAAACTTAGAGCCTACACTCTCGTGAATATCCGTATGGATTTCCCGAGGCTCCGGAGTGGTACTGGGTATGGCTGATACGGCTGCGGCCGCCGGGCTACCGGCTAAACTTGTTGACATCGCGATTTTTATCGTGAAACTTTGAAATACCAAATCGGGAATGTAATGGGGATTCTAAATTAAATTAAACTAGATTAAATGATATTGTTGTCAAATTAAATTATTTAAATGCTTTATTTCACTTATGGCTATTATTTTGAACCATGTGGTATGTGTTGTTAAATGGAGCCTGAGATAAATTATGCTATTGGATATGGATTAGATGAAACTAAATATTATGTTATTATCATGCTTTTGTTAAATTATTAAACTTATGGCTTTTAAACCCCACAGTCATGCATGTGTTAACTTACTCAGCAATTTTGCTGACCAAAACCGTTTTTATTCCTTTCTTTACAGAATATGTGGAATGAGCCTGTATGAGCACGAATCATGCATGGGATTTTTGGGGATTGTTATTTTGCTTTTAAATTTCGTACTTAGACTATATTATGAACGGGCCTGTTTAACCCGTGTTTTGGCCATGTCGGCCCTTTTTATATTTTCCGCTGCGATACTGTACTAAACTAAATATTTCCGCTGCGCTATGCTATTATTATTTTTAAAGTATATTGTATGGGCTATTTTGAATGCTTTAAATGTTTTAAATCCTGCAATACTTAGCCTTGCATCTCTTTAGTAAGCTCGGAGAAACCGTGTCTTACTAGGGAGATGTGGCGGTGACATCCCGACCTGGGTGACCAAAAATCGGGGTGTTACATCCACGACATAAGTGTGGTAGACCGCTGGGTTCCAAAGATAAAAATCCACGAAAGAAAAGAATTATGCAAGTGGATGATGAAAAACCTGAAGAGGTAATAAATTCAACTTTTGAAGAAGTTGATACTGAAAATACTAATCCAGAAGAAAATGAAACTATTGAAACTGCTTTCAATTATATCACTTCTGGAAAATATTGGAACCGAAAAGAAATCAAAGTTGATCAAGCATTTGCATACAATGTAGCACTTGAGATGATGAAAGATGACGAGGATCCTGAACCAAAATCAGTTGATGAATGTCGGCGAAGGGATGATTGGCCAAAATGGAAAGATGCAATTAAATCAGAATTGGATTCACTGAACAAAAGAAAAGTATTCGGGCCTATAGTCCAAACACCTGAAAATGTAAAACCAGTTGGTTATAGATGGGTGTTTGTCAGAAAAAAGAAATGAAAATAATGAAATTGCAAGATATAAAGCAAGGCTTGTAGCCCAAGGATTTTCCCAAAGACCGGGAATTGATTTTGAGGAAACATATTCCCCGGTTATGGATGGGATAACGTTCAGGTACCTCATGAGCCTGGCAGTACGAGAAAAACTTGAAATGAGACTAATGGATGTCGTTACTGCCTACTTATATGGCTCATTGTAAAAGGATATCTATATGAAAATACCTGAAGGGTTTAAATTACCTGAATCTTATAACTTAAAACCTAGAGAAACTTTTTCCATTAAATTACAAAAATCACTTTATGGGCTCAAGCAATCAGGCCGAATGTGGTACAACCGCCTCAGCGAAAGCTTAATAAAAGAAGGTTATATAAATGACCATGTATGTCCCTGTGTCTTTATAAAGAAAAATGGGTCAGAATTTGTAATCATTGCAGTTTATGTTGACGATTTGAATTTAATTGGAACTCCTGAAGAGCTGAAAAAGGATGTTGAATATCTGAAAAAGGAGTTCGAAATAAAGGACTTCGGAAAAACAAAATTTTGCATTGGCTTACAAATTGAGCATTTAGAAAAGGGTATATTTGTTTATCAATCAACTTATACCCAAAAGATATTGAAACAATTCCGAATGGATTATGCTCATCCGTTAAGTAATCCAATGGTCGTGCGGACACTTGATCCTATAAAGGATCCATTCAGGCCAAAAGAAGAAAATGAAGAAAAACTTGGCCCAGAGATACCATATTTAAGCGCAATTGGCGCGTTGATGTATCTTGCAAATAGCACGCGGCCTGATATCGCGTTTGCTGTTAATTTACTTGCAAGATTTAGTTCTTGCCATACTCGACGACATTGGAATGGCATAAAACACATCTTTCGCTATCTCCGGGGAACAATTGACCTTGGGTTATTTTACTCAAAAGATTCTAGACATGAATTGATCGGCTTTGCCGATGCAGGATATTTGTGAGACCCACACAAAGCCAAATCTCAGACAGGCTATATCTTTACGTGTGGAGGAACTGCAATCTCATGGAGATCTATGAAACAAACAATAACGGCTACTTCATCAAACCATGCTGAAATATTGGCAATCCATGAGGCTAGTCGAGAATACTTTTGGTTAAGGTCAATGACCCAACATATATTGAAAAATTGTGGTTTAATCTTTGAAACAAAGATTCCCCCAACTATTTTATTTGAAGATAATTCAGCTTGTATAGCCCAATTGAAAGGGGGTTATATAAAAGGAGATATGACTAAACATATTTCACCAAAATTCTTCTATACTCATGATCTTCAAAAGAATGGTGAAATTGATGTGCAGCAAATTCGATCAGATGAGAACTTAGCGGATCTATTAACCAAGGCATTGTCAACTACGATACTCGAGAAGCTCGTGAAGAAAATTGGGATGCGACGGCTTCGAGATTTGAAATGATACCCAAATCAGGGGGAGAAATAAACACAAGAATATTGTACTCTTTTTCTTTCACTATGATTTTTTCCCGCAGGGTTTTTTCCTAGTAAGGTTTTAACGAGGCATATTCTCCGTGTAATGGACATGCAAGGGGGAGTGTTACGTGGCAATATAACTATTAGTGCATGTCCATAATTAAGCAAATGAATTACAAGTGTGATACACTTGTTTTTGTATTAGCAATTCATGAGTGACTAATCACTTGTAACTATGCTTATAAATATGGCTTGAGTTATGAATAAAGTTAATTGATTTTACAGAAATCTCAAATCAAATTTTAGTCTCCATCACTCTTACTCTTTTGTCCAACGTCCCATTACTCTTACTCCTTTGTCCAACATCCCATCACTCTTGTTTTTCTACTGCATTTCCATCAATCCATTGCTCCTTTATATTACCATAGCAAGCACTAATTTTACAACAGCAAGCTCTCATTTATTTATTTAGTATTTATTTTCTCCACAAATTGTGGTTTTGGGAACTCTAACCTCTAAAGTTAAACTCTAATCTATGAAACCAAACTCTAAACTCTAAAGCCTATTTATTTACCAAACGAAGCCTAAGGCTAATCAATGAATTCCATGATGTAACTTGTTTGCTTAAACAGATGCCCTGAATTGCCTGGCCCAAATAGAGAATTGGGCCATTTGAACCTGCGCAAGTGCCCAATATCTACCATTAGTGGTCTAGGTTGTCATGATTCTGGGCCTATTCAACCCAAATCAGGATTTGATGTATGCCGATTGCCAATTTTTCATAGTCACAATTAAAACAGTATAGATTTCCTTTTCCTTTTTTTTTTAAAAAAAAATATATTTGTGAAATATAAAGAATTTGGTAAAAAAAAATTAAAAAAAACAAAGAATTTGATAAAAAGTTCATCGAAATTTTTTTGTCAAAGCAAATAATTTGTTTATTAATATTACGTGATAATTGTGAGTGAAAATTTATTGATTGCCTACCAATTGCCTATCCTCTCCTTTTGCACCCAAAAAAATGATTATTATTAATGAAATATTTCCAATAGAGCACACTAGTCCCATACGGAACCATAACACACTACATATTTTTCACACTTCTTAATTTCCTTCATTTAAAATTTCCATGATAATTGTTTACCCAAAAAAAAATCATGATAATTGATAAATGTGAATATGTAATGCTAACAAAACCCAAACTTTGAGCGAAAAAAAAAACGGTAAATTAGAGCCCAGACCCTTTTTAAAAATGTTTCCATTTTTTAGGCCCCATTTCAATTTTATTACACTTTACAACCCATCACATATTTGACTTAGTTTACCACGTCATTTGTATGGGCCTTACCTAGATACTATATGGTATTTACCAGGTTAATGATATGTAATTTACCACTGTATTAGTGTATGCTTTACCATAGCTACCATATATTAGTACTTACCAAGTTACTGGTACGTGGTTTACCAAATATACCATATGGTATTTACCAAGTTTTTAGTATGCACTTTACCACGAATACCTTATGGTGTTTACCAAGTTATTCCACATATACCATATCGTATTTACCAAGTCTTGGTATATGCTTTACCACAAATATCTTATGGTGTTTACCAGGTTATTGGTATGCGTTTTACCACAAATATCTTATGATGTTTACCAAATTATTCCACATATACCATATGTGCTTTACCAAGTTTTTAATATGTACTTTACCACGATTACCCTATGGTGTTTACCAAGTTATTGTATGTGCTTTACCAAGTTCTTAGTATGGGATTTACCAAAATATTACATAGGGCCTAAAACATAATGTTTAAAATTGAGGGGCTTTGACTCTTATAATATTTTGTCCATGGGTACAGGGCTCTAGTTTTCCAAAAAAAATAATAATAATGTGTGATTTGTAGACGATCCATAATTCATAAACCCATCAACCAACACGAGATCGATCCAGTCCGTCCAATATGCAAGCCACTGTACGGAAGGTCCAGATTAGGGTTGTAAAAGAATCAAATATTTTTGGTTTGTTTCGTGATTCGATTCGAAATTATTCGGAATTTTGATATTCGATTAATATTTGATTCGATTCGATATTCGATTTTATATTAAAATTATATATAAATATATAAATTTATTTTGTTAAATAATTTAACAAATTAATTTTAGTGACTATATTTACTAATTAATACTACATATATTTATATACAATATTAAAATATTAAATTTGATCTATAAATCAAATTAAATATTTAAGTTTAATAATTAAAATTAATTTTATTAATTATTAAATTACCTTATAGAATAATTCGATTCGATTCGATAATATTCGAAAAGCTTATCAAATCAAAGCGAATACTGTGGTATTCGGTTCGATTCGGTTCGTTTAGAGCCCTAGTCCAGATCATTGTGCTGGGACTGCTTAGCAATCGGCAGACTTTGAGCGAGTCCCGGTGTTGAACACCATACCGCATCTATGATTCTATTCTCTCTGCACTTTTGTGCAGTGAAGAGGAGCGCGACAACGGTCTCTACACGCACATCTTCATACTCTTCTTCACTCTTCACGAGAAATAGGATCCCACTCTCCTACTGTCAGACAGATCCTTCAGCGTCTCTCTCCGATTATATACATAATACATACACACGCCCATATGTATATACGCGCATAAATCCCCCAGGATGAGCAAATCTAACGAGGAAAGGGTAGATAACAACACTTGAATCGCAGCTCCCCATTTTCACGGCGGAGGAGGTAAAATCATGATGACAGACGCCCCCGTTTTCCCCACTAAGGTAATTTCTAATTTGTTTATTTTCTTGATATCCATCAGTCTTGTAAAGCTTTAACAAGATTTGTGTCTTTATGTTTTTCTTGGGATAAAAATGTGTTATTGCTCAACGTGCGTTTGTTGATCTACGCATCTGGGAATTTTGGGGACCTTAAATACGAGACTTTATGCTTTCAATTAAAGCAATTCCTACTTTTTGGTTGGTTCGTGCATTTTTTTCTATTTCGAGCAATTTTTTTTTCAATATTTTCCTGGTTGTATGATGCTGTTCAATATTTTGTTCAGAATTTCCTAAATTTTGTTATTCGATGGAATAGAGATTTAAGTCCTAATTTTGACAGGGTAGAATTATTCCTAGTCCAACTTTTGTTTGGACCCTTCCAAGCTGACGGCATTAGTTTTCTTGGTGTTTGGAATTGGGTTTTATGCTCTCTGCATTCTGTTTGACATTTCTGATAATTGCCTGGATTTCAGGAGAGCTTTATTACTAAGCCCTTTAAGAAGAATACGCTGATATTGAGGATGGCGGTTTTGATTTTTGTGATGCTATGTGGAATTTACATAAGTGCTGTCTGTCTGAAGCAATTTGGTTGGCCGCGAACCAGTGAATCATTGGGGTTTCAAATTGTAAGCAAAAGATGTGATGAAAACGACGTTGATCCTTCTGAAAAGCCTTATGTTCATTTCCCAAATCCTAGAACTTTCAGCAGGTGAGATTTCACAATCTACATGTTTTTTGGATAGCTAGCTATGTGAACTTGTGACCACTAATGTATTGAAATCCCTTTATTGATTACTTAGGGAAGAATGTACCTGCAATCCCGTACGCAACTTTGCAATTTTGTCCATACAGAGGTCTGGGAGCGGATGGTTTGAGACATTGTTGAACAGTCATATCAACATAAGCTCCAACGGGGAGATATTCTCAGTTAAAGTCCGGAGAAGTAACATATCAATGATAGTAGAGACTTTAGATACAATTTATAATCTAGATTGGCTCTCAAGTGCCTCAAAAAATGAATGCACAGCTGCGGTTGGGTTGAAATGGATGCTTAACCAGGTAACTAGTGCTTTTATGCTTTATATATAAATTTATGATAGTATACTGCAATTTATCTTTGATCTCTCTTATGCATGAGGCACAAACATGATCTAGTACCCAATCCTTTCCATTTTCTTTGCTCCTAGATAAAATCCTACTTTTCAAGGACAAAGACAATGGACTATGACACACTACCTACTTGTGAATGACAAATAACTTTGGACTGATGGAATATAATTTATAGGTTACTTGTACCTTTTCAATTATAGCCTGGCAAGGAATCTGTTCCCATCTTTTTCCTAGAGGCTCATTAACTTTGCTGAAACTGAAAACTACAAAAATGCATTTCTAATTTCTAATCTCATAAAAGCTATTGGGGACTTTACAAGTTAAATGATATTAATAGAGAATTGATTTATGGTATAGATGCTGGCAGTGATGTTACTGTTTCCATGCTGTTTGATGTGTAGTTAGACAGTTCATCTTCTTATGGTTCTTACTACTCAGCAGAAGGTTGCATTAGCATTCATTCTTGCATTTGATGGATTATGGATTTTGTTTGGAATATTTCTCTTCGTGCTTTGTCTATAGAATAGTAGAATACTGAATGGAAAGTGATTATTCAAAAACTTGTGTCAAAGCATGTTACTATCTATTATGTAATTATGTTGTTGTTTTGCTCTGGGTCATCTAGATCTTCATCTCCTTGCTATAACGTGTGACTTCTTCCAGGGTTTGTTAAAAGGATTAAACTGTGAAAATTACACATGGCTTATATGGTCTCTTAACATAATACGTTTTGAATTGCCATTTGGAGTTCCTCACTGTGCAAAATGTCTCATTGCACCTTTGCCATTACAGTAATCGTCTTTTTCACACTACAGTTTCATGCTCTTGTTTCTTGTAGTCTGATTAACACCAATTCGTGTTAGAATGTAGAGTTGGTCCTTTTATGGTTTCATGTATGTTGGTTGTTGATAATTCTTAAGCAATATTTGAATACTGCATGTATTTGATAGAGTGAATAATGCAATCATTCCCAATTAAAATCTTATATGTCATGACATTTTTTCTCTGTACTGGAAAATATGAAGTTAATTTTATTACCATTGATCCTCTCTTAGTTGGAGAATGCTGCTAGCAAAGGTGGTTCTCTTACATTTTTTGAGTTCATTCAGGGCTTAGTTCAAAATCACGAGGGAATGGAGGAGTACTTCAAGGCTAAAGGTGTATCAATCATTTATCTTTTCAGAAGGAATCTTCTGCGCAGGATGGTTTCGATTCTTGCAAATTCTTATGATCAACAAGCCAAGCCACTGAATGGAACTCACAAATCACATGTTCACTCAATCCATGAGGTCATTGTTTTTGTGCCCTTGCTTTAATTTTTCCATTGCATACACTCTGAGGAATGGAATGTTCACTGGTCCTGAACTAAATATAACTGTTATAGGCGGCGACACTTGCTAGATACAAACCAACTATCAATACAACAACACTTGTGCCCAGTTTGAAGCAAGTGGAAGACCTGGTCACCAAAGCCTTACAATACTTCAAGAGCACGCGACACATGATCCTTTACTATGAAGACATCATGAAAAATCATACAGTAAGGCATTTTGCACCGTCGAAATCTTGGAATGTAAAACTATCTTGTTTTCTCTGTGCAATGCTGAACCTCAATTCCTTTCCTTTCAGAAAGTGATGGATGTCCTAGATTTTCTAAAGGTTCCTCGAAGAGACCTTTTTAGTCGGCAAGTGAAGATACATAGAGGTTCCTTGTCTTCACATGTCTCAAATTGGGGTGACGTGAAGAAGGCGCTAAATGGAACACGCTACGAGAGTTTCCTAAAAGATGATTACAAGTTGTGATCGTGGGCCTGCGGTGCAGCTTGCAATGTAACTGTATAGAGCATGGTTAGCCTTTAGCTTATTTATTGATTCGTTGATTCTTTTTAACCATAGAAGCAAATGGTGGCGCGTCTCCCTGCTGAAATTTTGATCGTTAGGATATTGCTTTCAAGTTCTTGCCTCCTCCTTGCTACCTGAGATTGCAAAATAGGTCCCTTATCTCCAAATGGAGAGAGTTAGTGTAGGCAAAACTTGTTGGTTGAGTAACAATTCAAGCAATATGAATTCGACGTGATCTTCAATTAAATAAATTGACTGTTGAAGCATGTTCAAACATCAATATGAAGTTCGTTAGTCAAGTGGTAGTACTATATTTTTAATGTAAATTATGTTAACAATTAAAATATTGTGGAGTATGTTAACAATATGAAGTATTTTTCAAATTCAAATAGTAATTTATAATTTTACAATGTTCTCATTTCGAATCATTACCTATTTTTGCAGTATATTAATGTTAATAAGACTCCAATCATACTTAAAACTTGCGTTTTAGCAAGCTAGGAGGTGCCATACAACTTATTTTTTAATTCGAGATTAAATTCAAAAAGATATCATGACATGTCATATGGCAAAATGCGCATTCAATTTAGTAGGTGTTAAATTGTACACTGCATTTTATATGGAGTGTGTAGCAATAAATTTTTATGGATTCAAATCCACTGTATTTTGACCCATAACAAATTCTTCCTTCAAATTCAAATCTCTCTACTTCATACAAATGGAGCCTGCCCTTGATAACAATCAGCATTCAGCAATCTGAAAAACTCCATGCAATATTACCTTTATCATTACACAACCGCTCAGAGGCGCCCCTCGCTAGATGCAACAGTTAGGTCTCTCTGGTATAATCTCCACAAGTAACCTGCCTTCTAGCAACATAGGCTTAATAATTGATGTACACACAACAAGATAAGTCGAGTGGGAATTCACCAAATGCCACCTTAGAAAGGTATGATCAGTGCACAGTGTAGTCAGTCAGTACTGTGCAGCAAGAGACCTACCCATCGGCAGCATATGCAGTATGCTCTCAGTGATTATTGCGCAGGCAACAAGGTAAGCACACTGCAAAAGACCTCACAACGTTAAGTCCATCCATCGTATATCTACACTACACAGTTCTCACTTCATTTGGAAGAAGGCCATCCTTGGCCATCTCTGCGAGAATACTCAATACAGCATCCATGTTCCCTTCTTTGTAGTTGACTTCCATCAGGGCTTTTGCTGGGTCGCCATCAATGATTCTACACCTTCTTAATGTATCCCGTAATATTTGGCTCAGATCCTCCATCATTCCCACTTTGTGGAGTTCTTTGGTTAAAGCAATAACAGTCACAGCATGAGGAACAAGTTTACAATGCACCATTTCCTTGTAAAGATCTATGGCCCTCTGCAAATTTCCAGCTTTGCAATGACCGTGTATTAAGACATTATACACTGCTTCACTGGGCTCGTGGTTTTTCTGAAGCATTGCTTGAAAAACTCGATCTGCTTCTTTCATCATGCCCTTCATGCAGAATCCCTTTATAAGAGCAGCCACATTACGGAATTCAATATTGCTACAGCTTTCTATCAGCAAATCATAGGTGATGTCAGTAGGAACTGATTGTTCGTAGAACAACTTGAAAAGAAGCCGTCTTGCTTCCTTGCTACGAGCCCTCTTGTTCAAACCATTTATTAGAACACTGTATGTAACAATATCAGGGATGAAACCCTCACTGATCATTTCATCATGGAGAGCCATCGCATTTTTAATGTCATCTTCTGCACAGTAAGCATTGATAAGGCTAGTGTATGTGCACTTATCAGGCTGTAGACCTACTTTCCACATATCTCTAAATAACGTACAAGCTTCAGTCAACCTCGCCTGGCCACAAAGACCTTGAATCAACGACGAGTAAGTAATAGCATCAGGAGAAATTCCCTTCTCAATCATATCCTCTTTCACTTGGAATGCTTTATCTACATCGAAATTTCTACAGTAACCAGATATGATTGTACTGTAACTTACAACATCTGGGTATAATCCTTTTGCAGTCATATCTTTAATAACCTCAAAACCACCATCAATCCTACCAGACACACAATGGCCGTTGATCAGTGCATTGTAAGTTATAACAGATGGCGAAAAGCCATTATCAATCATCATCTTAAGAATTCTGTATGCTTCATCCACATATCCCTGCTGAGAGAACCCATCAATCAAAGTCGTATAAGTTTTCTCATTTGGGGTCAGTCCTCTGACCAGCATCTGTTCAAAGAACTCCATAGCTCGATGCAGATTCCCTGCTTTACACATACTATTTATCAAAGAAGTGTAAGTCACCACATTAGGAGACAACCCGTTTCTCACCATCTCTGCGTGTACAACAAGAGCGTGGTGGAAATTTCCCTCTTTACAATACCCATTAACAATTGTATTATATGTAACTTCATCAGGAGCCAAACCCTTTCCCTTCATCTCCTCAAAAACCTTCTTTATCTCCTTCATCCTACCTTCCCGACACAACCCGTTAATGATAACATTGTACGTAATCACATTTGGTTCTAAATTTTTCTGCCACATCAATTTCAGTAACGCACATGCCTCATCAATGTTCCCCGTCTTACAGTAGGCATCAATCAATGTGTTATACGTCACCACATTGGGTAAACAACCCTTTCTCTCCATCGCCTCAAAGAAACCCAATCCCCTATCCATTTCTTTACTTGCACAAAAACCCCTGATCAAAATGTTGTAAGTAAAGACATTCGGCGAAACATCGTTATCCAACATATCATCATACACACTTGTGGCTAATTGAATATATCCACAAGCCCTACCCCGAATTATCCCCTCAATAACACAATTATACGACAATACACTAGGCATGAACCCATGATGCTTAGCTAAATTAATAATGTTCAAAGCTCTATCTATCATTTTCAAATTAGCAAAAGCTTTTACCACCAAATCAAACACTGCAGAGCTCGAGTTGCACGCCCTGT
Organism: Hygrophila difformis; assembly: GCA_030278955.1. NCBI lineage: Eukaryota > Viridiplantae > Streptophyta > Magnoliopsida > Lamiales > Acanthaceae > Hygrophila > Hygrophila difformis. The sequence continues at coordinate 51,852,063 of JAOANR010000004.1, forward strand.
ACGTGTCGTTCAGGCATGAAAAAACTGAATCTGAATCCTTGTCTCCATAGTCAGGAAAAACCACGGCAACTTCCTCCGCCAGCGATTGCGCGGTTTTGTAGAGCTTGAATCTCGTGAGGATGTGAATCGCAAGGCAATGGGATTGCAAGTGGGTACTGAAGAAGGGCAATTTGCGAGCCCAATTGATGAATTTCAAGACTAGGGTTTGATCATGCTGCGATTGGAGGAGTAAATAGGAGGCCTCTTGAGGAGTGAATTGGGAGATCAAAGGGTCGAGGTGTGAGGGGTGGTGACGTTTGAGTATTGATATCGCCTTGCCGACAAGGAGAGTGTCCGGCGGCGTGGAGAAAAGCGGCGGCGCTTGCGGTGAAATGACGGACTTGGATATTCGGTCTAGGGTGTGAAGCGACGGTTGGGGAAGGGGTTTCCGGAAGGCCATTTCGGACAAAAACAAAGAAACTGAAAGCCCTGGGGGATTTCCGGAATGTAGTTTGCCGTCTGTGTAAACATATACTCCGTACATCGGGTGGAAAGGATTAGGCCATTAGCCACGTTTGGCACGGTGTATTATGGTGTATTAAAGCGTACATTATTAATATTCTGTATAATAGTACTATTCTATGTTCGGTACTTAAAAGTATGTATAGGTATTATTTTAATGAGTAAGTTGGTGTATTATTTAATATATGGTGAGATGGTGGGTTTAGGGTGTATTATTTTTTATTCATTTTTTTCTTTTTTCTTTTTTTTTCTTATTCATCTCATAACTATTAAATATTATTATGAAAGTAAAATAATAGATAATTTTCATATCTTAATTATTTTTTATATAATTTTTTGATTTTATTTAATTATTAAATTATTATTTTTAATATATTAATTATTTTTTTATTTAATTAATTTTTATTTAATTATTATTTAAAATATTATTTTAATTTATTAATAAATTATAAAACTTATTTTTATTTAATTATTTAAAATATAATACAACATGATGTAATACAACATCAACACCAAACACTGTATATAACATTAATTTAATACAATACACCATAATATTATACACCCGCATTAAATAATACAATACACCCTAATACAGTCCGGTGTTCCAAACATGCCCTTAGGGTATTATCGAATATTGAGTCCATCGGGCTTGAGTATTATGTTACTTGAGCTTGACGGCAATATTTAAATGAGCTCGAGTTTGAGTATCATCGAGTTCGAGTAGTTTGCAAGGGTTTTTTTTTTTTTTTTGCTAAGTTCGAGCTCGAGTCTGTAGTTTAAGTTAGAATTTTATTTATTTATTACTTAACATTTAATTTTGAATTTTTAACCATAACCTAAATGACACAATTCTATTTGACATTTGAACATTGTGCTGGTTACAATTAATTTTTAACCATAACCTAAAATTCTTTAAAAATATATTTTATTTTTTAAGAGTGATTATTTTTTCTCAATTAAATATTTTAAATAAGTAACATATTTTCCAATAAAATATAGAGTTGAGGTGAGGAAAGTATGAGATGAAAATTAATAAAAATGTGTGTCAATGGTGTTATCAACTCGAACTCAAATGCTCGAGTACTAAAATACAAGAGCTTGACTTAATACAAGCTCAAGCTCGAGCTTGAGTTGCGTAACAATAGTCGAGTATGAGTCGAATTTTTTTTAGTCTGAGTCCCAAATCGATTATGAGAAGCACTACTCATTAATCACCCCTAGGTAGGATCGACCTCACCGGATAAACCGGCCGTTAAGTTTGGAAAATTGACTTTTTAACCCCCAGCCAACGAAAACATTTTCTTTTGGGGTCACAAATAAATAGTAGTAATTGTAAATGTGGATTCTTGTGAATCCAAACAATCTTAATACTATTATTTACAAAAATAATTAGAGTCTATAGCTTACAACTTTTTTGAAATTTTAAAGCATTTTTATTCTTACTTTTTCACCACCACATATTCCTAGATGACAGGGTTCATGATCATGCCATTTAAACTTGCTATTTTGAAACTACAATGTTAAAAAGTGTGGATCACTACTTTCCTTAATTTATAATGTTTGCTTCATTTTTTGTTTGTATTAATTCCATCCAAGCAAAAAACAAAAACCAAGAATAAAAATTGCCCATACTCTTCACACCAAACTAAAAATCAAAAGTAGAAGTATAATTTATTTTGTGAAAATGACAATCTCGAGGAATACAAAGAAATCAAATTACATACCATAATGAATTAAATTTCACCATGAAATCTCGATCAATTGAAAACGATTACAAGCTAAATAATCATCATATCTTGAAACTTGCATGTGCAACACATGCATGAATTATTTCTTCAAAGTGAAGTATAACATAAAAGAAACGAACATAACAAAATCAAACATGATGAAGTATATATCTTTAATGTGTTGAAATAAGCCCAGAATGTAATGAAGAAGTCATCCTCTGTGTGAATCAAGTATTCAATTCCAATTACGGATAGAAGGCAAAATGGTGAATTTCATGAGGCCATCCTTGCAATGGAAGCCGTCGCGTTCGCCACAGGCAAAGTAGTGTGGCTGCCAGCGCTTGAGCACAAATTCGAACCCTTGGCCTCCTCCAGCATTCACATCTCCAACTTTCATTGCCCAGCGAAGGTCGCAGTTCTGGAAGCTCCAGTAGTTCGGCAGCAAGTAGACGCTGTGTGCGAAAGTCGTGTCGTTTGGTGGATCGTACTTAAACACTGCACAGCAACATACATTGTTGAATTGAAAAGGGAAAAAAAAAAAAAAAAAAAACAAGTTCTGCTGATATATAATTTGATATGGGAACTATTATAAGCAAAAAAAAAAAAAAAAAAAAAAAGAGAGGTTATAAATTGATAGTAATTACCTAGTGTGTCGTTCAAGTAAAAGGGGCCGGACTTGGTAGCCCAGTCGCTGTAATTGAACCCAAAACGCCAAGTGTTGTCGGATCCCCCAACGATGAACCTGCTACTGCTGGGAACTGGAGCAGTGGCATTAACCTTGTATGGCCTATATCCCCAGAATCCAAAATTTGTGTGGTTCCATTTTGAACCAGCTGAAGTAGTGTTGCAATCCTTGTTGGGTCTACCCATGGTTGATGTTGCCAAGAGTGCCACAACAAGGACGACAAGAGCTATTGCAATGTTTTTCTTCATGGCTGACATAATTCAAATTTGCCCTAATAATAATGATGTTTGTGAAGTGAATGGATGATAAGGCAAATTTGAATAATGGGAATTGAAGTGAGAAGGTGTGGTTGTGATGGAGGGAATTGGGGATATGGGGGGGTTTATATAGAATGTAGTTAGGGTTTATAATTACCTACAAGAAGATTACTAGTATATATGATTAGATGCATGCATGGATACTGGAATGGGTCAAAAATAGCTTCTGTAATGCTGTCTTTTCTAAAGTCGGTAAAATTGCATTGGAAGATTAGTAGTACTACAGTGTAGTTAAATTAATTAATGCTTTGTGAATGTGATGATGATCCCAATTTTGTTGTAATTTCCAAGTCCTCCACTAATAGTGGTTTAAGTAATGCTTTGATTGTTCATGTTACTGAATTTCTTTTTCTCTTTCACATTCTTTCCTGAATCCTGAGCATAAACTATTGTAAACGAAAATTTTCCCTCTTTATAAAAAAAAAATTATTTCTTTTCTTCTCTTTTTAATAAAAGAAAATCCAAATTCAAATCCAATAAAGGAAGGCGGTAAGCTAACATCAAGCTATTGGATATTCACCAAGGCATACTATGTTTTGGTTCCTTCCAACATTATAGTTGGCCAACGTGATCAAACCTACTTTGTGGAACTTTAGTTTCGTAAAATTAAATTATGCATGAGATTTTATTATCAGCCTGATAATAAGATCTCATGCATCTCATAAATGCCATTAGATCACTTGCATAATTTTTGCAGACAAGTAGATGAAACACAATGATATATTAATGATTGCGGCATGTTTAATTTGTTCTTCTTTTTTAAGCCATGGCGTCACTGAAATTCAATCATACACTTTTTTTTTTTTGGTGAAGGAATCAATCATACACTTGCTTGCAAAGAAATCATTTATTTTTAATTTAATAAAACAATTTCTAAACAAACATACGCGAGTTACCTGAAAAATTAAACCAACTCAAATGTATGGGTTAAAAGACGAGAGCAAAAAAGTCAAAATGTTCCACCAAGAGGAACTAAATAATTAATGAATGAGCTAGTAATGGCAACATTATTTTCATGAGTGCATAGTTAAAATTTGAAAAGTTAAAACGTAATGAAAAGTCATAAAATGGCCAAATGCGTGTTTTGTCAACCCAAACCCCCAACCCCTACCCCCTCCCCAGTAAATGGAAAAACAAAATAAAATAAAAATAAGAAAAGGAAACAAACAAAATTCAACGAGAAGTCGCAAATGGTGCAGGGCGACTTCAAAAGTAAACGCAAGTTGGCCAATTTGCACTAATGATTGATGCAACATGCGTGATGCTGTTATTACCTCATATATTTCCTGTCTTGTCATGTAACCACGCTGTCCACACCCTAACTGTTAGAGCGATTGCTGGTCCATTTATAAATAAAACAAACGTGACATACAAGAGCAAAAGACATGTCAGAATAATCCGCCTAACGATTAACAAATCTGGTATAGTATTTTGTTACAACACAAAAACTGCAAGTCCTGGTAATGTTACAACACAGGAAACTGCAAAGGTTCGCCCAGGTACAGAAGCCTGCTGTCATCAATAACAAACACCTTGAAAGCATAAACGAGAACACTGACTGTCACATAAACGGGGATCTAAAAATGACGATGAAGTTCACATACTTCAGTGCCTGCTAACAATAACTGTATTGTAATGAAACCAAGTGGCTGTTTTAAGCTTCTCCAATACCTTAAGCTCCTTTAGGTGATGCAAAAAGGACAAAATATATATAGCCGGGACGAGTTGTCCTGAAAGTCGACAGAGAGGGGAAACATGAATTAGGGAAATCACTGGTATTAATGTTGAACAAAAACATTATCTTGCATCGGGATCATGGAAGTAGACTCTGCATAAATTCGTTCTTACTCCGTTGCTATTGAAACATCTTGGCATATGCTTTTCTCTCCTGCTCCCGTCTATCAGCAATCTATTTCCAGGAAGCAAAGTAATGGATAAATGTACAAAGAAGGGAAAATATAGATAATAGAGATGTGCTAGCTGTTTTCGCAAGGGTAGGGCAAAATATGTATGTCTATAAACATGGGTGTAAAAACTCGGACATTCTATTAGTACCTTTTTCTTGGAGGCAGCAAGTTCTTTTTTTATTGCCCCTGTTGCAGAACACAAAATTTCAGCCATGAAGGAGGTCCAGAAGTCATGTTTACTATAATTATTGGCAACTTGCCTGTAAATGGCCATTCATAAAGAATAAAACCCGATACGCAACAAAGCAGGGAGAACTAGAATGTATTCACATTTGTTCTAGGGACTAACTTGAGCACCCGGAGATGTTCACTTTTTCTATATGGGGGTGGGGGTGTTACAGAGGAAACAAGAAATATACAAAAATTATTTTGAATAGATGTGAAAGGGATAATTTGTTACAAACCATCATTTGGTTCCAATTCCAGTGCTTTCTTGAAACTCTCAACAGCAGCATCTATATCATGTAGAGCCATGTGTGCCTGGTTATTCAAAAAGTGCTATCAGTATGCAGTAATACCAATGTTGAAATAGCTCCAAGTTTGTTAAGGTGTTCCAAAAGAATGATATATGATGTTGAGAAAGGAGATAAAGGAATCTGCAACAGAAGAGCACGAATAACTGTTGTTGTTACCATCATTTAACCGTAGAACAAATCATCCTAAGTATCTCGCACATTCACATTATATGTACGTTAAGCAAATTTACCATTTTTTTAGGGGTGCACTGGGGTGGGGGGTGCGTGTTCTATGACTGAACACAAAACACAAAAGCACATGTATTTCAAGATGAAGGCACTAAAAATGAAACCGGAAGAATATGAGATGATAGGAAAACCTGGAAAATTTTGACTAGGAAGTAGGAAGAAGACAATAAAACCCATGCATTCATTTTAAAAATAAATAAAACAAATAAACACCTGAGAGAGGGAGTGAGGGGAGGGGGTATGCAGACTGATCAAATTTGATTGCTTGGAGAAAACAATAATGCAGAGGTACTAGAGACGTCATAATTGCTTCCAGTACTTTTTATTATGGTTTATGGAAAGAAGAAAACTAAGAAAGAAAGTATACCTGGCCCTGGCGGAACAATGCTTTTGCATTGTTTTCACCATCACGCATTGCAAAGTCTGCATCCAGAAGTGCTCCCTTTAAGTCTCCAAGTTTCAGCTTTGAGGCCTATAGAAAGATGGCAATACCGCAATATATTATAAAGTTGGCTCTACATTATATAAGGATCATATGTTTGAACAGAGCAGACATGGTAAGAGCAGACATGGTATGTAATTACTGGTGCATGTTGGGAAGAGTATGCCACAATGGCCACAAATTAAAAAGAAACTGATATCGTGTTATTTCATAATTGACAAAAGACAAAATACTCAAATGAAAATCCCAATTATCGATAGTTCGTGCAATTTATCTATTTGAAAATCTAACATACTCAAGATGTTTAAAATCATGTAAGAATTTATCATAGAGGCATTGGGGATCAAAAACAAGAACTTACAGAACTGTTGGTAAATATCTGCGCCTTGATCTTTCTCAAATATGAACTCTTATCTGCTACAAAATATAAGAAAACACCCCAGGTCATTAAGTTAAATCTGATGCATATATTAGTAATTTAGTTATATGTGGAATATATTGAAAATATTCTGAAACCTTCATCAATGCCATCCTTTTCCCAGCACACATCAACATATCGCAGAGCCTTCCGATACTTCCGAAGAGCCATCTTATAGTCTTGTTTCTGCAGACATAAGAAGATAGATATAACCAGAAATCAGAATAGCTACAGAACATAGATCAGGCTGGCCTGTCAAAAATTTGGAGATAAGGTTTGATAAACCTTCATGGACACTGATTCTTCTTTTGGCATAGTTATTACCTTAAAACTTTCATTTCCATATCCTTTAATTTTTTCCACAGCTGCAATCCACCAGGAGAGTTCTTCCGAAGTGTCATCAAGATCAGTTGGCCAATCTGGGTACGAGTCGCCATCTTTAAAGAAGTTTGCTGTCCCATCATCTGCCCCCTCTGGAATTTCTCCACAATCGGATATGGTAACATCAACAGTGGGATAATCATTTTCACCCGTAGTCAAATGTTCAATGGAGCGTACAACGCCCATGCCTTTGATAACCTTCCCAAATACAACATGCTTTCCATCCAAATGCGATGTTCGAGTTGTGGTGATGAAAAACTGGGAGCCATTAGTATTGGGTCCAGAATTCGCCATGGACAACATCCCTTTCCTTTCATGTTTTAATTCAAAATTTTCATCTTCAAATTTCAGCCCATAAATGGACTCCCCACCAGTCCCATCACCAGCAGAAATGTCACCCCCTTGAATCATAAAACTTTTAATGACACGATGGAAACGGGATCCCTAAAATCAATGCAGAATTACCATAAGAAACCATCCTTACAAATAAGAAACCATCCTTACAAATAAGAAAGGGACTGAAGTTATGAGTTATGGTAAACAATCCAAACTCATGACATACAAGCAGAGGGAACAGCAATTAACCATTTGACCTAAACATATCACCCACTTCACATTTTCTAGTCTTCAATTGGATTCAACTAAGAAACAAAAAGCCTACAATTGGATTCAATCACCAACATGTTTAGTTCATAAAATCAAGCACATTTGGGTAAGTGAAAGCATAAATGGATAATATAAGACCTTATAGTGCAGAGGAACACCAGTGTTGGGGCCAATGCCCTTCTCACCAGTGCAAAGAGCCCTGAAATTCTCGGCGGTTTTGGGGACTACATCATTGTATAGCTCAATCACAATTCTCCCTTCCAGCTCATCTGCAATGCTGATGTCGAGAAAGCAGCGAGGTCTAGCCATGGCCGTCTCGTCTTCCTTGGCAAATACTAGTAGACAGTGAGGAGGGCGGGGCAGTTGTTAGTTGTAACAAGTGTCGGAGAATGTACAGTTGAGTTGAGTATTAATGCGAGGCAGGGAAGGGTCTAGAAGGAGAAAATAAAAACCCTAATAAATCAGCGGGTGCAGTAGGAGGACAGGAGACAGGAGCAGGAGTATAATAATATTGCTGTTTGGAAGAAGCTCTTTGAGGTTGGAGCTCAATTTCAATTTCAATCCCCAATAAGCAATACGTATTTAAATATCTAGAGATTTATGAAATGCTGGCCCATATGCTAAAGTGCGCCAAGAAACTCCCTTTCTTTAGGATAATTTCAGTTTAGTCCTCTACACCATTTAACGTTCAGCTCAATTTATACTACTACTTGATTAATGATGTAATTTACAAAGTAGGGCGATAATCTGGAAAAATGGCCAATATAGTTTTTTTTTTTAACAAAAAAGCCAAATCAGTCATTTTTTTATTTTTTTACCCAATTGGTCCGCTACATGTACTAATTACGTCTCAATCGGTCCTCCACCCACTAATTATGCCATAATTACATATTTTTTGCCAAATCAGTCATTTTTTTCAAAAATTTAAATTGGTCCGTTATTAATTTTTGCACCATTTCATGCAGTCTAATGCACATTTCAAACCACTAATAAATCAAATTTGATATACGTAAAAATTCTAAAATTTCGATATTTACTATAAACTAAACGACGAGACGAATCTAACAAGATTCTACTTGGCTCAAATTATTTTATATATCTAGGTATGTCTCGTCGTGTTAATAAATAAAATTTGATATACGTAAAAATTCTAAAATTTTGATATTTATAAACTATACGACGAGACGAATCTAACAAGATCCTACTTGGCTCATTTTAACTTGTATACCTAGGTCCGTTATTAACACGACGAGACGGACCTAGATATACAAATTAAAATGAGCCAAGCAGGATCTTGTTAGATTCGTCTCGTCGTTTAGTTTATAGTAAATATCAAAATTTTATAATTTTTACTTATATCGAATTTGAGTTATTAATGGTTTTAAATGTGCATTGGACTGCATGAAAGGGGATAAAAATTAATAACGGACCAATTTAGATTTTTGAAAAAAAAGGACTGATTTGGCTTAAAATGTATAATTAGGGTATAATTAGTGGGTGAAGGACCGATTGGGACGTAATTAGTATATGTAGCGGACCAATTGGGCCAAAAAATAAAAAATGACTGATTTGACTTTTTTGTAAAAAAAGGGACTATATTGGCCTTTTTCCGCGATAATCTATACAACTTAAAAATTGTTGAGTTTAGTGTTTTGTGGGAAGTTCAAAATCGATGATTGAACCTAGGTAGTTAGAACCTCATCTGTTGCATCGTTTGTCCTGCGTGACCCATGGAGTGAAAGATTGCTGAGATCAAGATTGGAATTGGGTCCAACGGCTTTTTTCTGATGAGAGTAGGTATAGCTAACAATTCTTGCAGGGATTGTCTCTCTACTTAGAAAAGAGTTGTTACTCACAACTCAAATCTTCCCAACGGCTATTTCCCAAAATGGAAAAATTATTCAAATCCTGTTGAGTAATTTTTTATTTAAGAAGGAGTCTTTCAAGTGAGAAGATTTAGAGATTCATTATTCATCCATTGAAGAAAACTTAAAGGCTCTCTCAAGTAATATGGTTGCAAATCTATCTCTCTATCGATCAACAGCCATGTGTACGCTGAAATTGCTTTTCTGCTGTGAGATCGAGAAGCCTTGGACACGCCATTGTTGTATCCGTGTCTAGAACTTCGTAAGTGTTTCCGCAAGAGGCATTTAAGGAGTGAGTCCAAGGCTTGACCAGGAAGTTGAACTTCAAAGCTTTATTCTTCTCAAACTTCGGAGGAAGTGTTTCACAGGTTGCTACAAGTGGAGCTCAAGCCAGGCAGCTTTGAGGGTTGAAGTAGAAGGGGATTTCTACACCAAAGGCTGGAGGTTTTTGGTCACTACAACTTTCCACTTGGAGTTCGGAGTGAAGACACTCTACATATTTTGCTATTGTGTGTGGTTGTTTGCCATTGATTGACACATAGTAAAATATTCTCATGGATTGGTATCCCCCAGACGTAGGCCAAAGGCCGAACTGGGTCATCAACTTGTTGTGCCTCATTTATTCTTTATTCGTTTTTTGTTTCAAACTTAAGTTATTTTGTTGTGCATGTTCTATGTTTTACACTGGTTTGTTTGATTAGTGTGTTCACTGTGATGGATTGAACTTGGTTCGTTGAACCACTAGCATAAAGAATATAGCTTGCGTATGCTGGTAACCTAACAAAAAATGTCATTGGTGGTAACAAACCACTAAGTTACCTCAAAAGAATTACCTAGCTAATAGTACTCGTATAAGTTTTGGGAGAATAAATTAATATTTCGGTCGTTCATGTTAAGAGTGCGCGATTTATTCTATAAAATTTTACTAATTATAAATTCATTGTGCTAACTTTCTTTCTTTTTAAAGGAAAAAAGAGGGTAATATTTTAAAGAGAAAAGGAGATCCTAATAATATTTTAATACATGCATGTCACTAGTGTTAAAAAAACATCACGTCTTATCCTTGTTTGAATAATAGATGGTCAAGCACTGCCTGATGTATGCATATTGGGGAGGATACATACCACTATATGAAATTCCTAATCTTAAAATAACGTAATTGAAACCTTGTAGTATCTAATAACTCTGCCTAATGTTGAAAAGGAGACAAGCTGCTTGTCTTTTAGGCAGCCATACATATATGGAGCAAGCTCAAAAGATAATAAAATAAAACTATACAGTTCCAATAATAATACTAATAGTTATAATTACACCTTATGATGACTCCATCAACTTTACATTCCAATCAACAAACATATTTGATCTTGAAAAAGCTGTGTACCAAAACAAGAAGGAACTAGGAAGCATGACAACAACATTAACACGACATCACAAATTCCCCAAAATCAATGAACAAAACAAACTATATACATGTCTCACAAAACTGTGTCCCTCATATGTGCCTACAATTAAACACCATCATCTTAACTGGACCGCACTTGGATCGTCAGTGGCTTCCCCCTGCCCATGGTGAATCCCCTGGTTCCATCCGGCATCCGGGGGCCTTTCACAGGCTGCCCTGGGCAGGATGTCATTGACTGTGAGGATGGAGTAGGCAGGCTGCGCGCAGTCTGTAGCTGGGGGCGGTGTTTGGGTTTATTGCGGTTTCTTGACCAACTTCGCCTCAGTGCTGGAGGATTCTCATCAGCCTACAACATATGCATATTTAAGTGGTCATATCATGTACAGATTTAAAATAAGGACCTTTTCTTTTTTCCTTTCTTATAAAGACTGCTTACGTCGTATGTTTCCGCGCTGTTAACCCTAGATGTCTCCTCATGCAACTGGTGAGTTGATCCTTCATCATCCTCAGAATCTGACTTCTTGTTCTTTGCTGCAGACTTAGTCTGTAAACCAGCCATGGTTAACCAACATTAAAGGTGTTTCATAAAGAATGGAGCAAGGTGGTGAAGCAAATGGTTGGTTGAGTGGAGTGTTCCAAATTCCAATCACATACCGGTTGCTTTAGCATAACCCTCACTCGCATGCCTTTCCTCCAATTCCTTTCATCATTTAACTTCTCAGCCTAAACAGGTCAATAATGTTAGAAACAAAAAAATAAAGCCACACTCTTCAGAAAAGAAAAAGAGGCTATATTTATTTAAAGGCTTGGAAGCAAAAACGGACCGCCTTCTCTGCTGTTTCAGGGTTCTCATATTCAACCAAAGCATGAAGCTTCAAAGAAAGTCCAAGTGACAAATCAATCAAGCAATTGGTCAATCATTCAATGGTATTCTTGTGATCAGAGGATCATTGACGAAGACCAAAACGAGAATCAGATACCTTATTGCTGACAACAACATCACCTTTAGAGCCACGAGATGAACTGTGGTCTAGTGGCTGGCATATTCTGATTGCCTTGACTCTGTATATTAAAACTCAGTAAATGTATAAGAATTAGCACATAAAGATGAACCGAATGAAGTTTATTTGAATTTTTCCCACCTTCCAACTACATTAAACATTTTCTCAATTTTCTGGTGGGAGTGATCGTTGGGTAGATTCTCAGCAATCACAGTTCTCAACTGTACACGGTACCAGGAACACATTGATCACAACCAATATCAGGAATTTTTATCATTGTGTTTGTACTTCAGTGTGTATGTCTGTGTGCATAAATATATACCTGCAGTTCCTCCTTTTCTTTCTCTGTGAAGGGTTGTTTGCGCCTCACCTTCTTTCCATCGTTGTTTACAACCTGAAAGCAGAGATCAGAGATCAAGAAAAAATGGTAGTTCTATAATCGATTATCAACGAAGGTTGGTAAGAACAAACCAGTTTGGTAGAGGAGCGGAGGGCTTGTGCCACCTGTTGATGGCATATGTTGAGGGATTTTAGTTTCTTCAAAGTCGTGACAAAATTAATAGAAACTGCATGGAAAGGCATAGAACAATATATGAGTCAATGCATGGGGAATATAATATACTCCATATATTTATACATATATATATATAAAGAACATAATTGCAATTCTTACCAAAGCCTTCGGGATCTTTATTCACATGTTTCACAAGTGTTTCGTTCGCTAGCAAGCTCATGTCGCTAAACATGTATTCTGCCTATCATACATTTAATTTAGCCAGAGAGTAAAATACTACTACTATCTTAGATTTCTCAAAATGTATGTATTGAATATCGAGTTCATGTAAAGCCTAATGGCTAATACATAAAGCATGATATTGGTTTCTCAATGAATGAAAAATCACGATTAAACCTGTTTGATTATCTTTGCCCTAATTTCATCAGTGAGGATAATTTCCTTCGCCTGATTCTGCTGCTGTTGCTGTTGCGGGCAAGGTGGAGACGGCGCCGGAGACGATGAAGTTTGTGTCGTCTCGGCGTTGACGGCGGGCTTTGACTGCACCACCGGAATCGCTATCTCCTGATCGGAGACGTACATCCAACTCCCTGCCGTGACCGTGGTCCCATCTACATACTGAAAACACGGGTAAAAATATCCCGCAATCGGAACCTGCACGGGCGATTTAGCCAACGCCGGCACGTACTCCGGCGCCGACGCGTTGAACCTAAACGAACTTCCTTCTGCGGCGGCGCTGCTCCTGCTCCTATCCCTAATCCGATTCTCGTTCTGGGGGTCCTCTTTGGTATCGAGTTCCCTCTCATAACTCAGCTGCGCCATTTGATTTTTGGGTCTTTGTGCAACTTCCCGTCACACAAACAATAAATGATTCCGGGGAAAAACAGAAAAAAAATATATCTAATATATACACTGGAAATCAAAGGCCGCCCTCGCCCTGATGTGGCTTAATCGTTGCTGAATAAATACTGGAATTCGTGTGGAGTGGAATTGCGATCGATCCTTTATCCTGGAATGTGGAGGCGATGTTTGAAGTGGTATATACAAAGCAATGGCGGGAGGAATTCAGGGGAGGGAAGGGCGGTTTGCCCTCCATTGTAGATTGCCTGCTGCTGGTGATTCCATGTTTTGCTGTAGCTTATGATTGGGCCGCAGAGTTGGGCTCAATTTGGGTGGGCCACAGTTTATGGTTGTGGGCCATTGCAACCATGGATGGTTTATTTAGCCTGAACAGTACTAAAAGTATTAACGATTCACCCCAAGTAGACAGCTAGTGCATAATTGCATATAATGTGCATTACGTAATTTAAAAATTACTAGTACTAAAGAGTATTTTACGTTCGCATACTAATAATGCAGATGAAAAAAATCATAATCTGCAAGTAGCGAATACAAACCCATTAGTATTAATGAATAAAAAATAAAAAACCCTTCAAGTACTTAATTAAAAGAAAATTATTAGAATAATTTATATGTGAATCGTGTAATTTAAAAAACACATTTTGCCACCACAACAGCAGTAGTGGATTTTTTTTAATCCCGTGCCATACAAATTAGAAAGAAATAAATGGAGGGATAGGGGTCGGGTGGGGATTCAAACTCTTACCCAACGGTAGTAGTGGATTTGAAATGCACTATAAGAAACAAACATACAATCTAGGGATAATACAATGGGAATTTTTTTTTTGGGGACAAGTTAATTGATTCAATCATAGCTGTGGTACAGCAATACAAAGAGAGCTGATTCCCAAATGAGCAGCCTCAAAAAACAGCAATACAATGGGAATTAACAAAGTGGGATTTTATTTATACTAGATTTTTTTACCCGCGCTTTGCGGGCGTTGTTTTTTCTTTATTTTTCCCCTAATGAAATCAAGTATTTGTGGTCTTATTATTATTTGTGTATAAAGTTTGCTTTACTTTAAATTCATAACATATGCATAGGAAACCATAAGAATCTGTATCAATCTGATCATAAAACATGCAACAAAATAAATAATCAGTTCATTACATCGACAAAATACTAAGAACAATTGGAAAAAAGATAACCTTTAACAATTCAAAATCTGAATTATTTCAAAACTATGTATGACTACCTACCACAAATCTTTATGTATAATTTACACTAAAATACTTCTTATATCCGTTTAGAGTACAAAATTTATAAAATTTGTATAACAATTTACTCCGACTTTCATATACATTTTCATTTTATATCGAAATAGTTAACAATGAAGGATATTATGTTTAATAATTAAACTATGATGTGTTATTTTTTCATTTTCTTTATTTTTTATTAAAAAATGATGTAGAATTTGTTTAGAATGATATGAATTTTTTTTAGGTGATGAATTAATTTATATTAATCAATATTTTAGAATCAATGTACTAATTACACCATAAATAAAGTTTTTCAAATTTCTTTTGAAATAATGAATTGACGCTAAAAAATAAAATAGTCCGTACAAACTAAAAAATATTTAGAATTTATATATTTAGGTACTTATAGATAATTAAATATATTAAAATACTAATAACATTATATGTTTGTTATAATACTTAGTTTTTCTTTATATTATTTTGTTTATCAAACTTATATTTATGAGACTCAGTTTTAAAATTAGACATGATATAAAAAAAAAACTCATGACAAAAATTTGATTAAATTTTTATATAATTGATTAAAATTTATAAATCTAATTATTTCATATATATTTAAATGAAATATTTATATTAAAGATATATTATCATTAATTAATAATGTTTGAAATCTATGATGTTAATTGTTAAATTCCTTATATTTATATAAGATTATATTTTAATTAGTTACATATTTTAAAATTATTTAAATTTATTTAATAATATTATTATATGTCAATCTTTATTAAATATTATTATATATACAATCAAATAATTTATATAATATAGTTTTATATTTCTTAATATTTGAAATGATAAGTATATTTACTATAATTAAAAAACACATACTTACATTTTCTTTTATATTTTTTAGTTTATCAAAATTGTATTTGTGAGATTAAATTTTTAAAATAAGTCTTGTACAGACATGAGAATTAAAATTTCATTAAATTTTTATAGTTCACTAAATTTTTTAATTTGATTATTCAATATATATTTTTAATGAAGTTATTTTTATTTAAAATACGGTTATTATATTCCTTATGTTGATATAGGATTATACTTGTAGACATAAAGTTAACCTAAATTAAATTTATCTAATAATATTCTAATAATATTTATTAAAATATATATATACAAACAAATAATTTATATTATATAGTTTCAATCAATTTATATATTTTAAGTGTAATAAAATTTTTATATCTTTTTAAAATATATATGGAGATTTTCTCAAGATTGTATCTATATAATAAATCCTGAATACTTTTTGGCATGTTCAGACTGTATTGTCCTTATTAAACATACTTCATCATTTTTTAATTTTAAAGGTTAAATAGAAATAATGCACTAGGTTTCCACGTAGGCGCTGATTAATCATCAAAAAATGTACAGTCATTCACACATCACCGCTGAATCATCCTCCTTACCACGTCATCAACCTTTTAAATCTTTTATTTAGATACTAAATCTATTTTATTAGTATATGAAAATCTTGAGAAATCTTTTCATATACTTCATTTTACAAAGATATAAATTGGAAACAAATTATAATATATTTGATGTTTATGACAAATTTAGTAAAACCAATATATTATAAATCCTTTAATTGAATATGTTATATTTTCAAATATATTATATTAATTCTTATCTTAATAAAATAATTCTTGGAAAAATCGGGTATCCCCAAGCCACATGGACAATTAAGGGCGCATCTTCTAAATCAATTTTTGTATACACAAAGCTCTAACCGACATTTTGCTTAAGCAACTAGAGCTCCAATTCACTCAATCCAACTTTTGTTGGTCATTAGAAAATAATTTTAATAAACCAGATAATATAAAAAAAATATAATTATTCAAAAATTAATTAAAGAGGGAAGTAAAATGTAAGAATGAAGAGATATTATATGTGATCAACTAATCAAGTTGTATTGGAATCCAATGCCATGATGGTACTGAGGTTCATTGGATAAATGTAATCCTAGAGGCTGTAAATATTGATTGAACTATAATTCTGCTAGCCCTTTCTGTAGGATTTTTCCGAAGGTAACTTGAACCTAATTCTAAATTTAGGGCTTAATGGTTTTATGAAGAAATTAGTGGTACTCTATCATGTTCCATACCATGTAAGAGGGCACTGAAGCTAAGTGACATATTTGCTGCCTTTAAACTGCAAGAAAAGATGCAAACAAAGGGGTTCCTACCTGATATGATTATGTACAATATATTTGTTGAAGATATTTCTAAATTGAGCAATTTAGGGGAAGCTTATGATCCGCTGCAAAAAATGATTTGGGATGGAATTGTGCCTGATCATGTTTCCTATACAAGCATTATCCATGATTGCTTGAAATTTGGGTACCTTATGAAAGCCATATAGGTGTTTCGATAAATGGTGCGAAAAGGGTATTCTCTGACATTTGTGGCATACAATATATTAATTCATGCACATGCTGCTGAAGAATCACTAGAACAAGCATTTATATATTTCTCAAAAATGCTAGAGAAAAGGTATTTCCCCGAATGTGATCAAATATAATGCTATATTGAATGACCTGTGCAAAATTGGAAAAGTAGATGAGGGTTATAAGAAGTTTTCTGAAATGTAAATAAAATGAATTAGTTAGCCATGACTTGAAATGAAAGAATTTGTCTTGAATGAATTATAACCCTTCAAGTACACATACACTATTTTAATGAATGTGTACTGTCATCATGAGGTTTTCAAGTTGTACAAGGAATTGTTCGATCGAGGAATTGAACATGATTCCTTCACATATAGTACATTGTTCAAGCATTTGAGAAAAGACTATCCACCATTGGCAATTGAAGTGCTTGAATTTATAATTCTAAAAGATGGAAAGTCCAGCTGAATTAGATAGTTGACATGCTATTAGCTTTATAAATAATAGTAAATATTTTCTATTTTAACAATGAAATTCTAAACTCCATTGTTAAACTCTAAACTCTATTGCTCCTCTACTTTTAATTTTCGAACTCTAAAGTTTAAACCATTGCTCAAAACTATCATTCATTATGAATTCTAAATTCTAAACTCTAAACTTCTACGTATTTATTTTATTCATCCAATTTTTTTAAAAAAATATTAGTTCTATTCATAATAAGAAAGACGCCCGTGCGCAACGCGCGGTCAAAAAAGCTTGTTATATTAATAGTTAGATTTATTTCCTAAATATAGATATTGATGACGTGGAAGTGAGTTGGAATTAGTCAGCGATTAATCAGCGATGATGTGGACTAATTGTAGCCATTAATTATAAAATGGTGGTATAATTACTGATAAAGCTCTAGAGATTAAAAAGAATCAGTTATATTTAATAAGGACAATACAGTCTGCACAGGCCAAAAAGTATTCAGGATTTATTATATAGATTTTTTAGTTTATCAAAATTGTATTTGTGAGATTAAATTTTTAAAATTAAGCCTTGTACAGACATGGGAATTAAAATTTCATTAAATTTTTATAGTTCACTAAATTTTTTAATTTGATTATTCAATATATATTTTTAATGAAGTATTTTTTATTTAAAATACGGTTATTATATTCCTTATGTTGATATAGGATTATACTTGTAGACATAAATTTAACCTAAATTAAATTTGTTTAATAATATTTTAATAATATTTATTAAATATATATATACAAACAAATAATTTATATTATATAGTTTTAATCAATTTATATATTTTAACTGTAATAAATTTTTTATATCTTTTTAAAATATATATGGAGATTTTCTCAAGATTTTATTATATTAATAGTTAGATTTATTTTCTAAATATAGATATTGATGGCGTGGAAGGTGAGTTGTAATTATTCAGAGATTAATCAGCGATGATGTGGATTAATTGTAGCCATTGATTATAAAATGGTGGTATAATTACTGATAAAGCCCTAAAGATTAAAAAGAATCAGTTATATTTAATAAGGATAATACAGTCTGCATAGACCAAAAAGTATTCAGAATTTATTATATAGATAGATGAGAAAAAGTATAGTAGTAATAACAATTGGAATATAAAGTTTATAATTCAATAGAAGTTCCCAATATATTTATTCATTCATTTAACAATATTGGGCCTCTTCTATTCAAAGAAGATTATGAAGGAGCAGAGCACATTTACCCTTTTTTTTTTTTTTTTTTTTTTTTTTTTAAACGTAAACGGTGACACTAATGTGTCGACAAAAGTGTATGGGAGCCCAAACCACACAAATTACAAAGGGAATAAAGGAGAGGGATAGGGGTCGGGTGGGGATCGAATGGTTGGGAGACGGAGACTTGACCACTAGAGTAAGTCCCCAACCACCACATTTACCCTCTTTTAAAGGTGAGATATTAACAAGTGGGGGCATCATACTAACAAAAAGGTTTCCTCAATCAGTTTCAAACTCTGAAGAAATCAAGATTCCCCAATACTTGTTTTATCGTAAACTAAAACCAATTAGAAGAAGATTCCAGCATTTGTGTCACGAGAATCCTTTTAATTATTTGATTCCTAACAGTGCGCATTATTCAATCCCTATCTACTTGAATAAATTAAGTACAAAAACACACAAAGCCCATTATCATGCTTGACTAGTAATATTATTCCTCCCCCACTTATCGGTGATTAATTAATTAATTATTTAGCTGGCGGCTTTGAATGATACAAAACCTATCTTTCAAAGAATCTTAGATGGGATAGGTACAAATCTTTTGATATATACATTTCGTGTTCCATACTGTTCATCGACTTTCTTTTCATTTATTTAGTAGTACAACAATATATTACTCCTTGCTAGTGTATATAATTTCATATCATGATGTACACATATTTTTAATCAATAATGTAGAGGTGTATGTAACCGACCCAGCAATGGTTCGATAGACAGGTGTCCAGGGAATATTAAACAAAAGGAGGCAAGGGAAAAAAAAATAAAAAATCATGTGTTATAGCATCATTGTAAGTGGACCATTATCCTTTCCTTGTGGTAGACAAAAGCGAAATTTGGTCTTTCCCAATTTTTGAAGGCATATTCCATTCCCATGTCTGCCAAGACATAAATGGGGTGGAGAGTGGTTGCATGTCTCAACTCACAGGAGAATTATCTGGAAATAATCAGCTACCTGCGTTTCCAAAGTGAGAGATGATCTGGAGATGGGATAGGGTTGGCTATTTTTTAGACATGACATGAGAACAGGACTTCAAATACCATACTCTCTCAATCTTTGATTAACCTGTATCTAATTTGATCTGTAGTTTTCTTCATCGAATAGGAGAACCCCATTAATCCATATCTCAATAACTTGAATGATGATGAGTGGAGCAAATCCAATCTCACCCAATTGATCCAAGGCAAAGTAATCGTCCAATTTTGACTAATGCTGAAAGGGTTGTTTGTTTCATTCAGATATGTTGTGTCGAGCTTGGAAAATCATTCCAAAGTTGTATGAGGGGAAAAAGTGAAGAGATGACCGATAACACAATTCTATGAATGAAGAGATGAACCTTTAAATTTTGGTAGGACAAATAGTACATAACAAATCCGATCCGGAGAGGAGACTAATCCTGCAAAAATTCACTCAAAGATCATTATATGTCTTTCCTTATGTATATACTAGTATTTTATATAGGTTATTGAGATCTCACAAATCCTCCCACAGTAAGTACATAGTAGTATACGATTTCCAGTATTCGGCAAAACTCATGGTGAATAAGAATCTACACACCATCTCTTACAGACAAGTGATTATTGGGGCTCAATGATTTTCCATCATCCTCATCTTCCACGCCGCTGTCTCCACCAGAAGTCGGGGATCCGGGCTCAGGGTCCGGGAGATGGTCCTTAGGTGAGTCCGACTGGGAATTACTCATCTTGGAGGATTCAGCAGCCTGTCCCTGAGGTAACCATAGACCTCCCAACAGAACAGGCTCAGCGGTGGCTCCATTCGCCCCGCCTGGAGAGACTTTTCGGGTGTGCAGACGATATTTCTGGGGGAATCAATAAGAGACTCAGCTTCAATTACATTAATTAAAGGGGGAATTAATTCAAATATGAGAATGTATTGTACTTGTAAATGGCTCTTGACTTCATCATTTGTGAGGCCATCTACTTGCATAAGCTCCCTGATTTGCTTAGGAGTAGCAGCTGCAAAACCATAGAGCAAAAATCCAATCAATTTTGCAACAACAGTTATATACCTCACAAAGTAAACAGGTTAATACCTTGAGCACCTCCAAGATGCTGCAGGGCGTTGACGAACCGGCGGTGCAACTCCGGCGACCAGCACCTCCTTTGCTTTCTAGAAGTTTGTTGTGGAGAAACAGACTTCACACTTGATTGGCCAACGGATGGAGATGAAGCCACTGATTTGATAGGGCTAGGTTTTGGGCTGAAAACAGCCGAGGAATTAATGACCTCGTTTGAATTCTTGATTTCAGGGGTACCAAGTGAAAGCGCTGGTAGTCCCGGATGTTCGCCTTTTCTTTCCTTTCCAAACATCAATACAGGAAAATTAGAACATCCTGTCAAAGGTGCAAAGCTCCTGTTTTTACCACGTAACAACAAATCACCCAGTTCGTTTCTTGGTTCTTCCTTTCTCTGTTCAACAAGGAGAATAAACAGATACTTGAGAATACATAGATATCAGATAAGGACATACATCAACAGATCCAGTCGTTTAGAATCTGTGGATTAGTGTAGTGTACCTTCTTAGTTGTGGTAGAAGAGCTTTGGTTGGGGGGTTTGTATGGAATAGGTTTATCTGTGATTGGAAGATTTAGATTATCAGAATTCCATAGCTGCACAGAACTCATCCAATTCATTTTATCTTTGGTATTGATTTCCTCTTTTTCTTTGGCATCCCCAATTTTGTCGTCTTTTTCATCGTCTCTAACAATATTTTTCAGCGGTATGAATTCCTCCAACACTGGCTCCGTGATTGATTTCTTGCATCCGCGTAACTCCTCCTTCACAGTCGCGATTGCTGAAATCAACAACACCATCAACCATTCCACATCATTCAAATCAACAATCAACAATCAGCAAACACGAATTCATCAATCATCTAAAAGAAATAAAAATCAACAAACCGTCGCTAATGAGGAGCTTGCTGAGAGAGAGTTCCGTCTTGAAGACGCTGATTTTGTTCATCTCTTCCTGCAATCGGTTCGCATAGTCCTCCAACTTCACAACCTTGGCGGACACGTTATCGATCGCAGCCACCTCGTCCAGAAACTCGCGGATTGACCTCGGAACCCATGCCCTCGACGAGAAACCGCAATCCAAAGTGAGCTCCGGGTGGATCAATAATCCCATGGCTTCTCCTCCGCCAGATCTTCAACCGATTCAAATTTTTTCCAATCCAAAATCTCGATCCGCACACCACCAAGTCCAATACGGAATCTCACCAATTGCGCGGCGCAGTGTGAACGGCAGAGCATAGAGATGAGGGAATTTGGCCCAACTGGATTGAATTGGAAAAGCTAGAAGATTCTGTCGAACAACGCCGAGTTTTGACAGAGGGTGTGGCCAATAAATACATGTAAAATACTACTACTACTAATAATTACTAGTATTTCTTTTTTTCTTTTTCTTTTTTTTGTTTGGGGGAAATGGAAATAGAATTGAGTCTTTTTCACGTCGTCGCATATTTTATCTAAATAATGATATCAATTTTTATTCATTTTCTTATTCCATATATTATATTATATTTCACCTTATTGCAAGGGTTTTTCCATTTTAGTGGCTTTTGTTTCCTTTTAGGAGTGGGATACGGCATGAGTGTTGTCGAGCACTTATTCGTTTTATTTTGATAAGATTCAATTTATTACTATTATTCAGATTCGTGAAAAAAACATATGCACTAATTACAATTAGATGCGAATATTATTTTGATACTGCAGCCGAATGCCGATTATACTGGAAGTTAATCAGTAATATAGATCAGCTTTGGTTGGTTCATATTTATCGGTAAATGCTCCTGCAAATAGTCAAATATACATGTTTTATTCTATTTAAAAATTACTTAAATTCATATTAAATTTAATCAACGCCATTCAGGGTTAGTCATATATCAAAAAATAATACTCCCTCCGTCCCGTGTAAGACGTCTTGTTTGACTTTTTTACACTGTTCATTGTTCAACTTTGACTCAATATTATTATACGTATGTATTTGAAAAAAATAGTCGAGTTCGGTCTTGTTAGATCCGTCTAATCGTATAGTTTTAGAATATATATTTTACATAATTTTTATTGATATATATTTTGAGATATTAACAATTTAAAAAGTGTATTGGATTGTGTGCAGATATCAAACAAGATATCTTAGTTGGGACGGAGGGAGTAATTATTTATTATTTATATCTGTATTAATATCTCTAAAACAATAGCATTAACTGTTAGGTCCACGGAGTAGCAAGATTCACACTTTATGCAGAGGTTCACTGAATATTATGAACTCAAATACCCAACACAGATTAATGTACCAATATAAATATCAAGCACAGCGGAATAATAAACAAGCATAAAGTAAATCAATGAGACACGAAATTGTTTACCCAGTTCGGCCTTCGGCCTACGTCTGGGGGATACCAATCCAGGAGTTATTTTACTATGTGTTTTAAGATGGTAAACAACCACACACACTAGCAAAATAAAGAGAATGACTTCACCATAAACTCCAAGCATATAGTTGTTGGAACCAGACACTCTCCAAGTTCTGGTATAGGATCTCCACCTATTTCAACTCCCCAAAGCTCCTGCCTTGAGTTTCCCTTGGAGCAGTCCGTGAATCACTTCTCTCGAACAGAATGAATTTGATCGATGTAGCTTATCTCCTGTGAAGCCTTTGGACAATCTCCTCAAGTAGTTTAATCGACTCGCAATCAATCAAGGAGGAAGTCCAGGGCTTTGTCGATTTAGCAGCAATAGATAGAATCTAGGAACAGGGGGCTGCAAATCGAATGAGGCTTCTCACAAAGTATTTCTGAACGCTTAGAGAGAATTCAGAGTGTTTCCAAAGATTGTAAGAGTGAGAAGTTAGCTTCCATTCCTCTGAAATCTCTTTTAACCAAGAAGCCGCAATTCTGGAACGGTCACCTGCAACTAGCCGTTGGAAAGCACAGTGTCCGTTACTCACAACGTTCAAACTCTAATTCACTAATCTGAGGGAGGGTTCCTGCAAAATAAACATTAGAGAATAATCTCCCCAGATTAGGAATAGAGTCGTTGGGCTTGAGCAAGTCTTTCAAAATGTTCCACGTCACACAGAAGACTGCCACTCAGGAGGTTCATCCGAGGAGTTCGATCATCGACTTTGAACTTCCAACAAAACCTTGACTCAACAATCTCCCCCTTTTTGGCAGGAAGTGAGCCAGTACAAAATACCAACCGATGATGAACTATTACAAGAAAAACAATGAACCTACTAGCATCCAAAACCCAACCACCAAATTACATCCCAGAAAAAGCTCTTCATAAGATGACACAGTCAACACATAGAGCTTACATTAAAATATTACAAGCATTCATCAAAACATTAACCATAAAAAGTTCAGAGTATCCATCAGCAAACATAATCAACATCAAACCAACATAAGATAGTTCAAAACAAACAACCACAGAAAATATCAGAGTATCTTGATCAAAGATCTCAACAGAATTTAAAAAGTTGTAGGGTTAGAAAGATGTTACCAAACTTCCAGAGAGCAGCTTCATCAGGTGTTGGAATTTTTGAAAATTTTTGAAAGTTTCTACTCCCCCTCTGGATCAGCTTTCATGGCAAAAACATCACTCTTCAGCTTCATCAGCATCTTCAGAGTCCCTTTCATCCTCATCCTCCTGGGGAATATGTAGGATAGCACCTTCATCATCTGACCAGACCTCAGGCAGAAGAGCTAAGGCTTGATCAAGCGTTTCTTCTATCCGAGTCTGTCTTTCCCTTAATTCCCTTAACTCTTGAACAGCAGCAGAGATGACAGTCTTGGCATGATCTAGAGCATTCAGATTAGGCAAGGATCCATCAGGACCAGGAAGATCAGGAGTCTTCTTCAGAAGTCTCTGAGAAATAGCAAACTCCTCAATGGGATTGGTTGCCACCTTCTTCCCACCAAGAATGTTTTCTCATTCTAGGTATGCTGTAATCAAAGCTGGATAAGGAAGTAGCACTTTCCCATCATCTTTGAGGCTTTCTGTAATCTTGCTCATGTGGGAAAGAACTAACTGCCCATAATTGATTGGCTCTTTCATCTCAATGGCATAGATCAGATGGCACATATCCTTTGTCACCAAAGAATGATTGGCTGTGGGAAAAACATTTGAAGCACAGAACTTGTAGATCAGGGAGAACTTCAGAGTTAGATCTCCTGAGCTGACACCATTTCCAGGCATTCTGATAGTTTTCTTCTTGGTCACAGCTTGAGCCACCTTATGACTGTCAAATGAAGTGCCAGGGGCATAAATGGTATCAAATGGAACATCTGGAACACCCAGTAATGCATTGATCTTGGCAGCAGTAAGATCATAGAAAAATCCTTGAGCATAATTCAGGTTGAACCAGGGACGATTTGGAATGACAACATCCTTCTTCAGATTGGCATAAAATTCCTTCACAAATACTGGTTTGTAGCTCTCCCAGCAGGATGCCCATTTGAGCAGAGACCTCTTTTCCAAGTACTTGGTCCAACCCATCTCAATGAACCTCTTCCCATGATATGTGTGTTCTGCCCTGAATTTCTTCTTGACTAACACAGTGTCAAAGTAGTACATGTTGTAGTGAGAGTGGAACTGAACATTGTACGGCTTCTCAATGGCCTGACTGGATTTGCCCTTCTCCTTGGACACTTTCTTCCCTTTTACATCAAGCTTGGCCTTTGATCTAAGCTCATTGAGTGTCTCTGTATCACTTGACCTTCTTGAATCACCAGTGGCCTGAGGCACTTCATCATCTTGTTGTTCCTCTTCTTCTTCTTCTCCTGAGACATCTCCAGACACTTCCTCATCGGATTCTTCATATTCACTATCGGACTTCTCTTTCCTCTGCACTTTTGTGAATGGAACTGGAGCAACCTTGGATCCTGTGGCAACAACTGGTTCTTCATCTTCTCCTCCAGACTCAGACTCTTCTCCTTCTGAACTTGACTCTTCTGACACATCATCAACAGCTTCCTCATTCGGACCAGTGGTGACATCATCTTCAACAGGCTCATCAGTTTGATCCCTGGGAGGATTCACAGCCATGGCAGAACTCTCTTCAACAAAGGTTGATCCAGAAGGTTTCTTAGAAGCAGATGATTCCTTTGCCAATGAGAGTTGATGTGGAGCAGGATCAACTGACTCCAGAGTAGTGCTCTGGATGGATTTCTCGATCATAGAAGGAGTGAGTTCCTTAGGACCTTGTTGAGTCATCACAGCAGGCCTCAAAAATGAGAGGGGTACAGCATCAATAGGTGGTGAGACGGCAGCATGCTTCTTGACTCCTGGAAAGAATGGCTTAGGGACCAAGTCTATCTTCCTTTTGGCACGAGTAGACACCATTGGTTTCTCAGCAACCACCACTGGAATGGGTGGAATCGTACTAGCAGCAACTGGAACCTCTGGAACAGTAGATTTAGTTGCAGGAACACTTGGCTTTTTGAGACTCTTTCCTTTCTTCTTGGAGGCAATTGAGACTGGTGGGGAGGTGATCGGGCCCTTCCCTTCAGAGATAGCCTTCCCTGTAGACACATTTGCAGAAGTATCAGTGGATTTAGGAACCAATTTTGTACCTTTCTTTGATGGTTCTTCATCTCCAGCAGTTGAAGCAGCATTGGCTAGGGTTCTCAGATTTTTGGGAGACTCCATGATAGAAGCATCCATCGTTTGAGGAATGTCATGAGAAATAGCCGGTTGCGACTTGGTAACTGCCCGAGATGACACGTTCGCAGACGAGGGTTTCGTGGATGTAACCCCCGACGTGGGTAACTCCCCCTGAACCGCCACTCCCGCCTCTTGGAGTTCACTTCTGATGTCCAGAGGGTCCATTACAGTGCCTGATTGAACTTCCCTCACAAGATTTTCCAGTAGATTGGGGGGCACTTCCCTTCTGGGCTTTCGCTTAGGAACCGCAAACTTCTTTGGAGCAGGAGGTTGTGTTTGGGAAGGAGCGGAACCCTTAGAACTTCGAGTATTCACCATTGTAAAATGCTGTTAACAGAAGTAATCGAACAACTCCACAAGACTAACACCGAATATCAAGAACAGGGGTTAGTCGAAAAGACGAAGAGACAAGAAACGCAGGAGTAGAGAAAAAGATACTCAGAATGAAGAAATAAATTTCTTCCCGCCTTTCAGAGAAACTAATGATGTTTCTTCTGCAGAGATCATCTCGATAGAGTAAGTCTGCAAGATTCCATGAATAGACACATTTGGGCCTCTTTTAGACAAATGGGCCTCTTATAATACTCTCCTCCTAAAACATATAACTCCTGCAGCCCAAAATTAATTAGTTCAAATAAATATAACAAGTATTGGGCTTGAGGAATTAAACCTTTTACACCATGGGGGAGGAGGAGAGACACATTTCAGTCGATTATGCAGAGCCCAAGCTCACGTCTTAGGGCCTGAAATCGATCATTGCTCAAAGCCTTGGTGAAGATATCTGCATGTTGGAGCTCAGTACCCACATGTTGAATAGTCACAACACCATCTTCAACTAGCTCTCGGATGAAATGATGACGGATATCGATATGCTTGGTTCGACTATGTTGTACAGGATTTTTTGCAATATTGATTGCACTCATGTTATCACATAAGAGAATCAATTCCTTGTGTTCAACACCATAATCCTTCAGCATTTGTTTCATCCATAATAATTGAGAGCAACAACTCCCAGCCGCCAAGTACTTTGCCTCTGCAGTGGATAATGAGATGGAAGACTGCTTCTTACTGTACCAACTCACAAGGTTTGTTCCTACATAAAAACACCCTCCAGTAGTACTTTTTCTATCATCCGTGCACCCGGCCCAGTCAGCATCACTATAGCCAATTAGCTGCAAGCTGGAATCCTTAGAATACCATATCCCAAGGTTAGCAGTGCCAGCTACATATTTTATGATCCTCTTGGCAGCATGCAAATGAGATTCTTTGGGGTCAGCTTGATATCTCGCACAAACTCCAACGGCATAGCTAATATCAGGCCTGCTAGCTGCAAGATAGAGAAGACTGCCAATTATACTATGATATAATTTGCAATCAACACTTTTACCATTTGAATCCTTGCTGAGTTTGTCACTGGTTCCAATTGGAGTTCGAACTGGATTGCTGGACTCCATGCCATATTTTTTCACAATGTTCTTGGCATATTTGGCTTGATTAATGAATATCCCTTCCTTCTTTTGAGACACCTGCAAACCTAGGAAATATGTCAGTTCACCAACAAGACTCATCTCAAATTCCTTACTCATAATGTTGACAAATCTGTCTTTGAGAATGTGTGAGGTAGAACCAAACACAATGTCATCGACATAAATTTGTGCAATAAGAAATCCTTTGGCCTCCCTTTTTATGAAAAGGGTCTTGTCAGTGCTCCCTCGATCATAGCCATTCTCCAGAAGATATGAAGACAGACGGTCATACCAAGCTCGGGGAGCTTGCTTCAACCCATACAGTGCTTTATTTAACTTGTAAACATGATCTGGATAATGTGGATCCACAAAGCCTTTGGGTTGCTCAACATAAGCTTCTTCCTTCAGCATGCCATTCAAGAAAGCACTCTTGACATCCATCTGATAGAGCTTGAATTCATAGGTACATGCAATGGCAATCAGTAAGCGGACGGCTTCAAGTCTGGCCACTGGAGTGAAGGTCTCACTGAAGTCAACACCTTCCACTTGAGTATATCATTGAGCAACAAGTCGAGCTTTGTTCCTTGTGATATTGCCATTCTCATCCGACTTATTCTTGAATATCCACTTTGTCCCTATGACATTGACATCCTCTGGTCTCTCTACTAAGGTCCAAACTTCATTTCTTTTGAATTGTTGAAGTTCTTCTTGCATAGCAGAGATCCAATGCTCATCACAGAGGGCATCCTCCACTTTGCTGGGCTCAATGGTTGATGTAAAACAATGTAGACCAGCCAGCTCTTTATAGTTGATCCGCTTCTTGATCCTGGTCTTCCTTCCCTCATTGATGTCTCCAATCAGATCCTCTTCATCATGGTTCCTGTGAATTCTTCTGATGGGAGTAGAAGGACTAGGAGGGCAGTTCTCCTTGTCAGTTTGAACCACAGACTGTTCAGCACCACCAGAAGGAGGTAGATCCAGATTG
This sequence comes from Hygrophila difformis, assembly GCA_030278955.1. NCBI lineage: Eukaryota > Viridiplantae > Streptophyta > Magnoliopsida > Lamiales > Acanthaceae > Hygrophila > Hygrophila difformis. Next base: position 51,881,050 of record JAOANR010000004.1, read on the forward strand.
CCTTCATCCTCACTCTCAAGATTCTTCCTGATGTCATCATCAAGATAGTTCTGAAACTTGCTTGGCTTGTCCTCAATGACCACATTGACAGATTCTATCACTTTCCTTGTCTTTGGCAAATATACCCTGTAGGCTTTGCTGGATGGGGAGTAACCAACGAACACTCCTTCATCACTTTTTTCTTGGAATTTCCCAAGGTTTTTCCTGTCATTAAGAACAAAGCATTTGCTACCAAAGATATGGAAATAAGAGATAGAAGTCTTTTTACCATTCCAGATCTCAAAGGGAGTTTTCAAGAATTTTGATCTCATGTGGACTCGGTTGATCACATAGCAGGCTGTATGCACAGCTTCAGCCCAGAGATTTTGAGGAACACCCTTTGAGTTTAGCATGACTCGAGCCATTTCCTGGATAGTCCTGTTCTTTCTTTCCACCACTCCATTCTGTTGGGGGGTGCGAGGAGCAGAGAACTCATGCTTTATTCCAAATTCATTACAGAATTCTTCAAAGGCATGACTCTCAAACTCTCCACCATGATCACTTCGTATTCTCTTGATCTTGCACTCCTTTTCAGTGATCAGTTGGTTGCAAAGTTTGGTGAACACCTTGAGAGCTTCACTCTTTTCCCTGAGGAAATAAACCCAAGTATATCTAGAAAAGTCATCAACACAGACAAAAACATATAGCTTACCCCCAAGACTTTTAACCTCAGTAGGTCCAAACAAGTCCATATGGAGAAGTTCAAGGCACTGAGTTGAACCAGACTGGTCAATTGATCTGTGAGAGGCTCTGTGTTGCTTGTTCTTCATGCAATCATCGCACATCTCAACATCAGCTTTCTTGAGGGATGGTAAGCCCTTGATGGCACCTGTTCTGCTTAGTTTGATCAGGTCCTTGAAATTCAAGTGACCTAGCCTTTCATGCCAAATGTGCGTCAGATATGAACCTACACCTGCATTCTCAGCAGACAAACAAGATTGACCAAACAAATAACAATTAGTACGGGACCTAAGTCCTCTCATAACACATTCTTGTTTAGAATTAAGTACTTCACAGTACTTCTTATCAAAGGATACTTTGAGGTCATCATCACAAAGCTGGCTAATACTGATGAGGTTGGCATAGAGACCTTCCACATGATGAACAGCTTCCAGATCAGGTAGTTCAGGACAGGTTAGTGAACCCATACCAACAACCTTGCCTTTCTTTCCATCACCAAAAACAACATATCCTCCATTAATCTCCTTGTAGTTGGACAGGAGATCTTTGTTGTCGGTCATATGACCTGAACATCCACTGTCAAAGTACCAGGCCAATTTCTTTCCATCCTTGGCAGATGTTTGAAATGCCATGTGACATACCATAGGGTATTTCACACGCCATTCTCTCCTAAGCATGCTTCTTTTCAGCTCCTCATTTGGCCATAAGACAGGTCTGCCGGAAAAGGCATCTCTGGCAAGAATGTAACACGAGCTTGTTTGATGCCCATAGGTTCTGCAATACTCACACTCCAAGGGTACAGCAGGAGGAACTCGACGTCTGGTAATCTTCTTGGAGCCTCTGGCTTGAACCTTCTTCTCTTCAGTGATTCTTTCTGGGGACTCATCTGAGGATGTTCCTTCTTTTACAAAGATTCTTTCTTTAGAGCTGGAACATTCTCTTGAGTAGCCAATCCCACGCCTATCTCCATGAGCCCTGGTAGAAGATAAGATTTCACTGAGAACATCCTTCCCTTTGTTCAGTTTGCTTGTCAGTTCTTCAGCATTAGCAACCTTGGTTGTGAGATTTTGAACTTGATCACTCAGATTGGTTACTTGTTGCTGGAATTCTTCCTTTTGCTCCATCAGGGTGGTGACCTTCTCTGTTAGAGTGTCATTAACAATCGAAAGGTTTTGGACTTGCTCACCGAGGTTGATTACTTCTTGCTGAAAGTCATCTCTTTGACTGGATAGGGAAATGACTTGTTCTGATAGGGATCGGTTTGCCACTGTGAGTTCATCAACCTCTACAGCTAGTTCCTCATTCCTGAGGGCAAGATCCTCAACACTTGGTTCCAGAGAATGGACCAAATAGTGCATCCTGTCATGATCTCGTTGAATCTCAAGGAGTTCCTCCCTCTGAGTTCGATATTCTGATTTGTAAGCTTCAAGTTCTTGATGAGTCTTTTGAAGTTCTTCCCATTGAACATAAAATCTGGCAATGAGCTCATCAAGATCCTCTCTCAACTCTGAATGATCTCCTCAGTTTTTTCCAGTTTCTCATAGGTTTCCTCATAGAGGTTGTTGAGTGCTTCAATGCTTTGCTTCTCTTGCCTGTGAGAAGAAGTTGAGGGACCTTCATCAGTAGGAAAAGAGGAAGTGCAAGTAGGAACGTTACCAACATCAAGTTCAGACTCAGAGTCTGAATCCCAAGATCCAGCAAAGGCCACCCCACTCTCTTCATCACTTTCACTGGAGCTGGATTCTTCTTCCTCACTGATGGTCGCACAATAATTCTTGTTGTTGCTTGAGGATTTGTTCTTGAGGTTAGCACAATCAGCTCTAACATGACCAAAACCATCACATTCGTAGCACTGAGGACCTCTAGGATCAGTAGAGTCTTTGATCCGCTTCTTGTCAGGTTTAGCGGATTTCTTCTTTTCTGATTTTTTCTGGGAGGAGCTTTCACCCTTCTTGCTCTTAAAGGTTTTAGACTTCTTTTCCCTCAAAAACCTGGCAATACGCTTAGACAAGAATGCAAGATCATCGTTCTCATCCTCTTCAGGGCTGGAATCATCTGCAGCAGGTTCACACTGAACTTTGGACTCAGATTTGAAAGCTACAGCCTTTCCCTTAAAGTTCTTGCAGTGGTCCATTTCCCATGTCTGGAGAATCCCCATAAGTTCATCAACAGAAGTCTTGTCATAATCTTTTTGGAGCTCCAGGGCTGCAATTTTAGGGTTGAATCTCTCTGGAAGAGTACCTACAATTTTTCGAACTATCTCCTGGGAGGAGTAGAATTTACCAAGCTGCTGAGCTTGATTTGTTAGTGTACGAATTCTATTAATATAACTACTAATAGACTCATCCTCCTCCATATGTAATTTATGCATTTGTGCTTCTAAAGAGATAAGTTTAGAGATTCTAACAGGGGCCGAACCTTCATAGGAGTTAACCAGGATCTCCCATGCTTCATTGGCTGTGGTACAGTTGCAGATGAGGTTGTATTGATCTTCAGAGACAGCACTGAAGATAGCATGAAGGGCCTTGGAATTCATCCTTGAGGCAGTCTTATCATCAGCAGTCCAGTCCTTCTTCTCCTTACGTTTGATAGCATCATCAACTTTGACAGTTGGGGCTGCATATTTGAAGAGAACAGCATCCCAAGCTAAGTCATCAATAGACATAAGATACGAACGCATCTTATTTTTCCAGAAAGCAAAGTTTGTCCCATCGAGCAACGGAGCCTGGTTGAAGGTCCATTTCGGATTCATCTTGCTAAAGAGATCTCTCCCTTAAGAGTGTGGCTCTGATACCAATTGTTAGGTCCACGGAGTAGCAAGATTCACACTTTATGCAGAGGTTCACTGAATATTATGAACTCAAACACCCAACACAGATTAATGTACCAATATAAATATCAAGCACAGCGGAATAATAAACAAGCATAAAGTAAATCAATGAGACACGAAATTGTTTACCCAGTTCGGCCTTCGGCCTACGTCTGGGGGATACCAATCCAGGAGTTATTTTACTATGTGTTTTAAGATGGTAAACAACCACACACACTAGCAAAATAAAGAGAATGACTTCACCATAAACTCCAATCAGATAGTTGTTGGAACCAGACACTCTCAAAGTTCTGGTATAGGATCTCCACCTATTTCAACTCCCCAAAGCTCCTGCCTTGAGTTTCCCTTGGAGCAGTCCGTGAATCACTTCTCTCGAACAGAATGAATTTGATCGATGTAGCTTATCTCCTGTGAAGCCTTTGGACAATCTCCTCAAGTAGTTTAATCGACTCGCAATCAATCAAGGAGGAAGTCCAGGGCTTTGTCGATTTAGCAGCAATAGATAGAATCTAGGAACAGGGGGCTGCAAATCGAATGAGGCTTCTCACAAAGTATTTCCGAACGCTTAGAGAGAATTCAAAGTGTTTCCAAAGATTGTAAGAGTGAGAAGTTAGCTTCCATTCCTCTGAAATCTCTTTTAACCAAGAAGCCGCAATTCTGGAACGGTCACCTGCAACTAGCCGTTGGAAAGCACAGTGTCCGTTACTCACAACGTTCAAACTCTAATTCACTAATCTGAGGGAGGGTTCCTGCAAAATAAACATTAGAGAATAATCTCCCCAGATTAGGAATAGAGTCGTTGGGCTTGAGCAAGTCTTTCAAAATGTTCCACGTCACACAGAAGACTGCCGCTCAGGAGGTTCATCCGAGGAGTTCGATCATCGACTTTGAACTTCCAACAAAACCTTGACTCAACATTAACAATTCTTAAATTGTTCAACAAAAAAAAAAATTCTTAAATTAATGGGGTATTATTTTTATTAAAAAAAAATTAACATCCGTGTGCATAACGCCTGCGAAAAATTTAAGTATCAATCCATGCAATGCCAATTGGGCATGTGGTGAGATTGTTAGGGTCTCTTTACCCTTAATCAAAGTTTCGGGTGAAATAGCAATTTGGGATATGGCACCCTTATGAAGTGTGCGTTCCCTCAATTCGGATTAATTTGTGCATTATAATGGAATGCCAGATAAGAACGGACCAAATTTAGAGGTTGATTGTTTTGCCTTTTTTTTTCTTCCTTTTGACTTTTGCTTATTCGAAAAGTCTTTTTTTTATTTTTTTTCCTAGCTGTATGTTTTGCCTTTTTAAAAAAGTTAAGTATAAGCAAAAGTTGAAATTCTCTTTTTTTCTAAAAGTAACTTGGGGGTTACTTTAAAAAAAAAAGAAGAAGAATTCATTTTAGGTATAAAAATATCTCTATTTAATAAGGAAATAAAATAAATGATAAATACTATGATTTATGTCTATTTTTGTAATTTTAATATATAAAAAGTCCTTCTACGCACAATTCATCCAAACATGTTTCCGTTGAAAAACAACTTTAATTATATTCATCCAAACAATTATTTGGGTTGCTTTTGCTTTTGAATTCTCATTTTCTCTCCATCTATTTTTTCTACTGACTTCTCTTTTTTTTTTCAATAGTCAAAACAAACGTACCTTATTTTATAGGATTGGCTTTTTGTTGAACTTGTAACTCTTTTTTCTTTTTTCGCATATTTGTCATCATCAATTAGGGTCATATCTATTGGGCTGACTAATTTGGCTTACGAGTTTTTGAATCAAAGTATTTCCATACCGCACCAATGTCCGACACATTGAGCTTTGTACATTATTTTTTGTATCCCAATCTATTTTACTTGTATATTTTAATGAATGCCAAAGTACATACTCCCTCCGTTTGTTAAAAGTTGTAACATTTGCATAATTGTTACTGTTCACTGAGTAACTTTGATTCAAATTTTTAATACAGTTATACAAAATAAAACATAATCAAGTGGGATCTTGTTAGATTCGTCTAATCGCGTAGTTTTAGAATATCAAATTTTTATAATTTTTACTTTTACATAATTTGAGATATTAAGCATTAAAAATGTGCATTGAATAACGTGAAATGCAGGATTGTTACAATTTTTAAAAAACGGCTGGAGTAAGAAATAGCGTATACTATTAACATAATAGTTTAAAAATTAGTCTCTAAATCATTTAATTTAGTAGCAAATAAACATTTTCTTAAACTTTGCTATAAATCCAAACAACGACGACAGCAATAACAACACACACACCATATTTGCTTCGTGATTTGGTGAATTGTATACAGTTGTTCCATTCCACATTTGACTTAGAGCTCCAGTTTAGTCATTTCTAACTTGTCCTTATGTTCAAATTGCATAGTAGTAATAGTATGTTTGGAATGATTTTTTTTCAAGTGTTTTTGGCTTTTGCTTCTGTTAAAAGCATTTTTGAAAAAAAAATAGTGCTTGTTTTGGGTTTTATAAAAAGCAAAAGTACCGCGAAAAGCTACAAAAGTACTTTTGGGAGAAGCAACCCAGGAGGTGCTGCCAAAAGCACCAATTAATGTGTGCAGAGTCATAAATGCCCCTACTAATTTATTTAAATTACACTATAAATATATACTACCATCATATATAAGTAGCATATCTTTTTGGTATTTTACACATTTCAAAAGCACTTTTCAGTTTTACACATCCAAACACACTTTTGAAAAAAAAAAAAAACTGTTTTTCAAACATTTCATCCAACACACAAAAGTTACATACATCTGCTTTTGTCTTTTACTTCTGTTTCTGCTTTTGGCTTCTGTTTTTTTTAAAAGTCAATCCAAACGGGCCCTAAGTATTTATTGAGTAACTTTAATTAATTTTTAGCATAATTATATAAGAAAATACATAGTCAAGTTGCATTTTGTTAGATTCGTCTAATCACGTAGTTTTAGAATATGGAATTTTTATAATTTATAGATATATAATATGAGTTATTACTGGTTAAAAATGTTTATTGAATTGCGTAAAATACCAAAATGGTATAGTTATTTAAAAACATAGGTAAGTATAAGAAGAACAAAGTCATTGAAATTGTTATTTTTTAACTCCGGCTTCTTGTATAATCCATATAGCATCATATTATAAATGTACATTAGAGTAAAAAATTAAGAGTTAAAATATACGAGATTCAAAAAGTAAAAAAATAAAAAATAAAGCGGACACCAAATGTTAAACTCAAATCCAATTTTAATATAGTGTATAATTTTATGTGGATAATTGAATTGAAATTAAAATGTACTCCCTCCGTCCCATTAAAAGTGGCTACTATTCATTTTTTATGTGTCCCAATAAGGTTGGTCACTTTCCCTTTTAAGCAAATTAGATTAATATAAGCATGATTAAAAACCCCACAATAATAACAATTGTACTTTCTGCACAAAGTCTCTGTATATGTTTACCCATTAATATCTCAAAATGAGTATAAATAAAAATTATATAAAATATATATTCTAAAACTATACGATTAGACGATTCCAATAAGACCAAACTTGACTATTTTTTTCTTTCTACATTATTACGGTAACATTAAGTCAAAGTTAAATAATAAATATGGTTAAAAGTCAAATGTAACCATTATAAATTAGATGGATGGATTAGTCAAATTTACTCACACTATTTTAACTACTAAACACCACAACCTAAATTCTCGTACCCAAAAGAAAGTGGACACTTTTAATGGGACGGAGGGATTAAAACATAAAGAAAAAAAAAATCAACGTTCATGGACAAAGTACAAAAACTAGTCGTTTCATATATAATTATTGAGTTTTCTACGTGTATGAAGGAAATACCACATGTATACTCTACTACATACGATAAAATTAAATAAATATAGTTTTGTTTTGTGTTGTTTTGTTTTGAGTAAAGAAAAATAGGAAAAGGAAAAAGAAGGCAGTATGGGTGCGAAGGTGGAAACAAAAAGAAAAGAGCATAAGAAGAGTTTGGGATGGATGAGGCTTTGAGTCGTCGGGACTCGGGACATTTGGTGCAGGCAGGGATTGTTTTTGTTTTCCTACAAGCTAATGACTAATGCCCAATTGCTACTGTAGTCGGTAAGAGATAAGGAATCTATGTGGTGGGCCTGGGCCACGCACACGCTACTACGCTACGCTGCAGTATGGCTCGCCACTCGCCACGCGCCCCTATCTCGATAGCGATTGGTCTCCACTCTCCACACATGAACAGATTCCCCGACAACCCTCTAATTCCACTCCTTCAAATTTGAATGCTACTAATTGAATTGGATTCCTCTACTTATTTACCCTATTTCTCAATCTCAAAATCTTATTAATACTAGTATATCATGATTAATTAATTAATTTACCACTCTCAAGAGTCTTTATTTAATCCATTGTAATTTGACCTACAAAATAAGACTATGCACTACTCTGCTACTCCCTCCCTTTTCTTAAAAATGAAATATTAGTATAGTTATTACTTCAATATATTGAGTAACTTTGATTCAATTTTTTAATACAGTTAATATAAAAAATGGCCAAGTGAGATCTTGTTGGATTCGTCTAATCGTGTAGTTTTAGAATATAATTTTTTTTATAATTTTTACTTTTATACAATTTAAGAAATGTTAATGCTATTGAGTAACTTTAATTCAATTTTTTAATACATTTATATAAGATAAAATATAGTCAAGTGGGATCTTGTTGGATTCGTCTAATCGCATAGATTTAAAATATCAAATTTTCATAATTTTTTCTTGTATGCAATTTGAGTTATTATGAATTCAAAATGTGTATTGGATTGCGTAAAATGTGGGTCAATGGCAAATATTAAGGAACGGAGGTAGTACTATATACTCCTTTTTTTAAAGGTTACACTTCTCATTTGCATGTATGTCAATGCATATTTTCAACGATTAATAACTCAAATTCGGTACAAGTAAAAATTCTAAATATTTGATATTAAAAAACTACAAGATGAGACGAATCCAACAAGATCTCACTTGGCTATATTTTATCTTTTATCACTATAACAAAAAGAGAAGTTAAAATACTACAATGAATAAAAAAAAGTCAAACGTAATATTAAAAAAAAAAAACTGAGGGAGTACTATATACTCCGTATTTATTTTGTTATTAACAGCCTAAATCTTACTTCCTCCGTCTCAAAATGATTTTTACCTACTCACTTTTCACGCAGCCCAACGCATATTTTAAACTATTAATAACTCAACTTCGGTACGAGTAAAAATTCTAAAAGTTCGATATCTTAAAACTATACGGTGAGACGAATCTAAAAAGATCTCATTTGACTATATTTTGATTTGTAATAAAACTTTAAGTAAAATTATATATGAATAGTAGCAAAAAAACCTAACGTCGAGATCATTTAAGACTGAGGAATGGAAGATGCTTCATTATTCCAGTATGGTCCATTTAGTCCAGCATACCGACCCGTCACGGGCCCCATAAAACGTGCTAATTTTTTTGACGGTCCGATTTAATCAGGACCTCGGATCCACATAGTACATGTTTATTTTTATTTTTATATTTTTATCCATTTTTGTTGCATCTTGGAAGTTGCTGTCAAAGAAAATGTAGTGCAAGGCTGATGATGCCGTACTAGTAGCCAATGTTTTACTACTACCTCCGTCTCACTCTTTTTGTTACAGATGAGTTTTTGGCACTATTCATTGTTTAACATTGATTCGAATTTTTATCATAGCTACGTAAGAAAAAATATAGTCAATTGAGATCTTGTTAGATTCGTCTAATCTTGTAGTTTTAGACAATCAATTTTTTTATAACTTTTCTTTGTACATAATTTAAATTATTAACCGTTAAAAACGTGCACCGGCATGCGTGTCGGAAGCCTTTGTAACAAAAACAATGAGACGGAGGAAGTATAAAACTTTTACAGTTGTTTCGACGAAGGGAAGTATATAGAAAATAAATTAAAGGATTAGGAGGAAAATTAATTAATTATCCCTTGTTTGTTTGTGAGTTTTATAGCAATGGAAATGAAAATAAATGGAATAAGAAAATTCATTAAATTTTTCCCCTCCACAACATGAATGAAAATGATGGAAAATGTTCACAAACAAAATATATAAACTGGATTTCAAATCGCTTCCACTAATTTTAATCTAATTGTTCATCCAAAAAAAAAAAAAATCAAGTTGGGCTTGGAATTCTTAATAAAACCATAATCTATATATTATTAATACCATTAGTGGTCAACCAAGTCAACATTTAACGTGGTGTCTCCATTCTAAATTTCCAATTTTTATAGATTTTTGTATTTTTTTTTATTAAATTTAGATTTTTGCATTTGTTATGTATTTACTATTTATTTATGTTAAAATATATATTGATTTGGATATGGAAATCCTAACTTTCATTTTTTAAAAGATATGAAATTATCAATTTATATGGAATTCCCACAATTTCTAATTATAAAAGATTTGAAATTTAAAATTTCGTATATTTGGATTTATTTATATTAGATTTTGGTTTTTTATTTATTTATTTTAAATTTTTGCATTTTTATTACAACAATTTTTATTTTTACCCAATTTTCAAATTTTAAAAGATATAAATTTTTTAATTTATATGAAATTTCTACAATTATTAGCTTTTAAAAGATTTCAAATTTCAAATTTTGAATTATTTTTTTTATTTTAGATTTTTGCATTATTTTATCCCACAATCTTTAATTTACCCAATTTTTAGTTTTAAAAGGATATGATTTCTTAATTTATATGGAATTCACACTATATCAGTTTTAAAAAGATTTGAAATTTGAAACTTTAATTTTTTCATATATTATTTATTTATTTTAGACTTTTGCATTTTTTTTAATTCCCACGTTGTTGTTTATTTGTTGAGCCTATAAATACCACTCATTCTTATGCGTACAAGTTCCTATAATAAAATTATATATATATATATATATGATAGTGATGGTTGATTTTTTTTTTCTTTACGTTGTGGAACTGAGAAAACATTTATCGATAGCAAAAACTTATCCTAGAAAATTATTTAACCTATATTCTCATTAAAACAAAGCTCATTATTTGGGATGAAAATTCTTGATTGGTAGAATGATTATGAGCCCGTCTGAATTAACCAAATTTCCCATTCGATTTCGGAGGAAAACATTCCCACCCTCATTTTGTTTTACTATGAATACTAAAAAAATAGTCAATTTCAATATTTAAATAAGGTTGAACTCTATTTTCAATAATCAGTTTTCACCCATATGTCAGTGATATATTGCAATATCTCGTGTCACTTGAAAGAGAAGACTCCAAGTATTAATATGTAATTGAGATGGATTAACTCAAAATACTACAATAAATATTGTTTACAATGAAAATTATATATCACATAAATTTGCACAATGGTCATGGTAATTGGTAAAGCTGGTATTGATCTTGGAGATGTGCAATTAGATATTACATTTCCATATGAAAAATTTATAAACTCTACGGGAGATCCTGTAGCGACAATTGATGAGGGTACTTATACAAATATAAACTGCACAACTTCAAATCCAGACATTTTGAAAGATAGTGTTATACGAATCCCTACCAATGAGATTGTTTAATTTCAGACGAGAAAACTTTAACTCGCGGTTTGTTTCGCTACGGTTATTTAAAAAGTCAGTGTCAATCTGTAAATAATGTTAGACTTTATCTTCAAAACCAGTTTTTAGCCATGAACAGTTATGTTGCAATATTTCGTGTCACTAACAAAATGTAGCTCAAAGTAGTAATATGGAATTAAGAATGATTAACTCAAGATACCGCAAGAAATGTTGTTTACAATAAAATTTATATATGACAAAATTTGCAAAATTGATACTTGATGTAGCTGATGGTAAATCCGGTATTGATTTTTTTGCGTTACAAAGCCGATATTGATTTAGAAGATTTACAATCAGAGATTTTGTTTTATTTTAATAACTAAATAAAACTTTAAGGTATAAGCCCCTACCAATAAGATTTTCAGCAATGAAATTTTCAACAAATCATGATGAAATTTTTTATATTATGCTTAATAGTTATATTTATATTTTATTTTATTTTTATTTTAATTTCAAATTAAATAAAAATATTATTTTAATAATTATTTTTATTGATTTATTAAGTTTGTACCGGACAAGTCACAAAAGCTAAAGAAGACGGTATAACTAAATTATATCATCATTACTCAAAATCATTACACATTTTTCATTACTCAAAATATAATTTATTATTATTTTATATAATATAAGTATATGTATTATATAAAACATATAATTATGCCCGTCGAGTCTCGACGAGTTACTTATTAGTTTGAAATCATTTCCCCACGTCATTTTCTCAAATACAAATTAAATGCAACACAAGGATTGCTCTGCTTTCTGAAATAACCATGTATACATAACTTCCTTGTATCAATTACTGACCATCCCTCCATTTAATTCCCTTTTAATTGTGTGGCATGGGCTCCCATCACTCCTTTCCAGGCCTTCAACGGCTGCTTGAAAAAATAATTTACTTCATTTGCTTTGTTTACGGTGTTATTACATCTGAATTGTAAATTAATTTCAAGTGAAAACAAAGTAAAATATTGTACAAACGTATAAAGGCAATCGAATGGTGGCGTGGGATTCATTTTGAACGTTTTTTTCATCATAATTTTGACTTATTTTTTTAAATCAAATTATTATCAATTTATATACTGTATACAATAAATTATGTGTGTCCACAATGTTAAAGATAATTTAAATTATTAATTTATTATTTTCTAAAAGATTTTAAATCTTTTAATATATTTCATACAATATTGTTTTTAAATTTTATTATATACTCCATAAATTATCAACTATTATTATAAATATATTTTAAATTATTTTTTCTGTCACACACACACACTCCCAAATGCGATGCTGTGATTCTTTTCTATTCTCAGTTAAATTAAGACAACAATGTCAGTGGGGTATTTGGAAAATAGAAAATATAACCAACAAATATTTGAATTTTTTACATTATAATTTTTTATTTATCTCAATATTGGGATGAGAACTTAGCCCAAGTGGTTATGTCCATCGACTTCTAACGGAAGGTTGGAGGTTTGATTCCCCACTGGCCTCCTATCTCTCCCTTTCATTCCTTTTGTAATTTGTGTGGCATGGGCTCCCACCACCCCTTTCCTAGCCTGTATAAGTTGTTCAGTAAAAAAAAAAGATTTATCTCAATATTATAATAAATATGTATAAAAAAATAAATTATGCCGGAGTGTTGTTATAATAATTAAATCATGTAATTTTAGAATCTACTATATTTTATATAATTTTTGATTTTATATATTTTTAAACATTAATTATTAAATAAATAAAGTAGAGTATTTCATTTCAACATTAGAAAGTAGAAACCCCAATCGATTCTTCCTTTAAATGTTTTTTCTCCTAAAAAAATACCCAATTCCGGCATCCAAGAAATGGAATCTAAGTTAGTCTGTGTTTCACACTTTAACCCCTTATCCAAGAACATGTGTGAATTTAGGCCACCTTTATATACACACAAAAAATTATTAGGCACATAAATTTTACATAAAATATCAAAAATATCCCTATTTTTTTTACAGTGAACAGCCAGCTCTGGCCGTTTGGATAGAAATAGGATTGGCCAGAGCTGGCCATTTTGATACGGACAGGATTGGCCAACTCTAGCCGATCCTTTATATATCCAAACGTCCAGCTCTGGCCGATCCTTTATCTACGCAAACGGCCAGAGTTGGCGTTCAATGATGTTTTTCTTTTCTTTTTCCTTTTATTTTCTTTTCTGATTCTGTTTAATTGTCTCCATTTAGATAGAGACAGAATCGGCCAGCTCTGGCCGATCCTTTATCTATGCAAACGGCCAGAGCTGACCGTTCAATGATGTTTTTCTTTTCTTTTCTTTTCTGATTCTGTTTAATTGTCTCCGTTTCAGCATAATCGCATTCCATCAAGCAATGAGAGTAGTGCCTACAAAAATAAAACAACTAATTGAGCTCGGATATTATAATTTATACGTACTGACTACTCAGAGAGTTTGATAGTTTGGTCTCAGAGCTGAAAGCTTGAACGAGGGTCTTGTCCGGATGTAAGTAGGAAGCCCCGACACTGTCATCTATATGAGGCCGTATATGGGACACGAACATGAACACCACCTGGGATAATAAGCAAATATATATTATTAAAATGCTGGAACAGGAACAGAAAACAAAAAAAAAAAATTGAATGGCACGGAGGGAAAAAAAGATGAATCCCGATTCTAGGATAAGTTGGAAATGGTAAAATAGGTAGATGTTTATTGTGTGACCTAATCCTGGTGTGTTTTTGTGTGTTTGAAACGCGAGCCTTGAATTTAAACTTAAAAGCAATTTTGGGGAGCTCCCGGTGTTTGGCTCCCAAAACAATCAAATCATTCTACTTGAATCACAAAGGGTCGAGATGATCCGGGAGCTGAGAGCTCCGGTGCGCCTCAAAATTCTTTATTACATAAATTAATGAGAACTTGACTTTCATGTAGCAGTGAAAAGAATACCAAAAGACAGGAATCTTTTTTCCCACACTACTAGATCATGAGAAATTTCTTGCATTGTCCACAAGATTCACGGATTGAATCATTGTCTAGTTGGCATGATATTTTAGATCCAAAATTTCTTTTAAGAAAAGTAGAATAACACTATTTAAAATGTAGTAGTATTATTGTGAAAGATACCTAAAAATCAAAAATGGGGTTTCTGAAAAAGGACACCATACAATCCCAATCACTCATAGAAAAGCATCTTTCACGTGATGACAAACACTTGATTGTTCATTGCATTTGTGCCTTGCCCTTCTATTCACGGTATCTTTACATATGTATATATACTGCAATCAGGTTTCTGTAATGACAAAACAATTGTCAGCAGTGCACGTAACGCTAAAAATGATGTGTAGTCCTTTGTAAAGTGATGTATAAGCCTTATAAAGTGATGTATAGACGGTAGTTTATTTTATTATTATTATTATTTTTGGTTCATAACATTCATCCATCACTTTTTGATACTCACACATCATTTCATACACGCATACCCATCACTTTTGAATGTGCCAGCACCTACAGGCTGTCAGCACCCAAATGATTTTTTATATTCTGTATCACATTTATTTATTTATACTTATATTACTTGGTTATTACATTAAATTTCTCACCACCCCACCCGTTGAAACTTGTCTCTTTCCATTGGTTTTTATTCTTTGAAATTTTTGGTCCCTCGCTCGCCTTCATTTTATAGTGGGGGTTGTTGGACTTTGGGTTCAAGGACATTCTTGTCATTTCACCCGCAATCTGTTCATTGTGATTGTCCTTGCCAAAAAGATTCCTTTGGAACTTGGACCCCTCGAAGAGCTTTAGCTTTTGATGGTTCATTATTCACGTTTGGACAACTATACAATTTTAGTGTATGTTCTCGTACACAGTGGCAGACCCATAAAAATTTGACAGGTAGGGCTAGAACGTGCAGGGCGAGCGACTATCGGATGTGGAGGAGAGGAGCTAACTCGAGGGCTGCGGGATGGATGAAGTAGGGCTAAAAACTGAAGCCTCAAAGTGAAATAAAGAGGGAGGAGGGAGAAGGGCTGGTGTTTGCTCCCTAATTTTATATATATATATATATATATATATATATATATATATATATGTTTGATTTCACATGTGGGCTGGAGCACTACCAAGCTTGGCCGCCACTGCGTACACATATAGGGTATGTTCATTGAGATTACTGCATAACAGTTGACATCATTGGGTGAAAATTGAGCATATACTCAGCCTTTAAAAAACAATTAAGTCGCATAATCTATTAATATAATCTATCAATTTTCTCCTTAGGTTGGTGTAATAAATGGAAAATAAATAATAATAAAACAGATCGCGTGCCCAATATAAATTATTTTAATACTCACTCCCTCCTCAAATAAATGTAACATTTGGATATTTTTTACTATTCATTGAGTAATTTCAATTCAACTTTTTAACACAGTTATACTTCTTCCGTTCTTATTTAATTGCTCCATTTGCATAGTAGTAACTATTGATTGAGTAAGTTTGATCAAACTTTTTAATATAGTTCTATAAGATAAAACATAGTTAAGTGAAATCTTCTTAGATTCATCTAATCACGTAGTTTTAGAATATAAAATTTTTATAATTTTTACTTATATACTATATGAGTTATTATTAGTTAAAAATATTTACTTGATTGCGTAAAATGCAGAAGTGGTGCATTTATTAAAGAACAGAGGTAAGTATAAGATAAAATATAGTTAAGTGAGATCTTGTTAGATCATCTAATCGCATAGATTTATATTATCAAATTTTTATTATTTTATTATTTTTATATAATTTGAGATATTGAGCATTAAAAATACGTATCGAATTGCGTGAAATGCTTGAATATTACAATTATAGGAAAAAGGAGGGAATATATAATTAATCTTGGAAATTTTTAGCAAGACTCGTGTTGACTATTTTTTATTTATTTTTTCGAGGGTAAAAGGAGGGGCTGAAATATTTACGATGAAATTGAGTAATTCCAAAAATCAAAGGTGATCGTTACAAGTCTAATGAATGCATGAAATAATAAAATTACAATCATACGCTTGTCTGTTGGAATATTCCTCCTACTTTCACTCCAAGAATAAAAATGATTTATACTAATACTCCATCCGTTTTTAAAAAGTTGCAACATTCCTTCATTTTACGTAATCCAATACACATTTTTAACGCTTAATATCTCAAATTGTGTAAAAGTAAAAATTATAAAAACTTGATATTCTAAAACTACGCGATTAGACGAATCCGATAACATCTCACTTGACTATGTTCTATTTTATACAACTGTGTTAAAAATTGAAACAAGTTACTCAATGAATAGTAACAACTATACAAATGTTACATTTATTAAAAAAACGGAGGGAGTATTTATTAATCACTCTACTCACATAAATTACGTTACATTTTATTTTTCGGCTATCCAAATTCATTTTTAGACAATTTTCTATGATTTCTGCTAATAAAATTTTTAATATGTCGTCACTGTCTATTTCAACAATTAATGCACCATTAAGGCCCTGTTCCCTAGGTCTTAATTTTTCTGGTCTGATCTGAATTTATAAGATCTGGTCTGGTCTGGTCTGATCTGAATTTGTCTGGTCTGATCTGATTCCATCTGATCTGAATTGATTTGGTCTGATCTTATTTTATTTATATTTTGATTCTAATTAGATTTATGGTAATAATAATAATAATAATAATGATAATAATAATAAAATAAATAAATAATTTATTATAATAATAATAACAATAAATTGGTAATATTAAAAAAATAATTTATTAATAAATTAGTGATTAGTTTATTATTATTATTATATAATAGTAATAATAATTAATTAATTGTTTTTATTATTATTGTTAATTATTACTACTAATTACTCTACATATTAGTATTTTCAATAATAATTAATTATTAATAGTTAATTAATTATAATTATAATAATTGTTAATAAAATAATAATCATTAAGAGTTAATTACAACTATTATTAATAATATTATTATGATTATTATTGTTATTATCATTATTATATATTTTAAACATATTTAATGAAAGTATTTAAAACTATATTTTGAAAGTATTTATAATATAAAATATATTAAGAACGTGACTAGTATATTTAAATAATATTTTGTGAGCAAAAGAATATTTTTAGAAATATTTTTAAATAACTACAATATAAATAATATTTGTATTGCTATATTTTTTTTGCTTTTTATAAAAAAATATTATATGTAATTATATAATTTTGTTATAATGATCTGATCTGGTCTGGTCTGATCTGGTCTGAATGTTTCTGGTCTGGCCTGATCTGATCTGATTTGATCTGGTCTGATCTGAATATTTTTTATCTGATCTGGTCTGATATGATTTTGAAAAAAATAAGTAATAAGTCCTGAAAAAAGTTATAGAGAACAGGGCCTAAATATTTTCCATCTACTAATTAGTAAGTATATTACACATATTTGTCACTTAAAATTTCATTGCTGGTTGGATTTCAGGCAACAAACTATGCATAATTATTTCATTATCTTCGAACGTGTTGAGAATATTGTGAATATCTTTGGCATGTTTATGCCTTATTCTTGAAGTTAGTAAATAGTTAGGTCTTGTGAATGATTAGTCATTTCTCACTTCTATAAATATAGGTGTGTTATGAAGAGAAAAAAAACACACCATTGAAATTACACACTACTTTTATTTCTTTACATTTCATCATTTAATTCCAATTTCCATTACAATACTTCCACTATAAACACAAGCTAATAAGCCATATACCATTTTATTATACACATACATAAATAAAGATAGTTATTTCTATAACACGTTATCAGCACGAGGAGATTCTGTCGAAATTATCATTTGAGGTATAATCTCTTATTTCTAAACTTTCAATAAGATTATGGCTAACCTTGCAAAGCAGGAATTTGCTCCCTTAACCGTTGAAGGAAGCAATTATATGTCCTGGGCCCGAGATGTAAAAATGCATCTTACTTCAATGGGTCTGGAAGATACTATTGCTGAAGGCAAAAATCCCAGCCATCAAAATCAGGCAAAAGCCATGATTTTCTTGTGCCATCATATCGAAGAGGCACTTAAAATGGAGTACGTGACTGTGGAATCCCCACTGGCATTGTGGGAAAAGCTGAAAGAAAGATATGATAATCTTAAAAAGACGGTGCTTCCAAAAGCCCTTGATGACTGGACAAACCTGAGACTTCAGGATTTTAAAACAGTCCGGGAATATAATTCCGCTGTGTTCAAAATTACGGCCCAATTGCAATTATGTGGGCAAAAGATATCTGAAGCAGAAATGCTTGAAAAAACGTATTCTACGTTTCATGCTAAAAACTCAGTATTGAGTGAGACATACCGTCAAAAAGGTTTTCAGAGATATTCTGATCTTATCACCTGCTTATTATTGGCTGAACAAAACAGCCTATTGTTGTTGAGAAATCATGAATCTAGGCCCGCAGGTGCAAAACCGTTCCCTGAGGTGAACGCGGCTCAATCATCGAAATATGTGCGTGATCGTGGGCACTTTAAAAATCAAAATGATGATCGTGGCCAAAATCGGTATCACAATCGAGGCAGAGGTGAATCATCTCGTCAAAATAATTATCGAAATAAGCCTCGATTTGAGCAAAATCGCAGATATGATACCAGAAGGCCTTACAAACCACAACAAAGAAATTATGCAAGAAAGCATAAACAAAATGATGAAATTTGTGATCGTTGTGGAATTAAAGGCCATATGGCTCAAACATGCCACACAGCTAAACACTTAGCTGAACTGTATCAGGCCTCGAAACGAAAAGAAAGACCAGGTGTTGAAGCACACCATAATGCCCACGATGATACTTATGATGATATATTAAATGATAATATCACGCACCTGGAAGCTGATGATTTTGTTGAGCCAGATACTGTTACCAAATAATATATTATATAGCTATATATATATATATATATATTTTTTACTTGTCTTTTATAATTCCTGTTTAATATAAATAATGATATCTTATACTTCCCTTTTATTATCCATGTATAATATAAATATGCTTTTGCATTAATAATATTTATATTGCTGATGTTTAATAACATTCTTATATTCTTGTAAAGAAATGAATGCAGGAAATTCAAAAGTCGGAGATGATATCTGCCTCATTGACAGTGCAACAACGCATAGCATTTTGAAAAGCAAAAGCTATTTCTCCAATTTAAAATTGGAAAAGACCGCATTGAAAACTATAAGCGGTAATGCAAAATGCATTGAAGGCTCCGGTAGAGCTGTTATATTTCTCCCTGAAGGGACAAAAATGGCAATTGAAAATGCCTTGTTCTCACGCAAAGCTCGAAGAAATTTACTGAGCTTCAATGATATTCGAAAAAATGGATATCACATTGAAACTTCAAAAGAGGCAGATCACGAGTATCTTTTGATAACTCGAATTGAAAATGGCAAAAAATTTGTGAATGAAAAATTGCCATGTTACTCCTCTGGCTTATACTATACAAAAATATGTGCCGCAGAAATATATAACCTAGTAGGCTTGAAAGCTACTAGTGAATTTATTACCTGGCACGATAGACTTGGGCATCCTGGCAGTGTAATGCTGAGGCGAATTATTGAAAATTCAAATGGCCATACATTGAAAAGGCAAATGATATTGAACCCAAATGAGTTCAATTGTGCAGCCTGTTCACAAGGGAAATTGATAACCAGACCATCTCCAGTAAAAGTGGGAATTGAATCCCCTACATTCATAGAAAGAATTCAAGGCGATATATGTGGACCTATTGATCCACCGTGTGGACCTTTCAAGTACCTTATGGTATTAATTGATGCGTCATCACGCTGGTCACACGTTTGTTTATTATCAACTCGCAATTTGGCATTTGCAAGATTACTTGCATAAATTATAAAATTGCGAGCACAGTTTCCAGATCATCCGATAAAGAAAATACGCCTTGATAATGCTGGAGAATATACATCACATGCATTTGATGATTTCTGCATGTCGATTGGAATTACTGTTGAACATCCTGTGCCTCATGTGCACACGCAAAATGGTCTGGCAGAATCATTTATTAAGCGATTGCAATTAATTGCAAGACCCTTGTTAATGAAATCAAGACTCCCTGTTTCTGCTTGGGGACATGCTATATTGCATGCAGCCGCACTTGTGAAAATAAGGCCGACAAGCTATCATAGCTACTCCCCTACACAAATTGTGTTTGGAAAGGAGCCCAATATATCCCACTTGCGAATTTTTGGGTGTGCGGTTTATGTACCGATTGCGCCACCACAACGCACAAAAATGGGACCTCAAAGAAGGTTGGGCATATATGTCGGGTATGAATCACCCTCGATTATTAAATATCTTGAGCCAAAAACGGGTGATTTATTTACTGCAAGATTTGCAGACTGTCATTTTGATGAAACTCAATTCCCGACATTAGGGGGAGGAAATGATCAACTGAAAAAGGAAATATCTTGGCAAAGTCCATTTGATTTCCTTGATCCTCGTACAAGGCAATGCGAACTTGAAGTTCAAAGAATTGTGCATTTGCAGGGAATTGCAAATCAATTACCCGATGCTTTTAATGATGCTGCTAAAGTCACAAAATCATATATAAATGATGCAGCAAATGCACCAGCCAATATAAATGTCCCAGAAGGACAAATTCCAAGTGCAAATGAACCTACTGCACGCCTGAAGCGTGGTAGGCCTTTGGGTTCCAAGGATAAAAATCCACGAAAGAAGAAAATTATCCATATGGGTGATAAATCAATCACAGATGATACTCCTGAAGGAGAAATTGATTCAACCCCCGAAAAGGTTGAACCTGAAAATATTCACCCAGAAAAAAATGAAGTTATTGAAACTTCTTTCAATTATATCAATACTGGGAAATGTTGGAACCGAAAAGAAACAAACGTTGATAATGCCTTTGCATACAACGTTGCACTCGATGTAATGGAAAATAACGAGGATCCTGAACCAAGATCAGTTGAAGAATGTCGGAAAAGAAATGATTGGCCAAAATGGAAAGATGCGATTCAGTCTGAACTAGATTCACTGAATAAACGAAAAGTATTCGGCCCTATTGTCCAAACACCAAAAAATGTGAAGCCTGTTGGCTACAGATGGGTGTTTGTGAGAAAAAGAAATGAAAATAATGAAATTGCCAAATATAAGGCAAGGCTTGTAGCCCAAGGTTTTTCACAACGACCGGGAATTGATTTTGAGGAAACATATTCCCCAGTTATGGATGGAATAACATTCAGGTATCTAATGAGTCTAGCAGTACGAGAAAATCTCGAAATGAGGCTGATGGATGTTGTTACTGCATATTTATATGGCTCATTGGAAAATGATATTTATATGAAAATACCTGAAGGGTTTAAATTACCTGAGTCTTGCAACTCAAAACCCAGAGAAAATTATTCCATCAAATTGCAAAAATCGTTGTATGGGCTCAAGCAATCTGGCCGAATGTGGTACAACTGCCTCAGTGAAAGTTTGATAAAGGAATGCTATACAAATGACCCGATCAGCCCTTGTGTATTTATAAAGAAAAATGGGTCAGAATTTGTGATCGTCGCAGTCTATGTTGACGATTTAAATCTAATTGGAACTCCTGAAGAGTTGAAAAAGGCGGTCGAATATCTGAAAAAGGAGTTTGAAATCAAAGATTTCGGGAAAACGAAATTTTGCCTTGGCCTACAAATTGAGCATTTGGAAATGGGCATATTTGTTCATCAATCAGCTTATACCCAAAAGGTATTAAAGCAATTTCGAATGGATTATGCTCATCCGCTAAATAATCCAATGGTCGTTCGGACACTTGATCCTGCAAAGGATCCATTTAGGCCAAAAGAAGATAATGAAGAGCAACTTGGCCCAGAAATCCCATATTTAAGCGCAATTGGTGCGTTAATATATCTTGCAAACAGCACGCGACCTGATATCGCGTTTGCAGTCAATCTACTCGCAAGATTCAGCTCTTGCCCTACTCAACGACATTGGAAAGGCATAAAGCATGTTTTTCGCTATCTCCAAGGAACAATTGATCTTGGGTTATTTTACCCAAAAGACTCTCGACATGAGTTAATTGGCTATGCCGATGCAGGTTATTTATCAGACCCACACAAAGCCAAATCTCAAACAGGCTATATCTTCACGTGTGGTGGAACTGCTATCTCTTGGAGGTCAATGAAGCAGACTCTAACTGCTACTTCTTCTAATCATGCCGAAATATTAGCAATCCATGAAGCAAGTCGAGAATGTGTTTGGTTGAGGTCAATGACTCAACATATATTGAAGAGTTGTGGTTTAATCATTGAACCACAAATGCCCCCAACAATTTTATTTGAAGATAATTCGGCTTGTGTAGCCCAGTTGAAAGGGGGTTATATCAAAGGAGATAGAACGAAGCATATTTCACCAAAATTCTTCTACACTCATGATCTTCAAAAGAATGGTGAAGTCGATGTGCAACAAATTCGATCAGAAAATAATTTAGCGGATCTATTTACCAAGGCATTGCCGACTGCAACATTCGAGAAGCTCGTGAAGAAAATTGGAATGCGGCGGCTTCGAGATTTAAAATGATGTCCAAATCAGGGGGAGCATCTGATACAAGAATACTGTACTCTTTTTCCTTCACTTGGATTTTTTCCCACTGGGTTTTTTCCAAGTAAGGTTTTAACGAGGCATATTCTTTGTATTGAAGATATTCAAGGGGGAGTGTTGAGAATATTGTGAATATCTTTGGCATGTTTATGCCTTATTCTTGAAGTTAGTAAATAGTTAGGTCTTGTGAATGATTAGTCATTTCTCACTTCTATAAATATAGGTGTGTTATGAAGAGAAAAAAAACACACCATTGAAATTACACACTACTTTTATTTCTTTACATTTCATCATTTAATTCCAATTTCCATTACAATACTTCCACTATAAACACAAGCTAATAAACCATATACCATTTTATTATACACATACATAAATAAAGATAGTTATTTCTATAACAGAACGGAAATTTTTGTAGTTTAACACTTTTTCATATCATTAATAAAATAATTTTAGTCATTTTTCATATATCCGAAAGTCAATATAAGACTCTTGAAACCAACAGCAGTTGAATTGAGTGGATGGGGCTCTAGTCGCTTAAGTAAGGTCTCGGGTTCGAGCCTTGTATATCAGTGTATATAAAAAACTGTTTTGGGAGAAGCACCCTTAATTGCCTTTGCAGATACTTAAATGATTAATTTTGGGTCAAATATAATATGGGAATACCCGGATTAAAAAAAAATAAATACAAGACTCTTGGAGTCTCGTTTGACGTAGTAATATGGAGTAGAGATACTTTCCTTTAATTTGGAAAGTATAAAATTCAATAAATTGGTGCTATGGGGACATTGGAATTTGGTATGAATAATTGGTCCAAAATAGTGGCCCATCTGGTAACTGAATCATTCTGCTAAACAAATCATTATATTTTTAAACATAAAAGCAACTACTATACATGACCTCGAATGTAAACTATAATATCAAATGTATAGAAGTAATATACTTCCCCATTTCCTAAATTATTAAC
Organism: Hygrophila difformis; assembly: GCA_030278955.1. Taxonomy (NCBI): domain Eukaryota; kingdom Viridiplantae; phylum Streptophyta; class Magnoliopsida; order Lamiales; family Acanthaceae; genus Hygrophila; species Hygrophila difformis. Next base: position 51,904,862 of record JAOANR010000004.1, read on the forward strand.
ACATTGAGAATTTTATCACTTTTGATTATATAACTTTGATTCTTCTGTTTAATCTATTTATATAAGATAAAATATAGTCAAGTGAGATCTTGTTGAATTCATCTAATCGCATAGATTTATACTAACAAATTTTCATAATTTTTTACTTGTATGCAATTTGAGTTATTATGAATTAAAAATATGTATTAAATTGCATAAAATATGGGTTCGTGGCAAATATTAAGGAACATAGATAGTAATACGTATCTTTGAAACCAATAGATCAATGGCCGATTGATCTGGCCAACAGGTCATGGTGGTATGTTTATTTAGCCATTTCAAATTAAAATAGGAAAAAGTGAAAATAAATACTAAATAAATGAAATACTTACCACTATATGCTTAGGCCAATAATTATACTATAGTTTGAAAACATGGGTCTTGCTTGAGAAGCCTGCTGGCTTTTCATTGGATAATTGATTCTTATTGAGTGGGCGTGATCGAATTTTGTAGTAGTCAAAAGCTTTTCCATATTATGATTTCTGACTTGCTTTTGCAATTTTATTTATTTATTTATTTATATTTGGGTGGACGTGCTTTGGAAATTTAGTAAGTATAGATGGTAATATTATTGAAGTATGTAATGTAAGGTCCCATAAGATAATTAAGTAGCGGATTAATCAATAGAGTTTTCATTATTATGGTGATTAATATCTTTATCCAAGTATAATTATTTTCTGATGATGCCAACGACACATATTGGGTTAGTTTGAGACTTTAAGTTCTTTCATTTGAATTTATTTATAGTCGTGTTTTCTTGAATAGAAGATCAAGAAAAAATGTTTGAATGATATGCATTTTTTTATTATTATATTTTGTTAATGATATATATGTCCACAATCGAACTTGATAGCACCAATATCATATGCACATTCTAATTTTTCTGGGATTTATTAATTAAATTTTAATTTAATTATAACGAAGTTCTATAAAGAAAATAATTATAATTTTAAAATTTATATTTAAATTTATAAAGAAAATAATTTAAAATATAAATTATTAAAATAATATATACTGTTCTAATTAATCGGTTCACTAGTGAAGCAAAAAAAAGATTAATCGTTCACTATGAATTTAAAAATGGTATAGTGCAAAATGTGCAATTGAATACTTCTCTACTAGCTAGCAGTAGGGGTGGGAATAGACAAGGCTACCCGACAGAGGCCTATGACTTAGGCTACTGAAGGCCAGGCCAGGCAAGACTTTTTTTATAAACAGGCTAGGCTAGGGGTGATATCGAGTCGACTCGAGTATCATGGTACTTGAGCTTGAGCTTGACAACATATATTCAAGTTCGAGCTCGAGTTCGAGTATCATCAAGTCGAGTTCGAGCTCGAGTATCATCGAGTTCGAGTTTAAGTTCGAGTAGTTGGCGTGTTCTTTTTTTGCTAAGCTCGAGCTTGAATTTGTAGCTTAAGTATGATTTTCTTTTATTTTTCTTAATATTTGATTTTGAATTTTTAACCATAACCTAAAAGACACAACTTAATTTGATATTTGAATACTGTGTTGATTATCGTACAACTAAAGATAGAACTAAAATTTTTTAAAAATAGTTTTTAATTTTTTAGAATGACTATTTTTCCTTGTTTAGATATTTTAAATAAGTGATATATTTTTTCTAATAGAAAATAGAGTGAAGTGTGAGGGAAAGTATGAAACGAAGATTAATTAAAATGTGTGTTAATGGTGTTATCGAGTCGAGTCGAGCTCAAATACTTGAGTCGAGTTCGAGTTGAGCTTGACTTGATGCGAGTTCGAGCAGGAGTCGAGTAGCGATAGTCGAGTACGAGTCGAGTTTTTTTCGAACCGAGTCCCGAGTTAGCACTGCTCGTTAATCACCCCTAGGCTTAGGTTAATTTAAAAGCCTATTTCGTTAAATAGGCCTAGGCCAGGCTTAATTAAAGGCCTTTTAGGCCCAACAGACCGGCCTATTTATCATATTATTATTCTATATATGTTTATTACATGGGAATACCTCGTATTATTAGTATTATATACTTCCTCCGTTTTTTTTTTGTTAGCTACATTGGAAGTCTTGCCACTATTAATTGAACTACTTTGATTTCAATTTTTCTCATAGCTATACAAGTTAAAATATAGTCAAGTGTGATCTTATTAGATTCGTCTCGTCATGTAGTTTTTAAATATGAAACTTATAGAATTTTCACTTTTACCGAACTTGAGTTATTAACGGTTTAAAATGTAAATTGGACTGCGTGCGATGTGGGTCCGTAGCAAACAAATAAAAACGGAGGAAGTATTATGTTTATTACATGGGATTATTTTAAATATTAATGAGTTTTTTCTCGTATATAAATAGTTTTGGATGAAAACTTGTCCATGTGAACAAATCATGTCTTCCAAGTTCCAACCTTATGATTATATCAGGATATATATAAACAAAATTAAAATTATTTTTAAAATAGGCTTAATCAGACTTTTAAAAGGCTTAAAATTTGGCCTTTTTAGATAAATAGACCAGGCTTATGCCTATAATATAGGTCTATCAAAGATAATAGGCCAAGCTCGAGCCTATGAAAATCAACGCAGGACCAGACTGTACAAGCCTAGGCCTAACACGACATAGCCAATTTCCACCCTTAGCCAGCAGGCATTAAATTTCAAAGAAAATTCTCGTGTCCGTATCTCGCTGCATGGAGTGGTGGTCCAGGAGACACGTGGCACGGTCGGCAAAGAATGGGTTACGGATCGCCGCGTACTCGACGACGCGCGGGCGCGGCTTCTTTCACAAAATATTTCTTGGTCCCACAATTATCTCATGATCTCAATTGTTTTTTTATATCTTCACGGGGTCCTAGCAAAAATTAATATTTTATTCTTAAAGTTTTAAAATTCATTAAAATAGTACTTTTTCGTTTGAATTGAAAAATTGATCCCTAAATTTGATGTTTTTTTCAATTTGGTCATTTGGGCATAATAAATCAAATTAATATCTAATAAAAAATAATTAAATTAATTATATTGGTTGTATAATCTTTAATTAAATGGGTCAACCCACCAATACATTTATCAAAACTCATTTTATTAAAAAATACCCCTCTGTCACATTTAAGATGTCTTGTTTCATTTCTGCACACAATCCAATGCACTTTTTCAATCGTTAATATCTCAAAATATATACAACAAAAAATTATTTAAATATATATTATAAAACTATATGATTATACGATTATAACAAGATACAACTCGACTATTTTTTTCAATAATATACTTGGAATAATATTGAGTCAAAGTTAAACAATAAACAATGACAAAAAGTCAAACCATACATCTTGCCTGGGACGGAGGGAGTACTATTTTATTTAAATAAAATTACCTTCTATTGAAAACTAATTTTATTCAAACAAAATAATCATTTATCAAAAATTCATTTTATTCAAACAAAATTAAGGGTTATGAGTTGACCTATTTAATTAAGGGTTGTGTCACTCATATTAATGAATATTAATTAAATTTATTATGTCAAAAGAATTAAATTGGAGAAAAAAATCAAACCTAGAGAACTAATTTTTCAATTGAAATAAAAAGGACTATTTTAATAAATTTTGAAACTGACCAATTTATTAATTTTTCCGAAGTTCTAGGACCACTCCCCCTTAAAATCTTTACCATTCATTTTGCTGGATCATTACTCCAAAGCCCATTAAAAAAACACACTAAGTAATCCATAGAAAAAAGTTGGGGATAAAATAACTAAAAAGTACATTTACAGTGAAACATGGAGTATAAAATGCCTTATACTTCCTCCGCCTCAATGAGATTGTTACTTAATTTTTTCTCATTATTCCATGTTTAAGTTTGATTATTTTTTTTATATTATTATTATAGTTATGTAATAAAAAAATATAGTCAAGTAAGATCTTATTAGATTCATTTAATCTTGTAGTTTAAGAATGCCAATTTTTTTTATAATTTTTTTATTAAACACAATTTAAGTATTAAGCGTTAAAAATTGTGTATCGGTATACTTGTCCGATGAGTCCGCAATAATTATAACGAGACGGACACAGTAGTAACACTGTTTTGAAATGGAAAGAATGTGTTTTTTTTTTTAAAAAAAAAACTATACTACTCCTATTAGATAAATCTAATAAAATTTCATTTGCTTATTTTTATTATTTTGTAATTTTAACATTATGAAAATACTTGTAATAAATTAAGGCTGAGGAGTAATAGAAAAGTAGTACTACATGTGATAAATATCCTAGAAATTAGGTTTTAGTTGGGCGAAGTACCTTCTTTCAAAAGCTAGTTTAATTTGTAGTCGGCATCGTTCTTTAGGTGGGCATTACTGTGCAATTTGCTTCCCAGCAAATTACTGTATATATAGTGTATAGTATATACTATGCACATTAGTCATTACCGGTGAGTGCTGCTTTAATTTCTTCTCAATTTTTTTTCTCTGTCAAATTAAGACATTTAAGCATTAAATACAAGTATTTGTAACATGTGGCCTTTTATTGCTGTCGCCTATCTATGCACTGAACATTATTGTCAATTAATAAGAGTATTTGTCAAGAGTTTGCGAATAAGGGCGTTTGGCTTTTGAAGGTTTAGAAAACTGGAATTTGTTAATATTTTTATTCATTTTCTCGTTAAGGAATAATGAATAAATTAATTAAAATATTTTAAAATCCTACCGTGAAGGGTGGGTGCATGTATTGTAGATTCGTGGTAATGTTTTTTGTAATCAATCATATTAACAAACTGACATCCAGAAATATTATTGGGCCTTGCCAGTGGAATGTAAATTATGGGGCCGTTTGTCGAATGGGCCCAATTCATTTTTGCAGTAATGGAACCAATCATCCACATGAGTCACACAAATCGAACAGGGGGACATGCGTCCACAATAATAGCTCAGAAAATTGGAAAAAAAGGTAAAAACGTCCTTTATCTTTCCAAAAATTTCAAATCCGTCCTTTTTCTATTTTATTACCGATTTAGTCCGCTACAAATGCTAATTATGTTCAAATCAGTCCTTTTTTCACTAATTATATTCTAATTGTTGACGTGGCAAGGGTTTTAATTTAAACCTGACACGTGTGCATAATATTAGTCCTTTTTCTTTTATCTTTTGCCAATTCAGTCCTAAATTTTTATTTTGTTCTATTTAGTCCTCTACCCCAATCACTCATTTTTATATTAATTGGCCTCAAACCTTTCAAATTATTTCATTTTAGGCCCAGAACCTTAAATTTTTTATTATTACTAATACATTTATCAAATAAATGCCCAACATACTTCCGTAAATAAAATTAAATACCAAACCTCATACATTGGGTTTGACCGCCTTGTTACCGGGTTTTTGAAGTTCCGAATTTTACGGACTTTCTCTAACCACCCGACCGTAACGATGGTTCATTGGTTCTGGTTTCCTTCAGCAACAATCAGCACAATCATACTTTGTGGACAATAAAATTCAGGCTATTTTTTTAATATTTTTAATAATATTAATATTTTTCAATAAAACCAAGGCTTCCTGTATCCATAACCTTCCAAAAATTCAAGTTAAATCATTTACTTTTAAATATTGCTACATCATAAGGTAGGACGCAAAGTAAGATTCTGTTGATTGTTACTGAAGGAAACCAAAACCAATGAACAATCGGTTGCGGTCGAGTGGTTATTAGAGAGAGTCCGTAAAATTCCGGTACTTGAAAGACCCGATAACAAAGCCGTCGAACCCAATATATGAGGTTTGGTGTTTAATTTTATTTATGGAAGTATGTTGTGCATTTATTTGATAAATGGATTAGTAATAATAAAAAAATTAAGGTTCTGGGCCTAAAATGAAATAATTTGAAAGGTTTGAGGCCAATTAATATAAAAATGAGTGATTGGGGTAGAGGACTAAATAGAACAAAATAAACGTTTAGGACTGAATTGACAAAAGATAAAAGAAAAAGGACTAATATTATGCACACGTGTCAGGTTTAAATTAAAACCCTTGCCACGTCAGCAATTAGAATATAATTAGTGAAAAAAGGACTGATTTGAACATAATTAGCATTTGTAGCGGACTAAATCGGTAATAAAATAGAAAAAGGACGGATTTAAAATTTTTGGAAAGATAAAGGACGTTTTTACCTTTTTTTCCTCAGAAAATTAGTGGGAGCTGCAGTGCACTATTCATCAACACCCAAACCGCATGCTAATTAAATAATAAGGTTAAATGTAAATTACATTAATAGAAAAATATAAGTTGTACTTCCTCCGTTTTTAAAAGATAGCTACGGACCCACTCAGCACGCAGTCCAATGCACATTTTAAACTATTAATAATTCAAATTCGGTACATGTAAAAATTCTAAAAGTTGTATATTTAAAATCTACAAGACGAGACGAATATAACAAGATCACACTTAGCCATATTTTAACTTGTATAACCATGAGAAAACTTTAAGTCAAAGTATATAAGTGAACAGTACCCATGAGTCAACAGTAGCTAACAAAAAAACGGAGGGAGTAAAATTTTGGAATCTAGAACTTTTTAAAAATTACTTATACACTATACACAATTTGACTATTTTATTGAAATTGGTCCACAATGGCCCATTGTGATTTGCAACCCCAATATGTTGGGCTTTATCCGTTGTTATAGGGCTTAAATCCAATGAGCCAGAGAACGGATTGAAGGCCGTGACCAACTCTATAAATTGGTCTCTCCCTCCATTCTTTTTCCCACAAAACCCACTCAAACTCAATCGACGCTCACAATCCTTGTACCATCATCTTCCCTTACAATTACCTTATTCGCAGATTTCAGCCATCATAATCATACGCTATTAGTGGTTCTATTGACCCGAGAGTTCTTTATATGAGAAAATTTTTCTTTTGAGTGAAACTCGGAACGATGAAAGTTTCAATTCGATAAATCGCACTAGGAAGGAGAGGGGGGTTGGATTGTTAGTTTATATAGGGTTTTGGATTTTTTTTTTTTTTTTTTTTTTTTTTTTTGTCGGGACATTTTCTTTCCTTAATGGCCAACGATGCTGAAGAAATTAATTCCGAATCTCCTTCAGGTAGTTCAATGTTGTAATTGGGTGTGCTTTCTTGATTCTTGATTTTGTCCAGCTCGATGGTTTGTGTTTCTTGTTCGACTTTTTGAGTTAATTTTCTGTTTTCTTGGTTGATTGATTTGAAGAAGACAGAGTGGACAAGTATAATGCTGAAGCAGCGGAAATTCTTGTCAATGAGGCCCAGGTATTGTTTTCTTGAACGCGAAGCCGTGATAATTTGATTAAGGGTCGGCTATCTACACAAGCCAATTTACTATGCACGCAACATTTACCACATAAAATGTTTAAAGAAGCCCACATTTTTATTTTCAAACCCGAAAAAACCATAAGTTCCTAAATTACTTCGTAACCATATTCAACCCAACATGCTCCATACACACCATTCTCCACCCACACACCACATAACCCGTAAACAACTCAGTCGAGCAGTTTCACCACCGGAGAAGGAGCCTGTTCCCGCCCACACAAAGAAGCCAACCGGAGAAGAGGAGTTGTATTTCTTAGTGTTTGGAAAGCATATTAAGTTTGGAAGATGAGGTTTCTGCTGCCAAAATGTTCGAACCTGGTTTGTGGACCATTGGGATGATATTCGGAAGAAAAAAAAAAATATGAACTTGATGTTCGAAAAAAATTCTAACGACATGGAGTTGTTCTAATTTATTTTCTGAGTTTTTTTTTTTTTTTTCCTAACAATAGGAAGTTAGAATTTTTTTAGAACATACATTGTATGTTCAACATGAGCTCGGAACATCACTTGTGGATAAATAAATTTCATAGCATTTAAACTGCTTACCATGTCGTTGGATCAAGACTTTTTGTCCGCCATTGTGCGTATTTTGTGTTCTACATAACTTTGAGCTAGATTTCCATGTATTTTATGGTGTATGCGTGGTGGTTTGAGAGTTTAGGGTTTACTGTGGTTTTCTTAACGGTGGTCCGGAGAGAGGAGGAGGGAGATGCGGTGTGATGAAAGCGTGGGTGGACATAGGTAGTTCTTGGGGATAGTGTCTGGTTAGTATGTTTATGGCATGTGTGTAGAATTTTAGTTTTTTGTTTAATATCAGTAAGGGTAATTTGTTAAAACCCAAAAAGGTGTAGTTTGTGGATAGCAAATAGGCTTTTGCAGATAGCCAGTTTCTTTGATTAATTTCACAGCCCCTTTTCCTGTTTCTTGAATGTGACTTCAGACAATCTAATCACCTCGCAGACCCCTCCTTGTAACTTTTGATAATGCCATTGCTTGTGTTTCCTGTTTCAGCGTTTGCCTTTGTCGGATGCAGTGCCAGTATATGAACAACTTTTGAGCACATTCCCCACTTCGGTACTGTCCTTCACTCTTTGTGTGTGCTTAGCTTTTTTTGACCTTTTAGCTGCTGCTGACAACATTTTTAGCTTTTTGTAGGCGAAATATTGGAAGCAGTATGTGGAAGCATACATGGCTGTAAACAATGATGAAGCAACAAGACAAGTATTTAGCCGATGCCTTCTTAGTTGCCTGCAAGTTCCTCTTTGGTATAATCCGAATGTTATTTTCCCTCTTCTAATCTCATTTTATCCTTTGGATGGATTTGATGTATGTAACATTTTAATGGAAATCTTATCAAGTTTCTACCATCTGTATTGGTGTTTGGTTGAAATCTTCCTTTGCTTCCACTTCTTTAATTACAGGCGCTGTTACATCCGCTTCATTAGGAAGGTTAATGATAAGAAGGGAATAGAGGGTCAGGAAGAGACTAAAAAGGCTTTTGAATTTATGCTTAATTATGTTGGTGAGTTTTAACTATATAGCAGTATTTCTAAAATGACTCTCTCTCATACACAAAGAGGGCTTTTGATATGTTTTTATATGTTAGTGTTGAATAAGGGTTCATTTGGTTGCACCATTTCTCTGATATATTTGAGCTGTTTCTTTTCTGCCTATCAATACTTGGGTGTAAACTGATGGGGTATTTTGTTTTCAGAAGTTGCATGAATATTGAACTGATGTTCTTGTCCATTATCAATATCAGCATTGAGAAGTCCTATCTGGTGTAAATTTCTGACCTACAATATTAAAACAGCCAGGGAACTAACAAATTTTTTGTTTGGCTACAATGAAAATTATTGTTATTTTTTAGATTTCCATCATTTGAAGAGATAAAACCGATCAATTTAGTCAAAAAATTTAATTGGAACGATTAGTTTGATTCTGTGGTTATAAAAAAGCTTGATGGGGTCAAGTATGTTGTTGTCCCCCCAACCAAAAGAAGAAAGGAAAAGCTTGTGCTTGAATCTCAATAGCATTCACTTTTCGCTGTGTTCCATGTATAAACTAATCCTGTCCATGGTTCCTAACAGGAGCTGATATATCCGCTGGCCCTGTGTGGATGGAGTACATTGCATATTTAAAATCCCTGCCGGTTTGTTGACTTTAATTGTGTTACTTATGCTCAAAATATTTGTTAGATACTTTGGAAGTATTGTTCCTTTTATGATTTTATAAGATTATCAAACAGGCCCAATCCACTCTGGAAGAATCACAACGAATGACCACCATAAGGAAGACGTACCAGAGGGCTATTGTTATGCCAACTCACCATGTGGAACAACTTTGGAGGGACTATGAAAATTTTGAGAATTCTGTTAGCCGTGCCTTGGTAGGATTCTATCTAATTACCCGTTACATGGGTTCTGTCGCATGTTCATTTTGAAGTCCCAAATGTAACAATCAAATGAAGGAGTATTCATAAGAGAGCAGTAATGTACTGTTGTTCAGTAATGATACCATTTTATTTTTATTTTTTGAATTTTTTTAAAATTATTTTCTTTTAAAAAAATCTCACATGAGAAGGACTTTTTGTTTGTTTTCTTTATTTCCACAATATATGGGATCTGTGTTGCTGGTAATAATGTGGGGTACTAATCTGATTGTTCAAGTATCTTGTAGGCAAAAGGATTGTTGGCTGAATATCAACCAAAATATAACAGTGCAAGGGCTGTTTACAGGGAGCGCAAGAATTATTTTGATGAAATTGATTGGAATATGCTTGCTGTTCCTCCATCTGGTTCAGCAAAGGTATTTCTTTCCACAACCTTTTATGTATTTATTATTCTATATTTTATTTTTATTCTATGTTTGTTATGGAAAAATTATGGGTACATATATGATATTTTATACTTGGAATATAAATCTATATTCATATGTTGAAAATGAATGAATGTTGTCTTCCTTGTATTGGTTGAATCAACTATTAGATTAGAGCTTAATTTCCCTTGCAATGCTAACATGATCCCCATATTATTTGTTCCATTCTTTCTAATATGTTCAGTTAGGTTTGAAATTAGTAAACTGGAATTTCTTTCTTTAGTAATGGAAAAAACAATTGGTCTCCTTGAATGCTTGATATATTATTTGATGGAAAAAATGTGGTTCATTTTACAGGAGGAAGCGCAATGGATGGCATGGAGAAAATTATTATGCTTTGAGAAGTGGGCATCCTCCATTTTTTATGTTCAATTAAAGCTTTTTCTGCTGTGTTGATACTGAACACATCACTTCAATTGCATGCATCACATTAGTGTAGTGAGGATGCTCCATTTTTTGCTAGATGCATAGTGCTTGACCAATTGGTTTTCTGTGTTAGAGAAATGTGTGACAATTTAGTTACTAGATCTGTTTTTTCAATAGAGCAGTGCCCTTAGGAAATCTTCTACCATGCTCATGGGTTTTTGACTAGTAATTCGTATTCTTACAGAGGCAACCCACAGCGAATCGACAATGCTTCTGCTAACAAACGAATTGCATTTGCTTATGAGCAGGTAGTGAAGGAATTACTTTCAAGTTACTTATAGTTTTGTGCATGTTATTACAATATTCTTGCTTGTTAATATTCGTCATTATATCCCATATGTGTTCTTCATCTTGTCCTATGCCGCCCAATCTTTCTCCTATGATTTCTAGTTTGTATATCTAGTATTTCAACACTGTATTTCTTGCAATAGTAGCCGAAGGATGTTTAATTTGTGATGCAAACTTCATCAGAAGCTATAGAATGATGTTGGATGTGCTAATGCGCAATTGGACCACCAGCTAACATGACACCTGATGCTGCAGAAGAAGTGTTTTTTTGTCCATGCCTGTATTATGTCTGCTAGGAGATTTAGAAGATTTAAGAATAATTATGAGATTTTATTATGATCTGTTTCCTCATTTCTTAGGTTAGATCCGTTTCTTTGTTATATAGATTTGATTAGATTTTACTTTTAGTTTAATTTTTGTATTGGTCCTCTATAAAGTGAGTGCTCAGGGAAATACATTCAAAATTTCTTCAATATCTATTGTGTGTTCGTGCAGTGGCATATGCTCAATTGGCTTTTGCAAGCATGCAAAAGGTAGATACAGGAGATCTCTGCTTTCTGCAAATGCCACTATAAATGCCTAAAGTAACTAGGCTACATGTGCATTGTAATGACAGTTTGGTCAATTTGTTATATTTGCAATTACGGGTGTAAACAGGGCGAGTATGGGTGGGGCAAGCCATCTGTTCTCCCTTCCCTGCTGGGTACCCTTGAGTGAATGCCTTTCCCATCCCTAATTGCAAACCTGTTTGTCCTTTTTTGGATGGTTGATCTTTACATTTTACATCATTTCTGACTCCCTGAAGAAAAAAAAAAGTTTGTGCGAAGGGTGAACAGAGAGGAGAACTTGATCAATTTGTTGCTTTCATACCAGTGTCTCATGTACTTGTACCATTATCCCGATATATGGTATGAATATGCCATGTGGCAAGCAAAAAGTGGTTCCAGAGACTCTGCAATTAAGGTTTTCCAGCGCGCATTGAAGGCTCTTCCTGGTATTTATCTCTATTTTGAAGAATTTGTCTATGCAAGATTGGTTTTTTAGAATGTCTTCATTATGTGAACAATAAATGGTTTATCGGTGCCACTTTTACAAAGTTGCTAAAGCTTGTCCTATTTTTATTTTATATCTTATTTTCTTTCTACTTGTTTGGTATTGTAACTAGTTAATTAATGCTTTTATGGTAGAGTCGGAAATGCTGAAGTATGCATTTGCTGAGCTAGAGGAATCTCATGGAGCACCTCAGGTTCAAATTTTGACCCCAGGTACTTTGGGCGGACATCTCTGATTTCAGTATTTAGTTATTTTCATTATGTTCATTCAGGCTGCAAAAAGAGTATATGAAGGCCTCCTCGGGGATGGTGTGAATGCAACAGCTCTTTCACACATCCAGGTAATATATGTCATGGTTATTTGGAATTGAATTTTTTTTTTTTGAGTCCAGGAACCAATTTTTAGGCTGTCCTAGCCTTCTTACAACAAAACCGAAAGATAGATCATAGATCGTAGATGTGTAAGTTCTGTCCTATTTTGTAATTTGGTGAAACATTTCTATCTGGAATCCAGAAATATGATATTACATTCTTAGTGCACATTTTAGAATTTAAAAGTATTACGCAAGTTTGTAGTGCTGTGGATTTCAATGATTATTCTTTTCTTTTTAATCATTTCCTTGGAAAGTGTGCAACTTTTGTTCAGTTTTAATTTCGGTTGAAGGGCTCACGATAAAAGACTTATGAAGAAATATTCTAGCTTCCTGAAGGAAAAGTTCATTGAATGAGATTTCAAGGGGCTGTTCTAATTATGTTTGAATATGAGACCTGAATTTCTGCTGTTAGTTCCACATCCTAAAGTGTGTGTGTGTTTTTTTTTTTTTTTTTTTTTTTTTTTTTTTTTTTTTTTTGTATTAGCTTGTGCTTCTTGTTGTATCTTTTATGGTGATTCATTGCCTGCAAACTTCATTATGGTCAAGTATTTGCGGCATAGTTTTATATTTAGTTTGTTTGGAAGCATAAAGATAATGCTCACTGTTTACTCGCTTCTTGTTGTTCTCTCTCCCAGTTCATGCGATTTCTGAGAAGAACTGAAGGAGTTGAAGCAGCTCGCAAATACTTTCTAGATGCACGCAAATCTCCAAAATGCACATACCATGTATACGTTGCATATGCAATGATGGCCTTTTGTCTAGATAAGGATGTTAAGGTGATTGTAAATTTTGCTTGCTTAAGTACTGTGTCTTGGTATTTGGTAAGTTAAATATATATGGTGGTGACATGTGGTATGGCTTCTGAGAGATGCTATGCATAGATGATTCTAAACCCAGAATATTTTTGTTTCTCATCTTTATACATAAGTTGGATTTTATCTCTTTGTTGAGTCACTGCATCAAATCTCTTACTTGCAGTATTAATGGACACTTCTTTCCTAACATACTATGATACTAACACATGGCATTGATGCCATGCTTGTTTAATTAAGGTAGCTTTGAGACTTGTTGATCATTCATTTTTGTTGCCTTTTTAATCTATTTGCAGCTTGCACACAACATATTTGAAGCAGGTCTGAAACGATTTATGCATGAACCCAGTTACATCCTTGAGTGAGTTTCTTGCATTATTTCTTCTGATGGCATTTTTTTTTGAATTGTTCTACAAATTAATATGGTTGCAGGAAGTTTCTAAATGTTTTGAAAAACTACTCATCTTCTGATGTGAGGCTTTTGAGACTAAACTTAAAACTAGACTATGTACCTCCATCGATAAGCAAACAGTTTTGTTGTGTAATGTGGCCTTGTCCCCAATGAAATGTTTGGGGAAAACCTTAAAGACGCCAATTAAGCAATTCATCCATTATTAGAGCTTTGTGTACATGCTTGTTGGCACATTGGAGGACTTGTGGTGATAGGGGCTCCAACTATCTATGCCTGTTTTCATTTCTGGTTAATTTTTTTGAATATTTGTTGTTCATATATGGGGAATGCATATAGGAGTCTGCACAAATAATACTCATAAATTCTGAAATCAACTTGTTTCTATTGTAGGTATGCTGATTTTTTGTGTCGTTTGAACGATGATAGAAATATTCGTGCTTTGTTTGAGCGAGCACTGAGCTCTCTTCCACCAAATAAATCAGTTGAGGTGTGTGGCATTCTATTGTGTTTTATACCATCCAAAAGAGGTTAATGTTCATCATAGTCATAACCAAAAGAAACGGAAAGGGTCTCTAAGGCTTTAAATTTAAAATTATGGAATGTTTTTAGTTGCCCTGAATTATGGCAATGAGGCTGTCTGTGTATCAAACTATCAATCAGTGGATGGGGAGTATTTCCTGGAATTAGTTTATAAGTGATAGTTTGGTAGTAGTACTTATTTTGCAAACTTGTACTTTTTGCCTTACATCTAGTCTCTAGACTTGTGGAATATGTATAAAAACCAAGTATTTACTATGTCGTAGGTTTGGAAAAGATTTGCTCAATTTGAACAGACCTATGGAGATCTTTCCAGCATGCTAAAGGTAAATTCCTATGTTCCCTATTCTTCTGTGAAAATGATAAAATTTCTTTGCTTGGATTAGTTGATATTACAAAGTGCTTTATTTCAGTTGCACAAAATACTTTGAAATTTGACGCCAACTGAGGACTTCTGATTACCTTTTATGGAAGTATTTTTGTGGTTCACCAATATTATTGTATGTGTATTCTAGGCTAATCTTTTGCACACAATATACTGTGGTCCAAATGTTCATGTGTGCTGTTATGATAGGTTGACCAAAGGAGGAAAGAAGCTTTATGTCGAATGGGTGAGAATGGAGAATCAACTTTGGAAGAGTCTCTGCAAGATGTTATATCACGATATAGTTTTATGGATCTATGGCCTTGTTCGTCGAAGGACTTAGATAATTTAGCTCGACAAGAGGTACTTACCTCTAACCTGGGAACAAAAGAGAACACTTAATTTCATGCAATAGTGCCAGATTACATCTTAATATGAAATCAAAATAATCTGGATGTCATAATATATGGCTCTTTCTTTTAGTGGCTGTCTAGAAATGCCAACAAGAAGATTGATAATCCTGTTCCAGCTCATGGTGCTGGTTCTGCAGGTAAAATTTAATTTTACCCAGTTTCATGTTTCATCCTGGATCTTCTTTCGTTTTGTTTCTCTTTTTCTTTTTCTTTTTTCTTTTTTCTTTTTCTTTTTATCTTTTTATATTTATTATTTATTATTTTTATTTTTAGCTTTTATTTTATTTTATGGAGTTTTGCTTTTTACTGTTGTCGATGCAGATCGAAACATGTCTGGAGCAACAAGTTCTAGTGTCTCTGGAAAGATTGTTTTTCCAGATGTATCCAAAATGGTTATTTATAACCCCATTCAAAAGCCTGGTAATGCATATTTATACTTCCCTTCTATTTGGTAAAACCTATGCTCACTAATTGTTCTTTAGATTACTTGGGAGTAACAGGTATTGGTTTTCCATTACGTTAAATTGAGTTGTACATGCTCTTTCAAACTATGATTTGGAAATTTTTAAAATTTGATGGCCAGAGGCTTTGGCTAGTTTTTCTCCATTCTGGGCAAACATGTTTTGGCTTCTTGGGGGAAATGCATTTTTACTTTGATGGAGACTTGTTAACTTCAAATTTCAGTATGATTTTAACTATAGAGGGCAGCCTTCAGTTTCAGCTGGGTTATATAACTGAAGTTCTGTTTCTAAGCATTATCTTTTCTTCTTGCATGATTTAATTTTGTTGGTAAATGGTAAATAGCATGATTCGATTAGTTTTGTGATTTGCTACTGGATTAGGTGATTGTTTTCTTGTTTAGCCGATTAACATAAGATGAATTTGTGATAACAGAAACAAGATACAACTCTTCTGTTTTCATTTTTTTATTTTTACAAAGATTGTGTGAGCCACATTATTTGAGGATTCTGTTTGGTGAGGCTTCTGAATATGAACTTTTACAGGGCACCATGTCCCCCCTTCATTGTCGGGTGTTTCAAGTACTTTATCAAATGGAGTTACTGTAAGTGGTGGTGGCACCACAACTGCTATTAGTGATTTGTTGAAAACCTTACCACCACCATTGGCAAATTTTGCACAAAATTTGCCTGCTGTCGAAGGTGCATGTCTGAATCACTTTATTTTTAGCACTCTTGCAACGTTTTTCACTAAATAGTGTGTGCTTAGGTTAGTGATGTGTTTTTGCATGCTCTTAGACTGAATCATTCTGGATATAATGTGATAGGATATATTAACTTGTTGGACTTGAAAATTTAACTGATTTTGGCAAAATTTGAGAAATAAAATATGGTTGTTTTCATAGTATGGTATTGCGCTACCACATTTTCAGCTGAGATATAACAATGACAAATTTCGTGCGCTGAAAATTCTAGGTCCGTCTCCCGATGTTGATTTTGTGATATCCATATGTTTGCAAAGTAATATACCTACCGCAATTGGGAAATCTGGTGCATCTCAGCAGATGACGCAACCTGGGCATGCTCCAAGTACCAGTGACCTCTCTGGCTCGAGCAAATTTAAACAAACAAGGAACAGACCTGGAAAAAGAAAAGATTCAGATAGTACGTTATTTCTCTCTCTCTCTCTCTCTCTCTCTCTCTCTCTCGATCGATATTTATGCTGCACATTCACTGCTACCCAGATTGTCGAGATGGATACCTGCAGAAACTTCCATGATTTGTTACATGATATATTTCACACTTGATGAACTCAATGAGTGGGTGCTTGTTTTGAACAATTCTGAATAATAAATTATAATAGGAAACAGTGGATGCTAGGCTGGGTTGATTTTTGAGCTTGAGCTGCTTGGGCTTGAGAGGTCTGGTGATTGATAGAAATATGTTTAATAGTGTCAATCCTTCACTTTCTGATCCTTGCAATCATTCTTCTCAAAACCTCCCAAAACACAACCACAACATTACGTTTGAAGGATGATGAGTAGTCTGGAGTGTAGTATAAAGTCAGGAGAACGAGAGGATGAGAGGGTTTGGGAAGATTGGTTTGGTATTCTGGGACACATTCTGCTTTTTAGAGCGCCCATTATCTCTCTTAGGCCATGGCTACTAGTGTACCTCACTTTCATTTTTGACTAAAAAGATTGAATGAAAACCCAACATTCATTCCTATTTTTATTGGGTTCTTCTCCAAGGTATTGTTTATTTGCACACACCCTATTTTTGGCTTTATGGAGAAAATTCTAGTTTGATTCACCGATATTTGAAAAGTATAGTTTTCACGACATGAATTATAACTCCTCCCTGAAATTGATCTACATCGCCATTATTCTAGGACAAGATGATGATGACACTAGCACTGTACAAAGCCAACCACAGCCTAGAGATGCATTCAAGATACGCCAATTACAAAAGGCTCGTGCTACCAGTAGTTCCCGAACTGGAGGTTCCACATCATATGGGAGTGGATTCTCAGGTGATTTCTCCGGTAGCTCTAGTTAGTTGATTGTACTCTTTTATTCAGTTCATTTATGGAAAATGTTGTCTGTAATTTTTGTATCCTGTAGAAAATTATTTATTGAATAATGTTCTGGTCATACAGATTTGTTGTTACATGTGTTTTTTAATACTATAAATGTAACAATTCACAAACGAGCATATGTAACAAGTTTTATGAAGAGAGTACATTGTTATGCCTTGGTTCCACACTATTTTTCGTGTAGAGATGCTTTTCTGTTCCAGAATAAAGAATATTCCCCGGCACATTTGAATTCATTAATGTTTAATGTTTGTTTAAGAAAATTAGAATTTGGGACTTGTTTTTATCCAACAATAATTAGGGGTGAAGAAACATGTACTAAAGAAAGTCGTATTCTTTACCCGGCCCAGTGATTGATATCATCATACATTCAGTGTCTTCTACAGAATCTTAGTATAAATTAATCGAAAAATATCCCATCATTGCATTGGGTAAGCAATCCCTTGATGATGACCCTTTTTAAGTAGATATCAATTTATTACAATGAGGAGAAAGATGATAATCAACTCTCTACTTTACATAATGATGAAATTGCCGTGTTGCTTCCTCAGTAATGGGGATGTTTGTTTTGAAATATCCTTTTATTATTGTTGATGCAGTATTACAGAGAAATGAATGATTAGGGCAAAAATAAATGTTTTTATTAGGAGAAAGTCTACACAGTCATGGTATTTATTTTTATTTGTCTCCTGACTCTTCCGTCATGGAAAGGTCACTTTATTCTCACTACTCGATCATCACTTGCATATATATGTGTTCAGTTCAGATACGTATAAGAAGTATATATGGAGAGGCTTAAGATGGAGGGAGGGAGGACGTGGAAAATACTACTACAAGGGATCAATTAAGTTACAGTAATAGTAGTAGATGTAGTATTTATTTGAAAGGAGAGGTAGACGCGAAAGTATATTGTGGGTTAATTAGTAAGAGTGGTCGATGCAGAAGCTGGAAATGTGTCTGGATATATTGCAGGTGATGATTGATTTTGTGGCTGTGTTTCTTGAGGCTATTGAATCCCTTAGAGTTAAATTTTTATTTGGGCCATAACAAGGACTCAATTCCAGTTTTAGGCCATAACAAAACACAATTATGGATTTAGGCCATTATATGGCAGTTGGGCTGAATTCTAAGCCAATTCCTCCAATTCCAATGGGAACCGGGCCGCGTGTGTATAACGCATTGAGCTACTCACGCGCTGCCATTTTAGCGATCGGGACCGGGTTTTTTTGTGTTATCTCCCCCAACACATGCCCGATTCTCCCTCTCCCCATTTTAATTAGGGTTCACGGTAGTGCTTCCCCCAAAATTGGAAATTCCTGAATCTTTGAGAAAAGGGCGACAATGGCGACGTCGGATTCGATTTCGACTTGTGATACTTCTTATGGGCTTCCAAGAATTGACTGTCATTGTGGTCACTTTGCTCAACTGAAGACCAGTTAGAAAGCCCCAAATGCTGGACATCGATTCCACTGTTGCTCACAATGGCCGGTATCCTCTCGTTCGCAATGCCACATTTTGATTTTTGCAAGTTTCATTTGGATGCTGACAATGTCTTTGTTGAAGTTGATAGTCAGTATTCACTTGTTCGCTGAAATGGGCCAGAAATAAATATGATTTTCAAACATCATTGTAATTTTCTTGGTGGTACTGTAAATGGGACAGAAATTAATGTCTTTTTGTTCGTTGGAAGATTTGTGTTATTTCCAGGGCAGAATCATGTTAGGCATGTTAACAGGTATTTAGATGTGCTTGAGTGTTCGAATGTGTTCATATTTACCCTTTGATCGAATTTTTATTGAGTGTTGGAATATGTTGGAAATTTTTGTTGGTCACAGCTAATTTGAAGGGTTTATGATGTGGTATTGTTAATTGATTATTTCTAAATTATTGTTGGAATTTATTATTGATTACAACAAATTTGAAGATAATTTATGGTGGCAATATAGTGGCTACCCTCAATCACAAGGGATACGAATTGGATGGAGTCTGGAGGCAGACATTTGGAGGATTAATTAATATTCTGATGTTTAGAGTGTTTGGTAGTTTGTGGATATGCCTTTTACACTGGAAGGTCTATTTGTCTGAGTTTTCTTTGTTGCAGCTGTTCATAGCTTGTTAGTTGTAGTTGTATCTAAATTTTGTGTCTGAGTTTTCTCTCAGATGTTCTTAGTTTGTGAATTGTAGTTGTATCTAAGTTGTTTTTTAGGATGAATACATCAAACATCGATGTTTAGGGTTAAAACTTTCTACAGAATTTATTATCCGTTACCCTTGTTGTTTTTAGGAAGGTGGTTGTAGACTATTTCAGTGGGCGGAGCCGGCTCTGTGCAGTAGAGCTCAAGACTTGATCCGTGGATTGCTGAGAAAGTTCAATCACTAGAAGATAGGAGTGCAGCGATGGAGAAGGGGATGGAACACATTGAGGCCAAAAACCGAAGTTTGAAGAAGGAGAACAGAAGGCTGTATATGGTTCTCTATGTTTGTGTTGTTTTTTTAGGTGGTATGATGATGGCTCTATTTGGTCAGTGTGCATGTGGCAATATTAAACTGAATCAACTTAATGTATTGTGTATATTGGAACAAGTATGTGTAATGGAAGTGCTTTTGTTATGGCATTTTGTTTGAATTGTGAAACAGTCAATGTAGTTTTTCATTTGCTTAATACTGTATGATTTAAGGAAAGATGTAAAGAAAATTATTGAATATGAAATATGTAATCCCTGAAAATATTCAGAATATTGAATGAAATGTTCAACAATAAAATATTATATATTTCACGATTATGCATTACTGCATAATCATCGATTTAGCCTATGCCAAAAACATTAAACAATGAATATTGGGGCCACTGCCCTCTGTAACCTGCATCTATTTTGCAAGATTATTTGAATTTCTTTACTTCTTGACCCTCTCAGGAACCCCAGGCACTACTTACCTTTGGCAGTTTCCGGATAAAGCCAACACAACCAATGGTAGCTAAAATTGTTTCTCTTATAATTTACAAAAGATCAATTCTGTATACAACATAACACACTTCTACCGAAGTCCCCAATTTGACTAATAAACGACATAACACACTCAACCAACGAAGGCAATATCATTTTAAGTCCATTTCTGCCTTATTTCCTAAAATTAAATTCAGAGGAGATACAAAAAACTGCATAGTTCAAGTGCATTAATCTAAAATAAATATGCTGAAAGTGCATTCACCCCAACAAAGTTTACAAAAGTTGGCATCCACCATAATTAACATAGAAGCAAGTACCTAGTTCCAACATAACAGTGAATTGGACTACAAAATGGCTGCAGCAGCCATACACCTAAATGAGAGAGTGCTTAGTTCAACATATCTAGTTAAAAAAATGTCACAAAAGCAACACATCACTTGCTTCCACCAACTAGCTAAGTTGGAGGAATAACATGGGTGGGTGGTCCCTTCTTCCCAAGTGAGAACTTTGGTGCTCTCCAAGAACCGCCACTATATGCTTGACGTTGTTTGGCTTTCAAAGGTCCCAATATAGACATTTGTTGATTCAAGGATGGCCCAGGAACCATAGGAGGGGCAGCAACAACTGTTTCTTGAGTTATTACAGGTTCCTCATCACCTTGTTCTTGAGCGTAATCAGGTGGACTAGCAACATGCCAAATAGTAGACTGCAGGTTGTGGAAATTAAGTCGAATAACCCTACAAGAATGAATCAATGTACAAGCAAAAACTGAAAAATATTGTATCACCTGATTCACTTATCCACCCTCATTAGCAGATCCAGCCACAGAAGTGTTAAAATAGACAGCAGCAACAACACTCTTTGTTTGTCTCCTGGGCTGTTTGGAAATTTAATAACAAGTATCTTAGCTCAATGACACAGCAAATTACAACATAATATGAGATCAACTTAATTGAAATTATAGGGAAAATTACAGTAGGTGCAGCAGAAATAGTGGAAGAAGATCCAACCCCAACCCCAAAAAACACTGTGGATAACTTTATAGCTGTCGGCAATAATCCCATCCAATAAATTACTTTCATTCTCGGTCCTATCTTGAACATTATGAAAAGCAGTAAGATTCTTCCCAAACCCTAGCCATAGATTCGTTTTCCATGTGGAAAGAAAAACGACATTCGAGTTCGGGACCACGCAGTTTTTACCATTCAAAAGCTATTTAAGGTGAAGGCTTTTGTTTGTATAGAAAGGTCTAAATTACTCCGTAAGCATTTACATTCAAAATTGTACTTACAGAAAGGTGGAGGCACCAATCCCTTTTGTTATCGGCATGCCGCCCGCCGATACCCATTAAGTTTTCTGGTATACGCTACTCCTGGATTCGCAATATTCGCGTCCCTCTCATATTCGCAATTTTCGGTTCCCTTTTGTTGGCTCGGATAAGATTTCGATTTAGGGTTAAGTTTTCCCCCAAATCCTGTGTTCTCTTGGACATCAATGGGAATTCGGTAAAACACGCTTTTGTTTATTCCACACTTTCGCAATTGTGATGCACGCGGCCCGGTTCCCACTGAAATTGGAGGAATTGGCTTAGAATTCAGCCCAACTGCCATATAATGGCCTAAATTCATAATTATGTTTTGTTATGGCCTAAAATCGGAATTGGCTACTTATTATGGCCCAAATAAAAATTTAACTCACAAACAACAATCATTCTGCTTCTGCCCTCCTCCTAGTCCCCACTTCTTCTTCTTCTTCTTCTTCTTCTTCTTCTTCTTCTTCTTACAATCCTTATTATTACAACCCTCCAAACCATCCTCGGAGTCATCGAAGCCATAATGCTGCTGCTGCTGCTTCATCAAGAACTACTGTTTCTCCCGACCCCACCTATATTCTTCCATATGTGGGTTTTTTCCCTTAATTAATTAGAATTCTTCATTAGTTCATTTCATCATATATAATACTATGTATGTGCACATCCATATTACCATGTGTGTGGCTCGGCGGCTCTCATCTGTACTGCACTTCATATTTACTAGTATGAATTTTGTAACCCAATATTCCAGCTATTGTTTTTATTTCATTTTACTTTCTCAGACTCATCAATAAAAATAATCTTCTCATCATATATATTCAATTCCTCTCCAAATATATGAAGAAGAGATAAAGGAGTATTTGATAAGGTGTAGGAGGATTCTCTAGGTAGGAATGAATGTAGTAGGATCATATTGATCAATATAAAATAGTACTAGTAGACTAGTAGCAACTAGCAAGTGCCAACACTACAAGAAAAAGTCAGTTTAGCGACCGAAATTCGCGACAGAAAATTTTTGGTCGCTATTACGAACCGCATTAGCGACCGAATTTTTCTGTCGCTACTTTGCCGACCGAATTAGCGACCGAAATTTTCTGTCGCAATTTAGCGACCGAAATAGCGACCGCAACGCATTTGGTGGCTACCTGGCGACTGAAATCCAATCCGCGACCGAAATAGCGACCAAAACTTTCGGTCGCTAATCAAATTTCCAATTTTTTTTATTTTTCTAAAAAAAATCTTTTCAAATATACGTTTACCGACCGAATTAGCGACCGAAAATATTCAGTCACAAACTAGCGACCGAATTCGCGACCGAAAATTCGGTCGCAAATCTTTTTACATAATTTTATTTTTTTAATTTTATTTTAATTATTTTTTTATTTTTTTAATTTTATTTATTTTTCCTGAATTAAATTTTCTTTTAATTTATTTTATATTTATATATTAAATTTTATTTTAAATATTTAATTTAATTAATGTTGGATTTAATATGTAATTTTTAATTTTAATTATTGAATTTAATATTTTTATAATTAAAAGTTTTCAGTTTAATTAATATGTAATAATATTGATTTCAGGTTTTTTGAATTTTATTAGTGATTTAATTAATTTGATCCATTTAATTTAATTTTATATTTTATTTATTTAATCAATTATTCAATTATTTATTTAACTCATATAATTTTTTTATTATTATATATAATTGACTGGTAGGTGTGAATGTATGTGAGGTAGGTGTGGAAACTGAATGCATGCTATATATATGTATTCTGATTGATTAAAGATGGGATATAATTCATTTCCTACATTAAAAAAAAAACTTTCTCTGTCTACTATCATCTTTCTTCTTCTTCTTCTATTTCTCTTTTTCGTTGCACTTCTATTTTCTTTTTCGTTGCACATTTGCAGGTTGCAGAGAAGTTATACATATATACTTATATACACATAATAGGCTAAAGTTATATTATTCACAACACGTTATCAGCACGAGCTCTATTAGAGTTTGCCAATTCTACCAAGGTTTTGTTGGAGTTCTGTTGAAAATTTAATTCGTACCGGGGTTCTGCCAAAATTTTTCAAATCCGGAAGAAAATCATTTGAGGTAATATTTTGTATTTCAATAATTCTGTTATGGCTAACTTGACAAAGCAGGATTTCAGACCACTGATGGTATCTGGAGATAATTATCTATCTTGGAAAATGGATGTTGAAATCCATTTGGAATCAATGGGTCTTGAAAAAATAATTGAAAAAGATAATCAGGCTTCAAACCAAGACCGTGCGAAAGCTATGATTTTCATCCGCCATCATCTTGATGAGGGATTGAAAACACAGTATTTAACGGTCAAAGACCCAATTGAACTCTGGGAGAATTTAGAAAAAAGATATGATCATTTAAGATCAATAAATCTCCCCCGAGCCCAGTATGACTGGTCACACTTACGATTCCAGGATTTTAAATCAGTAAATGATTACAATTCTGCTCTGTTTAATATCGTATCACAATTAAGACTGTGTGGTGAGACAATTACTGATAAACAAATGCTAGAGAAGACATTCTCTACATTCCACCCCTCCAATACGGTGTTACAGCAAACATACCGAGCACAGAGTTTCACTGAATATTCTGATCTGATTACGTTTTTGTTATTGGCTGAAAAGAATAATGATTTATTATTAAAAAATCATGAAATGAGGCCAATTGGCAGTAGTCCATTGCCAGAGGCACATGTGACTGAATCTTCCAGCCGTGGTCGTGGCCGTAGTCGTGGCCGGGGTCAGAGACCTCGTGGTCGTGGGTATAATCGAGGCCGTGGGAAAAATCATTTCCGCAACAATGTTTACATTAGGCCCACGACAGACACACGTAATCAGAATCAGGGCAACACCAGAGGTGATGTCCAAAAACAGAACTATGAAGAAGCAAAATGCGATAGATGCGGCCTAAAAGGGCACTGGTACAAAAATTGTCGCACCAGAGATCATTGGGTGAAACTTTATCAAGATTCCCAGAGGGATAAAGGAAAAGGGGTGGTTGAAACAAACCATGTTGACAGAATGAATTCTGAGGAGAATATGCCCAATATCCCAGAATTTCAAGTTGAAGATTTATATAATGATTTGGTTTAATTGTTATGTTGTATTATTATTTTTATTACGCTTTGAACTTCTGTATCTGTCTTTACTTTTGTATGTGTGCTATCTTATTGTCTCTGTATTGTAATATTTCACTTATGTTAAATCTTGTTTTAATATTAATTATATCTTGTTTTAATTCCAGCAAAATGGGAAATTTTAAAAGTGATAATATATGTCTTATTGATAGTGCTTCAACGCACACAATACTAAAAGACATAAGGTATTTTTCCAATTTAAAAATGGGAGATACAAATATAAACACAATATGTGGTAGTGCAAATATTATACAAGGAATTGGCACAGCCAACCTTATTTTCCCAGAGGGAACAAAACTAATTGTGAAAAATGCACTCCTATCTCCCAAGTCTCGAAGAAATTTATTAAGTTTTAAAGATATCCGAGAAAATGGGTATCATCTCGAGACATCGACTTCAGAGAATGTCGAATATTTATTAATTACAAATACCACTCATGGTAAGAAATATATATTGGAAAAATTGCCAGCTCTGTCTTCTGGATTGTATTTTTCAAAGATAAATACAACTGAAAATTATCACTTAGACCACAGGTCTAATATTCCCCAAATAAACCAGAGGTTTATTAATGGCCAGAGGCCCACTAATATATATCATCCCAAAATAGGCCAGAGGTCTATTGGAAGCCATAGGTTTACTGATGAATATATGATATGGCATGATCGCCTAGGCCATCCCGGCTCTACAATGATGAGGCGAATTATTACAAATAGTCATGGCCATTCATTAAAGGGACAAAAATTGCTGCAACATAATGATTATATATGTGTTGCTTGCTCCCAAGGAAAATTAATTTCCAAACATTCACCAACAAAAGTGGGAACTGAAAGCCCCAGTTTTCTTGAAAGAATTCAGGGTGATATATGTGGACCTATAGATCCACCATGTGGACCATTTAAATATTTTATGGTGCTAATTGATGCATCAACACGATGGTCCAATGTATCATTATTATCATCTCGCAACCATGCGTTTGCAAAATTACTTGCTCAAATTATTAAATTACGAGCACAGTTCCCTGATTATACAATAAAAAATATCCGGTTGGATAATGCTGGTGAATATTCATCCCAGAGGTTTGATGAATACTGCATGTCAATTGGCATAACAGTTGAGCATCCTGTTGCTCATGTCCATACACAGAATGGACTTGCTGAATCACTTATAAAGCGTTTACAATTAATTGCCAGACCATTATTAATGAGATCTGGATTGCCATTGACAGCTTGGGGGCATGCAATATTACATGCAGCAAAATTGGTGCGGTTAAGACCGACACATTATCATGAATACTCCCCTATACAATTAATATTTGGGCATGAACCCAATATATCCCATCTCAGAATATTTGGTTGCGCTGTGTATGTCCCGATTGCACCACCTCAGCGCACAAAGATGGGTCCCCAACGTAGATTGGGAATATATGTCGGGTATGAATCACCATCGATTATTCGATATCTCGAACCATTAACTGGTGATTTATTTACTGCGAAATTCAAAGATTGTCATTTCGACGAATCTCATTTCCCGACATTAGGGGGAGACAGAAATCAACCAAAGAAAGAAAAAGAAATCAACTAGAAAACACCGTTAGATTTCTTCGATCCTCGTACAAATGATTGTGAACTAGAAGTACAAAGAATTGTACATTTGCAGAGTATTGCAAATCAATTGCCGGACGCATTATGCGACTCTAAAAGAGTAACAAAATCTCTTATACCGGCAGCAAATGTTCCAATCAAAATTAATGTCCCAGAGGGACCAATTACAAGTGCTAAAGATGAATCTACTGCACGCTTGAAGCGTGGTAGACCACCAGGTTCCAAAGATAAAAATCCTCGAAAGAAAAGAGGATCACAAATCATTGAAAGTGACAAAATTGCAGAAAATATTCCAGAGGAAAAAGAAGCTCTTGAAGAGCAAACTGCTCCAGAGGAACAGGAAATTGAAAATAATGAAATATCAATCAATTTTGTCACAAGCAAAAATGTTTGGAATCGAGATGCAATTATCATAGATAATGTATTCTCATACCATATAGCACTTGACATCATAAATGATGACGAGGATCATGAACCAAATTCGGTTGATGAATGTCGGAAAAGAAAAGATTGGCCAAAATGGAAAGATGCAATCCAATCTGAATTGGATTCCCTGGCTAGACGAAATGTGTTTGGACCGATTGTCAAAACATCAGAAAATATAAAGCCAGTCGGATACAGATGGGTTTTTGTAAGAAAAAGAAATGACAAAAATGAAATTGTCAGATACAAAGCGAGATTAGTCGCCCAAGGGTTTTCACAGAGACCCAGATTTGATTATGATGAAACATATTCCCCCGTAATGGATGGAATAACATTTAGATATCTTATCAGTTTAGCAGTCCATCAAAATCTTGAAATGAGATTGATGGATGTTATTACTGCGTATCTATATGGAAATTTAGATACAGATATCTATATGAAGGTCCCAGAGGGATTAAAAATGTCAGAGACATATGAATCAAATCCTAGACATATGTATTCCATCAAATTACAAAAATCCATATATGGACTGAAACAGTCCGGGCGAATGTGGTATAACCGACTCAGTGAGTCATTGATACAAGAGGGTTATACAAATGACCCAATCTGTCCATGTATTTTTATTAAGAAAAATGGACAAGAGTTTGTAATCATTGCAGTTTATGTTGATGATCTCAACTTGATTGGAACTCCAGAGGAGCTCCAAAAGGCTGTTGAATACTTGAAAAAGGAGTTTGAAATCAAAGATTTTGGTAAAACCAAATCATGCCTTGGTTTGCAAATTGAATATTTAAATAATGGAACATTTATCCATCAAACAGCTTATACTCAGAGAGTATTAAAGCGATTTTATATGGATAAAGCACATCCATTGAGTACTCCAATGGTCGTAAGGTCACTTGATATAAAAAAGGATCCGTTTAGACCACAAGAGGAAGATGAACAAATTCTTGGACCAGAGGTCCCATATTTAAGTGCCATAGGTGCTTTAATGTATCTTGCAAACTGCACTAGACCAGATATATCATTTGCAGTAAATTTATTAGCGAGATTCAGTTCATCTCCTACAAGACGACATTGGAATGGAATTAAACATATATTTCGCTATCTCCAAGGAACTATTGATCTTGGGTTATTTTACCCAAATGACTCTCGACATGAAATAATCGGCTTTGCTGATGCCGGATATTTATCAGATCCACATAAAGCCAAATCTCAAACTGGCTATGTTTTTACATGTGGTGGTACTGCAATTTCATGGAGATCAATGAAGCAGACTTTGACTGCTACTTCGTCAAATCATGCTGAAATTTTAGCAATCCATGAAGCCAGTCGAGAATGTGTATGGTTGCGATCTTTGATGCACCATATATTGAAAAATTGTGGCATGGCTACTGAAGAAAAAATATCCTCAACAGTTTTATATGAAGATAATGCAGCTTGTATAGCACAATTGAAGGGAGGGTATATTAAAGGAGATAGAACGAAACACATTTCACCAAAATTTTTCTTCACTCATGATCTACAGAAAAATGGTGAAATAGATGTGCAACAAATCCGTTCAGCTGATAATCTTGCAGATTTATTTACTAAGGCACTACCAACAGCAACATTCGAGAAGTTGGTGAAAAGTATCGGGATGCGCCAACTAAGGAATATCAACTGATGCTTTAATCAGAGGGAGAAATAAATATACAAGAATCATGTACTCTTTTTCCTTAACTAGATTTTTCTCCTAGAGGGTTTTTATCTAGTAAGGTTTTAACGAGGCATATTATTTGTATAAAATACATTCAAGAGGGAGTATTATATATAATTGACTGGTAGGTGTGAATGTATGTGAGGTAGGTGTGGAAACTGAATGCATGCTATATATATGTATTCTGATTGATTAAAGATGGGATATAATTCATTTCCTACATTAAAAAAAAAAAACTTTCTCTGTCTACTATCATCTTTCTTCTTCTTCTTCTATTTCTCTTTTTCGTTGCACTTCTATTTTCTTTTTCATTGCACATTTGCAGGTTGCAGAGAAGTTATACATATATACTTATATACACATAATAGGCTAAAGTTATATTATTCACAACATTTATTTTATTATTTAAGTTATTAATTTACACATTTATACAAATATATATTATATATATAATACATTGCATAAGATGACATGAAATTGTGAGTAGCCGGATGGCATGCGCACGCGTGGGAGGTCAACAGGACCTTGGTTCGAAACCCCTCTTCAACACACTTGGGGAGGAATTAAAATATACTCCCTCCGTCCCACGAAGTTTGAACCCTATTCCTTTTTGGGGTGTCCCACGAAGTTTGAACCCTTTCCGTTTTTAGAAAAATTAAATTAATATAAGTTTGATTAGAATCTTAATTATTGTCAAATCCCATTAAAAATACTTACTTTTACTATTCTGCACAAATTCCAATGCATTATTACTTTCCTACACAAAGTCCCTTATATTTCTTTAACTCTTAATATTACAAAATTGATACAAATAAAAATTGTATAAAATATATATTCTAAAACTACACGATTAGACGATTCTAACAAGACCACATTTGAATATTTTTCTCAAATTACATCACTACGATAATATTAAGTCAAAGTTAAACAATAAACAATATCAAAATTCATTATAATCTTAAACACAAATACCCACACCACTTTAACTACTAAACTCCACTACCTAAATTACCGTGCCCAAAAGAAAGGCTTCAATCTTCGCGGGACGGAGGGAGTATAACATGTGGCAGGATTTCATTGGTGATTCGGAGGGTTGGTAAAGGTGGTTAGGGCTGGGAATGATGATGATGAGGTTGTGGGCTCGAGCCCTCCTAGGAACAATTTTTTCTCAAATTTGGGACTTATTTAGCGACCGAAATATGCGGTCGCTAATTCGGTCGCTATATTTCGCGACCGCAATTTCGGTCGCTAATTCGGTCGCTAAAATAAAAATTAATAAAATAAAAAATTTAAATTTTCGGTCGCGGAAATTAGCGACCGAAAAATGCGGTCGCAGTTTCGGTCGCGAAAATCCGACCGAAAATTTTTTTAGTCGGTAGAAGTTTTTCGACAAAGCTTTTACCGACCGAAAAAATTCGGTCGCGAATTCGGTCGCTAACACTGTTAGCGACCGAATTTTTCGGTCGCTAAACTGGATTTTTCTTCTTGTGCAACTAGTGTACTACAGCATATACTATGTATGCACATTAAAATAATTAATATACTTTTATTTATGCTTAAATAAATGTGAATATAACTCTGTCGTCCATACTCAGTTAATTATGGGAAAGCCTTTGTCATTACATGAGTTTTGATTAGATTGTTCACGTGCCCCGGCCCCTAACATTATTGTGAAATCAAAGCATTATTTTAATTTATAATATATATATATATATTTATTTATGTATTTATTCTCACCACTAAGGCCAAAAAATTAGCTCATGATGGCATTATATATATAACCAATATACTTCTATCTATTTGGCTGGCAATTTGATAATCTTAATTCATGTAATCTAATGAATTAATTGGTGGATAAATTTTGAAGGAGAAACAAAGAAAAGGAGATCACAATAGATGCAATAAGAGACACTTTAATTTTATAGTCAGCGATAACACACTCCAAAAAATTTACGGGCGGCGACCAAAAAAAAAATCAAATATCGTCGCCTTATAGGTTGCCTCGCGTGCGCTAGACGATGAATAAAGCGATGAAATCATTTCGTCGCTCCAGAAATCTTTTAGTGTACAATCCCAATTCAAATAGTAGTATCTTGTAAATATTTTTTGTATTTCCATTAATCTTTTCTTCTTTTCCATGTTATACGTATGAGTAGAATATCCAGAGCTACGAAAGGATAATTTTGCCAAATATAATGGATGTGTAGAAGTTGAATTACAATTTTATTTATTTATTTATTTTTTTTGACGAAGCCATACAGGCCGGTGCAATATTTTTGAATTACATTTTTGTTGGCAAAGTGAATTTTGTACATTGTTTAAAATTTTTGGTGAAGTTCACTGATGAATATATATAATTTCATTGCCTTTTGAATTCAAAGCAAAATACTAGTATTAATTAGAGGTACATAAATCACAATTTGGTCTGATTTGATAAGTTTGTAGTAACCACAAATTTATGAGAAGTAAGCAGGGTTGCAGAAAAGAATCAAACCTTGTTCAATTTTTGAAATATAATTTTCTTTTTCTCATAAAAGTTTATAATTTAAAGCCGAATTTATTGCTCAAATGAAAATGTTAGTAATACTTATCAGTAAAAATTATATTCCCATTACTAGTAGAAGTATATGGTTATTCAAAAATTATTACCAGGCTTTTTTTTTTTTTTGTTTTTTTTTTTTTTTTAAATATATATATTGAACTATGTGGCCTAGTTTAGAATTGGGCAGCTTCGCCCAAATAATAAACCACAAAAGAATGATGATGAATGCAATAGTAACTAATAAAAAAATGAGTAGACGACTAAATGTAAAGCATCTTTGATAAAATCAGAATTTATTCCGAGGATGGATATTCAAAGTTATGGTGATCAGTAATGGAGGTCACCAATAACAATGAAGATTATACATGTAGAGAGTAGAGATGCATACATACACAAATAGAAGGTATATATAGCTAGCTAAGCTAATTCTCAAATTCGAATTTTCCTACCTATTGCTTTCTGCTCTGCTAAGATTATGCAGGAGAAGAAACTGAATCGAAGAAAACGAAAAACTTCAACAAAAATAATGTTTCTAATTTCCTCAGTAGCCAGGAATAACAGGGGGTGGGGGTGCTGCGTATCTTGCACCCAAGATGGTTGGCAATTTGATTGGTGGGTAAGCGTAAGGCGAGGAAGGTGTTGGAGAAGTTGGCACTCGTGGTGCTGGTGGTGGTAGAGGAGGTGGAAAGACGGGTCGTGGTGCTGGGGGAGGCGATTGTACTGGTTTTGGTGTTGGTGGTGGTGGTGGTGAGAAAACTGGCGGTGGAGGTGGAGAGCGAGCTGGAGGGGGTGGTGATGGTGGTGGTGGTGAAGGGGATGGCACTGGTGGTGGTGGAGAGGGACTGCGGACAATTGGTGGTGGAAGGACTGGTGGAGGTGGTGAAGGGGATGGTACAGGTGGTGGTGGTGAGGGAGTGCGAACAACCGGTGGTGGAAGGACTGGTGGAGGTGGTGAAGGGGATGGCACTGGTGGCGGTGGTGAGGGAGTGCGAACGATTGGCGGTGGAAGGACAGGTGGAGGTGGTGAAGGGGATGGTACGGGTGGCGGTGGTGAGGGCGTGCGAACAATTGGTGGTGGAAGGACAGGTGGAGGTGGTGAAGGGGATGGTACTGGTGGTGGTGGTGAGGGAGTGCGAACAATTGGTGGTGGGAGGACCGGTGGAGGTGGTGAAGGGGATGGCACTGGTGGAGGCGGTGATGGAGAGCGGACAACTGGTGGTGGTGGGGATGGCACTGGTGGTGGTGGCGATGGGGTGCGGACAACTGGTGGAGGTGGGGATGGCACTGGTGGAGGCGGTGATGGCACTGGTGGTGGTGGCGATGGCGAGCGGACAACTGGTGGGGGTGGGGATGGGGATGGCACTGGTGGAGGTGGCGATGGGGTGCGAACAACTGGTGGTGGTGGTGATGGCACTGGTGGAGGTGGCGATGGGGATCGAACAACTGGTGGTGGTGGTGATGACACTGGTGGAGGCGGTGATGGAGAGCGGACAACTGGTGGTGGTGGGGATGGCACCGGTGGAGGTGGCGAGTGAACAACTGGTGGTGGTGGGGATGACACTGGTGGAGGTGGGGATGGTGATCGGACAACTGGTGGTGGTGGGGATGGCACTGGTGGAGGTGGCGATGGTGTACGAACAACTGGTGGTGGAGGGGATTGCACCGGTGGAGGTGGTGATGGTGATGGTGATGGTGGTGGAGATGATGGAGTTGATGAAGGTGGTGGTGTAGAGCGAGCAACTGGTGGCATAGCGGATTGTGATGGTGTAGGTGGTGATGGTGTGCGAATAACTGATGGCATAGGGGATTGTGCTGATGTACCTGGTGATGGGGATCCAGGAGTACCTGCAGGTGGTGAATATGACTGTTGTGGTGCAGGCGCCGATGGTGTGCCAACTTGGTAAACAGGAGGAGGTGTAGAAACTTGTGGGCGAGGTGGGGCGTGTAACTCACCATCCGGTGTTATGACCATGGGAGTATGAGTTTCCACAGGCGGCCTTGGACCGGATGATGGAGCAATGAATGATGATGATGGTTCAGATGGTTTTGGAGGGACTGGAGCTGAGGTAGGAGGAGCTGTTGTTCTTCCTGCAGGTTCGGATGGCTTTGGAGCCGAGGTAGGAGATGGTGGGACTGGAGCCGATATAGGAGGAGCTGTCCTACCCGGTTCAGAAGGTTTTGAAGGGGTAGTAGGAGCCGAGGTAGGAGCTGTCTTACTTGGTTCGGAAGGTTTTGGAGGTGTAGGAGCGGACGTAGGAGCTCCTTTACTTGGTTCAGTATGTTTTGGAGGGGTTTCTGAATGTTTTGGATGAGTTTCTGAATGTTTAGTAGGAGGGGCCGGAGCAGAGATAGGAGCCGTCTTTCCTGTTTCAGGATGATGTTTTGGTGGAGGGGTTTCCGAGTGTTTTGGAGGGGCCGGTGCAGAGACAGGAGCCGTCTTTCCTGTTTCAGGATGATGTTTTGGTGGAGGGGTTTCGGAATGTTTTGGAGGGGCTGGAGCAGAGATAGGAGCTGTCTTTCCTGTTTCGGGATGTTTTGGAGGTGTTTCGGAATGTTTAGTAGGAGGGGCGGGAGCAGAGATAGGAGCTGTCTTTCCTGGTTCAAATTGTTTCGAAGGAGGTGGAGCAGATGCAAAGGTAGGAGGAGTTGGCTTGCCCGGTTCACTGGTTTTGGGAACAAAGGCCTTGGATGGCGCAGGTGCCGGACTCCTCGCGATGTGTTTCGGTGCCTCTCCGCGCATTGAAGGCCTACAATTCACACTACAATCAATTTTCTTGCTCAATTCTGACCGACATTCCTCCTCCGGCCGCTGGTGTGCTTCTCTGGTGAAACAATTATACTCATCCTTGATGAATAAACCTGGGAGGAAATCAGGGTGGCACATTCTATCCTCCGTGTCAAAATAGTTGGAAGAATACGTGAGATTCTTCAAGCTCGGCAATGTGCACAGGTTATCAGGAACTTTGCTCCTGAAGAAATTATTTGCAAGGTTCACAAATTCCAGGCTCTGCATAAATTCCATCCCGCTGGGCATGTCTCCTATGAACCTGTTGTTGGACAGATCCAAAACAGTGGTGGTGTTCAAGAGGGTGATTTCTTCAGGCAGGCAACCCGACAACATATTGCCGGCAACAATAAGCTCGTCCAACTTCCCGGCCATTTCTCCTATGCTGGCAGGAAGACAACCGGAGAAATTGTTGTTGGCCAACACGATCACAGAAGCTGGAGATTTCCCAAAGTTGTCCGGTATCGTCCAATAGAACCTGTTGTTGTTCAAGAAAATAGCATCCAAGGTCTTGTCAAACAAGGCCGGAGGCAGCTTCCCTTCGAAATCATTATACCTGAGATCCAGATACTTCAAGTTTGGAATTTCCAGGACAGGATACGGAAACGGTCCCACAAACCGATTGTTGCTCACATCGAATTCATGAAGGATGATCAGCTTCTTTATACCTTCGGGAATGATCCCACAAAACCTGTTGGAATTGAGATGAATGAGGCTGGCATCAGTGAGGTACTCAATCTCCCAAGGAAGGTGGCCGGCAATATCTCCATGATTCAAATCCACGCCGGCAACCACGGTGATGCTGGGGTTGTCGAGTGCCTGAGCACAGAACACTCCCTTGTAGGAGCACACGTCGGGGCCAACCCAATTCGTGGTAAAATTGAATGGATCCGAGTAAATAGCCCTCCTCCATGCGCGGAGGGCAATGTAGGCATTTTTCAGCCTGGGATTGGGGAATTCGAATTCAACTTTTTCTATTTGTGTACATGTTTTGATACATTGTTCGTCTTCATATTCAAAGACTTGATTATGTTGGGACAAACAGGAGGGCAAGAGAAGGGTAAGGGAGAAGAGGATACAGGCGAGAGCCCTCATTTCTAAGATTGGGGAATGAAATTTTATTTGTGATTTGGAAAGGCCAATGGAGGGATGCTTATATTATGCCCGGCAAGGTTTATTCCAGGAAAAATAGGCCTGTATGGCTGAGGATCAGCAACACACCAAAGCCTTCCATGTTCCATTGTTTTAGCACACGATATGTTTTTTCAAGGTCAAGACAATTCTATCCTCATGTATGCTAGGCATACCTTGCATTTAGGATCATTCCATCTTTGGAAATTTCCTCATAATAGGCAATGCCTGATGAGGATCATTATTTTTTATTTTTATTATTATTAAAATTATTATTTCTGCAATGTGCTCTCTGGTGCTAATTTGTCAGATACTAATTTAAATTTGACCTTGCAGATATAAACGTATTAGATGGACTTCATTTTTTCCGCCAATTTATTGGAAAGATTTTGAATTTAATCAAAAAAGAAAAATCAAGATTAAAGAACCGAGTTCTTTGGTTATTGCAAATTTGCAATGGGCCAGGTCTAAATGGGCTACCATTATGGGCTGATATGATTGGGCCGCACAGCCTAATTTAACTTCCCTTTTCTAATGTTTTCATGATTTTAAGTACCGTACCATTTAAGATGTCTTGTTTCATTTCTGCACACAATCCAATGCACTTTTTCAATCGTTAATATCTCAAAAATATATACAACAAAAAATTATTTAAAATATATATTATAAAACTATATGATTATATGATTCTAACAAGATCCAACTCGACTATCTTTTTCAATCATATACTTTGAATAATATTGAGTCAAAGTTAAACAATAAACAATGCCAAAAAGTCAAACCAGACATCTTGCCTGGGAGGGAGGGAGTATTTATTAAGGCACCAGATTAGTCGTCCCAAAACAAACTATACAACCTTTGTCGCTTTTGCCAACAAGAAATCAAATACCATAACCTCTAACAAGTTCCCCACTGGATTTTCTGGGTCGCACTGGGTGCGCTATTATAATGTTTTCTTTGTGTGCGTATGTATATACTAGGAAACTTCGCTGTTCTACGCACAGCATATTTGCACGTACAGCTGCCCATAGCAAAAGAAGAAACAAGTGTAAGTGAATAAAAGTGAGTTAAAGATAACCAATTGATTTGATAGGTCAAGGTAGCTAATTCCATATTTTTTTGATGCATGCATTTCATTAATCATTGCTACACACTTTCTTTCTGAATAAGGTAGCTAATTCCATATTTTTTTGATGCATGCATTTCATTAATCTTTGCTGCACACTTTCTTTCTGAATAGTCTGAGCTCCAATAAAACCCATCTTATCAAGTTTTCCACTTGCTCTCATTATTTTAGATATGGCCAGCAAATTAAAAAAGGTTTAGGGTTCGGTTCAAAGTGGTATTCAAGATGGGAGCTGAAGAAATTGGTAAACTCAACAGAATCACTGACCAGCACAATGCCCTCAAACAAAAATGACAAGTGAAAGATAAAAACTCACCCTTACGCAAAGATGAATTTAGTTTTAATTAATAAACGGAGCTGACTAATAAGAGCAAAAAATTCGAAAAGAATTGTATCAGACCAAAATGAAAAGAAAAATAATGTTTTTGATACTTTTTTCTATATGTATGAAGGGAATTAAACTCGGGTTAGGATTGTATCCTGATTCAGGAAACACTGAAGTTGTATTTTCTTGTGTTAATATGTTGTTTGTTATATGGAAGATAGGCGTCATATAATTAATGTAATCCTTTCCTTGTAAGGGTCTGATTTCAATGCACTATTAAAACCTAAAATGTGGAGTATTTACACATTTAATTTAAAATATTCCTCATTCCATTTAACAACTCAACCGTAAATTGACCTTCCCGTCGATAGAATCTGAAAATGGCAGAGCCAAGTTAGGGCAAAAATTGGGCGTGTAAAGCCCAAGATCTTCCCCATATATACTGGAGACGAAACCCTAAACCCTGTGAACAATTGCCAACTATCTCATTCATCTTGATATCTACTGTGAACAATTGCCCATGGAAAAAGAAGAAATAAGTGTAAGTGAATAAAAGCGAGTTAGAACTAAGCAATCGATTTGATAAAGCATGAGCACGGGGTTGGACGGATCGACAGAGAGGCTAGGTAGTTAATTCCATATTTGTTGGCCTGGTTTGGTAAATTAAACAATCGTGTTTTTAAAAATGTGATGTTTTTCTTGATTTATGCTATTTATATATACTATGTATATATGGATTCGTATTCCTAATTAAGATGATGAGACTTCTGCAAAAGCATATTTAGGATGTACAACTGCCAATGGAGGGGAAAAATAATTATAGAGAAGTGTACGTGGTTTTTTTATAAGATACTTATTATATTTAGTTATATTAAGTATGTTGTGTATTTTGAAATCGGTGGCTAGAAAAAAGGTTCTGGACTTCCAATTCTCATTGCAGTGAAGTCTGATAGATGGGCAGGTTCATTTTGTTTTTATCAAATGTTGGCAAAACACTATGGTGGTTATTTAAATGTAAAGGTGATATGTGTTAATTTCATAATATGTTAATCTGAAATAACTTGCACAATAATCAGAAACCAAACAACCGAACAAAATTTAGTTAGTTAGCATCTCCATTCATCAAGAGATTCAACCGTTTTTAGAATCTCAGTTAGTGCGCCGTAGGCTTGTTATTAAATCATGAATGCAGTTTTGAAGCAAAGTACCATAGACACACTCTTAAATACTTTTCTCAAGAATTTGGTTGCTTAGCAGCTAAAACTCTCTCTTACACATCTTTCAACAAATAATGCTGCATGATCTTAATAGAATCATCATTACATCTCCCATTTCCTCAACCCTCTCTCTAAAGAAATCATTTACGATGATGTATAATCATCAATCTATTCTCCCAAATTCCCTAAGAAAAGCCCCCTCAATGCAGCACAAAAATTCTGCATGTCACAACTTGCGCCTCCCCCTGACTTGCAGCTCTCAAATTTCCTCCCTAGCTTTAGTTGTTAGGCCAAATCCAAAAGGAAAAAGTGGATCATAATGTAGATCCCCAACAGACGGAACAGTCATGGATTCATCAAATTTGCCATTAATTAAATTACAACTACAAGCTTCCTGAAGAGCATCAGAAAGATTTGAAGAAGAAACTAACTTGGCCGAAAATTAAAAGGATTACAAAATAACTAAATATAAAATATCTTTTAGTTCAAAACCATCATTAGCACCACTATTATATATACTTTAAAGTGCATCATTCCAATCGCAATTCACAAACCATTACAGAATGCTAAAAGTCGTCAATGAATCCTAAGAACATAAAGAGAAAACCTTACAAATCAGTAGAACTTACAGGCAAAGGAAGTATTTGGTAAATAAAGGAAATCAAAGCAAGTACCTCCGCAACATCACATGGATGAAGAATATCACTTCTTGTAGGGGGGACATATATGGTGAAATGAAACTGGTCTCCTTGTTTTCTGATGTAGAGTGCTTAGCATGCAATTACATTTATTCAACAAGGAACTAACATGAGATTATATCCATGAATGCAGATCTCAAAACTTCGATCTTTTCAGAGTACAAAATGAGAAACAGAAGGAATTGAGGTTAACTTTTTATCACTGGAAATTAAAAAGAATTCATAATATAGAAGTAAATAACCAAAAAATAAACCAATAAAAGGAAAACTGCAATAACAACAAATTCAACAAAGATGGATACCTTGAATGAGGAATCCCATACATCAACAGTCGAGAAAACACAGTGATGAGCTCCACAAAACATACAATTTTTTTCTCCTTTCGAAAATTACACAGCAATATTTTTGGTTTACATATGGCTCTAGTTAAATATCATTTTGCCTAAAGAAAAGTTTAAGCTGGCACACGTTTTTTCTTCTTTTTTTTTTCTTTTCCCACAAAGCCTTGCACAGGGCAATAAAATTTTTCTTTAAATGGTTGACGATGGGATTTGAGCTCATGATCTCCCCTCTAATATCGTTAAATACCATCTCATCTCAAAAGTTTAAGCTAATGGGAGAGGCTAATTTTATATGCTATGTATTAATTCCTTCAACTGCTTTAGTCTGTGTTTAAATAACATGGAAAGCAACACGAACTACAAAGACATTATCATCATCCTCCATCAAACAAACATTATGATTTTATGGTTGCTTCAACTTGCTTGAAAATGCGAAGAAATATTTTGAATACAAAATATGAAGAACTACAAATGAACTTGAAGACTGTATCAGTGGCTCAAAAAAAATAAAAAAAAAAGATAGAGCAACAGAATGACACCTCATTGGTGGGCAAAGAAACACCAACAGCACCAGTAATATAAGGTAGAGGGACCTCCATTTGGTAAAGTGAAGGATCAGGACAAACATGTGATCTTCCATTAGAGTAAATCACTTCTACCGGCTCAACCTCAAACTTCTTTCCACAGTAGACTGAAAACATCGTTACCTGCTTATCAAACAGGCCATCATTAAAAGGGAGAGAGAGAGAGAGAGAGAGAGAGAGAGAGAGAGAGAGAGAGAGAAAGAGAGAGAGAGAGCCTAAAGCTGGAGGATGCCTCCATGCCGGTCATTACCACTGTATAATATTAATATCCATACAAGTGCATCATTCCACCATTTATTATCTTACTGGGTTATGATGTAGGTTTATGCTCTGTCAAGGGATTGTCCTCCTATCAACCAAAGCTCATATAAAGAAACCACATACCCTCCAGTGCGCTTGGCCATTCTTAGAAGTTCCAAAAGATCATGCCTCACATAAGGCACCAACCACTTTGGTTCAGAAACTAAACTCACCAGTAGCAGGGCATACTGAAAGAGTGAACCAACAATATTTGCCACACCAAGGCCAAATAACTGC
Organism: Hygrophila difformis; assembly: GCA_030278955.1. Classification (NCBI taxonomy): domain Eukaryota; kingdom Viridiplantae; phylum Streptophyta; class Magnoliopsida; order Lamiales; family Acanthaceae; genus Hygrophila; species Hygrophila difformis. The sequence continues at coordinate 51,944,746 of JAOANR010000004.1, forward strand.
CAAAAACAAGTATGTAAAGCATTGCATCCATAGTTTCACTAAAAAATTTTTTTAAAAAAAAAGACAGAGGAGGGGGTGAGAAAGAAAGTTTCCATGAAATTACGAATGATACCAATGCAACATAACTACAGTAGAGTTGAGAAAAGTAAAAGACAGACCTCCTGGATGGAATCCAGCTCATATCCATTTTTTGTTGCAAGTACTTTCGCAATCCCTACAAAATCCTGCACAAAAGGTATTCATATGATTTTGCACACACAAAGGATAGTATATCTTACAAATAAAATAAGACAACAGAAGATGTTGCAAAAAAAGGTAATAATTGGAGGTTTAATGATTTTTCCGCTCTCCAAAATAGCTACACCAGTTATGAGAACTGTTGTAGAAAGCAAAGACTTTGCATACTCAAATTTCTTTGAGATGGAGAAACTTGGCAGCCCCGGCCCTGGGGTATTTTACCAACCTGCATGGGAAAAATATTTCAAGTAGCTAAATAGAATTCAAGACAACAGCTGATTTTTCTAATACTGTTTTAACAGTTCTCTAACGCTTAGCTATTAATCATCAATTCATGCAGTCCTCACCAATGAAATTGAAGATGGATTGAATACTTTTACAAATGTTGTACCGAAAACTACAGCTGTAAGGGGTACTGATGCTTGTAAAAAACGCAAAGATTTCCTGGATTTCCCTGTCAACACTGACCAATCAAAGCATATTAGATATGAAAAGATAAAAACTAAAAACCAGATACTTGACCAGATGCACATTGGAATTCATACCATGCGTTTCATCATTAAAAGAACAGCTAAAATAGTGGAGCCCGTGATAAACGGTGGCAATGAAAACTACATAAGAAACAAAACCACACATGACCAGTGAATTACATGATATACTCTTATATTGTAGCCTCCAATCACAGTGAAATAATCAATAATTTGGAGATAAAATAATTTCATAGAGGACAAAGAGCCACGCACTGAAAAATACTTGTGGTTGCATGTTTCTGCCATCAGGACATTAGATTTCACAGGGCTAGCCTGTATTCATCATTATCACTTAAAACGACATGTAAATAAAATGTCTTAATTTCCTAAGACCAATTTAATCTGATAAAAACCAAAATGCAGGAGATATACCAGAGACTGAGAGAGCTTGTATCAAAATTATGCTAGCAATTCATTAAAGCATGGTATGACCATTGCATTTTTGCAAACATGAACATAGGAAACTTTATAGTGCTTGTAAAACTTGAGCAGCAACTTGCCTTATCTATTCCTGTCGTCCCATCAATATGTAATTTTTAAGTAGATATAGAAGTATTTTCCCATTAATATGTATTCAAATATAGAAGTATTTAATAGTTTGAAGATGCATAAGATAGTGATTGAATTTATCATTTAAAAAAGCATAGTAGAGAATCAGATTATGCATAATCAATTATTTTTAAACCAGAAACATTGACATTACACAGTGCACTAAGGAAATTCTTTGTTGCCTCAATCTGCTCAATGCTTCGGCTATGTTCAAGATTCCTCACAAAAGAAACCAGCCTCCCCACTCCAAATTTTGTCTCATTCCAATTATTCAAAGATAAACAATTTTATGAGGAAATGATTTGTCAAATAAACACCAGGCCAGCAAATAAAATAAAGTGGTAGAAAATAGCACCTATCTTCCTGTATTCGAACCCTGCACATTAGATAATTATTTATCGATCACACCACCCAACAAAAGCAAGTATAGTTAAAAACATGAAGTTAACAATTCAGGAGCTCTAAAGCATCCAAAACCAACAAATTTCTTGAATGGTATTTACATTAAAACAAAAACAAGATAACCAGCAACCAACATATAGTTCGTCTATGAAAGTGAGATGACATTAAGAGGGTCTAAATTTATAACCCCATTCATCCAAACCCCGTTCTAAGAATCATGAAATCAAAGAATGAAAACTGTAAAGAATTTGTACTTAATTCATATTTAGCTGTGCTATAATTCTAACTGAAATCACCACAATTTTATTGCAAACTTCATGACAGAAGGCATAACAAGGGAATTTTTCATTTGCCTCTTCATAAAGTAAAGAATACGGGCCTGAAAATCTTTTACTCACCCACATATGCACAGGTTAATTAAAATGAACTTTAGCAAGATACTCCATTCCTGCATCACATGGGAGCCACGGCAGAGGGAATCAGAACTGCATTACCATATTAAAATAGAATCTTAGACAATTAACTAACTTAGGAAGTCTGTTTTCAATTTCACAAAGGCAGGCAGAAAAGGCTAATGTAGGAATACATACTTAGGCCACGCGTCAGTAGTAGACATAGTATCACCATTATCATCAGTGGAAAAAGTAGTAATTGGACAGTGCAAAAACAAATAACTAAAAGAAAAGAAAATAATAATAATAATAATAATAATAATAATAATAATAATAATATTGACTTCAAAGATTTTAGCATTTACTACTACAAAATCTGAAAACTGATTAAGGATACATTCCAAGAGAAAACCACGGTCAAATATGAATAGATGAGCAAAGAACAATATCACAAACAAGCAGAAATATATGAAGAATAGAAGACCTTTGAGTTACCTCTTTGCTGCTCAGATCATGATGAAAAATGAGAAGTTAAATGTAAAGTATTGACATATAAGCATGGCAAACTCAAACCCAAATGTGCTTCCTTATCACCTCAGAGAAACACAAATCACCTGAAGGCAGATCAATTTATATCAAAAGAAGTATGTGCGATGCATTGAGCCATTGAAGAAGTATGTGTATTCATGGTTGGTTGATCATGAATATACTCTAGCTAGTTCTTGCCTAGTGAACTTCAAATTTTTAGTCAGCAATTGCATTGAGATATGGCTAAGCTAATTCTAAAATTCCATTAACAAACAATACAGCAGTGTAGATATTCTTATTCAGAAAAGAAACCAGAAAAACATATGAACTAAATCCATTTTTGACCTGTTATTTGCTTTTATACAATAGAAACTACTACCTCCAACTCACAATAGTTGCCTCTCTAGGAGTTTTAATATTATACATTTTAAGGCAATTATTACTTTATCATCCCTATTTTTATATCTTTTCCACTTTCAAGACCAACAATACATTATTGCTAATGCTCACAATTTTATCTTTGTTCTAAATACAATCATTATACTGTGAAACATATCTTTTCGAATTTCAAGACCATCACTACATTATTACCTTCAATTTTATCCATTATTTTAATTTGCATGCATAACCTTAAAAAGACATTTAACTTTGAATTGAGGAAGCAGTTAAGTAATGAACATCTTGGATGCTAATCTCCATGATGGAGGCATTTCTTGAAAGCTAAACTGTATGAATACTTATTAAATGCGTAGCAAATCTAAGCAAAAGAAAAGCCCAGTCATATAACAAATAATTGAATTTTCATTCAATTTTTTCGATTTGGTGGCAAGCTTCACCAACAAACTGAAATACAAAGCCCAAATTATGCCAGATGAGAAGCAAAATAATCCAGGTTTATCTTGGCAGAAGTTAATGTACCCTGTTAAATTGCGTACAAATCCGGCTTTCTAGGTCATCAATAAAGATGAGAACAAATCCTGATGCATAAGGTTTTTTTCCCGAAACTTATCTTTCTGTAATCTCATGCATAGATATACAACGCAAAGGATCCAACTTGTAGGCCCAATCCAACACGGCATAGAAATCATCCAAAAAACTCAATGAGAGAAATTTGTCCATCAGAGACAAAATTTAGTCATTAAATCAGCAAAATACTTGCAGAAGACAAATTAGTCAGACCTGTATTCCATCAAGTAAATGACAGTGATTCATTAAGTGCCCTGAGTTCCGCATATTTTTTAGCTGAAAAATGCAAGAAAAAGGTGTCAGCCAACGACTGAGCTAAAATAACAACTGGAAGAGTTAAAGACAGCTACCAGGTTTCCGTTCTTATCAATGTCCAAGATGCCCAAGGCATCATCACAGTACTATGTGTATTTTGAAAGCAACCAGAGAATTAACAATGTAGTTTTTAATTACCTTTTAATTAGTTTCTAATTACAAAAAGGGGAAAATAGATGGAAAAAAAGAAGGGAAAAGAAAATATGCAGCTACAGGTATCAAGGAGCTTTTCGGAGGAGCTTATGGGTTACCCAAAATGTTGTAATGGAAATAGCTGATTAATCCCTTTAAAAAACTCTTCATTAACAGATGTAAACACTCCATCATCCTTCAGTAGAACGTCAATAGCTTTTGATTGATCATGCCTACATATAAATGATTTCATATATTTTCAAATGTGTAAGTGTAAATCTATTTCCTCTTTAAAACCTTTTTAGGGAATGCAGATGCTTGCTCAAGCTTATGAAGCAAAGACCGAATGTGTATATAAATGCATAGAAAGAACATAAGTAAACCAGAATAAGACAGAAGATTATTTGGGTACAAACAAATAGATACTGACAAATCCGATATGTGCTACAATGTTTGCTTACATTCAGAATTTGAATGGATGCAACAAACAGATTAAGAAAATTTTATTTATATCCAGACTTTGGTTGGAATGGTATAAATCTAAGCCATTATAGGATAAAGTATAATCCCCAAAGAGACAACAAAAATTCAAAGTTCAATTGCTTCTATGTTTTGTGAGCTAGAAACCAAAAGAAAAACTGTTTGGCACAACCAAAGACCTTAATTTCATCCCCATATTTATCTTTCAAAGAAATTCAAATATCAGGAAAGAGAGACAAATTGCATTCACTTCATAAAGAAAGTTATAGCCAATAAACAAAAAATAGAGAGCAAAAAACAGTGAAAGTTCTTATAATATAGTGAATTATAGATCAAATAACGAATAAGAATGCATCAAGTTAATAATAATATACCTTATCGGCAGAGCTAGTAACCACTAACTCACCATCAGAATCGAGTAGACACTACTTGACCTGGAATACAATCATCTCATGAGGAATTATGAAATGACATGGACAGAATAGCAAAGCATCTTAGCTAACCTTCTTTGAATGGCACTGAGAGTAGACACTACTTGACCTGAAGGTCTATTGAAAACTACAGAATTTGCATCAATTCAAGTGGTGGCAATGATGTCCTAAAAGATACACCAACAAAACAGTAACTGATAATTGATACTACAGAACCATATTTAATTAATCTATACGAAAAATAACCAAACACAAGCCCTAACTCCAATTAAAATATAAAAGTACAAATTGAGCACTTATTCTCAAGAAACCAAATATTTCCCACTTTGAAGTTTGAATTGTTCAATTATCAACGCAGACACACTAAGAGTTGTTTGGGAGGTACGATCATAGTTCAAATCCCCAAAAAAAGGAAAATGTTGCAGAAATAAATCAAAGGAAGAGTATAGGAAGGAGATGAAAGAAAGATGCCTTGATACCTTGGAGTACAGGATATCCATGGCCAATATTCCAGGTTTGTTCGTGCGGTGAAGAGGATTCAGTGTGGTTTGAGTATACCTCTCAACAGCATCAACTGGAGCCAAAGTTGTCGGTATCTAATATGACGAAAACACACATTAAATTAGGCAGGAATTGTATAAGTAAAAAGAGTACATAGAAACATCTATTTTTTTTACCAAGAGAGATGCAAAACACCATGACTCCTGGCTTTACCTGCTGCTTTTTCCTTTGCTGTGAGAGGGCAGTATTACACTCTATAAGTTCAGAAATAATATTACTCGGAATTCCTGAACGGATTGTTTTCCCACTCGGATCAATTTCATCATCTTCAGAAGCTGCACACAAAGAAAAATGGATTGACATTCAAAGCATAACCTAATAGTCAACACCAGATTAAAAGAAGCCATTGCACACCTCTTTTCCCATAGCTTAATATAGTTGCAGTAGCCGCATTTGACATGGGGATCTGTCCTTCGGCCTGAGCCGACAAAGCTCTTGCCTCATCCCTTTCTTTTTTCAACCCTGCAATAACATGATAAGCAGCATCATGCTGCAAGGAATAACAGGGAAGTCGGGAAAAAATAATAGCTTGTCAAACAATATATTATAACATTTCGAAGAAATTTGTCTTGTAACTACCTGATATAGGGCATGACTCAGCTCCTGCCTCGCGCATTGTAGTTATTATATAAATTATGAGGAGTACAACTGCCCGTGGGAAAAAATAAATAATTGTAGGTAAGTGCAAGTGGTTTTTTTTTTAAACGGTAGTATGGCTTATATATTTTGCATGTTTTATTTAATTTGTATTTCAACATTGTAATATGAAGATGAGTGCTATTGGTTTGTTGCGATTTTGTATAGTAAATACTGCGAATTATCTCACACTGAATTTATTGTGAATATAGCCCCCTTTTTCTCCATATGTTTGTCTGATTCTGATATTACTTATTCATATTACCTGAACTATGTGTTAGATGGAAAGCAGAAAACGTGTTCAGACAGCCGAACAAGAATCCTGAAGTAAATGGAGTCTCAAATGCATCCGGGAATTATGTTAATGTAGGTCCATTTGGGGTAAATGTGTTCTATATTCAGTTTGTGGAGATTATTGCAGGAAATATTTGGTGTAAAAATTACTTGTTAAGAACACGGAGAGATACATAGTAAATTAGCTTGTTAAGAACACGGAGAGATACATAGTAAAAACTTGAGAAAGGTTGATTAAAAACAAGATGCCTGGGAATACAAGTTCAATTCTGGGCACAAAATTGTAGCTCAAGTCACAGTTTTATAAATAGAAACAACCGAATGAGCATCAAATCTAAAATGTAAGCTAATAGAAAGATGCATCATCTCATATTTATTCAATGAAATCCTTCACCTCCACGTACAGGCAGATGGATTACTTCTGATACAGCCTTGCCCGTGCAATAATTTTCACAAAATAAGAAATGGTCAAGATTCAAACATAGAACCGATGCAATGCCACATTGACATAAAATATGGTGTATGGACATAGTTTTACTCATCACACTAACCATGAAACAGAGGAAGGACATAACTTACGCAAATGGCGAAAACAAAAGAATTGACACAGGGAAAGATTAGCTGGGAAAATGGAGTAAGCAACCCACTAAACTCTACAGAAGTTAAACAACAGCAGAACTTCAAAAGAACCAGCATAAAGGGATTATAGGAGAAAATTTAGTAAAAGTAATCAAAAAGTGATGACATACTTCTCTGCGATCCTCCTGTGGACTTTTACTACATCGAAAAAAAAATGGCAACAGCTCTTTCCATTCTCCAGATGGGACAGAATACGTCGAAATTACGCTAACAACATTTGCACTGGCTCTCCTAACTGGCGGGCTACAAAAAACGTAAGACATGGATCATTAAGATTAGTAGAACCCAAAAGGAAATAAATGAACCAATAATCATACACCCACGCCCACCCCACCCCCCAGCAACCCAAAAACAAAAAACAAAAACAAAAACAAACACACACCAATTTGAACCACATATTGCGCCATCAAAGCATCCCAGTTGAGAAGCACTTAACTTCACAAATCCAAAAGTTTATTGCCATTTTCCATCAAATTGTATCTGTTTATTAAACGCATTGTCTTCTTTTACAAGGAAAATAGTTAGAATAACTTAAAGTCACACCTAGTCAGTCACAAGTCCAGTGACTTTACCTTTTCGTCCTCAAAATCATATAAGTCAGCAGCTGCAAAAGCCAAGTAACTTTGCGTTACACTCATTAACACACAAATAACCCATGATAAGAATAATGTCCTATAAATATTTCCAGTAAAAAGGCCTATAGGGATAAAGCATACTGTCATCCATTTTGAACTTGATTGCATCCTCAGTAAACTTTCTCATCTTGGCATCAAGTTCAGCAGTTGCCTCTTCTCCCTTGGCAATAATTCTCTCTATATCTTCATCAGTTATTGTGCTATCTTTAGAACTGAAAACCATTTCAGCGCCAAATCTAACCATTTGCAGCAGCTCATCCTTATTAACAGCTGTATGAATATACAAATCAAAATTTTTACCAAGTATATTTGCAATATCAGGGAATCAATAGATGTAAGAGAAAGCCATACTTTTTTGTTCTGCTAGTCGCCCCTGTTGGATAACCAAAGCATCAAGCGCAAGCTTTTTATAAGCCCTCTCAATTACTTTTTCCTCAATTGTGTACTGCAGAAAGATTGTTTGATCAAAAATCAAATCATTGACAAATCCTGTAATACCTACCATCAAGGATTCTCATTCCAAATCAGACAAACCTCAGTGCAGAACCGGAAAACTTGGACTTCCTTCTTCTGCCCAATTCTATGAGCACGGTCCTGAGCTTGTAAATCAACTTGTGGATTCCTGTAATACATGGATGTCAATACATACGACACTCAAATTGAGGGGTTGCCTTAGCTAGCAGAAGGCATACCAATCACTGTCATAAAGAATGACAATATCAGCAGTAGCAAGGTTGATACCAAGACCTCCAGCCCTAGTAGATAGCAGAAAGACAAATTTCTCACTTCCTGGCTTGTTAAATGCTTCAATAGAATCATCTCGACCCTCCCCGCCAGTATTCCCATCAATTCGACAATAGTAGTGTCCACGGAACATCAAGTAGTCTTCCAGAATGTCCAGCAACCTCGTCATCTATTGATACAACCAAGGTGAATCAAGAAAAGATCAACCAAGACTTCAGAACTCTTTAGGCTAGTAAAGAACATATAATTAAGAAATAGAAGATCATGAAGTCAAATCAACTAACCTGTGAAATATATAATGTGGGGGCAGGAGATGTGCTAGGATATTGTCTATGACATGGGACAGAGCGCAGGTCTGTGATCCAACCAAAAGGATTAGCCCTCTCAACATCATTGATAACAGCTCGCTGAAATTTTGCTTCAACATTATATGTTGTGGGATCCCTTCTTTTCCTCCAAGACAATAGGCACGTCCAAATAGTCATTCCCCCTCTGTATTTTCAGAACCACTTTTGCCCCAACACTATAGTCATCCAGGGTCTTGTATAGTTCTGCTCGACTGCGTACCTGGAATATAATGTGAGAATGTCCATCAGCACCAATTCTGTGTATGAAAACCATTTGATGAGATACGTGAATGCAAGAAAGAAGGAGCTCACAGGTTTGCCATCTACAGCCAAAATGATGTCCCCTAGTAGGATATTACCAGCAAAGCCCCTGGTAGTCAGCTGGAGACCAGCCTTAGCAGCTAAACTATCTCCAGGAACCTGATGCTTCCCAAGCGGTAGTGTCAATTATATGTCCCAAGTTAAAATATGACAGTGATAAGCATAATATGGGGAAGAAAAAAAAATTGACACCTGCAAAGTTAAGGCACCATTCCGAACATTGAGTTGATTTGCTATGAGATCAGGTGCAATTTCTACATTTAAACTGTCTCGGACAACCTGGTATATAAGGAAGCAAGATATGTCCATCCAGTAAATAACCAATCCAGAAAAATAGCATTTGATCGGATTCATAATAAGACAGCTTAAAAAATATTTTATTCATTTGAAAGTAGAGCAAAAGAATCAATTATGAATACGGGAAGAGCAACACCACTGGCCACTAATTAATAATCTGTTCATCAAGAGTATGATTACTGTTTTTATGACACCACAGATATTAATAAACGCAGTAGAAATAACGGGAGTTTTAAAGATATTGAGCAAGAGAAATCTGAGAAGCTATGAAGAGGGAAAAAGGAATACTTTGCCAAACTGGATTAGCTGAGGTACTATCTTCACCACAGTTGATGAAGGGATGGCAAACCCTACCTGCCGATGTTCCTTGTTGACAATGGAAAAGCACATTAAAAGAAGAGAATCAATATTTGGCTAAAAACAGCAAAACATATATTTGTTGGTCAGCTGGGCATAAATTATTCTTGCGAAGCAGACGACGCAAGAGATAGGATTGAGAAAGCAGAACACAAACCTAAATCTAAAAGGAACCCTAAAAAGAAAGGAATTGCGGAGCTCGGAGGCAAACTTTGACTTAGCTAGCCTGATGTTCCTTTTCAAGTATATTTTTTAAAACATGGAACAAGATGTCAAAAAATGAATCCTTTTCAATTGAACAACATTAATATTCAGTAAACTATTTCATGCTATGGCTCAACAAAACATATTAGATTGACTGAAGGGATCATCAGATCTCCATTCCAGGTAACATAATCCACCCTGAAGCCTGAAGATATTAAGCATAATACACAAAATTCTAAGAGCTTAACCTAAAGAATCTATTGACATGCTTTAATAGGACATAATCAAAAATCGTCAAAGAATTAACACGAGACATGGACTTTATCATTTTCGAACTGCTTTGGCACATTTGAGACAATCCTTGAAACCATATTGAGCTAACCAGGTAATAATTGCAATTCATCAAACAGATAATCAAGGAGTTCATCACTGAACAATCTATATCCAATTGCATCTGGTATTCAAATTACAATTCCTTATTCAATATCCCTTCTCAATTTGAAACAAATAATGGAAAATCGCAAAACCAAGAGAAATAACCAACAAATAAATGAGAAAAAACAAAAATTGGGGAAGAAAAACAATTCAACATACAACATACCTCGTTTAATTTGTCAAGAGTGGCGACAGCACTACTCTGTTGCTGCTCAGGTTTGCCTAGAATCCGAGAAAACATTTTCGATTCGATCGACTCAACCGTACAAGAAAAACTAAAAACGATCCCACCTAAAAAAAATCTAAATATCAATCACCATGAAAACATAATCAGCGTATATGATTCGCCTAAAACACCATACTCGACAAGTTCCCAATCAATCACGGAAAATTTTCGGTTAATTCTCCTTTCCAAGGAAATAACAGAAAAAAAATCAACAACACCTGAGAAACTGCGAGAACATCCCTGTGAGAATGGACGTAAGAAAGTGGGAGCGTAGAAGGGCGGTGATGGTCTGTGGCGGCGGCGACGGTGCTAGGTTCCGCGACTGGAAGGGCGTTAGGGTTCCACTCTCACAGATAGAAAGAATCGAAGGGTGGCATCTGGGATGTGGCGGCACTGGTGGAGCTAGGGTTCCACTCAAAGAGATAATAAAGGCGTGGATTGGTGAGAGGAGATGGACGGAAAACACGAGGAGATGGACGGAAAACACGAACGCTGGCTTCGCAAGAGCTCCGGGCCACCAAAACCACCGGCGATTCAGCTTGCGAAATGGAGAGGATATACCACGGAGATGAGGAATGTTTTCACGAGACTGGAGGAGAGAGGAACACGAAATGGAGGTCGGAAGAAGGAAAAGAAGCGTTAACGAATTGCGGAGATACAAAGCATCGAATTTTGAGATCCAACGGTCAAAAATTGAATTGAATCTGAATCTGACGGCTGAGAACACAATTCAGCCTGTAGGGAAAATTTCCCTACCATTCTTATATAGTAGTAGATAAGCACGATCAATTGGTGTGACAATTTATCTACATTTAAGACACTAGTTATTACAACATATATATCTGCGAACTATTTCAGTTTAGGTTCTTCAAGATTGACAGGAAAGAATGTCCAGGCTTGTGGCAACAAGGACCAGTGAGCTAGCCAAGCTGAGCAACAAAAGCCAAGCCATTTTCTTGGGCGGCGGCTCGGCTCCAGCCGGCCGTGAGGATACCGATCCAGTCGCTGTTGATGAAGAGAACCATAATTCGGTCAGGTGGCTGAGCCGCTTGGCTCAAACCCTGCAAGTTAAGAAGCTGCCATCTTTGCAGTGCTCAGAGACTCATCTGTCTATGCTTGTAGACATCTTTAGTGGTAGTAGTTAAAAAGTAACAGAGTAATTCCTATTTTCTTGTCTTTCAATGTTCAATGATTAGACTATTATAACAACTTTGCTCTTTCTGTAGCCAAAACTCCTTTTAGGGTTTAGGTGTAATTGGAAGTGTGGCATCTAAAAGACCTATGTTCCCCAATGAAAATTCTGGGCAAAATCTCATGTACTTTCATGTATTAATATCTCTAATCTATAAAAAATTGATTACTTGATTGTAACCCCAAAAAGATTCCTAGAAGTTTTGATATTAGACTAATAATACACAGCATATATATGAATGTGCAACACAATTGAGAACAAGGGTCTTCATATCAGATTCGAGTTTCAAAGGGTTGATTTTGGACTTTTGGCATCCAAAAAATATTGAAATTTCAACTAGGGGAAGAAAAATAATGTTACAAAGTACTCCCTTCGTCCCAATATAAGTGGCCCCTTCCTTTTGTGCACGGGAATTTAGGTAGTGGGATTTAGTAGTTAAAGTGGTGTGAGTAAATTTGACTAATTCATCCATCTAATTTATGATAGTTACATTTGACTTTTAACCATATTTATTATTTAACTTTGACTTAATGTTATCGTAATGATGTAGAAAGACAAAAATAGTCAAGTGTGATCTTGTTGGAATCGTCTAATCGTATAGTTTTAGAATATATATTTTATATAATTTTTATTTATACTCATTTTGAGATATTAATAGTTAAACATATATAGGGACTTTGTGCAGAAAGTACAATTGTCATTATTGTGGGGTTTTTAATCACGTTTATGTTAATCTAATTTACTTAAAAGGGAAAGTGACCACTTTTAATGGGACACCCCAAAAAGGAATAGTGGACACTTTTAATGGGACGGAGGGAATGCAAACCAACTGGTTTGGAGAAATACATGAAGCGCTCCAAAGGTTAGGAATAAGCTGAAAATTAAAGAAAAAGGTGTATTCTTGAAATTCTAGGGGCTCCATAAACTCACTCTAGAAGGATCTCCATTCTCCAGGGTCCGTGGTATGAAACCGATGATGTAGATCTATCTGGAATTGGAGTCCTGAGAGTTGCAAAGAATGAATCAAAAACATCCAAATCATCTGACAAAACTGGGAACCAAACTCTAAGATGATTGGGAGACACGTCCTACTCGGAAAGCTCATCATCTCTTTGTTATCCAGAACCCCAATTATCCATCACAAAACGCCAATCTCATTCACTATTATTACACATTTACACTTATTTTCCACAATTACTACTGTATTTACTTTTCAAAACTTCAGTAGGCACCACCATGACGTTCTTATCCATCCACTTGGCATAAAAGAAGCCTATTTTGTCCTTTTTTTAATGAATTATTGGTAGACATCAAAACATGAATGATGGTCCCATGGAAACTGCAGCTTCCTAAATACTACTGCTATTAGAATATTGATTGATCAATTACCATCTGTCCTGATATATAATAATTAAACCTCAATAATGGCATCTTAGGTATAATTATGACATGATATGATCCGTGGATGATGGAAATTGCTTAAAAATAAAAACTTTCTCCATATGCTTAAATTTCCCTGTAGGCTATATCTGGTTGACTCTCTCATTAATTCCGTTGTTATTTATCTAGGCGTAAAAGTAAGAGAAAACTCTGATGATTTTTGGGAGCTTCCCTGTAAGGAAAATAAAAAAAATTGAATGGGAGAAATGAAAAGACTCAAAATATTTTTATTCACGATGAATCCTGCCTTCTACAAATTTTTGTAGGTGCACAAAACAAATATAACTATCAAATAAATCTCAACAAATCTTAACCGACAATCAAATCTTTGAATCATTCCAATATTAATTAATACTTTTATATTTTAAAATTCTCTACATTATTATTTCCAACAAATTCCCCCTAATGTAGAGAGATTTTTTTTAAAAAAATTATAATTCTACTTCTCCCCAAAAACTCTGGATGATCTTGGTGCACTTCTAACCAAACAAACTCCGAAGCACTTCTCTTCCGCACTTTTTCTTAGTGAACTTGTTGATGTACCATCTCATCAACTTGTTGAAGCACTATCTCTTCAACCACCTTGTTTTTCATGAATCCCACTTCTCATCAAATTCTTGAAGCACTATCTCTTCAAGCACCTTGTTTTTCACTTGTTGATGCACTTCTCATCAACTTATTGAAGCACTATCTCTTCAACCTTCAATTTGTGAAGCACCATACTGTTGCACTTCTCTCCCACTTTTTCTCTCATTGGAGCACTTTCTCCATGATCTTGTTGATAACAGTTAGGAGGTCATCACCCTCATCGTCATCATCACCATCAACTTCCATTTAGGCTCTCAAGATCGCAGGCTCTCATATTATTCATCATAGCAATTGATATTTATATAAATAAATGACTTAGTAAATCAAAGTGAAAATAACTAAATACCTAAAATTAATGTGCAATAAACTATCTGCACAAATAAAGCAACCAACTTGCATATTTAATTCAAATTCAAATATTAAAATTCTACATTACTATTCTAACATCCCGGACTCCAATAACAGATAGATCTACGCCGTTGATGGCACAATGAATGGTGAAGATACATCTAGTGTTGGAATCCTTGAAGCTCCTAAGAATCATTCAACAAAACCGTGTCCAATGACCGATGGAACCGTGTAATAAGTTAATAAACAGTGGGCTTTTTTGAACAGGATATTTTCTTTCCCCCACCAATTCTGTGTACTACTACTGCCCACCTTTCCATTCTATAAAAACACCAACTTTTAATGCACTTTATCCATCATTAATCAAATACTAGTATCTATCAAGAATTAAGAGAGCTAGGTAGCAGCAAATTGGAGGATCAGGAGATCAACAAGACATGGCAGCCGTGACTGATTTGTGCATGGAAGAATTGACAAAGCTGAGATCCAAGATCAGTATCAGAAACCCATTTGCCTGGAAAGGGGATGCTGCTGTTCAGGAAGCTGGACAGGGTAAAGGACTACAACAGGCTTCTTCTCCCTCCTGTTGTTCAATATCATCACCAAAGCTCAGGAATGAAGACAGAGTCATGTCCGAAACCACCGTGTTTCTCATCATGGACAGGTTTTCCCCCAGCTGACTGATGAGATTAGGTCATGAGACAGACGACTGGAAACTTCCCTGTATAAATTTCTGTGAACGGGAATATCATTCGGTTTCTATATCTGTAAGATCATATCAGTATATATGTTTTGTATATATTTGGAGCTTTGTAAAGCCGCAAAAGATGCTATATACTATCTATGTGACTGTATAAGATTTTCAAGAAGCAAGAATTTTCTCTTACAAGTCACATCTGCTGCACTCTGATTGGCATAACTGAACCAAAGCTAACTGAAATGGTGATGAAAGAAACATAAACTCAGATCTGTACGGTTAGTTCTTGCATCTTTTCATATATGCCTCTTATATAAACAGAGGCCAAAAGCCTAATCCCCTATTATTTGGGACATTCTTGAATCTGCAAAAAATATGTAAGTTGTGGAGATTGTATAGAATGCAAAATTCAATCTAATTCTACAGCGATGAGCTGGAATCTGAACTTAAAGAAGAGAAATCATCCATGCTGTCTGTAGTAGATTGTATCTAAGAGCACTATTCGAGAGTATGATCTTCCTGTGCTGTAACCAATTAATGTCACATACAGTTTTTCCTACCAGTTAGGGAACAGAACAGTCTTTTGAACTCCACGGCTGCTTCAGCAAAAGGAGGATGCATGCTGATCAGAGGATTGAAAACCCTGAAACCACTCACACTGTGAGTCTGTGACAGAGGAACCTTGGATGATTTTGTCCATCCAGACGATCAAAGTTAGTTCTTAAGGATGAGAAGGAAATTTATGCTGGAAAGAGCGGGATGGAGTGGAAGTGGCGGCCTCAAAGGGTTTCTAGCTGCCAACATCTTGTTTTCGAAAACTCCATTTGTATCTTCATAATATTCATCGTAATTTGTCAAGGAAACGTAATATAGGACCAGGTTGGCATCTTCAAAGATGTCCAACTCGCTTGCGTAGTTTTCCAAGGCTTCTAGCATGATCTCTAATGAGTTTATATCTGCAGGGACAAACATAAATCCTATTTAAAAAACATAGTATCATGCTTGAAATAGGGTGAAGGGGGAAATCAAAGTGGGACTTATGCTGCATAAGGACTAATTAAGGCCATGCTCGTTATCATATGCTTTTTTCTAGAGAAATTGCAACGTGTTCTCTGTCACTAGAGCATGGATTGAACTGTTTGCCTTTCAGATCGTATTGAGTAATAGTATTGACCATCTTTTACTTACCGAAACGCATTGCAAGGTGCTCTTTGTCATTACTGCACGAATTGAGCTTCTTACCTTTGGGATCATATTGAGTAATATATTGACCATTTTTTACTTATCAAAACGCACCCAAAACATCCCCTTTCTTGGTTCATTCTCTAGCATAGAATTTAGTTCAAGAAATCCTAGACAAGACAGAAGGGATTCATGTAATGTAATATCGTTTTATTTTATACTGTTAAGTGTTTTTTTAAATTTTTTATTTTTGGGTCATTATGGAAAAGCACAGAGCCATACAAATGAAACCTTGAAGGTGGACGGCAACACACATCCAATTTAAATGCTGCCAAAGATTTGTAACATTATAAACCTGCCAAAGATGCTAAACATCTATCAGAATAAGAGCTTCAAGAAGCAGGTACTTCCATGCCTGATATCCCACAGTTCATTGCCTGCACTCAAATCAGCATAATTGGAAAAAATGACTAGAATTATCAGGCCACTTCATAAGAAAATCACAAGCTTAGATTTATAATCGCTTTTACATCATTACATACTGTTAACATAGTAAAAATATATTAAGCCCAATGGAGTTGCTCGTATAAATTAATTAGCCCAATTGGATAAAATATATCTGGAAGAGGGAGGACGCGTCTCCAAAAGCCCATATCCGGAAGAGGGAGGACATATCTCCAAAAGCCCATATCCGGAAAAGAGAGGACACGTCTCCAAAAGCCTAGTTGATGAAAATATATCCGGAAGAAGAAGGCCGCATAGACAGCCCGGACGATGGAGGCCAAAGACATGGTGGAGGCCGTCCATAAGAATGGAGGTCATGGAGGCCAAACAAGATGATGGAGGCCATGGAGGCCATGGAGGCCATGGAGGCCAAGTACGATGGAGGCCAAACAAGATGATGGAGGCCATGGAGGCCATGGAGGCCATGGAGACCATGGAGGCCAAGTACGATGGAGGCCAAACAAGATGATGGAGGCCATGGAGGCCATGGAGACCATGGAGGCCAAGTACGATGGAGGCCAACCCAAGAAATGACGATGGAGGCTAAACAAGATGATGGAGGCCATGGAGGCCATGGAGACCATGGAGGCCAAGTACGATGGAGGCCAGCCCAAGAAATGGTGGAGGCCCCTAACCAACCTCTGCCACAAAAGTCGCCTCGCGTGCCGAATGCTGCCATACCATGTCACAGAAAGTCAGGCTGCCTAAACTCTAAACCCTGCATGTGTCTCAATAGGAATCCCCGTGTCTCAACAGGAAGCCGCGCACGCGTCTCTACAGGAGGAGGCCTCCTCCTATAAAAGGAGGAGGGGAGGCACTTGAGAAGGATCACACCCTCACACACACCCATCCTCAGAGGATTAGCTTTCAATTCTTTCATTCCTGCAATTTTTCATTCTGCACTTTCAATTCCTGCTTTTTACATTCCTGCCAATTTACCATTCCTTTACAGCTTTGCTTAAATTCTTGTAATTCCCTTAGTAATCCTTGTAATCCTCTTCAAATATTGTCCAATCAAAATTCTCGGTTAACAAATTGGCACGCCCAGCGGGACACGAAATGGAAACCATATCCGCTTGAAAGTGTATGCAACTCAGATCCGGACGAATAGTAAGGGGCTTAACACAAAAATTTGGAGAAATGTCGCTGCCTGAAGAAACTCCAGTAAGAACCCCAGAGAACGTCGATGATACAGCAACTACCTCTCAACCACCGCAGGGGATAATGCAGGTCCCAACTTTTTCAGAACAAATACGGCTATCGATGAATGAATCGATGGCTGAATTCATGCCTCTATTAACAAGGCACCTTATGGATGTATTGCGGCCTGCCATGGCCGATCAAACCGACAGGATATGTGGATCCCTGCATACTCCAGAGGGATATATCCATGGCATGAATGTGTCACCAAGTGTTACAGGACCGTATGGCGGTCTACAAAGGACTTGGGGGACTGGTCAGCCATCACTATCTGAGTTTGGAGCACCACCTCCTATGATGTATGCTCCATCAGGATACTTAATGGCATCTGTTCCGCCATTTGGAGTGGCGGCTTCCATCCCAACCGCCATGCATAATACTGGAGGAGGACACCTGCAACCTCAAGGCACCAACATACCTTTGGCTGCCTCCCCAGTGTCTCAGGCCGCCCAGGCGGCCTCCCCGTTGCAGGTCTCCCATCATCAGACCTCCCCATTACATCAGGCCTCCTATCAGGCGGCCTCCCCATTGCTCCAGGCCTCCCATCATCAGGCCTCCCCATTCCATCAGGCCTCCTATCAGGCGGCTTCTCCATTGCCTCAGGCCTCCCATCAGGCCTCCCCATTACCTCAGGCCTCCTATCAGGCAATCTCTCTACTGCCTCAGGCCTCCCATCATCAGGCCTCCCCATTACCTCAGGCCTCCTATCAGGCAATCTCTCTATTGCCTCAGGCCTCCCATCATCAGGCCTCCCCATTCCATCAGGCCTCCTATCAGGCGGCTTCTCCATTGCCTCAGGCCTCCCATCAGGCCTCCCCATTACCTCAAGCCTCCTATCAGGCGGCTTCTCTATTGCCTCAGGCCTCCCATCAGGCCTCCCCATTACCTCAGGCCTCCTATCAGGCAGTCTCTCTATTGCCTCAAGCCTCCCATCATCAGGCCTCCCCATTGCATCAGGCCTATCAGGTGGCCTCTCCATTGCCTCAGGCCTCCCATCATCAGGCCTCCCCATTACCACAGGCCACATATCATCAGGCCGCCTCCCTGCAGGCCGCCCACTTTCAGACCTCCAACCCACTTCAGGCCGCCCAACAACAGCCAGTCCATACTTGGCCACCCAGGCTTCCAGTTCACACCAGGCCGCCATGCAACCTCAGGCCGCCAACATAAGTCGGCCGGCCATCAACACGAGTCATCCGACCACCAACTTGGTCTCGACTGCCACCATGGTTCAGGCCGCCATGCCTCAGGCCGCCATGGCTCATCCGGCCGCCGTATATCAACAAGCTGCCATGCCTCCTACACAGGCGCCGGTAGTGTCGCCCGAATCCTTAGCAGATATGATGCAGCAACATTTCGGCATTCAATTGAGGCCGATGGAACGACCCACCTATAGGAAACCATACCCGGATTGGGTAGACACCATGCATCCTTACCCTAAAGGCTTCAAAATGCCCGAATTCACCACGTTCTCGGGGGACGACGGCAAATCAACCGTAGAACATGTGGGCAGGTTTACTGCTCAGTGTGGGGAAGCAGCGGCCAACGACTGGTTGAAGTTAAGATTGTTCAGTTCCTCTTTGACTGGACCAGCATTTGTTTGGTTTGCAGCCATGCGGCCAAATTCAATTCAAAATTGGGCCGATCTCGAGCGGGCATTTCACGACAGATTTTATACACCCCTGTCGCAGGTTAGTCTTGCAGATCTCACTAACACCAAACAATTTGCCGATGAGACGGCAAGTTCTTTTATTAATAGATTACAACGCATTAAAGGCCGATGTACTATAGCAATACCCGATAAAGAAATAGCCAATATAGCAGTGGCTAATATGCTACCAAAATTGAGAGAACATTTAATTGTGCAGGATGCAACTGACCTTGCCCAGCTGGCCGAGAGAGCGGCCCGTGTGGAAAAATTCCTGAGGGAGCAGGAAGAGAAGCGTCCTATGCGTCGAGTCCATTTCGAGGAAATAAAACCCAGTGATGATGAGGACGAACCTGTAGAGGTGGCTGTTGCTGAGCTAGTACAGACAGCCAAACCACATACATGTGCGGCTCTCAAGCCGCCAAAACAAAAAGAGGCTAAGTATAAGCCTGAAGAAGACCTTTTTGACATGGGCAAAGCGGACCAAGTGTTCGATGCCCTACTCAAAGACGGTGTAATCAAGTTGCCTGAAGGGCAAAAATTACCAGCGGCCGAGGAAATTCGAGGCCGAGCATTTTGTAAGTGGCATAATTCGTATACTCATAGCATTACTAAATGCAGGAGTTTTAGAACGGCCATACAGAACAAAATAAAAGAGGGTCGTTTGAAAATTGCAGGTATGAAAGTGGATTTAGATCCATTCCCTCAACTGCCAATTGGTGTTTCTGGACTCATCCCAAATCCAGAAGATGGTGGCTCCAGTAGCCAGAATAATAGAGGAAAGGAACACATTGAAATCGAGAAGGAGGATGTGGACTTATTATCTGATGAGTCCGATCATGAAAGAAAAGAGTTGTGCGGTAAACAACCCAGGTTTAAGAACATGGCGAAGGAGGACTTCAAGAAGGTCCTGGAAGCTGAAGAAAGAGAGCACCACAAGAAGAAGAACCCTCCTTTGAGAGTTGAGATCTCTAAGCAAGCGGTAGAAATCCATGAAAATGGGAAACACCAACCTATTGCTCGAGATTATAGGCATGGTGTACAGGTGGTTCCAACCTTGATGAGGCGACCAGAACACCCAGTTGAGACTGAAAGGTGGATGAAGAATAGGGCTCAGAACAAAGCCACCCACAAGGAGCCGCCACCCATGACCAGGAGTCAATTTAGGCGGGCTCAAAGACGATATGCCGAGGAAATGCGGCAGTGGGAGGCACAAATTCATAAGTTGGAAACTTCCAGGCCTCGGAAGCCAGTACAACCAACTTATTTCAAAGGAGAGACATCCCAACAGCAGAGACCCCTTCACGAGAAGACACACAGTAGGACGGTGGCAAGGAAACCTGATTCACCCATACCACCTCGTGAAGAAAGATTTTATGAGATCTCAAGAAGACCACCTCAGGCTCCATCACATTCCACCAGGAGGCCAGTGAGGGAAAGGTTACAACCACCATCATCTTCTACCACTACTGAGAGGTCAGTACGAGAAAGGCTGCAATGGGTAGAACGAAAGCCTCAGCCGTCATCATCACCAAGGCCTAAAGTAACCAAAGCTGAACTTCCTCAGACTAACGCTTCATCATCAGCTTCTAATGATAAAGGAAAAGCGGTCGCCACAACCGAATCTGATGAAGGAGGAAACAAGGTCAAATCTGCGGGACAGAAATTCATTGAGAAGCTAGACAAAATGGACATGACTCCTTCAAACATGGCTATGGCTAGTGTACTGATGAAATACATGGCGTATTTGGCGGCTCATGAAGCCGGTGAATTTGGAAGTGAACCACACAGTTTTGAAGGATTCACAGCCTATTGCAAAGCTGTAGAAACCCAGAAGAAGTCACAGACACAAGAGGAAACAAAATCAACCAGTGAAGCACTCCAAGCGACCAATGAGGCATCACAAGTGAATTTTGGTGCTATTACACCTACAGAGGTGGAGACCGCTGTGGAGGCCAATCTCGATAAGCCGAAAGTTGGGATTAACGCCCTAGGCATCGTGACCGATGAATATGGCATGATGGAAGACATGAATATTGACGAAGGGTATGAAGATGATATGTGGGGTAATGTGAACCTCAATATTGATGAGGAGCTTCATTTTGAATTAGACGGCATGGATCTTGAAGATGAGGTTTTTTGGCAGAATTTGGACAAAGAACTTAAAGAAGCTGACGATAGGAAAGAAGGGCCAAATGATCCTTCTGTGCCTATACGGGTCTTTGGGCTGGCGGCCGATGAAGAGATAAGCGATACCGAATCCGAGATATGGGATGAGGAAGAGCCATCGTTCGCAAGGCTTATCGAAAAAGTGGATGAAATGATAGCCGAATTGTCCCATCCAACCAGGGATGCACCTCCCACGCAAGAACTTGGCGGTCGACATGATGCTTCAGAGGCCGTGGCACAGTTTGCCAAACCCAAAGTTGCCCAGACAAGACAACTGAAACCCTTGTATGTTAAGGCTCACATTGACGGGCGTCCTGTGAGCAGGGTATTCGTTGATAATGGAGCAGCAGCCAATGTGATGCCTATGTCAACTTTGAGAAAGATAGGAAAAAGTGAAAGAGATCTGATCCCTACCAGGGTCAGAATGTGCAGCTTTGTAGGAGAAGCAACACAACCTGCCGGATTCATAACGGCGGACGTCACTATTGGATCCAAGACCATCAAAGTGGCCTTCTTCGTGGTGAAATCTAAGACGTGTTACTCAGCATTGCTTGGGCGCGACTGGATTCACATGGCGCAGTGTGTACCATCCACCCTCCACCAACAGTTGTTAATTTGGGATGGTGACCAGATAGAATTGGTGGAGGCAGATCATCAACCCTTTGCAGGACCGGACGCCAACAATGATGAGGCGATCTTCTACTTAGAAGACATTCAACCTGCATCAGCTTTAATTGGTATGAACATGGATCTGGAATCCATTGACTTCACAACAAGCGGCTTCAAATTACGTTCTGCATATAGCCGACATGAAGCATCATGCTCTGCATGACGAGCAGCTACGACATTTATAAAGACTTGTTGCAGCGGCTCGCCAACACTGAAATAATGATGGGTGCCGAAATCAAGTCCAAAAATCCAACTGACAGTCGGCCATCTGAATGGCCATCTCCTATAAAGCGGATGTTGCCTAGTCCGGAAGCCAATGAACCACTTGTAGACATCAACCTCGGAACAGAGACAGAACCAAAGCTAACCAAGATCAGTGCGTCATTATCAGATGAAAAGCGACGCCAGCTAGTGGAGCTGATTCATAAGTATAAGGATTGTTTTGCGTGGCAGTACACAGATATGCCAGGACTATCAAGGGAGCTAGTGGAACATAAGTTGCCAACGCACCCAGAGTTCAGACCTCATAAGCAGCCGCCAAGACGGTTCGACCCAGACACCATCCCAAAGATAAAGGCCGAAATCGAGAAACTTCTTAAAGCAGGTTACATTAGAACTTGTCGTTATGTGGAATGGCTTGCAAATATTGTACCTGTTATAAAAAAGAACGGTCAATTAAGAGTCTGTATAGACTTTAGAAATTTAAACTTGGCAACACCCAAGGATGAATATGTGATGCCTATGGCCGATATGCTTGTTGATGCGGCCGCCGGCCACAAGTTTTTATCATTAATGGATGGTTATTCTGGATACAATCAAATCTTCATTTCTGAAAATGATGTGCATAAAACAGCTTTTCGCTGCCCAGGGCCAGTCGGCATTTTTGAATGGGTAGTCATGCCCTTTGGATTAAAAAACGCAGGGGCAACATACCAAAGAGCCATGAACATGATTTTTCATGATTTAATCGGTCATACACTTGAAGTGTACATTGATGACATAGTGGTAAAATCATGTGAATTTGGCCAACACTTGGCTCACCTGGAAAGTGCCTTCATCCGAATGAGGCAGCATGGATTGAAAATTAATCCAGCTAAATGTGTCTTTGGAGTGGCAGCAGGGAATTTCCTAGGTTTCTTGGTACATGAGAGAGGCATTGAGGTAGACCAGAACAAAGCTAAGGCCATCATGGAGGCTCGTTCACCAACCAATCTCAAAGAATTGCAGTCATTGATGGGCAAAATCAATTTCCTAAGGAGATTCATTGCCAATGCTGCCGGCAAGATGAAAGCGTTCACTACTTTGCTTAAAGGAAGAAAGAACGAGAAGTTTCTTTGGACGAATGAGCATCAAGCAGCCTTCGAAGAAATAAAAAGAGCATTGGTCAATCCTCCAGTATTAGTGCCGCCAAAACCTGGAATACCTTTGAAACTATATGTATCAGCCGCCGAAGAATCTATCGGGTGCTTGCTTGCACAGGACGATGAAGGCGGCAAGGAGAGGGCTATCTATTACCTAAGCAAGACTCTACAAGGGCCAGAGGTAAGATATACTGCATTAGAAAAGTTGTGCTACGCCCTGGTATACTCCTGCAACAAGTTAGAACACTACATGCTGCCCAGAACAGTCCATGTAGTGGCTCCCTTTGACTTGGTAAAAACCCTTTTGCACAAACCAGCATTGAAGGGTAGACAAGCTAAGTGGGCTATGAAGATCAGTCCTTTTACCCTTGTACACGTTCCTCAAAAGGCAATCAAGGGACAAGCTTTAGCTGATTTCTTAGCTCAACACCCTTCGTTGGTGCTGTCAGAAGATCCCAGAGAAGCTTCCTTTATAGGATTTGAACCATGGGAGTTAACCTTTGACGGATCTTGTGCAAGCAGCGGCTCGGGGGCCGGCATTACAATCACTAGTCCTCTTGGGGAACATTGGAAGCTTGCTCGGGAGTTAGAGCCTGGCACCACCAACAATCAAGCAGAATACGAAGCTTTGATATTTGGCCTCGAAACTGCATTGCTTAAAGGTGCGAAATCAATTACAATATTTGGAGACTCCCAAGTCATCCTGAAGCAGTTAACCGGAGAATATGAATGCAAGAGTCCCAGATTGATTAAGTGCTATGAGACAGCACTAGAACTATTGAGCAAGTTTTCGGACGCTACCATCACACATGTGCCCAGAAGCCAAAATCAAGAGGCCAACGAGGCTGCACAACTTGCTTCAGGCTGGCAGTCTTGTCGCCCTAGGGGGGCACCACACATTGCCGCCATCGCAAGTGAACCTGAGGACCAACAAGAGAATGGTGATTGGAGGACCAAGATCATACAGTACCTCGAGAACCCGTCATCTGAGGGAAATAACTCGCTAAAAGTAAAAGCTCTGCGGTACGTGCTGGTCAATGGTGAACTATTCCGAAGGGCGGTCGATGGATTGCTGCTCAAATGTATAGGTCCCGAGGAAGCTAAGCTGGTGATGGGAGAAGTCCACGAAGGGATATGCGGCTCCCATCGAGCAGGACCTAGCATGAGATGGAGTATTCATCGTCATGGGTATTTCTGGCCAACCATCATGGAAGACTGCATCACCTACGCTCGGGGTTGCGAGGCTTGCCAGAAGCATGGGCCAATTCAAAGAGTACCGGCGGAAGAATTACATACAGTCATCAAGCCTTGGCCATTTCGTGGCTGGGGGATGGACATCATTGGAAAAATTCACCCGCCGTCATCTAAGAACCACTCATTCATACTGGTGGCCACTGATTATTTCACCAAATGGGTAGAAGCATGGCCAATGAGGAAGATTGACCAGGGCGATGTAATTAAGTTCGTGACTGAGCTCATGCATCGATTTGGGATTCCCCAAACAATCACCGCGGATCAAGGAACTGTGTTCACTGGCGAGAAGTTCTTAGCGTTTGCTAAACAATTTGGGATTCGCGTATATCACTCCACTCCATACTACCCCCAAGCCAACGGACAAGCGGAGGCCACCAATAAGATCTTGATAAGTATGATCAAGAAGGCAGTAGGAGAGAAACCAAGGAAGTGGCATGAGGCTCTGTCAGAAGTCCTGTGGGCTTACCGGAATGCTAAGTCTACCTCCACTGGCTTCACACCATATTACCTGACATATGGTCATGACGCCGTTCTGCCTTTGGAAATCACGATCCCTTCTCTAAGAGTGGCCCAACAGCATCACTTAGACTTAGCTGAGTATGAAAAGGCCATGTTGCAAGAGTTGGAAACGGCAGATGGCGACAGGCTTACTGCTTTGGAAAATATCCGTCGCCAAAAGATGAGGATGGCGAGACATTACGACAAGAGAGTTCGAAGTAAAGCTTTTAGCGAGGGAGAACTGGTATGGAAAGTAATTCTACCCTCGGGAGTGCGAGACAATGAAACAGGCAAGTGGTCTCCAAATTGGGAAGGACCGTTCATTGTTACGCAAAGATTGATTAATGGTGCATATAAACTAATGGATATTGATGGTCAAGAACATAAACAAAGCATAAACGCAAAATATCTCAAAATGTTCTATCCATCAGTATGGGAATCTGAGTAAGAGACATAAGTGCATCAAAAGTAGCCAATCACAGTCTCGGCCAAAAAAGTAGCAGTAATATCCCTAAGTAAAGACAAGACCTACCCGCCACGAGGCCGATGGACTAATCCAAAGAATATACTGAAAAGCAAAGGGGCAGTATTTCATCACTTAGTATAGGATCCGAGAAAATTGAATGGCGGCTCCGGCGATCCCTCATGACGGCGGCCCTCCAGGTGGCGGCCCCGACCAAGACAATGGCGGTCGCGGTCTCCAGGTGGCGGCCTCCGGCCAAGGCGATGGCGGCCTATGGCGAGGGATGGCGACTCGGTGGCGGCCTTCACTTGAGGATGGCGGTCAAGGACTGAATGACGGCATCGAGCAATGGAGGTGGCGGCCTTGGGCAATGGAGGTGGCGGCCTTCAAGGCAATGGTGGCGGCCTCCTCCAAACTTTCGGGTAGATGGCGGCCTCACGCAAGAAGAATGGCGGCCTTGGGAGTACGGCCTCACAGCAAGATGGCGGCTTCGCGCTTGGAGGTGGCGGCCTCTCATTGAAGGTGGCGGCCTCATGCTCCAGTGGTGGCGGTCTCTTCACAAAATGGATGATGGTGGCGGCCTCCGGCTTGACAAGAGAAGGCGGCGGCCAAGAGCTCGAGGAAGATGGCGGCCCTGGCGACGACGACGGCGGCCTCTACCCAAACCCTTGAGATGGCGGCCTCCATAGCTCGAAGATGGCGGTCAAGAGCTCGCTGGTGGCGGTCTCCCTCAGATGGCGGTGGCGGCCTCAGATCCGGTGGCGGTGGCGGCGTCAACTCTGGATGGCAGTGGCGGCCTCGACTTCCGGTGGCGGTGGCGGCCTCAACTCCAGACGCGATGGCCCTCGAGGATGGCGGCCCTGGTGAGCCGTGGCGGCGGCCCTGACGAGCAGCGACGGCGACGACGGCCTTGGCGAAATAGGTGATGGCGGCCCTGAGCTTCGTGGATGGCGGCCTTCCAAGGCTGAAGATGGCGGCCCTGGCTCCCAAGGCGAATGGCGACGGCGGCCCTCCTGTCGATGGCGGCCCTGGCACGGCGGCGGCCCTCCTGTCGCGAACGAACGAAGACTCGCTCGAATGGTGGATGGCGGCCTTCGGGTGAGGATGGCGGTCGTGAGCAGCAGCGACGGCGGTCTGCGGGATGATGCTGGCGGCGGCCGGCGGCGAGCGAGACGGCGGCAGCGCCCGGGGCAACGGCGGCGGCGGCCAAGAGAGGAGGAAGAGTCCCAAATCCTAGAATTAGCGCGCAAATTTGTCTTAAAATGCTAATCAGACAAAATGCGCGAGGGGGGCATCTGTTAACATAGTAAAAATATATTAAGCCCAATGGAGTTGCTCGTATAAATTAATTAGCCCAATTGGATAAAATATATCTGGAAGAGGGAGGACGCGTCTCCAAAAGCCCATATCCGGAAGAGGGAGGACATATCTCCAAAAGCCCATATCCGGAAAAGAGAGGACACGTCTCCAAAAGCCTAGTTGATGAAAATATATCCGGAAGAAGAAGGCCGCATAGACAGCCCGGACGATGGAGGCCAAAGACATGGTGGAGGCCGTCCATAAGAATGGAGGTCATGGAGGCCAAACAAGATGATGGAGGCCATGGAGGCCATGGAGGCCATGGAGGCCAAGTACGATGGAGGCCAAACAAGATGATGGAGGCCATGGAGGCCATGGAGGCCATGGAGACCATGGAGGCCAAGTACGATGGAGGCCAAACAAGATGATGGAGGCCATGGAGGCCATGGAGACCATGGAGGCCAAGTACGATGGAGGCCAACCCAAGAAATGACGATGGAGGCTAAACAAGATGATGGAGGCCATGGAGGCCATGGAGACCATGGAGGCCAAGTACGATGGAGGCCAGCCCAAGAAATGGTGGAGGCCCCTAACCAACCTCTGCCACAAAAGTCGCCTCGCGTGCCGAATGCTGCCATACCATGTCACAGAAAGTCAGGCTGCCTAAACTCTAAACCCTGCATGTGTCTCAATAGGAATCCCCGTGTCTCAACAGGAAGCCGCGCACGCGTCTCTACAGGAGGAGGCCTCCTCCTATAAAAGGAGGAGGGGAGGCACTTGAGAAGGATCACACCCTCACACACACCCATCCTCAGAGGATTGGCTTTCAATTCTTTCATTCCTGCAATTTTTCATTCTGCACTTTCAATTCCTGCTTTTTACATTCCTGCCAATTTACCATTCCTTTACAGCTTTGCTTAAATTCTTGTAATTCCCTTAGTAATCCTTGTAATCCTCTTCAAATATTGTCCAATCAAAATTCTCGGTTAACACATACACATCCCTTACATGGACACAGGCCAAAATGATGCCGGCATATTATTTGACTCGTTATATCTGCACAATATTTAGTTTGGCAAATTTCCTGGAATGAAATGAATGTTTTTTAAGTTACATCTACCCACGTACGGATTCTATTAATATGTGCTGGGATCTGTACTTGCGGAGGAGCACTCATTCATATTGCTCGTACATATCTTTTCATGCCAGTTGAGGATATCCCGACAGTATTTAAGAGCGCTATCAACACTATCAGCATCCTGTGCTGTAACACGTGTTACATACAGTTTCCTGTTGTTTAGGGAACTGAATAACCTTTTGAACTTTGCGGCTATATAATGGAAGGAGCGTTGAGCCAAAGGTGGGTTGTTGTTGCTCTTGGGGTTGTGAGGATGGTTGCTGATCACAGGATTGAAATCCTGGAACCATTCACATCGTGAGAGAGGGACTTGGTCAATTTTTTCTTCGAGAAGATCAAACTTATTAAGGATGAGAAGGAAATTTTTGTTAGAGAGAGCAGGATGAGAGACAGTAGTCGCAAAGTGTTCCTTGGTTGCCAACATCTTGTTTTTGAGAACTCCATTTATGTCTTCGTAATATTCATCGTATTCTGTCAAGGAAACGCAATATATAACCAGGTTTGCATCTTCAAACATATCCAACCACTTGCAGTTTTCTCCAAGGTTTCTTGCGGGAACTCGGATGAGTCGGTATCTGCAGGGACAATGGACACTTCTTAATCGACAATTCCATACTTATAAAAGAAGTTGCTAAGGGAGAATGAGTTGAATTTATTCAGCATTAATACAACCAATGTTAGCTTTTTTGCATGCTTTTCTAATAAAAATTGGAGCATTTTCTGTAATTGCATAGGATGTAAGGACAATGCAGTATGTTGTGTGATTTGTGGCAGTGACATTCCTTTACTCAATTCACTATGCCCCTCTCTTGTACTTTTGAGAATAGCGCCTCGTGTATCTTAGGAGTAATTTTTAAGCAGTGTTCATATTTGTAATGCTGTAATTTTACTAGAAGCATTCTTAAAAGAGACTACTATGGAGAAGGATTAAGAACTAACGTTACAGGGGAATCATTCTGGTCCAAAGATTCCATGTACCCTTCCTGAGGAGCGTTGGGAAGAGAAAAGTTTGTGGTTGCAACCCCATTTGAAGGAGTCATTCCGTCAGCATACAAGATATCCATTTGAGAAGGCATGTAGTCTGCTCTTGAAATTTCAACAGCCTTTTGAAGAACAAAAATGCATTAATATTATGTATTTTATGTAAGCTAGCACTTTGCAAGAAAAGGTTATAAAGCACAACATACCCTATCCAAGAAATGATTAGCAACTCTCGGTAGCGCTTGCAGTTCATTTCTTCTCCTGTAAGTGGCTTGAAAAGCTTTGTCATTCCACAACTGCTCAACAAGGGGCGAATACTCTCGACTTGCAGCTGGGAATATAACATCCAAGTTGCCTGATTTTAAAATTTCTTGAAGCCAATTTGAGAACGATTTCAAGTTTGGTTTGAGTGAATATGGATTACTCTGTTCAACCTGTTCAAAAATTTCTGCAAACAATAATTGACAAGCAACGTCAGAAGAATGAGCAGAAGGCTCGTTTAAATTGTTTTAAACAATTAATAGTGATTGGATATGTATCTGGACAAGTATATAGTGTCATGTTCTCTTTGTCATTGACTCATTGTGGAAAGAAGGGGCACATAAAAGCAGGATTTCTGAGGTGGACAGCAATGCATATCAGAATACAAATGTATTTGATTATTCATGTTGTAGCATGGATGGATAATATTATTCATGTATCATTGCATACAGCCTGCTCCCCAAAAACCATGTAAGCAGAAATCTGAAAATTTTACCACAATTTTTCTGCAGATTATATTTGGCAGGAATTTGATTTTGATGATTTATAGCTGAACAATAATTTGAGCATCTTCAACTGAAATTATTTTGAAAAGATGGGGATGAAGTTGGTTGGAGATAACTAAGCTACGTAAGCCTCGATTGATTGAATAAGAGTGCAAAATGTTTGATCAAATCTAATCGCTTTATAACACTTCCAGCATTATGTTGGAATCTATACATGATAGTACAATCATGGGTCTAAGGTGGGTGTTTCTTGTAATGTAGAGGCTACTTATCAGTTATCATGTACCGAATAAAAACAGATATTAGTACATGAACTACTGCACATGCATACCGGAAGGACCTGGTTCCTCAGCAAGCTTCTGCATTTCCATTAAATATTCTTCTTCGAAATGTGCACACCCCTCCAGCAGAGTACATATATAGATGTAGATGTTTCTTTGGATCAAATGTTTGATGTTTTGCATCTCCTCTTCTGTGAAAGGGACCCTATAGAAAATTTTAGCCTGGACCCAAAAATGTAAGAATCACATTCATTAAGTTTATTGTACCCTGGATGGTAAAAAAGAGCAGACTAATAATAAAAAAAAAAAAAGGTTCAAATTTGAACCAAGTTTATGGACAATATACACAACAAAACTAATTTATACTAGACATTGTATACCTGTTTAAATATGGTAGCCGTTCCAGATTGATTGCAACCAACTAGAAGAAGTTTTGTTAGGTCTCTCTGTCCGACGCTCTTTACAGTAGGGGTAACCCTGCCTTCGTCAGCATGTTCACCGCTGCTGGGATTTGGGGTACCAGATGGCAATGGTAAAAGTAAAGCAGTGCATGCTATCTTCACTCTTTTCTGTAATGGATATTTTAAGCATTTTAGGAAGGTGCCTTAATGGGAAAACCAAAAAGGCCAGGTGGAGCAGAGAGAGGAACATTTTACTGACCTTTGCCCATAAATTTCCCATCATCTGGTTCATGCCTTCCAGCCGATAGTTTCCTTCTGAGGTAAGCCAAAAGCTGGGATTTCCTTCACAGCGGATTCCAGCAGCCTGCAAATGTCAGACATTGGCTCACAGCCATTATGCAAAAACTTATTTCTGAGGTAGAAATTTAAGCCCAATACCTTCAACATCCAGAGCTCTGCTCTAGTGATCTCCCGGTTATTTATCGTTACCCCTGCATCACCTTTGCTGGCATCACGCTTAAGTCGAGAACCAATAGCCATATCCGCACTGATAATCTGGCATGGTTTATCGCCTTCCTGCTTGTTCAGACAAAACATTGTCAGTTTTGTCACTTTCGCCATTCGAAATGAATGAAAAATTATGAGTATGAAACCAGTTTTAAGGTGAATATTTGTGGAAACACAGTTCCTACCTTTCCCCAAAATCCAGAATCCTTGTCATACCAATATCTTCCAGGTCTAAGCTTCTTTGGAGGGTTC
The DNA here is from genome assembly GCA_030278955.1 of Hygrophila difformis. Classification (NCBI taxonomy): domain Eukaryota; kingdom Viridiplantae; phylum Streptophyta; class Magnoliopsida; order Lamiales; family Acanthaceae; genus Hygrophila; species Hygrophila difformis. Next base: position 51,976,243 of record JAOANR010000004.1, read on the forward strand.
TCGCAGCTTTGCAATTTAACCAACTCCTCTTTACATAAATACTTGTCGTTTACAAATATCAGACGCGGTGGCAGCTGGTTTACTTCACATGATCTTTCAGAATTCATGATTTGCTCAATTCCAGAGTCACCAAGCAGTCCCTTCAGCATTCTGGAACACTTCCCAAGCGAACTGCGCTTGGACTCAGCAATTCGATAACCAATGCAGGTGATGCACTTTCTCCCTTCCGGCATCGATCCCATTGCTCTAATCACACATTTGCTACAATACTTGGCGCAGCACACAATGCAAACTTCCTTCTCTGTAAATCGGTTCCTTTTGTGACATCTATGGCACATCCCTTTCTTCTCGCTATTCGAAACCGGGGGCATCTCAGGGAAAATTGAAGACTCCTCGTCATTTTCCTTTTCTACGGAATTTTCAGAACTTGACGGTGAATCACCGAAAGTCACTGTAGATGTTCTGTGACGTTGGCCAGAAACTTCCGTTACAGAACCTTCCTGTATCCCTCCATAGGATGATATTTCAGAAGACGGCTTTTGCGACCAGCTTGATGCGGATTCATTTGACAGTGAGATGATGGAATTAGAACGATTATCACATGAAACACAAGCTTTGCATTCATCATCTGAGCTTTCTGACAAAGGATTAGAATCATCATGACAATCAGAAAACCCTAACGTACCAGAACTATTGGAGCTGTGGTCATTGTGTGCTGTTGCCAACGAACCTTCATTGCGAGAACCTTTCTCCAATTTCCGTGAACAAATCCTACCAGCTCCCAATTCCCCTGAATGTCGTACCAAATCATGAGGCTCGGTCACATCGAAACCTGAATTCAACTCCGCTGATGGTTTCCGGTAGGGGTGGCGGCTTCTGACGATTGGTTCAATAACTGGCAGAGAAAAACTCTTGGACATCGTAGCCGCCACGGATGCAGTCGGAATACGCAGCATATCAATAGGCAACACTTCTGGAATATCATAACCGACTGGAGGACCTGTGTACTCAGTCGCAATGGAGTAATCAGCACTATAACCGTCATCCAGATCCTCAGTTTTGCCCGATGAAATCGGCAAAATACTTCTCAGAAAACTGGACATTTCCACAAACACTAACCACAACAGTTCAATTTTGAACTATTAATTCGAGCATCAGATACCTTCAAGGAGATAGGCAGGCAACCACCAGCCTAAACAATCGACTCAAAAAAATTTTGATCCCTCAATGTTCTTCACCGCTCCGATGAATCACACAACAAAACAGAGTGGTAAATTAATAGGCAAGCGCTGACTTGACTTGGCGTGAGATCATTGATGAGTCACCGGAGACGCGACTTTAGTAGCAGGATTTGGACTTAAAAAAATCAATCTGGAGCAAGATTTTCAAATTTCACAAAATTTCCTGATCAACACGCTTGCAAATTGGGAGAAATTACGCACAAATTTCAATGTCAAGGTTCAATTCAAATTGACAACGTTAACAATTTAACATGAATGCAATGCTGGTTCGGTGAGCAATGATCGAGACTAACAGAGCCCCTGTACCCAATTGATACGATATATCGTGTTTGACGGATTCTCCCATTCAATACAATGGAAGACCGATCTATATACTTTTTGGCGGACTAATGTGAATTCTGATCACCCCACGCTGACCCCCACCAACAAGAATACAAGAATGCCCCCAACAAGCTATAATCAAATGTAAATTACCGTATACAGTAGAATGCGCCAAGTAGGAGTGTAAACAAGTGAAAAATCGAAAAAAAAAAAATGAATACTATTTTTTTTATAAGAAAAAGATCATTTATTCCTTCAAAATAGTTCTTCCGTCCTTGCTAGTTGCTACCTTCACCTGCTCCTGCTGCTGTGCTGTGTCGTAAGTCGTAACTCATCCGCAAACTATAATTTGGGATGGAGGGGCTTTCCTTTCCTATATTTGCTTTGCTGCTGTGAATTCCTTGCAATTTTTCAATTGGATCGGGAATTCCTCATTTCGGCCCAATAATTTGGCCCAATTGACCCAAATTGAACTGTAAAGCAGTTTGGGACCTTGGGTGAGTGGGTGACGTTTCTTCTTCTTCAAGAATTCTGTTTTTGCCTCACTGAAGAGAAAGCCTCACGTTCGCAGTAATCGGTGCTTAATTTTGGTGCTCCAATGGAGTTTTATCTGGAAGATGGAAAAACATTAAGCGCCAACTGCCCTACTCTAATTCTGGTTTGTTTTTAGGGTTATCCAATTTCTTATGTGATTTGATTCAATCTGTATTTTTTTTTTATAAGATGAAGTGTTTTTGTGGTTCTGTTTTGGAATTTCAGCCGGCGCTGTCGATTGGAAATGTAGGGCAGCTAGCTTTGGATCTATTAATCTCGTCTCTGAAAGCGGAGAAAATCGGGTACTTGGACGAGCCGAATGTGCTTCCTTGTGTTGGAAATGATGCATATGCGCCTTCGCCTCCTGGCAAAATAGTTCTCCCTCTCGAAGGTGTTTTTCTTGGGATTTTTGCTTTTGTTTCTTGTAAATATATTTGACTCCTGTACTTTTGTTGCTTTGGTTTAAATGAATTGTTAATGTTCTAGAAATAAAAAAGTTGGATTAAACTTTGCAGCTTATGAATCACCTTCTTGTGCATTGACGCTCGTGCAGCAAAGATCTCCAGTTATTAAGGTTGTGAGGATTTCTCTGAGTTAGTTTGGTGATTGAAGTTCTTCTGACTTGATTACTCGTGTTGCTTATTGCTGAATCCAATGAAACATTGCTTTCGTCTTGTTTGAATCGAGCCCTTTTCTATCCTTTTTAGCCAATGTTCAGAGGTAGATTAGTTATAAGACTAGCTATCATTTCTTTCATGAAGTATCTATGGGAAGGATATCAATTAACTTGTTTTGGGCAATCAAATATGAATAGATTAGATGTTGAGCTATTTTACCTCATCTTTTGGTTAGAAATTTCTAGGGACGTACCTCATCATAGTTCTGCTTATAAGCATTTCTTGTTTGCATGCATAAATAATACTCTTTTGATAATTTCAATTTATTCCAATGCCTAAATCGTCTTCATATCCTAGGATTTGTCTTTTGATTATCAAAATCACTTACTCACATTGTATGTATACTCACATTGTATGTATGTAGGGTATGATGATTGAATATGCTAAAAACATGGCAAGTTTCGCTGCTGAAAATGGAAAGAATCATGTTATCATTCTATCCAGCTTGGATTTTGGACGGTGGAAGAACATTGATATGTCAAGGTATTATTGACTCCAGCTGTCATATAGTTGTAGAACTGCATTATATACTCCCTAAAAGGTTGTTTCATGTGATTCGTTCTAACAACAGACATTCAAATTATTAGGGTTCTGGGATTTTAATCTTTATCAAATGAGTAGTATAGCCATCTGATATAGTTGCTCTATATTAGTGGTTTGCAGGTATATTACTTATCTAATGCCAATATCGATGGAACTGATACCAACTGCGAAAATCTTGGGTGGAGAAGATTGCAAGATTATGATCCTGCTCAACAGACATGGCAGTATCTCAACTCATTAGCTGATGGAAAGCCTCTGCCTGATGAGGATTTTCCTTTTGAGGAACTAGGAGATGAAGATTACCATCCTAGTTTGCCTTTTGCTGCACTCTTCTCCTGCTTTAAGGTAATGATCATACTCCACCTTGGATCTAAGTGATCCTGGAAGTAACATTACCTTCACTGAAATGGTATAATTTGTGCAAATTTATTCCTCCAATATGGGAAAAACTTCTCTCTAAAACTTCACACGAGCATTATGAAGTAATATGATAAGTTTATCTTTGATTTGTATGAATGGGTTGACACATTGAAATTATCCTTAATCTTTCTTATTAATATTAAGCCGCAACTTTAACAAATAAATTGTCTTGTTGGAACTCCATTGTTGCCATGCTTTGAAATGTTGTGTCGGAGTACTTTATATGCAATTTTCATTGTACCCCCCCAACTCTTTTAACCGATTCTGAAGATTCAAACCCTTTTTGCCTTTTATTTCTGTTCTATCTGAACGTAATAAAGTTGCCCCTGTTTCTGCATAATTAGGCTAAAGGTTTAAAAGTTACTTGCTTGCTGTGTTATTGCTCGGAGGGAGACAATATACCCGAAGGTTTCTCTTTGGCCGAGGCAACAATTAAACTGGTGGGATTGAACCAAAACGATTTTCAGAGTAAGCAATACTTTACACCTCAACGAACCACTCTTCCAGCTTTTTCCATGTAACAGGCTCGTTATATATAATTAAAGAGGTGTTAGATTCAACCGGTGCATGTTAGTGCATTAATTTCATTCCTTGTGAACGTCGAACAAGGATTGATTTATGTGATCAGTCTTCATTCTCATTTGCTTGCAGTGGAAAAGGGGGCTAATAATTAACTCAGATTATTTGTGCTTGTTTCAGGCAGCGGTGCTAGTAAATGGATTGTGCCGTTTTCTTGGCAGAGTGTATATGGACCTCCCGCAGATACAACTCTTTTTTAGGCAACCGGTGATGTATTTGAGTGAGACCGATGTATTGGAGAAAAAAGACAAAAGCATGTCTAGATCATGCGAGAAGAATAGTTTCGTTGTAACTTGTAGTAGGAAATTATGGCTCAGATAATCAATGGCTTTTGCATCAGTTGAAGACTAGCGAAATTGTTTAATTAAGCCTAATACCTGACTTTCTTTATCGTACTAATCAATGGTGAGTTGACAGCATGCACAAAACTTGGGAAATGGTTTGGGTGTAGCCAGGCTTTAAACAATACTCCCTCCGTTTTTAAAAGAAAGCTACATTTGCAATTGTGGCACTATTCACAAAAACACTTCAACTTAAAGTTTTAACATAGTTATACAAGTTAAAATATAGTCAAGTGTGATCTTGTTAGATTCGTCTCGTCTTGTAGTTTTTAGATATCGAACTTTTAGAATTTTTAGTTGTACCGAACTTGAGTTAAAACTTGTTTAAAATGTGCATTGGACTGCGTGCTGGGTGGGTCCGTAGCAAACATTAAAAAACGGAGGAAGTATAATTTACTAGCTTTTTTGGCCCGCGCGTTGCGCACGGGCATGTTGCTTTCTTTCTTATTATGAATAGAAGTATTTTTTTTTAATTGAATGAACAAAATAACTACGTAGAAGTATACAGTTTTGAATTCATAGTCAATGATAATTTTAAATTGTAATGATTTTGAGTAATGGTTTAGAGTTTAGAGATCTAAAGTTAAAAGTTAAAGAGAATAGAGTTTATAATTTAACAATCGAGTTTAGGATTTCATTGTTAAAATAGAAAATATTTATTATTAATTAGTTATTTTAGCATCCCATTATCCCTCAACCCTCATCCCATTATGTGAATCATCTTGAATGATATAACAATTTTCTAATAATTCAATTCTCTCTCCTATCCACGATCTATTCAATATTTCGATTCCACAATATTAAAGCTACATAAACTCAAAACCACGTAGAATTTAACTCGAATCAGTTTAAAACATGCACAGAAAACCATTAATGAAGAAAATTAATGTAACTTAAATGAGCATGAGCCCCAACCGGCTTGGTTGAAAGTCGGAACCAAGCAATTTCTCAACCAACTTATAGAGCTTTTGGTCCAACTCATCCACCTGCCATCAACAAAACATTCATTAACACTCCTAAATGATATAATTTCATATCAGAAATATTTTTTATTTGATATTTAGTGAAAACAATCATCAGGGCCACCCAAAATTCTCAACATAGGCTAATTACTAACTCCACTCCAGATAGAGCAATTCAAGTTATGTTTATAATAATAGTATAGTTTTTGTAATAGTTAGTGAGAATTATGTGTGAATGCCAATCATCAACTTTCCAAGGATAAAAGGAAATCAATAATTACACTAATGATTTGGCACACACCTTATAAATCAACTCCTCAATTTGTTCATCGTCATCAATTGAATCTTTGGCCATTCAATTGATGGAACAACAGAAGTGAACACTGTTGCAATGCCTTTAGCTGTAAAAGAAATAGTCAATTTAGCATTTAAGAAACTTTGTACGATTTGCTTCATTGGACAACAAATAATGACAAAGCAATTGATAGAGCTTAACATTTCTTTGTCTAAATTATGTTCATGCAAGAGGGTGATAGAAATTAGAATTACTACATCCAATATTTTATGTTTATATGCTTCAAGGAAACTCACTATTAACATGTAGCTACTTTGTCGAGCATGGCTCCAATGATGAAGTTGCATCTTCTGTAGAAAGTTCCTCAGATTTTGAATCTCCGTTCCACTCAATTATTTAATTTTATTATTCTGAATAAAATTAAGAGGGTGTTCTTTGGGGCATTACATCAAACACGATGATATGAATGCCAATATAATATCCTTAAGTAAAGTTAGTAGAGAAAACCTTGGACATTTGGTGAGGATAGAGGATGAGAGAAACATAGAAAAGAATAGATGAATTTATTGATGTTTAATTTTTTTTTACTGATGACATGTTTGATGATATGGCATTACTCAGCAGTTATCAATCTGCCACATGTTTTAATAAGAGCCTTTGATCTAAAAATGAGCGTATAATGATTGAACTTATATGAGGATATAAAATGAGAATATGATTATTTTTTTTAAATTACATGAGATTCAAAGTCTTTTGTTTGTGTTTTCGATTTTCTTTTTCTTTTTTCTCTTTGCCCGCCTTCTCAGACTTGTTTAACAAAAATAATCTTTTGTTTAAAATGGTGGTTGGAATACATGTAACAAAAATTTAAAAGAGAAATAAATGAGAGAATAAGAGGATTGAAGGAAAATTCAAAGCCACAACCAAATGAGCATAACATAAATAAATTATTTTTAGTGTTAAAGAACTAAATATAAATAGTTTCACTTTTATATCTAAAATAATGAGAGCAAGTGGAAAACTTGATAAGTTTAGTATTGTATATTTATATTTATGTTAAATGTTCACTTTAAATTATTCTTTTTGAAAAATAAAATGGTAAATATGTTTGATTGAAAGTTTATATTCACATGTTTGTATCATTTTTGAACGTGATGATCACTTCAAAAATATTAGAGCTTTTGGGTAAAAATATTGCTACAATCCAAAACTATTTATGATTTCCACAAATCTTTACAGTTATTTATACTAACATACTTCTTATATCCTTTTACAATATAAATTACTTATATATAAAAAATTGTATAAAAATTTATTTTGAATTTCATATACGTTTTTATCTATATATATATAAAAGTAATATAGTCTAATTTCCCCCCACTTCCCCACCCCCTTTTTCCAACAACTCATCCACATATTCTCCCCCTTTTTCAACAACCTAAATCACATATGAAAATAATTAAAATAAAAATTCTAAATCTAAAATCTTATATTTAATTTATTAGTCTAAACCGAAGGAAAAAAATATATTATCCTGATATATATTTTGGAATTTGGATTTAAATCCAATATTCAATTTCTTAGTCTAAAAGAAAAATCTAATATTTACTTTCTTATATATTTTATATCTATATCTATATTATCCTAATAAAATCTTAATATAATATGATAATATATTTAACCATAATATTACATATTTTTAGAAAATCACTTCCATTCTTCTAGGATTTGAAATTATAAAATTCATTCTCATTGAGATCAAATAAATATATATGTATATAATATTTATATCTATAATGTCCTAATAAAATCTTAATAAAATATTATAATATCTTTAATTTATACTATTATATAGTATTATATATTTTAGATGATCACATCAAATCCAATTCTACATCTCCTATTGTTCTATAAATACTCCATTCATTTATCTAATCTCACGGTGGTCTTGAAGTTCTCACCCTCTCAAATTTTATTTCTTTATTCTTATTCTCCTTTATTTTCTTATGTCTTCTTAACTTTAATTTTATATTTAAACATTTTTTTTTGTTCTCACATCAATGTTTTCCTAATATTTATTTTGTTGCGGGTTAATTTTTCTCTCTTTTGTTGCAAAATATTCTTCATCTTTATATTCATGTAAAAATCTTTTTTTTTTCTTTCTGTTACTCTGCGTGTGAATAATATTAATAAGTTTTTTTTAAACGTAATGTTAAATATATATTTTAATGCTTTTTCCATTGTCTTTTGCAGGATTACATGTTGCTGTAATGCAGGATTGCAATGAAGTCATATTCTACAAAATTTTTTTGTCATTCTAATTTGGATACTACTCAAAATTATTTGTATAGCATAAAGTTTGTTTTATATTGATTTTATTTTTGTTTGTTTGTTGTCTTTATTCGTGATTTGAAAATAGTGAAAAAAATTGAAGAGTGTAAATTTGGAGATGTTCCCCTTTATTTGATGTATTTTTTTCTTTTGTTAATAGATTATTCATATTTTGATATTTTATCTTTTGGATACAATTTTTATATATTTTTTGTATTGATTTAAGTTCACTATAAAATATCAAAACAACAACAATTTAATTGAATTGGAAAAATTGCGAAGATAATCCAATAAATTAAATACTTACCCTGCATAAATTTAAATTAGGTAATAATATAATTATAATAATTTTTTAAAAATTTTGGCAAATTGATATCTGCTTTAATTAAAATTCAAATTCAATCCATAGAATTTAAATGGAAGTTTATGTGGAATTCATTATTAAGATTTGTATGTAGAACATAATTTATTTTATTCAACTAATTAAAATTGAAAATATTAATAAATACCTTATTAGCCATTAGAACTTAAATGTCCGGCTAAAGTTGAAATCTTAATTTGGCATTAATTAACTTTCTTTTCACTTTTAATTAGTGATGTAATATAAATTTATTTTTATATTTAATTTTATGAATATATATGGTATTTTTATTACCTTTTAAGATATATGATTTAAAGATATTATTCATATCATATATGGAGTATTTTTTAAGTTAATAATATATACTTCTACCATTGTCATTTAAACCCGCCTCATTATAACTGAATTTTGAAATCCCACAACAAATGAGTTTAAACACTGGAATTATATAATAATAGTAGTTGGGGAATAGAGAATGATTTAAATTAGTTATTTATTTTTTTCCAATTCTTTATTTGGTATAGTGATTTGTGATTATTCTAAAATATTTTAATTTGTTACTATTATTCTAAAATATTTTAATCCAATTTTAAAATAGTTGGGGGTTTTAGGCAACTGGCCCACGGAGGGGCGGGCCTTCGGCCCAGCCCAACCCACAGGCGGATTGCGGGTCAGGTGGTCTTCCTAATTAATTAAAAAAATAAATTTTATATTATAAAATATTTTTATTTATTTAAATTTAATATATTATCTAATTTAAAATTAAAAGTATTTTTGAAAAATTTAAATGTTTTTTTATATTCTTTTTTAAAAAATTAGCTTCAAAACAAATATAGAAAGTAATATTGTTTTTGTGGAACTATAAAAATTAATATAAATAACCCAATTGATATGTACCGACCAAAAAATTATTTTAGTTTAATTTAGTTAGCATCAAGTCAATTTCATAATTCTTTAGTAGTATTTTACAAAAATAATGTATAAAATTAAATTATAATATTATCAAATTAATGTTATATGATTTAAAATAATATCTAACCAACAAACATTAATACAATTATTATGTTATTTAACTTTCACAGCAAACTTTAAAATTTTTTTTTAAAAAAAATAGCTTGGCCCGCAAGCTGACCTGCACCCGCCGTGTGCTTGCCCTAGCGACGACATGTTTAGACCAGCTTCCAAACGAGCATCTATTTGTTCAACCCAACACAACATTTAGGGAAGGTGGGGTGGGCTGGCCAACGGGCCCAGCCAATTTTGACATCTTTATGTAAAGTAGGTATCCTATATTTATATGTAAGTTATTACTTAATATTAAAGGTATAATAACACTCCAAAAATAAGAGAAAAAAGTAATTTGATATTCAACTATTTTTAACTTTGTTTAATTGGATAAATATAATATGAGAATTATGAATTAATTATTAAATTTATATTAGTCACTGCACGTTTATGTTCACAATGTTATAAGATTATATTTTCTTCTTTTTTCTTTTCTTTTTTTCCATCTATATTACCATTATTCATGATTATAATTTTGATATGTTTCTTTGCATTACTTTAAGTTCACATAAAGTCGAGAGAACAACATTGATTTGGAAAAATTGAGAAAATAAATCTAATAAACTGAAAGACGAATGTACTACATGATGACATTTATAAATTAAGTATGATTACAAATATATCTAGCAAAATGATATATTAAAAAATGAAAAATCAAATATATTACAAAAAATTTTATTGTAAATTTATATAAATTAAGTAATGTAAAATTATTATGGGCTAAATCAATCAAATAAGAAGATTATGAAAATAGCTTAACTGTCAAAGTTGCTAAACCACTTTGTCATATTTTTACTTACAAACCACCTTGTCATATTTTTCTCAATAATGTGGTTAGAAAATTTGCATAACCCAAAATTACGTAATAAAATATTTAAAAACTGAAAATATTATGTTATTTCTTTTTACGATGTAAATTTTACTTCCCGCGCATTGCGCGGGCGGGTATGCTAGTTTATATTAAAATAAATAAGGATTAAGGATATTATGTCTAACAATGAAACCATGATATGTTCTAGTCTTTTTTTTTCCTTTTCTTTCTTTTCTTCTTTAAAAAGAAAAAAAAAATATAAAAAATTTGGCTAAAATGGCATGGAAGTTTTTAAATGATTAGTTATTTTATATTATCAATATTTTTAAGGTCAATTTACTGTTTACACCATATTTTTAATGAAATATTTATATTTAAAATATGTCATTGATTAAGAATGTTTGAAATTCCTTAATTAAGAATGTTTGAAATTCCTTATATTAATATATGATTATATTTTAGACAAATATTTTTAACATAATTAAATTTATTTATTAATATTATAATGTGTTAATATTTCTTGAATACTCCTATACTATTATATATTTGATCAAACAATTGATATTATATATTTTATGTTTATAAATATTTGAAATGATAAATATATTTACTACAATTTAAAAATATTTATTTACTTCATTTATATTATTTAATTTCAAAATTAAGCCATCTACAAATTAGGATATAAAATTTATTAAATTTTTATATTTCACAATATTTCTTAAATTTAATTATTCAATATATATTTTGAATGAATATTTTTTTTAAAAAATATGGTACTTATATTCCTTTCATTGATACAGGATTATATATTTTATAGGGATAAATTTTTAACACAACTAAATTTATTTAAAAATATTATAATATTAATATTTTTAAAAAATTATATGTATCAAAAAATATACATGAAAAAATAATTTATATTATATGTATCAGAAAATACTTTATATTATATGTATCAATATACATGAAAATAATTATATTATTTTTTTTGGGTAAGCAAATAATTATATTATTTGATACAATATTATTCAATATTATATATAGGTCAAAAAAATAATTTATATTATATGTAGCAAAAAAATTGTTATAATAATAGATTGATTTATATATACAATCAAAATAATTTATATAAAAAGAAATATATCTTGTTAAATATATATGAAGATTTTCTTAAAATTTTGTTATATTAATAGATAGATTTATTTTCTAAACATAGATATTGGTGACGTGGAAGATGACATGGCATTACTCGGCGATTACTTAGCAACTATCAGTCTGCCCACGTATTTTAATAAGAACCGTTGATGTAAAAATAAGCGTATAATGACTGATTAAACCCTTAAACTTAAGAAGAATGAATTAAAATTAATAAGGACAAAAGAGTCTGCACATGCCAAAAAGTATTCAGGATTTATTATATAGATAGATTATTTTTAACTGAATATTGTGCATGAATATTAGTAACATCATTTATGAATGTTTACCCATCATTTTGTAGATACATACCATTTGTATGCCTGTACAGAAATCGGTTATATGCCTTCACATACAACAATCATAACTTGTGTATTGCCACGTGGTTCAATATATTTTTTTACCGATAATATTTTAAAGTATATACAACTAAAACTTACAAATTATATAATTGTATTTTAAATTATACGATTAGATCTAATCTAATGAATGAATCCTCACTCAATTATATATATTATTATTATATTCCTTAATAAATTAAATTATAATTAAACGATGAAAATTGAAAGTTGTCATATTATTATTAACCATTAAGCTCTACAAATGGTCTTGTTACGTTCATATATCTATTTATACATAGACAAATTCATGCATCTACAACAAGCGATCAAATTGGCGATGTCCATTTTCATCAACATCTTTTACGTTTTTGTAAGGAATTAAGCTATGAGTCATCATTCAATTGAATCAATAACATTCACTCCATCATCTATCTTCCTATTGCCACGTGCATCTTTAACATGGAGTACATGTTTCTACTGGATTAAAAGTTAAGCACCCCAAATATAGCAAAAACAAACTCGTGTTCCTCCTATGATCGATTATTGCCACGTGCAAATTAAATGTGCAATAGTCTTGTGATGAGATTTGGGCAAGTTCCACTTTCCAACCCCAAAAAGGTTAATAATAACAAGTCTCACCAAAATCTGACACGCAAACATTAAATAAGAAAAAGTGTTATACAATTATTGATGACAATTATTGATGAAATTTGGATGTATACCACTTTTTCAAAGAAATGCTCCATTAGTCATGATACCTATTCTAGTGAAGGCAATTAATTATGATGCCATTAGCCTTGTATTATGTCTATAAATATGGGTTCTTAAGTGAGAAATACATACCAATATTTGTTCAAAAAACTCTTATACTTGAGCATATATTTTCCTTACTTTTGGTCTTAATTACACTTCAATAGTTGCACTATTGAATACACTAATACTATTTCTTTTATTTCTTCCATTGTCTTTCATTCAAATATATCCATTACTAATATATCATCATTAGAATTCCATATTATCATATAGCTAATAGGCATATACTTGTAATAATTTCACAACACGTTATCAGCACGAGCTACGAACGGAGCTCTGCCGGAATTTCTTTGAGGTAATATTTTGTATTTCAATAATTCTATTATGGCTAACTTGACAAAGCAGGATTTCAGACCATTGATGGTATCTGGAGATAATTATCTATCTTGGAAAATGGATGTTGAAATCCATTTGGAATCAATGGGTCTTGAAAAAATAATTGAAAAAGATAATCAGGCTTCAAACCAAGACCGTGCGAAAGCTATGATTTTCATCCGCCATCATCTTGATGAGGGATTGAAAACACAGTATTTAACGGTCAAAGACCCAATTGAACTCTGGGAGAATTTAGAAAAAAGATATGATCATTTAAGATCAATAAATCTCCCTCGAGCCCAGTATGACTGGTCACACTTACGATTCGAGGATTTTAAATCAGTAAATGATTACAATTCTGCTCTGTTTAATATCGTATCACAATTAAGACTGTGTGGGGAGACAATTACTGATAAACAAATGCTAGAGAAGACATTCTCTACATTCCACCCCTCCAATACGGTGTTACAGCAAACATACCGAGCACAGGGTTTCACTGAATATTCTGATCTGATTACGTTTTTGTTATTGGCTGAAAAGAATAATGATTTATTATTAAAAAATCATGAAATGAGGCCAATTGGCAGTAGTCCATTGCCAGAGGCACATGTGACTGAATCTTCCAGCCGTGGTCGTGGCCGTAGTCGTGGCCGGGGTCAGAGACCTCGTGGTCGTGGGCATAACCGAGGCCGTGGGAAAAATCATTTCCGCAACAATGTTTACATTAGGCCCACGACAGACACACGTAATCAGAATCAGAGCAACACCAGAGGTGATGTCCAAAAACAGAACTATGAAGAAGCAAAATGCGATAGATGCGGCCTAAACGGGCACTGGTACAAAATTGTCGTACCAGAGATCATTGGGTGAAACTTTATCAAGATTCCCAGAGGGATAAAGGAAAAAGGGTGGTTGAAACAAACCATGTTGACATAATGAATTCTGAGGAGAATATGCCCAATATCCCAGAATTTCAAGTTGAAGATTTATATAGTGATTTAGTTTAATTGTTATGTTGTATTATTATTTTATTACGCTTTGAACTTCTGTATCTGTCTTTACTTTTGCATGTGTGCTATATTTATTGTCTATGTATTGTAATATATTACTTATGTTAAGTTTTGTTTTAATATTAATTATATCTTGTTTTAATTACAGCAAAATGGGAAATTATAAAAGTGATAATATATGTCTTATTGATAGTGCTTCAACGCACACGATACTAAAAGACATAAGGTATTTTTCCAATTTAAAAATGGGAGATACAAACATAAACACAATATGTGGTAGTGCAAATATTATAAAAGGAATTGGCACAGCCAACCTTATTTTCCCAGAGGGAACAAAATTAATTGTGAAAAATGCACTCCTATCTCCCAAGTCTCGAAGAAATTTATTGAGTTTTAAAGATATCCGAGAAAATGGGTATCATCTCGAGACATCGACTTCAGAGAATGTCGAATATTTATTAATTACAAATACCACTCATGGTAAGAAATATATATTGGAAAAATTACCAGCTCTGTCTTCTGGATTGTATTTTTCAAAGATAAATACAACTGAAAATTATCACTTAGACCACAGGCCTAATATTTCCCAAATAAACCAGAGGTTTATTAATGGCCAGAGGCCCACTAATATATATCATCCCAAAATAGACCAGAGGTCTATTGAAAGCCATAGGCTTACTGATGAATATATGATATGGCATGATCGCCTAGGCCATCCCGGCTCTACAATGATGAGGCGAATTATTACAAATAGTCATGGCCATTCATTAAAGGGACAAAAATTGCTGCAACATAATGATTATATATGTGTTGCTTGCTCCCAATGAAAATTAATTTCCAAACATTCACCAACAAAAGTGGGAACTGAAAGCCCTAGTTTTCTTGAAAGAATTCAGGGTGATATATGTGGACCTATAGATCCACCATGTGGACCATTTAAATATTTTATGGTGCTAATTGATGCATCAACACGATGGTCCAATGTATCATTATTATCATCTCGCAACCATGCGTTTGCAAAATTACTTGCTCAAATTATTAAATTACGAGCACAGTTCCCTGATTATACAATAAAAAATATCCGATTGGATAATGCTGGTGAATATTCATCCCAGAGGTTTGATGAATACTGCATGTCAATTGGCATAACAGTTGAGCATCCTGTTGCTCATGTCCATACACAGAATGGACTTGCTGAATCGCTTATAAAGCGTTTACAATTAATTGCCAGACCATTATTAATGAGATCTGGATTGCCATTGACAGCTTGGGGCATGCAATATTACATGCAGCAAAATTGGTGCGGTTAAGGCCGACACATTATCATGAATACTCCTGATAATGGCCAAAAATGACCATTATTTTCAATCCATTTCCGTGTCTTAAACGGGCATTTGATCGCATTCCGGTCTTACATTAAGTAAGAAAGCAGTCGAATTGGACTAATTTATGCATAATTGTAAAAATAATAAGCTGGTGTGAAAAAGACATAAATATGTAATTTTATTACATATTTATGTTAGAAAAATCCAAAAACATGAGAAAAAGAAAAGGAAACAAAAAGATGGGAAAAAGATAGAAAAGCCCACAAAAAGAATATTTTCGGCCCATCTGGCCCAATCCAGCAGGCCCAGGAAGACCTTTGTCGCGGAAGCCCTTGGCGCGATGCAGTGCTCCGCGACAAAGGCATGTTCCGCGACCAAGTGGCCCAAATGAAGAGGAGACCAGCCACGCCCTTGGCGCGATGACCTTTGTCGCGATGGCATGCTTCGCGACAAAGGCATGTTCCGCGACCAAGATGCACAAATAGAGACACAAGACCCAGTCGAGAAGCCTTGCCACATGCAGTGTGTTCCGCGACCAACTTGATGCTCCGAGACAAAGCTGTGATGTGTGTGATGTCTTAAGACACAATGGGCTAGAATCAAGGCCCATGGGCTTAGGGTTACACTTCTATAAATATGAGGTGTCTCCCATGAGCTAGAGGTTGGTTGGAATTTTGTTGATTAGAAGTTCTTGAAGGCAAGGCAGTAGGAGTTCTCTCTTAGGTAGTGTAGCTTAGATTTATTTTCTTGTATTATTTAATTATTGCCCTTAGTTTAGTTTAGTTTAGTGTTTGTCTTAGTATTTTACTGTTCACAGTGATCTAGATAGCCACTTTTATACCATGTTTTGGTTTCTAAACTCTTGTTTTAGGGTTTGTAATACCCAAATCATGGGTATTAACAATACCTCTTCAATAATATGGGAAAACATTCATCATTTGTGTCCCAAATCATGAAATGGGTCTCACACCCCATGGATTTATGCTTTCTTTTTCATTTTGGGGTCATTTGACCCCCATTTTGTTATTTTTATGTTTACTGTTGGCATATTATGGATAATGTTGTGTGGATATGTGATCAAACCCTAGATTAGGACTCCTGCTTTATTTTAATATTCTGCCCTTCCTTGTTATTTTTGTTTAAGCATGTTCTTCTTTATTTTGAATGTTTCTTGTTTATTTTTAGCTTAGAATAGCTTTTTGATCTGAAATAGGGTGATATCACGCTGTTTGCATGCCACTGTTCATTTCTGCTTTTTCTGACTTTTGTCCTGAACCACCTTGGGCGCCAACCGCCTTCTGGCGCGGAGCCACGTTCCGCGACAAAATGGCTGTTCCGCGACCAAGGTGTTTCAAGACACTTGTCTCCATAATTTAAAACCCTTTGTCGCGGAGTACCTTGTCGCGGAGCCACGTTCCGCGACAAAACTGTCCATGCATAGCGACAAAGGAGCCAAACTCTTGCATTTTGTCTTCATGGCTTTTTGTCGCGGAATCACCTTGTCGCGGAGCCACGTTCCGCGACAAAATCCCATTCTGAGACAGAAAAATTATGCCATGTTCCTTGATCTTTGAACACCTTGTCGCGGAACATCTTGTCGCGGAACCACGTTCCGCGACAAAATTTCCATGCATAGCGACAAAGGTTCAAATGCTTTAGAATTTTATGAAAACACTTTGTCGCGATGTCACTCTTGTCGCGGAACCACGTTCCGCGACAAAATCTTGCATAGCGACAAAGAGGCGTTATGCTGCCAAAAATTCTAAAAACTTGTCGGGATATCCATGTCGCGAACCTCGGTCCGCGACAAAATTTATGATATCGCGACAAGGGTTCCTCTCCCTCTATTTAATCTCAAACAAACTTCATCCTCTCCCTATTTTATATTGCAACACTCACATCATAACCCCACGGGTTAGGATGTAACATTCTGGAATTGCAATATAGGGTGTTATGCTGCCCAAATTTTGATTCTCCATTTGCATCACTTAACTGATTGAACCCTTGACTCATTAATGATTAAAGATTGAGATTAGCAATAATCAAACTTCAACAATCATCATGACTAAAGGACCTTTGTTCAATTGCCATTAAAACATTCTTGTATAAACAAAATCTCGATGGCTTAAACAGATAATCTGGACTGTAATTAATTATGGTAGGAAGGATTATTTAAGACCATCATATGTGGACCCAATCCACAACCTTGCATGAGAAACCAATGTCTCTCATACAAGGGATCTTCTTTTGTTTCTTATTTATTTTGTCTTTGTGTGTTGTGTGGAACCATTAGTAAAGAATACATCAGACTAATGTTGGCGGGTATTCCCTCATGGATAACTAGCTCGTATTCTGGGTATTAGTTACTAATTGTTATTTTGCATGGTCTGGATGGCTGTCAGTGGAAGCCTTGGTGGTTCGCCCATCCGGGGTTATAATAGCTGCTCGGCTGACTTCCATCCAGATACAGTTTTATTTTTATTATCTTGATTTCCAAATCTGAATCCCAATCCGTACTGGGAGTCAGTTGGCATCAGTCAATGCCAACTGATGATCATTATAGAAGGGAAGCATGTAGGTTTTTATCCGAATTCACCGACAGTGGAGGCCCAACTGGTGTTGACACCACCATTATAGGGTCTAAGCTGTCTAAATTCGCTCCATCCGAGTGATTGGGAAATTGGACAGTAGATGTTTACAGTCCACCTGATTATTCTGCCATTACTTTGGTCCCTTGACCACTTCATTCTGTGTTGCACCTTCTGTCTAGACCCGCATCTATATTTTGGGTCAATTAATTTTACACTTCCATATATCTTTATGCATGATAATACTATATACTATTGTGGTCTGTACTTATTTTGGGATCCTTCCCTTGGACAATAGAAGTCTAGATCTTAAACAGATATTGCTTTATAAATTTCCAACAAAAACCTCTTTATAAAATCCGGATCTGAGTAAGGGATAAATTCTTCAGTTATGACTAATTCATATTCTGTCAAGGGTTGTATTTTGGGAAATTAAGAAGCAGATTCAGCGATTAGGTCTCGCCTAGACTGAAAGGGTCTGTGTTTTAACTGAGAGTCTAGTACCTGACAGGGAATGATTTTCAAATCCATTATTTTCCAAAATTGCTTGTTGATGGAAATGTAAGATTAAGTGCTACACCGAGATGGGGTCCACTTGGATTCAAATACAGTGTAGTAAATAATCTTAAAGGAACATCATCCAGGCCTTGGTTATTTTCCAAGATAGGGTTGAGTTTTCTTTCAACTGCTATCCTCTTCTGCCAAAGCCTACTTTTGAGTCCTGAGTGAGTGCATCCGGAACGAACTAATTTATTAGTTCGTTTCATTAGTTTGTATCTCATAATCACCCGGAAGGAAGTGAACACACTAGTGGTTCACTGAGAGCCGGGAATTCTTGATCCATACTCCTTCATTCTGATGGGGAGCTGTCTTTTATTACCAGGGTCAGATTTTCAAAACCTCCGAGTGATAGGTTTAAATGCTTTCTTTACTGCTTTCTTTTAACCGCTTTCATTAGAGGTCACTCGGTTGTATTGAGAGTTGTGTAACTGCTACTAGGATTGACAGTTAAGGGATAGTTTAGGGCTTAATTCAAATCTTTGGGTGTGACATGGGAGAATGATAGTGGTACTTGGCATTTCAATAAATGATGTGTCGGGTGTTGCTCTTCCACCACAGATGAAGTAACACACCCAGGCCAGGGCAGTTACGAATCTGTGGTATCTTAGAATTTGCGGTCTTAAGAACATGTAAACTCATATTGCAAGTACCTGTCTGTTAAAGGGAAAGCCTTATTGAGAGCATGAGAATTAGCTATCTGATAGAATTATCCCAAACAAAGATCTGCGTATGAAAATGGAAGTTTAATATTGCTGTATCTCGCTCTTGTCCAATTTTCATTCTTTTCTTCCTGTCCCTTCTGTCTACATTGTGACTCAACTTCACGGTTGGCACAATGCTCCTTTTCCCTGCTTTCTTAGATAATGTTTACTGCATTCCTAGAATAATTTTGATCTGTTTTCTAGAATAGACTTATTCGCTTTGTAGAGTTACTTAAATGCTTTTGTAATTTAGTTTAAATTCCCGTCAGTAGATATTAATCATCTTTCAAACCTATTGAGCAATACGAATGGAAAATCTAGTAAAACGACGTGGGACCTGCTTCTATCGCACATCCTCCAGTGAACGATCCGGTCTTACTATAAATTACTGCAATTTTTGACACCGTGCGCTTTCGGGAGCACAGTTTCTTAACTACGAGCAATAAAAACATGACTACGTATAAATATATCCCTAATCACAACACCGCCATCATAAATTGGTTTCATTAAATAAAACCTAAACCAGGATCACGAATTTTCGGAAAATACTCATGTAGTGGGAATTAGTCAAAAGTTTCATGGCAGGAAATCTTATGGCAAGAATTGATGAGAAGTATCATGGCATATTTGCCGGGGATCATCAGTGTGACAGGCTGAAGATCAACCTATCCCGGCTATGCCATGAGATTTGTCAACATTTCATGACAAAGAGGACCACAGCGCCATTTGAAACCAAAGCACCATACTTGAGTAATAAAAAGATTAATAATATTGATATATCCCTAAACCCTTTCCCGTGAATCATAACTCTTTTCATTTAATAAATCTAACCTGGTATAATTTTAGCAAAAGCTCGTGTTAACGAAACTTGTCAAAAGTTTCAACTCCCCTATACAATTAACATTTGGGCATGAACCCAATATATCCCATCTCAGAATATTTGGTTGCGCTGTGTATGTCCCGATTGCACCACCTCAGCGCACAAAGATGGGTCCCCAACGTAGATTGGGAATATATGTCGGGTATGAATCACCATCGATTATTCGATATCTCGAACCATTAACTGGTGATTTATTTACTGCGAAATTCAAAGATTGTCATTTTGACGAATCTCATTTCCCGACATTAGGGGGAGACAGAAATCAACCAAAGAAAGAAAAAGAAATCAACTGGAAAACACCGTTAGATTTCTTCGATCCTCGTACAAATGATTGTGAACTAGAAGTACAAAGAATTATACATTTGCAGAGTATTGCAAATCAATTGCCGGATGCATTATGCGACTCTAAAAGAGTAACAAAATCTCTTATACTGGCAGCAAATGTTCCAATCAAAATTAATGTCCCAGAGGGACCAATTACAAGTGCCAAAGATGAATCTACTGCACGCTTGAAGCGTGGTAGACCACCAGGTTCAAAAGATAAAAATCCTCGAAAGAAAAGAGGATCACAAATAATTGAAAGTGACAAAATTACAGAAAATATTCCAGAGGAAAAAGAAGCTCTTGAAGAGCAAGTAGCTCCAGAGGAGCAGGAACTTGCAGCTCCAGAGGAGAATGAACTTGAAAATAATGAAATATCAATCAATTTTGTCACAAGCAGAAATGTTTGGAATCGAGATGCAATTATCATAGATAATGTATTCTCGTACCACATAGCACTTGACATCATAAATGATGACGAGGATCATGAACCAAATTCGGTTGATGAATGCCGGAAAAGAAAAGATTGGCCAAAATGGAAAGATGCAATCCAATCTGAATTGGATTCCCTGGCTAGACGAAATGTGTTTGGACCGATTGTCAAAACACCAGAAAATATAAAGCCAGTCGGATACAGATGGGTTTTTGTAAGAAAAAGAAATGACAAAAATGAAATTGTCAGATACAAAGCGAGATTAGTCGCCCAAGGGTTTTCACAGAGACTCGGATTTGATTATGATGAAATATATTCCCCCGTAATGGATGGAATAACATTTAGATATCTTATCAGTTTAGCAGTCCATCAAAATCTTGAAATGAGATTGATGGATGTTATTACTGCGTATCTATATGGAAATTTAGATACAGATATCTATATGAAGATCCCAGATGGATTAAAGATGTCAGAGACATATGAATCAAATCCTAAACATATGTATTCCATCAAATTACAAAAATCCCTATATGGACTGAAACAGTCCGGGCGAATGTGGTATAACCGACTCAGTGAGTCTTTGTTACAAGAGGGTTATACAAATGACCCGATCTGTCCATGTATTTTCATTAAGAAAAATGGACAAGAGTTTGTAATCATTGCAGTTTATGTTGATGATCTCAACTTGATTGGAACTCCAGAGGAGCTCCAAAAGGCTGTTGAATACCTAAAAAATGAGTTTGAAATCAAAGATTTTGGTAAAACCAAATCATGCCTTGGTTTGCAAATTGAATATTTAAATAATGGAACATTTGTCCATCAAACAGCATATACTCAGAGAGTATTAAAGCGATTTTATATGGATAAAGCACATCCATTGAGTATTCCAATGGTCGTAAGGTCACTTGATATAAAAAAGGATCCGTTTAGACCACAAGAGGAATGTGAACAAATTCTTGGACCAGAGGTCCCATATTTAAGTGCCATATGTGCTTTAATGTATCTCGCAAACTGCACTAGACCAGATATATCATTTGCAGTAAATTTATTAGCGAGATTTAGTTCATCTCCTACTAGACGACATTGGAATGGAATTAAACACATATTTCGCTATCTCCAAGGAACTATTGATCTTGGGTTATTTTACCCAAATGATTCTCGACATGAAATAATAGGCTTTGCTGATGCCGGATATTTATCAGATCCACATAAAGCTAAATCTCAAACTGGCTATGTTTTTACATGTGGTGGTACTGCAATTTCATGGAGATCAATGAAGCAGACTTTGACAGCTACTTCGTCAAATCATGCTGAAATTTTAGCAATCCATGAAGCCAGTCGAGAATGTGTATGGTTGCGATCTTTGATGCACCATATATTGAAAAATTGTGGCATGGCTACTGAAGAAAAAACATCCTCAACAGTTTTATATGAAGATAATGCAGCTTGTATAGCACAATTGAAGGGAGGGTATATTAAAGGAGATAAAACGAAACACATTTCACCAAAATTTTTCTTCACTCATGATTTACAGAAAAATGGTGAAATAGATGTGCAGCAAATCCGTTCAGCTGATAATCTTGCAGATTTATTTACCAAGGCACTACCAACAGCAACATTCGAAAAGTTGGTGAAAAGCATTGGGATGCGCCAACTAAAGAATCTCAACTGATGCTTTGATCAGAGGGAGAAATTAATATATAAGAATTATGTACTCTTTTTCCTTCACTAGATTTTTCTCCCAGAGGGTTTTTATCTAGTAAGGTTTTAACGAGGCATATTCTTTTATATATAGTACATCCAAGAGGGAGTGTTATACAATTATTGATGACAATTATTGATGAAATTTGGATGTATACCACTTTTTCAAAGAAATGCTCCATTAGTCATGATACCTATTCTAGTGAAGGCAATTAATTATGATGCCATTAGCCTTGTATTATGTCTATAAATATGGGTTCTTAAGTGAGAAATACATACCAATATTTGTTCAAAAAACTCTTATACTTGAGCATATATTTTCCTTACTTTTGGTCTTAATTACACTTCAATAGTTGCACTATTGAATACACTAATACTATTTCTTTTATTTCTTCCATTGTCTTTCATTCAAATATATCCATTACTAATATATCATCATTAGAATTCCATATTATCATATAGCTAATAGGCATATACTTGTAATAATTTCACAACAAAAAGAACTTAGTAACTTACAATTTTACAATACTATTCATTCATTGGAATATGGGGCTGCTAAAGTTCCCACTAACTCTCCCCCGGCCCCACCAGAATATAAGGTAACATTTTTAATGCATACTTTCATTTTTAAAATATTACTTTATAATTCATTTTTCATATTTGTAACACACAAGTCATCATCAGTTCCGGAATGAATACAAGAGTACATGATTTTTGAATAGTTTGGAATGATTTTTTCAATCAATTTTCCACTTTATATACAAAAGTTCAAGAATGGTTGCATTTTATTATTCATTCTATTAAAATGAACAATATCCTATCAATAGTATTAAAATCAAGCTGGCAGTCGCGTACCAACGAAAAAAAATTACTGAGAATGCATCTGGAAAACGTTTGTGGAATTGTTTGTTTCCCTGCAGACCATTTTAATCAAAGGTGAAGTGACAACATGCATAGCTACATGAAGTATATGGGCTATTTAATTTTATTTTAATATTATTAATGCCATTAAAGGCAAATAGGCAACACAACACAGTTTCCAAACGTGATCAGTGGCCAATGGTAGCAGCCACCAAGTGTGTATGATTTACTATTTTAAGACATCATGACATTTCATTCAGACTATACTGCAAAATTATAGTACTACTACTCCTATATAGTATAAGGGTCGAATATCTAATTCGGATATATGTTGTGCATTTAGCAATTGTTTAAATTGTGGACTTCATTAATTTCATATGAGTAATTAAGGCGTAAAAGTTAGATCATAGATGTGTCTTTCGATCTCATTACAATAGTAGAAGTATATTATTGGGAAAATGACCCATTTGGTCCGATAATATTGCAATTTTTTTCAAACAGTCTAAAAAAGCTCGAATTAAATGAATCCGTCCATTAAATACCCTACTAATTGCCGAACCCGTCCATGAACCGGTTTTCTTACTAATAATTGCCGAACCCGTCAATTAAATTACTCTACTGGAGGGACCGGTTCGGCAATGAGTATGTATTTAATGGAAGGGTTCGGCAATGATTAGTAAGAAAACCGGGTTCATGGACAGGTTCGGCATTAATGATTAGGGTATTTAATGGACGGATTCATTTAATTCAAATTTTTTTGAACGGTTTGAAAAATTTTGCAATATTCTTGGACCAAATGGATCATTTTCCCGTATGTTATAATTACATGATGTTTAATACACTGAGGTAGGATTTATTTAATACTACTATACTATAAAACATGGAGTATTATTCATGAATAATATTATGATATAATTTCACTTGGCACCCTATAATCACACCCATTTTTGGATTTTAGCTAGATCACGCATTCAATTCAAATTCACCCAATTTGCATGAAATAATGGATCCCTCTCCTCTCTCCACTAAACAAATACTCCCTCCGTCACAGGCAATAGGTCTTGTTTGACTTTTTGACACTGTTCATTATTCAATTTTGACCCAATATTATTGTATATATTTGAAAAAAATAGTCGAGTCTGGTCTTGTTAGATTCGTCTATTCGTATAGTTTTAGAATATATATTTTACATAATTTTTATTTGTATATATTTTGAGTTATTAATGATTAAAAAGTGCATTGGATTATATGCAGAAGTCAAACATGACATCTTAGTTGGGACATATGGAGCACTACTCTTTTTCTACATTAAACAAATTCATTCTGGCCATGTATGTTCCACAATAACAATAAACTATTATGGGTTTATTTTGCATACCATGATGTTTGGGGGAGTGGATCTGTTATCCGCTAACAAATTTGTTCGTTCCCAAACATCTTCAATATATACCAAGGAATATAAAAAGTAATGGTGTTAAACAAGTCGAGCAAACCCAAATAATTGATACTTAAGATCGGTTCATAAAATAAACATGCATGCCCAGCGAAGCTCGGTTCATAAAGCTTAAGCAAGTCGAGTTTAAGTTTAAAACTAACGCGTTCGAATGAAAATTTTGAATTTGATAGCACAAGTTCATTATATATATTTTATAAACTCATTAAACAATTTAATATACTTATATAAAATTTTTAATAAATATATCTAGTAAAATTATATATATGATTTTAATTTATTAAAAATTAATCGAGCTTACCAAGAGAGCTAATTTGGTTCATTTTTTTTCCAAATATTATAACTAGTTCGAAAAACTAGCCGAGCTCAAGCTAACCTCAAACCGAACTGAATCAAACCCGAACTGATTTCTTTACATTAATAGCTCTAATGTGAAGTTTTAGTTCCGTTACTAAATGAGTAGCCATATTCGGACCCTGTGTATCTAATGTCTCGTTTCGGGCACCGTGTATCAAATAATGTCTCGATGAAAAACCTTGAAAAGAACCAAATTTTATAGAGTATGCCGCTGCCGCCATGATACAATGAATTCAGCTTGCACGCAATTATTAATTCATCATGGCATTAGCTATCCACATATGCAACAAAACTCATCCAATCCTTGAATTTTTCCACTTACAGTAAATTAAAGCACTCACAAACTTTTTAGATCAAACCTAATTATATTATTATCCCATTATACTATTCACGATGCATCTCTCCAGCAATACACCAGTTGATATTTCGCTGCTAGTCACATTTGACCTTTCTCACCTTAAGTACTCCACACAAAAATCATGCACACACTTTTACGACAAAACCCTAAAGAAACCACATTCTTCTCCCTCTCCATTTATAAATATACACATAACCTCTCCAATTCCAACACCACATCCCAAAAAATTCAAAGCCCATACATAATGTCTTCATTATCATATGATGATAATAAACCCTCTGATCCAACCCTCCCCCTGAGAGACATCCCCGGCGGTTACGGCCTCCCCTTCATCGGCGCCATCAAGGACCGCCTCGACTTCTTCTACCGCCAAGGCCGGGACGGATTCTTCACCTCCCGGATGAAGAAATATTCATCCACTGTTTTCCGGGCAAACAGCCCTCCCGGTCCCTTCAATGCCCCCGATTCCAAAGTTGTCGTCCTCCTCGACGCCCTCAGCTTCCCCATACTATTTGATAACAGTAAAGTCGAAAAGAAAAACGTCTTCATTGGCACTTTCATGCCATCCACGGACTTCACCGGCGGCTACCGCATCTGTGCCTATCTGGACCCGTCGGAGCCGAAGCACGCCGTGCTGAAGGGCTTCTTTCTCGACCTGTTGAAAAAGCTCCACGTTGAGCTCATACCGAATTTCAGAAGCTCTGTGGGGAAAATGTTTGTTGCGATTGAGGAGGAGCTGGGGAAGAATGGCGAAGCTGATTTCAATCCTATTAACGATAAGATGGCGTTCGATTTCCTTTTCCGGCTGTTTGCTGGTGAGAGTTCGTATGACTCGCCGGTTGGTGGCGAAGGGAACGCGAATTTGGACCGGTGGCTGTTCCTCCAGCTCGCGCCGCTGATCAAATTAGGGCTTAAGTTCTTACCGAATCCAATTGAAGATCTGCTGCTGCACACGTTTCCATTGCCGTTCTTCCCCGTGAAATCGGGTTACGACAAGTACCGCGACGCCCTCGCAGCAAGGGCCGGAGGGTTGCTGGACGAAGCCGAGCGGAGCGGCGTTGATCGCGATGAGGCGCTGCATAACCTAATTTTCCTGACGGGGTTCAACGCCTACGGCGGCTTGAAAATCGTGTTCCCGGCGCTGCTGAAATACATCGGAACGGCGGGGGAGAGTCTCCACCGCCGCCTGGCTGAGGAAATCAGGGCGGTTGTCGACGCCGACGGCGGCAAAGTCACCCTATCAGGGCTGGAGAAAATGAGCCTGACGAAATCCGTGGTATGGGAAGCGCTCCGGATCGAGCCGCCGGTGCCGTTCCAGTACGCGAAAGCGAAGGAGGATATAAGAATATCGAATCACGATAATTCGTTCGTGATCAAGAAAGGCGAGACGATTTTCGGTTACCAGCCGATGGCGACAAAGGACCCAAGGGTTTTTGACAGGGCGGAGGAGTTCGTGGCGGACAGGTTTGTGGGTGATCAGGGAGAGAAGCTGATAAAGTACGTGTACTGGACGAACGGGCGGGAAACGGAGGCGCCGGCGGAGGCGAACAAGCAGTGTCCGGCGAAGGACATGGTGGTGGTGTTGCTGAGGATGATGGTGGTGGAGTTATTTCTGAGGTATGATACGTTTAGTGTGGAGGTTGGGACGCTGTTGCTGGGGTCGTCGGTGAAGTTCACGTCGGTGTCGAAGTCGGCGGCGTTGGAGGGGTGAGTACCGGAGGATCTGAGCCGTTGGATGGACGGTGTGGACTGAGCTGGTAAAATGATAGTAGTAGTCTAGTACTACTGTACTATATTTATGCAGCGTGAAATTTATTGGAATAAATGTGTGCACAGGGAAAACTGTAAAAGTGGTTTAATTTGTTGGCTTGTATATCGCTGATTGTCAAGAAAATAGAAGTATAATGTTTCTTTTCATTTTTTATCTTTAAAAAATCGGATCGGAAATCAGTTAAATTATATTTTGAAAATTATCTGAATTGTATTCTAAATAGTTTGATTACTCCGCAAAAAAAAAAAAAAAAAATAGTTTGAATTAATTAATTAAATAATGTATATATATTTTTTGGGAGAGTCGAAGACTGAGAAAGGGATGGTGGGAGTTGCATACCACACAAATTACAAAGGGGAGTAAAAGAGGGGGATAGGGGGCCGATGGGATCGAACCTCCAACATTCCGTTGGAAGTCTGGGGACTTAACCACTTGGGCTAAGTCCTCATCTCTAAATAATGTATATTTACTTCAACACGATCAAACCAATTTTTATAATCTATCACATACAAAATACTCCCTCCGTCCTGCGAATGCGAATTGTGGCTCGTTTCTTTTGGGCACGGTAATTTATGTGGTGGGGTGTGGTGAGGTTTAGGGCTTCTCCAATGGTGATACCTCCACTCCAGGTATTTAGGTGCCACGTCAGCGCCACCTCAGTTAAATACCTCTACCTAAGGGCATCTCCAACAAGGGAGCTAAGAAAATTAGCTCCCATGCCCCACTGCCACATCAGCAATTTGCTGATGTGGCAAATGCTCCTCCAAATTGGAGGAGCACTGTCGGGCACACTGTGCCCGGCAGCTTTTTGCTTTTTTTTTAAAAAAAAAATTTAAAATACAATAATTATAAGTATAAATAACTAAATAATTCTGTAAAAAAATTAATTAAAAAAATTTTTCTTATATTTTTTATTTAAATTCTTTACAATAATAATGTGAAAAATATTGAGTTGTTTTATTAAAAATAAAAACGAGATAAAGTTAATTAATGATGTGGAAGAAAGAGAAGATGATGTCAGCGGCGGATCCAGAAAGTTTTGACAGTGGTATCACAAAATAAATGGAAGCCAAGTTGGAATTAGGATTAGAGTCACAATATAAAAAACAAAGAGAAAACCTAAATTGAAAGTGATAATAGTGGTATCACCATAAAATTGAGTGGTTGCACTAAGGCAATTCTATTCAAATATAAAAAAAGTTCAAGCTTAAAATAACAATTTTATCAATTTGAGTGGTATCCCGTGCCACCATTGCTTTGCACATAGATCCGCCCATGGATGATGTGGTGGGAAAAAGTAGGAGAGTTAGAAAAAAAAAAGTAGGAGAGCTTTGTTGGAGATGACCTAAATACCCAACTCTTCTCCCAACAATAATACCCAAAAAGTATGTATTTAGAGGACTCACTTACTATTAAATTTATTATACCATTTATATTTTAATTTATCAATTATAAAAAATAATTTAATTTCAAATAAATAATAATAATTAATATTTTTTAATTATTTCAATTATTTAACATTTTAAATTATTTTGAAGTAACGATTAAATTATAAAAAAAATTAAAGAAAAAGTCACCATCTATATCGTGATTAAAATATAAAAAATTAAAATAAATAAGTGGCGATTAACAATAAAAAAAACCAAATCGCCAGCCAATTAACACAGAATTTTTTTAAAAAATAAAAAAAAAATTGTTGCACACCTCAAAAGGCGTGCAAATACCAAGTAGCAAATTTGCTACTCCTCTCCTCGGACCTCCTTTCCCATTGAGTAAATACTTCATTTTTGGGTATTTACTTTCTCCACGTCACACCTTCCCCACGTTGGGAAGACCTTAGTGGTGGACCTCCTTTCCCATTGAGTAAATACCTCATTTTTGGGTATTTACTTTCTCCACGTCACCACCTTCCCCACCGTTGGGAAGACCTTAGTGGTTAAAGTGATGTGGGTATTTGTGTTTAAAATTTTAATAAATTTTGACTTTTTTTTATTGTTTAACTTTGAAAAAATATTATTGTAATGATTTAATTAGAGAAAAATAATCAAGTGTGCTCTGGTTAGAATCGTCTTGATGTATAGATTTAAAATATATATTTTATTGTACCAATTTTGAAATATGAAGAATTAAAGAAATGCAAGAGACTTTGTGTAGAAAATAAAAGTGTATTCGGAGTTGTGCAAAATAGTAAAAAGTGATTACTTTTAATGGGATTTAGAAACCATTAAGATTCTAATCATATTTATATTAATTAAATTTATCTAAAAAGGAAAAGTGACCACAATTCGTGGGACAGCCCAAAGAGCAATACGAGCCACAATTCGTAGGACGGAGGGAGTATTTAATTTTCGATCATTATTATTTCTTTTAGATTCAACTAAAATTTTCAATTGATGAATTATATAGTGCGGAGTACTATTTTTTTTTCCTTTTCTTTCTTTTCTTCTTTTAAAGAAAAAAATATATGTAGAATTTATTTAGAATGGTAAAAATTTTTGTAGGTTATTACTCATTTTACTTTAGGTCATGTTCTCTAGAACTTATTTTCAGGACTTATTACTTATTTTTTTTCAAAATCAGATCAGACCAGATCAGATAAGAAACATTCAGATCAGACCAGATCAAATCAGGTCAGATCAGACCAGACCAGAAACATTTAGACCAGACCAGATCAGATCATTATAATAAAATTATATAATTACATATAATATTTTTTATAAAAAGCAAAAAAATATAGCAATACAAATATTATTTATATTGTAGTTATTTAAAAATATTTCTAAAAATATTCTTTTGCTCACAAAATATTATTTAAATACATTCATTAAATATGTTTAAAATATATAATAATGATAATAACAGTAATAATCATAATAATATTATTATTAATAGTTGTAATTAACTCTTAATAATTATTATTTTATTAATTATTATTATAATTATAATTAATTAACTATTAATAATTAATTATTATTGAAAATACTAATATATAATAAATACTGTATTAGTAATTAGTAGTAATAATTAACAATAATAATAAAAATAAATAAATAATTATTATTATTATTATTATATAATAATAAACTAATCAATAATTTATTAATAAATTATTTTTTTAATATTACCAATTTATTGTTATTATTATTATAATAAATTAATTATTAATTTTATTATTATTATTATTACCATAAATTTAATTAGAATCAAAATATAAATAAAATAAGATCAGACCAGATCAGACCAGATCAATTCAGATCAGATCAGACCAGATCAGATGGAATCAGATCAGACTAGATCAGACCAGACAAATTCAGATCAGACCAGACCAGGTCTTATAAATTCAGATCAGACCAGAAAAATTAAGGCATAGAGAACAGGGCCTTAATCAATATTTTTAGGGTCAATTTAATGTTTACACCATATTTTCAATGAAATATTTTTATTTAAAATATAGTTATGATATTCCTTATATTTATATATGATTATATATTTTTAGACATAAATTTGTAACCTAATTAAATTTATTTAATAATATTATAGTATTAATATTTTTTAAAATATTATGTATATAATCAAATAATTTATATGTATATATATATTCGTAATGTAATGACCCGATTCAATTAATTGAACTATTTAAATAATTTGGTATTTGGTTATTTTACATTTCAGTCTGGATGGGGTCGATTTGATGTATTTGAGATTTAATGGGGGGTCATTTATAATTTATAAGGAGTTGGGTGTTAAATGAGGTCTACTTTATAATTTTGGGAAATAAAGAAAGAAACGGGAAGAGAGAAGAGAAAGGCCGAGAGAGGAGAAGGGTTTACGGGTGATCTTCAATTCACCCAAACTATCGCGTTTCTTGGCCGATTGATTAATCGGTTGTTGGTAAGTGTTTCTCCTCGTTGTCTTCTTCGTATTGATTTTTATTTCGTTCGTTTTGGTAGTGATTTGGGGATGTTTTGAAATGTTAGGATTTGGGAATTTTTGGTTTTGATCGACCGATTCGAATCAGACATCCCGGAGGTGTAGTTGATCGCTCCTAACATCAAGGCAAGGGATTTGTGTGCTTAAATTACGTGTTTGGGGTATTGGGGTGATACCGGCAAGGGTTAATTTTAATTCTTTCTATTAATGCCGGTTCTGTGCCTGTATATTTGCAAATTTGGCTCTGTGAAGATAATTACGATAGTGGATATAAATAATTATATGTGTGTGTGACCAAGCTGCCGTGGGTTTCCTGGAAAGTATGGAATTAATTTTCTGTAGGAGGATGAAGTGGTATTAAGAAATGTTGGTTTCTATCGATACAGGTAGGATTTTAATTTGTATTGGCATGACTGTGCCATTCCACATCTTAATTGAAAGTAAGTAGTTCCTCCACCAAGATTACGAAAACAAGTAATTAGTGAGATGTCTCTTGTGTGACCTTTGAAGCCTGGTGGTGTTGATTTAAAAATTATATGCCCTGCAATTCATGTCACACGCCTCTGTCTACCAATTTCACTATGTTATGACATCTAATATGCTTTTTGCTTACTCTCGGACACCTTTCTATGGATGAGCTTATCAGGATATAGAAATTGAACTACTCTACTTGAGATATCCGAACATATATAAGCAATGTTGTGAGATAATGATGTGAAATCATGATGACTTTATTATGCATTTCCTGGATTGGTGGTGCTGTATGCAGAAAATATGATCATAGTAATATTCATAGCAACTTTGATGTAGAATAAATTCTGGTTTGGAATTGACGGATATGCAACCCAATGGGGGTGATATGATGTTTACAGTGATCGGGCAGCCTTCACAGGTGTCGTTGAGTCCCGATGGCCCTATGGGCTGGATTATTGGTTGTTATGCCTGTTGGCCCTTCGGGGTGGATAATATGGGCTGTGATGCTTGTGGTCCCTGCGGGGATGGTGTATGTTACCCTGTAACGGGTTGGAGTTGATGATATCCTCACCCGTGGGTTCATACCGCCCGGGTTTTTAGGTGCCGGCTAGGCATATTCATTTGCATGTGCATATAGGATAGATAGGTGTATGTTAGGCCATGCATCATGTGCATAAATTGTATGATTGTGGTTGAAGCACCGGTATGGGACGGTGTGATGATTAATTGCCTTATTCATATTCTGTCATGTTAATTCATGCTTATTATTATTATTATTATTATTATTATTATTATTATTATTATTATTATTATTATTATTATTATTATTATTATTTACTCTTGTCGCTCTATTTATCCCTTACTCCCCGGCACGTAGCCTTGCTCAGTACGTTGTACTGACTCCCTTTGCTTTTTTGTCTGTTTTATAGATCCTGCTGGAGGCGCCAGAGCATGATTTGGGTTTGGGGCATGAGAGATCACATAGATAGGATATTACATGTTCATCTTATCATGTTTATTTATGTGGTACTCTGTGGATTGTTAGTATTTGATACCTATTTCACTAGTTGAGGCCTGTGAGCCTAGGATTTACAGTTTGTAGGCCTGTGGCCTTATATGATTTACTGCTTTGGGCTGGTAGCCCTGTTTGAGATATTAGCATGCTGCCAATGCTGTTTTGTGAGGCTTTTAGCCTGAATGAGTTATGGGAACTGTTATATGATTGTTTTGTAAGACCTTTCTCATGTGCCTATGCGTTTTGTTTTATTCTAGCTTCTGCATTAAACTGGATTAAACAGATTGTCACTTTAGGTTTGCCCAGTCTCGTACTAGCTGTTTTAAATTAGCTGGCCACTAGTTTAGGATAGTTAGTACGGCGGTAACGCTTGCGAAAATCATATTTGAATTTTCGGGGCGTTACACGTAATCAATTATATCTTTTTAAAATATATAGGAAGATTTTCTCAAGATTTTGTTATATTATTAATACGTAGATTTATTTTCTAAATATAGTTTTTGATGATGTGTCCGATGACGTGGAATTAGTCAGCAGATTACGTGTAAACTTAAGAACCGTTGATCTATAAATGAGCATATAATGACTGATTAACCCTTTAAAATTAAGAAAGATGAATTAAATTTAATAAGGACAAAAGAGTCTGCACAAACCAAAAAGTATTCAGAATTTATTATATAGATAGATTAATTTTTTTATTTATTCTATTGATTGAGGATAATATTTTAGACTCATATTTACATATAATCAATATAATATATTTGAAAATATAACATATTCAATTAAAGGATTTATAATATATTGGTTTTACTAAATTTGTCATAAACATCAAATATATTATAATTTGTTTCCAATTTATATCTTTGTAAAATATATGAAAAGATTTCTCAAGATTTTCATATACTAATAAATAGATTTAGTATCTAAATAAAGAATTTAAAAGGTTGATGACGTGGCAATGAAGATGATTATGTGCTGATGTGTGAATGACTGTATTTTTTTGTATGATTAATCAGCGCCTACATGGAAACCTAGAGCATAATTACTTTTTAACACTTAAAATTTAAAAAGAATGAAGTATATTTAATAAGGACAATACAGTCTGAACATGCCAAAAAGTATTCAGGATTTATTATATAGATATGAACACTACAAATCTAGCTATAGCTACAATGTAATGCTTCCCAGGATAAATTTTAAAGAGAGACATATGTTAAGTGGTCATTTCTCGTTTAACGAGTAGTCAGGTCATTCTAAGTTGTGACACATTTATGTTTAAATTATACAATGATGCATCGTAATTACTACTATACTGCCTCCATTTACTTAAAAATTTGCAGTTCGATCGGATTAGGTCCAAATTAGAAAAAAAAAAAAAAAAGTTTGCATTATATGCCAAACACATGAACATTAAAATTAAAATACGTTTTATAATATACTCCGTACTATCATCATAATAAACAAAACAATGTAATCAGAAATTTCATTTTCAAATTAATTCATTGTTAATATCTTACATCACTTTAGTTAGGGTGCGATTGCCCATTTTTACTTGATGTACTGCGGTGCATCAAGTATGGTAGCATCGTTGAATTGCTCTTGATAGTGTCGCTGAATTCTTCTTGGTATAGTCGCTAAATTCTTTTAGGTAGGCTCACTGAAACTTTTTTTGGTAGCATAACTGAATTATTTTTTGGTAACATCGCTGAATTGTATGTGGTAGCATCGCTGGATTGTTCTTCTTGGTGTCGCTGAATTCTTCTAGGTAGGTTCACTGAAATATTTTTTGGTAGCATCACTGAATTATTTTTGGTAACATCGCTGAATTGTATGTGGTAGCATCGCTGAATTCTACAAGGTAGAGTCGCTAAATTCTTCTTGGTGTAGTCGCTGAATTCTTTTTGGTATGGGCATGGCCATTGAAATATTTTTTGGTAGCATTACTGAAGTAATTTTGGTAACATCGCTAAATTGTATTTGATTTTGTGCTGAATTATTCAAGGTAGTGTAGCTGAATTCTTCAATGTTGAATCGCTGGAACATTTTTGATAGCATCACAAAATTATTTTTGGTAACATCGTTGAAATGCTATATGTAATAAATTGTATATATTATTGATCATAGATATAGATTACCAAATATTTGCATTCCTAAATAAGTGCTACGGACCCACATTTTCACGCAATCCAATACACATTTTTAACCCGTAATAACTCAAATTCCATACAAGTAAAAATTATGAAAATTTAATATTCTAAATCTATGCGATTAGACGAATTCAACAAGATCCCACTTAACTATATTTTATCTTATATAATTGTATTAAATAGTCGAGTCAAAGCTACTTAATGAACAGTGACAAAAGTCAAAACGTGTCATTTATAAAGGAACGGAGGTAGTATGATTTACCAAATATTACATTGATAACATACTAATATAGGGTTATATCTTCCGTTGCATATTTTATTGGACAACTTTACTCTTTTCCATTTACAACCCTTGGATTTGAAATCAACGCTTCAGATTTTCGCCTTGATATGCTGCGGATTTTTCAACCATCTTACATTACCTTCACCCGAAAAAAATATCTTACATTACCATAAGAGCTGTTAACTGAATCAAGTCGATTATTGAATTTTCAAATTCGATTCCAAGTTCTTAGAAAGTTAACTCGAACTCGATCGTTCAATAATTAATTAAATAAACTTTTAACTGATTTCAAACTCAAATAAATTATTTAGTTTAACTTATTAAACACAAACGAATCGTGTTTTGGGCTTATCAAATCAAACTTTATAGATAAAAAACGTATATTTAAAAATTTAATTGCAAGATTGCAAACAAACTTTCTTGATGAGTTTCACCAAGTCTTATTGAATAACGACTGTACGTTGAGGCCTACTTATGTACAGTAATTTACTTAAAGTAATTAAAATAAACGAGTCCAAATTTTCAGGAGTCATGTACTCTCAGACAAAATTATATGTAGTATTTCATCAGCAATATATACTAGTCACTGTAATTAGAATATGCATAAAATTAAAGGAATATAATTAAATTAAAATAATTAATTATATATAATTTGTTAATGATATAGTATATACTACATCTGTTCTTAAATAACTGCACCATTTCTGCATTTCACGCAATCCAATAAATATTTTTAATGAGTAATAACTCACATTATATATAAGTAAAAATTATACAAATTTGATATTCTAAAACTACGTGATTAGACGAATCTAACAAGATTTCACTCGATTATGTTTTTTTCTTTTATAACTATTTTAAAAAAAATATCAAAGTTACTCAATGAATATTGACTACTGTACAAATGGTTCAATTATTCAAGAATGGAGGAAGTCATATTTACATAATTAAGTAGATAATATAATTCTCAACTCAAAGATTACTTTTAGTACACCTGATTTGAGTGTATATTATATGAACTCTTTTGGCGACACTTGGGGTGATAATTAAACACAAAAATGTGCCGCAAGAATTATACTAATTGAATTAATATAAATTTTATAACATGTGGCCTATTAGCTCAGTTGGTTAGAGCGTCGTGCTAATAACGCGAAGGTCGCAGGTTCGAGACCTGCATGGGCCAAAAAAATTTTCAATATATTTTGATTCCTTGCTTTTCTTCAAATTTTGTATTTTAATTGCCCTAATTTGCTCTCTTCATTTTATTTTATATTTAGTTTTTCGATATCTCGTTTCATTTCAGCTTAGTATATCACTCCATGAAATAATCCGCGCTCATGTTTTTCCATTATACTTCAATAGTTATACATAAAAATCTTATTATTACGTATCCCTGCTGATTAGTAGTACTATATATTACTTAGTCGTTTATGAAAGAAACATACATGCCCTAAAATAACTGTTGATTTTACAACAATGGGTTGGGTCGTAATTCCAAAGATAATTTGAGAAAATATAGAATAAAAAATGTTAATGAAAAAAGGATATTAAAATGATCAAAATATTGTTTTGTTAGAAGACAGAAAATAGACGAATTGTTATCTTTAAGACTGGATGTAAATCTTGCGTATTCCCTTTGAAAACTTTCTACCCAAATAGTATTATAAAAGTAATTAGCTTTACATTAAGAAGTAGTAATATACTTGTCTTATAATAACTGCCTTGTTATCAACAAAAATCTCCCTTAAAAGCAAGCAAGCAAGCAAGCAAACTGTTGATCTATTTCAACGCACGAGTCACGACGCCACGAGAAGAGAAAGAAAATCTAACCACGGCACGCGAAGATAAAAAAAAGAAAAAAGAAATAAATAATCTATACAGTATGTTTTTAACCAACAAACACTTGATTATATTCTTTGAGGTTGGGTTAGGGAGAAAACACTAACATTTTACATTTAGAGTCTGTTCTGCATACGGAGCTGTAGTGCGGATTGGAGCTGTAGCGAGCGGGAGCTCTAAGGAGCTGTGGGAGCTGTATCTGTCAGTTTTATTTAAGTGTTTGGTACAACTAGCTATAGCTGTCATAAAATTTATAAAATGACATAAAAGGACAAATATTTGTGTAGCTTATTGGGTAGTGAGTTGGTTATTGGGTTAAAATTGTAATTGGACATAAATAAGCTCGCTAGCTTTTTTTGAACGATACCTTAGGTAGCTTCTATTTGTAGAGCTTCAATTTGTAGTCACAACTCTCCAAAGCTAGTGTACATAATGGAACTAATATAAAATCAAAAGCTATCAAAAGCTCCCAAAAGCTCTTAAAAGCTGCGTGCAGAACAGACCCTTAACTTGCTAAAAACACTTTAAAATTTATAAATAGTAAATATTTTATTTCAAAATCTACAAATAATACTCCCTCCGTTTTTTTTGAAGGTCACGTTTTGATGTTTTTTACTGTTCATTGTAGCACTTTGACTTCTATTTTTGTTATAGTTATAGAAGACAAAATATAGCCAAATGAAATCTTGTTGGATTCGTCTCATTTTGTAGTTTTTAAATATCAAATTTTTAGAATTTTTACTTATACCGAATTTAAGTTATTAGTCGTTGAAAATGTGCATTGACATACGTGCAAATGAGAAGTGTAACCTTTAAAAAAACGGAGGAAGTATTTATTTTACACCGTCGAGATTTAATTTCTAAATTCTAAACTCAAATGATATTTTCTCTGACCTTTAGCTTTTCTAAGCCATAATATTTGCTCTGCATACTTCAGCATAGGAAGAGTTAACTTCCCCTATTTTTTTTTTTTTTTTAACAAAGCCGTAGCCAGGAAAAGAAGAATAGAAAAAAGAAAGCAGAAATAACTTCCCCTATTTGATAGGAGTACAATTTTTATATCCCATATTTCAACTGCATAAATAGAAGCGAGCATATAATGTATGAGTATTTGAGAATTGAGATCTTCAGAAAGGATGCAATTGTAATAATTCAATGAAAAAAGATGATTCCACCTAAAATTGTAGTCCATATAACAAAGAACTCACATAAAAGAGAACATGGACCAACACAGCCAACATCTAAGAGGCCATTCTGCTCAAATCAGTTAAATGTCAATATGTCATATTATCGACATTCAGGCCACTTGTTAAGCATTTCTTTCCTCAACTTGCAGGCTACTGTTTCATTCCCCAGTTTTAGGTACCCATCGATGAATGCACCGTATATCTCCAAATCCGGTTCAAAACCTCTCCCCACCATCTCGGTCTGAAGAGCTAAAGCATCTTTCATCTTTCCCTCCATGCACAGGCCCTTCAACAAATTTTTGTAATTCTCCTCTTCCAGAATGGCTTCGTGCTTCTTTGCAGCACTTTTCCAGAACTCCAAGGCTGCCAGAGTTTCATTCTTCGCACAAAGTGACCGAACAATTGCATTAACAGTTGAACTTCCAGGGCTAAACCCTTTTCTGCACATATCCTTGTATAAAGTCATGGCTGACTCCACACCACCTATTTTGCAATACCCATTTACAAGATGCTCGTAAGTAATACAAGTACTTTCGAACCCGTTCATTACCATATCGCGGTAGATCTCCTCAGCCCTACCAAGCTCTTCAACCCCACAAAAACCACCAATGACTGTGTTGAATGTCACTACATCGGGTATGAAACCTTTATTCTTCATTTCTGCCCATACCCTCATGGCATCTTCCATTCTCCCAGCATCACAATATGTGGCTAGTAAGATATTAAAACTATACAAGTTTGGCAAACAATCAATCCCCACCATTTCTTCCCACACCTCCTCCACCCTACCCACCAGCCCTTCTCTGTAAAAACCTTCTATGACCACATTAATCGTGGTTGTACTTGGTACCAAAACTTTATCACATTTCCCTTTTTCACAGAGTCCATCAAAATGTTGGTGATATAATTCTCTGAACAGATCATATCCAGCAGCACAACCTCTGTTCCTCGAAACCAACTCAAGTAAAGAATTAATAGTCCGGGGATTCAGAAACACATTCTTTGACTTTAGAATCGTATAAATTTCAATAGCACTATCGATCTTTTTTGACTCTAAGCAGGCCTTGACCAACAAATCAAACACAAAAGGTGCTGAATCACAATCTTTATAAGTTGAAATCAGGGCCTCCAGGATAGCAATCGGGGTCTCTTTTGTTGGTGGCTTAGTTTCACAAAAGGAATACATAGCTGCTTTAATAAGGGTCAGGGCATGATACCTAAGCCTTGACCGGCAGAGAATGTGAATGACTGTTGCATAGGAGCATAACGGGTGAGATGAAAGGGAATGGTTAACTGTGAAGTGAAAGAACCCAAGGACAACATGAGGTTTGTTCCTGAGTTGAAGAGCAATTTGGGAAAACTGAGATGCGGACAGGTGGTTATTTGGAGCCAAGAGAGATCGAAGATTAGACCACCTAGATTTTGATCGGTGGTGTATGAGGATTGAGACAGCAGAGGTCACCAAAGCATCTTCGCAGCTCACTGCTGACGAAGAGAATGGAGCTGGCTTTGGAGCATAACATGCCAAATGGTAGGGAATTTTCAAAATAGATCGAAGACTGCCATTCATGCATGACAGGAATTTTATCGAACAGATTGTGTGCATGAGATCTCAGAAGGCGGAGGTTTAAGCAAAATGACCAAGATACAGAATCAAATAAAGACACAACAATGAATTGAGTGACAAAACAAATTTGTCAAGCTTATCTAACCTTCAAACACACAAGTTCATTCGGGATATACCTATAGCCAATGTTTTGTCTCCTGTCTCTCTTTCCATATGATTCCCAACTTCACAATTCTGCGTCTTTATCTACAATAAAAGCACAGAGAATGAAAAAGGAAACAAGAAACAAAAACCCCCCAATTATTTGATGCCTTTTTATCCCCAACATACAATACATAGTGAGCAGCGACCACTGGAGTCAGATGCTCTTCAGTGAGAAAGATTGCTTAGGCAATTGGTCATTCTATTTTATACTCGATCAACTTTCGTACGTGGAAAGAAGAAAGCTACAGATTCCATGGGAAGAAGAAGAAAAGGCATATTTAATTTACTTATAGTTAAGCTAATTGTCATTTCTTCAAGCTAATTATAAGCATATATTCGGTGAAAGAAATTTAAAGGTTTTGAATGTAGAAATCATCTAAAGTGAAAATTCTCATTCCCTAGCTTTATACTTTATGCCTTATGCTTCCTCCCCAATAATATTTGATCAAATATTGCTTCAGTTTCAAGCCATTCAAATCCTTAAATTCATAGACAGAGTAACCCAAAATCACTTATCCACATCCACGCATAATGAATTGACTCACCGATTTTACAAATCAAGCAACCGATCATGAAATACAGCGAAATCTCGCATTTCAGCCACCCTCACCACACTCTGAAATTCGATTATGCGGAGGCGCCATTCAAGTGCGACGGCTGCAAGGAAGTCGGAATAGGTTCGTCCTACAAGTGCGTCGGTGCCTCCTGTAACTTCGACCTCCACACACACTGCGCAATACCTTCGGCGACGATCGTCCACCCTTTCTACACGCAATGCTCGTTCCAATTCATGAGCAGGCCGCCGGGAGATGAGGCGCGGTACTGCAACGCGTGCGAGAGAGGAGTGTCGGGATTCTTGTATCACTGCAAGCAGTGCGGGTTCGACCTCCACCCATGCTGCGCGAAGCTACCAATGGTACTGGATGACGGGGATATCAAATTGTTCCTGTACAGAAAAGTCGGCGCGCCGTGTCACAGGCACTAATCACTATAACCTATCCAATCTCCTTTTCCCCAATTTATTTTATTACTTTCTTTTTTGAGCTTTTTTAAAGAAAAATCAATCTCGTCTTCACTATTTATTATTGTTAAATTTACACAGTAGTATCGTTGAAACTATGGCAAGCGGTAATGAACCCAGCCATGTTATCTACTTACTCTGTTCTCAAATGTTTGCCCCATTTAGTTTTGAGCACTATTCACTCATACACTTTGATTTAAAGTTTTATCATAATTATACAAGTTAAAATATAGTCAAGGGGGATCTTGTTAGATTCGTCTCCTCGTGTAGTTTTTAAATATCGAACTTTTAGAATTTTTACATATACCGAACGTGAGTTATTAATGATTCAAAATGTGCATTGGACTGCGTGAGCAGTGGGTCCGTAACAAATATTTGAGAACAGAGGAAGTATTTTAAAAAAAATTACTACATTATAAGAATTTTTTGTTGTTTTAATGATCAAATTTTTTTGTTAAAAATTAATCAATAAAGGGTTTGTGATAGAATTTTGTTAGTTATCACAGTTTTAATAACTGGAATTTATTAACATCCAAATAGGTACACAATTTTTCTAGTAATGCTGGGTGATAATTATTTTGGGATAAATTTTTAGTATGACTAATTATTTTATTATAGATATATGTATATGGATGGAAAAAATAATAATAATATTAATAAGTGGAGCAAACGTTTTGTATTCGAAACTGAAAATTGATAATAATATTCCAGTCTTTAAACCCTAGCTAGTGAAGTGTATTTTTTTCTAAAACAAGTGCCAATCGAAGAGGACTTTATGAAGCTAGGTTTAACGGTAACAATGAAATACTACCAGTAGGTGTGGGAGAAAGGGGAGGAGCTGGAGCTACAGGTCATCTTGCAAGAAGTACAACCTCCACGTGGCGTGCGTTAAAGAGATGCTGGTGGACAGCTGGCGGGAGATCTACGATGGGAGCACGCACAATAGCAAGTTATCATGGGAGAATGGGAGCAATAAAAGGAGCATCCCGAGCTTGAAAGCAGCGCTGGAGAGTCACAGCCACCACGGCCACGGCAAGTCCAAAGGGAAAGCTCAAAAATGCTGTGAGATGGCTGGCCTCGCCTTACAGTTCGTCGTCTCCGCACTTCTCGGGGATCCCACCACCTTAATCGCCGGCCTTGTCGGCACACTTATGTCTAGGTAATTTAATTTTTTTTATTTATATTATGTTATGTATACTGTATATAGTATTAATCAATGTGTAGTTGCCAAACAATATGAGAGTGGTTTAAGTGAAGCTGCCCGTGATGACATTGATGCATGGTCAGGCATCCAAAAATGATAGTTATCCAAAAATGATAGTTATGTGTATGAAACAATATTTAAGTATGAAAAAGTGATGGATAGATGTTATGCGACTTACACATCACTATACGAAGCCTATGCATCATAGTTGTTAAGATCTCGATCCTGATCTTAGGATCTTACGATTTTACGATCACACCTCTCTAAAACGATCCCGATCCTGGTAGGATCTTAAAATTAGTAAGATCCCGATCCTGATAGTAGAATGTTACGATCTTATGATCATACTCCCTTAAACACTTCTACGATCTTACGATCATACCCTCTTAAACGCATAAATTCTTTGTAGTATTTTATGATTTGGGATCAAAGTAACTTTTTTCCTTTAATTTTTAACTTAAGAGCTTGTATTCCTTATATATGATATGTAAAAAAACATAATATGTATGTACGTGGAAATATTTTATGTTTGAATGTGATTCTTTTGTATTGTATTGTATTAATTAACTTGCAATATTTTATAAACACACGAAATAATGCTTTTACTTGTTAGTATGCATAATTGAGTTTATCTATTATTGCAATTTCATAAGATCTTAGGATCCCGATTCGATCCTACGATCCCGATCTTGCAAAGATAAAAACGATCCCATATAGGATCCCGATCTTAACAACCTTGCTATGCATTATTTCATTGCTGTCTGCACCTGCTGCCACGAACTATGACTGTACCCTAACTTAATTTAACAATTACTATTATAAAGCCGAGTTATATCATCAATGTGTTATGCGGGATTCATTATATTTTTGCGGATCTAAATTTTAAAATAAACTCAAACTCTAATTATTTATTAAATTAATTAATTTATATTGTGTTTTTTTGTCTTTGAAAAATCCATGCTATTTTACATCAAAATTTGAAATTGTGACGTTAGTCGCTAGGTCCGTTGGTATATAGAGGGGTGTTATATTATATTTTATTCTTCTTCGGCATAAATTTGTAATAGTAATTGATTGAACCCATAAAACTAATTACCCTTCGTTTTCACTTTGCTTCATACATCCCCATCACTTAATAAATTACAAGCAACTTTGCATTATGTAAACACACGTCGTTACAAACACTTATTACTCGATTTTAGGTAGAGTTGAGATTTTTCTAAAGGAAAAATCAATAAATTATTTGTTACATCTATCATACATCAATTTTATGAAAGTTAATTACCCATTACCCCGTCCCCGTCGGATATACTTCATACTTGTACAGAAGTCCAACTTCAACATAATATATGAACAATATGATTCTAGATTAACACATCAATTCTTCATATTTTTTTTTTGGTAAACATTTCTTCATATTTAATTACCAATGGAGTCTTCTTAGCTGCGCTTTGTGGGCTTCTCACCAAAAAAAAAAAAAAAAATACCAATGGAATTTGTTTTATATAAAATAAAATAATAAATGACTAAAAATCCTAAGCTTATCTTGGAAAATAAAAGTTTCTTCTCCCAATGAGACCCCTTCCACGTCCAATTCCAACGCGTTGGACCGTAATTTCCTGCTTGATTGTATTTTTATTTCCTTTTTATTTATTTATTTTAATTTTTGTTCTTAATGGGAATTAATGACGACCGTCGGCCGGCCCCCTGCTAACGCCACCCAAATATTCTCCACTAGGGGTGGGTCGGTACGGTATACCGTAAAAATTTCACCGTACCGTATACCGTACCGAACTTTACGGTATGAAAAATTTCATACCGTTGCCGTACGAACCTTTCGGTATACCGATCTTCGGTATACCGAAAGTTTCGGTATGAAATATTTCCATACCGTTGCCATACCGATATTTCGGTAAGTTCGGTATATACCGCTATACCGAACATTCGGTACATACCGACATACTGGTATCGCGGTATATACCGATATACCGAACATTTATTACATACCGACATACCGGTATTGCGGTATATACCGACATACCGAACTTTAGCTACATACCAGCATACCTGTATTACGGTATATAACGGTATCACGGTATATACCGACATACCGAACAATCGGTATATACCGATATACCGATACCGCGGTATATACCGAAGTTCGGTACGGTAACGGTATACCGCGGTATCAAAAAATTTATACCGTTACCGTACCGAAAGATTTC
Organism: Hygrophila difformis; assembly: GCA_030278955.1. Lineage (NCBI taxonomy): Eukaryota > Viridiplantae > Streptophyta > Magnoliopsida > Lamiales > Acanthaceae > Hygrophila > Hygrophila difformis. The sequence continues at coordinate 52,020,806 of JAOANR010000004.1, forward strand.
GATACGGTATCATACCGTACCGAAATTTCCGGTACACCGAAAATTTCGGTATTCTCGGTATTTTTTCGATACCGTATGTGCGGTATGCGGTATATTCGGTATTTTTCCCCAGCCCTATTCTCCACCATCCTTTTCGGTCCTTCCTAATTTGTAAACGAGACTTGGACGACATATTTCTTTATGCTTTTATATTTATAAATACATTTTAATAATACATAAATACTTTATTAATTAATACTGTAATAGACTATATATTAATTATTATACACGAATTTTCATATCAACAATCAATATTATTAATCCTATGATTTATTTAATAGTATAACATAGTTTGGCAATAATCTGGCGATGTAGGTCCATGGACTAGCCAATGGGCAATTACCCTTCTCCAGCGGAAGCCACGTGTATGGCTGGGATTAATCGGGTTATTCCAAGTGACCTAATATAGCAATCAAATGGGTCCTTCCCGATAACGAGTCCAAACAACGACGGGCAATACGACGTGATGTGCAACAATGAAATGTTTGAACATTTTTTCCTTCATAAATCCATCCGTCTCCTTTTGCATGTCAATAATCATTAGAATTTATTCACATTTTATTGACAAAATTTATATCTTGATTCTTGATCACCAAAATTAGGTATGGGGAACTGCCGGTCGTGCGAGTCCATTACCAGTCAAACCGCGAAGGTAATACTCCAGGATGGCGAGCTCCGGGAGTTCGCGTGGCCGGTTAAAGTTTCCCTACTGTCGCCGGAAAATTCCGATTGCTTCATATGCAGCTCCGAAGAGATGGAATTCGGCCAGTTCCTGGCCGCTATGGACGGCGAAGAGGTGTTGCAGCCCGGGGAGCTATACTTCGAGCTGCCGACGGCCTGGCGGAGCCAGAGGTTGCAGGCGGAGGATATGGCGGCGTTGGCTTATAAAGCCAGCGCAGCCCTAGCCAGAAACGGCGGCGATGGTGATAATGATGTGAGCTGCGGCTGTTGCGGAGCAAGGAAGGTTGAGCCGATGACGCTTTTTAGTGAGAAAGAGAGGCCGCTCCTGGCGGCAGATGGAGGAGATGCCAGGAGGCACGATAGTGCCGGTGGCTGGAGGCGGCGGAGGTTTGTGGCGGAATTGAATGCAATAGTTGAAGAATGAATCATGGTATACAATTGTATGGCTATTAGTTCCAATTTCCTTAACTGAAGTTCTGTAAATTATTAGTATTATTTTATGTTTTTTTTTTTTTTTTTTTTTTTTGTGAATTTTGAGATAGCTAGTAGTATATTGTTTACAAAATGTAAGCGTAATATAGAGAAGAAGAACGATGTTCTAAAAATACTTCAATTAATATGTGTGCGAACATCTTTATTTTAATATTACCTCTGCTTTATGTAGAGGCATATTCATCTATTCAATCCCTAAACAGTAAACACTATTTCTTCTTCATCTTCTTTTTTTTTAGCATAGCCACCAAAGGCCTGATTCTTCTTCATCTTCTTAATAGAAAGTGTCGCATTAATATACTCCCTCCGTCCCATTTAACTTGTCTTGTTTGACTTTTGCACACAATCCAATGCACGTTTTCATCAGTTAATATCTCAAAATATATACAATAAAAAATTATGTGAAATATATATTCTAAAACTACATGATTATATGATTCTAACAAGATCCAACTCGACTATTTTTTTTCAAATATATACTTGCAATAAAATTAAGTCTAAGTTGAACAATGAACAGTGTCAAAAAGTCAAACAGGACATGTTTGGTGGGACGGAGGGAGTATAATATATGTATTGACTACACTGCCCTCGAAATATGTACAAGCATTACAATATAATATGTATAAATATATATACATATATACATACATGCATGTGCTAGATTTGGCAGATTAAACCCCAACGTCGTTCTCCCAGTCTAAATCATTTGAGTTATTAGATACTGAATGTTGGAGGTTCGATTCTCCACCGCCTCTCTATCTCTCCCTTTTATTCCTTTCTGTAATTTGTGCGGCATGAGCTGCAAAAAAAAAAAAAAACTGTTTTATTTTTCTTCCCCAAAAAAATTACTATAGTATAAGATGAAAAAACTTAAACAAAGTGAAATTTTGGTATAATTATATGTATACATTTTGAAAATCTCTCTATATATATAGAAAAGGATGAATTTTACTATTTTAATCCTATAGTTTATTGAGTGTAGAACAGCCTCCATACAAGCTAAGAAGAAGAAGAAGAGTGATGCTGAAGCTGCTGAAATTGACTAAGTCATAATGGGCCAGAGTTTTGTTTTGTTTGTTTTGTGTTGGGCTTTCGTAATGGGCCTTCTTTGTACATTTTGTTTTGGCCCATTCTTTTGTGTGCAGTTTTGTATTTATGTCTCACTTGCATTTGTTTTGTGCAACTGTGTAACAAACATTTTCAGTGCGAAATATACAGAATACTTCACTTTCTCTCAAACTTCACATGGTATCAGAGCCATTCCGCTCTTGAATCGTTCGCTTCCGTCAGTTTTTACCTCAATTTTGAGCTAATCTTCCTGATTTAGCTCAATTACATCAAATCTCAATTCTAATTTTTGCTTTGAACGTGATTGGATGGCTCCAACCACCGATGAGGATGCTACTGCTACTCCTCCAACCGTAACTTCTCTACCACCGGAGCTGGTGCTTGCAGCTTCCGATCAACCTCATTTCAAGCTTGCTCCAGTCATGTTCAATGGTTCCAATTGGAATTCCTGGAAGATTGTTGTGCGGAACACTCTCCGCATCAAAGCTAAACTCAAGTTCATTGAAGGTACTTATACCTGTCCTGCTAGTGATGATGTTTTATATGATGAATGGAATCGAGTAGACTGTATGATTCTCTCCTGGTTGCAAAACTCTATTATTCCTGAGATTACCTGTCAATATCTGCATTTTGAGACGTCTCATAGCTTGTGGAAAGAGTTGGAGGACTGTTATGGGCAAACTAGTGGTCCGAAGGTTATTATGCTTAAGAAAACGCTAGCAAACCTCACTCAGGGAAATAGATCTGTCATCAACTACTATAGTGATTTGAAATCTCACTGGTTTAACCTTAAGGCTTTGAAACCTTTTCCTAAGACCTGCAGTTCAGAGACCTTGAAGGCTCTTAATGATGCTGATGAGTATGAGTTGTTAACTCAGTTTTTGATGGGATTAAATGATGAATTCACTCACGTCAGTAACCAGATTCTGCTAATGGATCCTCCTCCCCCCCTTAGCAAGGCTTATGGAATGGTATGCAATATTGAATCTAAAGGAGGAGGAAGTACACTCAATGGTAATGATTCATCCAGTTTTGCCTTAGCTGCTACTGCTGATAAAGGAGTTGGAGATAGATCAGCTGGACGCTCATCTAGTGTTACATGCACTTACTGCAAGAAAACTGGTCACACAAGAGAGAAGTGCTACCAGTTGGCCAACAAGAACTCATACTGTGATCATTGTAAGAAGAATGGTCACAGTAGAGCCAACTGCTTCATGGTTTCAGGTGTTATACCTGACTGGTACAAAGCTCTTGGTGAGAAAAGGAAAACCAAGATGGTTGCTGGTGCAGTGACTACTGGTAATGGATCTGGATCCAGTAACACAGACTCCATCGAAGGGAGGATTCTTTCTAAGCTTGAGGCTAAGCTGGAGGAATTTGCTAAAGCACACAGTGTTCCAACTCCTATGGATTTTGCTGGAGGAGTGTTTGATGTGACAGGTAGTCTCTCTGGCTCTGAACATTTCAATGGTTCTTGGTTGGTAGATTCGGGTGCTAGTTGCCACCTCTGTGCTGACCTTAAATTCTTGCTTGAACCTCAGCCATTTTCTTCAAATCATTCCATCTATCTGCCAGATGGCACCATTAAACATCCTACACACATTGGATCAGTTAAAGTCTCCAATGCCCTTACTGTTCCAAATGTGTTATTTGTTCCTGGATTGATACTCAATCTTCTTTCCATCAGTCAATTGACTAAAGATCTTAAATGTTTGGCAATCTTTGATCCTTTCTCATGTTGGTTGCAGGACCCGAGATCTAAGAAGATACTTCTTCAGGGTACTTTGCTTAATAAACTCTACACCTTCAATTGTTCTAACTTCAATTCCCTTAATTGTTCTTCTGCTCTTGCTATTATGAATAGTAATTTCAATGTATGGCATATGATACTTGGTCACCTCTCTCCCTTAGTGATGTCCAAATTAGGTTTTGCACCAGACAAAGATAACAATGTTCCCTGTGATATTTGTTCCATTTCTAAATACACAGGCTTCCCTTTGCTTCTAGTGACTCTCATGCTTCATCTTGTTTTGATTTAATACATTGTGATCTCTGGGGTCCTTTTTCTATCTCTGATAGATCCAATTATAGATATATATTAACCATTGTGGATGATTGTTCTAGAGCAACATGGCTATACTTGCTACAAAACAAATCTGCTACATCTTCACTGCTTACTAATTTTCTTGCCTATGTGAAAACTCAGTTTGATGGAGTTGTCAAAATCATTAGAACAGACAATGGGAGTGAGTTTTGTAACTCAACATGTCAAAATCTATTCTCTTCCTTGGGTATCATTCATCAAACTTCTTGTGTTTACACTCCACAACAAAATGGGAGGGTAGAAAGAAAGCATAGGCACCTTATACAAGTAGCCAGAAATCTCTTGCTTACCTCATCTGTTCCAAAGGTTTATTGGGGGGATGCAATGCTCTTTGCAGCTTATTTAATCAATAGACTTCCCACCTCAGTTCTCAAATGGCAATCTCCTAGTGAAGTCTTGAATAAACAAAAACCAGACCTGTCTTCACTCCATTGTTTTGGATGTCTCTGTTATGTCAAAACTCCTGTTTCTCAGGGAAAATTAGATGCCCGAGGTATGAAAGGGGTATTTCTTGGTGTTGCTACTGATAAGAAAGGCTATAAAGTCCTAATTATTGATAGCAAAAAGGTTGTCATCTCAAGAGATGTTATTTTCCATGATACAGTGTTCCCTTTTAGCCAGTCCAGTTCATCCTCCTCACCTCCTCATTCCAACCAACCTACCATCTCTACACCACCTGAACTCCCCTACTATTCCAGTGTGTTGCCCACTGCAACTCACCAAAGTGCTTGCTCTCCTGTTGAGCCCACTGCTCCACAGGCTATACAGCCCTCTCCTCTGATCTCTCACAGATCAGTGAGACACACTTCCAATGCAACCTCTCCTGTTCCTCCCACTGAGGGACAAGGTACATCAAACTCCATTGAGTTGTCCCTGAACAACTCAACTTCAGATCCTCCATCTCCTATGGAGCATCAGCCTTCAACTACTTCACTTTCAAGCACCAGAGTGGCTCCTATCCCTGAAGCTCCAACCAGACCAAAGAGAACCATAAGGAGACCAGAGAGATACAAGGACTTTGTTTGCTCTTCTGTTGATGATTCTACAGATGTCCCTCATACATTTGAGCAAGCACATGGAATTCCACAATGGGACAGGGCAATTGCAGATGAGCTTGATGCACTTGAGAAGAATGGTACCTGGGATATAGTTTCTTTACCTTCTGGTAAGAAACCTATAGGATGCAAGTGGGTGTTTAGGGTTAAATATAACCCTGATGGATCAGTGAATAAACACAAAGCTCGACTAGTGGCCAAAGGTTTCCATCAGAAGTATGGAAAAGACTTCTTTGAAATTTTTGCACCTGTGGCAAAAACCATCAGTGTAAGAACAGTTATTGCTCTTGCAGCTTCTCATCACTGGAGTTTATCACAAATGGATATAAATAATGCTTTTCTACATGGCCATCTAGATGAGGAAATCTACATGGTTTGTCCTGAGGGATTATCTTCTTCTTCAGGACAAGTATGTAAACTGAAGAGGTCTTTGTATGGCCTAAAGCAAGCTCCAAGACAATGGTATGCTGCTCTAAAGACTTTTCTTCTATCCACTGGTTTCAAGTGCACTTATTCAGATCCTTGTGTTTTTTATAAATTTACCAACATTGGAGTCATCATCTTAGTTGTATATGTTGATGACATACTTATTACTGGAGATGATATTGATGAAATTTCTGTTATCAAGAAGCAACTTCATCAGCAGTTCACTATTAAAGATCTAGGTGATGCATCATATTTTCTTGGTCTAGAGATTACTCGATCAGCAACAGGATATCATGTTAGCCAACACAAGTATGCTATGGATATTATCTCAGAAGTAGAATTGCCTTCTACTTCCAAAGTTCATGTTCCCTGCATTCCTCACCATCAGTTTGACACCTCAGGTCCTTTGTTTGACAAGCCACAACTCTTTAGAAGATTGGTTGGTAAATTGCTATATCTGGGCTTTTCAAGACCTGACATTTGTTTTAGTGTACAGCAACTAAGCCAACACATGCATGAGCCTACCATTAACCACTGGAATGGAGTTCTTCAGGTTCTTCAATATATCAAGAATACACTCAACATTGGTTTGCACTATCCATTTGGGCTTTCTCTTGACTTGAAAGGGTACTGTGACTCGGACTGGGGTAATTGCCCTACATCAAGACGATCTCTCACTGGTTATTGTATCTTCCTTGGTGACTCTCTCATCTCCTGGAAGACCAAGAAGCAAGAGGTGGTGTCAAGGAGCACCACAGAGGCTGAATATAGAAGTCTTGGAGCAGCAGCAGCTGAACTCATGTGGCTTGGTTCCTTGTTCAAAGAGCTGTAGATTCCTTTGTCAACTCCCTATCCACTGTATTGTGACAATATGTCTGCTATACAACTTGTCAAGAATGCTATTCATCATGAGCGTACCAAGCATCTGGATGTTGGGTGTCATTATGTTCGAGACTACTATCAACAAGCTCACATTGATCCACTCTTTGTTCCTACTACTCAACAGTTAGCAGATGTTTTTACCAAAGGGTTAACTCCGAAGCACTTTCAATTGTTTTGTTCCAAGCTGAAGCTTTGGAATGCTCCAGCTTGCGGGGGGGATATTGAGTGTAGAACAGCCTCCATGCAAGCTAAGAAGAAGAAGAAGAGTGATGCTGAAGCTGCTGAAATTGGCTAAGTCATAATGGGCCAGAGTTTTGTTTTGTTTGTTTTGTGTTGGGCATTACGGGCCTTCTTTGTACATTTTGTTTTGGCCCATTCTTTTGTGTGCAGTTTTGTATTTATGTCTCACTTGCATTCGTTTTGTGCAACTGTGTAACAAACATTTTCAGTGCGAAATATACAGAATACTTCACTTTCTCTCAAACTTCACATAGTTTATCCATATATATTGTAAAATTAATGTATATAGGATAATATGAGTAATTTTCGTCGTTCTTATGTCTTGCAATTAGCTAAATCAAATTACATCTTGGATGCAATACAAAAGCATAGTAGTACACCAGCACAGCCTGTAAAAAAAGAAGGGGTTATTTGTGTCATCAAGATGATGTTACGTTGGTAAAAACGACATGTGAGTATGTGACAGAGAATGCTCCAAGATCTAATCGATCTGCTATACCATTTGCCTTAGCCCTTGGGGAAAGACATAACTGTATTGCAAATGTATTGCAAATGCTTGTCAACATGCATAGCCGCACAAGGGGACAGGGTACTGTGCAGAAGAAGTTAGAATATGGTTCATTTAGACGTGATCGGGGTTGAATACATACAATAACAAGTTCTCAAATAAAGTTTTACAAGTTAGGACGACACTTATTTCATAACCAAAGCTTTAATTTGCTCGACTTGATTTATATAATAGTAACTCAAATTATTCAACTAGACTTACACGATAATTAGTCAGTTTAGTGGGATAATATTCGTACTCCATTATTTATTTCATTTAATTACTAGTACTAATTTAAGACGATTTAAATGATAAATTGTTGCAGGTGCTAATTTACAGGTTATTAGTTTGACCCCAAAAAAACATTGTTGAAGGGGGGGGGGGGGGGCGGGGGCTCCATGGAAAAATCCGAACCCTAAATTCATACGTGTAAATTAGACGACGTCGTCTCCCTTGGACCCACCGTTCCACGTGATTTCAGGCTGCAGCTAGAATCTTCTTCTGTAACGAACTCGGAATTCGGTTTCTCCTTCCTCCCGCCATATTTACCCATGTAGAAGTGGAAACCGCCATTTGCCAACACATTTTCCATTTTCCAATCTCACCTACAGAAATTCAATGGCGATTCCTCTCCGCTTTCAACTCCTCCTCCACCTCCTTTTTCTCCTCTTCATTTCGCTCTTCGTGTCCTCCGCCGGCGAATTCGACGCGCCATCTTCGTCTCCTGCGTATTCGCCCTTGCAGCCACCAGTTCACACATATCCTCCTGCTCTGTTCGCTACAATCCTCTCCAGGCTCGGTTTCCAGGAGCTCTCCACAGCAACCGCCTCCGCGAACCTCTCCGCCACCAGCCCGGTCACCATCTTCGCACCTTCAGACGCCTCACTGCTTTCATGCGATTCATGTTCCATCCCTCTCCTCATCAAGGAGCTCTCGCTCCCTGGCCTTTATCCCTACCACTTCCTGCAATCGCTCATTTTCGGAACGAAAATCGAAACGTTGGCTCCGAATCGCTGCCTCACAGTCACCTCCAACAGCAAGGATAAGGTCTTCGTCAATGGCGTGGAGATCACGAGTCCTGACGTGTTCAACAACGGAATGGTGGTGATCCACGGCCTCCAAGGATACGTCTCCCATCTATCACCGCTCTCGTGCAACGTTGAGCTCATGACCTCAATGTCGTTTCCTTCGCCGTCTCTTTCCGCCTCGGCGCTGTCCCCTTCTCACCACTTCATGCGCCTAATGTTGAAGGACGCAATTATTCGTCTCCGCGCTACTGGATACAGCGTCGTTTCCCTGGCGCTGCGTGTGAAGTATCTCGAGCTCTCGGAGTTGAAAACCATGACGATATTCGCACTAGATGATATCGCAATCTTCTCTGGTGAAGGATACACTTACCTTTCCAATTTTAGGTATCATGTGGTGCCAAACAGACGACTCACTGCTGCGCAGCTCGTGAGCTTACCACCGAGAACGTTGTTGCCCACTATGGATGCCGGAAATTACCAGCTGGTGGTGACCACCGGCGGCGGCGGAGGACATTTGGCGCCTATGAAGATCAATTATGTGAAGATTGTCAATATTGATCTGATGCACAATAGTAGGATAGTGATTCACGGAATATCTTCGCCATTTCCGCATATGCTTCACAACTCACCGTTGGAGGAGGATGACAGTCATTCCGACGATCATTTCCATCGTTCCAGCAGCACCGATGAGAATCAAGTCCCCAAGTGCCACAACTTTGACTGGTATCGTGGTATTTGTGTGGTTGAGGCTGAGGGAGGAGCACCAGTTGCACAGCCGTCGGTAACTGCCACCGCTGTTGAAGATCGCGGCGGACTCTGAGATCACTCACCAGGTACTCAATCAATGCAGTCCTGTTGATCATGAAGGACTTGCATGTTCTTGTAGGGTTTTACTGCTTTACTGATCAATCATTTCTTGTTTAGAAAGCATATATTGATGCATATTCTCTTCTGTGAATATTGATCGTTTGGGGATTAGAAGATAAAATCAGTCTAATCCGTGGATATTAATGACTCCTGATCCAAACGCAAACACACTACAGATTCAAAAAAGTTGAATGACATCCTTTATAATGTTTGAGTATTATGTCAAATCAGATGAATCCGATATATTACTTCATTAAGGTTTCCTTGAGCAATCCACAGTTTTCTCGATGCCGTCTGACCGTATGGAGCCATGACATGCGTACAAAATTTAAGAGCCCCTAATAAATCATTCTCAATGCATTCGTACCTGCAAACTGAGCAACACACATTCTCACACTTCCTAGTGAAGAGAACAGAGTAGAAGAATTGAAATAGAAGAGAAACTCACATTTTCCAGCAGCATTTATCAGTGATCGCTGAGAGATCCATGGCTCTTATCCTGATTTCCCTGACCTTCGTCCCCAAGAAACTCATCCATTGGATTCTCGAGAGAGTGTTTTTTTTAAAATTTATTTCTTCTCTAAAAGAGAAATGAAACGTCGAAATCTTACATTTCCTCCCAAAAGGTAAAAGTAGACACACACACCCGAACAGAGTGAGATTTTGAATTTCCGATTGCTTGTCCGTCTTCGTCGCAGAATCATTCTTCTTGTTCATATATGAAGATATTGGCTATACATTAAAATCTCAATTTCACATTTCTTTTGATATTTTTTTATATGACTACCACAAGACGATGTTTTGATCAAAATGATGGTGGAAAGCCCACAACCATCTTTTCCCCGCCCCGGTTCATCCTTTCAATTACTTGTTTTAGCCTATGTAGTGATCAAATATATTTAGGGCAGACAGCAGAGTCTATTTTTAAACCAAGTAATATTTTAATTGGGGAAGATTGAAAATTTGAAGGGAAACGGGGAAACTTTGAAGACCCTTAAAATGAAACAAATAAAGCTGCACCACCAGATACATCTTGGTATAATTACGAGCAACTAAAATGCAGAACATAATTACATGCTCATAAGACACCAACGTACAGACTACAGATCGAAGCTACCAAGCAAGATTGATCGATACTAGAGCCTAAGCCACTTGCAATGCTTCGTCACGCTTCATTGCAAAAACCTTGTTAAGAACATCTTCAACCACCTAAAACAAAAAGCCCAAAACCATATTTCAGAATATAAGTCATTGATTGCATCTAGTGAACAGTCCCATGATCCATCTCTCTTTTCTAATATTTTGTTCTGACTAAAGAAAGTTAGAGATAGTATGCTACCTTATCAGGAGTGGAAGCACCGGAAGTTACGCCAATGGTAATAGCACCCTTGGGTAGCCAGTTTTCTTTCTCGACCAGTTCGCCATGCTGTCAAATGCATATATTTAGTCAGAGTTGCATATCGGGTTTATCAAAACTCAAAAGCAAGAACTATTTTTGAGATAGAATGCACATACGTTCAGCTTGTAACTTATTATGTTCCCGGGGCCAATTCTTTTATCACTGTCAATCCAATAAGATGGAATTCCACGTTCCTCTGAGATTTCCTGCAAGTGTGAAGTGTTGCTTGAGTTCCACCCACCAACAACTAGCATGAGATCTATGTGTTCATCCACTAGTTTATACATGGCATCTTGTCGCTCCTGCAAATCAATAGAAAAACTGTCACATAAGTGCATGATGGTTTGCTGCTCATAAGTTGCTTTGTGAAGAAATGTGTGAAAAATTAAGCATGAAACTGTCCCGCATCAGCAAAATTTAGACAATGGTTTATAACTGAGAAAAGATAAATTTTTCAGTGTATCCTCAAATACATGAATTTCGCTTTCTGGCTGTGTGTTCAAGCTAGGATCAGTATTAAGATGATTCTCAATTGTTCCAGTGTTGCTGCCCATTTAAACAAAGAAGAATTTTAGTTGAACTCCCCAGAATGTCCTAAAGATAACAAATGCATTATCACATTTGAAAGTATCTTTGGCAATTAATGCCCCTATATTCGATATTATATATAAGGGATGTATCCACATTAACATCTCCAGCAGCCAAAACCGTGTGCTTAATGCTATTTCTACCATAAGTCGATAAATCAAATAAGGAGATGGGTAACATTACTTGAGTTGCATCACAAATAGTATTGAAGCTTAGGAAGTGGTTGTTGACATTTTCCACTCCGTATTTCTGCATCATGGTTCTTTCAACCAATTTTCCTACATGAACAGCATCACATCATAATCACAAGCAAAATTTGGAAACAAAATATGAAAAATTGCAGAACAGGAATAAAAACTAACCAATCTCCTCGGTTTCACCCTTCAACATAGTCGTTTGATTTGCAATACCAAGTTTTACAAGATCTACATCCGGATCAAACCCCTTCGACACAGCATTTTTAAATTTCTGCATACAAACAGATAATGTATCATCATGTCCCTCTCAGAAGTTAATTCAGTCAATGAATACACAATGGTAATATCATCCCACCTCCATAAATGCTTCTTTAGTTGAGCTTGAACCATCGAGTGCACCTCCCAAAATGTAATCGCATACATACATTGCCTGGATGTTTTTGCATTCATGTTTTGTTTAAAATAAGAACACCTCAAAATACAAAAATTCAAAGGGAGGTGGCAGCAGAGCGAAAAACATACCTCAGACATGTTCTTTACAATGATATACTTACCTGCGAAGGAAGCAGTAGCGACAGTCTCTTCATGAGAATATTTACCATGGATTATTGATGTATACTCTCCCTTCTTGTGCTTGTCAACAATATTCCAAACCTTCACAAGAACAATGAGTTTTTGTCAATACAAATTGGATATATTACTTCTCGAAGCAAAATAGCAAAATACAACAATAATGCACCTTCGATACCCACGGGCAAGTCGTATCAACTATTTGAACATTCTTTTCACTCAAAACTAACATCTCATCCACAGCTGCTCCAAAAGCAGGAAGAATCACGACGTCATCCTTGTCAACAACATCAAATTGCTTCTTCCCACTTTCAATTGGAATATCCTTAACTTCCATCTCTGCAAGCCTCTGTATCAGTTTATGCACGATGAAATTCATTATGTCATAATTCGCTTCTCACCAAATGAAGCATATACACAAATTAATATCTCACAAAAAGGCAGGGGCCAATTTTCAAGCACACATCGGTTTACACTAATCATAAACTACAAAAGAAGCAAGAACTTCATTTGTGTCCAATTCCATCAAAATTGACCAAAAAAATTAAAAAACCTCATGTTACGACCATCAAAAACTAAGAAATACTATCTAGCGATGAGGAAGTAAAGTTAAACCTGATTAACAGTAGGATTGTGGATGATTTCATTGGTGATCCAAATCCTCTCGGTGGGGAATTGTTTCCTAGCTTCATAAGCAATCTGAACAGCCCTTTCAACCCCCCAGCAAAACCCAAAGGCTTCTGCAAGCTTTACAGTAACGTTCCCCCACGTGTATTGATACCCATTCTCCTTCAATGTCTTTATTATATCACCTGGTGTATTCCATAAATTGTGAAAATCGCAATTCACAACGAATTGAATAATTGGTGCGACCCAAGAACTAATCTTGAGCTGAACCAAATAATAGTGCTGCAAGTCAGGGAATAAAAAACAATTGAAATTGAGTTTCGATTGACAATCGATGAAAACCCTAAGATGAAAAATTTGGGAAGAAAACGAATACGGACTCGTATACTCTTGGCTCATTAGCTCGAGAGTTTCGTCCTTGTGACCAAACCCCTTCCGATTGTAATTCTTGCTCCTGGTCAAGTTGTGGCGGAAAACCTTGGGGTCAAACTCCGGGGACTCCTTGGAGGATGATGTTGTTGTTGCGGAGCAGCGAACGGGGAAGGGCTTCATCCGGCGGAACACTGTTGTGGCCGGCGGGCAGGGGAGGTCGGTGGGAGCGGAGATGCGAGAGCAATGGAGAGAAAATGCCATGTTAAGGTTGGGGAGTGTGGAAACGGGAAATCAGTAGGAGATGTGATATTGGTGGAATGCTCTGCTCTGCTGTGCTAAGCTGGACTTATTAATATACTATGTAAACTATATGGTCTATCACTCTACGTATGTTACTCGTGCTGTATTTAATATTGTTCTTGTAAATACACACCGATATGTTTGTTTGGGAGTCGACGGATCCGCTAGCAATAATCTGATGCGAATTGAAGTTGATACGTCCTTACATACTTGCACACATGATGTCGTCCTGGATGTGCAGCACATCCAATTATTTATTACAAATACACATCACATACGGACATACACACTGCCATGCCTTAGAAACTGATCATCACGACATATGCATATCTCATCCAGTTATTAGGATATCACAAGCATTCATAAGATAACTAAATAGGCACAGGATCAGCCTCATGGACCATCAGTTGTTACGCACTAAGCCAATTCCAATGCTTCCTCGTGCTTCTTTATCTCAAAAACCTTTCTAAGAACATCTTCAATATCCTGATGATCGAATCGAACCAAACATAATATAAACAAAACCATTTAACTAACATTAGTAGCTAGTAAGTAACAATATTCATTCAAGAACTACTACACCGAATTCTATTGCATCATACTTGGCTTTCTGATCTATATATGTTTCGTCATTTACAAAGTGAGATTGGTTAATTGGTTTAACTAATTAAATCCAAAACTAATTAAAGACACTATATATGGTACTACCGTACCTTATCAGGAGTGGAAGCACCCGAAGTTACACCGATGTTAATAGGACCCTTGGGCAGCCACTCCTCTTTCTCTACCAATTCACCGTGCTGTCGTCGTCAATAATATGCAATATATTCACTTGTTTAGAATTGCCTTCATATATAGCACTAGTTAGAATGCAAAGAACACATAGAAGTATATATATACTTTGAGTTTGTGACTTATTCTGTTCCCGGGACCAATCCTCTTTTGCCCGTCTATCCAATACGATGGAATTCCACGTTGCTCAGCGATTTCTTGCAACCGTGAAGTGTTGTGCGAGTTCCAACCTCCAACGACTAGCATGAGGTCCAGGTGGTTTTCGACCAGTTTATACATGGCATCTTGACGCTCCTGCGAATAATAATCAACAGAAATCGCAGCCACATAATATAAGAGCATGATATATACATAGCTTGGCAGTGACAGATGAGATGGTTTTCATTATTAGTACTTGAGTTGCACCACAAATGGTATCGAATCTTATGAAATGGTCTTTGAGATTTTCTGCTCCATATTTTTGCACAATGGTTTGTTCAACCAATTTCCCTGCATATGAAGTCTATATATCATAATCACAAAGAGCCAAATTTGAAATGGGGTGGGGTAGCTAGGACGAAAATGAAACCTAACCAATGGCCTGGGTTTCTCTCTTCAACATGGTTGTTTGATTAGCAATCCCCAGCTTTACAAGATCCACGTCGGGATCGAACCCTTCGGACACAGTTTGTTTAAATTTCTGCAGGCAATTAATTAAACAGATGATGTACAGCATGTCCCAGACATAAATCAAATTTGAATAAGCTAATAGTACATATACATATTCATCCTACCAATTAAGTACAAACCATAATACCTCCATAAATGCTTCTTTAGTTGAGCTCGAACCGTCAAGTGCGCCTCCCAAAATGTAATCACATACATACATTGCCTGCTTATATATAGTAGTAGTATTTGTTTAGAATACTAGTACATTATTTCATAGTGGAATTATGTTTATATATGATGATGATGATGATGAATTAGCATGCATACCTCTGCCATGTCCTTTATGATGATATGCTTGCCAGCAAAAGAAGCAGTGGCCACAGTCTCTTCATGGGAAAATTTACCGTGGATCATTGAAGTATAGCCCCCTTTCTTATGCTTGTCAACGATGTTCCAAACCTGAAGAAGAAGAAGAAGAATTCATTAAGATTTATTTAAGGATAAGACTTTAACGATATATGTCGTCTTTGAATTTATTTTAACAATATATAGTAACAATTAGTAATTAATAATGAACCTTGGAGACCCAAGGGCAAGTGGTATCAACTATCTGAACGTTCTTTTCACTCAAAACTAACATCTCGTCCACAGGAGCTCCAAAAGCAGGAAGAATCACCACATCATCCTTGCCCACCATATTGAACTGCTTCTTCCCACTAATTTCTTCACGTGGGATAATCTGGACTTCCATATCTTCGAGGTTCTGATGAATCAATTTAATACTTCTTCTATTAATATAAAATTAATTAAATGGAGAAACTTATAATTGCCATGTACCATGTTATGATCATCATCAAGGATTTCAATCAATGTGACTGACGGATTAATATATACTTCCTCCGTTTTTTAAAGATAGCTACTGACCAACCCAACACGCAGTCCAATGCACAATTTAAATCATTAATAACTCAAATTCGGTAGAAGTAAGAATTCTAATAAAACTTTGGTACTTAAAAACTACAAGATGAGACGAATATAACAAGATCTCACTTGGCTATATTTTGACTTGTATATCTATGATAAAACTTCAAATTAAAGTGTTTAGGTGAATAGTGTCAATTTTACCAATGTAGCTATATATCTTTTCTAAACGGAGGGAGTATATAATAATGCATGTAGGATAGTATTAGGAGTATGTATGAGTATGAAATAGGCACCTGATTAATAGTAGGGCTGTGAAGGATTTCATTGGTGAGCCAAATCTTGTCGGAGGGGAACTGCTTCCTAGCTTCATAAGCAACCTCCACAGTCCTTTCAACTTCCCGGCAAAACCCATAGGATTCAGCAAGCTTCACTGTAAGGTTTCCCCAGCTGTATTCATATCCATTCTCCTTCAATGTCTTTACGATGTCACCTGCAGGTGTTTGTGCATATTTCCACAGAATTATTTGTTATAAAGCCAAGCCAATCCATACATAAGCCAGTTGTTCAGATATACTACTAGCTAGGAATATAACTGATGAGGAGTGAGGACCCTCTGCCTCGGCTTCCACTGGGTTTACAAATTAAACGAGATTATATAATCAATTTCTAACCATATATTCGAAATTGAATTTGGAAATATTACATTCAAATTTTGAAATACTAAAAACTGTTTTAGAAAAAAATATAGATATCACACTTTTTTTTTTTCACTCTAACCCTAAATTTTAAAAAGTATATTCCAATTTTTAGTTTTCAAACTCTAATATCAAATATCAATACCTAAAATTAGTTATCAACTTCGAGTTTTACACTTCAAATTTTAAACTCTAATTAGAGTATTCTCCTAGCATAGCCATACTATTAATTATAATAAGATATCTACCCTAAAAGCTATAATTGGGATGAGGACTTTGCCAAAGTGGTTAAGTCCCTTGACTTCCAACGGAAGGTTGGAGGTTCAATCCCACCGGCCCCTATCCATCGGGCCTTAATGGCAAAAAAGGCTATAATTATTATTTTCTAAGACAAAATATTTATATATTTTTTTATATAATTTAAGTTTTACAGAATAATATAATAATTATATGATTAAATTTGCCTACTTAAATATTTAAATAGAGGGGCGAAGATTTTGAAATCCTTTACTCTTTGGATTTTTGCATGAAATGAGACATGTGGAACTTTTTCGATGGACGCATCAACATGTTTCATATATCCGCCTTTCTAAATTTTAGATTGTGTGCAGTGTGCTGCCATTTCGTTTTATTTTTTTTCTTTCCTTTTGATTTTTTTCCTTTTTCAGTTGGTGCTTGTGCTTCTTAATTGTAAAACAAAACATGTAAATTCAGGCATACAATATATACACACTTAAATGAGTATATCAACAATACAAGAATTTTATATTTTAGCAATTAAAAAAAAAGGGTAAAATTCGTTCATTAAGTAGGTTTACTGACTGAATTTGCAATCGAAATTTGTCGGCGATCAAAATTTATTAGTTACCGAATCCGGATTAGTAAGCCGAAAGTTGAAGTGAGGAAAAATGAATAGGGTAGAATAAGCATTGAATTTCGGACAAATTAATATCGCATCAGATGATCATATACGTAGACGAGGCTACAAGCTAAAATGAGAAATAATTATAGTACTATAAGGGAGAATTAATAGAAAGCATAGGACGCACTGGTATAATGTTGGTCCATTTGGTGGCGACTTTGGTCCTTAAGACCAAACCCTTTCCGATTGTAATTCTTGCTCCTCGTCAAATTGTGGCGGAAAACTTTGGGGTCAAACTCTGCCGACGACGAAGAGCATAATATTGCATTTGTTGTGACGGAGGATGATGGTTTCATTTTCATTATCCACGGTCGTCGGAATGTTGTGGTCGTCGGCGGCCTCATCGTCAAGGGCTGTAGTACGACGGTGGCGGCGGAGCACAGAACAGAGAGTGATGATGCCATGTCGTCGTTGTCGGGAATATTATAGTAATAGCTATTGGGGTATACAGACGCTCGTCGTCGTCGGAGTTTTCAAAAGAGTTTAGAGTGTACTATTAATTAATAGTCGCACGTTACTAGCTAGTGCATTGTTTGCTCCTACCGAAGTTTAATACTCCCTCCGTCCCGTTTGATGCGTTTCTTTTGGGCACGGTAGTTTATGTAGTGGGGTTCAATGGTTAAAGTGTTGTGGATATTTGTGTTTAAAATTTTAATGAATTTTCACTTTACTTATTGTTTAACTTTGACTTAATATTATGGTAATGATTTGATTAGAAAAAAATATTCAAGTGTGGTCTTGTTAGAATCGTCTAGGTGTCTAGTTTTAGAATATATATTTTATATAATTTTTATTTGTACTTATTTTGAAATATGGAGAATTAAAGAAATGTAAGGGATTTGTATTGAAAAATAAAAGTGTATTGGAGTTGTGCATAATAGTTAAAATAATTACTTTTAATGAGTTTTTAGAAATCATTAAGATTCTAATTATATTTATATTAATTTAATTTATCTAAAAAAGAAAATGTGTCAAATTTCGTGGGACAGCTCAAAAAAAGAATACGCGTCAACTTTCGCGGGAGGGATGGAGTAGTACTAGTATTTGGGGGTTAGTAGGAGTCTAAATATAGGGGGTTGAGTCACTAAATTAAATAATACTAATAATATATATATACTCGGATCATTCTATCATCTAGAAAATATAAATCTTCAATGCTTGCATTACATTCAATTAATTATTGGTGGAATATTAGTATTATTGTTGGGTGATGGTTATTAATTACTAGAGAGAGAGTTGAGCGTTTTCACTTTTCCTTTTTTTTAAAAAAAAAAAATCAAACGAGGAAAACGAGTTATATTATACTACCACTAGTACTAGTATTAATGAGTACTAGCCAACCCCCCGCGGTACCCGGGATGTATATTTTATAATGTACTATAATATAAATTTATATATAAATCTAATAATATTATTATAATTATTATAATAATAATAATTATTATTATTATTATTATTATTATTATTATTATTATTGTTATTACTATTTTGTTATGTAAATTTAAAATGATTATCAATTTTGTGCTAGCACACCCGTCCGAGCGACGTGAGTGGATGTAAAGTTAAAAAAAATGTATAAAAAAGAAAATAAAGAATATTGTTCTCCTCACTATTTCGAAGTTAAAGATGACAAAAATAAGCATAAAATTGTATGTTATTAAAAATAAAACCACTAAAAAATTATATTGTATAAAGTTCAATTTGTTATTCTTATTTTTGGGCATTTACTATAAAATATTTACATTATATGCAGACGTAAATCTAATAACTGGACCTTCAAGAACACTTAAATATGCTTTAGAGATTGACTTGGCTCTTGTTGATAGTCATAGCATAACAAACAATTAGTAGAAACTGA
The DNA here is from genome assembly GCA_030278955.1 of Hygrophila difformis. Taxonomy (NCBI): domain Eukaryota; kingdom Viridiplantae; phylum Streptophyta; class Magnoliopsida; order Lamiales; family Acanthaceae; genus Hygrophila; species Hygrophila difformis. The sequence goes on from JAOANR010000004.1 coordinate 52,040,127, forward strand.
CATTTAAAATTTAAACTATTATAAATCAGATGAGGTCAAACTTATTCGTGGATTAAGTACTCTATCTCCACAGTTTTCTCGAGTCAATACTTCACCCCCACATGATATTTTTTTCCCATTATTGTCGGATACAATGTACTGCTAGTCAATACTTCACCCCCAGGACATTTTTTCCATTCTTGTCGGAACCAATATAATGCCAGTCAATACTTCACCCTCCAGGATATTTTTTTACACTTTTGTCGGAACCAATGTACTGACATACTTCATCCCAAAGGATATTTTTTCCAATTCTTGTCGGAAACAATATACTTACAGTCAATACTTCACCCCAGGACATTTTTTCCATTCTTTTCGGAACCAATGTAATGTCAGTTAATACTTCACCCTCCAAGACATTTTTTCACACTATTGTCGGAACCAATGTATTGTCATACTTCATCCCAAAGGACATTTTTTCCTATTCTTGTTGGAACCAATATACTGCCAGTCTGCCAGTCAATACTTCAACATCCAAGATATTTTTCCCACTCTCGTCGGAACCAATGTACTGTCAATCAATGCTTCACCCTCTATGACATTTTTTCCCATTTTTTGGCGAGTCAATACTTCATCCCCCAACACTCTATCATCAGACATGTTATTAAGCACAAAATTGTATGTTATTAAAAATAAAACCACTAAAAGATTATATTGCATGAAGTTCAATTTGTTATTATTATTTTTGGGCATTTAATGTAAAATGTTTACATTATATGCAGGCGAAAATCTAAAAGATGGACCTTCAAGAACACTCAAATATGCTTTAGAGATTGACCTTGGCTCTTGTTGATAGTCATAGCATAACAAACAATTAGTGGAAACTGACATTCTGAAAATTTAAACTATTCTATGATCAGATAAGGTCAAACTTATTCGTGGATTGAGCACTTTATCTCCAATGTTTTCTCGAGTCAATACTTCACCCCCACATGATATTTTTTTTCCCATTATTATGGGAAACAATGTATTACTAGTCAATACTTCACCCCCATGACATTTTTCCATTCTTGTCGGAAACCAATGTAATGTCAGTCAATACTTCACCCTCCAAGACGTTTTTTCACCTATTTTCAGAACCAATGTACTGTCATACTTCATCCCAAAGGACATTTTTTCCTATTCTTTTCGGAACCAATATACTACTGCCAGTCAATACTTCACCATCCCAGACATTTTTTCCCACTTTCGTCGGAGCCAATGTACTGTCAATCAATGCTTCACCCCTAGGACATTTTTTTCAATTTTTTCGCGAGTCAATACTTCACCCTCCAACACTCTATCATTAGACATGTACTCTCAACGTTTTTCCATAGATCACCAAAAGAAGTTATGAAACACGACAACAGAAAAAAAAAACAAAGGGATTTTCGAGATAGGTGCAGAGGTCCAATGATATCTCATGTAACACAATTCAACGTTTACCCTAACGAATTATGACACTGATGCAACAATATATAATTGAGAGCGTCTAAAAACTGGATTCTTCAAGGAATACTCTTACATGCTTTAGAGATTGACATTGACTCTTGTTGATAGTCGTAGAATAACAAATAATTAATGGAAACTGATGTCTTGAAAATTTAATATGATCAGATGAGGTCAAACTTATTCATGGAATAAGCACTCTTTGTCTACTGCTTTCTCGAGTCAGTACTTCACCCTACATGACATTTTTTTCCATTATTGTCGAAATCAATGTACTGCCAGTCAATAATTCTCCCTTGATATTTTTTTCCATTCTTGTCGTAACCAATGTAATGTTAATCAATACTTCACCCTCCAAGACACTATTGTTGGAACCAAATGTACTGTCAGTCAATACTTCACCCTCCATGACATTTTTTCTCATTCTTGTTGGAACCAATGTACTGCCAGCCAATACATCATCATCCAAGACATTTTTTTCCCACTCTCGTCGGAACCAATGTACTGCCAGTCAATGCTTCACCCTCCAGGATATTTTTTCCCCACTTTCGTCGGAACCAATGTACCCGTCTGCGCGATGCGCATGGAAAGCTTTTTTAAATTCTATAAAATAGAACAAAAACAATACTATTCTCCTTGCTATTTCAAAATTAAAAGTAATTGAAAATATCATCACACAATTGTATGTTATTAAAAATAAAACCATTAAAAAATTATATTACATAAACTTCAATCTTTTATTCTTATTAAGATAATAGCAAGTCGAACACCACCCAATATGATCTGGTAAAATTACATTGAAAAGATTATCGTCACTCAGACACCCTCCCCATAATCTCCTTGAAATTTCAATTTCATTGAAGATGATCTCTAGTCGAACATTTGAGATTATAATAATTATAATAAATTAATAAAATAATATAATAATTATAGTTATTTTAGAATCATTTACGTATAAATCAAACAAATAAGAATTAATTTAATTAAATATAAGTTTATGCCGAGTGTTTTTTTAAAAATATTTTTCTATTAAAAAAATGTAAAATTGAAATGATATATATGTATTAAATTAATATTTTATCTTGTAAGATTTGGAAATTAAAATAATCAAAAGATGAATGCAAATTAATAATTTCAATAAAGATATCATGACATAGCCAAAGTGTTTAATATTTATATTTATTAAACGCAAACAATCAAATAAAGTTATTATTATTATTATCTTAATTTAATAAATAATATACGGTGGACATGATAGAGGTATCTTTTTATTCACTCAATAATTTGCACACATATTGTTTTTTATTTTCAATAAAAGTGCATAGTATTTAATTATTAGAAAATGAAATGATTGAGAAACTGAATGGATTGTCAACTCACTTACTATTTCTTTTTATTTATATAAACATATTATATAAATTTATATGTAAATCTTATTGTATTATTATTACTATTTCGTCACGTAAATTTAAAATGATTACCAATTTCCTGCAACCACACCTGCCCATGCGATGCGCGTAGATGTAAAATTTAAAAAAAATTATAAAACAGAAAATAAAGAATATTATTTTCCTTAATATTTCAAAGTTAAAGATGAAAGAAATAAATACAAAATTGTATGTTATTAAAAATATAACCTATAAAAGATTGTATTACATGAACTTCAATATGTTATTCTTATTTTTAGGGCATTAAATGTAAAATGTTTACTTTATATGCAGGCATCAATTTAAAAACTGGACCTTTAGGAACACTCCAACATGCTTTAGAAATTGACATTGGCTCTTGTTGATAGTCATAGCATAACAAACAATTAGTGGAAACTGACATCTTGAAAATTTAAACAATATTCTATGATCATATGAGGCCAAACTCATTCGTGAAATAAACACTCTATCTCCACTGCTTTCGCGGGTCAATACTTCACCCCTTGACATTTTTTTTCATTATTGTCGGAACCAATGTACTGGCAGTCAATACTTCACCCCAGGATATTTTTCTCATTATTGTCTGAACCAATGTAATGCTAGTCAAGATCACCCTCAAAGACATTTTTTCATACTATTATCGGAATAAATGTAATGTCAGTCAATACTTCACCTCTAGATACCCGCGGGGATGTAAAATCGATAGTAATATATTTATATGTTCATTTAAAAAATACTATGTAATTAAGATTATTATAAGATCCTACAGTCAAGATATAATTTATATGTTAACATAATGAATGAAAATTTCAATAACATCGCACAACATTATCCGTGGATTGTTCCATTCGACGACTATTGATTTTACACCAAGAAATTCAAATCGGACTTTCTTCTCACACGCAACACAGTTCTAAAGAATTTTATTTATTATTTCAATATTTAAGAATTTTAAACGAAAAATATGTAGCTTTTGTCCTGTAAGTAATAAATGTAGTGTATATTGAATATTCAAATATTTGTATTAAATAATATTATATATACATTATCTCTCTATATATACGGGAAACTTGACTCAAATTGATCAATTATTGTAAGAAAACATTGATATTATATTAAAATAAAAACACAATATTTCTTACTAATCATATAATAAAAATAAGATATATTAAATTAAAAAATTAGTTATAAACAACAAAGGATGAAATGAATTGGGAGGGCGGTGCAGAGCCTGTGCAAACTTGGGAGGGCGGATGAGGATGCTGTCTGAAGTATGAAGCAAATATGGGAGGTGTGGCTCTGGTTTTAATGGGAACACTCATGTTTAAGGTAACTTTTAGTACCACCACCCGCAGTACCCGCGGGAATGTAAATTTTAAAAATATATAATATAAATTTATATGTAAATGTAATTGTATTATTATTATTATTATTATTATTATTATTATTATTATTATTATTATTATTATTATTATTATTATTATTATTATTTCGTCACGTAAATTTAAAATGATTACCAATTTTGTGCTATCACACCCTCCAATATATTTTTTCACACTATTATCGAAACCAAAGTACTGCGAGTTAATATTTCATCCCCATGACATTTTTTCAAACTATTGTCGGAACACTTCACCCCCAAGGACATTTTTCTCATTCTTGTTGGAACCAATGTACTGTCAGTCATACTTCACCCCCCAGGACATTTTTTCTCATTCTTGTTGGAACCAATGTACTGCCAATCAATGCTTCACCCTCTAGGAAATTTTTTCCCATTTTTTCGCAAGTCAATACTTCACCCTCCAAAACTATATTATTAGACATGTACTGCCAATACTTTTCCACAAATCACCAGGAGAAGTTATGAAACACGACAACTGAATAGAAACAAAGGGATTTATCAAAATAGGTATAGAGGCCCAATGATATCTCATATAATACAATTCACCATTTACCCTAACGTCTTATTACACGTGATACATCAATATATAACTGACTGTGTCTAAAAATTGAATCCTTCACGAACACTCCAACATGCTTTAGAGATTGACCTTGGCTCTTGTTGATAGTCATAGTATAGTAAATAATTAGTGGAAACCGACATCTTGAAAATTTAAGCGGTATTCTATAATCAGATGAGGTCAAACTCATTCGTCGAATAATCACTCAATCTCCACTGCTTTCGCGAGTCAATACTTGTCCCCAAGATATTTTTTCTCATTCTTGTTAGAATTAATATAATATCAGTCAATGCTTCACCCCCAGGACATTTTTTCCCATCATTTTCGGAGCCAATGTACTGCCAGCCAATGTACTGCCGGTCTATACTTCCTCCCCATGAATTTTTTTTCCATCCTTTTCGGAGCCAATGTACTGCCAGTCAATACTTCACTCATAAGATATTTTTTCCATACTTTCGAAGTCAATGTACTGTCAGTCAATGCTTCACCCTCCAGGACATTTTTTCCATGTTTTCGCGATTCAATATTTCACCCTCCAGCACCCTATCATTGGACATGTACTTCCAACACTTTTCCACAGATCACCAGGAGAAGTTATGAAACACGATAGCATAATAGAAACAAACGGGTTTCTAAAAATGGGTGTAGAGGCCCAAATGATATTTCATACATAACACAATTCACCATTTACCCTAACGCCTTAGTACATGTCGATGATATTATAATCCGACTAAAAAAAATAAAATCATAAGAGGTGAATGATTAATTAAATCATAAACATAATATGATTAATTAAATCATAAACATAAGAGGTGAATTATGTTTATGATTTAATTTTTTTTCCTTTTCCTCAAAAAAAATTAAACCATAAACATAATTATATTTTTCTATATCTATTCGGAGAGAAAGAATTAGTGTTGATTATAATTTATAATTCATATTTAAAAAGAATATATAATGAATGCTTGATGTTAATATGAAAATAAGAACATGTTAAATACGTTAGTTTATTCTTTTTATATTGTATAATATGAGAATGAAAAGTGATCAAATGTAAAAATTAATATTGAGATTAATGAAAAGTACAAATAGAAATTATATAAAACAATCATTATCGAAATTAGATATTCTATATAAATTCTTAAATCCTTATTAGATGGAAAAAATAATATATATTCATGTTTATTCTTATTTTTAATTAATAAAATTAGTACGAATTTAATAGTCTTGGAATTATTAGAACAAAATAATTTTGGGATGATAGAGATTAAAAAAATATATCTCTTAGAACACTGTTAATATTAATTGTGACGTGACCTAATACAAATACAAATAAATTTATAATCCCATATAAAATCAAATGTTTTCTACAAATTTAAATAAAATATTTTTTCAAAGTTACTTAAATGATTTCTTATTATTATTTTTCAGAAAATTTAGTATGAGGTTAATGAAATATTATGTTGATAATCTACATAAGAATAATGATGAATGTGAGACCATCTTCCGAACTTTTAATCATAATTAAATATTTTAAAATAATTATTGTTATATACTATATTTTATACTTTTTTTGAGGGAAAAGATTTTTATACTATATTTTATACTTAACTGGTATTATTCTAGACTTAATATTCTGAACATTTCATACTAAATTCCATTAAAATTTAAGTATCATATTATACTTAACAGGTATCATTTAGATATATATGTATATTTTGAATAATTTGTGCATATATCAAAGTCAAATACATAGTAGTAAAATAATAATGGATTGTTAACACACTTGTTTCTTTGTATTTATATATATCTACATAAAAAATAATTAATTACACGAAAACTATATCTTTAAATAACTTAACCCAATTAAAAATACCATATATGATGGGCTAGACCACTAACTAAGTTAACAAATAATTTTACTATTATACTCCATTCGTCCTATTTCAAATGTCTCATTTTCTATTTTGGTCCGTCCCACGTTATTTGTCACATTTGTTTATTTTAGAAAATTTTCACTCCTTCAAACAAATATCACATTAACTATTTACTCCATTTTTTTGGTGATTTACTCCATTTTAACACAATAACTCATTCTACCTAAAATACCGTGCCCAAAAGAAATATGACATATCAAATGGGACGGGGAGAGTAATAATTTAAAAAATATTTAATTAAAAACACAAATGGAATCCACATAAGTGGATTTCAAATTTTTTTATACCCAAAATCTTTTCATTCTCTACATAGAATTAAATTTAAAATAATGGTAAAAAAATCACCTTAGTCTACATTAAAATTTATTACTCGATGAAGCAAAATAGTAAACCCATACACATCAATCCAAAATTATTATTTTTTTAAATAAAAATTTATATGTTGATATTTTCCTCATTCATTATGTTTGCATGAATATTTTATAATAATCTTGCATGTATCAAAAAGCTCAATTAGTCCACTTTCCAACTTTTGAAAATAGAATAATATAATATATTAATTATTTTGTACAAATTATTATTATTATTATTATTATTATTATTATTATTATTATTATTATTATAACATCATATAATTTATATCTCATGTTAAAACATTTATTTAAGATGTACAATTTTTTTGGTTAAACTATATACTCTTTTTTTTTTTAATAAATAAACTCATACATAAATATATATCTTATATCAATACTACTATATCGTTTAAGGAAAAAAACACTACTAAATGCATATTTATATTTTCTTTTATTTATATTTGCCTCCAACAGGGGCCATAATGTCGGCTGTATATGAGGAAAAGAAGGATGAAGATGGGTTCCTTTATGTAACCTACAGTGGGGAGAATACATTTGGGAATCAAAGTGCACCTTGAAATTCAAGTTGCTGCTGCCCTGCCATTTCTGGTAAATTTCACAATATCTGTGGCAGTGTAATAAGGGATATTTTTGGTTGAAATTCTGTATAGCCAAAATATTTGTATATAGTTTCTGAACCTTAAAAGTTGGTTGGACAATTTCAGCATTTTGCTGAAAATATGCGTTTAATAATTTATTATCCGTTTATCTTCTCAAAAAAAAAATATTTTCTTTTATTTAAATAAGAATAAGATTGTCTATAAAATCCGTACAATACTTTTAATAAATTGACAGTAGTCCATATATATTGTATTCCCTTATTAATATAATATAGTATGAAATATAAATAATTGAATTTTATTGTTATAATTATGATAAATTTAAATTAGATAAATTATATTTAATTGTATAAAATTAATTAGTTTAGCACATATCTAGATTTAAAATAAATTATTTTTGAACTCAATATATTATATTAGATTGGACTTTAAAATTTAACATTTAAAATTTTAAAGGGATCGAATTTTAAGTCTTACGATATTCAATTCATATCTACCTATTATCACCTTGGGTAAAACATTTTCTAAAGTGTCACCATTCATGGGATTGATATTTAATATAACCAATTCAATTCATATCTACCTATTAATATTATTATCACCTTGGGTAAAACATTAATTCAATTCATATCTACCTATTAATATTATCATCTTGGGTAAAACATTTTATAAAGTGTCACCATGAATGGGATTAATATATTTAATATAGGCCATATATAGGGTATCCATTATAATTGATACGCGTTTCATTCTCTACCCTATCAGAGGATGCATCATATAGCACATTTAAAAAATAATTGCCTATAACTTTGAGCGTACACTTTCAGATATGTTTTCCAATATAGTATATCATGAATACAAACTAACAGTTTCCAAATTCTACATTATGATTTGTAATTGTATAAGAAAAAAATAATAATAAAAATTTATGAGCAAGTATTGGCTTGTAAATAAGTAGAAAGTGGTTGGCCAGTAAAAGAAGATTTATCCATGATCCAATTAAAAAAAAATGAATCATAATTTAGAAAAAGTGGAGAGATAACGTTTAAAAATAAAATATGTAAGTACAGGATTCATATTTATCTCAAATCAGTTTAAATTCTCTACCCAAAAAAAAAAAGAGTTGTAATTCGATGTGAGTATTATTATGGGATTCAATATGATACAAATAATAAGTTATTGCTCTCACATTATTGAAAATCTATCACAATAATTTCTTGGGCAATCATCATTTTTTGGGCAAAATAGATACATGCTTTATTAGGCGAAATAAATGACTACCACCCTTTATTTCAAGGACATGGCAACAACAAAAGCTGCGAAGATTTCTACAAAAATATCAATGTATCAATACAAAACCAACAAACAAAATAAAATTAAAAAGAAAGCATGTAAAATCTCCACTATTTGAATAACTAATTATAAGTTAGATTAACTATTTCTTTGTGTACATGCAACGCAAGTTTATTGAATCCTTTTAGAATTCAAAATGAGATTTAAGAACATGAGATATAGTGATAGGGCCCATTGTCTCCATTTTCCCACTGACCCTTTCCATTTCAGTTGCATTCTGTTTTCATTTCATATGTTTCTTCTGGGTAGATCTCTATTTCTTTTCCTTTCAAAAGGTTCAGTGCCATTTTCTGTATCTTCTGCATGAACCACTTCATTGTTGAATAGAGGTGTAACCTGCTCAACGCTCTTTACTGGCTCTTTTCGTTGTAGGCTTCCATCAACATTTTCAGACCCTGATTCTTGCACAGCCTTTCCAGCAACCATTCAAAATCTCTAGATACCTGCACGATGAATCAGTTAGTATTACAAATTAGACAGATACCTGTACAGATTAATGACAAATTATCTTGAAAACATCCGGCTTTGAGATGAAGAACAACATCTGCAAATTAATGGCTTTGGTTAAATAAGTGAAATGGACCGAAAAGTGAAGTAACCAAATGCATGAAAACATAACCTACATTTTTAGTCCGGTTGATTGTGACCCTGCTAAGCTTTCATTCCAAGATTCAACATGGCCTTAAGGATCCTCTTCTTGCTTCTGCTTTGCTTTGAACCTTTATTTGTCTATGTTCAAACACTCAAGTTGAAAACTCGGGTTGGCACTTGGCATTGAAGCGCGATCAAGAAATGCTTTAGGATTCAGCCATGTCCCGTGGGGAGGCTGACAGAGACAACAACCCAGAAAAACATATAAAGTGCCATTAATTACATTTAACAAAAGGAGGGACTGGGCAATCAAGGCCTTGTTGCCTCCATTAATTAGAATCCAATTCAATAGAGGAGGACAACAGAAGCAACAAACACACTCACATATAATCAAACAGCAAACGGACATGGAAAAACTTCGATAGCAGTAGCAATTGCAAAATCTATCTTATTACGGTGACAAAAACCATAAAGGTTTCACATTATTCATCACCGCCACAATCAATCCAAAACAAAACAAACCGACGGAAGCAGAACATTACAACCCTGCCACAATTGATTGACCATAAGTCCATAACCATAACATGGAAACCGGAAAGAAAACATGACACCATGGACTGTTGTTGCCCATCTAATGTGAAGATATCTTCAAATTTAGAGATTTATTGAACCAAGACTTACAGCTTCCGGATCCCACCTTCCGAGGATGGTAACCGACTTCGCCATCCCCTTCGAGGGCGATTTCCCATCTTCAATGGTTTTCACCGCCTCCGGTTTCTTGGACAGCACAAAGTTCCAGAAGCCCACTAAGCCAATTGTCATCCACGGACTCAAAGCTACAATCAAACATGAAAACAGTGCCATTCCATTATAATCCAACCATCAACTCAAGCAGATTATATGCATATACAGATTGATTTAACAATTTGAGTTCGAGCCTTTCTTGATCACAATATGGCAATCCGTGGCAATCAACGCCAAATGTATGCCACGAACATTCACATCATCAAGATACATTTTTTCACTACAGGCAGAAATTAGGTTCAACATAAAGATCGTCTGATAAAGTTTGTTGGTGAGAATTAGCAACAAAAATAATACTTTACAGAAAAGCAAAATCCATACCGGAATATCTTTTGAGAAAGAATAATAGAATCACATTAACAGGAACGGAACGGCGACATGAAGACGAATGACGAATGGCGAGCAGATGGATCGGCGACAGGCAGAGGAAAGATGATGCGAGGCCGCGAGCAGACGCTGGACAGGGAGAGGAAAGACGACGCCAGCAGATACACGTCGGCGAGGCGCCGGCGGAGTGGTGGGGGAGGGTCGGGAGGGAGTGGCGGTATGGAAGGGATGGGTGACAGGAAGAGACTTGGAATGAGGGAGGTTGCCTGCGCTGATCGGGACAGATAACCATGGAATTGAATTTATAGAAGAGAAACGATTTTGGGAAGAGAAATGATTTTGGGAATGAGGGAGTGACGGTCTGGAAGGTCGGAGGTGAATATAGATTTTGGGAATGAGAAACGGTTTTGGGAAGATTTAGTTGTATTAAATTCACGGCAATACAGAGGAAACAATAAAGATGGAATATAGAGTTTTTATTTTGATTTTTTTTCTTTTGAAAATGGCATTTTTGTAAATATTTTAATGTGTGTGAGAGAGTGTAAAAATTAGTTAATTGTGAGAGAAAGGGGAATGGGAGGGAAAATATGTGTGGGTTAGGCTATTTTACTTTTATATATATAATGATAATGATAATGATAATGATAATGATGATCAGGTCAAACTAATTAAATTATGAAAAAGTAGATATAGTATTTGGGAGGTAACAGATAATATACTACTCCCTCCGTTCCTTTTTAGTTGTCTCTTTCAGCTCAATTTCAAAAACCAATACTTGCATTAATTAACTCATAAATTTACATTTTTACCCTTCAACTAAACACATTCTTAATAAATGTCAACAAATAGCATTTATGTAAAGTGAAGGACAATATAGTAAAAACATAGCATAACTACCTATAACTACCTAAAAATGACAACTATTTTGGAACAATTTTTACTTTCTAAAAATACAACTAAAAAGGAACGGAGGGAGTATTTGGGGGGAGAAAATCCAAATGTGCTAGTACTTATTATATATTGGCTAACCCAAACATCCACGATAAATACACTGGCGTGACCATTGGGGTTTTGAAAAGACAAGCAGGCCTGGTAGTAATTAACTAGGAAATTAAAGTTATCCCCATCCCATCCCATGGTCCTAGCTCTCGTATTCAGCGTCGAGCTAGCAGTAGCAGACTAGCAGTAATTAAGAATTTCTAATACTCCTACGTAGCTGAAAGAAAACAGAAGAATAGATCCATTATTATTCACAAACTGATCGCATCGACAGCTGATCGAGGAGCCTAATAAATTACTCCCTCCGTTCTTTTTTAATTGTCCTTTTAGAGAGTAAAAAATATTCCACAATATTTATTATTTTTAGGTATTAATAAGTAGTTATATTATCTTTTTATTATATTGTCATTCATTTTATATAAATATTATTTGTAGATATTTATTAAAAATGAGTTTAGTTAATGCAAACATTAGTTATTGAAATTAAGATGAAAGAGACAACTATTTAGGAACGGAGGGAGTACTACAAGGGGACCGGGCGCGGCTTCTCCTTCGTAACTAACCCAACCCTAGAGCCGTCGTCTAATTTTATTAATTACTCTTAATTGACCCAACCCTAGAGCCGTAGTCTAATTTTATTAATTACTCTTAATTGATTATATATCTATCTCACTTAATTAATGTCCATACAGTACTAGTGATTAGGATATATGGATAATCATGCATGCCGTTATTTCATACTCCAACACTAGCTAGCATGATTATTAATTAATTATTGTCATCGATTGTGGGAAGTTCATTTTCGGATAAGGATGTACTATTATTAATTTAATTTCAGGCTTTGATTTTTATTTATTACGTAGTACCCCTGTTTTTTTTGTTTGCTACGGACCCACGCAGCACGCAGTCCAATGTACATTTTAAATCAGTAATAACTCAAGTTCGGTACAAGTAAAAATTTTAAAAGTTCGATATTTAAAACTACAAGACGAGACGAATCTAACAAGATCTCAATTGACTATATTTTAACTTGAATAACTATGATAAAACTTCAAGTCAAAGTGATTGTGTGAATAGTGCCAAATTCTCCAACGTAGCTATCATTTAAAAACGGAGGGAGTATAATAATTATTACAGCTTCATGTGATTTTGCAGGCATAGCAGCAATTGCCATTCATACAGCACACAGCACACGTGGATAACCCCATCTATAAAATGAGTTCAGAAAATACTACTCTAGTACTGTACTACTCCCTCCGTTTCTAAATAAATATAACATATGGAAATAGCACGAAATTTAATGCAAGTAATAAAAGTATTTTAGTGGAAGCTTTTTACCTTTAAAAGTATTTCATATATGATAATGTAATATTTATTATGAAAAAAAAAAAAAAAAAAAGAAACGGAGGAAGTACATTGCAGCCTAAGAGTCTGGTAAGGAGTGGGGTGGCATCCCTGTCTGCCGGAGACGCACAGGAATATGCAGACGAGGCACTTCCCAATGCTGCGGCTGCAAGAATCATCGCAGCAGCCAGCAGCATTCATGTTGGGCCTAATATTGTATGGGCCGATCCAACTTAACCTAATATATGGGCTTAAGGCCCAACTGACATATTAGTATAAATCCTTGCGGTTGTTAATTGTTATAATATCCATTGGCCCACTATTCAATTCGCTATGTTCGGTACTAGAGACTAAGGACTTGAGAGTAGGGTGCAAATAGGCTAGGCGCCTAGGCTTGTACGGCCTGGATCTACGTTGATTTTGTTCGGCCCAAGCCCGACCTATTACCTTCGATAGGCCTATAACATAGGCCTAAGCCTAACCTATTTATTTAAATAGGCCAGCTTTTAAGCCTATAGGCCTAAGCCAGCTTTTAAGCCTTTTTAAAAGCCTAATTAAGCCTATTTCAGAAATAAGTTTAAATTTTTTTATATATATCCAGACGTAATCATATGGTTGGAAGGCATAATTTGTTCATTTGGGCTAGTTTTCATCCAAACCTATTTATATACAGGGTTAAACTATTTACATTCGAGGAAAAGACTCGTAAATATTTTAAAAATCTAGATATATAAAGATCAAATTAATAATTACTTTTATATAAAATAATAATAATACGACACATTTTTATGTAATAAACATAAATAAACTAATAATATGATAAATAGGGCCGGCCTGATAGGCCTAAAAGACTTTTAATGAAGCCTGGTCTTCGGCCTATTTAGGCATTTAGCTAAATAGGCTTGTAAATTAGCATAAGCCTAGTCTGTTTATAAAAAAAAGTCTAGTCTGGCCCGACTTTCGGTAGGCGAGGCCATAGGCCCGGCCTATTCTCATCCTACTTGAGAGGATTAGAGGTACACAGGCCAGCAGCAGAGTATGTTTATAGCCTAATAATAACATGGAATAAATTAAACAAAGATAAAAATAGAATAGAATATACTATATAAAAAGTAGTATTGTCTTTAGATTCCCAGGTTTCCATGTGTGTGTTGGCAGTGGTGGACTGGAGAGAGGCTTCTTCCATAGTATGCCAAGAAAGATTGGAATTCCTATGAATCATAAGTATATACAATGAAGTAGCTACAAATTTTTGACACAGTCTGCAATCAGTCCTTAAGTGAGCGCATCTTAATAATGTTCAGGTATACTTCCTCCGATCTGTTTTTAATTGCAACTTTTGGTTGAACGCTACTTATTGTTAGGTCCACTGGGTTAAGCAAGTGAGTAACTTTGTGCAGTGGTTCACTGAGAGTGTCTGAACACCACCAATGAACAAACAGATTACTGTATCGAGTGTAATAAAATGCACAGCGGAATAAAAACAAGCACAAAATAAATAAACAACACACGAGTTGTTGACCCAGTTCGGCCTTCGGCCTACGTCTGGGGGATACCAATCCAGGAGATTATTTCACTATGTGTTATCAACAATGGTTTACAACCACACACAATAGATGAAATAACTTTGACTGCCTTCACTCCAAACTTCAGGCAGATAGTTGTGATGACCAGCTTCCTTCTCCGGATCTGGTATAGGCTTCCCACCCATTTCAACTCCCCAAAGCAACCACTTTGAGTTTCTCCTGAAGTAACCTGTGAGGCACACCTCCTCTGATGTATGAATGAATAAGTTGTGGTGATTCCTCCTGTTTCGCCTCAAGCACTCTCCTTGATGTATCTCCGATTCAGGACTGAACAGAGAATAGATAGCAATCGATAGGAGTGCTCAAGGCTCGGTCGATCTTCCAGCAGTAGATGAATTTCTTGTGCACACAAGGCTGAAGATCGAGATCACTTCTCCAAATTGTTTCCGAGAGCTCTAGAGAGTTTTCAGAGTGAATTCAGAATGTAGGTCGAGAGAAGTGTTTGAATCAATCCTCCAAAAACCCTTCTTATTCAGTGAGCTCTGTCAATTCAAACGGCATGATGCTAAATGGGGAAAGAGCCGTTGTGATTAGCCCAAATCCTGGCTGACTGATCTTTCTCTAATTCAGAAGGATTTCCTGCAATCAAACATTAGTATTTTCTCTTCTGATTAGGAAAGATCCGTTGGGCCAATTCCAGTCTTCAAAGGAGAGTTCTTCCATGCACATGTTCGACTGGAGTTGTGTATGTTCTTCAATCGGGTTCAAACATCGGCTGTGAACTTCCATCAAAACCTTGACTCAACATTCTCCCCCTTTTTGACAGGAAGTGAGCCAGTACAGAAAATCCAACCGACGATGATCTATTACAAATCCTAGCTAAGAACATACATCAACCCAACACCCCATCCACCAATTACATCCCATAATGCTATATAAAAAGATACAACCAGAATAATCATCATAGCAAAAGGAAAGATAACATCAATAACCAGAAAACATGTTCACCAAAGCAACTTAACAAAATAGTCCATCAGTCCATCACCATAATCCATAATCAGCAGACACACATCATAAGCACAAAAAAACATTACCAGAGTTTCTTAAAAACAGAACTCAATAAAAAGTTTAAGGGTTAGAAAGATATTACCCATTTGGCAGCAGCAGGGAGAGCTCATCATCAGCAACAGTAGAGAAAAAGTTTTTGGATTTCTACTCCCCCTCTGGATCAATTTCCTGGCAAAGATCACTCGGGCTCCTCTTCTGAACCTTCCTCAAATTCTTCATCATCATCATCAGCATGAGAAATAGCATTAGGTTCATCGGACCAGTAGTCTGGCATAAGAGCACGACCCTGTTCCAGCTTCTTTTCCAGAGCCTCAAGGGCATCTTTCAGCACCCGGACCTCATCTGTGACACTGGAGAAGATGGAATTTGCTCTATGAAGAGCACTTTGTCGACTGAGGGATCCATCAATGCCTGGAAGATCTGGTACTTTCTTTAGTACTGCTTGGGAGAGAGCAAACTCGTTTATCTCATCAGTGGTCTCCTTCCTATCTCCAAAGATGTTTTCAGATTCCAGAAACGCAGTGATCAGGGCAGGATATGGAAGCAGAGTCTTTCCATCATTCTTGATTGACTGAGCAAGCTTGCCAAACTAGGAAAGTACCAAGTAACCAAAGTTGATATGTTCCTTTTCTTCAATGGCATAAATGAGGTGTCACATCTCTCGGGACACCAAGGAGTGATTTGAGGTAGGCAGTATGTTGGAGGCACAGAATTTGTAGAGCAAATGGTACTTCTGAGTAAGGTCCTTCGGACTGATCCCTCTGCCTGGCATGCGTTGAACTTCTCCTTTGGTCACTGCATGAGCTACTAAGTCACTATCAAATACAGTCCCTGGTTGGTAGACACTTTTAAATGAGACTTCTGGAAGACCAAGCAGGTTGTTGATCTTGGCCGAGGTGACTTCATAAATGATTCCCCTAGTATAATTCTTGCAGTACCAAGTTGATCCTTCCTGGAGAAAGTCCTTTTGGAGATTGGCATAGAATTCCCTTACTAGATCAGGTCTAAACCTGTTCCATTTAGAAGCCCATTCAAACAAATCCCTTTCTTCTAGATAGATGGTCCATCCTAACTCCTGGTACTTCTTTCCACAGAATCTGCTCTCCACACGAATCTTATTCTTCTTCAATACTGTATCATAGTATGCTCTGCCGGCTGAGTAGTAGAACTTGTAACCAGAAGCCTTTCCTGGGTGCAAAGGCAGTTGCTTATCAATCCGGCTAGAATTTCCTTTAGAATCTTCTTTGGCTTTCTTTCTATCCTCAGGTGCCTCATCTGGATCACGAACTCTCTTGGTGGACTTGATGGTCTTGGACACCGAAGCTTGAACCTTGGGAGTAGGTTTCTGAACAACCTGGACTTCATCACTTTCAGATTTCTCCCCCTCAGTGTGATGCTCTCCTGAGACCTCATATTCACTTTCAGACACTTCCACCCTCTGAACTTTCTCAATAGGTACTCTGGCCACTTTAGAACCTGTCCCAGTTTCAAATTGAGTAGCAACTTCAGCATGTTCGGACTCAGAGCTTTCTTCTCCAGATGAATCTCCTTCTTCGGATTCAGCACCATTGTCTTCACCAGCAATATCTACATTCTCTTCTTCCACAGCATCTCCTTCAGGTTCTCCAGCAGTCGCCTCGACATTGTCACCCTCTTCTTCAGACGCCTCTCCAGAGGATTCCTCAGCATTGACATCAGCAGGTTGAGTCTCCACACCTTGTGCCTCAGAGATAGGCTTCTCAATCACCTCAGGTTTCTTGGAAGGGGCTATGGGATCAACAGCAGGAGGATGAATCTGAATAGGGTCTACAACAACTTTGGGACGAGGAGCACTTTTCTTGGATGATTTGCCACGACTGACTTGTCCTGTACTTTGGGAGACTGGTGCATTCTTCTCCTTGGCTCCTTGAGACACAATTCCGGAAGGTGTTACTGCAGTCAAGGGGACAGCAGCAATGGGGTTCTTTGTGGTCGTAGGAGGGGCCACCGAAGTGGTTTCTGCTGCAGCCGTTTTCCCTGTAGAAGATCTTGTAGCAACATTAGAGGAAACCGAAGCAGATTTACTACCTTTCTTTGCGCTCTTTCCTTTGGAAGAGGTTGAAGCAGCCTTGGCTAGAGTACGCAAGTTCTTAGGAGAATCCATGGTAGCAGCATCCTCAGTCGGCGGATCAGTACTAGAAATAGGCTCCTCATTTGCAGTAACCGCCTGTTCTTCAACCGTCGGAGAGTTGGAGGGTTCCATCGTGGACGTGGGTTCAACCACCGAAACGGTTTCCATCTCTTCTGTAACCACAACCCCTGCGTCTCGGAGTTCATTCCTAATGTCCAAAGGATCACTGGGAACAGTGGTTCGAACCTTTTCAGTCTTCGCCTTCTTCTTCTTATGCCAATCCTGTAGGGATTTTCCAAAATCACCCCCTGCACTGGTTTTCTTTGTGGGAGAAGAGGGTTCCCCAGTAGCCTCAAGGGCTTTCTTCAAACCCCTTGTTTTCACCATTGAAAATCTGCACAAGAACACTTAGGGCAAGGAACAAGTGAAACGAACGCAAGAACACGAAAGAAAAATAAACGAAAACACAAGGAAGACGGAGCGAGCAAGATCAGAGAAGGTAATGATTCTGCACGAGTTCATAGGGAAATAAAAAATACTTTCCCGCCAGTGATAAGACAGAGTAGAGTCTACACTGGATTTTGCTCCTGGACCAGCACCATCAGAATAACATTGGATTTGACATTTGGGCCTTTCTGATGGGCTTTAAATATCTCCCCCTAGAGAATATAAATCCTGCAGCCCAAGGTTAGTAAACAAGAATTGATTGGGCCTAGTGGATCTTACAGTGTACACCATGGGGGAGAGTCTGATCCAGCATCTTAATCCATGTAGCAAAGCCCAAGCTCGCGCCTAAGGGCTTCAAACCGATCACCATTCAGGGCCTTAGTGAATATGTCTGCATGTTGTTGTTCAGTCCCAACGTGTGAAATGGACACGATTCCTTCTTCCACCAAATCACGAATGAAATGATGTCTGATCTCTATATGCTTAGTTCGACTATGCTGGACAGGATTCTTGGCTATGTTAATCGCACTCATGTTGTCACACAGCAGGAACACCTCCTTGTGATCAATGCCATAGTCTTTGATCATTTGCTTCATCTAAAGGAGTTGAGCACAACAGCTTCCCGCGGCTAAGTACTCAGCTTCAGCAGTGGAGAGGGAAATAGAGCTTTGTTTCTTGCTGTACCAGCTCACAAGATTCGTTCCAACATAGAAGCATCCTCCGGTGGTGCTTTTTCTGTCATCAGCACACCCTGCCCAGTCTGCATCGCTGTAACCAATGAGCTGAATGCTTGAGTCCTTGGAGTACCAAATTCCAAGATCAACAGTTCCAGCCACATATCGGATGATCCTTTTCGCAGCATGGAGATGTGTTTCCTTGGGATCAGCTTGATATCTAGCGCAAACTCCCACAGCATAACTGATATCTGGCCTGCTAGCTGCAAGATATAACAAACTACCAATAATACTTCGGTATAATTTACAATCGACTGATTTACCAGAAGCATCTTTGTTCAGTTTGTCACTAGTCCCAATGGGAGTTCGAACAGCCTTGCTGGACTCCATGCCAAATCTTTTCACAAGATTCTTAGCATATTTGGATTGGTTCAGAAAAATTCCCTCATTCTTCTGAGTAACCTGCAGACCTAAGAAATAAGTTAGTTCACCAACTAGACTCATTTCAAATTCCTTACTCATGATGCTGATGAATTCATCCTTCAGAGCTTGACAGGTTGATCCAAACACTATGTCATCGACATATATTTGGGCTATCAGAAATCCTTTTCCTTCTCTCTTGATGAAGAGAGTCTTGTCAGCATTGCCACGAATATATCCCTTCTCAAGTAGGTAGGATGACAAGCGATCATACCAAGCCCTTGGAGCCTGTTTGAGCCCATAAAGAGCTTTGTTCAGTTTGAAGACATGGTCTGGGTAATGAGGGTCTTCAAATCCCTTTGGTTGCTCCACATAAGCTTCTTCCTTCAGCCACCCATTAAGGAAAGCACTTTTGACATCCATCTGATAAAGTTTGAACTCGAAGGTGCAGGCAATGGCAATCAGCAGCCTTACTGCCTCAAGTCTAGCAACAGGAGCAAAGGTTTCAGAAAAATCTACTCCTTCAACTTGAGTGTACCCTTGAGCAACTAGCCTGGCTTTATTTCTGGTGATGTTGCCTTTTTCATCAGACTTGTTCTTGAAGATCCATTTGGTTCCAATCACATTCACATCATCTGGTCTCTTCACCAAGGTCCACACTTCATTTCTGGCAAACTGCTCCAGTTCCTCTTGCATGGCAAGGATCCAATGTTCATCTTCCAGAGCTTCTTCAACCTTCTTTGGCTCTATTCTGGAAGTAAAGCAGTGCAGACCTGCTAGCTCCTTGTAGTCAATCTTCTTTTTGATCCGAGTCCTTCTCCCTTCGTTAAGATCACCTATCAAGTCATCTTCGTCATGGTTTCTGTGCACCCTTCTTGAGGGAGTAGGAGGAACTGAACTGGTATCTGTGTCAACTGCACGAGCTAGTGTATTCTCCTTGTTGTCAGAGGAAGATGATTCTAAGTTGTTCAAACCAGAGTCTTCTTGATTCTTAGCATCAGCAGGGCAAGGGGATCTGCTAGGCTTGTCAACAAAGGTAACATTAGCAGATTCAATCACTTTTCTGGAGTTGGGAAGATAGACCCTGTAGGCTTTGCTTGTGGAAGAATATCCAACAAGGATTCCTTCTTCACTTTTCTCTTGAAACTTCCCGAGATGGTCCCTGTCATTGAGAACAAAACAAGTACTACCAAACGTATGAAAGTAAGAGATAGTGGTCTTTTTACCCTTCCATAGTTCATAGGGAGTCTTCTGATGTTTGGGTCTCAAGTGAACTCGATTTGAGATGTAACAGGCAGTGTGAACAGCTTCAGCCCACAGGAATTGAGGTACATCCTTTGAGTTGAGCATAACCCTAGCCATCTCTTGAATGGTTCGATTTTTCCTTTCCACCACTCCATTCTGTTGAGGTGTTTTTGGAGCAGAGAATTCATGTTTGATTCCAAGTTCACTGCAGAACTCCTCAAATGCGTGGCTCTCAAATTCTCCTCCATGGTCACTTCTGATCCTCTTGATTTTGCATTCTTTTTCAGTGATCAACTGCTTGCTCAGCTTGATGAAAGCCTTGAGGGCCTCACTCTTTTCCCTGAGAAAAGATACCCAAGTATATCGAGAGTAATCATTAACACACACCAAAACGTATTGCTTACCACCAAGACTTTTGACCTCTGTAGGACCAAAAAGATCCATGTGAATGAGTTCAAGGCATCGGACTGAACCCGACTGCTCAATGGATTGATGGGAAGTTCTGTGTTGCTTGTTCTTTATGCAGTCACTACAAGTATCAGCTTCATCCCTCTTCAGTTTGGGCAAGCCCTTTACACTTTCTTTCCTGCTTAGTCTGATTAGATCCCTGAAGTTCAAATGACCTAGCCTCTCATGCCACAGTTGAGTTACAGAGGTACCTGCACTGTTAGCAAACAAACAAGATTGTGACAACATATAACAATCATTCTTTGACCTGTAACCTTTGAAGATGCATTTCTTTTTGGCGTTGAGCACTTCACAGCATTCATCATCGAAGAGCACCTTGAGCTTGTTGTCACAGAGGTGACTGATGCTGATCAGATTTGCACACAGCCCATCCACAAGGTAGACTGTCTCAAGAGCAGGAAAGCCTTCTTCAGCAATGGACCCCATTCCAATGACTTTCCCTTTCTTGCCATCACCAAAAACAACATGACCTCCATCGATCTCTTGATAGTTGGTAAGAAGTTCTCTTGACCCGGTCATATGCCTTGAGCACCCACTGTCAAAGTACCAACACGACTTCTTTCCTGACTTTGAAGCAGTGTGGAAGGCCACATTGCATATCATCTTCCATTTGGCTCTCCATTCTCTTCTGACGAATAATTTCTTTAAGTTTTCATTTGGCCAGAACATGGGTCGTCCAGACAAAGCATCTCTAGCAAGTAATCGACATGCCTTTGTCATGTGTCCATAGGACCTGCAGTAATCACATTTCAGAAGTTCACCTTCAGGGGTGTGCTTCCTACTCTTCCTTCTCTTGGGTGTCCTGCTGGTGCTGGCTCATTTGGTTGAGTTGTCAGAAGAGATCCTTTCTTCCTTAGATACATTAGACGAGCTGCTTCCTTCTTTGACAAAGACCCTTTGAGTGGATGTAGTGCAACCTTTCACATAACCGATTCCTCTCCTGTCTCCATGAGCCTTTGAAGCAGCAATGATTTCCTGAAGTACATCCTTCCCTTTGTTTAATCTGCTGGTCAACTCTTCTGACCTTGTGACCTTAGCAGAAAGTTCCTGGACTTGACTTGTTAGCTCAGTCACTTGATGTTGAAGATCATCCTTCTGACAGGTGAGATCTGTGACTTGATCAACGAGCGCTCCATTGACTGTAGTGAGATTGTGAACTTTCTCAGATAGTCCGATCACTTCTTGTTGGAAGTTATCTCTCTCAGCACTGAGCTGCTCCACCTGCTCTGTGAGTTCCCTCTTAGAGGTCATGAGTTCACCAGCTTGGACTGCTAGCTCGTCCACAGTAACAGATAGATCCCTGTGAGAAGGTTCCAGATGAGCAACTAGGTATTCCAGTTCATCTCGTCTGTTCTCAGCACTCCTGAGCTCTCTCCATTGAGCAAAGTGTTCATCCTTGTAGGTATTGAGTTCCTGAAGATATTTCCTTGCTTCTTCTCCTTGTACATAATATTTGGCTACCAACTCATCCAGTTCATTGTTGAGAAAGGTAATCTCCTGTCTGCTTATCACAAGGTCGAGTAGAGCTCCATCCAGTTCTTCAGAGGTTTGTTCCAGTCTGAGATTGGCCTCATCATACATGTTCCTAAGAGTTTCAATTTCAAGGTCATAATCCCTTAAAGGAGAGGCAGAAGCTTCATCAGTAATAATAGTATTGACATGAGATGAAGAATTACCTGAGGCAGATACTGATTCAGACTCAGACTCTGAATCCCATGACCCTACAAAAGCAACTCCATCTCCTCCTTCATCATCACTGGATTCCACAATATCCTCATCACTGAACGTAGCACAGTAGTTCTTCTTGGCTTCAAGAGACTTGCTTCTGAGGTTAGCACAATCAGCCCTCACATGACCAAAACCTTTGCATTCGAAGCATTGAGGACCTTTGGGTTCTGAGGATTCCTTGGAGTGTTTCTTGACAGGTTTCTCAGACCTCCTTCTCTCTGGCCCCTTGCTAGAAGAGTTGTCTCCCCTTTTACTTCCAAACTGCTTGGTCTTCTTATCTCTGAGGAAGCGAGCCAATTTCTTGGTTAGCAGTGCCAAATCCTCTTCATCCAGATCCTCAGAGTCAGCATCATGGATTGGACTCGTTTCCTTGCCAGAGGATGTGCTCGGAGGTTTAGTTTCCACTTTGAAAGCTGTGGTTTTTCCTTTGAACTTCTTGCAGTGAGTCATTTCCCAAGACTGTATGATCCCCATAAGTTCATCAACACTCATAGTTGCAAAGTTTGCTTGAAGCTCTAGGGCAGCAATCTTGGGGTAGAACCTCTCCGGGAGTGTACCTACAATCTTAGTCACAATCTCCTCATTCGAGTAAGTTTTCCCAAGCTGTTGAGCTTGGTTGGTTAGAGATCGAATTCTGCCAAAAAAACTATTACAGTCTCATGCTCATCCATACACATTTTATGAAATTCAGCATCAAGAGCAATGAGTTTAGATCTCCTTACTGATGTGGTACCCTCATAAGAGTTTACCAAGATTTCCCAAGCCTCATACGCAGTGGTGCAGTTGGAGATAAGGAAGTATTGGTCATCTGACACAGCACTGAAGAGGGCATGCAGGGCTTTTGAGTTCATGTTGGATAGACCCTTTTCTTCCTTGCTCCAGTCATTCATGTCCTTGGGGGTGGTCACCCCATCCTTGGTAACACTGGGAGCAACATATTTGACCAGAACAGCATTCCATGCCAGATCATCTATGGACATCAGAAAGGATCGCATCTTGTTCTTCCAGAAGGCAAAGTTGGTGCCATCTAGAAGAGGAGGCTGGGTGTAGTTCCACCTTTGACTCATCTTGCTTCAACAGATCTCTCTCGCAAGAGTGTGGCTCTGATACCACTTGTTAGGTCCACTGGGTTAAGCAAGTGAGTAACTTTGTGCAGTGGTTCACTGAGAGTGTCTGAACACCACCAATGAACAAACAGATTACTGTATCGAGTGTAATAAAATGCATAGCGGAATAAAAACAAGCACAAAGTAAATAAACAACACACGAGTTGTTGACCCAGTTCGGCCTTCGGCCTACGTCTGGGGGATACCAATCCAGGAGATTATTTCACTATGTGTTATCAACAATGGTTTACAACCACACACAATAGATGAAATAACTTTGACTGCCTTCACTCCAAACTTCAGGCAGATAGTTGTGATGACCAGCTTCCTTCTCCGGATCTGGTATAGGCTTCCCACCTATTTCAACTCCCCAAAGCAACCACTTTGAGTTTCTCCTGAAGTAACCTGTGAGGCACACCTCCTCTGATGTATGAATGAATAAGTTGTGGTGATTCCTCCTGTTTCGCCTCAAGCACTCTCCTTGATGTATCTCCGATTCAGGACTGAACAGAGAATAGATAGCAATCGATAGGAGTGCTCAAGGCTCGGTCGATCTTCCAGCAGTAGATGAATTTCTTGTGCACACAAGGCTGAAGATCGAGATCACTTCTCCAAATTGTTTCCGAGAGCTCTAGAGAGTTTTCAGAGTGAATTCAGAATGTAGATCGAGAGAAGTGTTTGAATCAATCCTCCAAAAACCCTTCTTATTCAGTGAGCTCTGTCAATTCAAACGGCATGATGCTAAATGGGGAAAGAGCCGTTGTGATTAGCCCAAATCCTGGCTGACTGATCTTTCTCTAATTCAGAAGGATTTCCTGCAATCAAACATTAGTATTTTCTCTTCTGATTAGGAAAGATCCGTTGGGCCAATTCCAGTCTTCAAATGAGAGTTCTTCCATGCACATGTTCGACTGGAGTTGTGTATGTTCTTCAATCGGGTTCAAACATCGGCTGTGAACTTCCATCAAAACCTTGACTCAACATTCTCCCCCTTTTTGACAGGAAGTGAGCCAGTACAGAAAATCCAACCGACGATAATCTATTACAAATCCTAGCTAAGAACATACATCAACCCAACACCCCATCCACCAATTACATCCCATAATGCTATATAAAAAGATACAACCAGAATAATCATCATAGCAAAAGGAAAGATAACATCAATAACCAGAAAACATGTTCACCAAAGCAACTTAACAAAATAGTCCATCAGTCCATCACCATAATCCATAATCAGCAGACACACATCATAAGCACAAAAAAACATTACCAGAGTTTCTTAAAAACAGAACTCAATAAAAAGTTTAAGGGTTAGAAAGATATTACCCATTTGGCAGCAGCAGGGAGAGCTCATCATCGGCTGTGAACTTCCATCAAAATCTTGACTCAACACTTATCACATAGATACTTTAATTTAAAGTTTTATCATAGTTATATAAGTTAGAATATAGTAATGTGAGATCTTGTTAGATTCGTCTCGTCGTGTAGTTTTTAAATATCGAATTTTTAGAATATTTACTTGTACCGAATTTAAATTATTAATTGTTTAAAATATGCAATGTACTGCGTGCACTATGGTTCCGTAGCAAATTTTCCTTTCCTAGCGCTACTCTCCTTAGATATTAGGTGGGAAAATGATTCTTTAATCTTTATTGCATTATCGGAGGAAAATATTACAGTTCGAATTAGGACTTTAGGAGCGAGCATGATTCTTTCAAACCCTACTATAACAAAATAGTATGAAATAAAATCTAATGAGATTAATGTTCAATCAAGCTACTAAAATTCAACTTCGAACTTTATTTCAAATCTAAAATCATCTAGTCAGTGAAATTTGAGATCGAAGTCGAATATCACGTCGCAGTGAAGCACAAACAACACCATATATATGGCCTATATGAATACTCATATCCATCCACAACCTTACAAAATGAGTATTGAAGTATTTATTACACATACACGTCACATACAGATAGACTGCCGTGCCTTAAAAATGATCATCACGACATACGCAAATATATATCATCGAGTTATTACTTATTAGTATTATTATATCACAAGCATTCATAAGATAACTAATTAGGCACAGCATCAGCCTCATGGACCATCTATTACGTACTAAGCCCATTCCAATGCTTCCTCATGCTTCTTTATCTCAAAAACCTTTCTGAGAACATCTTCAATATCCTGATGATCGAACCAAAATATATATATAAACAAACCATTTAATTAACATCAGTAGCTAGTAACTAACAATATTCATTCAACAACCACAGCACCGAAATCCTAGTGACCATACTTGGCTTATTACGATATATATATATGGTATTGTACCTTATCTGGAGTGGAAGCACCCGCAGTTACACCGACTTTAATAGGACCCTTAGGCAGCCACTCCTCTTTCTCTACCAATTCACCGTGCTGTCGTCGTCAATAATATGCAATATATATATATATATACACACACACACACTTTGTTAGAATTGCCTTCATTTATAGCACAAGTTAGAATGTAGAGAACACATAGAAGTATATGTACTTTGAGTTTGTGGCTTATTCTGTTACCGGGACCAATCCTTTTTTCCCCGTCTATCCAATATGATGAAATTCCATGTTGCTCAGCGATTTCTTGCAACCGTGAAGCGTTGCTCGAGTTCCAACCTCCAACCACTAGCATGAGGTCCAGGTGGTGGTTTTCGACCAGTTTATACACCGCATCTTGCCGCTCCTGCAAATAATAATTAATTTAACAGAAATCACGGCGCCACATAATAAGAGCAAGTTATATATGTACCGTACATAGCTTGGCATTGAAAAATGAGATGGTTTCATATTATTACTTGAGTCACACTACAAACGGTATTGAAACTTATGAAATGGTCTTTGAGATTTTCCGCTCCATATTTTTGCACAATGGTTTGTTCTACCAATTTCCCTGCACATGCATGAAGTATATGTCATAATCATAATCACAACTAGCTAGACTTGGGAAACAAATTAAAGAGCCAAATGTGAAATGGGGTGGGGTAGAATAGCTAGGACGAAAATGAAACCTAACCAATGGCCTGGGTTTCTCCCTTCAACATGGTTGTCTGATTAGCAATACCAAGCTTTACAAGATCCACGTCGGGATCGAACCCTTCGGACACAGTTTGTTTAAATTTCTGCAGGCAATTAATTAAACAGATGATGCACAGCATGTCCCAGACATAAATCAAATTTGAATAAGCTAATTATAATACATAGGATACATATTCATCCTACCAAACATACCTCCATAAATGCTTGTTTAGTTGAGCTCGAACCGTCAAGTGCACCTCCCAAAATGTAATCACATACATACATTGCCTGCTTATATACAGTAGTAGTATTTGTTTAGAACAACAATGGTGCACAGAATACTAGTACAATATTTCAAAGTGTAATTACGTTTAGGATGATGAATAATTAGCATGCATACCTCTGCCATGTCCTTTACGATGATATGCTTACCAGCAAAAGAAGCAGTGGCCACAGTCTCTTCATGGGAAAATTTACCGTGGATCATTGAAGTATAGCCCCCCTTCTTATGCTTCTCAACGACGTTCCAAACCTGTAGTATTCATTAAGATTTAAGTAGGATTAGTACTAGTCATTGAGACTAAATTCATGTTGTGATGCATTCTTTGGAATTCATTTTAACAGTATACATGGTCGTAACAATTACTAGTAATTAATAATGAACCTTGGAGACCCAAGGGCAGGTGGTATCAACTATTTGAACGTTCTTTTCACTCAAAACGAACATCTCGTCCACAGGAGCTCCAAAAGCAGGAAGAATCACCACATCATCCTCGCCCACCATATTGAACTGCTTCTTCCCACTAATTTCTTCACGTGGGATAATCTGGACCTCCATATCTTCAAGGTTCTGATGAATCAATTTAATACTACTTCTATTAATATAGAATTTTAAATAAATGGAGAAACTTATAATTGCCATATTATATGATCATCTAGGATTTCAATCAATGTATAGTGATTAAGGATTAATGGAGGAGTATATATATATATATATATATATATATATATATATATATGTGCAGAAATGAAATAGGCACCTGATTAATAGTAGGGCTGTGAAGGATTTCATTGGTGAGCCAAATCCTCCCGGAGGGGAACTGCTTCCTAGCTTCATAAGCAACCCCAACACTCTTTTCAGCTTCCGGGCAAAACCCAAAGGATTCTGCCAGCTTCACTGTAACGTTTCCCCAACTGTATTCATTTCCATTCTCCTTCAATGTCGTTACGATGTCACCTGCACGTGTTTGTATGTGTTTCCATACATTTAATTTATTTGTTAAAAACCCAATCCATATATACAGAAGAACCCAGTTAGTGTGTTCAGATAAATATAGTACTGGGACTACCTCCGTTCCTTTTTAAATGCACATTTTGACTTTTGGCACGGTTCATTGAGTAGCTTTGACTCGACTTTTTAATATAATTATACAAGATAAAATATAGTCAAATGAGATCTTGTTGGATTCGTCTAATCGCATAGATTTAGAATATCAAAATTTTACAATTTTTATTTGTATGCAATTTGAGTTATGAAGTATTAAAAATATGTATTGTATTGCGTGAAATGTGGGTATGTAGCATTTAAAAAAGAACGGAGCAAGTATATAATTGAGGACTCTGCCTCAGCCTCCACTGGGTATACAAACTAAACAAGATTATTTCAATACGTAATAATTAAATAATCAATTTCTAACCATATATCCAAAACTGGTTTTAGAAATTTTACATTCAAACTTTTAAAATGAGTATATACCCCTTAAATGAGCATCGAGATTCAAGGAGTAAGCCGGAAGTTATTAAAGTGAAGAGAAAAAAAAAAATGAATAGCATAAAAAGCATAGAATTTTGGAGAAATTATATTATAATAATCCAAGAATAACTTAATAGTGGTATATCCCATCAGATCATCATACCTACAGGCTAAAATGAGAAAAAACATGCATGGGGGAGAAATTAAAGCATACGACGCACTGGTATAATGTTGGCCCATTTGGGGACGAATTTGGTCCTTGAGACCAAACCCTTTCCGATTATTGAAGTTCTTGCTCCTCTTCAAATTGTGGCGGAAAACTTTGGGGTCAAACTCTGCTGCCGACGACGAGCAGCATAATATAATTGTTGTGACGGAGGAGGAGGAGGATGGTTTCTTTTTCATTATCCACGGTCGTCGGAATGTTGTTGTCGTCGACGACCTCAACCTCAAGGGCGGCTGCAGGTCCACCACGCCCACGGTGGTGGAGCACTGAACGGAAAGTGATGCCATGTCGTCGTCGGGAATACAATAGCGATTGGGATAGACGCTCGTCGTGAAATCTCAGGGAGTTTTCATGGAGTTTATACTTTATAGTGTATTAATAGTCGCGCGCACAAAATTACTAGTTAGAGCCTGTTTGGAATGGCTTTTTTCGAAGTGCTTTTGGCTTTTGCTTCTGCCAAAAGCACTTCTGAAGGAAAAAAAAGTGTTTGTTTTGGCTTTTTAGAAAAAGCAAAAGCACCTCGAAAAATTGCAAAAGTGCTTCTGGGAGAAGCAGCCCAGGGGTGCTTCTCCGAAAAGCAGCCCAGGGGTGCTTCTCCGAAAAGCAGAAGCCAAAAGCATCTAGTAATGTGTGCAGAGTCATAAATGCCCCTATTAATTTATTTAAATTATACTATAAATATTGTAGGTGCAAAAAAGCGTAGACAGAAACTGCAAAATAATTTTATTAATTTCACAATAGAAATGTCTACAATTACAGAGAATTTCAATTAATTTAAAGAAATATGTGAAGATCAAACGATATGAGTGTTCGACTTCTGTTACTCCTTTGATTCCTCCAACCTTGAAGACGTCGAGATGCTTTTGTGCTTCTTCTTCGGCTTCTTGGAATTTCTGCAGCGTTTTGTTGCTGTAGATCTCAAGTGTTTGAGTCTTGAGAGTGTGTGTCTGGAAGTGAAGTAGTGTATGGAGACGTCTCGCAGTATCTGGAAGTGAAGTCGTCCTCAATATGTGACAGGGTGCCTCTATTTATAGAGGGAAAAATCCTAGGGTTTGTGGATGATGGACCAATCGATGGGCTGGTCCAATCCACATTTCTATTGGGTCAGTGAGCATGTGGGCCTTTCATCTGGGCTTGTTCACATTGACTGATTTCCATGGACTGGCCTGCTTTAAGTGTCCATTGGATCATAGGCCTGTGGGTCTTTCATTTGGACTTGTCCACATTGGCCTAATATAATTAAATCCATTTGGCTTGATGGATCCAAATGGCCCAATAAATATTAATAATCATTTCAAGCATTTAATTTATTTAAAATGCCTAAAATTAATTAAATTAATATTTAAATTTGCACGTGTCGCGTTTTTAATGGCGAATAAATTTCACGTGTTTACAGATGCCCCCTCGAGACTTGTTTAGGGCGAAATAAAATATTTGAGACGTGAACGAGTCTCGAAATATTTATTTTTTGTATATGATGCCCTCTTTTTTCTTTCGGGCCAAATTTCCAACTGTTTTTCACACATCTTGGCGTCAAATTGATTTGGAAAATAGTCGAAACACTAAAGTCTATATCACTTTAGACTCTTGTATCTCTTCACATGATGAAACATACTGGGAGAAAGGCTTTTTACCGTTCGAGATTCATATCAGATTCCGTCGGTGGCCCTTGTACTTATCCAACTTAAAATAAATCAAATCCAATCCTTTAGATTTTCCACAATCAATGGGTTTGCATATTTATTCAGATACTGGAATATGATTTGCTGGGCGGTTGGATCATTAAAGATTTCAAACTCCCAAAACTAATTCCAACCGTTCAAGAGCTCCTTTTTTTCTTCTTGGATTTTCTTTTCCTTTTCAATGCATCAAACATTTGATCCTGTATGCACACTCATACCGCCAACTACCATATCAAACAAATATTTTCATATGATTTGGAGCCACTATTGAATATCTTGCATTTTATTCCAAAACTTCAAGCCAATTCAAAATTGATTCACCTGACATTGTATCGGGATCAAAACCGAATTAACATCTGGCTTGAACTTGACTAGATTATATGATTGCATTCATGAATATTTGGGAAGATTTAAATCCATTTGCTCAGGAATTCTATAAACCATCACCTAATTCGAACTTGGTTTCATCAACCTTCAGATTTAACTTGAGCTTTGATGTTTATTCAACTGAATCCCCAAATCTAAATCAAACTTGATACTAACAAAAATATTTCCTCAAAGATTTCAAAAACCCAATCAAGATTGAATCTTCACATATCTAATGGAATTCATGCTGGCATCTATAAATTAATCCTCAGTAACAAGAAATCACTCTACATCTTTTCCATAAGCAGACTAGTGAAACCAACCCACCAATTTCAGAAACCATAAGTCAGGTAAATATAGCCCATGCCCTGCGTTTTTTTTTTTTGTTTTTAAAACGTCTTTCTGCTCCATTTTTTGTTTAATTGTATTCTTCTTGCTTTCTTGTTTGTCTTTGCTTTTTTTTTGCTCTATTTTTTTTTCGTGCCTTTCTTGCGTTTTTTTTTTCCTTGTTTCGTTTGCACTTCTTTTTTTTTTCCGATCAAACGTGGAGCGGACATAGACAGAAAGCACAAAATTCAAAATTCCATGAACAATATTCAAGAACCAGACTTCAAATCAGTCCTCTTCAATCCAGCTTTCTACTTCATCGACAACACCAATTCAAAGCGAGAGAGGATACCTGGTTGTCGTCATGGTAGACGGGATGTTTGGTCACACGGCGCTGCCGTTGGCCTCTACCCTAACCTACCCGCCATCAAGAAGCCTTTGACAATGGCGGTGTTTGGCGACACGGCGCTGCCGTTCGCCTCATCCGTTATTTGTTCAAAAGGCCGGCCGCTCGTCCGAAGTCACCGCCTTCCCCAGCCTGCTGTCGCCGGAGTTCGGAGAGGAGCCGCCGCCGGCGCTGCGTCTTCGTCGGAGTTCGCACAGGCCACCGCCGCTCGCTGCTCGCGCGAGGGGAAGGCCGCCGCTGCTTGCCTTGCCGTGTCGCCGGAGGGAGAGAGAGAGGAGAAGGAGAGGTGTTTCCAGCCGCTGCCGCCGGAGTCCGCCGCCCAGATGCTGTCGCGCACCGGCGAAGCTTGCCGCCGTGCCCGCTCGTCGCTGCCCGCCACCGGAGTCAGATGGAGGGGAGATCGCGACTGCCGCCAGCCCTGAAGCGCCGCTGCTGGAAGCCACCGCCGCTGTCCACAGTGCCGGATCGGGGAGGAAGGCCGCTCGAGGAGGAAGGCTCCGCCGCCACTGCCTTGTCCCGCGCCGCCGCTGTCCGTCCCCTGGGGAAGAGGAAGTGGGCGCCGCTTGCCGCTGTTGCCGGATCGAAGTGGTTTCGCCGGCCGCCACCGCTGCTATTGCTCGTTTGATGTCGTCGCTGTGAAGGAGGAGGCCGGAGGGGAGGGCCCGCGCCGCCGCTGCTCTCCAGCCGCCGCCGGAGGAGAAGAGGGGAAGGGCGGCGGCTGCTTGCCGCTCGCTGTCGCGCCCGTTCGGGGACGAGGGAGTCGCCGGGGAAGTCGCCCGCCGCCTTGCCACTGCCAGAGCTCGGAGTGGTTTGCGAATGGTGCTTGCAGATTTGATTTGCTGCGTTTTTTTTGTGTTGTGGGGAAGAAAGGGAACCAACTTTTGGTTATTCCAATTTGACCCCATAGTCTCTAACCCTAGGATTTTAACCCCTATGATTTAGATAATCTGAAATTGGCCCCCAATTTATTCTAGACCTTTAAATTGGAGTCCCCAACTTTTGGAATGCTAAAATTGAACCCCTAGATCTTTGGAAGCCCAAATTTTAGCCCCAACATATTTGGTATTTGAGGCTAGGTCCCAAAATATTTAATTTTAAGTCCAAAATTTAGTAATGAACTTAAAATTAATTTCAAACAATATTTAACATGTATTTTTGTTTACATGTAAATATTCATTTTTTTTGTAGTGCCCGAAATTTGATTTCGTGGAAATTTAACTTTAAGTCCAAAGAAAATTAAAATGAACGTAAAATTAATTCCCAAAATTGACATGCATTTTTTTTTATTGCATTCATCTTGCAATATTTTTTCATGTCATTAAAATAACATTGCATTTATCTTGCAAATGTATTTTTTCTTTTTTCTTTCTCTTCAAGGAAATAATTCCTTTTTTTTTTTTTTGCAGTGGCATCATGGGCATCAATTTGAACTATTTGGATGATCAACTTGAAGCGGATGTTCTTGATTGTAATCCATTGCCAGCGAGTCTTGATTGTAGTGGATGTTCTTGAATTTATTTGTTGCTTTAATTTCTTCCATTGATGCTTTGCATTCCCACGATATAATTGTAATCAGAACTTTGATGTAATCAAGACTACTTTTGTTTTCGCCTTCACTCTTTGCCTTAATTTTCCGCTTCAATCTTGAACGTCTTGCATAGCACACATGTTAACGAACAAAATCAATCTTTTGGAAACTTTGGGGAATAAAATCTTGATGGAATTTGGTCAAGTTGCATGCGTATCCGTCTTGGGAATCATGCCACATCGTAGTTCAAGTGATACATTTTTTTACCACATTTTTTATACTCTTGCAGGCGAAGGTCACGTGTAGTTTAATCCTTGTGCGTTTAAGGAGCATTTTCCTCGATTTTTTTCAAGACCTTGCAACGGTCATTCCCACCACCTTTTGTGTTGATGGTTCATCGCATGAATTTTAACTCATTGCCCCCAGTCAGCTCCTTAGTTAGCTCCTGTTAGACAATTGGACTGTGCTGAAGATGCGTTTGGTCTCCAGAATTTTGTCTTCGGCGTTTTTCCTTGAAATTTTGTGTCGAGGGCCTCAATTTGATGAAGATCCACGTGATATGCACCTAGCGCGTACTATGAAGAACTTCGAGATGGATTATTGGTATTCTTGAAAGTGATATGGTCATCCAAAAACACATTTCCTTGCTTCAACATGAGCTTTTGGGCTTGATCCGGTTGAAGATATGAAAATTTGAAGAACATCGGGAGAGACTTTGAGCTTGCTCCTCTTGAAGCTTTAGAGACTTGAAGGTTTGAAGGACTTTGGACTTGATCCTCAACTTAATTAACCCAATTACTCAAAATTTTTAAAGTAATGGATCAACTTTATTGACCAATTACTCAATTTTTTTTCAAGTAAAGGATTAAATTTAATTAACCCAATTACTTAATTTTTTTTTTTTTTGCCATGACTGAACTTAGAATTTTGATATCCAAGTTGCCTACGTACCCTGTGAAGGGATCAAGCCATTACGTAGTTCAAAACAAATTGAATTTGTTTATTTTGAGCCGTACACAGTTTATACTCTTGCGGGCCAGGAGTATTACACTTTTTTTTTTGCATTTTTTTTTTTTTTTGTGACGTGCAGTTTAGGCTCGTGCGTCAAGGAACATTTTCCTTGTCTACTCTTCAAGCGTAGAACTTCTTCAAGAACCGGCCATTTATCGGTCCGATGCTCACTCCATCGTTATCAATCATCATGTAGGCTCCGTTTGTGAAGACTTCCGTGATGACGTATGGTCCATCCCATTTGGAGGTGAACTTGTTCCCACTGCGGTAGTTGATGACAATGGGTCTCCGGATGGCGAGGACGAGATCTCCAACTTGGAACGAGCGTGCCTTGACTTTCTTATTGTAGAACTTTGAGAGGCGGGCTTGGTAGCATTCCAACCTTTGTTGTGCTTCGAGCCTTCTTTCATCAAGGGCTTCCAATTCTTCCAAACGCAGCCGGGCGTTGTCTTCTTCAGTGAGTCCTTCTTGGATGGCGACTCTTAACGACGTGATTTGTGTTTCCAGCGGCAACACGGCTTCCACTCCATAGACCAACGAGTATGGCGTTGCCTTGGTGGGTGTGCGGAAAGTTGTTCGATATGCCCATAAAGCTTCGTTGATTCTCTCATGCCAGTCTCGTTTTGACTTGGAGACAACTTTCTTCAACAATCCGCATAAGGTTTTGTTGAAGGCCTCCGCTAGTCCATTTGCCGGCGGGTAATATGCAGAGCTCTTTCGTTGAGTAAATCCAAACTTTTCACACAACTTGGTGATGGTGCTGTTGACAAATGATCGTCCGTTGTCTGTCATGATGTAACGCGGGACGCCATAACGGTAGATGATATTGATTCGGATGAAGCTAGCAACATGTTCCCCTTTGACTTCTCTAAAGGGTGCAGCTTCAGCCCACTTGGAGAAGTAATCCGTAGCAGCAAGGATATAGCCATGCCCCCCGGAAGACTTTGGCAGCGGTCCAACGATGTCCATGCCCCATGCGTCAAACGGCCATGATGCCACAGTTGGATGCAACGGCTCAGGAGGTTGGTGGATGAAGTTGGCGTGAAATTGGCAGGCTTGGCATTTTCGAGCGAACTCCATGCAGTCTCTAACCATCGTCGGCCAATAGTATCCCATTCTCTTGATGCGGAAATGTAGCTTCGGCCCCGATTGATGTGCACCTCCCAGCATGTACTTCTTCCAATGCCTGAACAGCTTCAGTGGAGCCCAAACAACGGAGTAGAACCCCTTCGAACGACCTTCTATACAAGGTGCCATTAAAGTAGAAGAATCGGGCAGCACGTCTTCGGATATCAACCTTTTTCCTCGGATCCTCGGGTAACTTCTGATGCTGCAAGTAGTCTACCAAAGGTTGTCTCCAATCTTCTTCTTCGTCGATTTCAAATACTTCAACGGCCGTATTCTCGTCGAACTCCTCATCGTCTTCAAAAACTGGAGGCATCACCCATCCCTTAGTCAGCGTGATGGTCATCTTGTCTTCTGGCGAGGTAAGTGTTGACGCCAGCTTTGCGAGGGAGTCAGCTTGCCGATTTTGGCTTCTTGGGACATGTTCAATCGACATAACATGGAGATATGCCATCAACCTACGTGCGTACTTGTAATATGGCACCAGGTCCGGTTTCTTGACTTCATATTCGACAAGTAGCTGGTTGACTATCAATTTGGAGTCGCCGTAGACTTGAAGATATAACTGCTTGGCGTCGACTGCCATTTCGAGTCCCAAGATCAGTGCTTGATATTCAGCAACATTATTGGAGCAATTGTTAGTGAGGGTAATTGAATAAGGTAAGATCTCACCCGTTGGAGTGACGAAGATGATTCCTACTCCAGCTCCTTCCTTGTGGGCAGCTCCATCGAAGTACATTTTCCATGGTTGTCTAGCTTCAGTTAGCATCACATCTTCATCCGGAAGGTCGTCAGAAAGATCCCATTCAGCAGGTATCGGATGATCAGCTAAAAAGTCGGCCAGGGCTTGTCCTTTGATAGCCTTTTGTGGTACGTAAATGATCTCGAACTGTTGAAACAACAAGTACCATCGTGAAAGTCTTTCAGAGAGAGCAGATTGAGACAACACATGTTTGAGAGGATTTGCTTTGGATACGAGATGTACCGTGTGAGCTTGGAAGTAATGCTTCAACTTGCGGATGGCGAAGACCAATGCTAGACAAAGCTTTTCGATTGGGCGGAACTTGAGCTCGTTCGGCGTCATCATCCGACTCAGATAGTATAGTGCGTTTTCCTTGCCCCCATCATTTTCTTGAGCTAGCAAGGCGCCGACAGAGTTTTCTTGGGCAGCTACGTATAGGATTAACGGTCGTCCAATCACTGGAGCAGCTAGCACTGGCGGCTTCATCAGATAAGCTTTAATGTTGTCAAACGCTTTCTTGCAGGACTCATCCCACTCGAACGGAATACCCTTTTTCATGAGCTTGTTGAACGGTTGGCATCTTCCAGCAAGATTGGAAATGAACCTCCGGATGTATGCGAGCTTACCTTGAAGGCTCTTCAACTCGTGGATATCCCGTGGCTCCGGCATTCTCAAGATTGCGTCGATTTTGGCTTGCTCGATTTCAATGCCGTGATTCCGTACAACAAAGCCAAGGAACTTTCCAGAGGACACGCCAAACGCGCACTTCAACGGATTCATCTTCAGTTGATGCTTGCGAAGGCGTTCGAACACTGTCCTCAAGTCTTGCAGGTGATTGACTCGTTCCTTTGTCTTTACTACGAGATCATCGACGTAGCATTCAACCAGGCTGTGCAGCATGTCGTCGAAGATCTTTTGCATGGCACGTTGATATGTTGCCCCCGCATTCTTCAGGCCGAAGGGCATAACTTTATAACAGTATATGCCTTTTGGCGTCCGGAACGCAGTCATCTCTTCGTCTTCGGGCGCCATCTTTATTTGATTGTAGCCGGAAGACCCATCCATAAACGACAATGCTTCATGTCCCGTGGTGGCATCAATCATCAACTCGGTGATCGGCAACGGGAACTCGTCTTTTGGGCAAGCCTCGTTGAGATCGCGGAAGTCCACGCAGACTCGAATTTGTCCATTCTTCTTCCTCACCGGGACGATGCTTGAGATCCAGGTGGGATATTGCACTTCACGAATGAAGCCAACGTCAATCAGCTTGTTGACTTCAGCTTCAATTTGTGGGAGAAGCTCAGGGCGGAACCGACGTTGTGCTTGCTTCACGGGTCGTGCATCTTTCTTCACTGCAAGGCGGTGGACGGCTATCTTGGGGTCCAGACCGGGCATTTCCTTGTAGGACCATGCAAAGACGTCTCTGAATTCTTGGAGCAGTGCTACGTACTTCTCCGCTTCATCTACGGTCAGTTGGGCACTAATAAATGTTGGGCGAGGATCTTTTTCATCGCCTAAGTTCACCTCACGCAGCTCATCCACCGTGATCTTGATATCTTCTTCAAGTTGCGTTGGTGCTGCGTTGGCGTCTTCTTCACTTGGCCCACCGCAGTTAATGGTGATATGATGAATGTCAACTTTGTCAGCTTGATCATCTTCGTCATGCTTTGTGAAGATGATGGTCCGTTTCTTGAGCTTTAGCCATTCGTCGGATGAGACAGTCCACTCAACTTGACGCTTCATGCGGGAAGGTACGGTGCTTCTCACATCGTTGCCGTAGTTAGGGTCGTCCAATATCCCTTGTTTTACCGGAGACCGCTCCTTGCTAGCCGATGCTTTGTTTTGTGATTGGCGTTTTGTAGAACCTAGCCTTTTGAAGACGGATTTTGCAGAGTCTTCTTTGGCGACAGCCCCGAGCCTATCGAAAACAGTTGGCTTCACTTCTTTGTTTGCTCCAAGCCGGTGAAAGACGGATCCTTTGTGCTCGATTGTCTCCGTTGAGCCAAGTCTATCATGGACACTTCGTTTTTGCTCTCCTTTTGACGGACTGCCGATGCGATCAAATGCTGACTTTCGTGCAGGTTGGTCCTTTGGAGCATGATCCTCTTGATTTGCTTCTTCGGTGATGTAATTGGCCGTAGCTCGTTTTATGACGATACGAACTGGTGCCTTCACTGTTTGTTCCGCTTTGACGAATATGGGCGCTTTCGATGCTTGGGGCGCCGTGTCAAATTCCGCAACATACCCAAGTCCACTCCGGTCACCTTTCCTTCGGTTGTTGTCCGAGAGCTTTCCCAACGGCGATGGCTCATTTAGGTTGAATCCAGACTTGGTGAGCAACTTGAATGCCTTCGGACCGAATTCTTTGTCGTTCTTCAGTCGGCGTGCCTCACTGCCTTTGAGTTGAATTTTTACCGTTTTCTGCGACGTGCCAGGATCAATGGGCGTTAGTGGGAGTGTAAGCCCCTCGAATGCCTCTTCCAGGATCGATTTTCCCTTATCATCACGGACTGGTTGATCATCTTTACGTTCTTCTTCCCCGCACGAAGGCGCATTAGCTTTGGACGAATCAAGGTAGTATTTAGCGTCCCCGTAGTAAGACTCGGCCACTGCGAATGGTTTGTCATCGGCGATAACCCTTTTGACGACGCCGTTGTGCACGTACTTGAAGCATTGGTGCCATGTTGAAGGGACGACGCCGTTCTCATGGATCCATGTCCGGCCAAGGAGCATGTTGTATGATGTTCTTGCATCAATGACGTGGAAGTATGTGTTTGCAACCATCTCATCAATTTGCAAACGGACTCGGATTGCACCAAGAGATTTTTGCCCCCCTTGGTTGAAGCCTTGGATTAACATTTTACTGTTGGATAGTTCTTCCTCAGAGATGCCCAATTCCTTCAGGGTGTGAAGTGGCATGATGTTGACGGCGGAACCTCCATCTATCAGAATTCGATTCACTCGCTTGTTGTCTACGTATCCAACGACGAACAATGGTCGGTTATGAGCCTTCGACTTTTCCAGCTCCATCGGCATGTCGTCGTCATTGAACGTGATGGACATCATGCATTCGTTGAGATGGGAATGATCCACAACTTGTTTGGTGTGGTCTTGCTTCGACGTGCTCCCAGCTTCGGAGACGGTGTTGCAGGTGGTGGAATTGTGAGGAACTTTGATCTCGATCGATCCAACTTGGATGGAAACGGTGTTGGCCGTCTCTGCTTCGTCTGCCAAGGTGATTTTGCCTTGTTTGACGAGATCCATGACTTTGTCCTTGAAAACGAAGCAATCTTGGATCGTGTGGCTCACCAAACGGTGGTACTTGCAGTACAGCGGGTCGTTGGTCATCCCAGCTTGCTCGGGACGTTTCATCCTTGGTAGCTCGATGAGGTTTTCTTTCATCAAGTCATCGAAGATGCCCGGTAGATCGGAATCGAGGAATGGGTACGTCTTAGCCCGTCTATCTTCCAATGACGACTTTTGACGTTGAGCTTGTGGTGACTTTGGCTTGTCGTTTGTCACCGGCTCCTTCCCACGTACTTTTACAAAAGCGGCGCTTGTTGCCATTGCATCCTTGGTGGGTGGCTTCGACTGTGGCTTGCCTCCCTTCTTCCATTCGACTCGGTTGTTTGTACGAGTTTGTTGAACGGGCGGACCACAGGCTCCACTTGACGCCAAACTTAGTTCCATGTCGTGAGCACGAGTTGCAAGCTCCTCGAATGTCCGGGGACGAATGCCTTGCAGGATGTATCGTAGGCCCCATTGCATGCCTTGGATGCACATCTCAATTGCCGACGTCTCAGACAAACGATCCTTGCAGTTGAGGCTTAGGCTCCTCCAGCGGTTGATGTAGTCAATCACCGGCTCGCCCTTTGATTGTTGCGTGTTCGTCAATTCTATCATGCTGACGGTACGCCGTGTGCTGTAAAAACGGTTCAGAAATTCTTGCTCAAGTTGATCCCAACTGTCGATGCTGCCGTGTTCCAAGTCGGTGTACCATTCGAACGCATTCCCCTTTAGCGAACGAATGAACTGTTTGACGAGGTGATCTCCAAACGTACCCGCTTCGTTGCATGTCTCTACGAAATGGGCGATATGTTGCTTGGGATTCCCTTTGCCGTCGAACTGTTGGAACTTGGGCGGTTGATAGCCTGCCGGCATCCTCAGTGAATCGATGCGGGCACTGTATGGCTTGAGATACGTCAAGGAGGATTTTGATCCTGCCGAGACCTCTTCCTTCAGCGTTCCCGTGATGAACTCTTTCAGTTGATCAGCCGAGATGAAGCCGTCAGGAGTGACTTGGACGTCAGCGGTTGCTTTTCCTTTTGCTGAAGCGCCTTGCCGGGAAGTCTCTCCATCGTCGCGGATCTCTACGGGCTTGTTCACCGCTTGGCCGCCGTTAGAGCCATCCAGTCTGTTCATCATTTGCTCCATGCGTGCATCTTGCAACTCGGATCTCTTCACAAGCATTTCCACGATCTTTGTCAGGTTGGACATTTGCTCTTCAAGAGTGCTGGCTTGGGTTGTCATTGCAGCAGCATGACGCAGGGCGGATGTTTGTTCTTGATCTCCCCGCGGGCTTGACAACGGCGTGGAAGATCCCGATCTATGGTCGTTTCCTTCTTCCAGCAGCGGCATATCCACATCAACTTCTATCCCCCGCGCAGCATCGGCGGCCTCCATTGCTTTCTTCATGTTCCTTGTGGTGACATTGGGCATAGCGGCACCGGATGTTGAAGAGTTGCTCTTGGAGGTGTTCTTTGAAGCCATTGGATTTCGTTGACGACGTCTGGAGGAGATGAAAGGCAGAAGTGTCCCACTGGGCGTGCCAAAATCTGTAGGTGCAAAAAAGCGTAGACAGAAACTGCAAAATAATTTTATTAATTTCACAATAGAAATGTCTACAATTACAGAGAATTTCAATTAATTTAAAGAAATATGTGAAGATCAAACGATATGAGTGTTCGACTTCTGTTACTCCTTTGATTCCTCCAACCTTGAAGACGTCGAGATGCTTTTGTGCTTCTTCTTCGGCTTCTTGGAATTTCTGCAGCGTTTTGTTGCTGTAGATCTCAAGTGTTTGAGTCTTGAGAGTGTGTGTCTGGAAGTGAAGTAGTGTATGGAGACGTCTCGCAGTATCTGGAAGTGAAGTCGTCCTCAATATGTGACAGGGTGCCTCTATTTATAGAGGGAAAAACCCTAGGGTTTGTGGATGATGGACCAATCGATGGGCTGGTCCAATCCACATTTCTATTGGGTCAGTGAGCATGTGGGCCTTTCATCTGGGCTTGTTCACATTGACTGATTTCCATGGACTGGCCTGCTTTAAGTGTCCATTGGATCATAGGCCTGTGGGTCTTTCATTTGGACTTGTCCACATTGGCCTAATATAATTAAATCCATTTGGCTTGATGGATCCAAATGGCCCAATAAATATTAATAATCATTTCAAGCATTTAATTT
This sequence comes from Hygrophila difformis, assembly GCA_030278955.1. Lineage (NCBI taxonomy): Eukaryota > Viridiplantae > Streptophyta > Magnoliopsida > Lamiales > Acanthaceae > Hygrophila > Hygrophila difformis. Next base: position 52,081,791 of record JAOANR010000004.1, read on the forward strand.
ATTTAAAATGCCTAAAATTAATTAAATTAATATTTAAATTTGCACGTGTCGCGTTTTTAATGGCGAATAAATTTCACGTGTTTACAAATATATACTATCATATATAAATAGCATATCCTTTTTGGTAATTTACACGTTTCAAAAGCACTTTTCACTTTTATACATCCAAACACACTTTTGAAAAAAAAAACTGCTTTTCAAACATTTCATCCAAACATAAAAGTTAGCTGCTTCTACTTTTGGCTTCCACTTTTGCTTCTACTTTTGGCTTCTGCTTTTTTTAAAAGTCAATCCAAACGGGTCTTGGTTCATTGTTTGCTCCTACTGAAGTCTAATAGTATTTGGGTGGTAGCCTAGTGGGAGTCTAAATATAGGGGGGTGGAGTGGAATGACCAAATTAAATGAATTAATGTATACTGGATCATTCTTCTATCATCTAGAAAATATATATAAATGTTCCATGTTTACATTACATTCAAATACTACTATTCAATTATTGGTGGAATAGTATTATATTTGGGGAGCTAAAGGATATATTCCTCCGTCTCGTCTCATGTAACATATCATGTTTGATTTTTTGGCACTGTTCATTGTTCAGCTTTGACTCAATATTATTATAAGTATATATTTGGAAAAATAGTCGAGTTGGATCTTATTAGAATCGTATGATTATGTAGTTTTATAATATATATTTTACATAATTTTTCATTGTACGTATTTTTAGATATTAACGATTGAAAAAGTGTATCGGATTGTGTGCAAAAGTCAAACAAAACAAGTTAAATGGGACGGAGGAAGTACTGTATTACTGGCAATTAGGGTTTTGGAAAGACAAGTTGGTAAGGAAATTAAAGTTGTCCCATCCCATCCCATGGTCGTCCTCGTATGCTGCGTCGAGCTAGTAGCAGTAATTAATTAAGAATAATAGCTGAAATTAATTTAAAACATAGAGCTCGAGCCCCATTCACAAACTGATCATCGACAGCTGAGGTGAGGAGCTGCATATGCCTAGCAAAAGGGGACCTCACCTTCCTAACTAAGCCAACTCTATAGCCGTCAAATTTTGAGTATTAATTACTACTTTTAATTAATTATATCCATCTCACTTAATGCTATATAATAGTAGTGATTAGGATAAATGGATAATCATGCATGCCCGTCATACTACAACAGTACTAGTGTGATTATTAATTATTGTCATCCGATCCATTGTGGGAGTACTCATTTTCGGATAAGGATTCATTATTATTTTTTTAAGCTAAACAGATTATGCAGTCTAGAAAATGATGGTAAGAGCCCAGGTCCCACAAATTACAAAGTGATAAAAGAGGGGATAAGGGTCGGGTGGAGAATCGAACCTTCAAGACTATACCACTATGGTAAGTCCCCATGTCCATTGATTATTAATTTAATTTCAGGTTTTGATTTTTTTTTTCTTTTTGCTTATGTAATTATTATTACAGCTTCATGTGATTTTGCAAATACTATTAACTACTTCATGCATGGCAATTGCCATTTATACAACCCTACTGACACATGCATGAGGCATTATTGTGGATTATTATTATTATTATTATTATTATTATTATTATTATTATTATTATTATTATTATTATTATTATTATTATTATTATTATTATTATATATTTTCAATAGTAGTTATATTTTGTAACCAAAAAAAAATAAAAAAATAAAAATAGTAGGTATATTTGTACGTCTTTCATATACTATATAGCTCAAAAGTATATGTCGATAATGTACCCCTTTCTCAACCAGGTATATTTCTAAAATCGATTGTATGTATGAAGGTTGCAGTTTGCAATAGTTTGCATCCCCAACCCCATACCCCAATATTTTTTTTGGAATTGAAACAATTAATTGGTATCATCAAACAATTTAATTTGTTTAAAGCAGGTGTAGAACAGAAAATTGATAGAAAAGCAACTGCAAACAATTTTATTAATTCACAATCACAATCTACACAATTTACATAAATATGAGAAATTTAAGAACATCAAACGATGTGTGGGTTCGACTTCTATTCCTCCTTTGATTCCTCCAACATTTGAAGACTTGAAAGTGTATTTGATACTTCCTCTATGGCTCCTTTGGATTTCTGCAGCGTTTTGTTGCTGTAGATCTCAAGTACTTGAGTCTTGAGAATGAGTAGGGTATCCAGAGGTATGTGAAGATGTATCCCCAATGTGTGACAGGGTGTCTCTATTTATAGAGGAAAAACCCTAGGGATTGTGGGTGATGGGCCAATCGATGGGTTGGTCCACTCCACGTTTTTATCGGGTGTGGGCCTTTCATCTGGGCTTGTTCACATCGACTGATTTTCATGGACTGACCTGCTTCAAGTGTCCATTGGATCATAGGCTTGTGGGTCTTTCATTTGAACTTATCCACACCGATAAATTTTCATGGGCTGGCCTGCTTCAAGCATCCATTAGGCCACGGGACTTGTGGGTCTTGCATTTGGACTTGTTCACAGTAACCCAACATAGGTCTACTGGCTTGTTGATCCAAATAGTCCAATAAATATTAATAATTATTTCAAGCATTTAATTTATTTAAAATGCCTAAAAATAATTAAATTAATATTTAAAATTACACGTGTCGTATTTTTAATGGCGAGTGAATTTTCACGTGTTTACAGATGCCCCTCGAGACTTGTTGACGGAAGCAAAATACTTGAGACGTGAATGAGTCTCGAAATATATATATTTTCTTTTTTTTCGTATGACAAACTTTCATGTTGCCATTTTCTTTGCTTTCTTTTGCGGACTGATTTTATTTTTCTTCTTGTCAAACATTTGACGTTGCCATTTTTTCTTTGGGCCCAAGTTTCCCCATTTTTTAAATTGTTCCTGCAATAAATTTTGATTCCCGGATGGCAAGCATATTCCAATCTTTCCAAGATATCAAATTTGATCAAATATTGAATAGATTTTTGCAAATCAATTTACTTGGCAAATCTCAATGTGTATTCATTTCATATCTATAAATTTTCTTTGAATGCGCCAAGATTTGTGTAGATCTCTTTTATAATTTTAGGAACGCACAGAGTCTTCTGATTTTCCCCAAGGCTAGTGTCCAATGCCTCCAGCCACCCGCCGACTACGTAAATTGCTCAAGCCGCTATCGTCACGCAAGGAGGCCTCCGCTGAGGGAAGAGTCGCTTCCGGAGCTCGCCGCGCACTGCCGCTGATCCCCGTTCGTCGTCACCGCTGCGAGGAAGGAGGCCGGAGGAAGGGTGAGCTGCACCGTCGCTGGGATGCTGCTGCTGCATCGTCCCGCTGTCCGGAGGAAAAGTCGCCGCTGGTCAAGATCGGAGCGTTGCTGACTTGCTGCCGGAGAATGAGTGCGACGCCGAAGAGAGGGGCCACCGCACCGCTGCCAACGCCGAAGGGTGGAGATGGGGCCGCAGCTTCAACCGCGTCACCCAGCCAGTAGAGAAGCCATCACTGTCGTCCGCTCGTGTCGTTGCCATTGCTCAGCCCTGCGAGAAACCACCGTCATTTCGAATCGGGCACCGCTGAAGGGAGGCCGCCGCATGCTGCCTGCCGCCGCCGCGCTTACCCACATGCCGGAGCCTGCTGTGCTGCTGCCATTGTTGCTGGGTTCGCACAATGAGTCACGGAGGGAAGTCGCTGCAATGGAGGAAGCCGGAATAGAGAGCCCGACGTCGCCGCTTGCCCGGAGCTCGCTGCTCGCTCCACGCCGCCGCCGCTTGCGGCGGAGGACGCAGGCCACACCGCTGCCACTGCTGTCGGCGGAACGCTGCTGCTGACACTCCGCCGTTTCGTCCCCGCTGTTGCGTCATTGCCGTTGGAGAGGAGATAGCCATAGCTGCTTGCTGTTGTTGTTGCGCTTGTGCCGGGAGATACTGCCACTGCTATGCCCCGACGCATCTGGAACTTATGATGTCACGTAGCCGCTCGTCATGGTCACTCCAATGCCGCTGCATGGATTTCTGGCGCTAAGAGGGAGAAGATGATGAGCTTCGTCTGATCTTGTCATTTTGAGAAAGAAAGGTGAAGAATTATGTTCTTTTTTCCCTATTTTTTTTTTTTGAAGGCTCAAATTGCGTTTGGTCCTTTGTGTAGATGGAGAGCGTGGTGATCTTTTGTTGGAGAATAAAACACAGCTTGATCTTCGGATTTGAGAAGGCAGTCACAGCTAGGCTGCACATTTGAGTATTTGGACAAGATACTCCAAAGAAGTAATGAACTTTTAGTTTATTTTAATTTGGCCTTTTATTTTTGAATTCTGCCCCCATAATTTGTATTGTTCTTATTTAAATTTTTGTCTGCTTGATGATTTTTTGGGAGGCATTCATCAATCTTCAGAACTTCAACTCTTCAGTTTTTCAACATTGGCGTGAAGGCTACTTTAAATATGTGGATCACAGACATCAATTTGAAGATTAATTGGATGATCAACTTGGAGATGTTGCCATATTGATAGACCTTGAATGGTGTCGTGAAGAAGACTCTGTCAACATATTTTGTTCACCAAATCGATTGTAGTGGAGAGGCCGGATTTTTCTTTTTCTTTGTAATTCTTCATTTTTGATGATGTGTTTTCCCATATTGTAAATGTAAAATGAAAATCTTGAAGCAGTAAAGACCATTTTTTCTTTTGCCTTCACGATTCCTTTTTAATCTTCATTTCATCATTCTTGAAATACTTGTACTGCACATATTTTGATCCAGAAAATCCAAGATATTTTGTTTGAGAAGACATTTTTTTTTGAATTTACGGCTGCACTTGGAATTTGGTCAAGTTGCCTACGTATCCTTTTGAGGGAATCAAGCCAAATCGTAGTTCAGGTGATGCATTTTTTTTTACATCACATTTTATTTTACCTATTTTTGTTTATACTCTTGTAGGCTAAGAGTGACGTGCAGTTTAAGCTCGTGCGTCAAGGAGCATTTTCCTTGATTTGTTTTTTCAAGACATTGCAACGATCATGTCAACCACTTTTTGTGTTGACGGCTCATCGCATGAATTTTAGCCGATTGCCCCCAGCCATCTTCTGTAGGGAGTTTGGACTTTGCTGAAGATGCGTTTGGCCTTCAGGATCATGTTTTAGGCATTTTTCCCTTATGTTTTGGATCAAGGGCCTCGATTTGATGATGATCCATGCGAGATATGTTTGACATGGACCACGAAGAACTTTGGAGGAGCTTTCGACATCCTTGAAGGTGATTTAACTCTCCAGTAATGCGTTTCCTACTTCAATAGGGGCTTTTGGGCTTGATCCTACTGAAGCCATGAGTTTTTAAAGAACTTCGACATGAACTTTCAGCATTCTTGAAGGTGATTTGACTCTGCAGGAATGTGTTTCCTTACTTCAATAGGGGCTTTTGGGCTTAATCCTATTGAAGGCATGAAATTTTGAAGGACTTCAGGAGGGGCTTCGAGCTTGATCCTCATGAAGGGATTGAAGACTTGAAGATTTGAAGGACTTCAGGAGGGGCTTTAAGCTTGGTCCTCATGAAAGTTTGAAGCCTTGAAGATTTGAAAAACTTCGGGAGGGGCGTCGAGCTTGATCCTCGAGAAGCTTGGCACTTGAAAATTTGAAGGACTTCAGGAGGGGCTTCGAGCTGATCCTCGTGAAGGTTGGCGCTTGAAAATTTGACTGCTTCAAGATGGGCTTCGAGCTTGATCATCTTAAAGGATTTGGCACTTGAATGGCTTCATGAGGAGCCTTTGAGCTTTTTCCTCTTGAAGTTGTTTGAATCTTCATTGACGCACTTGCATTGAATTTTCCTTCGCTTCTGGTTCAAAGTCTTCAATTTGATGAAGATCCATTGATCTGAGGCTCAATTCCATATCGTGAGCACGGGTAGCCAGTTCTTCAAATGTTTGAGGCCGAATACCTTGCAGAATGTACAAGAGATCCCAATGCATGCCTTGAATGCACATCTCTATGGCCGATGCTTCAGATAGGTGATCTTTGCAGTTGAGACTTAGACTTCTCCAACGGTTGATGTACTCGATCACCGGTTCGCCGTTTGATTGGCACGCGTTCGTGAGCTCTATCATGCTAACAGCGAGCCTTGTGCTGTAGAAGCGGTTTAGGAACTCCTGTTCAAGTTGCCCCCAACTGTCAATGCTGCCAGGCTCTAAGTCGGTATACCAATCAAATGCATTTCCTTTAAGTGACCGTACAAACTGCTTGACGAGTTGATCATCGTATGTCCCTGCGTCGTTGCAAGTTTCTACGAAGTGGGCAATGTGCTGCTTGGGATTTCCTTTGCCATCGAATTGTTGAAACTTGGGCGGTTGGTAGCCAATCGACATCTTCACGGCATCAATTCGAGCAGTGTAGGGCTTGGAATACTTCAATGATGATCTTGAGCTTTTTCGGACATCTTTCTTCAGTGTTTCGGCGATGAATTCCTTCAACTGGTCCACGTGGATGAAGCCTTCCGCAGTGGCTTGGGCATCAGCATCTACTGTTTCTTTTTCCAAGGCGCTATGTTGGGATGTCTCCAAGTCGTCATGGATTTCTTTCGGTTGATTGCTGACTTGATCTCCATTGCAACCTTCCAGTATATTCATGACTTTGTCTAAACGAGCGTCTCGAATCTCAGCGTGCTTGGCAAGCATCTCGACCATCTTCGTTAAGTTGGCAATTTGTTCTTCCAAAGTGGTTGCATCCGCCATCATTACGGCAGCATGGGGGAGACTTGAGGTATGGTCTCGATCTTCCCGCGGGCTTGAAGGAGACGAAGTGGATCTTGAATATTTAAAGTGTTGTGGAAGGACCAGATCAACATGCTTCATGACCGCAACATCTTCGATGGTGTTCTTTGTGTTCCTCGTAGCGATTTCGGGATTATTAGCAACACCGGATTTGAGGGAGTTGCTTTTGGAGATGTCCCTAACGATCGTGGGAGCCATATATGATCTTTAGTCTTCGTTGGAGGAGATGAAAGGTAGAAGTGTCCCACTGGGCGTGCCAAAATCTGTAGAACAGAAAATTGATAGAAAAGCAACTGCAAACAATTTTATTAATTCACAATCACAATCTACACAATTTACATAAATATGAGAAATTTAAGAACATCAAACGATGTGTGGGTTCGACTTCTATTCCTCCTTTGATTCCTCCAACATTTGAAGACTTGGAAGTGTATTTGATACTTCCTCTATGGCTCCTTTGGATTTCTGCAGCGTTTTGTTGCTGTAGATCTCAAGTGCTTGAGTCTTGAGAATGAGTAGGGTATCCAGAGGTATGTGAAGATGTATCCCCAATGTGTGACAGGGTGCCTCTATTTATAGAGGAAAAACCCTAGGGATTGTGGGTGATGGGCCAATCGATGGGTTGGTCCACTCCACGTTTTTATCGGGTGTGGGCCTTTCATCTGGGCTTGTTCACATCGACTGATTTTCATGGACTGACCTGCTTCAAGTGTCCATTGGATCATAGGCTTGTGGGTCTTTCATTTGGACTTATCCACACCGATAAATTTTCATGGGCTGGCCTGCTTCAAGCATCCATTAGGCCACGGGACTTGTGGGTCTTGCATTTGGACTTGTTCACAGTAACCCAACATAGGTCTACTGGCTTGTTGATCCAAATAGTCCAATAAATATTAATAATTATTTCAAGCATTTAATTTATTTAAAATGCCTAAAAATAATTAAATTAATATTTAAAATTACACGTGTCGTATTTTTAATGGCGAGTGAATTTTCACGTGTTTACAGCAGGCATTCCAATTTCCCCTAGCAAGATATACTTCCTCCGTTCTTGTGAAAGTGAAACATTTTACTTTTTGCTACTGTTCATTATTTAACTTTGATTCCAATTTTTACCATCGTTATACAAGAAAAAAAAATATTATCAAGTAGGATCTTGTTGGATTCGTTTTGAAGTTTTAGAATATCAAATTTTTATTATTTTTATGTGTACACAATTTAAGTTATTAACTGTGGTGAATATTGCAGTTTTAAGAAAACAATGTAGTATTAGATATAAGTAACCATTTAATCCAATGCCAATATAATATGCCAATATGCCATGGGTGGAGTTAGACCCGGCAATATGGGTAAATACACGTAGACACGACACGTACACGACCTGTGTTTTACATGTACGGGTCTTCAAAAAACAGATACAGGTCAAAACAGGTCGACCCGTTTAGTACACGAATACAATTTGGATCAAATGCAGGTTTATCTGTTTTACCCGAATTGACCTGTATTTTACCTGTATATTGTAACATCCCGAGTATTTAATATTAATTATTTAAGTTATTTTTTATATTTTTATTATTTCAAGTATGGGTTTATGGGTTTAGAATGTTTGAAGATGGATTGTTGAGTCTATTAGGAATTTTAAGATTTGAATTATAGGAATATAATATTTTATATTTTATTTTAAAAGTTTAAAAACTAATTTGATATAATTTAGTAGAATAGAAGTAAACAAGCAAAATACAGGTAAACATGTCACATGTAAATTCGACACGCGTGTCCACATATTCAAATTCACGTGTATACAGGTCGACACGCATGTGATCTGTTTTTTAAACAGGTCGTGTACAGGTTTTGAAATACGGGTAAATTCTAAAAACAGGTCGTGTACAGATACAGATCAAACAGGTAAACATGTACTTGACACGTATAACATACACGACCTGTTTACCCATATTGCCAGGTCTAGGTGGAGTAGTCATTGTCAATGTCCCATACAAACAAACCAATGGGCAACGGGGTTGTCAGAGACTCTGTGGAATATGCAATGGCACTTCCCAATGCTGCGGCTGCAAGAATCATCGCAGCAGCATTCATATTGGGCCTAATACCTATGGTCTGATCCAACTTAACCTAATATGGGCTTAATGTCCAACACAGATATTATTAGAAGTATAAAATATTGCGGTTGTTTTTTTTTTTCTTTTTTTTTTTGTTTTGTTTTGAGGAGCCATTGAAGACCTGCAAAAGGAGTCGTGGGAGCCCATGATACACAATTACAAATGGAATAAAAGGGAGGGATAAGGGGCCGGTGGGAATCGAACCTCCAACCTTCTGTTAAAAGTCAAGAGACTTAACGACTTGGGCTAATTCCTCATCCCAAATATTGCGGTTGTTAATTGTTGTTATAAAATTCATTTCCCCACTATTCAATTCCTGGCCATATTCGCAATGTTTGGTAGGCACTAGAGAGGATTAGAGGTACACAGGCCAGAGCATTTTAGTATATACAGTGGCGGACTTACTTTAGGTGTGTGGAAAAGGTTTTTGCAAACAGTTATACAAGTAGTAATTAAATAGTATAGTTTGCATCGTTATACAAGAAAAAATTCCAATTTTTATACTTAAGATTTTTTAAAAAATATATATGTCCCAGCCCTACCTGTCGAAAAATCCTGGGTCCGCCACCGAGTATATAGTAATTAAACAAAATAAAAATAGAATACAATAAAAAAAATTGAATAATACGATTTTTTAATTAAATAAATTGAAAAGATAAAATATAATTAAATAGTTTTATTCTTGGTAAACAGTGACACTCATGTGTCGGCAAAGGTATGTGGAAGCCAAGCCATACAAATTACAAAAGGGATAAAATGGATGGATAGGGGCCGGGTGGAGATCGAACCCCCAACCTATGGTTTGGAAACGGGGGACTTGACCATTAGGGTAAATTCCCAACCCCTAATATAATTAAATAGTTTTTTTTTTACAGTACAGCCTAAAAAGGCTAGAGAAAGTGAAAGAGAAAAAGAGAAAGGGAAAAACAAAAAAATCGAAACAATACAATCAACATAAAAACTAGACTAGAAGCGGGGAAACCAAGTTCCCGCCGCATCCGCCGCAAGTAACGGTAGCACCGAGTCCGGGGAGAAAGCCCAGGTCGTGAAGAACTGGTCATCCTCGGCTCCTATCTTCGCCAAACAATCCGCTACAGCATTTCCTTCTCTAAGGCGATGCTCAAAACGAACTTGATGGAAGTCCCTCTTGATCTCTTCAATCCAATGCAGATGAGGCCCAAGTAGGTGATACGGACCAGGAGGCACCTTCAGGAGCTGAAGAGCTCCCTGGGAGTCACAGCAAATTATAATTAAATAGTTGAAAGTAAACTATTCGCACATAATATTTTTTTTTTTTTTGAGGAAAATCAACTTTATTCAGAAGAGTGTAGTACACGACCGACTTCACCAAAACATTCGCACATAGCCTGTTTGGGAGTTTAGCAGATAGCAGAAGCAGATAGTAGATTTGACCAGCAGATTTGATAAGCAGATTTGAGAAGTAGATTTGACCAGCAGATATTAATAGTAGATTTAATTAAAGGTGTTTGGTAGACCAACATATATCAATCAGCAGATGGCATATTTAGCATGTGAAATGACCAATAAGGGCATAAACTATTTTAATTAATTATGAATATGAATATGAAGTACTTGTATTATTGATAAATATATATTTGTCTATGAGTATTATTTTATTATTTTATTTTATATTATATTTTTAAAATAGAATTTTGTTTTATTTAATATAATTTAATTTTATAATTCAATTATTTCTTTTGCAATGGAATCGGCGCCGGAGAGAAAAAAGAGGGAATACGGAATGGGTATTTTAGGAAAATATTGATCTGCTGCCAAATATGCTTCAAATGCCAGCAGATTTCATTTGAGCAAATTTGGGTAAATCTACTCTTTCAATATACTCTTTACCAAACAATATAAAAGAGCATAACCTATAGTCAAATCTGCTAAAAGCCCATCTGCTATAGGATATGCTGCCATCCAAACAGACCCTATAATAAATATGAATGTAATTAAGGAAAATAATTGAGTAAATCCTAGGATTACTAAACCCTATTCACACATAATATTCTAATAGCATATTGATTATTTTATTAAACATATATTATAATGTTATGTGTATGTATATAAGATATATGAGTAAATTTCCAAGACTTCACAACCCTAACGACCGATCCGTCGCTCTCGTATAATTAAATAGAAACTACTAGTGCTATTTTGTTTTCACAAAAGGTTGACCGTTGACCTCTCCAGGGGTAGGTAATTGGAGGCCAATCGTTAATAAATGAATCGTGTGAAACATAACTTACCTAATTAATGTAAAATCTGTATACTAACTTTAAAAAAAAAAAAAAAAAAATGTTCCACAATGGTTGTGATTCATTTTAGGTATTTATATCATATTTTTCCTATATTAACATTTACTCTACATAAATTTTATTTCTTGACATTTATTACTAAAAAAATTGAGTTGGAAGGAAAAAATGAAAATTTATACATTAATTAATAGAAATCTAAATTATTGCAAATTGAGCTGAAAAAAGACATTTATTTAGGAACGATAGGAGTATAATTTATAATCCCATCAAAATTTATCCACATAAAAACAATAAATATATTAAATTCTTATCTCTAAATTAATCAATTAAGAGTATTATGGGTACTAACAACCTTATGATTGGAGGTTGGATTTCTAACTGATCCCTTATCCTTCCCCTTTATTATTTATGTGGTTTGAACTCACACACTCATTTTCCGACACTCATGTATCAATGTTTACCAAAAAAAAAAAATTGAAAAACATTTGAATTGATTTTTATAATATAAATAGTTATATTACTACTTGGTATTATTGATCGATCGACAATGGGATCGACAATGGGATCGGTTTCCAAAGTCAATGAAAAGCCCCAGTCCTATGTTGCCATCCAACAAGGGTTCAGTCCAAGTCTTCCGATGCTGAAGACTTGAAGTGGATGTCATTTAAAAAATAAAAAAATAAAAAAAATACTATAGTATATGTATACGGAGTGATTTAATTGACTTAATGAGATTCTAAATTTCTAATGGAATACCCTCTTTTTCAAATATTACAAGGAGTATATATAGATCTACATTTATTGGTCTTCAATTAGAGGAATGCATTTTTAACCTTTGTATTGTAATTACCATATACTAGTATCTATCTATATATCCCATCCCGGTGGTGCCTGCAGTCCACTGCATTGCCTTGTGGACTGGTAGAATATGTGAGTATGGTGGATGTTAAATCTCTTTTCTTCTTGAATGAATGTAGGTGGCGATTTCCAACCTGACATAAACACAAATATGTAAGTGAAGGTATGATGAAATCAACCGAGTGCCATTGCCTTGCCTTGCCTGCTTCAATTGAATGAGAGGAGCAATAAAATATATGTATGACAGGAACTTTGCTTGTACATATAATTGGTAGCAGTATATATAGTTTTGAGCCCATATAATATAACCACCACCTCTGTAATTTGCATCCATCAATTAATGTCCCTAACCCCTCCTCACACTCTCAAGACTTGTCGAGACCACCAGTACCAAAGCTGGAAAATCAATGCATGTCTTTGGCACTTTATATTTTTTCAGATGAATGGGGGGGCGAAAGTCGGAAATCTCAATCTTGGACTTTATTAAGGAAATAGTAGTATGTGCACCAAGCGGGTGCTTATTTAGCCGTCCCTAATTATAATCCAAAAAAGTTGAATTATAAATTGATGATGATATCATCACTTTATTATATTTAAAAAAAAAAAAAAGGGGGGGGGAACATTTACATTGTAGTAAAAGCAACCAAATTCAATGTGGTCCAACTCCATCAGGGAGTCAAACAGACATAAAGAAAGAATAGCCTCCAAACGATATCATTAAAATACCCACTGACTGATGTCTGTAAGACTATCTTATTTAGATTTTATAACCTGATTCAAACTTCAAACCCCTCACAGAAAAAACACAAACATAAAGCTAACAAACACTACATATTTTTTAAAACTACATTATGGTGTGCAACATGTGTGTTGCAAGACAAACTGCAGGTCACACCAACACTAGGCCAAAATCATGTCATTACAATATATACTAACAAGGCAACATAGAGATCCACCAAAACTAATCTGTTGAATTGGACTGGAAGCATTCCAATCAACCCCCACAAGTCTTGTAAATTTTTCATGACAGGAATAATTGCAGGAGAATCAGAACAACAACACCGAGACCAGCCAAAATAAACTTCCGAGCAAGTTTCCACGCAACAGGATGGCACCGAAGATTAGAACCTTGAATTAAATCTCCATGAAATGAGCTTGGAGAGAAATCCGAGGCACTAGAACTCAACCCATATATGGTAGCATCATGAAACCCATGAAAATGATGGTTATAGATCGAAGGCAGAACACTGAACAGTGTAGAAAGTGTGGCATGACCAAACCTGGCAGCAGCCATTGGCATGAATCTCACCATAGGATCCAATTCATTCACTTGAACAGTATTTGCTCCTGTGTAAGGGGAAAGTCGTTGCATCCGATCAGGTTGTTGGTTCCGGATAGTGACTCCTGGGATTGGGTGGGATCTTGGGTCGTAAACTGGCTTGCCTCTTCCATATATGGGGATAAGTTTATCCTCGTGTACAATGGCCTTACAAATTGGACACTCGTGAAAATGTGAGTGAAGTTGAAGCCATCGACAGAGGCAAGGCCAGCAGTAAAGGTGGCCACAGAGAGTGACAATTGGATCGTTGGGTAATTCAAAACAGATGTTGCATTCGAAGTTGCATTCGAAGTTGCCTACATCACCAGTAACATCATCTGAAAAAGAGCCGCAAACTGATTCACCCATCCTACAATCCATACTTCAAACTAAACTGCAGCCTTGAATCTGAAACAAATTGAAATCAATTCTACACTGCTCCAGAAGATAACAATCAATCCAAGAATACCAATAAAGGGACAAACTTCCAGTGTTTTATAAAGAATATCTGCAGTTGCTTTCAATCAACAGATTTCTTGATCAATCAACTTATTCAAGATAAAAGAAGAAAAAGAAAAACACCAAGAATGGTATGATAGTTGATAACAACAAATACAAATTACCCACAATTAGGGGAAAAGCACACAATCTGATAAAACTCTAAGCAACAAGGTAAAAATGGTAATCATATAATACAATGAAATTGAATCACTAACAGGAAGAATGCTTATCAATTTTCCGAAAAACGCTAAAACGGATACTATTGTTAACATACAAAAACGCACTCCGCCATGCCAAAATGACAATCTATTTTCCCTATTTATTCAAATCACAAACAATCTCTAAGTAACAGCTGCAGAAACCAGGTTTCCACAAAAATTCCAATTTCGGGGTGGGCGTGAGGGTGGCAAAACAAATTGGAAGCAACGCTAAACATAGCCACTCATTTCGAAGCATATTCTGACAAAATACAAAAATAAAATCTAGAATTTCTTCATAATTTCCATACCTAACGCTTTCAAGAATCAAGCCGCTTTATCAGCCACCTGCAAACAAAAGGCACTAAAATTACCCAGAAATTACATGGGGCGAAAAAAAGTCGAAAATTTTCTGTGAAAGTTCGTAGTACATACTCGCCAAGATCAAATGGGTCTAAAAAACAATTACTCGGAGAATTAAATGGAAAATAGCAATGCCAATTGCCATTTGCCACGGATGGATTTAAAGGATTTCCTTTATGGGGAGAATTTGTTAAATATCGAAATATCTGCGAAAATACGAAATACGGAACACGAGCATGAGTGGGTCTGCGCTTCTGTGGGTGTGTGTGAAATTGGAGAATATTTATAATTAATTAAAGAGAAAATAGAGAGAGAATATAAATAAATAAGTACTCCTATAAACATCGAATACAGTACTAATAATCTCTATTTTATGAATCTATTTAGGTTTAATTTTTTAGGGTGATTACATGATGTATATATTTTTCGACCCATTAAAAATATACTCTCTCACCGTAATTTAATAATATTAACATTTGCATAGTAAATGCTATTCATTCAGTAACTTTGATTTGACCTTTTAACACAGTTACATAAGATAAAATATAGCCAAGTGAGATATTGTTTATAACTTTGATTCGACCTTTTAACACAGTTACATAAGATAAAATATAGTCAAGTGAGATATTGTTAGATTCATCTAATCGCATAGTTTTAAAATATTAAATTTTTATAATTTTTACTTTATACAATTTGATATATTAATCGTTAAATATTTGCATTGAATTGCGTGAAAACATATAATGTTAACACCATTAAATTATGGAGGAAAAGTAAAAACTACAACTAGGGGTGGAAATAGGCTAGGCCTACGTTTTTACGGCCTGGGCCTATGTCGATTTTCATAGGCCTGGGCCTGGTCTGACATTTTAAAAGTCTGATTAAGCCTATTTCAGAAATAAGTTTAAATTTTTTTATATATATCCGGATGTAATCATAAGGTTGGAAGACATAATTTGTTCACTTTGACAAGTTTTCATCCAAAACTATTTATATACGGGGTTGGTTGTATAAGAGAAAAACTTATAAATATTTTAAAAATCTATATAAGATCAAATTAATAATCATTTTTACATAATATTATACTAATAATATGACATATTCCTATGTAATAAACATAAATAGACTAATAAAATGATAAATAAGCTGGCCTAGTAGGCTTAAAAGGCTTTAAATTAAGCCTGGCCTAGGCCTATTTAGCTTAATAGGCTTTTAAATTAGCCTAAGCCTAGCCTGTTTATAAAAAAAAAAATCTGGCCTAGTCTGGCCTTCGGTAGACTAAGCCATAGGCCCCTGTTGGGTAGCCTGGCCTATTTACTCCCCTAACTACAACTCGATGTTTTTAGCAATAACGGGTGTTAACGCATGGTCAACCAATAACTTTTCTTAATTTTTAGTTATTATTCTTGGCTGATCATTACCTTAAACCATGAGATTAAAACGATGTTTTAAGCAGCGTTTTGGATGTGATTAAAATAGAAGTTTGAAAATAAAAATTCTCAAAAACTAAATTTTGTGCTTAGTGATATTTTTCGAAATATGGTGAAGGAATATAATGAACTAGGAACGAATTCATTTTTCCAAAATGTACAGTATTGTAGTATCTAAAAATAAAAATTTAAATAGAAACCCAAATGGTAATCCGTATTTAACAAAGTTAAAAAGTTGTTAATGGAACTTAGAATAATTTTTCAATTAAAAGAATTAAGTGGAACTGATTAGTAGTTTAAAAATTCTAATACTTAATATTTTAATAATTTAGGGCATGTTTGTTTTGACTTATTAAAAAATGAAAAGTCAGTAGAAGAAGGAGAAAGAGAAAGAAGGAGAATTCAAAAGCAAAAGCAGCTCAAATAATTATTTGGATGAATATTATTAAAGTTGCTTTTCAACGGAAACATGTTTGGATGAATTGTACGTAGAAGGACTTTTGATATATTAAAATTACTAAAATGGACATAAATATTATAAGGATATTTATAATTAATTTTATTTTCTTTTTAAATATGGTTATTTTTGAATCTTTATTACTAAATGACTTCTCTTTTAAAAAAAAGTAACCCCTACTTACTTTGAAAAAAGTAGAATTTTAACTTTTGCTTCTCCTTTTATTTTAAAAAAAAGTCAAAACAAACAGTTAAAAAAATTCAAAATGACTTTTAGAAGAAGCAAAAGTCAAAAGGAGAAAAATTAAGGTAAAATAAACAGGCTCTTAGAAATACGAGGAATAATCACACAAATATTTGATGTTATAATTAATTTTAAGTAGTGTGATTTTATTAAAGATTGAGAACTCCTCAAAATTAACTTTTATAGTAAAAATAAGTCAATATACTAATTTGTATGCTTAATTACCCAATATTTGGGGAGAGGACTTAGTCCAAATGGTTAAGTTCCTCGACTTCCAACGTTTGATTCCCAACCGGCCTCCTATCCGTCTATTTTATTCATTTTGTAATTTATGTGGCATGGACTCCCATTATCCATTTTCCTAACATGTATAGTGTGTGTAGGATTGGCAAATTGAAGATCGACCGTTTACCCTATTTTCCTCACTTGTGGTGTCTTCTCCGGAATGATAAAGCATCGGCCTTCCGCTCAAAGTAATCCAAGCCACATTACTGACCAACGGTGGATAAATATCATAGTACGTATTTCTGTTTTTGAACTAAAATACAACTCCATGCCATGAATGACCAAAATGAAGCTTGTATGGGACGGGACAGCAGCTCTGCGCCACAGATTTACTGCTACCTACAGCCCTTCTTCTCATCTCATTAAATAAAGCTCGCCCCCAATCTCCTATCTACCCAAACATTAAAGGTGTAAGTTTTTACTAATAAACAAAATGAAGTAAAATCAAAGAACAACATGACTGATTTAAGATTGAGCAAATTGATAAATGATTTAATTATGCAGCCATGCAATATGCACCTGAGTCCATTATCTCAACTAATAATTGAACGTGAAATAAATAGAAAAAGTAAGCCAAGGAAACTAAATAGTAACAATCTATTCCCAAGAATGGAATGTGTGTATTGAGGAATAAATAAGATTGAAACAATAGTATATTTGAACAAATGAAATTTTTAAAAATACATATAGTATATAAATAAATAAATGAATCATTGAAGCTCCCAATTATTCTTTTGCTATCTGAATGCAGGCATTGGATGAATATTTATTCAAGTTCAATGGTTTGGAGGTTTGATGATCCTCTGTAGAATGACGGTTCGCGCCCTGCGAATATCTCTGCTGCAGCTATCCGCTTGTACGCCTAGCTCCTCGATGTTCTTCATGAACACATTGAGTTTCTTCTTGATCTCACCTACGCCAAGTTTGACAGCCTCTTCGTTGATTGTGGCGAAATCTGCGCTTTGTACAAGGGACTCGATCTCAATCTCCAACCTGTTGATCATTAGGCGAATATTGTCCAAGTCCTTGATGGTCACATATGTCCCCACATTCATGTAGTTTATGATCTCCTTCTGTCCCTTTACAGCATTCTCGTAGTTCTTGAGAAGCGAATCTATCCATTTCCCCATCGACCCCAATGGGATCGAGGTGGCAGCCGCCAGGGCTGCTGCCACGGGCGGTGCAGCCATGGCAGCCGCGACCACCGAACATATCAGGACAGCTGCAAATGTGGCTGCAAAGATTATGCTGGAGATCTTCCTCCAGGCGTGGATGTACTTGAGCTTTTTGTCAAGTTTGTTCTTCTTGGATTGCAGCTTTTCCAGCATCTGTATTTGATGCGTGTACACCAATTGGAAGATCTGAAAGAATTCCTCAGTGAATGGATCCCCTGCATCCTTGAAGTTCTTCAGTTCCTCCAATGTCTTTGAGTACCTCTTGTTGTGGCCTTCTTCTCTGTCCTCCTCTTCGAATTGCTGGATTGCGACGTGGATGAGCAGCTGGTTGTCTCTTGCGCGCTTCAGGCATTTTTCCAAGGCGGCACAGAAGTCGAGAGTCTTCAAGCTGTTCTCAAAATACTCTTCAACAAGCTCGAACAGCTCTTGATTCTTCCATATGTCCTTTTTACAATCCAATATCACCTTTACGACTTCCTGATTCATTTCTAGTAGACACTCCGTGACTTCCCTCAGGGAATCAAAGGACAACGCGCGAACTTCGACTCCAGCTGCAAGGGAATTGATAACATTGTTGGCGCGTGTTTGGAGAGCTGTGTCGAACGACTGCAAATCCATGTCTAGCTTGCAGGCGGCCTCGTATAAATTCAGCTCGGTTGTGTATCGAAGATTGTTGATTTCGTTTGCGCCGGATGCCTCGCCGGGCTTCTTGCTCATGTGGCTTCCCATTAACTCAAATCAGTACTCTACAAACACAAACGGAAAATGATGATCAGGTTGCATTTGTTTTAATTTTTGCTTCAACAG
This sequence comes from Hygrophila difformis, assembly GCA_030278955.1. NCBI lineage: Eukaryota > Viridiplantae > Streptophyta > Magnoliopsida > Lamiales > Acanthaceae > Hygrophila > Hygrophila difformis. Next base: position 52,100,538 of record JAOANR010000004.1, read on the forward strand.
ATCAGTTCAAATTCGCACTTTGAATTACTTCAAAAGCTTTAAACAATTATATGAACATTGAACAGGAAACTCTTGATTGTTATAAATAAAATTATAAAACCACGAAAACACATTCAAAATTGCACGCATGCACAATCGCAAATGCACACATTACTCGAAATAGAATCCAAACTTCCACATTAAGTAATCGAAACAAAATCCAGCAGATCACGTAACATAAACCACAGGATGCATTTCAAATTTGAACCTGGCAAATAATTAAAATCTGCAAAATTCAAACCTAGCCAATGATAAAAGCTCGCGATTCAATAACACGCATAACAAGATTCATTTAAGGGGAAGGAGAGAGAGAGAAAAAAAAAAACCTAGCTAATAATTAAACGCTAGCAGTTCAGTTCACAATTCAACCAAAACAATCGCGCATACCTCAAACTCCCTTCGCAAATCAGGCCCGATGTCAGATCCGAATCCGATGGAACAAACGCTGATGAATTAACAAACGCGGAACGTGAGATTTACATAAAAATTGAAAATGACGGAAGATGAAGGAAATGACGGTATATATACATAAAAACGAAAAGGAAAACCGTTGACGATTGAAGAAGGTTGTAGAGAAAGAAGCAAAACCGTCAGGGGAAATGGTGGCGGTGGTGGAGAGATTGGGAATGGGAGAATGAAGGAAGAGCTAGCTTGCACGCATGAGTTGAATTGAAGGGATGAATTGCTGCTGCTGCATAAAGGAAATAGCGGGAAGCAATGTAAGTATGCATATATTTATATATATAGTTCAAATGCCGAATGCGTAAAGTAAGGACTCCATTTTGCACTGTGCCGGATTGCCAAGTCAAACTTGCTCATACTTCTGCCCAAAGTAACTAACTAAATTTAATTTAAATTAAGTTAAATTATAAGCATTATTTGTAGGATGATGCATATATATTTATTTTCAGTCTATCCATTGTCTGAGTGTGGATAAGATATCATAACTACTTTTTCACATTTTTTAAACAAATTACTCCCAGGAAATAGCATAATCGTGAGATAATAGCCACTCAGATTTTCTCTGTCATTTTCTTTTTCTTTCTGTATTTATTTTTCTTTGTCTCCTCTCTATAGATTTTGTAGTTTTAAACTCTTTGCCGATGCATGTGCGTCACCATGCGTCACCATTATCAAAAAAAGGCCAGGTGTGTGCGCGTGTTTTTTTTAATGTTATAACTGAGTTTTAATTTATGGTATTTTATGAAATAATTAGAGTTTAGCGTTATTTTTGAATTTGAAGTTTGAAATTAATTTAGTGTAATAGTGAAACAATGTCATTTAAAATTAAAGTTTAGAGTTTGGAAATCTAAAAAGCTAGGGGAGATGAGCATTTAGGGTTTAGAGTTTAGGGGTTAAAATTTAGCAATTACTAAAATAGGTATTTACAATATATTCCCTATGTCTCATTTAACTTGTTTTGTTTGATTTTTGCACACAATCCAATGTACTTTTAAATTGTTAATATCTCAAAATATGTACAATGAAAAATTATATAAAATATATTTTATAAAACTACGTGATCATACGATTCTAACAAGATCAATCTCGACTATTTTTTCCAAATATATACTTATAATAACATTGGCAAAGCTAAACAATGAACAGTGTCAAAAAGTGAAACATGACATGTTACCTGGAACGGAGGGAATATAAATTTTTAGACTATTTTAAATATATACTCCCTCCATTTTTTTTAAATGTTAAGTTTTGAATTTTTTTTACTGTTCATGTAGCACTTTGACTTATATTCTTGTTATAATTATAGAAGACAAAATATAGCCAAGTGAGATCTTGTTGGATTTGTCTTATCTTGTAGTTTTTAAATAACAAATTTCTAGAATTTTTACTTGTACTGAATTTGAGTTATTAATCGTTGAAAATATGCATTGGCATACGTGCAAATTAGAAGTGTAACCTTAAAAAAAAGTGGAGAAAGTATAAAATTAAGGGCTAAACGTTAGCTTTTGTTCCAAATGAAGCCAATAACTCATTTCTTGAGTCAATAATATATTTGAAAGTATTGCCTAATTTTTTTTTCTTAAAAAAATGTAGCAAACAATAAAGACAATAAGTTCAAACATTCACTACAAGAAAAAACCCAATTACCGACCCCAATTCCCGACCACCAGAGCACGGGTCGGATTTACCGACCCCAAAATGGGGTCGGTAATATTTAGCCATTATTGGGACCCAGGGCATTCGACAACCAAAACACCGACCACAATAAATGTGGTCGGCATTACCGACCCCAAATAGGGTATGTAGTTTTTTTCCGTTTTTTTTTTATTATTATTTTTATTGTATTGATGATCCCATTATTGGGGGTCGGTAGTTTTTTTTTTTCCAATTTTTATTATTTTTTCCTTTTTATAAAATATTTAATATTTCATTAATTATTTATTTATTATTTTCATAATTTAATTATTTATTTATTTGAATCTTTTTAATTAATTTTTTATTTTATAATTAATTAATTTAATTACTGAATTTCATAACTTATTTAATTAATTTTATTTTTAATTTTTACTTCATAGTATTTTTATTAAAAATAAATTTATGTTATTATTTATATATATTTAATTTTTCCTATTTTTCTATTATTTTATATTTATTCAACATTTATTTTATTATTTATATAATTTAATTATTTATTTATTTGAGTAAAATAATTAATTATTTATTTTATAATTTAATTATTTATTTATTTATTAATTTAATTATTAAATTTAATAATTTATTTAATTAATTTTATTTTTAATTTTTGACTCATAGTATTTTTATTAAAAAAATTATGTTATTATTTATATTTATTTTAATTTTGAGTAATTTTATTATTTTAATTAATTCATTTCAATTTTTCTTGATTTAATTAATTTTATTTTTTAATTAATTTAATTAATAATTTTTTTATTATTTAATTAATATAATTTTAGTTTATATTTTATTTCAATTTAAATAACTACAATAAAAAGTCAATTTAGCGATCAAAATTTGCGATCGAACATATTGATCGCTATTACCGATATATATTGGATCGCTATTATTTATATTAATTATTGAATTTTATTTTGCATATGTTATTTTTAATTTTTATTATGAAATTTAATATTTTTATAAAAATTTTTAATTTAATTAATATTTATTCATATTGATTTCTGTTTTATTACATTTAATTACTGTTTAATTAATTTTACCCATTTAATTTAATTTTATGTTTTATATAATTTATGAATTATTCTATTTATTTATTTAATTAATATGAATTTTTATATTAATCTTTAAGTTATTAATTTACACATTTATATATATGACACGTGGCGGCTTCTCATTAGCCGTGCAAAGACGTAGCCCATCCGTTTAAGTTGTGGCTAAGTGAGGCTGAAGTGGTGGGTTCGAGCTCTCCTGAGCATATTTTATCATATAAGAGATTTACGACCCCACATTGGGGTCGGTAATTTCTGGACCACAAGGTCCCCGTCCCTAAATTACCGACCCACTACCGACCAAACATGGGGTCGGGAAGTTTACCGACCCACTTGGGGTCGGTAATGAGGTCGGTAAAGCCACCGACCACAACCTCCCGTGATCGATTTTGGATTACCTACCAGCATTTTACCGACCCGGGTTTGGGGTCGGTAATGGGGTCGGTAAGGGTCTAAACGACCCGTAAAACCCTGTTACCGACCCCATTTTGGGGTCGGTAATCCTGACTTTTCTTGTAGTGATTTTTGTTGATTGTTTAATTACACAATCTATTAAAAGATGATAGACAACCTCCACTTTATTTTTTTTAGTACTTCTTTCTTTGTGAGAAGCGCTGAAAAATGGATAAAGGGGAGGGATAGGGGTCAGGTGGGAATCAAACCCTCAACCTATGGTTGGAAGGCATCGTACATAACCACTTGGGTCAAGTCTGAAAAACACTTTAGCTTACTTTGATAAATAATTAGAGTTTAAAATTTACAAATAATGGTAAAATATGGGTTTTGATTTGGAATGTTTTCAGAGGTTGGTATTTGATATTACTCCCTCCATCCCACGAAATTTGGCCACTATTTCTTTTTGGTGTGTCCCACGAAATTTGGTCACTTTCTATTTTTAGATAAATTAAAATAATATAAGATTGGTTAGAATTTTAATTATTCTCAAATCAAATTAAAAGTGTTCACTTTTAATATTCTGCACAAATTCCAATACACTTTTACTTTTCTACACAAAGTCCCTAATATTTCTTTAATTCTTTATATTTCAAAATTGGTACAAATAAAAACTGTATAAAATATATATTATGAAACTACACGATTAGACGATTCTAACAAGATCACACTTGAATATTTTTCTCTAATTGTATCATTACATAATATTAAGTCAAAGTTAAATAATAAACAGTATCAAAATTGTAACGCCCCGAAAATTCAAACCTGATTTTCGCAAACGTTACCGCTGTACTAACTATCATAAACTAGTGGCCGGCTAATTTAAAATAGCTAGTACAACACTGGGTAAACCTAAAGTGATCATCTGATTAATCCGTTTTAATGCGGAAGCTAAAACAAATAAAACATATAAGCACATAGGAGGACTCACCATCATAATCAAATAACAGTTCCAGCGACCCAACCAGGCTACAAGCCTCCCAACAGCATACCAATATCTCAAACAGGGCTACCAGCCCAAAGCGTAAATCACATAAGGCCACCGGCCGACAGAAAGCAGATTCTAGGCACACAGGCCTCAACTAGCATAAAATCCAAGTCATGATAAACAATAGAGTATCACATAATCACGTAAGATAAACATAAAAAGTCCTATCTATGTGATCTCTCAATACCCCAAACCCAAATCATGCTCCAGCGCCTCCAGCAGGATCTATAAAACAGACAAAAGCAAAGGGGGTCAGTACAACGTACTGAGCAAGGCTACGTGCCGGGGAGTAAGGGAAAACAGAACCACATCTCAAGTAGTAAATATAGGTGATATTCAAGCACCTACACACTAGGTTCGCATGCTTCTCAACATATAAGGAATTCAATACATAGCCCCCAAGGCTAAGACATTAGTGATATAATAATTCAACAGTTTCCCTAAGCAATTCAACAACCCACACGGGCCAATTGATTAACCCACGGTTTACCAATAATATTTGGGGAAGTCATAACAATAATTGGTGCAAAGAAAACATCATTATAGGATCAAAATCGCACAAAAAGGGGGCCAAACAGGGCCTTTCTGCGCTCACGGCGCACCCGCGCGCGTAAAACGCGTGACATACGCAGCCCAGTACTGTAGCGATTACTGTAGCAATTACTGTAGCAATTACTGTAGCAAGTTACTGCGGTAACTACTGTAGCGAGTTACTGCGGTAACTACTGTACAAGTTACTGTGGTGGTTACTGTTCAAATTACCGTGGTAATTACTGTTCAAATTACCGTGGTAAATACTGTGGCAAATTACTGCGGTAACTACGCGAGTTACCGCGGTAACTACTGTACAGTTACTGTAGTAGTTACTGTTCAAATTACCGTGGTAATTACTGTTCAACTTACCGTGGTAAATACTGTGGCGAATTACTGCGGTAACTACGCGAGTTACCGCGGTAACTACTGTACAGTTACTGTAGCAGTACTGTAGCAGTTACTGTAGCAGTTACTGTTCATCGTCTTCTCCGATTTTCCAATCGGTTTTTCCGGCGATTTCGCCGGAATCCGACCCCAAATACCCCCCAAACACGTAATTTAAGCAATATAAAACCTTGCCTGATGTCTTCCAACAAAAATCGGCCTCCGATTCGTCGATTACAAGCTTCAATCGAACAAAATCAACCCAAAACCTAAAATCAACAACCAACTCCAAAATCAACAAATATATACTCAAATCGAAGAGGAGGACGAGGGGAATCACTTACCAACAATCAATTAATCGATCTTCAAGAACACGGGATGATTCGGGAGAGTCAAAGTTCACCCCTTTTCTTTCTTCTCTCTCGGTCGTGTCTCCCTTTCTTTCTCCCGTTCAATCTTCTTTTTTTTTTTTCCCAAATGTGCAAAAAAACCCATTTAACTCCCAACTTCTTAGTAATTACAAATGACCCCCCACTCATTCTCAATTACATCAAATTGAGCCCCTCCGGACTTGAACACAAAATAACCAAATACCAAAATATTTAGACAACCCAATTTAATTAAATCGGGTCATTACATTCGTCCCCCCTTACGATCATTTCGTCCCCGAAATGTACAATCAAGAACATGATTAAAATCAAAAGCAAGGGAACAATGTATCTTGGGTTCAACTTGCCCTTCTTACCAAACTGGCGTATCCCTTTCATAGGTGATACCGGCAGTAATACCCTATCACCAACCTCAAACTCCACATCTCGACGAGCTTAATCCGCATAGCTCTTATGTCTGTCCTGAGCCTTTTTCATTCGATCCCTGATGATCCTCACCAACTCGAGTGTCTGCTCAATCATCTCAGGATCCACATTCACCTTATCTGTTGGATCATTCCAACATAAAGGACTCCTACACTTCCTCCCATACAATGCCTCAAAAGGAGCCATACCACTACTTGCATGATAATTGTTCAAACTGAGGTGATTCTCCTAACTACCCTGAAAGTCCAGTGCACAAGCTCGCAACAAATCCTCTAATGTCCTAATGGTCCTGTCAGTCTGACCATCTGACTGAGGATGCCATGCAGTACTCATGCTAATTTACGTGCCAAACGCTGCCTGCACATCCTTCAAAAACTTGGATAGGAATCTGGAACCCCGAACAGACACAATCTCCTTTGGAATCCCAAACCTTTTAACAACATGCTGAATGTAAGCCTGAGTAAGCTGACTCATACTCCATGTCAGTCTCATAGGTATGAACACTGCACTATTTGTCAAACGATCCACCACTACCCAGACAGTGTCCATCTTCCTCACTGTCTGTGGCAGTCCTGTCACAAAATCTATGGAAATAGATTCCCACTTCCATTCAGGTACTGCTAAAGGCTGTAGCAAACCCATCAGCCTCATGTGCTCAACCTTCACTCGCTGACAGGTTGCACACATAGCTACATAATCAACTATCTCCCTCTTCATGTTGTTCCACCAATAAGTCTGTCGGATGTCTTTATACATCTTTGTGACCCCTGGGTGAATAAAATAAGTAGTCGTGTGTGCCTCATCCATGACATTTCTCTTCAGGTCATCACAACACTCTGGAATGCACCATCTATCACCATAACTCACAATGCCCCTATCATCAATGCTGAAACCCGGAGTCTTACCATCCAGAATCTTATGTCTCAATACTGCTTCCACTTTGGCAGGGTTAACTGCAATACCCTCACCAGAAGCGATGTGTCCCAGAAAAGACACCTTCTCCAACCAGAATTCGCATTTAGAGAGTAAAGCATACGACTTATGCTCTCGCAATGTACTCAACATTGTCCTCTGATGACCCGCATGTACCCCACGAGTCGACGAGTAGACTAGAATATCGTCTATGAACACAACCACACACACATCCAGCAGGGGACGGAATATTCTATGCATAAGATCCATGAAGATCGCTGGTGCGTTAGTCAAACCAGAAGGTATGACCGTGAATTTCACAGTGTCCATAACGAGTTCCGAATGTTGTCTTAGGCCTATCAGCCTCTGCCACCCTTATCTGACGGTAGCCCGATCTCAAATCAATCTTACTGAATACACTGGCTCATCTCAACTAATCAAATAGATCCTCAATCCGAGGTAGAGGATACTTGTTCTTCACCGTGATTTGGTTTTAAACCCCTGTGGCCGATGCACATCCTCATCTACCCATCCTTCTTCTAACAAACCAAAACAGGAGCTCCCCAAGGCGAGCTACTCGGCTGAATATACCCCTCACTAGTAAACTCAGTCAACTGATCTATCAACTACTTCAGTTCAGCAGGAGGCATACGGTAAGGAGCCCTAGAAATAGGAGCTGCATCAGGCATCAGCTCAATAGTAAAATCAATCTCCCGAGCAGATGGGAGACCATGAATTTCGTCGGGAAATACATCCCCGAACTCAGAGACAACAGGGACACTCGAAGCAGCAGGAACCTCTGCTCGAAGATCCCTCATGTGCCACAGGGAAAGAGAACAACCCCCTGCGCATCAGGTCACACAACAAAGCAACAGAAACCACACCAATAACAGGTGGAATCAACAGATGTCGATAAGAAACACAGTTACCCAAAGAATCCTAAAAGGATATTCGTGGAACACCACAATCAATCACAGCACGATGGCAAACAGCCAATCCATGCCCTATAGTACGTCAAAACCAGCCGGGCTAAAGACCACCAGGTCAGCCCTGAATTCGCGACTCTCAATGCTCAACACAGCATCTTGCATCAAACGATCACTTCAAATATTATCACCCGAAGGTAAAGAAACTAGCATCTGGTAGGGCGCCAACGGTCCTACTCCATGCTCTCGCACAAATCGCAAAGCCACTAAAGAACACGAGGCTTCTGAATCGCACAGTACTAAGGCAGAAGGATTCGCAGCAGTGGTAGCATTTACTCCATGCTTACGAATGAAATTTAGAGTCTCAAATGAACATAAGACTCCAGAATCAAACACAATAATCGCAACACAAAATGCGATATAAATAATTCCCAAAACAGGGAAACGAGTTTATCTCTCAACCAGAGAGTCAAGAAGAAACACCCACGATACAAGAATTACACACATGCCAAAACGTTATCCAATCAACGTAACTTTTCCATCACATAAAGACAACATACTAGGAAGTCCCCTAGTTCGGACTCGCCCCAGTGATATCAGCCCCCTTCACGTTACCGATCTTTCTATGCAAAACAGTCACCTTGCCTCGTCTCAGGCGACAGGCATTCAACGCTTCGAGAACCATCTAATGTTCTTTTGATTGACCCAGTGTCAATTCTATGCCACTTCATATCATTATTCGTTTTAACCAAATCCGACTATACCCTCACTGGCATTGCCTCGAAATGGTTTCCACCATCCTTCGCATGCAGGCGGACTGCAAATATCTATATCACCCCAGTGGGTTATCCCACAATGGAGACTTTCTCAGTACCCTATCTCACTCTCGAGGGTACGTCAAACCCATCTGTACACCATTCAACAGATTGATCCCGCTTGGATCGCCATTCGAATAGCCCAGGCTTCCATGAGGCCTTTCCAAACTACTCATCCAACTTAGATTACAACATCAACAAACAGTGTTAGCAGAAATCACCAATCATATACAAAGCAGTATATATAAACGAAAAAATTAAATAACCGATCAAAAGTCATTCATAGTCCTCAATGACTGTGAGATAACAAGGATCCTGACTGGAGTACCATGGTTTCCTCACAGTTCCCCAACTGTGAATTAACCTGGTGTCCGTAGAAATAATCAGATATAGTAAAAATGCAATTCAATGCTATATGTACCCCACACACAGCTCACCACCTATGTCTACACAAGTTTTAATAAGATAAAAGAGCACACAGGCTCTGATACCACTCTGTAACGCCCCGAAAATTCAAACCTGATTTTCGCAAACGTTACCGCTGTACTAACTATCATAAACTAGTGGCCGGCTAATTTAAAATAGCTAGTACAACACTGGGTAAACCTAAAGTGATCATCTGATTAATCCGTTTTAATGCGGAAGCTAAAACAAATAAAACATATAAGCACATAGGAGGACTCACCATCATAATCAAATAACAGTTCCAGCGACCCAACCAGGCTACAAGCCTCCCAACAGCATACCAATATCTCAAACAGGGCTACCAGCCCAAAGCGTAAATCACATAAGGCCACCGGCCGACAGAAAGCAGATTCTAGGCACACAGGCCTCAACTAGCATAAAATCCAAGTCATGATAAACAATAGAGTATCACATAATCACGTAAGATAAACATAAAAAGTCCTATCTATGTGATCTCTCAATACCCCAAACCCAAATCATGCTCCAGCGCCTCCAGCAGGATCTATAAAACAGACAAAAGCAAAGGGGGTCAGTACAACGTACTGAGCAAGGCTACGTGCCGGGGAGTAAGGGAAAACAGAACCACATCTCAAGTAGTAAATATAGGTGATATTCAAGCACCTACACACTAGGTTCGCATGCTTCTCAACATATAAGGAATTCAATACATAGCCCCCAAGGCTAAGACATTAGTGATATAATAATTCAACAGTTTCCCTAAGCAATTCAACAACCCACACGGGCCAATTGATTAACCCACGGTTTACCAATAATATTTGGGGAAGTCATAACAATAATTGGTGCAAAGAAAACATCATTATAGGATCAAAATCGCACAAAAAGGGGGCCAAACAGGGCCTTTCTGCGCTCACGGCGCACCCGCGCGCGTAAAACGCGTGACATACGCAGCCCAGTACTGTAGCGATTACTGTAGCAATTACTGTAGCAATTACTGTAGCAAGTTACTGCGGTAACTACTGTAGCGAGTTACTGCGGTAACTACTGTACAAGTTACTGTGGTGGTTACTGTTCAAATTACCGTGGTAATTACTGTTCAAATTACCGTGGTAAATACTGTGGCAAATTACTGCGGTAACTACGCGAGTTACCGCGGTAACTACTGTACAGTTACTGTAGTAGTTACTGTTCAAATTACCGTGGTAATTACTGTTCAACTTACCGTGGTAAATACTGTGGCGAATTACTGCGGTAACTACGCGAGTTACCGCGGTAACTACTGTACAGTTACTGTAGCAGTACTGTAGCAGTTACTGTAGCAGTTACTGTTCATCGTCTTCTCCGATTTTCCAATCGGTTTTTCCGGCGATTTCGCCGGAATCCGACCCCAAATACCCCCCAAACACGTAATTTAAGCAATATAAAACCTTGCCTGATGTCTTCCAACAAAAATCGGCCTCCGATTCGTCGATTACAAGCTTCAATCGAACAAAATCAACCCAAAACCTAAAATCAACAACCAACTCCAAAATCAACAAATATATACTCAAATCGAAGAGGAGGACGAGGGGAATCACTTACCAACAATCAATTAATCGATCTTCAAGAACACGGGATGATTCGGGAGAGTCAAAGTTCACCCCTTTTCTTTCTTCTCTCTCGGTCGTGTCTCCCTTTCTTTCTCCCGTTCAATATAAATCGGGTCATTACAAAAATTCATTAGAATCTTAAACACAAAATGCCTACACCACTTTAACTACTACACCCCACTACCTAAATTACCGTGCCCAAAAGAAAGTGGCCACATTTCGCGGGACGGAGGGAGTATAATTTAAAATAAGGGTTTAAAGGTTAATTTATGAAAAGTTACAAATTGAGAGGAGTAGTTTTTAGGGTTTAATGGTCAAAGTTTAGAATTTGTTGTTTTGAGTAAAAGTAACTAGAGCAGTAAACGAGCCGAACCGGACCGAGCTTCAAGTGTTTGAGCTCTGTTCGTTAAGCTTAACGAACGAACACGAACCGAGCCAAAAATCTTAACGAGTCAATTTTCATGTTTGAGCTATGTTCGTTTAACCTTACGAACGAGCTAATAACGAACGAACACGAGCCTAGTCGAGCTCAGTTAACGAACCATTTATTTTATTAATAAATTTATTTATTTTAGAATTAAATTAGGTATGGAAATGTAATGTATATTGTAATATAATTTATGAAAAAATATGAAATTAATATAAATGAAAAATGGAAAAAATAAATAGATAAATTTTTTTTTATAATATATATTCCATTAAAAAAGAATTCCGAACTGTTCGCGAACTTAACGAACGAACACACAAACCAAATTATGTGTTTGAGCTCGGTTCGTTTAACTTACCGAACGAGCTGTTAACGAACGAATACGTGTCAAAACGAGCTCAACTCACGAACTGTTTGTTCTATTTACAGCTCTAAGTAAAACAAGTGTCTGATATTTATAGCTTTTAAAGTACTTTTAATATTTAAAAAAACTAAACGTTATACGCAAAGGCGAATTCCATTCCGCTAGGGTTTCTAATGTCGTCTCCACTTTCCCCTGCCCCGCCCACGGTGCCGCCTGATCCAGGCGCGCCGCCGAGTAAGCCCTCGTTCCGAGACATTGTGATCCCTCGCCCTACCCCTTTATCACCACAGGTTGCGGCTAATGTTCCCTTGAGTGAATTGGTGTCTTTTGACACCGTGAATGATAATCCCTTGTTCCCCAGGATTCTTATACATAAAGCGGCGATCGATCGACTGAGTGTGCCTTTCCTTGATGCGTTGGTTGTGCGAGTACTTGGAAAGAACGTTGGGTTTACGGTCATGCAAGCACGGCTACAGGAAATTTGGAAACCGAAGAGCCACATGAGGGTTGTGGATGGAGATAAAGGTTACTTCTTGGTCAAGTTTGCTTCAGCGGAAGACCGTCGCCATGCCCTCTTTGATGGGCCATGGTCGATATTTGGGCACCATCTGGCGGTTGCTCCCTGGCCTAAGGATACTCATGCTACCGCGGGTCTGATTACGAAAACGTCGGTGTGGGTACGCTTTCCCGGCCTCGACCCAATTTTTTATGAGGAAGATATGTTGATGCTCATTGCTACAATGGTAGGACGGCCGTTGCGTGTAGATATTAATTCAAAAGATTTGAATCGCGCTCGCTTTGCTAGGGTGTGTGTAGAAATCGACTTGAGCAAGCCAGTGATTGGGAGAGTGATGGTTAATGATGATTGGCAGAATGTTGCCTGCGAGGGACTTCATCACATATGTACGACTTGTGGCAGATTTCGGTTAAATCTTGGTGAATGTGTGCATCATGACCAGTCGGTTGATCCACCACATACGGAGCACCCAGTGGATGCTCAGCCGGTGGTGCCAGTGGAGACTGGTCACCAGCAAGCTGTGGCGGAGGATGATAATTTGGATGTATCGAATACCCATGGCAGTACTTTGCCCTCGGATGAGGGGGCCAGCCCTATCCCCATGGACATTGCTGCACCAACGGCTGATAATGGCACATTGGTGACCCATGGAGCTTGGCTCATGGTCACCCGACCACCTCGCCCTTGTCGAGATGCTCAGAAAAATACTGTGCGACCGCCACTGCAGGACTTAACGAACAAAGTTGACAAAAGTGCTCCTATGTCTACTGGTATTCAGGCCACCAATAGAGGCAAAGAGCTGGTTCTCTATGCTTCGGCTGATGGAGGAGAGGACCTACCGGCAGTGAGGAAAAGGTACAAGGAAAAGCGGCAACGTCGTTCCTTGGAGATTGGCCAATCGTCGAACCAGGGAAACGTTGATCTAAACTTAGAGATTCCTCAGCAAAACTCTTTTCTTGCTTTGACTTGGGAAGAGAATGACAGTGAGGAGTACCAATTGGTGAGTGGCTCGCAGGCTCATCCCAATGTGGTTGCTTAATGATTGAGTTCCGAGATTTCACAGTCCTAGCATGGAATATACGTGGCGCCATGCATAGGAACACACATCGCCACTTGACGGATTTGTTACGGTCTATTTACCTTCGATACTTATTATTATGGAACCGCGGGGGCTCTTTGAGCAGCTTCGAACGATGTTGTATAGATGTAACTATGAAGCGATCCACATTAATGAATGTAGTGGTCAGTCGGGGGGTATGTGGATCCTACAGAGAATTGGAATAGGGATTAATTTCTCAGTGGTTTCAGTCTATCCGCGCATCATCACTCTTCGGGTTACGAAGGGTGCTGTCTCTTGGTATCTTTCTGCCTCTCTTGGTATCTTTCTGCCATATACGTCAACCCATGCGCTCATGCTCGGTTGGGAGATTGGACTAGCATGCGACAGATCAGTAGCTTAGTTGATGGCCCTTGGACGGTAATTGGAGATTGGAATGATGTTCTCTACCTTTCCGAGCTCGATGGTATGATGATGTATGATGCCCGGCGGTGTCAAATATTCCGTGATATGCTTGATGATTGCGGGCTCTACACCATTACCACAACGGGGGATAACTTTACATGGCAGCGAAATAATACGGGAGGCCCCTTAGCACGTAAGAGGCTAGATAGGGCAGTTGCAAACTGCGCTTGGACTGATGTTTTCTCACATAGTGTTGTTGAGGTGCTACATGGGAGATCTTCGGACCATAGCTGTCTGCTTATGCGCTGCTACAGAAGAACTGGCGGCCAAGGGGCACGGCCGTTTCGGTGGGAACAAACATGGACGTCCCATCCTGATTATGCACATATTGTTGAGGCAGCATGGAGTGCTGGGGGGGGGGGTCTCGGTTGTAGAGAAATGCCGCCAAGTTAAGGACTCCTCTCTGCATTTCAATACATATACTTTTGGTCATATCCGAAGGCGTAAGAACCGGCTGCTCCGTCGACTTGCAGGGATTAGGCGAGCTCTTGTCCGTGTTGACTCGGCACGCATAGTGCTACTTGAGCTTAAACTCTCCCGGGATTTGGATACGGTCCTCAAACAGGAAGAGATGCTCTGGGAGCAGAAATCCAGAGACAAATGGATTAGACATGGTGATGGGAATACAAGGTATTTCCACAACCAAACAATCATACGCCGCAAGAAAAGTGCAATTGTTGGTCTGGAAATTAATGGACAATGGACTACGGATGATGCCACCCTTCGTAGCCATGCAGAAGCGCATTTTCAAAATTTGTTTGCCATGACACTGAGGCCTGATATAACCAACAACAGCCTGGTTGCCTTGCCATGCGCTGATCACACTGCTGGACTGGAGAGTGACATTAGCCCAGAGGAGGTTGATAAAGCGGTGAAGGATATTAGCAGCTTATCGGCGCCTGGTCCTGACGGACTTCCTGCGCTATTCTATAAGTTGTATTGGTCTTCGGTTGGGAATGACATCTTTAAATTTTTGAGAGATGCAGTAGCAGCAGGGACGTTTGAGGCTTCACTTGCGGAAACTTATATTTGCCTCATCCCGAAAATGGACATCCCTAGAGAGATTCGCCACTTCCGCCCGATCAGCTTATGCAATGTTAGCTACAAAGTGCTAACCAAGGTTTTGGTCAATCGATTGCGCCCAATCCTTCAGCCGTACATTGGGCCTCACCGGGCTGCGTTCTTGCCAGGATGTGGTACAGTGGAGAATGCTATAATTCTTCAGGAGGTTATTACAGCTTTTAAGAACAAACAACGTTGGGCTCAGGCGATTCTTCTTAAAGTTGACCTTGAGAAAGCATACGATAATATCCAATGGGATTTCCTTGAGGAGTGTCTTCATGATATGGGATTGCCACTCTCCTTTATCCGCATTGCCATGTTTTGTATCCGGTCGCTTACGTACTCTATCATATGGAATGGGTCCCTCCTGCCGGCATTTTCTCCAAGCAAGGGCATTCGACAAGGGGATCCCCTATCCCCATATTTGTTTATTATCATTATGGAGAAGTTATCACGTACAATCGGTGCAAAGGTGTCTGAGGGGGCCTGGCGCCCGTATGTGTTGGGCCGTGGGATTGCACCCCTATTCCACTTAATGTTTGCAGATGATTTATTATTATTTTCTGAGGCCTCACTTGATAGCGTCCGTTGTTTGGATGATGTTCTTAATGATTTTGCAGGACAATCCGGGCTGAAGATCAACCCGAGGAAGTCCCTGGCGCTGAATTTCGCGCGGGTCTCACCTTTGGTTGTGCAGCTGATATCTAATATACTTAATATTGGTTTTGCTGGAGATGTTGGAACATATCTTGGCTTCCCTACAATCTCTGGTATGCCCCGGGCTCACCATTTTGAGTTTCTAATTGAGAAGCTCCATGCAAAGATGAGCTCATGGAAGCGAGGAATCCTTAACAAAGCTGGGAGGTTAACCTTGGCAAAGGTGGTCTTGGCTTCTGTAGCCACCTACACCATGCAGATGATGTGGCTACCGTCCACTGTTTGTGATAAGGTTGATCAGATTATCCGACGGTTCTGTGGAAGGATGCGCAGGGTCACGGCATTCACCTTGTCAGCTGGGAAAGAATCGCTAAGCCTCGGAAGGGGGGGGGGGGGGGGGGCTTGGCCTAAGGAAATGTCGTGACATGAATATTGCTATGTTGGGCAAGCTACTTAGGGACATCATGCTCAAATCGCCGAAGGCATGGAGTTCTCTTTTTAATGCTAAATATGGCTGCAGCAATGGATACTTCCCCTCCAGGCCGGCTGCTTCTGGCACGTATAAAGCCCTTCAGCGAGTGACCCCTTTCTTAATGGCTGGCTTCCGGCTGCGCATAGGGAACGGGCAATGCAATTTTTGGTATGATAATTGGTTGCCCGGAGGCCCTATTGCTTCTCGGGTGCCTTATGTTCACATCTCGGACACTCACTTCCGGGTTTGTGATGTGTTTTCCAATGATCGATGGTGTTGGAAAAAAATCTCTATTTTGTTACCTCCCGAAATTGTGAATGAAGTTCAACAATCTGGTCCTCCGGCTTTGAATGATAGGGCGGCAGACAGAATATGTTGGATGGGAGAAGCGAATGGGAAATATACTGTGGCATCGGGTTCTGAGTGGATTCTATCTCATCGAGGGTTTCATGTTGAGCCCTGGCAAGCATGGGTATGGAAGCTTCATTGTCCGAACAAATTCAAGATCCTGGTTTGGCTCTTTATCAACAACTCCTTGCCGACTAACGGCTTAAGACACAGTCGGGGGATGGCAGCATCTCCGGCCTGTCCAATATGTTGGGAGACGGAGGAAACCGACTGGCATATCTTTTTCAGGTGTGATTGGGCCTTAAATGCCTGGCAACGTATTGGGATCACTTGGCAGCTGCCACCTAAGGTTCCCACCTCGGAATTACCTGCTATGATGTATCATCTCTGTAGACGGTGGCCAGGGATTTGCTGGGCATTGTTTTGGATTATATGGCAAAGTCACAATGCCTTCTGCATGCGCGGAGAAGCCGTCGACAGTCGAGGTTCAGCATGGAAATAATACACACTCGGTCAAGCCCTTGACAGGGAGTACATGCAGCGAATTCGATTTGGCCAGGAACGCCTTGTGTCCTGGAACCCGGGGTTTCATGCGGGGATACTTCTTCATGTGGATGGTAGCTCCCTTGGGAACCCGGGTCCTGCGGGATTTGGGGGCGTGCTTCGCACGGGTGATGGCCAATGGGTGGAAGGCTTATGTGGATCAATTGGCAGGGCTTCCAACCTTGTGGCGGAACTTTTTGGTATATGGAGGGGTGTTCGGCTTCTGCACCAGAAAGGAATGATTGCAGCGGCATGCTTCTCTGACTCAATGGAGGCCATTCGACTCATTCACCATGGGGTCTCGGAGGATCACCTCCTTTTTCCCCTTGTGCAGAATATCATTGATATCCATCGCCTGCGTCCGGGCTATCGTTGGGCGCATATTCTCAGGGAAGGCAACATGGTGGCAGACACTCTTGCGAAAAGGGGAGCTAAGTCTTTAGAATTCTTCACGACTTGGGCTTTTCCGCCGGACGACACTCGAGACTGCCTTGTGGCGGATGCTATGGGAACCTGGTTCCCCCGACTCTAGCTGGCTAGCTCTCTTGTTTTTATTGCTTTCCTTACTCTCCCTCTACCCCCTTGCTGTAGATTTTTTTAGCTTTTTTCTTTGCCGATGTTTTCACGTCACCATTATCCAAAAAAAAAAAAAGGCGAATTCCCAAAATGAGCATTTGAAATAAAAATTACAATTATTAAAAGGAGTTGATTGTAAATAAACGAAGAAGAGTTAACAACACAAGGACAGAAGTTATTAAAAGAGTTAGGTTGATGATAAAGGAAAGCAACATAAGTCAAATGATTCCCTTGTCCAATTCTGTATATATACGTAGTATGTATTAATGAGCCTTTATGAGATGGGGATGGAGAGTTGGAGACTTTAATTTCCAGTAATCATTTCTCAACTATTTTAAAATGAGTATGTAGCTAGTAGTAGTACCAGTATTTTTGGATTTTTAGGGAAATATCCTGGATAAGCGTAATGAATTTGGTGTAAATATCTAAATGACTGGTAAATTGGATGTGGATGTAAATGTGTAATGGACACCAATGATACACAATTACACACTATAATGGAATGACGTGAATATGATATTATTCATATATACTAACATTCAGTCCGTATTACATACAAATACGTGATGTTTGGTAGCAAATGTATTCGTTAGGGTTGTGTGTCCCAAAATAGAATTATGCATACATAAATGATCGAACTTGAGACATTTGTTGAATCTGACAGAGCACATACCATTCAAACCAACTGCGTTTGGTAGTACGCAAATACATGTATTAAAAATTACTTTTTGCCTCCCAAAGAAATAAAATAAAAGTAAAAACAAGTTTTTTGCACTTGGGAATGTTTATTGATGTTTAAAAAAATAATAATAACTTTCAAAAGTTTTTTTTAGGTGAATATCATGATATCCCCATGCCTTATTGGATTCAAAACTAATCTCTCGAGGATCGGGTGGGCGTTGAATGATTGCATCTACCAAAGGAGAATTCTGCATATACAAAAGTGATATATTTGTACGAAAATATAACATATTTTTGTATGTATAAAGCAGAATAGCATATAATTAATATCAATTTATATATAAAAATTTCAAACATTACCATAACTTACTTAAAATAATTATAATAATCACAAAATAATGCTGGAAAAAAATACCGAATATACCACATACCACGCATATCATACCGAAAAAATACCGAGAATGCTGAAATTTCGGTATACCATAATTTTCGGTACGGTACGGTATGAACGGTATCATACCGTACCGTAGAATTTCGGTACAGTAACGGTATAGATTTTCTATACCGCGGTATACCGTTACCGTATCGAACTTCAGTATATACCACGGTATCGGTATGCCGGTATATACCGAAGGCTCAGTTTATCGGTATATACTGAACTTACCGTAAAATATACCTAATTTACATGATTTTACGTATTTAACCCTATATATCGGTATGTCGGTATGTACTAAATGTTCATAATTTCGGTATATATCGTGATAGCTATACGTCGGTATGTATAGCGAATGTTCGGTATGTCGGTATATACCGCGATACTGGTACGTCGGTGTGTACCTAAGGTTCGGTATATTGATATATACCGAACTTAACGAAAAGTCTGTATGGTAACGGTATGAAATATTTTCATACCGAAATCTTCGGCATACCGAAGGCTTCGGTACGGCATCGGTATGAAAATTTCATATCGTAAATTTCTGTACGGTATATGGTATGGCAAAAAAATTTCGGTATACCGTACCGACCCACCCCTCACAATTAAAAATAATATATCATATTTAGCGGATAACAACTTAGCACTAAAAACCATGGAATAAATACCAAAATAGTCATGTAAGTTTAACTATTATCCAATTTGGTCCATACAGTATTTGATTGTCCCAAACGATCCTATAACTTTTATATTTTAGCCGAAATAGTCCCAATGCATTTATATGATATTTTAGACCCCTAAACTTTTAAATTATTCACTTTTACCCAAAAAATTTTTATTTTTTGCAATTTAGTTCTTATTACATATTTATATTTTTAAAAATGAGGACTAAATTATAAAATGTAGAAACTTCTTGGGGTAAAAGTGAACAATATAAAAGTTTAGTGGCCTAAAATTGGAAATTAAATGTGTCAGGACTATTTTGGCTGAAATATGAAAGTTATAGGACCATTTGGGATAATCAAATACTTTATGGACCAAATTGGATAATAGAGAAACTTACGTGACTATTTGGGTATTTATTCCCTATAATCCATTCCCCAACTTTTACTTATATGCATGGTCCCTTATCAATACAAGAAAAATCCCCTGCATCGACCGCAAATCCGGTCGCTGGACCCGGGTACAGGTCGTCTCAGAGGCCACCGACCGGCCCACCGACCGCGAAGGTCGGTCGGTGATTTTCTGGTAGGCGGCCGAGAAGCAACCAAATGTGGTCGGCGCACCGACCGCTGTACCGACCACATTTGGGGTCGGTACAACCTAGTCCTCGAACCGAGCACCTCAACAACACCCAACCACAACCCTAACCAGCTTGGCTAGCTCTCTAAATCATCAATCATTTTCTGCCACGTGTCATATATAGTATACATTCTCAAATATATTAGGAAGGTTTTGTTAAAGAGAGGACTCAAACCCGGATGCTCCTCAAGTTCCCCTCGCGCGCGTACCATCTGCGGTACCAATGTTTCATGTTATTCTATGAAATGTTTTATATATAACCTATTTAAATACATATATATACATATATATGTGTATTTAAAATATAAAATAAAACTAAACTTATATTAATTAAATAAAAACAATTAAATTAATTAAATAAAATATAAAATACAATTAATTAAATAAAAAACAAAAATAAATGAATTAAATAAAATAATAAGATCATTTCAAAACTAACATAAATTTGAATTAAATTATAAAATAAATAAATAATTAAAATATAAAATAATTTAATAATTAAATTATAAAAAAATAAATAATTTAATAGGTCACCAACCGCATGTGCGGTCGGTGCCGCGGTCGGGTGCACCGACCCAAAAAAAAGCAGTCGGTGCGTTTGGTTGCCTCAAGCCCGGGGGACCCCCAACGGCTATTTCGCACCGACCGCACGGTGCGGTCGGTGGACCGGTCGGTAAATCCGACCTGTGTCCCGTCGGTCGGTGCGGACGAATTTTCTTGTAGTGTATGTCCCAACTAAAATGTCATATTTACTATATTTGAATATCTCATTATGAATGTCTTATTTTTATAAATAAAAGTATTTTTCCCCACTTAAAATTATATGAACCCATCATATATTCACAAACTAACTCCACCTTAATTCACGTACTCAACAGTAACAAGACGTTTTAAATGGAATGGATAGAGTACTATTTTAATGATCAATTACTAATATAGTATTCTTAATTCATAATTTTATTACTGCTAGTTAGAGTGTGTTTGTATAAGCTGCGATGGATTATCTGATTATTGCGTTTTGAAAACGCAATAATCAGTTTAACCGCTCAAAAATAGTATTGCAAACCTAATTTGTATTTTGAAAACGCAATTATCAAATAATATGTTTTATATCGCTCATCCAAACAGAAAGTACTTCATAATCATCACATTACAGACTACATTACAGACTACGAGTGTAAATGAAACAATAATTTTGCTTATTAATCCTATTTGAAATTTTAATTTACGTCGATTTCATATTAAACAATATACTACTTCAAATAAATAGATATGTGTTAACTTTGTTTTTTTAACAAAAAATTAATTAATTTTAATAAACATATTTACCAATTAATACGAATAAATGTCTCTATATATCATATTAAGTAATTAAATTTGATGAATAAATCTTAATATTCAAATCCAACAATTAATAATTAATTAAGTTATTGAATAGTTAATCATAGAGTAGTTTATGAAAATATTTTCAAATTAAACAAATCAAATCGAATATCGTAGCATTCGATACATCTCTAGTTCTCTACTACAGTCTACAGAAGACGTTAGTTGTGATGCAGGTGTGTGACAAAGATCTCTTCCGTTTGTCCCACTAATTCGGTGTTGCTTTCCATGCACCCTCGCTCGCCTCATCACATTATTACCCCCCTTGGCCTTGCCCCTAAATCTATTATATATAAAAAATAATTTTGGTTGCATTTGGTCCCAAATATTAGCGTAACTTTTGTGTAATATAGTATATCATATTTGTTGAAGAGTAAAATGAAGCAGGTCTTGTATGGATGTAGATATTCCTTCATTATAGTCTATAAACACATTTTAAAGCCGTAAATGGTGGGCTTAAAGTTGACAATATTTGTAATTGAGACATTATAGATAATAATATCAAAGTAATTATCCATGTTGACGTGCTAGGTGGATGTTGGGCACCTTGGATTGTAAAACCTAATGCTACTATTCCTCAGTTTTTAGTTTTTTAAATTTCAATCTCTACATTTTTATTTAGACTCTAATAATCCGAAAATACCAAAACTTAAAGTATAAATATAAAATTATTTTCAGTATTAAATCCAAATTCCAAATTCTAGTTTTTTTGTTTATTTTTTTTTTCAGGGAGAAAGGATGGTCATATAGCCATTTATACCAAGAATTGCATAGTATATTACAGACCGAATATGAAAACGAGCATGAACTGGGACCCAACAAAGTGATGAAACTCCAAAATCTAAATTTTAAACTTTAATTATTTCTCAAATCTGGCTTTCTTATAAACATTTTTCTACATTATTACTAGAATATAGTTTACATTGGGATTTGAACCCTAGTTTTAAAGTTCGAATTTAAAATAACACTTCGCAAAGTATTAATCAACTTACTTGAAGATAATCATAAAGTGTTTACACTACAAAATTACAAATAAAAGTAAAGGAAACAGACATGCCCGTGAAGATTCCAACTAAAAAATTAAGAAATTCATTAATTTACTCAGTAACGGATCTCAAAATCAAATAGATTTCTATTTCATTAATGCATAACCCTCTCTCCGTTTTTTAAGTGTCACATACCTCATTTTCACGCGGTCCAATTACCTTTTAAATTATTAATAATTCAAGTTCGTTACAATTAAAATTTCTAAAATTTTGATATTTAAATACGGAGGTGGTGTTGTGCGGATGCACATTCATGCGGACGTGTGGACATTCGCCGTCTGCCATTGATCAATTTCATCATTCAACGGTTAAAATGATTAGCAGAAATTCGTATTTTACTTGTTAGGTATTTAATCTGTTGAATTAACAACATAGGCTATACAATTCAGCGACATGACATATACAACTCAGCGACGGAGACAATTCAATTCAGCAACACGGCATATGCAATTCAGCGATATTATTGTGTTCATCTCAGCGACATTTGAAGTTAGAGCCGTTTGAAGTTAATTGCGATTTTTAACGCATTTCGCGACGGAGCATACACAATTCAGCGACATTATTGTATTCATTTCAGCGGCATAATTTTATACATTCAGCGATATTGTTCTATGCATTTTAAATGCATCTCAGCGACGGAGCCCACACAATTCAGCGACATGACCTATTAATTCAGCGACAAGGCCAACACAGTTCAGCAACCTGATATAGTACTTCCCACGATATGCTATAGTATATTTCAGCAACATATATGCATATCTCAGCGACATGTTATGCATATCTCAGCGACATAATATTGTCTATTCAGCGACATGGGAAATGAATAAACCATTACACTTTTTTTTTTGACAATTTTATCTTTTTTAATTTATAGCCGTTAGATTTAATTTAACGAATGATATTTGTGTCTTTACCGCACTATAACTGTCCCCATTTAAATAGTACAAAATGA
The DNA here is from genome assembly GCA_030278955.1 of Hygrophila difformis. Taxonomy (NCBI): domain Eukaryota; kingdom Viridiplantae; phylum Streptophyta; class Magnoliopsida; order Lamiales; family Acanthaceae; genus Hygrophila; species Hygrophila difformis. The sequence continues at coordinate 52,123,907 of JAOANR010000004.1, forward strand.
TACGAAGCAAACAAGATTAACTTAACTATTTTTTTAAATAACCATGATAAAAATCGAAGTGAAAGTACTACAATGAATAGTGACAAAAGTCGAATTATAACACTTTAAATAATGGAGTATTTTTTAACCAAATATGTTTACATATTTTTAATTTTTCAATATTTCTTTAATTAGTTTATTTATTTCTTTATTTCTTTTTTCTTCTATATTTTCAATTACTCATTAAAAATCCAAGAACGAAAATATGGATCGATCATGCGTGGCTAAAAACCACTAAAGAATAGACAAGAAGCAAATGTTCATTGTACAATGTAGAGAACCATATGCATGTCAGCATGTGCTCTGCAAATTTCCATCCAGTCATCATGATATAGTAATTTAATAATTCCACTTGGAGGTCACAGGACTGATCCTCACCACTAATTACTTTATTATTTAATAAACGACAATTCCTTCTAAGCCACACATTTATATTTCTGCCTTTCTTACAAATTACTTATTCCTAATTTTGAAATATAATTATTTTGAATTAATTTATTTATAAAATAAAATAAATTTTATAAGAAATAAAATAATTTAAAATAATGCCCAATCACATTTTTCTAATCCATCACAATAAGTAGGACTGTATTTTGGATTTCAATTTATTATAGATAAAAAAAAATTAATCTCAAAATATCCCCGTAAACAATTAGTAGCTGATTTAATTAATTTATTACTTAATATCTAACCACTAATAGCGATTAAATATTAATTCCTTCCAAAACACAAAAAATTTAAATAATAATCATATTAATTTATTTATTTATAAACTTAAACCTCAGCGTTAACGAGGCCCGTGATGTGTAGAGCCAAAACTGGTGCCAGCTATCCATCACGAGATCTATTAAATAAGTATATTATTCCCACCCTTTTCTTTTGTCTCTTTGCATAATTATTAGTACTATTATTATTATTGGCGAATGGCGAGCCCACAATATCAATATCTCAAAAACTGTATCCTCGTCCATCTTTTTAATTCTCCCATTTTGTTTGCATAATTTCATGCAGACACTTTTATTTTAATTTGAGAGACAATTTTAATATATTAATTCTTTTTATTGTAAATTTATGTATAAATAAAAAGGAAATAGTGGGTTGACAATTTATTAAGTGGCTCAGCCACTCTTCATTTCATGCAAATAGTATATAAATATATTAATTAACTTGTAATTTCCACATTACCTTGCTGCTCGGATTACGTACGTAGTTTATGTTGTGGAGGTGATGAGAAATGCTCTGTTCTTCAATTCAATTGAACTAATTGCAGCAAATAGAGTGCATTGCATGTTCTAATCGATGAAGTTAAATTGTTACACAAGGCGTTAAAAATGATATATGAGAGGTGGCTATTCTAGACCACTTGAGGGGGTAGCTGACGCCCCTCATTTCTTCTTCTTCTTCCTTCTTTCTTCTTCTTTTTTTTTTTTTAGTTTTTAATATTTTTAGATATATTCATATATAAATATGTGTAATATTCTATTATATATTCATTTTTCTAATTAATTTGATTTTACTTATTTAATATGATCCGGTAGCTTCTAAATAGTTTCTATATCTATCCATCTTCTTCCCCGGTTTGTTCCAATTTCATTTCTTCAATTAGAAGACCAAACCCTTGAATCTGGCAACTCACTTCAATAATTTCTCTAAAATTCAACTTTGAATTCCTTGAATATAAAATTTGCTTTTCCCGTATCATTGAAGTTTTTGTTACTATTAACTGAAAACTTCGATTTTTTATTAATGGAGAATGTCTAAGAAATGTAAAGTATTTTAAATTCTATTATTTGTTGATTTTTTGAGTCTCAGTGAGATAATTAATATTGTCAACTCCGAATTGGAGAATCTATTATGAAGATTGTGAAATTCAAATTGCGGAATCATATGAGTGATTAAATATTAAATGAATCACAGTAAAATACTAGATGAAGTTATGAATTCTTTTATTTCCCCAAAAAAAATATGAGTTTGTTGTAATTGATAAGTTTATTGTTATGTAAAAAAAGTTTAAATTTGCACACCTCAATTCATCCCTGGAATCGCCATTGATGAGAGGTGTGGAAAGCATCCTCATTTTCTTTTCTCTGGCCCCCCAAATCCCAATATTTATAGCCTCAAATTTATAGAAAATCAATACATAAAAAAAATAATAATAATAATAAAGCGTACTACTTATTAAACAAATTAACAAACAAGTACCGTAATAAATCCCAGCAATTAAATTAAAAACACAGAGCCCCAGTTCACAATTAATAAGGCACAGATCAACGTGCAGGTCTGTGTATAAAAAGGCGCCAAACCCCATCTCACCCAAAACACCAGCACAAAACTATCAACACTACATTATCTGTTGAAGCTAAGAAGCCGATCGAAGCCTAATAATAGTAACTCATTAATTAAGCATACATATAAATATCAATGGCCTCCCCAGCGGTGAGTGGTGTTAGGACGACAGTACTCCTGTTTGCCGCCGTATTCTTGGCGGCTGCCGTGTTTCTGACAGCCAACGGTGCAGGTGAGGACGGTGTCTGCGGCATGACACAATCGGAGCTCCTGGAGTGCAAGCCGGCCGTGGCCACGGGAACCGCGAAGCCGCCGGCGCCAACCCAGCCGTGCTGCGACGCTCTAGCGCATGCGGATCTGGTGTGCTTCTGTGGGTTCAAGAAGAGCAAAATCCTGCCTTATATGGGGATCAATGCCACGAGGGCCATGGAGTTGCCGTCAGTTTGTAACCCTGCTCAGACGGCTCACTGCTGATCGTCATCGTCGTCATCTTTATGTTAGTTTCTGTTTTGTTTTTATTTTAGGGTTTGGAATTCGGGGGTTTGATGGATTGGTCGGTAGCTGATGCAGCAGGTGTTTGTTTCGATTCTGTATGTCATCTATGCATGGATGATTGTTGTGTTGTTGAAGGTCCTTTTTTTGTTTTTATTTTATGCATGTCAAGTGTGATGTGGGATTATGCCCTTAACTAATTATTATTGTCCTGTGGGCATATATATGTATGTCGGCTTGTTTTAATTTGGGAACACAATGTTACCTTATTAATCAATTATTAATAACTTTTTCTAGTGTTTTATCAATATTATTATAGAAAAAAAAGTCAATATAGTCCTTTTTTTATAAGAAAAGTTAAATCAGTCTTTTTTTTTTCCTTTTTTGGCCCAATTGGTCCGCTACATATACTAATTACGTCCCAATCGGTCCTCCACCCACTAAATATGCCCTAATTACATATTTTTGGCCAAATCAGTCCTTTTTTTTCAAAAATCTAAATTGGTCCGTTATTAATTTTTGCCCCCTTTCATGCAGTCCAATACACATTTCAAACCACTAATAACTCAAATTTGATATATGTAAAAATTCTAAAATTTCGATATTTATAAACTACACGACGAGACGAATCTAACAAGATCCTACTTGGCTCATTTTAACTTGTATATCTAGGTCCGTCTCATTGTGTTAATAACGGACCTAGATATACAAGTTAAAATGAGCCAAGTAGGATCTTGTTAGATTTGTCTCGTCGTGTAGTTTATAAATATCGAAATTTTAGAATTTTTACGTATATCAAAATTGAGTTATTAGTGGTTTGAAATGTGCCTTAGACTGCATCAAAGGGGACAAAAATTAATAACGGACCAATTTAGATTTTTGAAAAAATGACTGATTTGGCCAAAAATATGTAATTAGGGCATATTTAGTGGGTGGAGTACCGATTGGGACGTAATTAGTATATGTAGCGGACCAATTGGGCCAAAAAATTAAAAAAAAAGGACTGATTTGGCTTTTTGTATAACAAAAGGACTATATTAGTCTTTTTTCCATATTATTATGGTTATGGTTATTACTAATTTTGTATAGTACTCCTCTTCTTCTTCTTCTTTTTTTTTTAGAATCCTGTACTATTAAAAAAAAAGGCCCAAATTATTAATACACTACATAGTATAATCTCAAACTCTAAAAAAAGGTCGATTAGATAACAATTTCAAACATTAATGATAATAGGGATGTCTGGAAGTAAACGGATCCGGTCATGCACAAACATCCCTATATAAATTAAAAAGCCTTTTAGAAAATAAAAAACTGATAAAAATGCAAAAAAAAAAAAGAAAAAAAAACACCAATACCGTGTGACTTGGTGTCGACATAGAATTTATATACACAATGATACATAAATTTTAAATTAATACTTATATGAGTGATAACACACTAATTATCTGTAAAATGGGAATCATGTATGGCTGAAGAGTGAAGAGTGCAAGGCACGACCAAATTTAATGAGTGACCGGGTTCTAAAATACTACATACCAGTTTGGGGAATTTTATTTGGTATGAATTCCTCGCCTATGTCAGAAATTTGGTATTTAGCTTAGATGAAAGTATAAATTTAATCATGAGATCGCTTCCCTTTATTATTGGACTTAATTAAAAGATAAACTTAAATTTAAGAAGAGGATTTCGGCACTACTTAACCCAGCCGACTTAGCGAAAAGAAAAACACACCCACAAAAATGATAACTTTAAATGTTAGTAGTATTTAAGATAGGCTCTAAACATATTTGGCCTAAAACACTACTCCTCAATTATATTCTTGATCCTCTAATAAGTCTAACAAGTTTCATACCATCATATGTAGTCTTGAAAGGAAATCTAGGCCATGTTTCTTACATCTGATATGGGTCTTATCCCCTCTTATTATTTATTTAATAAAAAATTTGCAATAAATAAATATATTTATTTCGAATAAATGTTAAGACCCATATATTCCTTGATATTTACTTCCTCTCTTTTTAACAATTGCTCAATTTCTGCGTTTTACACAATTCAATACACGTATTTAAATCATAATAACTCAAATTGTATAAAAATAAAAATTATAAAAATTTGATATTCTAAAACTACGTTATTAAACAAATCCAACAAGATCTCACTTGACTATATTTTATCTTGTATAACTATGTCAAAAAAATTAATCAAAGTTACTCAATGAATAGTAAACACTATACAATGGTGCACTTATATGAAAACGGATGAAGTATTTTATTAACATCATATATCAAATAAAGCCATATGAGTCTAATATGACCTAGGGATACCCATATACGTCAAAAAAATAAGGCCACATCTAAGTAATAAGAACTACAACATCTTAATCCTATTCAAAGGGGACCTTAAAAACCTCAACATTTGGTTAAGCCTGTGAATTCCTTGAGAACTCAAAATTAAATTACCATTCACCTATTAAAAAGAGGGAGAAAATCAAGATACTAGCAAAAATCAACAAGATGCTAAATGGACTGGTAACAATAGTCCCACAAACATGGGCTGGTCACCATATTAAAGGTCTTAAAGTTTTGAAATTTGGGCCTTTACCCTAAGAAGTGTTTAGTATTATTAAATTGGGCCCATGTTGTGATACATGTATCTGTATGCTGTATAAATATATTTTTGAAAGGAAATGAGCCGAATGGCATACATTAGGGTTTCAACTTTCATCAGAACTGCTTCGTCTCTCCCTATAAATATTCCAAGTACACAATGTGTTGCTTCTCATCTTTCAGAGGGTAGGGTGCCCTGCATAGCCGCCTTTGTGATGGCTCGACTATCGTCGATCTATTATTTCGTTATTCTGGTTTGATTTATTTTATTTGATTTTTTCTGGGGGTTTGATTGATTAATTTGAAAATGGAATGAGTTATTCCGCCTTCATAATCCCAGATAAGCTGGATTTGGTTCTTATCTGATTCATGGGAGGCGCAGATCAAATTGTGGAAGTTTCGCTGATAACGCCGTTTCCTTTTCTACAAACGGCGTTTACTAGTAGCTATACCATACATGGTTTTAAGAAAATGCAGCAATGAAATTTACATTTGAAATCTTATTGCTTTCATTCTTTTCGATTTTGCTTTCATTTTTCTTTTCTTGGGGTCGCTTTGCTTAGTTTACTATGAAGATTTTAGTTTTTATTAGGTGCTTCATAATTTGCGAAGTAGAAAACTGATTCGGTGGTGTTTTAATAGTAAATTCATTTCGAAGTAAACTTACATTAAAGCCTCGAGTAAAATGTATTCCCATCATCATTTTCAAAGGGTTCACAATAAGCGCATATAAACTTTTATTTACACTAAACTTGGTACAGTAGAAGAGTACAACACATAAGATCAACTCACCCCTCAAAAAATAAATATAAAATGCAAAATTCATACTATAAATCTATAACAGTTGCAAAATGAATGCAATTCATTATTTTGATTTTTTTTTTTTTGAAAAAAAAAAGAACAAAATAGTTAATAGCGGGGTGTTTGAATGTATTCAAGTCACAAGCCAAAGCCCTATCTTACAGCAACAAATCAACTGTGACAATAAATCTTCAATCTCAATTCTCTTTACACAATAAATTCAATCACTAGGAAAACCAAAAAATGAAAATAGGAACAGTGTTGAATCCCACAAAATATCTATAATTGTGAAGGGAGTTGGTAATTTGAAGAAGTAGGGTGCTTAATTCTCTTGACAATGGAAGCCATGTACTTGCCATGGTGTTGTGCAAGTGCAACTTCAGTTTTAGTGGCCCCCCTTGTGCCATCCCCTGATATGACTCCGGCACCGTACGGCGATCCTCCACGGATGCTATCAATGCCGAACATTCCATCGCCAAATGTGTATCCAATGGGAACATACAGCATCCCATGATGGGCTAATTGAGTTATTGCTGTCCATCTGCCCAATTACCAAACAAACAAGCTCAGATTGAGAAAAATCACCCTCTTTCCCCTCAACTCTGCTCTGCTTGCCCATGTTATATTGTTGTCTTCTCTACTAAAAAACATGAGCAATTATTGTAAGGACAAAAAGATATACAGTAGAACCCTATTTCAAAATTTGGCAGCTCAAAGATACTCCTGTTAAAAGGGACCGAGGTTTTGAGCTCACTGTTTTTAATTGGGGTCAGGAAAGAAAACACATTAGTGTTGTTCAATCATGGTGCACAAGGACAAGGTGTCGTATATATATGCACCAAGAACATAAACAAGTGACGTTTTATAGCTCACATTGGATGGTCAAGTTCCATTATCATTAGACATTAGCTATGAACTAAAGATGGGCAAACACTCTACATGGAGGTTGTGTTTAATAAGCTTGATGGAATTCCATCCAGTTCGAAGATCACATCCAGTGAAGTTTGTTTAATTGATGTAAATAAATGGGTTCACTTGGGGATTAGCTAAACAATGTCGATCATTCTATTGGCCCTTTAAACTTAATGATTTGAACCATCACTTCATGAGATGGTGGTTCAAAAGGGATTCATTATCAGGACTCGGGAGGGACGTACTTCGTGTCAAAATAGTCTTAAAAATAGTATAGGTGTTACAAAAGCACAATCAAATACTATATGCAAACCTAAAGGGGTAGCTGTATGTATAATTCCAAATTTCATCGTATCTGTACGGAGATTAGCCTTTTTCTGGACAAGATCATTCATTCATAAAAGTATATGCATCAAGTAAAAGAGGATCGTCCTTAAATCAGCTATATAGTATATCTGCGATTCGTGAATGGTGTGATTGGCTAAATAGAAGTAAGAAATTATCTTACGCAGTGGTCTCCTGGCCTCCTCCCTGCGTCCCTGTCCCGACGAAAAATCCGGCAGGAACACCAGCGAGCCGCTGTTCTCTCCACAGCTTCTCCGTGGAATCGAAGAATGCCTTCATCTGCGCCGACATCGCTCCGTACCTCGCTGGAAACCCAAACAGGAACCCATCCGCATCCGTCAATTCCTCCACCGAGATAACCGGGATTTCGTCGCTATTCACGGCGACTTTCATCTGCTTCAGGGTTTCCGGCGTCAATGTCTCCGGAACCCGATACAGGACCCCCTGGACGCCGTCTGTCGAATCCACCCCTTTTTTTATTTCCCTGGCAAGGGTTTCCACGTGTCCGTACATCGAGTAGAAGATAATGAAGATCCTCAACGGCGGCGGAAGAGGAGGATCTTCAATAATTGGGGCTGTGATTAGGGGTTCGGTTGCGATTGATTTGGGATTGGGATTGGGATTGAGATCCTGCGGCGGCGGTGGTGCGGATGAGCTGTCCTCTGGCGATGCGACGCGTGGCGGTGGCTTCGGATTGGGAATGGGATTTGGCTTCTTGCTTTTACTGGGCACACAGCCTCCTCCTTTACCCATGCCGATTGATTATTTTCAGGGTAGAATTTCGCAAAGGTTGAATCTTTATTGGAATTCTTGAGTGCAGCTGTATTAGGAGCATCAAAATTACAAGATTCTTTGGGATAATAAAGATTGATGAGAAATGAAATTTTGGGTATTGAGGGTTAAAGGAGAAGGAAGACTGGAAGAGTGAGTCAATGGGGTCAGTGAAGTTAATGCTGTTGTTTTGGTGGAATAATTTGGGTTTTCCTATTCCATTAGAGGGAGTTGTCAACAGCTATTGAGCGATACCAGCCCATTCCCACAAAAAAATTATTGACTAGAAAAGAAAGCAAGTTAATCAGATTCAAATCCAATCATTGATCTGGAATTGGGCGCATGTGAAAGTGAAAGGTCTGGAAACTTGAGGCTTGAATTCCCATATTTTAACTTCCAGCCACAAATTGCATTTACTCATTGTTATAGTTTCTACTACTTTCAACTTTTTAGTGGCTTTTTGATGGTTTGAGGTAAGAAACGGAGGAAACTGCCGAACTGATAAATTGGCCCCATATAATTTGGGCATAGAGAAATAAGAGGATGAGTAACACTAACACATGAAAATGATAATATGAGATATATCTCTCATGTATGCAAATATTTGCCATGTTTGGTAATCAACTTTTCACCCATTTTTAGCTCATTCGATATCTTTCAGCTGTTGGATCGGATCAAACACTATTGAGGGTGTTTGCTCAATAGATGTTAGGAATGACAATGGGCCGGTTTTGGGGCAGGAATTAGTATTTCCATCCCCAAAATCGTTATCATTTTTAGTCCCTAAAACCAGCTCGTTCCCCGCCGGGAATTTTATCGGGAATTTACTTACAAGCCAATTTTCAATTTTTTCGATAATTGAGAGGACCAAATCCATATAATTCAAGCCAACTTTCAATTTCATAAATTATAATATTAAACCACACAAATTTATTTTTTAATAATAAACCATAATCCACATCAAAATTTCATATTTGTTTCTAATATATAATCAACGCATCAAATAAATGAGTTTTAGTAATTATTTTTTAGTTTGTGAAGCCAAAAGGTCAAATAAATAGGTGGTGGGAGTCCATACTATACAAATTACAGAACGTAAAGGGAAGGAAGGATAGGGGGGGTCAGGACGTCAAGTGGGGGAATCCAACCCTCAATCATAAGAGTGAGAGTTAGTAACATAACAACTATGTCAAGTTCTCATCCATTTCGTAATTATTTTGGATTGGCTTTGTAAATTTATACTACCTCCGTCTCATTATAATTGTTACGGACCCACCTGCCACGTATGCCGATACACGTTTTTAACAGTTAAGAACTTAAATTGTGTACGATGAAAAATTATAAAAATTTGATATTCTAAAACTACAAGATTAGACAATCTAACAAGATCTCACTTAACTATATTTTTTCTTACATTACTATGATAAAAATTCAAATAAAAATTAAACAGTGAATAGAGCCAAAAAGTCAAATGTAACAATCAAACTGAGACGGAAGAAGTAATGTATAAAATATTAAATATAATATATAAAACATATAATAATAATATATTAAATATATCGGGGATGGGCCGGGGCGTGGACTACTTCCCCCATCCCCATCCCCATCCCCGTCCCCAAAAGAATCCCCGAAAAAATCTCCAATCCCCGGCCCATCCCCAATAATCCTCCCCCAAAACCGTACTGAAAATTTAATTTTTCGATTTTCACCATTGGGTATGGGCTTTTTTTCCATCCCTAATAGATGTTTCAAATAGTTTTTCTACCCCAAACAGTCTGTTTTTTTTGTTTTTTTGCCATCCCTAATGTTTCAAATGTTTCAAATATATATATAATAATAATATATTAAATAGTTTTGCCATCCCTAATACTTCCTCTGTTTTTTTTTGTCTTTTTTGCTACGAACCCACACAGCATGCAATCTAATGCACATTTTAAATCATTAATAATTTAAATTTGGTATAAGTAAAAAATTCTAAAAGTTTGATAATTAAAAACTACAATACGAGACGAATCTAACAAGATCTCACTTGACTATGTTTTAACTTGTATAACTATGATAAAACTTAAAATTAAAGTGTTTGTATGAATAGTATTCAATTTACAAGCGTAATTATCTTTTAAAAATGAAGGAAGTACTCATACATGCAACGTTTTATGTTTGGCTATTTCATTATGCTTTTTCCCCTCCCTTTTCTACCTTAAATTTTTATTAACAAAAAGTTGTGATTTTCCCCGTTAATGTGCTAATTAATCTCTTTTATTTATTTTAACATATAAGTGTAAATGTTACCCCAAAAAATTAACAACTAATTATTAAATACTCCATTATCATGGGAGCAATTAATGGCTTCATCTAAAGAATTGTCTAACCTTTTCAAATTCAACAATATAGTACAACCTACTATTTATAAGTAACTCCGATTCAGATTGAGAATGAAATATATCCCTTCCATTTATTTCCTTTATAAAATATGACATGAATTACCACCATCTTTTCCAGGGCTTTAATGACTTATTAAAAAAAAAAAAAAACTCCAGATTGTCATGTATAATGGATTAACAACGAGTTTTATATTATTTTCCACATTATTATGTCTCTGTCAGTTTATGAGTTAGTCAAATTTTATTGATTTTTTTTTTAAAAAAAAAAAAAGAAAACAATGGCAAGACCAATAACGTAGCGTAGGCCGTCCACATTCCTACTAGCTAGATTTTAAAACTTAACATTCTCCATCTAGCTAGCCACGTTCAACTTAGAACAGGAAGTAATACATATCTTCATGGACTAATTAGAACAAATTATATAATTCGACAATGATGGAATAATATTAAATTGTACCCACGAGTCTGGAAGATTAATTTGACTCCAACGTAACACTTTCAGGTTATTGGACTGCCTACCTCGCCTCCATATGTCAAAAGAGAAAGACAACATCAAATTACGTCTCTCATAATTCCTCTCTTTATTTTCTCGAGTATTTTTATTTTTTTTAATGATGACAAGTTTACATATTGTTCTTTTAATCCTCCATATATTTAATTAAAACATATATACACACCCGTACATAAATATTTTGACACAGAAATCTCTCATATCTATCTGTTTGTATATAGTATACATTATACCTCCATTGTACACGCCCATCTAATTAACCTTCTTCAACTTACCAGTTAATTAGCACACCACTATGTCTATGCATATGGCAGAAGAAACGAAAGCTAGAAAGAGGGGTGACCAAACCCGTTTACCCATATCCGGCTTTATTGACCCGCCAACGAAACCCAAAACAAACAAGTATGCTGTGGTTTGTGCTTTCCTAGCTTCATTGACATCCATCTTGCTTGGATATGGTAATATACTCCTATTATATTCACTACTACTACTACATGTCATTTGTTAGCACTCTTACAATTAATCATCTAGTACTAGTATAGTTTATTGTCCGAGATTTTCTTCTTTTTTTTTGTTTTAAAGTAGAACACACAGTCACACACATTTTACTCATATAACAGTTGTGTAGTGTCTCGTCTTTCTTTACAAAATCAAACGCGACATTTATTTTGAACAATTCTTTTTTCTATATTTGTTAATGGATGCAGATTTAGGAGTGATGAGTGGAGCAATTATTTACATCCAGAAAGACCTTCAAATAAGCGATGTTCAGGCGGAGATCATTATGGGCATTCTCAACGTCTATTCCCTCATCGGCTCCGCCGCCGCCGGCCGAACTTCCGACTGGATCGGCCGCCGCTACACCATAGTCTTTGCTGGCTCCATCTTCTTCGCCGGCGCACTCCTCATGGGTTTTGCCACCAACTACGCCTTTCTCATGGTCGGCCGCTTCGTCGCCGGCGTCGGCGTTGGCTACGCCCTCATGATCGCCCCCGTTTACATGGCGGAGGTCGCGCCGACCTCCACCCGCGGCTTCCTCACTTCTTTCGCAGACTTATTTATCAACTTCGGTAATTCCATTTGAAGCCCCAATTTTGTGACAATAAATTCATCATCCCAATTTAACCTAATTCCAATTTTCGCAGGCATACTGATTGCCTACATCTCGAACTTCGCCTTCTCCAAGCTTCCCACGAACATTGGCTGGCGATTCATGCTCGGCGCCGGCGCCGTTCCCACCGTCTTCCTCACCCTCGGCGTCCTCGCTATGCCAGAATCCCCCCGTTGGCTCGTGATGCAGGGCCGCCTCGGCGAAGCCAAACGCGTCCTCGATCGGACGTCCGACTCGCCGGAGGAATCCGAATCACGATTATTCGACATCAAGGACACCGTCGGGATTCCCCACGATTGCGACGAAGAAGTCGTCGCGGTCCCCAAACAGCACCACGGAGAAGGCGTCTGGCGAGACTTCCTCCTCCGCCCCAGCCGCCCCGTCCGCCACATCCTCCTCTGCGCCGCCAACGTCCACTTCTTTCAGCAGGCCAGCGGCATCGACTCCGTCGTATACTACAGCCCCAAAATCTTCGAAAAGGCGGGGATAAAAAACGACCGGAACAAGCTGCTAGCGACGATCGCCGTGGGATTTACAAAAACCCTAGTGATCCTCATCGCCACTTTTCTAATAGACAAGATCGGACGGCGGCCGTTGTTTCTCACGAGCATGGGAGGGATGATAATCTCCTTATTGGGCCTGGGAACTGGGCTTACTGTAATTGGGCAGAAGGACCATAAAGTTAATTGGGCCGTGGGCCTGTCCATATTCACGGTGCTAACCTATGTGTCGTCATTTTCGATAGGTATGGGCCCGGTGACGTTCGCTTACACTTCAGAGATATTTCCGTTAAGGTTGAGGGCACAGGGTTTCAGCATAGTTATAGCAGTGAATAGAGTGGCGAGTGGGGTGATTACGATGACATTTTTGTCCTTGTATAAGGCGGTGAGCATTGGGGGAGCGTTCTTTGTGTACGCGGGGATTGGAGGGGTAGGATGGGTATTTTTGTACACGTTGTGTCCGGAGACGAGGGGGAAAACGTTGGAGGAAATAGAGGGGTTGTTTGGGGGATTTTTTAAATGGAGGTGGACGACAGTGAAAGAGAGTAATGAGAAAGTGGAAATGGAACAATATAGCTAGATGGTGTGTATGTTGCATGTTGTATTTGCACAATCCTTGTGTTGCCTCCTTTGTAGTATTGTGTTTTCAATTTTAAGGCATAGGATATATTGGTGAATATAACAACACATGCAGTAACGCCATCATTGTTTGCCCTATCAGAAGTCATGTTTTAATTTGTTCCACTTAACCAAAAGATTTTTTTTTTTTTCTGAACGGCCTATACAGGTTAGAAAATGAGTGTTGAGAGCTCATACTACACAAATTATAAAGGAACAAAGGGGTGGGAAAGCTTTTGGGACCGGGTGGGGGAATCGAACCTCCAACCTTTAAGTTACGAATCAGGGAATTTGACTACTAGAGTACCACTTTATCAAAGAATTGATATATCACATGCATTTGTTTTTGTTAGAAGAAAAAGAGGAGTTAATATACTACTGTAAATTTCTCTGTCAGAAAGAAACTTATGGTTTGTAGTTTGTTCTAAACGTCTAATTAATATAATGAAGAAGAAAAATATTTAGAAACACCTGCTGCTTTTGCTATATGTCATGTTTGCATAATTTGTTTTCCAACAATGATTGAATAGTACTAAAAACAAATAGCAAGCGAGCATCCGATCCTTTTATGATTTGCTACTTATTTATTAAATGTGGACGGGATTGATGAAACTAATAACAATGCTTGACGTCGTTTTCAGATTTTAATATTCTTATATTTATTTATTGTGGGAAATTATATTGAGTTATTGATTATATATGATGCAAACATATGGAGTATATGAAAAGTACTACTACTAAATTTTATATGGTGGCAGTTGATGAATCAGTCTAGGACAAAACAAAAATAACATGTATAGGCTGCCGAAATTAAACTATAGTTAATTTAATATGGTGACACAGTGCTATCTTTAAAATCTTTGTATTAAAATTTTGCACACCCGTTTTGACTATTGTATGTTTTTGTTACCTTTGAGAAATTATGGTCTGAGTCTAGAGATTCATGGATGAGAGGCTCACACCTAAAACCAATTGGTGATAGGTGGAATTGCTCTCAATCCATATAAAGTAGTAAAGGGAAACCATTATAACCGATGTGGGATATTATCCCAACATCCTCCCCTCGAGATGATATTATCTCGAAATCAAATCCAAATCAGGATCAAATATACCCAATCCGGACAACCATCAAATATACCCAATCCGGACAACCATAGCTCTGATACATGTAGAAATTCATGGATGGGAGGCTCACACCTAAAACTAATTGGTAATAGGTAGAGTTGCTCTCAATCCATATAAGATAGTAAAGGGGAACCATTATAACCGATGTGGGATATCGGATCTGTTCTCACACATAGCTGTAGCTGCAAGCTGGAGATGTAGGGAGCTGGAGATGTAAGGAGCTGTGGGAGCTGTAGCTGTCAGTTCTATTTAAGTGTTTTGTACAACTAGCTGTAGCTGTAAAAAAAATGTATGAAATGACATAAAAGGACAAATATTTATGTAGACTATTGGGCAGTGGGTTGGTTATTGGGTTAAAATTGTGATTGCTCAAAAATAAGCTCCTAGCTTATTCTTTAACGCTACTACAGATAGCTTCTAAAAAAAAACTTCCAAAAGCTCTCAAAAGCTACCAAAAGCTAGTGTGCAGAACAGGGCTTTTGTTTTGAAATAAAAGCTAAAACTACTAAAAGCTCTCAAAAGCTGCGTGCAGAACAGACCATCATCCCAACACTCAGCCCTCATATATAGGAAGTAAAAATGATGGATAATGGTGGTGGGTATTTGTAACCTCAAACTTTGAAGATATTTATTTTCTATTGTCTATGGGCAACTGTTTTAAAATAATTATTACTAGTATATTTTTAATTCTATTTGTTAATGAAATTTTTTTCCATCATTAATCAAGGTTTTATTTATTATTTCATTACTGTACGTATACTAGTACTCTGCAGTAAGTGCCTTCTTTAATTAAATATATACTGTATGAGATTTTTCCTGGAAATAAAGGTATTATCTGGGATATGCATGGAAGATTAGAGTGACAAATAAAGTCCACAAGTTTGACATTTTGACTCAATACCAAAAACATTGGACAGTTTTTATGTAATGAGTCAATAAAAAGAAGAAAAAGGAACATATATATAATTGGCAATCCGGTGTTGGTGAAGGCAGCGCTAAAAATGTTGTGTAGCCTTTCGTAAAGTGATGTGTAAGCCTTATAAAGTGATGTATAGACGGTGGTTTGTTTTTTTTTTTTTTTGGTTCATAACCTCCATCCATCACTTTTTTATACTCACACATCACTTCATATACACATATCCATCACTCTTGATTGTGACACTATAATTGGTCCCTTTTTTATCGATAGGTCTTTAATGTAGACATGAAAAGGACTAAAAAGCCAAAAAAAAATATGTCGAGTATAGGACTAGTAGTCATATGGGCAAACAATAAAGTAGGTGTTGGGTCAAGTTATCGAGTAATCATTATCAACATTTACCTAAAGACAAAAATTGATGCATTTAGAAAAATCAACGTATTTCAAAATCTTCCATTTTAGTTTATTGCTATTGTCTACATGAACTTGACTACTTCAAACTTGTTAAGCTAAACTCAAGTTTCTGAATCTAGAGCTTGGCCAAACATGAGACTGAACTCAAAATTACACTCTTACAAAACATCATTAACTACTTACAATATTGATTTGGCGGCTGAATTTATCTTTTATCCGAGCGTGTAAACAATGTAATGTTAAAATCATTGTTAAGTACAAGTGTACAACACACTCATGAAGGATCAAACCCCATTTCATATAAAATACTAATACCACAACCTATGAGGAAATGTTTGTATCTGGACCGGAACTCATTGAGCTGGTTTCTGAAAAAGAAATTTGATTTGTGTAAACATTATTAGACATCATTTCAGCATCTTAATATTCTCCTATTTATACAAATGTAGGATGAAAGTTTTCTTGTATCACCCCTAAATAATGCAACTTGCAAATAAACTGTAGTAGTACTTGATTTAATTATTGCTATTGTCGCATTCATTGTTTTCCTGTGTCCACGCATTTACATCAATTATATTTTAAGTTCATCCCAATATTTTGACATTCTTTCCATTCTCAAACCAATTAAGTACATCTCGATGCTCTTCCCAGCTGCCATTGCTTTTGCCAACAAGAATATTCACAATCATTATTAATCCATCCATCAACAACATGGCAGAGGCAGACCAACACAATCCCCAGAAAAATGACGACCAGACCCGTTTGCCCATACCCGCTTTTGACTCGCCCCGAAAACCCAAAATGAACCGCTACGCTCTGCTCTGTGCTTTCTTAGCTTCACTGACCTCCATCTTGCTCGGCTATGGTGTCAATTTCATCATTTCATATGTTTATTTTATTGGTTTGTGTTCCATTTTGTACATACCATTGCTTGATTTGTTGCTACATGATATCATCGATTTTCAGATATTGGAGTGATGAGTGGAGCAATAATTTACATTCAAAGAGATCTTGGCATAAGCGATGTTCAAAAGGAAGTTATTATGGGCATTCTCAACGTCTACTCGCTCATCGGCTCCGCCGCCGCCGGCCGTACCTCCGACCGGATCGGTCGCCGCTACACCATAGTCTTCGCCGGTGCGATATTCTTAGTCGGCGCGCTGGTCATGGGCTTCGCCACCAACTATGCTTTCCTCATGGTCGGCCGTTTCGTTGCCGGCGTTGGCGTCGGCTACGCGCTAATGATAGCCCCCGTGTACACGGCGGAGGTCGCGCCGACGTCCGTCCGGGGATTCCTCACTTCCTTTGCTGATTTATTCATCAATTTCGGTAAATATGTTGGTGTATTTATCGATCAATGGGGGTAAATTTTGCTTTCTGGATTGCCCCTGATCTGTTAAATTTCAGGAATATTATTGGGCTACGTATCGAACTTCGCCTTCTCGAAGCTTCCGACGAACATCGGCTGGCGATTCATGCTTGGAATAGGCGCCGTCCCCGCCGTATTCCTCGCACTCGGCGTCCTCGCCATGCCGGAGTCCCCCCGTTGGCTCGTGATGCAGGGCCGCCTAACCGAGGCCAAACGCGTCCTCGATCGGACCTCCGATTCGCCGGAGGAATCCCAATCACGATTATCCGACATCAAGGACGCCGCCGGCATACCCCAACACTACAACGACGACGACGACAACAGCGTCGTCGTCCCCAAACAGCACCACGGCGAAGGCGTCTGGCGCGACCTCCTCTACCGCCCCACTCCCGCCGTTCGCCACATCCTCCTATGCGCCGCCGGCGTCCACTTCTTCCAGCAGGCCAGCGGCATAGACTCCGTCGTCCTCTACAGCCCCGAAATCTTCGAAAAAGCCGGGATAAAAAACGACCGCAACAAACTCCTGGCGACGATGGCGGTGGGATTCATCAAAACCCTAGTCATCCTGATCGCGACATTTCTGGTGGACAGGATCGGGCGGCGGCCGCTGTTCCTCACCAGCATGGGCGGGATGATCATCTCGTTATTGGGCCTGGCGAGTGGGCTTACCGTTATTGGGCACACGGATCATAAAATGAATTGGGCTGTTGGGCTGTGCATTGCCACGGTGTTGTCGTACGTGTCGTTTTTCTCAATCGCGATGGGCCCAGTTACGTTCGCCTACAGTTCGGAGATATTCCCGTTACGGTTGAGGGCGCAGGGTTTCAGTATAGTGATAGCGGTGAATAGAGTGGCGAGTGGGGTGCTGACAATGACATTTATATCCCTGTACAAGGCGGTGAGTATCGGGGGAGCGTTCTTCGTGTACGCGGGGATTGGAGGGGTAGGATGGGTATTTCTGTACACGTTGTGTCCGGAGACGAGGGGGAGGACGTTGGAGGAAATAGAGGGCCTGTTTGGGGGATTCTTTAAATGGAGAGGGACAGTGAAGGAGGAGAGTGACAAAGACAGGCAAGTGGAAATGGACACCGCTGGGGGAAATGGTACTACAATTACTGGCTAGTGGCTAGACTCATTTGGAGTCCAAAAAAGAGTTGTATGCTTTTTTAAGTTTAATTGGGATCTAAATGAGAAAAAATAAATGACGTTTATCTGGTGTTTTTATTTAATAGTGAAAAATACTTTCAATTTTTTTAAAAAAAAAATAAATAGTAAAATATAAGAATTAAAAAAAATGAATAAATAAAAAAATAATTCGGTTTGCGAATTAACTAACAAAATAATCGATCGATAACTAGAAAAACGAACTGTTTCTATTGCAATTTAGTTAACGAAAATTTCAGTTGCAACTTTTGGGTGCGGCTAACAACGTCAGGTTTTCATTTGAAACGTGAGGTTTATAAGTCGTTAAAATAGTTGCTTTCATAGTGTGAGATGATTGTGTTGTTTTGTTTCGACTCATCGTAGACATTGCATGCAGTGGCGATTCCAGGAATAAAGTTGGGGTGTGCGAACTTGAAGAAATTTTTACAGAATAAATATGTCACTTACAACACTCTTGACACACTAGAAAAAAAAAAAAAATTCACACCTTCATCCACATCTACTTCATCTAATTTTATTTTTCACCATAAAACAATAGTGATTCATTTAACATTTAATTACCCATATGATTCCAACAATTTGAATTTCACAATCTTCATCGCATAAAACACTTGAATTTGACAATATTAATTATCTCACTGAAACTCCAAAAATCAACAAATAATAGAATATAAAACACTATATTTCTTAGACATTTTCTAATAAAGTTGGAATCAATAGTGATGAAAAGTCAAAGTTTTCAGTTAATAGTAAGCAAAAATGGTGACAAAGCAATGAAATGGCGAAAGCAAATTTTATATTCATTCAATGGAAGATCCGGAGTTGAATTTTGAAAAAATGATTGAAGTAGATTGGCATATTCAATAGTTTGGACTTCTAATTGAAGAAATGAAATTGAGAAAACAAACGGAGTAGAATAATAATAAATAGATATAGAAGATATTTAGATATTAGGATCAAATCAAATAAGTAAAAATCAAATTAACTAAAAAATAGATATATATCTATAAGAAAATAATATTAATATATATATGAATATTTACAAACATATATATATATATATAACTAATATATAATACAAATATTATATAGTATATACATATATATATATAGATATTAAAAAAAAATTGAGGGTGGTCAGCTGACCACCCTCAAGCCCCCTGCAACCGCCACTGATTGCATGTGAGCAATTATACTCCAAGAATCTCGTGGATAAATTGCATAATTTACTAAATGTATTGTCATAATTTTACAAATATGTATGCAATTGAATAGAAATACAACAGTAAATTTTGGATAACCAAACAATATGATACACAAGGTCTCTCTCTTATTTGGCTCAGACAACATGCCAAAACTACTAGAGCTGTCAAAATGGGCTAGGCCCGTTGGGCCAGCCCGCCCCCGCCTCCCAAAAGAGTGGGTTGGGCTGAATAAATAAAGGCCCGTTTGGAAGCGGGCCTAAACGGGCTAGCCCGCTTGAACCTGCCGTCGCTTGGGCTGGCCCGCGGCGGGTGCGGGCCAGCCCGCGGCCTAAGCCAAAATTTTAATTTATTTAATTCTTTGTTAAGTTTGTTATGAAAATCTAAATAATATATGTATTTGTAAGAATATTGATTAGTTGAATATTATTTGAATTTAAAAAATTCAAATAATTCAATTGAATTATATTAAATATATTTGTAAGAATATTGATTTTAAATATATATTTTAATTTGATATTAGTTAATATAATTCAATTTATAATTTTTTTAATATAAAAAATTATAAATTGAATTATATTAACTAAATTAAATTAGAATAATTTTAAAGCCCACTTTATATGACATGAGCTACTTAACATTACTTTTTCAACTAATTTTTTTCAAAAAAAAGAATACTATACAATTAAACTAAATTATTTTAGATTTTATTAAAAATATATTTAATTTTAAAATAAATTAAATATATTAACTAATTTTAAAATTAAATATATTTTTAATAAAATCTAAAATAATTTAGTTTAATTGTATAGTATTCTTTTTTTTGAAATTAGTTAATATATGTAAATTTTAATATATCCAAAATTAATAAAATCAAATATTATTTTTAGTCTAAAATATTTTTAGTTTAATTAATTTTTAATATATCCATAATATTATAAATTGAATTATATTAACTAATATCAAATTAAAATATATATTTAATTTTGGATAAATAATAATATTATACAATTTATAATATAATCAAAAATTAATTTATTAATTAAATAAAAAAAACCGCGGGCTAGCCCGCCTGGCCCGCAACCCACCGGTGGGTTGGTCTGGGCTGAGGTTATTCTAGCCCGCCCCGCCGTGGGCCCAGCCCGCCTAAGCCCGCGAAATGGTGGGCTGGTGTGGGCTTGGCCCGTGTCGCCCCGCCAGCCCGTCTTGACACCTCTAAAAACTACGTGGGGGTGTGGCTGGCACCAATATTATACTCCCTCCGTTTATGAAATGTTGTAATATTTTGAATTTGGGTACTGTTCACACACATAATTTGACTTAAAGTTTTATCATAGTTATGTACAAGTTAAAATATAGTCAAGTGGGATCTTGTTAGATTCGTCTCGTCGAGTAGTTTTTAAATATCGAACTTTTAGAATTTTTATTTGTACCGAACTTAAGTTATTAATGATTGAAAACGCGCATTGGACTACGTGTGCTGTGGGTCCGTTTCAATTTTATTAAAAACGGAGGGAGTATGTTACTATGTTAGTATTTGATTTATATATATACTAGGAATCTTGCGGCGGCGCGCGCTATGCTGCGCGCGCCGGTGAGGAAAAAATGCGTTGAAGTGTATCACGGCATCATGCTGTGAGCATGATAACCAATATGTAGGAAAAGTGCGAAAATTAAAATGAATTTCCGCAAGAACAGTAACAAAAATAAAAATGAAGCATAAGCCAATTGCAAATGCTCGAAACAATCAAACATGCTGCTTTCAAATAATAGCAAATGAAACGAACGGAAAAAGTCTAAATTCCCAAGCAAAAATCAAGCCTGCACAACTTTATATCCTTTGAGATATTTTAAGGCCTCTTCATCACAGTCTAAGATCTAACAAGTACTACATACACATATGTGCAGTTAAGGTAAATTGCTAGATAAGAACTTAGCGGTTTTAAATGCCAACCTCTTGTGCCAATAAATCATTAACCTTTAGTGTCATCAGCTAGAAGTCAGGCACACCTTTACATGAAATGAAGCTCAACAATTTAACTTAATGAAGAATCCAATAATCATATTTTTGGAAATGGACCAGGGAATTGAAGCACGCAGCCTTGGATTTCTTACCTTATGCTTTTTTATTGCACACCATGAGCGTCATTTAGGCTTGGATGCACTTCTGTGACAGTAGACAGGAAATCCATGCCAAGGACGACACAAAGATCATGGATGGTGCTTACTAATTCAAGAATATTGTACAACCTGTCACTCTGAAATATATATTATATATATGGAAAATATAAACCATGAAGATTCTTCAGTTAAAAAAATGTGCACGAAAGTATAAAATGACAGCTTCTAGGTTATTTGAAGATCACACCCACCTCTTCCTTTTGGAGGTCGTGGAGTTGGTTATGGAATTCATTCAACTTCTTAGTTGATAGATCGGCACATATCTTCTGTATTGAAATTGAACTTCATAAAACTCTTTCATCCTATCACTCTTCCGTTTCCTTAATTGTTCTAAAGCAGGAGCCATAGCTGCAAGCTGTTCCTGAATTGGTCCTGATGTCCTCTCATTCTGCAAAAGAAACTAAAGGGAAAAAAATAGTGGGGAATGGTGTAAATTTATTAAGATATATGCTATAGTGTTCCTAGTACGATTATCAGTTCTGTAATTTCATAGAAGACAGTGTGCCACATACAGCTCCACCATAAGTCTTCTCTCCAAGAGCCGATTGAATGTTGTTTAGTTCAACTCTTGGCATCTGCCAATTTCTGAAGAAGGTGGGCTCTACATATGAGTATATGACAGCCTGGTCAACTTTTTTCTCATTTTTTTCTCTTTCTACATCAGTTTCGCCAACCTCATCCCAGATTTGCTGCATTTAAGCAAGGATTGTCTTCTCTCAGCATGTAAAAATGATAATAATAGGGCTATTGGAACAGAGATAATTAGTTGAAAATTAAAGTGGTGGAATTCAAGAATGCATTACTTGCAATTGCTGCAGTAAAGATTGATAGGTGATCCTTCCAAGCAGAGGTTTTAGTTTCAACTGCTTCCATTATCAGAGTAGACCTGAGAAATCAACAATTCCCAGGAATGGAATAATGCAGGCTGAGAAGAAAGAGTCTCAACTGCTTGATAGCACATTCAAGAATAACCACCATTTTCTAAATACTATAATAATGGTAATGGAGCTCAACACGTTATAACAATTCAAGACTTGTTCCAAACAAAACAAGCTAATTAAGTAAGGAGTATTAACAATTTTAAGAACCTAACTTTATGTCACTTAATTAGCTGAACATTGAAACATTTATTTCCTCAAAAAAGGACCACGAATCCAAAAAAGTCTCCAAATTAATTTCAATCCACAAACAAGAGAAGAAGCTAAAACTGCAGCTCCTTCAAGCATCAACTACACAATTTCAACACCAAACCCCCAAGCAGCCAAAGATAATCCCAACATGAAAGAAATGCAGATAAATCCACAAAACTGCAAATAGGCAAGAAAAACCAGCAGCAAACACATATGTACACAAATAACATTCAAAGAAAACCCACATAAAACTTGGTAGCATTAGCAGTGAGCAGCAGAGGACACGTATATTCTCGTGTTGTACATTGAAAAAGTCTAAATTCCCAAGCAAAGATCAAGCCTGTTCGGGGGGAGTCTCAGTCTCTCCCTCGGCTTCCACTATACTATTCACAATTTCAAATCATAGAAGGAAGAAGAGAATATGAAAGATCATATCATAATTCCAATTATAAAACATGGTGCCCCAGGGAAGAAAAAGCACATTCTGTCTAACAACATACTTGCCTTTGTATATAATGGTTCATAAAGTTTCTGGTATGAGTGGTATCCTCTATCGACACATCCTCAAATGGTGCGAGCTGCAGTAAATCCTGGTGGGATCTTTTGTTAGAATCACTCCAGTTTTTAGGGTTTAAAATTTTAGTGACACTTGCAGCCAATGAGTAAGTACAAACAATTGCAGCTCACATAAACATATGATCAAGCGAAACAAAAAAAAAACACTTGACTTTCAAAATGTAGCTTAATCAACACCTAATGCAATTTTTTTTGTAATCTTCAAGAGCAACCAATCCTAATCCAGAACAAAATGCAGCTGTCTTCAGTTGGGTGAATGCATTTACCAAATAAAAACACATTTATTCTCACACATCAAGACAACAGTATATTTTCAGAATGACTACTTAATTCTTATATATAACCCAATTTCCAAAAAAATACTTCAAAGGTAGCATTACACTGTAAAGCCAACCTCATAACCAAACAAAATAATACAGAGCAAATAGAATTGAAAAAGAGACAGAACCTCAACAACATTTCACATGGAACTTTTGTACTATTTGGCTATGAAACAGCAAACTCAAACAAACAAGGCAAAAATAAAAGTAAACCAGCACTAAATTGAGATTCATTTTTAAGCAACGGCTCTTCACACAACACCAGACAGATTGTTTGAGAGAATTTTAAAAATAGAATAGAAATAGCCTGAAGAAAAAATCATATAACCTGCAGCCGAATACCAATTCCTTGATGCGGGGGCCAGTTCAGGAAGGTCTCACCCTAGGCAATGCACGCAGCCTCAACTTTTTTTTTTTTCCTGACATTAGTTTTCATGTCTCTATATCCAGTTGATTGCTTGACACATGATAAAGGATGCGGGAATTCAATTGTGTCCTTAAAGGAAACACACTCATTTAGAAAGATTTTCAATCATAACGTATTTGCCACATCATAAATAACAAAAGCAAATACAGATCAGCGGATGAGCCCAAAGAGCCAAATAAATTTTTCGTCCATGGCATTGTGAAAAATATATGAATTGGTATTCTCAATGATTTAGCAACATGTGTATGCCCTGTATTATGAATCAATAAAAGATCAGTCAAAATCAACAAACAAGAAGATGTAAAATCAGATTATTAGTCATGCAATCTAACCATATACTGGAGGATTGTCAAAAGCGAAAGGGGTTAGGAAAACAAATAAATCAACAGTGATAAGCACCTTAGCGAGGCCTCCGCTTCCATGAGGGCAAGGATTCAAGATCCGATTTCTTCGAGAATACTCCATTCTTAATAAGCAAAACCTAGAAACTGAGATTGGGATTTCCTGTGGCAAAAACAAATGCAACAACGTAAGAAGGGGAGGTGTCACCATGGCTTCCAATGCGGAGAATTCGAAATGCCAGAGTCGGTAACAGAAGCGAACCCGATGACGAGGCAGCCGGAGGTGGAGCCTGAAGGAAATCGAAGCAGCAATGACGCTGCCCAGGTCTATTTCCGCCGGCGGCGTCCAAGGAGATTTTCCCAACGAAGCAGCGGCGATTAGGGTGACACAGCCGACCGTTATCTGCACACAGTGGAAGACGGCGGCGCTCGCGGGTGGAGCGGTGGCAGCGAATTGCCAAGGAGCAATGACGACGAGGGTAACAGGCAAATGACAGGCACAAACGCGCACAGAGGGGGAGCCGCTGGGGTTCCCGTTGGCAGGGACTCGGAACAGTGGCTAGGGTTTGCTAAGACGGTGTGGCCGGAAGCGGGATCGGAGGGCACGAGCTGCTGGGGGAAATGGGGAGTATGAGAAAATTGGTCTGAAGAGAAAAGGAAAGAGAAATGGGGAATTTGGGGTGAAGAAAAAAAGCGCTATTCAAATCTCTAATTCAATTCAAATCCCAAGCATCTTTTTACCGAGCATCTTACACTTCGCGAGATTACTGAGGTGAAAATCGTAAAGGCCAAATGCTGTTGGACGTGGGAGGCTGGCGAGCTGCTAGGGTTTAGCAGGGAGGAAAATTGGAGAAGGGGATGGCAAGACAGCAGCGAACTACTACGAGACATAAGGAGAAGGGACACCAAAAAGACAACACCAACAGACAAAAGGAGGGCAGAAGGGTACAAGAGGAATTACACATGTGAAAGTACTGTTCATAAGGTTTAGCATATATATATACTAGATATTTTCTGAATAATATGTTTAGTATTTGATTTGATTAAAACCATGTCACTGTCTCTTTTGCTGGAATTTTCTTGGTGACAGCTTGTGATCTTTTTGCTGCCTGCTATTCAAATAATGATTATAAATTAATATGTTTTTTATAAATTACCAACACCAATTGACATGAGTGGATTGAGGTTCTAGTCACTTAAGCAAAGTCTCGGGTTCGAGCCTTGTGCATGCAAAAAATTGCTTTGGGAGAGACACTCTTAATTGCTCATGCAGATTCTCGAGGAATTAATCGTAGGTCCAGTGTGGCCCGAGGATTTGGACTTAGCCCAAGTGGTTAAGTCCCTCGACTTTCAACGGAATGTTGGATGTTCGATTCCCACCGGTAATTCCCCTTTATAATTTGTGTGGTCTGGGCTCCCACCATCCCTTTCCTAGCCTGTATAGACTGTTAAGTAAAAAAAAAAAGTGATTCTCCTTCGGCAACAAGCTTTTAACTGCAGAACATATATATCACCATCAATATTACTCCCTCCGTCCCACTTAACTTGTCTTGTTTCACTTTTGCACACAATCCAAGACACTTTTTCAACCGTTAATATCTCAAAATGTGTATAACAAAAAATTATGTAAAGTATATATATTCTAAAACAACATGATAATACGATTCTAACAAGACCCTACTTGACTATTTTATCCAAATATATACATGCAATAAAATCGAGTCAAAGTAGAACAATGAACAGTGTCAAAAAGTCAAACAGAACACGTTAGCTGTGACGGAGGGAGTAATTTATTTTGACTACAATATAGTAATTGGTCGGTATTATAGATTATCTTTCAACAAGCTTTGGATGTGAGATATTTGGATGTGCATTTTAAAAAGTGCTGCAGCGTTTAGAAAATGGATAATCAGATAATTGTTGTAACAAAACGTGCTGTAGGAAATTAAGTGTTTGGATGAGTTTATGCTGTTTCAAATCGCAATAATCAGATAATCATTAAAAAGTGTTTGGATTTGCGTTTTTCATTACCTCAAAAGGTAACAATATAGTAAAATCTATTTTTAGCTAAACGCAATTTTCTTGCAGCACCAAATTGTAGCTGCAAGAAAATAGCGTTTTCATTCCCTCAAAACGCAAATAATAGATTATTAGAAGTTAGTACACAAACAGGATTAAAATATTATTTACGTTATGCAAACGCAATAATCAGATAATCTGTACCAAAACACACAAACAAACACCCTCGAAATAGATTATCTGATTATTGCGTTTTTAAAACGCAAATAATCAGATTTGCAGCACCATTTTTGAGTGGTTAAACTGATTATTTGCGTTTTGAAAGCGCAATAATCAGATAATCTATTTTCCTGCCACTTATCCAAATACCCACTTTTTGTTTACAAATTAACTTATCAATGCCATAACAATAGAATGAAGTATTAATTCTAATTTGGCAATAAAAAAAAAAAAAACAAAACAAAAAACTGCAGTACATCAAAAAGAAAACTAATTAATTAATTGAATTTAAGCCTTAAAAGTTCAAACCAAACCTGCGTGTGATCAAATTCATGGCCGTCTTCAGCAAAAAATAAAAAATAAAAAATAATAAAATAATAAAAAAAAATGATGGCTGTCTTTTTCATATACTGCTGATATAGAATTGGACTGTTTTGACTGCAAAATTTCCACATAAAATCCCAAATTTATTTATATCTGTGGACCCTTCATCATTATTATTACACGAAACCTAACATTATATAATGACATGTTCCACGACGCTTATCTTCGACAAAGAAAAGATGACCATAAATACTTGTTATCTTCGAAATGAAACGTTGTAGCTATTAAATTCTCTGTTCCTCCACAAAAAACATCGTAAATTTTAGGAAAATGATACAGTACAGTAAATCCTACATATATATATATATACTAGTTGGAGACCTGTGCGATGCACAGCGTAAAAGGGATGTGCAACTGCCTATGGAGAAAGAAATCCTTTTTCTGTGTCATTTACATTTTCTTTTTCTTTTCGGGGGGAAGGCAAAAGAGAACAAAGAAGAAAAAATAGAATACAGTAACCAGCAACAGCAACACAAAACAGACTATATGTGATACCTGAAGTTCTAGACAGAACTAAATAGTATTTAAAAAGTTAAGGATTAGCATATCTAAATAACTTTGTAGATAATCCTAATACCTTCACGTGATGTGGCATTATTTTTATATCATAAGGTACATGTAGCCATGTCTCCGGTCAATAAAACAAAAAATCTTCGGGCTTGCTAGTATAAATATCAGCATATCGATGGATGTGGTAGGCCAATGCTGATTCTTTACTTGTGTCAGTAAGGAATGTAGCTCCAAATGACCTGTTAAATATTAGTTTCATTCTGCTGTGTGCTTTATGTCTCTCATCATTCAGCTCCCCAAGAAGCGACATGTATGCTTCACGAACCTCTACTGTGCAAGCAGTCGCATGCAATTTGCCAAGAAGTTCTTGTATTATATGAAACTTTGCCTAATGAGAAAATGAGGAATGAATGAACCCAAAACAGAGAAAATAAAATTGCAAGAGTGTAATCTACAATCCTCCAAAATGGTTGAGCATCAGCCCAAACATATACAAAACACTCATAATCACAACATCAAAATCTTCCCACACTGAACTTGAAAAATATGCAAACCATCAACTTATCATAACATTTACCTGTTGCGAATTGGTAACTATCTTCATCCTGGATCTGAATTTCATTCTGAAAGTAACCAAAAAAATGTAAGGATCCAAAATTTACAACTCAAGGTGGTTTAGCAATTCTTTTGAGAACTCTGCACATTAATGGTTAGATCACTAATCCCATCAATTATATTCATGGATATGTGTAATTAGTGTTTTGCTGCTAGGTCTTGTTGATGCTAAATTCATATCAAAGTTTCTAAAAAATAAATAAATGAAAAGTAGGGGGAAAACTGAACAGAAATCCTACAGGAGATTGAAGAATGTTATCTGCAACAAGCCGGGGACCACCAAAATATGTAACAGCAAGTAACTTTCGGACGTGTGATAAGGCAGCCAACTCCTCATTACCTAGCATCACTTGAGGAAGCTTTTCAAGTAACCTGTAAAAGATGTGCACATATGTGCGACCACGTCAATCCTTTCAATTTGTTGAGAAGAAAGTTCAAACATTATATGAAAAGATTCAGAGAAGTTGACCTGTTAAAGACCTCAGCAATATCATCTTCTACTTCAGGCTTTGTTTGGTTAAAGCCAAGGATACAAAGTATGCCTGGGCACCTGAAGACACATCTTCAAAATCATCACAAACCAAGGCGCAAGCATTCCTACATTAGCAAACAGTGGGTATTAACACTACATAAATTCAATGCATACAAGATTTTCTCAACTTATTAACTTCATGTCCTTAATTTTCACAAAGTGACCAAATATCACAATATCCAGACAAAAGCAAAAATTGATCTATTTATATACCCAAAAGGCACTGAGTGCTATGGAATAACAAGAATTAATGGAGAGATGAAGGAAAATAAAAAATGTGACGATAGAGATTCTGAAACCCAACTCACCAAGAACATCAATCTGCTTTCTTTCAGTGAGTGACTGCATTTACACATAAGTGCCTCCACAGATGCCAAAAGCCCCATCTTCACTTTTCTGCTTGGGTGTACGCAAATCTGACACAGATATTGAATATGTAAAAGTATTGGCTGTGAAAATTATATACTGTCAAAAAAGATAATCATGTTAGACCTACATGAGGGAATGTTGCAGATAACAACTTGTTAATATGAGCAGCAGTATTTTCCAACCACTCTACTGAACATTCTACACGCAGCATTCCACCTTTAACATCAGATTTTATCAGAGTGGTATCTTTTCCAGTGACTGGAGTGTTACCATCCCTGGGTTCAGCTGACTCTCCGCCATTATTCTGCATTGCCGTTTTAACAGGAAGGTGGCGCAGTTCCTCAAGGAATGACATTAGAGGTTTCTCTTTACTTGAGCAATACTCGGATATGCCATCCTGGTGAGTGCCAACAATGGGTTCAGAGACAGCATCACCAAGAACTATAATGAGATATTCAGTCAACACTCTCAGTGCCAGGTCTAAGGCATCTGAACTTCCAGCTGCACCACTAATCATTGTTCTTGATGCATGCAATACTTTCCCAATTTGGCTGACAACACCTGGTAAATAAAATGCCAGTGCATCAGCAGTGCCAACCTGCAAGTTCTACATAAACCAATTAACTAAGTGTGTAGATGCCAAACAATAAAGCATATAGGAATATTACAACAGAACTACAAGTTCTCATTGGATTTCACTTGAATATAAACTAACAAGACATACCTAAGCAAATAAGTCTTTTTCAACTGCCTCCTATCTGCCACAAAACTTGCTTCCTTGAATCAAAGACCAAAGGAATCACGTATAGTACTGAAAGATATAAACAAAAACCACCCCTAAATTAAAATTCAACAAAATAAGCCAAGCCAAGTACTTACCTATAATATTCAATTGAGAGTAGTGAAAAGCATTGCCCATGTTACAACTTATGGGCTATTGAAAGAAGTAAATTCAATTTAACCCATTTTTCTTAATATAAGAATAATCTTCAACCAGTTATAGTGTTAATTTGTTATTAATGCCTTGTAGCCATTCCACCCAACGCCGAATAGCTTCATTCGTAATTTGGATTTATGTATAAGGCATATGTTCGGAACCAATAGGATAATTGAAGAATGATGGAAGGTGGTCAAGTTTATGATTCCAGAATGATCAAATATGAAACGAACCACAGAAGAGCCTAATCATCAGAACACAGTTAAGAAAAATGAACATACCCATTTATCAACAACTCTTTTGCAAGTTTTCGGTTGGTTGTAGTTTCCTCATCAGACTTCGACAAGAACATAATTACCTGCCCCAAATGTAACCCAACCATCAAAAATCAATTTTGTAATTACTATTATAAAAATGTTAAAGTAAGAGAGATATGGCAATACAACCACAGACACATAAGAAAATTATTGACCTTTCCGAGGCCACTCTTTTTTAATTGATCATACTGCTCAAGATCAGTTGGGAACTGTGGGACAAGCAAAAATTTTCAGTTTCCAAGCAACAATTGAACTTCAATTATAATTAGAATAAATGAATGGATGTGTCATCTGTACGTCATTCAGGATCTGCAGAACTGCAGCTTGGATGTTTATATTGGGCAAGCTTCCATCTGGAAAGGGTTGAAGCCAGGTCTTCAGAAGTGTTAGAACTCCATGATCGAGAAATTCTTGCTGAAGTTATTTTCTGCACAATTTGAGATACCAAAGCAATGAAATTGAAAATTCCAAATCGATGAAATGAAAATAGAACATGAAAGAAAAAAAGAACCAAATTTGAAAGCACATCAGTGAGAAGAGAGCTTTTTCAACTTGTTTATGGCAGGTTTCCCTTGGCAGTTCAGATCTGCATCTTCTTCTGCGACAACTTCCAATTCCGCCATAACATTCTCTACAAGAAGGGCAATTTCTGCAGCACTTTTTTCATTTTGTTTCTTCTTCTTGCCCACCTTAAACAGTTGTTTAATTTCCTCATCCTCTTCCCCTTCTTCAGCCTGCAAATAACATGCACCAACAAATTTAACTAAGTTCCCAACCATCTAAGCTCTTTGAACAATTGAAATAAATTTAAAAGTCCCTGAATACATCAACATCTCTAATTTTCTTCTATGGAAAATAAGTATATAGAGCAACCAGTGGCAATCTGGTAAAGCACATATATTAGTAGCCTAGAAAATCACCACCCAGGAGATGTAAATTGCAATAAGAATATGATCAGTTTAGCAATCATGAATTTTTTTCAAATAAAAGAATAAGTGCACTTGTACAAACAAAAGGGGAAAGGAATGGCCACAGTGACCAGGTGAAGAGAACAATAATAAGAACATGAATGGCACAAGACATGAATTTGGATAGTAGTTTCTAAATAAACTTGCAAATAATTGTATCATTGATGGATTAGATTATTATACATAGGCATATTTTCATATGTATGAAGTTCATCTTTAAACCCACATAGACAAATCAAAAACAAACAAGATGCATGGTGATCAAAAATAAATTGGTTCCTTGACAAACTTACCATAACAAATAAAAAAATCAAAAAGTAAAAGAAGCTAAATCACTACCCCTGAAAGCATTAGTTGGCCCTTTTCCAGATTTAGACTGAAGGAAACTGTCAACTGAAACAGCATCACAAGGGTCCAGCAGATTAAAATCCTGGTAAAGGTCAGTGGTGGCTAACTGCAATGTTAGAAGTACCTGTCATTTGAGAACAAGGATAACCACAGAATGTTTCATAATTTAAATAAATTATGGAATAGAACCAGATAGGACTCAAGCTCCCCCGCCTCGCCACCAGCATCTAAACATTCACCTTCGAGCACAACAAGATTTGCAGGAGGCTTCACATGATGACTGGGTAATCCAGCACTAATCTTGAATCTAACGATGTGGTGCTAGCCAGTTGCTTCATTAGAGAAATGTTGCTGAAAAGGGATTTAAATATGAATCCCCGAACAATTGTCAGCCCTCTTGACAGCCTGTGAGAATGCATTAGATGAATAGGAGGCAGGGGAAAGAGAATGAGAAACAACCACAAATATTTTACTCATCTGAAGATGCAAAACCTTTGTATATTACCTCCGTGTAAACCCATTGCATGTCTCCGGGATTATCTGGATCAAAAATTAAGTTACCATGAACCTGGAGGTGGAAATAATTAAACAGACACATAAATGACGTAAACAGATCTCCAAGAATATGAAAGGAAAAAAGAATAAAAAAATTAAATGCTCACCTCATTCCATTTAATCAAGTGCACATACTCAATACAATGAGCAGCGTTTCTTGGAGTTTCTGCTAAGGTGCACAAAGGAAAGTTCACTTGCGGAGGGAACAGCCAAATGGTACACTGAAAACAAGGCATTGTTCCCGGTATTATAATCCTGACATGCCCTTTGAAACCTTCAATCCCACCATCCACCATAGGTTTGACTGTTTCTTCCCGAGGGTTATCTTCAAAGTCATACTCTAGGCATCTCAAATAATAAAAGACATGCAAGTTCAGCCAATCTGTAAAAATCTAATGTTTCTCACGGAATGAATTCCAAACCGTCCCTTTACATTAATGGCTAGCTATCTTTTCATGTACTTCCTACTTTATATTTTAAATGATACGTGGAGTTTATGCATGAAAATTAAGGAAGTCAGAAATTCATATCAAGCAGTATGTCAGAAGATGAAATATAAGCTTTATGGAATATAAAGTCCAGCATCAAAGACTTGCTCATTAGTTCAAATTCCCACCAATTCAAACCAGGATAAAACCCTTGGCGTCGCCGTAATAACCTTGCTTCTGCATCAACTCCATTCCTGCAGTTTCCAAATTTATTTATTGCACATTTCAACTCCAACTGCATACAGCCTATGTATGTGTATGTGCTTTCAAATCCAGTGATATACAAATGCAAGTAATACACTAATACAGTATGCATACACACACCAACCTTCGTAGATCTTCCAAGAAAAGTGTAGTGCCCTGTAATATAAAGAGAACAATAATACTATTGGTGTTACAAGAGAGAGTTTGATTAGCTGGCTAATTTGGGTAGGTTTGACATTGCTTTTATCAATCAATATTTGGATTCAATAATAACTCACAGGCTGTATTATGTTTCCGCAGGCTACAAAACTAATTTAAAAAAGATATTCTTCCAAAAAATACCAATCATATTAGCAGACATGTCAATAGATATTCTTCTGTATCAACAAGAGTTTTTTATTTGAATAATACTCAAGCAGTTGCTCCCGAAATGGAACGCAGAAATAAAGTACTGGTGTCAGTAGTCAGTTTGCAGGCAAAGAGGCTGTATAGAAAAATAGCCATAGTCCATAAATGGGTTTAGAAAGGTTAAAATATTAGTGGATATAACATCCATGTGTAAACAACCAAAATTTAAGAACGAGAACATGCAAGAAGAATCAAATCACCATATACATCATCTTCCAAGATTTATAAAACGTATAAGTAGTTTGATTATATTTGCAAATCCTTCGGCTGTTCACAGAGCAATTATCACTCAGTTTACTAAACATTCACCTAACTTCACATTCATCAACCATTACTGATTTTTACAACTAAGTTAACACACAATTGTATGCCACACAAAAAAATACAACCGAAAACGCAGTCCCCATAAATGGGTTTTCCTTATAGAACAAATACCAAAATTAAAGATCTTCAAATCTACCATATACTTAAACCTCATTGTTTTACCTGAAGCATATAAATCCACATGAACTATAGGATTCCTAAAACTCTATAAATCCAATTCAAACAAAAATGTAAAGCAATTCCACAGCTCAAAGAACTATAACCATCAGAAACCGCCCAAATCAAAGTTACCTGACGCACACTATTGCAGTAACAAGTATTTCCGAAATTCTTGAGTCCAAAATACTGGTCGCCTTCAGGGAACTGGTCTCCCAATGCTTTCTCCAGCTTCGAACCGGCTGCTCCCTTTCCAATCCTCCTTCGCCTCAACTTCTTTAAAATTGAACTACCTCCATATGATTCTGAGATTCAACTTCACGATTTACAGGGCTTGTTGCAAAAGAAGAAACATTAACGAAATCATATAGGAGATAAAATGGGAGATGCCAATGACTGTGTTAGAGAATTAGAGGTCGAATGGTGGCACAAGAAGCAGCGAACAAGGGCAAAGTACAAAAGGCTGAAAAAATCACAGACTCTATCGTCATGAACAATTATAGTTCCTTCATATCATTGAGACAAAATACAACATTCAGAAAGTACATACAGGCCACAGAGGGAGTTTGTAGGTAGCCAACAAATAATTATCCCATCAAGAAAAGCCCATTTTGCATATGCAAAGAAGCAATTATGTCTAGTAAAGCATATTCTAAACATTAATATTAATGATCCTGCATGAAAGAGACATTATCAATATAGACACTTAAATGATACAATGAGCAAGAAAAGCTAGGGGCATGCCTGAATGAATGGAGCAGGCAGCTGATGGTAGTCATAACTCTTTGGCAATCTGCGTTCCGCCACTTGCTTAAGAATGTATACAAAACTAACAACCAGATCCTTATATGCATCAGGATCAGGCATAATAAGGTCATAAAGAGGGCAGAGTGCTACACCCATAACACCAGGATCATTATCACAGAGCCTCTGAAACAAAATTCAATTATTGTAAGCAAAAAACTCATTACCTCTGGAAACCAGTAAACTTATTTTCCTTAAACATATAAGTAGATGAGCAATAAAGTAAATCACTGTGCCTGTAATAGGTAAGAAACATACCTCCGTCGTTCCTGTCATTACGACTTTCACCACTTTCAATCTTCACATATGTATCCGTACAGGTAATCAATCAGAATTCCTAAACAATCAAGGCAAAGAATAAGTTGCGCAAAAAGAGCGTAGAAAAGGTACAGGAGCACAAAAAACAGTACCAACATAATGAAATTGATTTTGTAACGATCTAACAGTGGTTTCAAATACATCAAACAGTAGGGCAAAACTACAGACTCAGAACTAATCATTGTTGAAGGTTTGCAAATCTGTGGCGCTATGAAATCTGTTTCAATTTAAAACCCCCAATGAACAAATCGATTTCCACAATAAAACACAAAAATAAAATAAAATTCCCAACAAACCACCACCACCGGCTTCCATCATCACCACGACCATGTCGGCGCACCGCCGGCGCCACCACAACGGCGACGCATGCGCCGCTGCTCAACACCACGGCTCGCTCGCGCGCGCTGTGGACCACCACCGGCTGGAGGCGACCTCCACCACGCCACAGTCACCATCTCCGACCTATTCTCCTCCCCCTTCCACTGTCGTTCCCCTCTCCGGCGACCCACCGGATTCTTCCCCAAAATCCCAATTAGTGCAAAAAGATGAGAGAACGGGGAAAAGAAATCCAAACCTTGGCAAGAGATCGAATGGGGCTTCGATTTCACCTCCCAACTTCCATTTCGCAGCTTCTCCTTCCTCCTCCTCTCCCTCGTCCAACCCGCTGCTCTCTTCCTCTCTTCATCGCGATTTAATTGTGTGTACCCTAATTTTTACGCACGAAAATCTGAAAGAGAAATTGGCTGAAAAAAAGTGACGCACCCAGGTGAAAACAAAACTGGAAAGAAACGGGTAATACCCGACCCGAGTGATTTGGTAATGCCCGAGTCATCCAACGGCCACAAATCCAATTTACACTCTTGATCCAATGGCCAAAATCAAAATTGAGCATGGAAGATTGGGAGCTCTCCCATTTATAAGATATAATAGATATATGTATCTAATTACGTGAGTTGTCAACCCGTGGGATAGTATTTATAAGTTCTACTGCTAAAAATAAGAATTTCTTCGGCCCTGTTTGGATGAGCTTTTTGTATGTACGTTTTTGGCTTTTCCTCTTAAAACATAAATGCATTTGGAACAATATTTTAAATCTATTCAAAGAATTAATGGAATAATATTTTTGAGTATGAGAATATAAACTTTTAACTTATACCACCACATATGATTTATACCTCTTTTTAAAAGCAATACTTACTATTTAAAAAATTGAAATTTTTTATTTTAAATATAAATCAAAACGGTGAAAAAATATTACTCAAACATAGCCGTCCCATGTTAAACAAGCATGTGATAATTGTGTGGACAACGACAGGATATATGTTTTCTTTGACAAGCCGAAGCCGGAGGAAAAAAAAATTGGAAAAAAGGAAAGGAAAAACCAAAAAAACGAACACAAGGATCCAAAGACTAGTGACGAGGGAACCACACGCCGGACGCATCCGCCGCTAATGCCCGCAACAGAAAGTCAGGCAGAAAAGCCCAAGTGGTGTAAAACTCCTTGATTCCAGTACCGTGTTTGGCCAAGCAGTCCGCAACTCGGTTTCCTTCCCGGAATATGTGATGTATGCTACACACCTCAAAGGAGAGTTTTAAATCCTGTACCCGCTGGTATAAGGATGCAAAAGGGTGGAATAAATCCCAAGTGTCCAATGTGTTGAAGGTGACCAAGGAATCAGTGTACACACTCAACCGCCGCACCCCCATCTTCTTCGCATAAT
This sequence comes from Hygrophila difformis, assembly GCA_030278955.1. Lineage (NCBI taxonomy): Eukaryota > Viridiplantae > Streptophyta > Magnoliopsida > Lamiales > Acanthaceae > Hygrophila > Hygrophila difformis. The sequence continues at coordinate 52,160,647 of JAOANR010000004.1, forward strand.
CCAGCACTGCTACTAGTGCATATAGCTCAGCATAATTGATGGTCTTGCAGCCCAAGAAACCACATCCTCCCCCGGTCCAATGCCCATCATCGTCTCGGACGACGAATCCAAAACCAGCACGCCCGGATCCCCCCATGACACTGCCATCCACATGTAAAATCTTTCCCAGCGCCCCCTCACCATTCCAGTGCACCAGACATTCAGAGCCCGACACATGGCTCTCCACACTACCAGCGCTGAACAAAGCTTCCGTAAGATGGTGGATGTCCCGTTTCAAAAGCCAAAGAGACCGCTGACTGCCTCTGAACACCCTTGAGTTTCGTTCGATCCAGAGCACCCAAACTGTACTTATGAATACCGCCCCATACCTGGTATACATGGATTCCAGGAACTCTCTAATGTCATCCTTGGGGATGTCCATGCAATCTAGTGGGATCGCGATCCGGATGCCTTTCCAAGCTAACCGAGCCCATGTACAATACAAGAGGCAGTGAGACCAATCCTCTACCTCTTCACCACACACAACACACAAAGGTGAGGTGGCCATTCCCCGCCTGAACCGAGTGAGATTCACAGGCAGCGATTCATGAGCAATCAACCACAGCGATTCCACAACCATTTCCAACCGTGCCCAGCTATCCCATCATCCGTGAGGAGGTGATACGCGGAACTGACCGAATATTTTCCCGAGCTAGACCTGTTCCAGACCCACGTATCCGGTATAGCATCATGCAACTGTGGCGGGGGCGTAGCACAAATATTTTGTAGGACAGCCATTGGCATATGAGTGTAAACACAATCCCAGTTCCACTCATCCTCCTTAATGACATGCCGAATTTCCAAATCCAGGTCCTGTGTGGCGACATAGGGCAGAGCAAGGCCTAACTGAGAGTTGTTCCACCAGTCAGAAAACCATAGGGAAGAACGCCCATTACCAATCCTGGGAGTAAAACCCTTCCGCAACAGGGGTAGAATGTGTTGCACCATTTTCAATGTTTTAGAACGAGCATTTGGCAGGGGAAGAAGCGGGTGTTGCAAAGCAGGCTCCATGGCCTTTACTAGTTGCACCCATGTCTTCTCGGGGGAGTGCAGCAGATCCCACAAATGCTTGCCCAGCAGGGACACATTCATGAAGCGTGCTCGACGTAATCCAAGACCCCCTTTGGATCGAGGCTTGGCCACTTTATCCCAGCTAACTAGGTGAATTCCTTTCCCACTCCTATCCTTCCATAGGAATCTACTAATCCGTCTGTCAATGGCTGTAAAAACAGTCTCCGGGAGCCAGAAGAGTTGCAGTGTGTAAGTGGGGATGGCTGCCATGACAGCCTTACACAATGTATGACGCCCTGCCTTGTTGAGAAGAGTGCACGCCCACCCCTCCATTTTCTCATCCATGTGTTCCAAAATAAAGGCGAAGTCTTGGGAACGATATCGTCCGGTAAGCATGGGGAAACCCAAATACTTCCCGAATTTCTCTTCAATTGGAATTTGCAAAATATCCTGTATCCATCGCTTGTCTGCTAATCCCACAGCCGACCAAATGACCATGGAAGACTTCTGTGTGGATTAAGGTGCAGCCCAGAAAGTGAGGCAAAAATCTAAAGCGATTCAGCCACTGCCCTGATACTTTCCCGATTAGCAAGAGAGCATAATATTAAGTCATCCGCAAATAGCAAATGAGAGATACCGGCACCCGATCTAGAGAGACAAATCGGCTTCCACCGTTGTTGAGAAACCAACTGCTGAATCAGGAGAGAAAATTTTTCCATGACAATAAGGAATAGATAGGGTGAAAGAGGGTCCGTTGTCGTATTCCTTTCCCGGGCCTAAAATTTATTTGTTGATCAGCATCACAGACAAATATGCATAGCGGGTTAGTTTATTTATGTGAAAACTATATATATTCAATGATAATACTATAATTAATAATTGGCGGCCAAACAAAAGACATCTATCATATTTCCGTGAACTTTTGGGATGGATTTGTATTTTTCCTAAGTATTAGTATAAATTAAGAATGAATGGATCGGAGTAAAAATATGATAATTGTTGTTGAAGTTAGCAATTGGGTTTGAAACTCTAGTAGTAGTGGTATACTATTCAAAATACATTTATTAATTATTTAACTAGTAATGCAACAAACATGGATGACAAATCTGACCTGCTCAACTGTGTGTACAGTTGTTGAGGCTGAAATTATCTCACCTGTTTAGTGTTTACTACTACAGTCTACAATACACTGAGTCGAACACATCCACCTATCATTCAAGTTGATAATTCTAGTTTTCGTTTTTTAGTTGACTATATGACTATATATCCTATATATCCTATATGACTATAAATTCATAGGATATATATACTATATATCCTATGAATTTAAATTATTTTCCCAGTTTGCAGTAATTTTTAAGTTTCCGTTTCAGCACCGTACCCCTTCAATTTCACGCATGCCCGTTTGGATTAATAGCACATTTTAAACCATCCATTGGCCAAATTAAACAACAGGAAAGGATTTCCACTACATATTTAAAATTAACTAGGCTTAAAAAATTCTTCCATTCATCAAATGAATCCTCATAAAAGTTAGCATCTTTGTACGATACTATTATTATGAAAAATTTACATTAGCTATAAGATAAATTAATTAAATTTATTTCCATCCTCCATTGATTGAGGAAGTGGACGATGTATATAAATATTAGAATATATCACTTAATTAGTGTTGTAAACGTTATTGTCGCCTAACTTCTTGCCTATGAGGAACTGACAAACATTTCCTCACTAGTTTCTACCGCTTTGTGAGTACGATGAAATTATTTTATCATATAAAGACGAATTTTTAACACTTTGTAATATATAGTATTTTTGTACTTGGGCCGGTTTTTTTTGTCTTTTGAAAAAAAAAGGAGAAGTCAGTGGAAAAAGGGGAAAGAGATAGAAGGAGAATTCAAAAGCAAAAGCAGCCCAAATAATTGTTTGGATTGAAATTATTAAAGTTGTTTTTCAAATGAAACATGTTTGCTTAAGCAAGGTCTCGGGTTCGAGCCTTGTGTATGCAGAAAACTGCTTTGGGAGATGCGCCCTTAATTGCCCTTGCAGATCCTCGAGGGATTATTCTTGGGTCCAATATGGCCTGAGGATACCCTGGTATTCACCTAAAAAAAATGAAACATGTTTGGATAAATTATACGTAAAAGGACTTTTTATACATTAAAATTACTAAAATGGGCATAAATCTTATAATAATATTTAGTGTTGATTTTATTTCCTTATTAGATAGGGATATTGTTGTATTTTTATTCCAAAATGACTTATCTTTTTTGGAAAAAAAAGGCCAAATATGTCCTTTTTCTTTTCCAAAAATTCAAATCAGTCATTTTTCTATTTTATTACCAAAACAGTCCGCTACAAATGTTAATTATGTCCAAATCAGTCCCTTGTTAACTAATTATGCTCTAATTACCGACATGACAATGGTTTAAATGTAAACATGGCACGTGGCCATAATATTAGTCTATTTTCTTTTATCTTTTGCCAATTCGGTCCTAAATTTTTGTTTTGTTCCATTTAGTTATCTACCCAAATCGGTCATTTTTATATTAATTGGCATCCAACCTTTCAAATTATTTCATTTCAGGCCCAGAATCTTAATTTTTTTTTTTTATTATGACTAATCTATTTATCAAATAAATATCCAACATATTTCTGTAAATAAAATTAAACACTAAACCTCATACATTGGGTTTGACTGCCTTGTTATAGGGTCTTCCAAATACCGGAATTTTACGGACTCTCTCTAACCACCCGACTGTCTTGTTAAATTATTACTCAAACCTTTCTACGTTCTAAGGTAGGAAACAAAGTATGATTGTGCTAATTGTTGCTGAAGGAAACCAGAACTAATGAACCATCGGTTATGGTTGGGTGGTTAGAGAGAGTCCGTAAAATCCCATAACTTGGAAGATCCGGTAACAATGTAGTCAAACCCAATATATGAGGTTTGGTGTTTAATTTTATTTACGGAACTATATTGGCATTTATTTGATAAATAGATTAGTATTAATAAAAAATTTAAGGTTCTGGGCCTGAAATGAAATAATTTGAAAGGTTGAAGACAAATTAATATAAAAATGACTGATTTGGGTAGAGGATTAAATGGAACAAAACAAAAGTTTATGACTGAATTGGTTTAAGATCAAAGAAAAATGACTAATTTTATGCCCACTTGTTAGGTTTAAATTTAAACACTTGCCACGTCAGCAATTAGAGCATAATTAGTGAACAATGGACTGATTTGGACATAATTAGCATTTGTAGCGGACTATTTTGGTAATAAAATAGAAAAAGGACTGATTTGGATTTTTAAAAAAGAAAAATGACTTATTTATCATTTTTTCCTATCTTTTTTTCTAAAAGTAACCCCCTACTTACTTTTTTTTAAAAAAAAGAGAACAACTAAAAAAATTTAAAAAAGAACTTTTTGGTGAAGGAGAAGTCAAAAGAAGGGAAAAAAAAAGTTAAAACAAACAGGCTCTTAAAACTATTTATTCACCAAAATTAAGTATTTTTTTAGTCCAACACTTCATAATTATGAAAGAAAATTCGGATGATTTTTAAATTTAATATGAAAGTAACCTTTTTTTAAAAAAAAAAAAAAAGGTTCCAAGAGGGAGGCTAAACATATCCAAAGAATAGAAAACAAAATTAATGCAAAAACTGTGAGAATGAAGCAAAGGAAATTAAGTGTGCGAGTATATATATATATATATAACGTCCACATCCATTGCCGCCGTGAACATCATCGGGTATTCGGGTGAATAAATAAGTCCTTGCATGTTGGAAACAACTAATTGCAAGCGCACAGCACAATTAGCACATCATGCACCATGTCCATGTCCATGAACCTAGAAATAAAATTAAAATTGAAATTGAAAAATACAAAATTAAATAGACAAAAATAAAAACTGCATCAAATTTGTTGTACACCCTAATCACGAACTACATATACAGGTATAGGCTTCCACAAATTCATATGGTATGGAACTTCAGTCAAGCTTATAAATAATATCCATATATAGTTTAAAGTTTCATCCTTTCATATATCCATTCCCCAATATAATAAAAACTTCACTTCAATTCCCATGGCAGCTGAAGCTAAGCCACCGCTGCCGAATGACTCCTCCGATCTGGCCCAATTACCCATACGACCCGCATCCAACCCGATTCCCAAACCCAAAAGAAACAGATATGCCATGGCTTGCTCTTTGTTGGCCTCCCTCACCTCCATCTTGCTGGGATACGGTATATATATATATTTCCTGCTTCCTTTCTCTTCTCTTCTATATACTGTATATATTTTCTAAATTCTTTTACACTATAATCATCAGAAAAAAAAAGGAACATTAATTAAATCTAAGGATATTAATTGTTGATTCATGTCAGATATTGGAGTAATGAGCGGAGCAATCCTTTACATCCAAAAGGACCTTCACATAAACGACGTTCAGAAGGAGATCATAATGGGGATTATGAGCGTCTACTCGCTCCTTGGCTCCGCCGCCGCCGGCCGCACGTCCGACTGGATCGGCCGCCGCTACACCATCGTCTTCGCTGGTGTGATATTCTTCGCCGGCGCGTTGCTCATGGGCTTCGCCACGAACTATGCTTTCCTCATGGTCGGCCGATTTGTGGCCGGCGTCGGTGTCGGCTATGCGTTGATGATCGCGCCGGTGTACACGGCGGAGGTGGCGCCGGCTTCATCACGCGGATTCCTCACCTCCATTACTGAAGTGTCGATCAATGTTGGTAAGATGATTATAATAGTAGTATGTTTTACTTTACTTTTAGTTTTACTAAGTTTTGAGTTTGCTAGGCATGTACATGTACACATAAAATAAATAAATAAATAAAGGGAAAATGTATCTACTATCCCAGAGTAATATCCTCTAAAGTGACTATTTATTTATTTTTATTTTTTTTCAAGTATATAATAAAATTATAACCAAATTTAATCGTATTAAATTCATCTAACTGTAAAATATACTCTCTTTCAACGTCTTTTTTTTACTTGAACACATACAATATCAAAAAATTGAACAAAACCTATTAAATGGAATAGAGAGATTATATAAATTATACAGTATAATTTTTAATTATTAAGCAAATGAATAGAGTTTGTCACTTTATATTTTGCAGCTGGATGAATGGGGTGATTGTTTTTTTCACTTTGTCTTCTTTCTTGCACATGAAAATTACGGCCGGGAAATGACAAATGTTGAAATGGGCGAATGGTTGGTGCTATGGTTTTTTCCAACCACGTGCTGAGTGGGGCAACAAAATTTATTATTTTTGGAAATTAATGCATAGCGTTTCCACAGCATAGAATATACTCACTCCATTATTAAATGGATGCCCATCCACTATTCTTTAAAGTTTTATCATACTTATACAAATTTAAATATAGTCAACTGTGATCTTGTTAGATTTGTCTCGTCTTATAGTTTTAAATATCGAACTTTTAGAATTTTCACATGTACTGAACTTAAGTTACTCCCTCCGTCCCACAATAATGTTCCCATTTGACTTTTTGACACTGTTCATTGTTCAACTTTGACTCGATATTATTGTAATTATATATTTGAAAAAAATAGTCGAGTTCGGTCTTGTTAGATTCGTCTAGTCGTATAATTTTAGAATATATATTTTACATAATTTCTACTTGTATATATTTTGAGATATTAACAATTTAAAAAGTGCATTGGATTGTGTGCAGAAATGAAATGGGAATATTATTGTGGAACGGAGGGAGTATTAATTATTTAAAATGTGTATTGGATTGTGTGTTGTGTGGGTTCGTAGCAAAAAAAATAAAAAACAGAGGAAGTATAATAGTAGATGGGTAGGATTTGGTTTTGGGCATTTTGATGGGAAAAGTTTATGTTTGCATTTTATATGAATGGGTCATTATGGAAGTGATTAAGTACTAGCTAGGATCCATGCATGGACTGATACTACTGTATAATGGTTTAGCCGTCCACGTAGAAGTAGAGCTGTAAACGAGCCGAACCGAACCGAGCTTCAAGTGTTTGAGCTCTGTTCGTTAAGCTTAACGAACGAACACGAACCGAGCTAAAAATCTTAACGAGCCAATTTTCATGTTTGAGCTCTGTTCGTTTAACTTTACGAACGAGCTAATAACGAACGAACACGAGCCTAGTCGAGCTCAGTTAACGAACCATTTATTTTATTAATAAATTTATTTGTTTTAGAATTAAATTAGGTGTGAAAATGTAATGTATATTGTAATATAATTTATGAGAGAAATGTGAAATTAATAAAAATGGAAATAAAAAGAACAACTAGCTAAAATATTTATTTTTTATAATATATATTCCATTAAAAAAGAATTCCGAACTGTTCGCGAACTTAACGAACGAACACACAAACCAAATTATGTGTTTGAGCTCGGTTCGTTTAACTTACCGAACGAGCTGTTAACGAACGAACACGTGTCGAACCGAGATCAGCTCACGAACTGTTTGTTCTATTTACAGCTCTACGTAGAAGTAGGAATGGCTTAATTTTAATTCCTACTGGACTACTACTATAGTATAGAATTTATTACAGTATATTGGCTCATTTAACTACTACAGTATATTTTTAACTGACACGTGGCAACATATATAATAGGGATATTGCTAGGTTACGTCTCCAACTTCGCCTTCTCCAAACTTCCCACCAATCTCGGCTGGCGATTCATGCTCGGTGCCGGCGCCGTCCCCTCCATCTTCCTCGCCCTCGCCGTCCTCGCCATGCCGGAGTCTCCTCGCTGGCTCGTCATGCAAGGCCGCCTCCGTGACGCCAAGCTCGTCCTCGACCGCACCTCCGACTCCCCATCAGAATCCCGTCTCCGACTATCCGACATCAAGGAAGCCGCCGGCCTTCCCCCAGACGCCGACGGAGATGTCGTCTTCGTCCAAAAGAAGCACCACGGCGAGGGCGTGTGGCGCGAACTCCTCGTCCGCCCCACCCCCGCCGTCCGCCATATCCTCCTCTGCGGCGTCGGCATCCACTTCTTCCAGCAGGCCAGCGGCATCGACGCCATCGTCCTCTACAGCCCGGAGATCTTCAGCAAGGCCGGAATCACCAGAGACACGGACAAACTCCTCGCCACAATGGCCGTCGGATTCACCAAAACAATTTTCATCCTTGTAGCCACTTTTCTCCTGGACAGGATCGGCCGGCGGCCATTACTGCTGACCAGCATGGCCGGAATGGTGCTCTCCTTAATGGGCCTGGGAATTGGGCTGACAGTTATAGACCATTCAGATCACAAATTGGGCTGGGCCATCGTTCTCTGCATCTTTATGGTATTGTTGTACGTAGCCTTCTTTTCCATAGGGATGGGGCCCATTACGTGGGTGTACAGCTCCGAGATTTTCCCGCTGAGGTTGCGGGCGCAGGGGTGCAGTGTGGGCGTCGCAGCGAATCGCGTCACCAGTGGAGTACTTTCAATGACGTTTTTGTCCCTGAACAATGCGATTACAATTGGCGGGGCGTTTTTCCTGTACGGTGGTATAGCGGTGGTTGGGTTGGTGTTTTTCTATAGTTTGTACCCGGAGACGCAGGGGAGAACGCTGGAGGAAATGGAGGGGCTGTTTGGGAATTTCTGCAGGTGGAGAATGGATATGAAGAAAATGGAGGAGGAGGAGGAGAAGAAACTGGATATGGAATTGGGGACACGTGGCAGTGGAGATTGTCGAGGTTTATGAAGGACAAAGTAATTGGTCATGAAAATGAAAATGAAATCAGCGAACTGTGGGTAGTGCCGTAGTGGTAGACTTGTTAACAATACAGCACTAGCAATATAGCAGCATGAGTAAGTTTGTATTCAATGAAAATGACGTTTACCAATTCTATGATCTTCAAGAAATTATAAGAAGCGTTTAAGAATTGTTCGAATCGAACGTGAATCTATCACGCTCTTAAATTTGGCCCACTTATATAGGATAAAAGTGATGATTGTTCCAGCTGGATTTTGTAGCCACTGAGTACTTACCTTTCTCGAGTTGGGCCCTTATTTAGACGGTGTGCATGTTTGGAAGTCAGCAGATTTGCTAGAAGAGAACGGTGAGAAGATATGCTCTTTCAATATGTTATATGCTACCAAATATGCTTGCTCCCAATTACTGTCCTTCATACACCTAGACCCCTTTTAAAAATCTTTCCAATTTTTTAGGTCTCATTCCAATTTTGTTACACTTTGCACCCATTACATGCTTGATTTAGTTTACCACATCGTTTGTATGTGCTTTACCTAGATACTATATAAAATTTACCAAGTTAATAATGTGTGGTTTACCGCTGTATTAGTATGTGCTTTACCATAGTTACCATAAATTATTACTTACCAAGTTACTGTTACGTGGTTTAACACACTATACCAGTATGGTTTACCACAGATACCATATGGTATTTACCAAGTTCTTGGTATGTATTTTACCACAAATATCTTATGGTTTTTACCAAGTTATCCACTGATACCATATGCTATTTACCAAGTCTTGGTATTTGCTTTACCACAAATATCTTATGGTGTTTACCAGGTAATTGATATGTGATTTACCCCAAATACCTTATGGTGTTTACCAAATTATTCCACATATACCATATGTGCTTTACCAAGTTCTTGGTATATGTTTTACTACAATTATCTTATGCTGTTTACCAGGTTATTGGTAGTGTTTTACCATTGTATTGATATGACTTTACCAAGTTCTTGATATGTGATTTACCAGGTTATTACATAGGACCTAAAATATAATGTTTGAAATGGTGGGCCTTTGACTCCTATAATTTTTTGTCCATGTTACCGGGCCCTAGTTTTCCCTTCTTTCAGTAGGTGGGTTTATAATATTCTTTGGCAAGTTGAATTTAAACTTTTGCCAAATTGGGAAATTATTAGAATTAGTTTAGAATAGGAGTTTAAAATTAATGGTAAAAAATAATTTAAATTTGAATAATGGTGTTTGATAATTTTAAATTAGAGTTTAAAGTCTGTAATTTAGAAAGCTAAAAGTTGGTGAAAATGAGCTTTCAGAGTTTAGAAATTAGAAATTAAAATTTGACAATTACTGTAATTAGTATTTACTATATATATAGAATTTTATGCTAATTTTAATATGTATTTTAAAAGCTAAACGCTAATTACTAGCTAGCGTTTGTTCCACCAAAAGCTTATTTAATTACTCCAATTTTTAAATAGTTGTCTCACAATTATTTTGAAATATTTTTTAATCTCTAAAATAAAATGACAACTAAAAAGGAAATGGTGGGAGTACTTTCCGAGAAAAGCTTATTGAATTGTCTTGGTCTGGGCGGAAGGCTTCCAACTTCCAAATTAACCCGTACATCCTAGTAGGGTGGGAGTAGCTGTTATTTGGAAACCCTACCCAGCCTTGACCTTGAGTCTTAAAACTTCAACCTTTCTTTCCGTCGATCGAACTTCGCTTGGAAACCACCATTCCTTTTCTCTTACAGATTCTCACCTGCAAAAGATGGACAATCCAGATGATCTCGCCAAACCTCTCAACTTATGTGACGAGTGCAAGAAAAACCCCTCCAAGTACAAGTGCCCTGGCTGTTCCTTGCGCTCCTGCAGCCTCCCTTGTGTCAATGCCCACAAGCGCCGTACTGCCTGCACTGGCAAAAAATCCCTCACCACAGTCGTCCCCATTTCACAATTTGACGACAATCTTCTTATTTCAGGTATTACCGATTCTTTACCCGCCTTCGTTTCTGCACAATTGTTTCCTCTTTATTGATTGGGATTCAGGAACGGTGTCCCCTCAGTTGAAATTAGGGGGTTTAGTTTGAACCACCTAGGAACCTAGCTTATTATGATTTTTAGCGTATAATTAGTGAATTTGTTCGGTGAATTATCGATGTTACTGTTATGCACAGTTATTGCAAATTTGAGTATAACACTTCTTTCTTCTTTTTCGTTTTCTGTTTAATTTAGAATAACTTTGCAACTCAAATACACTATCTGCCTCCAAAATAGAGTCCTGTTAAAATGATCGTCTTATTGTTGCAGCTGGAACGTTTAAGAGCATAGAAAAATGCTAGAAAAGGTGTTAAATCATGGTTGTGTATTGGCAGACTGTACTGATCAATGAGAGAGCTGAGTAGTCTGTAGTATGAGTAACTCTCCTGTTTGCAGTCTCTATGGGGTGTTAAAGATTTCTGCCAGTAATCTTTGTTAAATTACTCAGATTATAACATGCTTGAGAATGTAAAGCGAGTTGCGGATTCTGCTCAGAGGATGAGAGTTAAATTATGCGGGTATTCCCATTTCAAGCTTCCTTATCACCTCCAAAGTCTTCGGAGTGCAGCTTCAAGTCGCAGGATAAATCTACTGATTTTATCCCATGGAATGTCAAAGAGGCGGACAAATCGCACTTACTATAACCACAGGTAGTTTGAAGCTCCTTCACATTATTTTGTTTGGTTATGTCCGGATATGGAGTTTATCTGCTTTTCATTTAATCCTGCCCATTTCATCTGTTTGCAGGAAGAAATTTATATCTTGGACAATTGAATGGCGATTTCATTCAACTGATGTTGTATTACTTGATCATGGGTGAGGATTTAGGCCAGTATATCGAAAATTATAGTAGCACGTTTATGGACGTGTTCATATTTCCTCACAAGATTTTATTATCATTTTCTTCAAAGTAGTTTTTGCATAGACGATGTGAAGTGTATAATTTGGTAACCGGATAGGTGTTGTTTCACTACAGAGTGCATGAAAATTCAGCCCTTTCATCTGTGATTGGGAAACATTTGAAACCTGGCCCATGGAATCACCCATTGAGACGGTTCTGTGACGAGACCTTGGATTCCCTCAAATTTTTCATCCGCAAATATCCAAAGGTTTTGCTGCTTATTCCCTTGTGTATCTTGAAGTGGATTGCCTTTTTTTTTTTTATTCTATTCATAAGTATTTCTTTTAATTTTATGCTCATATATTTTAGGGCCCAAAATCAACTTTCAGTCAGCTAAACATCAAAGCACCTATTCGTGAACAGTTAGCGAACATTACGATTTTGGAGTACCCCATAATCCATGTCTTTTTACCTTCACACAGATGTGACTTTGATGTAATAAACGCCTCATTGCCAATTAAAGCAGAAATTGAGGAGCCTGAGAATCTAGCCCAGCCTGCAAGTCCTAAAGGTGTCATATTTAAGGAAGAGGAAATCGAAGATCATGAATCTTCTGATCCTCATGTTTCAGATCTCATGAACCATACCCAGGAGAATAATGAATCTGATAATGTCCTGGAAAAGGTGGTGGAAGCCACCCTACCACATGTCGAAGGGGCAAACAACACTGGATCAGTCCCTGCCAGTGCCAATGACGCGGGCAGCAATAGCAACAGCTGCATAGAGCCAGTAGTGGCCGAGATTGCTGATTTAGATTTTGATTTCGAGCCAAATCTAGCCAATCTCTACGCGGATCTTATGGTTGGTTCCAATCCTGGTGACTTTCTTGATTTTGATGAGATGTTAGGTGACAACCAGAAGAATTTGGATTTTGGAGGATTTTTCATGGATGAGGAGGAACTGGAGGAGGGCGAGATTCGATAACTTTGTTATCATTCTCTTCTTGCAGTCGTTGGCTAAATATTGGTATATACTACTAACTATATGAAACTGGAGGTATTTTTACACAAGTATTGGCAAGCATGACAAGGCGGTCCATGCTGTGACAAGCTAAGATGTTAGTTGTTTCTCGCCTGTCTTGTGGTATGTGTGTTCTCTCCTCTACCATTTGGGTCAATTTTGATTCTGTCTCAATTTTAAACAATGCTTCCGCAAATATTTGGACTGAGATGGAAGCTTCAATGACTACAATATTTTGGGGAGCCAAATATATTCTCTTTTTTAGGATTTTGTCAATTATCGTTAAATCCCAATCCTCTATATAATTAATTATTTGATAAAAAAAAATTATTTTATAGATATGAAAGTATTAAAAAATGATTATAACAGTCATTTTAACTAGGGTTGGATCGGTACGGCGTACCTTTTTTCACTCATACCGTTACCATACCGTAAATATCGGTTATGAAAAATGAATACCACTATCTTACCAAAAATTCAGTATACCAATATTCGGTATATCGAAACATTCGGGATAAAAGTTCAGTATTATCGATATATTAATATAAAATTATTTATGAAAATGAGTGATTTTTTTTTTCATCTATTAGTTTTATATTAATTTTAACTTAATTGCAATAAAATAATTTCTAAAGTGTTAATATTTACTTACTTCATTTCCCCATTTCTTAAAACCCTTCAACTCTAGTACGACTTATAACGTATTAATATTTATAATCCTAAGCATGTAGTATAAAACAACTTAATAAGGAAAGTGTTAGAATTTGAAACCGGAGAAAGTATGTGTTAGATTAAATTAGAATAAATACTATTTAAATTTTAAACTTGAATAAATAAACTTAATAATTGGGGATGGTACTTAACCCAAGTGGTTAAGTCCCCCAACTTTCAACGGAAGTTGGAGGTTTGATTCCCCACCGGTCCCTATCCATGCCTTTTATTTTCCTTTGTAATTTGTGTGGCATGAGGTCCCACCACCCCTTTCTCGGGTCTTTAATGGCTTCCCCCAAAAAATAAACATAATCATTTAGAATATGATTGAAATTTAGAGTTAGCGATTGATTTTAATAAATATAAACTTAATTTTAAGTTATTTAAAATTGAGTTTTTGGGCCTTAACTATATTTTTTTTGGGTTTATTAATAAATGTGTAATACATTTTTATTTAAAAAATATATAATTATTATATTATTTTATAAAATATATGTATGCATATATCGGTATTTCGGTATTTTGGTGTACCGAATATCTTGTATTTTTATACCGATATCATATCAAAAATATTCGGTAAGGCAATATATCGTACCAAAAATTTCGACATTTTCGATATTTTCGGTATAATATGAACGTCATACCGAGTTTTTGGCGAAATTGTCCGGCCCTAGTCTTTTAACTATATGAGTTCTTTTTCCCCACTCGTAAAAGGAGAGCCGAGTCCGAACGTCTCTACGAGATCAATGCCAAAAATTCAAAGTGCAATGGATTTACTTTTTAAATGTAATGATATATATATATATATATATATGTGTGTGAAAGATATGTTGAGTTATTTCCAGAAAAATAATACTACCTCCGTCTCAATATAATCGTTACGCACCCTTCCGACACGTATGCCGATGCACATTTTTTACGGTTAATAACTTAAATTTTGTACAACGAAAAGTTATAAAAAGTTGATTGTCTAAAACTACAAGATTAGACGAATCTAACAAGATCTCATTTGACTATATTTTTTTCTTACATGACTATGATAAAAATTTAAATCAAAGTTAAACAATGAATAGTGTCAAAAAGTCAAACGTAACAATATTTGTGAGACGGAGGAAGTATTCTTTTAAAAGGAAAAATTCCAATTTTTGTCTCGTAGGATTTTCTCACACCCACTTTTAATCCCATATTTTGGTTCCACATTTGTACCATTAGATAAATATATTTTTCCATTTGGTCCATGAGTCTATTTTTGAACAAAAAATATTATATAGGTTCAATATGCAATTTTTAAAAATTTATTTATTTGCAAAACACCCGAAATCTAATTAAAGATCTATAATTTATTTAACTAATATAAATTCAAATTATTTACTTAATGTAACAAATGAAATTAAATGTGAACTTGTTAGAAAATACTTATATAATAAAATTTTTAAATATTATAAATGTAATACTTCTATTAACAAAAAGATTTTATTATTACAAAATTACTATATTTAAAACATATAAATAGAATTTATACTAAATATTTAAAATTTTAATATCTTATCTTATATACTAAATATTTATAATAAATTTTAATTATTTATATATAATAAATATTATTCAAAAAAGTTTTGTATGGTTGCTATTAGCGTTTAAAGTAGAAAATGTCTTTAAACTATAAAAATTAATAATAATAATAATAATAATAATAATCTCTTTTTTTTTTAAAAAAAAAAAAGGAAGAAGGAGGAAGAGGTTGGAATTATTGAGTGCAAAATCAAATTCTGTTAGGCAAAATATCCCAAATTGTAAAAACAAAATTTTAGGAATGTCCATTGGAGAAATATAGGGAGTTAGGGGTGTATTGGTTTGAGAAGTTCAAAAGGCTGTCATCATTCTCTCTTCGATATATACTAAGGGGTGTATTGGTTTGAGATTTTATTAGATTTTTATGAACTTGAAAAAGTCGGTGGATTTAGAAAGTTCATAGATTCCACGTAGAGTTTGATTTGTATAGAGTCCATGAAGAGTCTGGCTGATTTTAGAGAGATTTCGTATAGTAATAATTTTTAAGAGAATCCATTAAAATCTATAAAGAATTAAAATCCATAGAATGTTGAATACCTCTAGATTTTTAAAGACTTTCTAAAATCTGAATTGAATACCTCTAGATTTTTAAAGACTTTTTAAAATCTGAATTGAATACACCTAAATTTTTATAGACTTTTTAAAATCTAAATTGAATACACCCCAACTTTCAAAGTCAAAAAAATCCCATAGAATCTCAATCCAATACACCCTTTTTTTTTTTTTTTGAGGAATGAGACTTATTATTCCAATTATGACAAAACAAGTTCCACCGTTACAAACCAATGCCACACCATACATGATCACACGGAGAATCCAATACACCCTAAGTGGAGTATTCGACAAAGTTTTTTTTTTTTTTGGGCAGATTCAAAACAATTATTATGGAGATGGGGATTTACACTAGTGGTCAAGTCTCCGACTCCCAATCTATAGGTCGGGGCTCGATTCCCCACCCGGCTCCTTATCCCTATCTCTCCCCTTTGTCCCTTTATAATTTGTGGCATGACCTCCCATCGCCCTTCCAAGTCTGTATAGGTTGTTCAGAAAAAAAAAAAAAAATTATTATTATTAAATTAACATATACTGTTTGATGATTGATTATTGGAGATTTATATTATACTACTAGATAACAAGCATGTATTAATAATTAGAAGAATATGAATTTTAAATTTTAATGTCTTGTAATTTAAGTCAAATTACATTTGTCATAACTAAAGGTTCTACGCAATCCAAAATTCTAGTAAATAAATGACTACAATTACAAAACTTTTGAATTTGAAATAAATTATAAAATTTGAAATTCTCGTATTCTTACTCTAAGGAAGGGTTTGAGAACAACCCCAGCCTCTAAACTCTAAACCGAACATTTAAAACTATTTTACATCCCATCCGTTTGCTCATTTCTCATATAATACATACAGTAAAATTAATGTACATCATATGTTAGAAATCAAATCAAATTTTTATAAATTTTTATTTATATAATTATTAATTGTTAAAATTGTGCATTTGAATTTTGTACACAAAGTATAGGAGACGAAGAGAATATAACAACAATAACAATAATAGACGACAATAACAAAGATTAATTACTAGTATTTGAGAAAAAAATAGTAAAAACAACCCACTTTTTCCCCTTTTTGATAAATGACCCACAAAATACAAGGAGTGAAGGGAATATATAAATGACACTTATAATTACTACGAGGTCATGCTCACCAATAGAGTAACCATTATCCTAATAAAACCACTCCAATAATAAAACTTTAATATATGTATAGATACCAATTTGCATCAAATAAATTAAAATCAAACATTATTTATCTACCAGCTGCTTACAAATGCTCTTGTATGTGAGATACAAAACACGATCCTTGGCTCCGGTGCGATGATTGTTGGTATGCTTGCAAAAGTACTTGAGTTGCCCCAAAGTGCAGCATCCTAACAGTTGCGCAAGCAATAAAAACAACCAATTGATATCACGTTTTTTGTTGGCGATGTGGGGCTTCATGGCATTTTCGGCATTGCAGAAAGGGCAATTAGGTAGCTTGGGATTCATCCAAAAACCAGGAGCCCGTTGAGCCATGCTCTCCTCGTTGTTCGAAATGAATTCGGCAAGACTATTGAAAGTCTCCTTCAAATCAAATTTCATGATACAACTCTGGGAACATCTCCTACACTCTACTTTACCCTCGATTGTGTTTATATTATGAGCTAACAAATCTGACAAACTTCGCACCGAGGCACGACGATCTGTCGACCAGATGTGCGGTGGAGGTATTATCTCACTTTTCCCCTCTCCAAGCTGTGGTGGCATTGTTTATATGACTAAACAAATATATACATTGTGTTGCATTTAAAACCCTTTTATAGTATTAAAACAGGGCGGTTGGAGAAATATCAACATGAATCAATCATATTATCAATATAATAATAATAAGGTTGTTAGAGAGGGAGAGATTGTGTTGCTATTCAAATTTTAAAATTTATATCCTTCACTCTCGAGATTTACTCTTAATTGTGTTAGTGAATTTGAAATTTGAAAGTAACACAATTAAAATTTAAAAGATATATATTTTTTTTTTTTTAGTTTCTACTTATCTTCAAAGCATATTTAAATGGTTGTTAGAGAGGGAAAGATCTGTGTTCATTTTAAATTTTATTCAAATTTAAATTTTATATTATATTTTTTTCCTTTCAAGATTTGCCTTTGCTTATTTAGTGATAAGATTTTACTGTAGTTAGGAATTCTTAAAGCAACATAACTTAATGATATAAGTTCAGTTTTCTTAAGATATTTCATAATTTTAAAAATATATTTAAATAAATATTAATGAAATTATATATACTAGTATTTTATTAGTAACTCTGAAATGTGCCCACTTAACAATTCAACGGACCGCTCAATGATTTACATGTTAGGATTCATTCGGTTATAGCAAGTTCACAACCAATTAAATGAGATTTTTGTTTTTGAAATACATTATATAAAAAAAAAAAATCAATTTGAATTGGAAAATATATTTGATGTATTACTATTGATACTATTGGCATTAAGGTGGTTTTATCCTAGTAACCAAGTCAAAACTAGTTTAAATATTAGACTAATTGGATAAAGGCGAATATCAACTTAATTTAAAGCTATAATGGCAATTTTTATTATTTATTATACTTTTATTTTATTTTATTCTATCATATGTTAAATATATATATATATATTATTTATTATACTTTCATTTTATTTTAATTATATGTTAAAATGATTAAGTATTAATGTTTAGAATATTTTAATCATATATATTGACGTTTTAAAACCACATTAATGCCAATAATATTATTTTAGAATATTTTAATCTCATATATATATATATATATATATATATTTGGTAGAATATTATTAGTAATGTTTAGGACTATCATTCAAGTACTTATGCCAATAGTATCAATAGTACTTATACTTTCATTTTATTTTAATCATATGTTGAATATATATATTACGAAAGGAGTGTCGAAGGTCTGAAGACTTATCTTACATGGGATACCCCTACAAAATCATGAATGAGTATCCTCCAAAGAGGCATATTTACTTTTTCGTTTGAGTTTATATTTTAGTTTTTAAGTATTATATTACGAAATATATTAATTAAATTATAGAATTAAATTAAATTGATTGTTTGTATATTCAAATTACAATAATAATTATACTAGTTTATCAAAAAAAATAATAATTACACTAGTATAAAAATGTTTTTCTTCATAAAAATTGAGTTATTAATCAATTTATTTATAAATTTCGAATTTTATAATGAACATTGGTGATTTGCTCCATATTCTACGTAAATAAACTATATATTTTAAAGGATTAATCAAATATTTTGATTTGTAAGAATATTTTTTTAATTTAAACAATGTTTTGGTAGAATATTAGTAGTAATGTTTAGAACTATCAAGTACTTATAACCACATTGGCAGTTGACTCGAGCTATGGTGACCGGTGAGTTTAGAAATTATCACCCATCTCGAGTTTGAGTCCCTTTTTTTATTTTTTATTTTTAAAAAAAGAGTGTGTATCCCTATTGGGGAGGATTTATAAAGCCCAAACCCCTTGTTGCCCAATGTGCGTGCTAATTGGTTGTTGTGTGATTATTAGCATAACATTTTGAGAAGAGATGAAAAGGGAAGTAGAGAGGGGAAGGAGGTTTCTTACCCGATTCATCTTGGAAATGTGAGGAATCATTTGAATATTAGTAATTGGCAAGTATTTTCCCTTGCTTTCCTCTCCGAATTGCTATGGTTTTGGTGGTATGGATGGATGACGTTGGATTTAGTATTTTGGTTGGATATTGATGAATTTGGAGTTGGAATCTTAGAATTCTAAACTTGTTGGAAGATAGTATTAGACAAGGGTTATGCTTACAATTTTATCTGTATTGGAGTAATTTTATATGTAAATCCGGTAGAAAACCAAAATAGTGATTGTGGAGTCGAACTAGCTAGATGAGCAGCGCGCTCGGCTTGCCTTGAGTTCCTGGGTTGCGAACGCGCGCATGGCACGCGCTTGAGGCAGCAAGGTAACGTGTGGCGCATAAGGCCCCGTTTGGAATAAGCGGTCCAAAGGCTAAAAGCCCATTCCCAACTCTAAGATATTCATATCTGTTTGTTTTTCCGGAAATACAAGATTTGGAATCACTGATTTTCTCCACAAATCGTGGTCTTGAAAACTCTAATCTCTGAAGCTAAACTCTAATCTCTTAAACCAAACTCTAAACTCTAAACTCTATTTATTTACCAAACGAAGCCTAAGTCATGATAAATTAACACACAGTGATACTATACTGTAATAATATTTTTTTTAGCTTGGCAGCCATTAAAGTTTAGGGAGAAAAAAAAGCAAGGAAAATAAAATATAAGCAAAAGGCAACAAGAAACATAAATTAGTGTCTGGCGAACAAAGTGCTAGCAGCATCTGCCGTCAAGATAAGTTTCAACGGATGCGGAGAAAAGACTAAAGTCGTATGAATATTCATATTATATCAACTTATAATTTCTTTTTAATTGTGGGGCAAAAGAAGGGTGGAAGCCGATTTATTTAAATTGGTACACACCAAAGTAATCATCTAGCAAAGAATTGCGAATTTGATTAGGGGATAGGGGAACCGATCTACAGTAGCATATTCAAATCAACTTCTATGTAAAAGATCACCACCAGACTAGGACATTACAACATTATTTACTTCATGGGAAACATTAAAAAAAAACATATATTTTTTTCGTGTTAAAGAATGGTTGAAACGATTTTATTCAAATACTCCGTATCTATATCTATCTATATCTATATATATATAAAAGTAATATAGTTTAATTTCCCCCCACTTCCCCACCCCCTATTTTCAACATCTCATCCGACTTTTTTTTTTCAATTTCAACAATCATATATACTCACTAAATCTTATATATATATATATAATCTAATTCAACTACATCAATCATATATACTCCTTAAATCTATATAATATATATATATATATATATATATATATAATCTAATGTTTAATTTCAACAAACTCAATCATATCATATATACTCCCTAAATCTATAATCTATAATACTCTTCGAATTTTAAATTATTTACAACAACCCCATTCATCTATCTATATCTATATCTATATCTATATCTATATCTATAAAAGTAATATAGTCTAATTTCCCCCCACTTCCCCACCCCCTGTTTTCAACATCTCATCCGACTTTTTTTTTCAATTTCAACAATCATATATACTCACTAAATCTTATATATATATATATATATATAAAATCTAATGTTTAATTTCAACAAACTCAATCATATCATATATACTCCCTAAATCTATAATCTATAATACTCTTAGAATTTTAAATTATTTACAACAACCCCATTCACATAATTAAAATAAAAATTCTAGAAAAAAAATCTAATATATATTTGAATTACGTATAATATCATTAATTATATATACAATCACCGATTTTCCCTTATTTCTCAATATTTATTTAAAATCGTGGAATTTGGATTTAAATCTAATATTCAATTTCTTAGACTAAAATATTAGAATTTGGATTTAAATCTAATATTTAAAGATTTTAGTCTAAGAAATCGTGGAATTAAAATTGTGGAATTTGGATTTAAATCTAATATTTAAAGATTTTTAGAGCATATAATTGTATCTTTTCATGTTCAAATGAACTATTGTATATTTTTTAAATTTTAATTTTATAGTGAATCAAAATGCATCTTTCAGATTTGATTTTTAAAGATTTATTTGGATCCTATAATGTTATTTTAATTTTAATTTTAATGTTTATACATAAAAATGATATGGATGGCATGTTTTATCTTTATCTTTCCTCTATAATTTTTGTTATGCACTTTAATTTATTCTATATTTCTGTTAGAAAAAAAAATTATTTCATTATCATATAGTTATCTCTTTAGACCAAAATCATATTTACAATCAATTTTATATACAACCATATTTTTTTAAAACTTCGAAAAGATTTTAACTTGGTCTAACTTAATTTTTAATTTTAAGGTTTTAATCAACCTCATATTCTCTATATTCAATTAAAGTTTTAACAAATAATAAATAATGTTTAAATAAATTATTTAATATAATTGCTAATGTCAAAATAGAATTAATTATTGGCCATGTTTTACGTGTGTAATAAATTGTTCAAAATGACCTATTTGACAATTTTGAGACTAATTTTTATCTACAATAAGCTGAAATCCAAAATAATACTCATTACAGCGAATTCAAAAAGAGTTGTTTGACGTTGATAATGGTTACTATATCATCAGGTTACTAAATCTGGCCGGCTTCAGCCCCACTCCCGCTTATGGACGTTGATAATGGTTACTATATCATCAGGTTTCTTTCTGAGGCGGATGCTCTCCACGCACTCACCGGCGGCCCGTGGATGGTTTCTGGGATGTATCTGCATGTGCAACCTTGGCATGAAAAGTTCGATCCTGCCACTAACAAAATCCAGACTATGGTAGCCTGGATCCGCATGCCACGAATCCCTGTCTTTTTATACAATCGACAATATCTTCTCCGCGCTGGCTCGTCAATTGGCAAGGTTCTAAGTATGGATTTTAACACTGATATGATGGCTAGGGGTCGCTTCGCCCGTCTTGCGATTGAGATCGATCTTGACAAACCCCTCAGATCGCAGGTCATGCTGGAGGATCAAATCATCAAGATTGAGTATGAAAATATCAAATTAGTATGTTTTAAGTGTGGTAAATATGGCCATGGGCAGGCTTCTTGCCCTGATCAACCTGACAAACCAGCACCAAATGCTCATGTGACCCCTCAGCAAGATTCTCGAGGAAATCAAGAAGATAAGGCAGTATTCGGTCCCTGGATGTTGGTGCCGCCCCGTCGTAAACCACGATCGGAGAATGCTCCTGGCCCTTCTTCTAGACGACAGGCCTACAACCGCTTTGAAGTGCTGATGGACGCCCAGGCATCTGTGGCTGATCCCCCGCCACCAATTGTTATCCCACACCCTAACCAGGCTACTCCTAGTCTTCTTAAACCCATTCCCCATAATCCCTCTCCTCCACAGGCCACTTCGCTCCCTTCTATCTCAATACCGCCACTCTCTCCCCCTGTGCCACACTCTCAACCTTCCCCCAGGTCACCCTCTCTAACTCGGTCCGAGACTGCAACTGATATTTCTCCTAGGCGGAGTCGTAGCCCTCGCTCCCCAACCCAGCTTGGCCGTGGAATTCCTCCTCCTCCTTCTCCATCATGGTCCCAACAGCCCTCAGGTGCATGGACCAAATCTGTCCACTCGTCCTTATCACCTACTCACCATTCAGCCATTAGGGTCATTGATCCCTCAACTCATGTTAGTAAGAGAGGGAGAGGCATTGTTGGCAACCTGGGGAGCCGTCCCCCTGATTCCTTTAGCAACCGATACAAGAGTTCGGTGGAAGGAATGCAATCCCATCTGCAACGAGATCAGGACCGGGCCACCAGCCTGCCACCCTGAATCCAGCTTCAAGTTTTTCTCATTCAGTCATTTTCTTTAATTGTTTCTTTTATGTGTTTTAATTTGGCATGTTGGAATGTTCAAGGTGCAGGGTCGTCATCCTTTCGCAGGGAGTTTCGCGACCTTACTACCAGCAAGAAGATTGATTTCATGGCTATCTTTGAGCCCCGTATTAGTGGAGTGCATGCCGACAATTTTATCCGTCGTTGTGGTTTTCCCTTCTCTTTCCGGGTTGAAGCTACTGGTTTTTCTGGGGGTATTTGGATTTTATGGAAAGACAGTTTGGTGGTGGAAGTGTTGGAATCGCACTCCCAGTACGTTGATATTTGTATTAAGGATGATGATGAGTCCTTTTTTGTCACCATGGTTTATGCAGCCCCCAATAGATACCGTCGTACATGGTTATGGCCCGAGCTCTCTCGTATTGCTCGCGGGCGTTCGGATCCATGGCTAGTCGGTGGCGATCTCAATTGCATTGCTCGTTTCGAGGAGTCAAGAGGTGGATCTCAGTCTAGTAGTTCCTGTGATGAACTTCGGACCTGGTTGGATTTTCATAATCTCATGGAGCTTAAGGTATTTGGGAGTCGCTTTACTTGGGCTCGAAGTCTGCTACGGCGGCGTCTTGATAGATTGATTGGAAATGAAGCCTGGCATTCTAGGTACCCTCAAAGCACTGTGGAAATTCTTCCTAGAGTCCAGTCGGATCACAATCCTCTCTTTGTTCGAATCTCGGGGTTTTCTTCATTGGGCAACAGACAACATCCTAAATCCTTCAGATATAGGGCTGCCTGGCAGGCCTTCCCGTCCTTCAGGAAGCTGGTATCTTCAACATGGAAAGATCATACTCCTATTTGTGGCCTTCTTAATACTCTTAAGGATAAAGCTGTAGCCTGGCATGACCAAGTTTTCAGCTCTATTGGTAAGAGGAAAGCTCGGATTAGGGGTAGGCTTGCTGGAATTGAAAGGAATCCGGATTGGTTTCACAATAGTTTTCTTAATCGGCTACATAAACAGCTCTGCTCGGATCTTGGGCACATCTTAGAGAATGAGGAATTAACTTGGATCCAGATAAGTACTAGAGATTAGAATCTGGTTGGTGATAGCAACTCCAAATTCTATCATAATTTTGTGAACATCAGGAAGAGGAAAAAAATGATTTCAATTCTAGAAGACACTAACGGCATTGCTCATATGGGAGAGGATTCTATTCGTGCCATGGTCTTTGATTTTTTCAAAAATCTTTATCAAGGTCGTACTGACAATATTCAAGCTTCTCCAGTGGCATTGGGGCATCTTAATACTCTCACTAACCAGGATATTGATGCTCTGAATTCTGAGCCTCTTAAAAGTGAGGTGTGGTTAGCAGTGAAGAGCATGGCTGCTTTGAAAGCTTCGGGCCCTGATGGTTATCATGCTATGTTCTTCCAACACAACTGGTCAATAGTTGGTGACTCAGTTTATACCTTCATCTCCGATTGCTTCAAGGGTCACAGAGATATTGCAGCTGTTAATCATATGTCCATTGTCTTGATCCCGAAGACTATGAATCCTAAATCGGTCACTCAGTTCCGCCCCATTAGTTTGTGCAATGTTATCTATAAGGTTATCACCAAAGTACTAGTCAACCGGCTGACTCATATTCTTCCCCGCCTTATTAGCTCCGGCCAAGCTAGTTTTATCAAAGGCCGATTCATTCAAGACAACATCATTTTATGCAAAGAGATTGTTCACTACCTTGAGAAATCTAAGGCCAAGCCCGGTTACATGATTCTCAAGCTTGATCTAGAAAAGGCTTATGACAAATTGAATTGGGATTTCATACAAGATACTCTATTTTTATTTGGCTTCCCTACTTCCTGTATTCATCTTATCATGAATTGTATAACCTCCTCCTCTATGCAGGTGCTCTGGAATGGTCTTCCTTCTGATTCTTTCACTCCTTCTCGTGGCATTAGGCAAGGGGATCCTATCTCCCCCTACATTTTCATACTCTGCATGGAGAGGCTTGGTGCTATGATTTCTCAAGCTGTGACGGACAAATCCTGGAAGCCCCTGAAATGGGATAATGGCAGATTAGTGATTCCATATGTGTTTTTTGCAAATGATATCCTCTTATTTGCCAAAGCGTCCACTGCTCAAGCTTCTAACATTAAGGCTATCCTGACCTACTTCAGTTCTTTATCAGGCCTCACAGTTAGCTTGTCTAAGTCTCGCCTTTACTTTGGTAATTCGATTGATCGCAATACTAGGAGAGATATCACCAATATGTTAAATATTCAAGATGTTCATAATTTAGGCAATTATCTTGGCATTCCCATGACAGTTGGTAGGAAGTCTCATTTACATTTTAATTTTCTTATTGATAAGATGAATGCTAAGCTCAAGGGTTGGGCTCAGCGCCACCTTAGTCTTGCAGGTAGGCTTACACTTATTAAATCTGTGCTGCATCCCGTTTGCATGTATGCTATGAATGTCTCTCGTCTGCCTTCTAAAACTATTGTTGAGCTTGATAAGATTTGTAGAAATTTTCTCTGGGGATCCCATGGTACTCGGCGTAAGGTACATTTGATTGCCTGGGATACAATCACTATGAAAACTGCCTTTGGAGGACTTGGATTACGTAATCTTCGACACCTGAATGACGCACTCCTTATGAAGAGCTATGGTTGGAAGAACCACAAATTTACTCATCATCCTCAAACTCTTTCTCATTTTGCTAAGGATCTGCTATCGATCCATCAGGATTGTAACAACATGCTCGGATGGAAGATTGGTAATGGTAAGACTTCTCTTTTTTGGACGGATTACTGGACTAATTCGAATCTTACTTTGCAGGAGTATGCCATCCGCCCTCTTACCCATATGGAGCTAGATCGCAATGTTGCTTCATACATTTCCCAATCCAACTGGAACCTGCAGGAGTTAGGTGCCTTCCTTTCCACCGAGGGCATCCAGTTTCTGTCAACAATCCCTGTGCCTATCAACCAAAATTTGGAGGACCGTCCCTTTTAGAGACCTGCCTCTAATGGTGTTTTCTCTGTCCGGAGTACTATTGACAAATTGCAAGTGGCTCATCTTTCACCTCCTAATTGCCACTGGAAGAACATATGGACTTGGCCTGCTTCCCATCGTGTCAGAATGTTTTTGTGGTTAGCTTCTCATGATCGCCTTCTCACTCGGATAATTCTTGCTGGAAATGTGGAGATATTGAGAGTAGCATTCATGCCTTGAGGGATTGCCCCGCTTCAGCCAGTGTCTGGGCTTCTCTTGGCTTCTCCTCTTTCAACAACTTTTGGTCATCCAATATTCATGATTGGGTTGCGGCCTTGGATTGCAGAAGCATTGGTGAAGATAATGCTACACTCTTTGGTTTTGGGGCTTGGCTCATTTGAAAATTTAGATGCAAGGAGCTTTATAGTAATGAGAGTGTCCATTGGGACTCGGTTCCTAACACTATCAAACGGTCTGCTCATGAATTCCTAGCTGCAAGGAAGGAATTGCAGTTATTTGGAGTGAAAGCATGGTGTTGTGCTCGGGCTCGATGGGAGAAACCTCCTGACGGATGGGCCAAGGCGAATTGTGATGGGAGTTTCTCCCGTGGTTCTAGTGTGGCAGGTGGCCTCATTCGAGATTCTACTGGTACATGGCTGGGTGGGATCACATCTAAGGGATCTCTTCCTGATGCTTTGCAAGCAGAAACTTGGGCAATCATCCTTACTATGCAGTTGGCTTTTTCCATGGGGATCCTCAACCTGGAGGTGGAGACAGACAATCTGGAGGTTGTCCAGCTTATTACTTCTACTCATTTGGCTCCTTCGGCCATTCATCATTGGATTTTGCAAATTAGGGACATGTCTCGTTGGGACTGGGATGTTCGATTTTCCCATATTCCTCGTTCTTGTAACATAGCTGCTGATTGTCTTCTTAAGGGTCTTCCTCTCTTATATAATGTCCAGCATTTTGTTAGACCGCCGGACTTTATGCTTGATGTTCTTGCTTCCGACCGGTTAGGTCTGTATCACACTATGCAAATTTTGCAATAATAATATGGCCTCGGCCCTCCCTTCTCTCGAAAAAAAAAGAGTTATTTGACAATTTTGAAACCAATTTTTGCCTACAATAAGCTAAAATAAAAAATAATACTAATTACAGCGGATTCAAAAAGAGTTGTTTGACCTAACTTATTTTGTGTCTTTAAGAAAGTTGTTTTGTCACACAAATGAGCTAATTTAAATATTTATTTTGCCAAACACCCCATTATGTTATAAAATAGATTTGTTTTTATCTACGTTATCAATAATTTTTTTCTGGAATTAGTGATATAATTATTGTTTGTTGTATCTATAAAATGATTAGTTATTCAAACAAAAGTAAATTTAAATAACTAATTATATAATAAATTATTTAAAAAGACTCAATATATAATCAATTTGTGTGTAATTGATTTACATATATAATTATATACTGCCTCCGTCCCGCTAATAATGTCTCAAAATTTTTGGCCACGGTATTTTATGCGGAGATAGTTAGTATTTAATGTAGGGGTAGATTAGTGTTTAAAGTGAGGGTATATTAGGAATTTATGTGATGTAATTTGAATGGGCCGGGTTTGAATTTTTAATTAATTTATTTATGTGTGATGTGATAGTTGTGTGTTTGAAATTTTAATATATTTATTTATTGATGTGATATGATGAAAGAGTGTTTGGTAACTAAAGTGTATAATTATTTCCTAAAAGGGAATGTGACAATTCTAATGGGACGGACCAAAAAGGAAAGTGAGACAGAATTAGTGAGACGGAGGGAGTATTATTTATTAGAGATGGATATGACTATAACAATGCATTATATATCAACAGTTTTGATAGTTGCAGTGAATTAATGTATTTATTAAAGGCATAAAAAATAGTAGTCAATTAACAAAACGAGCTCAGTAATTTGGATTATTGAAAAAATCACTTCAAATAATTTCTATTATCTTTCATGTTTCTTTTTTTATATATATGAAAAAGAGCAATTCCCCAAAAATATACCTGAACTATACCAAAATTTTAACATTAGTACCTAAACTATTTTTTTGGAAAAAAATAGACCTCAACTTTATAATGTTAGACAAATCTAGACTTTTTCCTTTTAAAATATATTATTTTAAAACCTATCAACTTTTCAAAACTATTATTTTAACCCCAAAAATTCCAAGAAAAGTATATTTTGATCATCAAATTTTCTGTTTAAATAAAATACATTTAAACAATTAAACTATTTTATTATATTAAAAGAAAAAATAATATTATTTAAGTATAAATATAATCAAATAAAAAACTGGAAATAAAAATAATTTAAATTAAATTTAAATAAACTGATAGTATAAAATTAAATGAAGTTAAAATAGTTAAATAAAATAAAATTAAAAATTTTATTATTAAATATTTAAATTAAGTTGTTTTACATTAGTTCGTCTATATTTCGTTTAATACAATATCTTTTACTCCATTTAACACAACCTAATATTATAAAATATGCTTTTATAATATTAGACCATTTTTATTTGACCATTTTTATTTCATTTTATTAATATTTATTTATTTAAATTTCATTGCATATTATACTTTTATTTTTTTTAAATCTTTATTTATCTAATTTTAATTTCATTTTATTTACATTTTTATTTAATATAATATAATTTCATTATTTAATTATTTTTCAATTACAAATACTAATCATTATTTAATTATATTTTCTTCTATTTAAGTGAACGGGGTTAATTTAAGAATCAAAATATATTTTTTTGAAATTTCTAGGCTAATATGAAAAGTTTCAAAAGTAAATGGGTCTTAAAAATATACAAAGGTGTAGTTTTTTCTAGCAAGGAAAATTGAGGTCTATTTTTTGCCAAAAAAATAGTTTAGGTATTAATTTTAAAACTTTGATATTGTTGGGGTATATTTTTTGGAAATTGCTCTATGCAAAATAATCTCCATTATCTTTGACGTTTCTATTCCAACTTTGGATCAATTGTCTTTAATTCTTGTTTGAGAAAAATAATATGGAAAACACTTAAATCAATGTTGGAAACTTAATTAGTTTATCCAAAAATAATATAGAAAGCTCATAAATCAATCTTGAACATATTCACAAATTAATAATCCTTGGACTCTTTGAATAAAATTATATATCCTCAAAAAAAAAATAATCCTTGTGCTATGGACATTTTTTGTAGGGTTCAGCGGACGGTCTTTATTTTATCATTATTTTTTGTCATATTTTTCCTCAATAATATATGATCGGGAAATGGGCATGACACAATTAAGTTTATGTAATATATCTGAACTTCTAAAGTATTATGTTATATTTATAAAAACAAAAAATATAAAGTATACTTTCCGCGCATTGCGCGGACGGGTGTGCTAGTTAATTATTCTTAAAGTAATTAAGTACAATCCTAAACAATCCAATATCATACTCTTCGAACATGTTTCATCCAAGGAAAATGTTTTGTACATAAATTGTGGAGTATTAAAAATCTTATCAATAATGTATTGCCGCAGTTGATGTGGCCAATTTATTATACCATAACAACTTCCAACCAACACAAGGAAGCCTAACCGAGCAGAACTCAAGGTTGCAACAACAATTCCCAATTACAATAAATCCAGACCCAGTCTTTCCATATCTGTATATATATTAGAAGGGAAAAAAAAAAAAAAAAAAAAAGTTACACACCCAAACCAAATCATTTATTTCTCCTCAGTCATCAGTAATAATAACTAATAATAAAGTAATAAACCTTTTAATTAATTTATACTAGAATCCAACATAATATAATATGCTACTTTAATTCTCAATTCTCTGGAACCCAAACCAGGTTATCAGCAGGAAAGAAATGGCAAACGGGGGAAGCACCAGGGGCTGTTTTCATTACCCGAAACGCCACGTGGCTGGGATCCCACCGTGACGTGTCCATATGACAAATCGCCATGGCTTCCACCCGCCCGCCCTTCTCCCCCTCCAGCAATACCCTGTACAGCTTCCGATCCCCGGCCTGCCCATGGCAGTAGAACACCGCGTACGGATAAGGCAGCTTGTGGCACCCCAGCACTTTCGCCGCCTCGATTTCCTCAGGATATTCTGACACCGTGTAGTTCTGCAGGGCCGGGATTTCCCCGGAGATGTAGTTCGTCGTCAGGACTCTAAACCTGGAATCGGGGCCGAACATTTCCTGGACGGAATCGAGCATGGACTCCAGTGACGTGGCGCAGAACTTCGTCTCCCCCGGCAGCGGTGGGAATTCGCAGTGGCGGAGAGTTGATTTCACCGCCAGGGCGTGTTTGGATCCGACGGGGAAGGAGAAGAGCTTGAGGAGGTGTGGAAGCTGGGACGAGGAAAAGGGGATGGCGTCGGATTCCTGTCGGGACAGGAGACGGGGAAGTTTGGAAAAGTTCTTTGTCTCGAAGTAGACAGGAAGCTTTGTCCCCTGCTCCAGGGTGTTGTATCGGAAGAACACATTCAGCTCAGGTTCCAGGCCTGCTGGGGAAGCCCCGTCGGGATTTGATCCGTCCTGATTCGTCTTCCCTGGTAATTTAAGGTCGCCTTTCCAGGCATCGTCGTGGATCAGTTTTCGATGCCCGATGGCTACCTGGAAAGCCTGGAATTGGACGCAGAATCAGGAACTGGAAATTGACGAGCAAAAAAGCATTGGATTATAAGGAGATTGAAACATTATTATTACCTGGAGAAGGAACAGGATTTGAATAAAGGTCGTAAGGGGATTGATAATTCTAGGGGCCATTTTCTCCTCTTGATCAGCTTCTGAATAATTGAACCTGTAGATCCTGGAAATGGGGTTTTCTTACTTTTTATTTTCAATGATTTTTTAAATTTTTAGTATATCTGGAATCTGGAATTTCTTGTAATATAAACAGTGCACATGTAACTTTGATGTCACTAAAAGTCATTAGTAAGCCAAATTGAATAGTAGAAATTTAACCCCTTCCGCTAGATGATCCTTTATGTAGTGGCAACACTGTAATTTTAAATATTAGTAAAATATTTCAATTTCAATTTTTTTATTGCTTATATTGCTGATTTTGGGCATAGAGTCTAGCAAATTTTAATGTTTTTTAAGAAAAAAAAAATATAGATTCATCCACATTGAAACAGCCGACTTTTTGCTTAGGTCATTAGTTAAGCTTATAATATGTTAAGTCAACCGATGAGCATTATAGTGTGACAAAGCACATGGATCAAAGTCAGACATAACCTACAAATTACTTATAGACTGTATATATCTACATTAAATAAATAAATAAATAAATAATTCAGCCGACATCTAGTTACTTCCATCCAATAGAACCTTGACACCTGTGTATAGGCACATAAGTAAATAATTGCCTACTTAATCTTCATTTTTTTTTGGATGAGCCATTGAAGGCTGGGAAAGGGGTGGTGGGAGCCCATGCCACACAATTACAAAGGGGAATAAAGGGGAGGGATAGGGGGCCGATAGGAATCGAACCTCCAACCTTCCATTGGAAGTCAGGGGACTTAACCACTTGGACTAAATCCTCATCCCCTACTTAATCTTCAGTTAGTCAACTTTTCTATATCACGATTATATATTCAGTATAAATAGATGAGACCATACATGATTAAGATTTTTTAAAATGAAAATAAAAAAAATAAAATACATGGGAGAAAAACACCCACATAGTAGTATTGTTAATGATCGATCATCCATGACGATTTCATGTGAAAAAGAATTATTATTTAATAATAATAACCCACTTAATAATTCAGCAATACAGACTTAATTTTTATTCAATTCCAATTTGAAACAACAACTACTGCCGGAGTTTTAAACTATTCTCGCACTAATTTAAACAATTGCTAGAGTTATAATAATATGCACTTGAAGCAGTTTTTAAACAAACCAAAGCTTAAAAATATACACCCTATTAACAATCTTTCAATCACCACATCTATCATTAGATTCAATAATTGAGATTTCTCATACTCGAAAAAAAGAAAAACAAATGCCTTCAATACAATGATCAAAACACTGATCTGGGTCGCATGCCAGAAACAGAATACTAAGAGTTGGCCTAATAATAAAATACGATACATGGAAATTGAATATAAAAAACGCATCAACAATTGAAGGTTATACACTTAAATAATGTGATCACACAACATTCTCTAACATGGAAATTAAGATTAATTTAGAAAAAGTCTATTCTACCCTTCCTAATTAATAAATTTAAGTAGTAATGATTGATGAGTTATATGATCTTTTTAGAGTTGGATGAATTTTTAAAAGAATGGATGTCAAGAAGCTTTAATCAGCTCATCCAAAAAAGAAAAAAAAAAAAAAAAAAAAAAAAAAAAAGAGGAAACTTTACTCCAACAAAATCTTGGCAAAGATTTTGCTTTTCATACTCAAAATCTAGTGGGATGCCACTATTGAGTGGGACAAGATCCATTTAGCAACCAAGATTTCAAGAGTTGACAAAAGTAAAAGTTGGGTAAGGATTGGACAAGAGATAAATGGCACTTATGTATACTGCTTCTTTGATTTCTCACTTGTAGTCATGTGAATAACACTGTAGTTAGTCAACCCCAAAATTTGTAAACAGTTTGTCAAATAAGCTCAGGCTCACCTCAACTTCAATTTATTACACAAAAAAATGTGTGTCGGTTTAATTCAAAGTTTGAACAAGCTTTTCAAACAAAATATGAATGTGATGTCTGGTGAAGTATCACTATTTGAGACCGGCAGGTTCGACAGAGCATCATTTGCACGGGCACGGCTTCAACTCAATTTAAATAATCAATGTTTGCATTAATTAATTTATAAATTTATATTTTTATCCTTCACCTAAACTCATTCTTAATAAATGTCAACAAATAACATTTATGTAAAGTAAATGGTAATTATTATAGAACACTTCTTAATCTCTAAAAAGACAACTAAAAAGTAACATATATATAAGTATTAAGAAATGATATTCAAGTTGAATCGGTAACTTTTTGAGTGATTATTTTAATTATTTGAACACGACACATTATATATTCTTACATGCTTTTGTTTATTAAAAAAGAAAAACTTTAATTGAATATAAAGTTGTCATATATGACATTCTTTTTGAATTTATGTATCGCCATTGGAATGCACTCCAAAGAAGTTTGACTTTTAACCAATCTCCCTTATTAGTTGCGCCTTCGCCCAATTCATTTCTCCCCTACTTACACTATACTTACTTATTTAACAATTAATATTTTTAAAATAAATATAAATAAAAAGTATATAAATTATAATCCAATACGCTTATTTCATTTTGTTTCAGCTCCCCAAACAAAAAGTTAATTTCTATAGTAACTAATATATGAATTACATGTTAAACTTTTATAGTTGCACTGAATTTTGTTGAACACCGTCAACTTGGGAATTTTATAAATCTTTTGGGTGGAGGTGGACATTAATTATCGCCTCACATCCTCCAGATACTTTGTACATTGAAAAAAGTTGGCATTAATAAATTTATTTGGGGGAGAAAAGGTGGGCAAAACAACAAAACACAAACAACCAAGTAGAGCAAGTAATGTTCGTATTGTACCAGTAATAATATTATATGGGTATAAAATCAATCTATGTAATTCTAGAAAATTGTGGAATATACTATGAATAATGTATTATACTACTACAATGAAGATAATAAAATGATTACAAGTCATTGTCAAATGGCTAAACCCTGCCTGTTTTTAATTTTTATTTAAATTTATTTCAACGCATTTAATTTGGGTGGGATAGATAATTTAAATCATCATTATATTTTTTTTTCGAAACAGCCTATACATAATAAATCGTCATTATTGAATAGTACTAGCAAATACTCCGTATAAAACAGGAGGGCCGTTATCAGTTCGTCATTCGTCAACCTAATTTATCTTCGTCTTTTTATATACTAGCAAATACTAGCAAATACTCCGTATAAAATAGGTCATTATTCTTTTTTAAAAATTCAAATTAGTTCTTTTTTTATTTTATTATCAAAACAGTACGCTACAAATATTAATTATGTCTAAATCAATCATTTGTTCACTAATTATGCTCTAATTGCTGACGTGACAAGGGTTTAAATTTAAATCTAACACGTGTGCATAATATTAGGCATTTTTCTTTTATCTTTTGTCAATTCAGTCATAAACTTTTGTTTTGTTCTATTTAGTCCTCTACCCAAATCAGTCATTTTTATATTAATTGGTCTCCAACCTTTCAAATTATTTCATTTCAGGCACAAAACCTTAAATTTTTTATTACTACTAATCCATTTATCAAATAAATGTCAACATACTTCCGTAAATAAAATTAAACATCAAACCTCATACATTAGGTTTGAATGTCTTGTTACCGGGTTTTCCAAGATTCGGGATTTTACGGACTCTCTAACCATCCGACCGTGATGGTTCATTTACTCTGGTTTCCTTCAGCAACAATTAACACAATCATACTTTGTTTCCTACCTTAAAATGTAGTAAATGATTTAATTTTAATTTTTGTGTAAATGATTTAATTTTACTTTTTGGAAGGTTATGGATGTAGGAAGTATGGACAATAAAATCCAATGCATAAGGTTTGGTGTTTAATTTTATTTATGGAAGTATGTTGGACATTTATTTGATAAATGGATTAGTAATAATAAAAAATTTAAGATTTTTGGCCTGAAATAAAATAATTTAAAAGGATGGAGGCCAATTAATATAAAAATGACTGATTTGGGTAGAGGACTAAATGGAACAAAATAAAAATTTAGGACTGAATTGGCAAAAGATAAAAGAAAAGGGACTAATATTATGTCCACGTGTCAATTTTAAATTTAAACCCTTAACACGTCGGTTATTAGAGCATAATTAGTGAACAAATGACTCATTTGGACATAATTAGCATTTGTAGTGGATTGTTTCGGTAATAAAATAGAAAAATGACTGATTTGAATTTTTGGAAAAGGAAAATGACCTATTTGGCATTTTTTCCAATGAAAAATACTCACTTTGTTTGGTTGTATTGCAAATCTATTTATATATTTATTAGATTTGACATATATCATTAAGTGGATTAATTAACTCGGAATGAGTTGTATTATTGCGAATTTGATATCTTGTACTTCTGTGTGGGTGTGTATATGTATACTATATTCCAATAGTTTTGTTTTTTGGAACATACTATGACCTATACATTTTTCTTTAAAATGGCGTGGCAACTTATATACACAAATTGTAAAAGAAATAAGGGACGAATGAAAATCCAATCATCCAATTATAAACTTTACAAGATACCTGGAAATTGGGCTAAACCCAACTCATTAACTTTTTATTTAAATTAATTAATTGATACCCCCCCCCCCCCAAAAAAAAAAAAAAACCTACAAATATTTCAAACATTTTCATAATTTTAAACAAAAAATTCAAGTAGAAGTAACCCACTACAAAAATTTCGCAGCAAGTAAGCGACGAAATCATTTCGCCATCTTGTTCCTCGCCTGGCACACGAGGCGACAAAAAAAAAATGCAATGAAATCCATCAAGCGACAACATTCATCTTCTTTTTCTTCGCCTTTTGACGAATTTCTTGTAGTGAATTGAATATACTCTACACAAATAATAGTATAAGGATATGGGTCTGGCCTAATTCTCTACCTTAAGGTTGGGGTCTAGATTCATTTTTGGGATGTGGGTGTGTGGCCCAGTAGTAGTTCTAGTGGTTAAGTCATAGATTTTTATTTTATGATGGGGTTTGAATCTCACCCTATTGCTATCTGTCTGTTCCATTTGTAATTTTTTTTTTAATTGTTATTATGCTTTCGTCAATTAAAGGCTTTATTAGAAAAGAAGTCAGCATAATTTTGAACTTGAAGTCAAAAGAAAATGAACTTGTATAAGTATAGTTTTTGGTATGAAGCTTAATAGCTAAGTATGTGACTTTTTTTTTAGAAGTCAGAAGCCAGATAAAGGGTGGTAGAAGCCCATGCACACAAATTACAAATAGCATAAAAGGGAGGAATAGGGGGCCGATGGAAAATCGAACCCCGGGTTGGAAGGCAAGGACTTTGCCACTTGGACTAGTCCTCATCCCCTGACTTATTATTTGAATTTGATTTTTTTTTTAAATTTTTTTATTTGGATTAAGAATAAAGCTACAAATACAGATTAGTGTCATATACATATCTTCTAACACTAATTTTCTGTTGTTGGAAGCTGAAGTAATTGGCATGATCCATTGAATCACAGAGTTCGTTACTTTTCTTGTAGGATCATAAACCGTATTGTTGTAATATAAAAATCACAGCATATTTTACCCATTAATTAAATATAAAATGATACTAATAATAGTAATACATAAATAATTTATTGTTTACATTAGCAGTTAGCCAGTTACACACCTGTACGTATTTTACTATCAATATTCAATATATTTAAATAATAATTAGGTGCTTGATTGAAACTACTAACATGCATAAAAACCAAAAACCAAACACTAAAGAAAATATTATTGGAGTAAAGTTCAATTTATAACTTGTCGAAGCCGACTGAAACAGATCATTCGGCAACCACCACAACAAATCTCAACATAGTATAACTCAATTTGTCAATCCACACAATTGTAAATTCAGTAATAAAACCCCCAGCCCTGTAATAATGCGAGGAGTTGACTTCTACTATTTAAATAAAAAAAAATTATCAACTTGTCAAAAAATAATATCTTAAAATAATATTTTTTAAAAAAAATACACCCCTACTATAGAATATTATTATAAATAGTAAGTCAGAGTTTGTACAGTTATTGCCAACACACTCTAATGAAAATGATGAGATCTGTTCGAGCTTTCTTCTTCCTATTCCTCATTCTTCTGGTAATCATCTTCCACAGCATCTTATTATATTCTTTATATATATGTTGTGTTCTAAACTGTATCTAAATTTTTGATTTTTTTTTTTTTGTCGGGATTAGGGTTTGTGTAATATTGCAGAAGGCAGAAAAAATCCTGCAAGTGAATACTGGAAAACTATAATGAAGGAAGCGCATATGCCTAAAGCAATTAAGGATCTTTTCAGTGAGAGTTCAGGATCGGATACGAGCCATCGATTCTCTATAAATTTCGAAAGTAAGGATGAGTTAATAATCTATCATGTCGGCCCCACCGGAAATAAGCCATGATGATGGATGAACTTGCAAAGAAAGAAAGAAAGAGGTTTGAGTTTCAAGGACAAAAACATTATTGTGCAGAATATATTTGTATTCTTTGAGGTTGCTAGAATTTTATTCATGTAAGTTTGGAAGTTTTGTGAGTTGTACGAAGATATATTGTTGTTGGGGATTTGTGGATGGGTTTTGTATCATTATTGTGGAGGGGTATTTCTTATTTTAATGTGAAAATTTTGTGCTATATGTACTAAGTTTGGTTAGATTTGTAATAAGAAGAATGATATATGCACAAATAAAAATGAAATTGTATGATAAATTAATCAATGGCAAGAATAAAAGAGACAATAATTGGGTACCTGAAAAGAAAGATTGTAGCCGAACTGAAGAAGGTGGTTTAATACTTTAATTGGAGCCTCAAGCCAAATTTGAGCAAAAGAAAGTATTTTGAATGATAGAATTGCTGATGTCTATAAATTGTATGCTGTCAAAAGTCTTTAACAGGAATAATAAACAATAATGATATATGTAATTATTATTGAATTAAACTTTAATTAATTGAATTAATTTTCCTAACATGCGTTTAATGGCCTGTTACGTGTCAAAAGTCTTTAACAGGAACAAAAAATAATGATGTAATTATTACTGAATTAAACTTTAATTAATTGAATTAATTTTCCTAACATACTTTTAATTGCCTTTTACGTGTTTGATGTTTCTACCAAAAAAAAAATTATTTGAATTTTATATTATCTATGAGACTCTAAATTACAATTCGAATTAAAAACTGATGGAATCAAATAATATTATTTTTTACCAACACCAGTTAATTAGCTTGAGTGATCATAATAAAGCTCTAGCTTATTAATCAAATTAATGTCTCGGATTTGAGCTTTGTAAATGTATAGAACATCTCTCTTTTTTCTTTTTTTTTTTTGAGGAGCCATTGAAGGCCGCCTGGAAGTATAGAACATCTTTCGATTACATATAGGCGAAAAAATCCATTAATAAATGTTAAAAAACCAAAGAGTAATAAATGTTAGTACATCTCTATTTTTTTTTTTTTTTTTGAAGGAGCCATTAATCTCTAGTTAATTCTATATATATTGTCACTAAAAAAAGTAGAATTATATTTTACCCATAATTTTTCAGTGACAAATCTGCAGATCCAGAGGAAATGCACCCCACTTCTTATTCCAAGAAATATGAAATATGGTTGAATTTGAATAATGATTAAATATTTTTTTATTTAATAGCATCATGTACAACGATAATTTTATTAAAAGAACGAACATGCGAGAAATTATTAGTATATAAAAAGTAGGCATAATGATAAATGTAAAAATTACGTGATTATTTTATGTAAAATTACAGAAAATGATATAGAAATATAATATATACCACTTATTTTGCTACTATATATAAAGATCTATATTGAAGTATGATATTACAGGTGGGAGTATTAATATACGTACCATTTATGTTTTGCCACTAATATATCAATAACGATAATTTTTGGCGAACGTATGTAACGTCCCATTTTTGGCGGAACAAAAAGACACGATATGCTTTTGGCCTTATTCATATATTTTGGGAGACTTCTTACTTCTTAGGATCACTCGTTTTAGAATTATTTCAAGGCCAATAGATTTAACTTCTGACTATGATTATTATTGATGTTTTTGTGATTTATATTCTTTTTTTTTTTTTTTTACGAAACTACCTGTATAGACCAGAAAATGAAAAAAGAAAAAATTATTCATTAAATTTGATCATTATCGACGTTGTTCTATGCTTCTGGTCACTTTTTATTAATAAATAATTGGATATTTTCATCACATTCAATACAGAATTCAATTCAGGGTGTTGATTCACATTAAACTACTATTTAATTTAAACTAGCAATCTTATAAAATATATTTATATATATTTTTATAAAACACAACTAAATTCATTGTTCATCAGAAAATTAAACCCAGAATGAAATCTTCTCCAGTCACCCTTTTCATTTGCCTCTGTATTGCCCTGGTAACTTCCTCCTACCATCATTTCCATCTTACTATTACATTAATTTGTTATACTTCATCATGTACTAATTATATTTCTGAGAAACATATATAGGTGATCAATCATTGCTCCGATGCAAGAACTCTCCCGGCAGAGAATTATTGGAACAAGGTTATGGATGGGAACCCGATGCCCGAAGTGATCAAAGGCCTTCTACATGACGGTGAATCGGGTGATCTCAACAATAATCGATTTGGGACATTATTTGACACAAAGCCATCATATATAGGGGAAATCATCACCGGAAAATGAATGGACAAGGTTGTTAGCACAATAATTGGGGGGATTTCGGAATAATTATATGTTTGTTACATTTGAATAATTGAATTGAGAAATGCAATGTAAATTGTATGTTCTTTAATTTGGTGGTTCACTTCCAGATGGGTTCATTTCTTATTTTATTTTATTTATTTATTTTCCGTTGCTTATGATGTTGGCTTCTGATTAATGGTCATACGTTCGGGATGATTAAATCTGCCCAAATGTGAAATGGTTAAAAAGTTGATGCGTTTTAACCAAAACTGTAAGATGGACCACATGTTTGTCAATTCTGTGAAAGAAAAACAGAATGATTGTATTTATTATTATATTCTTCAGTCTTCACGACCATTACTCACTCAATCCCTATCTATTGTATTCATTTTTTTCTTGACACATTCATTGCATTATTTAACAATTAA
Source organism: Hygrophila difformis (assembly GCA_030278955.1). Classification (NCBI taxonomy): domain Eukaryota; kingdom Viridiplantae; phylum Streptophyta; class Magnoliopsida; order Lamiales; family Acanthaceae; genus Hygrophila; species Hygrophila difformis. Next base: position 52,200,603 of record JAOANR010000004.1, read on the forward strand.
TACTTCCTCCTCCGTATTTAAATAATACTCTCTCCGTCCCGCGAAAGTTAACACGTATTTCTTTTTGAGCTGTCCCACGAAATTTGACACGTTTCCTTTTTTAGATAAATTAAATTAATATAAATATAATTAGAATCTTAATGGTTTCTAAAAACCCATTAAAAGTAATTACTTTAATTATTCTGCACAACTCCCAATACACTTTTATTTTTCTATACAAATCCCTTACATTTCTTTAATTCTCCATATCTCAAAATAGGTACAAATAAAAATTATATAAAATATATATTCTAAAACTAGACACCTAGACGATTCTAACAAGACCACACTTGAATATTTTTTTTCTAATTAAATCATTACCATAATATTAAGTCAAAGTTAAACAATAAGTAAAGTGGAAATTCATTAAAATTTTAAACACAAATACCCACAACACTTTAACCATTAAACCCCACTACATAAATTACCGTGCCCAAAAGAAACGCGTCAACTTTCGCGGGACGGAGGGAGTATTAACGTTTGCATATCCTAAAAAAATATTAACGTTTTCATAGTAAACACTATTCATTGAGTAATTTTGATTCGATTTTTTACACATGGTTACATAAGATAAAACATAGTCAAGTGAGATCTTGTAAGATTCGTCTAATCACGTAGTTTTATAATATTAAAGTTCTATAATTTTTTATTTTATCAAATTTGAGATATTATTCTTAAAAAATGTGTATTGGATTGTATGAAAACAAGAAATATTAAAATTTTTTGAATACAGAGTAAGTATATCAAATGATCTACAAGTAAAAAATTATACTCCCTCCGTTTTTCAAAAATTGTAACATTCTTGCATTTCACGTTATCCAATGCACATTTTTTATGATTAATATCTCAAAATTTATAAAAATAAAAATTATAAAAATTTGATATTATAAAACTACGCGATTAGACGAATCTAACAAGATCTCACTTGACTATGTTTTATCTTGTATAACTGTGTTAAAAATTTAAATTAAAGTTACTCAGTGAATAGTAACAACTATGCAAATGTTACAATTATTTCTAAACGGAGGAAGTATAAAATATATATTTAAAATTACATACTTAGACTAGTCTATCAAAATCGCGCTTGACTATTATTTAATGTTTTTGTAATTGTAATAACTTTAAAATCGAAGTTAATCAACAAGTTAACCACATTCAATATCTTGGAATACAATCAAGTTACTATCCTGAATCTAAGCATTCAGATCCGTTCTGAAGCTGATGGAATTGGGGTTTTACATGATGGTCAAATTTATGGAGAGAATCATATCGTAACAACTGCCCAATCAATTTGGAAATAAAATCCATTAATCCCTCCATAATTGCCACACATTAAGTATCATTACAACCTGCCAAACAAATGGTTTTATCCAATTAATGAGGCAACAACGTATTCTCGAAGAAAACAATGATGGCAACCCTAAATTCAATTCTAAAAAAAACCCCACCCACACCAGATCTACCTCCGATATGATGGATCTCAACATGGTGCCCGAAGACGAAACGAATGCTGATGAACACGCAATGCTTCATGATGGTATTTTGATGACCAAAATGCTGGGGCAGTTGACGGTTGTGTAACGCCGGAATATATCGTCGTTAAATGAAACAATTCCGATGAAGACGAAACACATGCTCATGAACTCGCAGTTCTTCATGATGATACGTCTCTTATAACTCCATTCTCACAGTATGTATTCCAATGATTCATGGATGCCTTTTGCGCAACATAGCATGTAATATTATTTATGTAGCATGTCTGATTACAGGTACAACATGTTACAACAAAAATCAAGCATGATTAGTTGTAAAACAACATGTTTATCCTTCACAGCATTACTCCAAACCAAAATAGCATGAGATGAAAAGGGAGCAGCAGAAGATAGTTGAATAGCAGTAGTGATTTATACTTTAGCACAACTATTGAAGCATTATTACACAAACCACGCGTGATTAATTAAATAATGTTATAACACTAAAGAGCAGATTCATCCTTTACAGCATGCGTTCAAAGAGAACTAGCATAAGTGGAAAAAGAAGGTTTAATGATTTAATTTCCCATCCCTTGTTATAATTTTTGAACAAAAAAAGTTTGCAAATACGCATATATGCATCCATCCCTGTTAGCATATATAATTAACATATGCTTTAAAACAACAGGAAATATCAACAAAATAGCATACGAGATGAAAAAAAACAGCAAGGTCAAAATGTTAATAAACGGTAGATGAATTTTACAGTCAATGCACTCAATTTAAACAACGATGGAAGATGAAAATGTGATTTGGGGAAATGCGCCGTTTTGCTTCTTTGGTAAAGAAACCTTACCCAAAAATAACTAATGAGCATTAACACACAAAAATACAGACAAATAATGGTTTATGGAAATAATTATTTCCTAAAACAATTCCCCACTAAATCGGGCTAGTTGAGAGAATTGAGAGAATATGATATAACTGTATATCCCAATCACAGGATTCTATTACGGAATTAATATTCCTAATTGATTAATTAAATCAAATTATTACCTGTATGTAAATCATTTAATTGCAGCCAATTTTTAAAAATGTCATGCCATCATGAAATTAATAAAATTCAAATATTCAGGTCCGAACTGAATCATGACTTGAACCTTTCCCCTTGGAATAGAGGGAGTATAATTTATAGGGTTGATAATTTTGGGCATTAGACCCACCATGTAAATGGCATTTTTGCATTATGCACAAGGAAATGTCTCCATCTTACAAATGAGATAATGTCATATATTCCCCTCCCAAAAATACGAAAATAAACCAAAAAAAAAAATGTCTTCACAATAAATTAGTATAAATTATTTAGAGGGTGTTTGAGATAATAACCCTTGAGGTACATGATAAGCCATGTTTGTTCATTATAAATTATTTTCATTGAATTACCGGGTATCCAGTATCTTCTGGTGGACATTATATTGAAGAGTTGTCTATCCCAAAACATAATTCTGCATACACAATAATGTTGTTGTTCTTTATTGATTACAAGGTTTATTTAGGTCTATATAGGAATCCAAATAAGATCATCTTCATGGAAGAAATGGTACATATATATGGGCAGTGGACGAGATATCCGCGGTATGATCTTGCGTGAATATGGTACATTTTTGGGCCTTGGGCTGGCTGCGGCTTTCAAACCTAATGTTTACTCCTAAGCCCAAACATATTGATGTCTTCACAAATCCACCCCAACAATTCACATTATTTTGCCTCAAATTATTTTAGATCAAGAAAATTTTATCCTTAATTCTCATTTATCCTTAACTCAAGTTCAGATTCAATCTTATTTATGTATTTAGATACTATTCTGATAATCTGATCATGTTGTAGTAAATACGCAGGCCAATGTGTTCAGGCGATTATTGTATTTGTATACTTACTTCCGGCTTGTAAGTAAAAAAACAAAATGTTATAAATTGTCAGCACAGACTCACTAGCTAGCATAGATATGATGGTAAATTTTTTATGTGCAGGCACTGAACTCTTACCAAAATATTGTGCTAATAGTTATTGTGGTAAACAGATTTAATTAATACTAAAATACTATGTGGTAGCTTTATTTGGTAAGAGATGATGTTTAGTGATCAAGTGCTAATAATGCAATTTTATGATGTATTCACAGTTGCTTCTACGATAATTAGATATACATCAACGCTTAATTACACCTGCAATACCCGAAGGCAAAACACCCCAAGTCCTGGAAAATCCACAAAATAAATGGCATTCCTTAGGACATTATTATTAGAACTTGTTTAAAAACCTTTAAAATGAACCATTTAATTATTTTTCCAGGACAGAATCTATTATGTGGACATCCTCAAATATTTACTTGCCCCTTATATTAACGGATAGAAAATGAAATTAGTAAAATGGAGGGATAAAAAAGTGAAAAACTAAATATGGAAATTAAGAGCTGTTTAATTCCCTTTTTTTTGAAGGATGTCCTTGAGAAGGGCAAATTCAACTTTTTTTTTTTGTTTAACCTTTCTAACTTCAAAGTATTACTATCACCATGCCTACTATTTTGTGAATCTTTCCCTGCCCTTCTCCTAAAGGTCTCTTTTTTCTTCTCTTCATTCTCAACATTCCTCAATATCTTACGTTTTCTTTGTTTTGTCCAATTCTCTTGTGATAGAAAAGGAGAATATAATTCTCCAGAATTGAAAATTATCCTGCGTTCTGGTTGTGTTCTCCATAAAAGATTGTGTTTTGTCTTAAAAAGAAAAATTATCAACTTGTGTTTTTTCTTTTTTTTAAAAAAATAGTTATTGCTTATTTGGGTTATTTAATTTGATTGGTAAACTGATGAGAAACTTGTTGACGGAAAGTTGATGAATGTTGATTAGGGATGAGATCTTAGGAGGACGGGGGTGTTACTGTAATTTCACATTTATAGCGATTTGATCGGCGACGATTACCTGTAAATCGCGGGAAATGTCGAGTTTGTCGGATTACGGTTCTTCTTCATCGGGATCGTCTTCGTCCGGTGACTTATCTGCATCTTCGCCGCCACCGCCGGCGTCTGATGACTCCTTATCATCATCCGCTTCCTCCTCTCCGCCCCCGCCGTCGTCGTCTGGCAGCGATTCATCTTCTTCTCCGCCCCCGCCGTCGTCGTCTGACAGCGATTCATCCTCTCCGCCCCCGCCGTCCTCGTCCGGCGACGATTCATCGTCGTCAACTTCCCCGCCTGATAATTCACAATCAGGTGGAAATGACAAAGGTGGTAACAGCGACGGTGATAATAATGGAAGGTCCCACAAATCATCCAGAGATTCCAATGGAGATTCGGACGCGACGCCCGATCGCTCCTCCAGATCTTCCGAGGGTTGGATGAAGGAATTACCGTCGTCGTCGCGCGACAATAATCAAAAAGTCGTCGTCGCCGCCGTAGCCTCATCGGCGGCTTTACTGCTCATCATCGTGATTCTCCTCATCAGCTGCTGGATCCGGAAACGACGCCGGCGCCGCGGCCACCAATACTCCAAAGAAAATCTCCAATCACATGCAAGTACGTCTCCTGTTGCAAAATCCACCACGCTCGATCTCAAATTTCCAAATTCGATTTCACCAATTAATCAACTTTCCCCAATTTAATCAGGTAACGACTACTACAACAACAATAACTGGCACCACCACAACGAGCCGTCGAAAATGACTCCGCCGCCGGGGGTGATGAGTTCCGACCACGGGTGGATGCCTCCGCCGCCGCCGCAGATGATGAGCAGCAGCGATTCGAGCTCCGGCTACTCCGGGCCGCACGGAGGGGGGATGCCCCCGCCGCCGCATCCGGTAATGGCCATGGGGTACAACCAAGGAAGCTTCACGTACAACGATTTGGCAGCCGCGACGGACAACTTCTCGCAGGCGAATTTGCTGGGGCAGGGAGGGTTCGGTTACGTGCACAAGGGCGTGCTGCCCAACGGCAAAGAAGTCGCCGTGAAGAGCTTGAAATCCAACAGCGGGCAAGGCGAGCGCGAGTTTCAAGCGGAGGTAGAAATCATCAGCCGCGTGCATCACCGCCATTTGGTATCGCTGGTTGGCTATTGTATCGCCGGCGCTCAGAGAATGCTTGTTTACGAATTTGTGCCCAATCGAACCCTAGAATATCACCTCTACGGTAATTAACTTCAATTCATACATTTTATTACAAAGTTATTAGGGTGCAACAACAGATAATGATTTATTGATCTGTAGTACGTTTATTTTGCAGGATCGAATCGACCGCCATTGGAATGGTCTACAAGGCTTAAAATTGCTTTAGGGGCTGCCAAAGGATTTGCTTACCTTCATGAAGACTGTAATCACGCTTCTTTTCTTTTAAATACTATTGTTTTCCCCTATATATCTTTTCAATTTTAACGTTTTACTTTCCCGTGAGAGTCGTCGTTAAATATTATAACATGCTGCTTTCTACATGCTAAAATTTGTAGGCAATCCACGAATTATCCATAGGGACATTAAAACAGCTAATATTTTGATCGATATGCAGTTTGAAGCTAAGGTATATATCACATAAAGCCATACATTTTCTCTTCTTATAAATACATGCAATTAATTTTGAGGATGATTAAACCATCATAATGATGTCCTAATAAATGATAAGTTATCTTGCTGCAGGTTGCAGATTTTGGCTTAGCCAAACTTTCTTCCGACACCAACACCCATGTTTCGACTCGAATAATGGGAACATTCGGGTAAAAGAAACAAGAAACATTTTCACTAAAATGGTTTAATTTTAGACAATTAAAAATGATATTTATGCAACTTTATGCAGCTATTTGGCACCCGAATATGCATCGACTGGGAAGCTCACAGAAAAATCCGATGTTTACTCATTCGGAATAGTGCTTTTGGAGCTCATCACGGGACGACGCCCTATTGACCTCACTAGAGATGACGATGACGACACATTAGTTGATTGGGTATGTATTTTTACATTTTTTCCATCATTAAAGCCAAAAGGAAAAAACAATAAAATAATGTGAAATCAAATTAATGCAATGTTTTTGATTTCATTTTCTTCAGGCTAGGCCAATTCTGATGAGCGTTCAAGAAGGTGGAAGTTTCGACGAATTGGTGGATTCACGGTTGGGCAAAAATTACAATCCCCAGGAAATGCTCCGCATGGTACATTGTGCTGCAGCATCTATCAGGCAATCTGCTAGAAGGCGCCCCAAAATGAGCAAGGTCTGCTTCCATATTTGATTCATTATTGATTTATTTCATCTAATTTTATTCTTTATAAATAATTGATACAAGTAATTAATAAAAAGAAAAAATTTACTATATTTGAAAATATATATATATATAGTTGGTGAGAGTCCTGGAAGGTGATGTGTCATTAGAGGACCTAAACGAGGGGATCAAGGGCATGCCGAGTGCAATAAACCTGGCGTCGAGTGGCGGCGGCGGCGGCAGCAGCAATGTATTGTCGAGCCAAGAATTTAGCAGCGATGAGTATGGTAGCCGTCCCAATGCCAGCACGCCGCCACCATCAAACCTCCCTCGCCCACCATACTAATTAAACAAGAAATTATTGTGCCATGCATGGAGAAGGAACACAATTTTTTTTTTATATTTTTATTTTTTCTTGTTATATACCAATTATTGGCGTTTGCATTTATATATTGGTATATAGCTAAAATTACTGGCAGAAAGAGATCATGCAAACGCATTGAGGGAGGCACGCGTGTAAAATTCAAGGTGATTTGCTCGTGATAATTGCAATTAAACTAATTTTAAAATTTTTTGTTGTTTTCGAAATTCATTAAATTTCAAATGATTTTTGATGTCAAATTTTGAGTTTTTTTTTTCCTAGGGATAAAAACATTATTCAATCCATATGTCGACCTCACTGGAAAGCATTAGCCCGGCATTCTTTGCTAATACTGTTAATATCCACCTCAAATGGTGTGTATTGGTGGTGTTGCCCACATTACAACTTATATATTTATTACACAATGCTATAATATTGACCTATAAAAATTATATGGTGAAAAAAAAAATGGTTGTATTGCTCAAAAACCCATGGTCTTACAATCATGTTCACAATACATGGACCATGTTCATGATTTATGATCAGAATTTCCACATTGTTGTTCTTGTTCTAATTATTCATTTACAAGTTGATTTTGTCGTGTATTTCAAATGATTGGATTTCTAAACTCTCTTAATTTGAGCAAGTGCAATATTATTAAAACCAATTTATTTTATAAAAACCTCTACTATTTTTTTAAAATTGTGTTTCTTTTTATTTTTTTTCAAATTAAGAAATTTATTAAAATGTCGTCAGAAAAAATGATTATAAATCAAGCCCTGCCAATTATATATAATGACGACGTTCTCACAAACAAGGGAAAACTCAAGCCCAGTCCCTACTCCCCAAACTTCCTTTGAGAGGCCGTTTGGAATGGCTTCTAGAGAGGTGTTTTGGCTTTTGCTTCTGCCAAAAGCACTTCTAATGGAAATTAGGTGTTTGTTTTGGCTTTTAAGAAAAAGCAAAAGCACCTCGAAAAGCCAAAAAAATGCTTCTGGGAGAAGCAGCCCACCCAAAAGCAGAAGTCAAAAGCACCTCGTAAAATGTGCAATGACTTAAATACCCCCACTACTTAATATAAATTACACTATAAATATATCTTATTATCATATTAAGTATCACGTCCTTTTTGGTAATTACTACATTCCAAAAGCACTTTTCATTTTTATTCATCCAAACATATTTTTTAGAAAAAGCCGCTTTTCAAACATTTCATCCAAACACAAAAGTTACATGCTTTTGCTTTTGACTTCTGCTTCTACTTCTACTTTTGGCTTCTGCTTTTTTAAAAAGCCAATCCAAACGGGCCCTGAGTCAAAGCCCTGCATTTGAAAACATTAGAGTTTAGGCCCTGTATAATTAGAAAACTTAAGGAAAAACCAAACACAAACTTAATTAAGACAAAAGTGAGAAAATACCCAATTGCCCTCCCATTGAGAAAATACTCAAATACCCCCAAAATTCCCTCTAACGTTTCACGGATCAAATCGATCATCTTCTCCCGCAAGCAACGAGCTCCCACGAGTTACAGAACTTGGTAAACTCATACTGATGAACTTGGTAAAAAATATAATGTTGAACTTGGTAAAGTGCATTGTCGAATTTGGTAAAGCATATCATCTTGAACTTGGTAAACCTCATGCTAATGAATTTGGTGGATCAAATGAAATTGTACTACAAATTACAGAACTTGGTAAATTCATACTCATGAACTTGGTAAAGAACATAATGTTAAACTTGGTAATGCACGTTCTCTTGAACTTGGTAAATCTCATGGTAATGAATTTGGTGGTTCATATTCCAATGAAATTGGTACAACACGTATTTCAGAACTTGGTAAACTTATACACATGAATTTGGTAAAACACATGCTCATGAACTTGGTAAACCTCATACCAATAACCTGGTATTTGGTATAAATAAAATAGACACTATACCTAATTAATTATAAGGGTATACTTAATTAATTATAAGGAACTTGGTAAACAAATTGAAAGAAACTTGGTAACAATAAATGTATGCTTTGGTAATGGTATATATAGAGAACTTGGTACAAAGATGATGCAGAAGCATGGACGGTCACGTGGACGATCCTGGTGTACAGTCTCAAGACCGTGGCAAACACAATAAAATTCCAGTTAACTGCATACGGTCAAGGGATTGTTATCAGGGACCGTCCCTTGTTTTAGTGAAAAACAGAGTGTGGTGGGACGGACCTTCAGTGGACGGCTCCGATGTGCCGTGATATTTGTGGTAAACCGCATAAGGACATCGTGGTAAAATACACAATAATCACTTGGTAAAGCATATACCAATGAACTTGGTAAAGCACATACCAATGAACATGCACATATTTATGAATTTGGTAAAGCACATACTAATGTACTTGGTAAACCACATTTGATAAACTTGGTAAACCTCGTACTAAAGAATTTGGTAAATAATTTAAAAAAGCACATACTAAATAACGTGGTAAAATACACACTAAGCACTTCATAAAGTATACTTTGAACTTGATAAAGCACATACTAATGAACTTGGTAAAGCATATACTATTGAACTTGGTAAAGCATATAAAATTGAACTTGATAAATCACATATAAATGAACTCAGTAAAAAATTAGTATAATCTTGGTAAACCTCATAAAAATGAACTTGGTAAAGCACATACTAATTTTATTTTCTTTTTATTTAGATATTATAAGTATATACATATTGCATGCTTATTATATAATTAAATTTATTTTCTATTTAAAATAAGTTGAGATATTAAATTATAAAATTTGATTAACTTTAGCTTCATTTGAAAATAATTTGAATATTATTTTTTCTTATTTTCTAGGGATTTAGGAATTTTATGATGTATAGTTTGAAAGTTTTTAAAATTGTAGGGTTTAGGGTTTTCTAGAGAAATATGTGGTAAGCAATGAATCAAGATTTTGGTAAGTTTATCCTAGACCAATGGTATGCTATATACAGTAAATATGGTAAACCACATAAGCGAACGTGGTAAGTTTATTCGTTCAAGGGTTTGGGGTTCAAAACTGATGTCATTATTACGTCTAAATGAATGTAGAGTTGTCTTATTATCTTAAGCCATAAAAATTGTGACGAAAAGTGTAATTACCATGAATCCTATGGTATGTATATACTCCAATGAGGCATATTCGTTCACATCTCACATTGCGTTCATTACTAGGAGCATCCATGTACTGTTATTAAGTTCTGAATATGCATTTGTCTATCATAATTATAATCCAATTGTATTTTACTATCGTAATAACGACGTGAAATATTTGTTTGGGGATCATGCTAAATTACTTGATCAACGTCACTTCAAACTCGTTCCTTATTCTCCATCTATTGTTATATGTTTCACTAAATTGTCCCAATGAGGTTCAACTCTTTACTCATAGATTTTTTTCGGCGCTCTATCGTGACATGGTAAGCTCTCATTGGAGTAATCTCTCATGGTTTCGTAGTTACTGCTATACACGAATGTAAAAAGTGAATATTCACTAACGTGGTAACTAAACTCCATGAACTTGGTAACCATGAATAAGAAAAGATGGTAAAGAATTTTACAGAAATGGTAACGTCTAATAAATGTTTTGGTAAAGAATAAATCGAATGGGTATGAGAGTGGAGGATGGTATAATGCACGGTTGTAATATCCCGTCCATTTATCATCCATACACAAGTTTCATATATTATGGTAACAAATTGGCATCTTACCTGGTAAATAGTGTGCATACATATGGTAATATAGTATAAAACAATTAAATGCTCGATATAATTGAATTTTAGTTTCCTATTTGATACAATAGAATTTATTTTTAAATATTTAATTATTCTAACTTCAATTAAAAAATTAAGTTAACAGACTTTTTTATTTAACAATTTTATTATATTATATATTTTTAATTTAATATTATCAATGGTAATTTTGAATATAGTATTTAATTTAATTTTATTTTATTCGAACTTCAAAGTAGTAAGGATTTACATATGGAGGTGGTGAATTTTATTGTATACATGGTAAATATTTTTGCTCTAATGTGGTAATTTAACCCCTTACTTTCAAACAGAACATGTGGAATGGCGTCAGGACGTTCTCTTGTGGCCATCCTTTAGTCTCCAGGGTCGTCCTACAGATTTAACCAAAACTGGTGAATTAGCACAATACACCAAATTGTTATACCATAATTACATTTACCAAATTTTACTATGTTTTATGTTGTCTTTTACCAATTATCTAGTTTGTATTTTACCAATATTTTAGTTGTGGTTTACCAATTTTTTGAGTTACGGTTTTACCAATTTTAGATTTGTGGTTTTACCAAGTTTAAGCTTGTGTTTTACCAAGTAATAAGTATGTGGTTTTACCAAGTTCAAGTTTTTCTTTACCAATTTTTAAGTTATCCTTTACCAAGTATTATGTATGTAGTTTGGCACGGTGCTAGGGACGCCATTCATAAACCGTCCTTAAGTCTCCAGGATTGTCCTTCATATTTAACCAAGACTGGTGAATTAGCACAATACACCAAATTCTTATACCATAAGTACATTTACCAAATTTTACTAAGTTTTATGTTTCTCATTACCAAGTTTTTGTTTGTATTTCACCAACGTGTAACTATGGGTTACCAAGTTTAAGTTTGCGGTTTACCAAGTTATGAATTACAGTTTTACCAAGTTTTAGATTTTGTGTTTTACCAAGTTCAATTTTTCCTTTACCAAGTTTTAAGTTAGTTTTTACCAAGAATGTAGTTTGGCAACAAATAAGTGGGTAGAAATATATTGAGAATATATGTGAAATGAGTAAAAAAAGAAAGTGGTAACTAAATCACTAGAAGTGTAGTAATCAATAAAGTGAAGACTTGGTAACCAGTTGCTGCATTTTATGGTAAATAAGTTGGGGACAAACAAATATATTGGGATGGTCATTGGGACGGTCCTCAGGACCGTCCCGTGACCGTCCTAAATATTATGTCCACTTCAGAATGTATGGGACGGTCCTGGTGTCCATGGGATGGTCCTCCGGAACCGTCCCACTGACCGTCCCAACATTTTGTCCACTTCAGAACGTATGGGACGGTCCCGTCCCCTCCACCGTCCCCGTATAAAAGTTTCAGAAAAATAAGATATTGCCACAATGAAATGTTGTTGGATACATTTTTTTTTTACTTGGTTGTTTACCACACATTTAAAATTTAACATCATAAAACCAACATCTACCATCACATACAACCAAAATCCAATATCTCTAACATATACCTATTAATAAACAACGAAAAACCATCATTCAACATACACTCTCAACATCTAATTATCTAAACCACATCATTCTATCAACTTTTTATCACCAATCAACAACTACAGAACCAATCAAACAAACACAATTAACCATTAATCATCTCAAATTAAATTTAACAAATATTCATCAAAATTCCACCAATGTTTCATTACACAACTTAAAACTATCGCATTCTACATCCAAACATTGCAAACACTAATATTCTTTCATTTTTTTCTCGCCAACCCATTGTCATATACTTTCAATTTTCAAATCACTCCAAATATCGTATTCTACCACCAAACATTGCACAATATTAATATGCATCAATTAAAACAACAATGTATCTTAAAATTGAATATTTTAAACAATGATATTATTCTAACATTTCATCGAACACATTGTGCTCATTGCAAATTTACAAGCATTCATCAACAACACTCCCTACACAACTCCTTCCCCCGAAGAACTTCTTCGATATCATAGGAACATCCTCCAACCTCTTTTTGATGTAATGTCCTACGTGCTTCAACCCAAGAACGCATGACATCCTTGGCCTTAAACGCCAAACTAATCTCATTGCCCACTACGAATCTACTTTTCGCCGGTTCGAATGCTTCCAACACCGCTTGCAACCTAGCTTGATAGGCATTGTCATTGCTCACTTTGATCAAATGCCCAAACCCTGTGGCCTCTATGGCTTCTCTTTGTGTTTGAGACCATCGAACCTCCACCGCATCCACAATCTCCCGTAGATATTTCACAGAGCACCGGGGTGCCTGTATTTTACTCTCCATCGTTGCACCTATAAAAACGGTTCAAATAATCATTTACCATTCACGGTTAACATCATCCTCCTAAACTACATTCTACCACCATACATAACACTAATAACTTAGAATTTAAACCTTCTGCACCATAGTATCCATTCTAACATTTCATCGAACACATTATGATCAACTTCACAAACTTTCATCAAAAGCACTACCCACCCAACACATTCTATAGATAGTAGTACATTGCCAAAAAGAACACAATCAATTCCAACGACATCACACCTTACACATTATCTTACACATGCCCTAACCTAATTCAATCTTTAACCAACAAAAGCACAAAAATGAATGAAATGTCACATTACCCAGCTCAGACACTTCGGAATGATCGGGTTTCCTCTTGGGTGCCATTATTGCTGGGAATTATGGTTCTCAATCCCTCTTCTTCCTCTTCCTTCGCTAGGGTTTAGTGCACACTTTACTTCAATGGCTTGCAAATCCCCAGCCGATCGTCTGGGTTAGGGCGTTTCTTTTCGTCGATTAGCCCTTCCACTCTTCTTTTAGTCGTTTCTGTTGCTTGTTCTCTTCCTCTCAGTTTCGATCGTCTCTTCTCACTCTTCCACTCCTCTGTCTGTGTCGCCCCCGCTCTCACCACTCTTCTTCTTCATTCTTTAGTTTTTAAATGAAGAGCATTAACAACTTAATCGAATTAGTGAAATTGGGTGGGTCTTTTTTAGGGAGTCAAAATTGGAGTAGGGCGTAAAGTGTAAGAAAATATGGGATGGAGTGTAAAAAAATTCAAACTATTTTAAATGGGAACTGGGCCCTAATTTACCACACAAACAAAGGGCCCGAAAGAAGTGTACCTTAAGATATGAACGATAATTGGGCTCAGGCCCTGAAATAAACAGCCCAAGATCCATGTCATCTTAAAAATCTCTATGCTTTGTGCAATACAAAATTTTTGGTGCAAGGTGAAGAAAAGAATACAAATGTCCTCACCTGCATCATTATATCTCTTGTTTATTGCATCGTGAGCAAGTGAAAAAATTCTTTCTCACTTTCCCCCGAAAATTTTTTGTACTGCTGGTTCATCGTATTCAAATCCAATGTGTGGGAATTATCAACCCCATGTCAGTCAAGCCATCATCGACACATTACACATCTATAATATATAAAATTTGTTGATCTTATGAGTAGTAATGAGTCATTAATGGGTTTTAATAATTAAGTTGAATTATTGGGTTTGAAACATAATTGGGCTTTGAAAAACTTATATTATATTATATGCTCTTTATTTATAATTTAATGTTTTTAATAAAATAATATATAAAATTAAAGATATACATAATCATTGTTTTTTTTTGGTAAACTATACATATTCATTGTTGAAAATAGAAGCAAATTCATTTTTTTTATTAAAATTAATTAAGTAGATGAATGTATAAATATTTTAAAAATTATAATTTACTTTAAAATAATGTGGAAGTTGTTGCTTTTTGTTGAAAAAACTTAGATTAAATGGTAGATTACTTAAATATTATATACATCGTTAAAAAAATTATGTGATAATTTAATCCAGTTATATACATCTAATAAAAAAATTATCTATAATAGTTTATGATAATTAATTTGTGTAATGTCATAATTTTTAGAACTTAAATACATTTTTTATATATAAAATTTGTCGATCTTATGAATAGTAATGAGTCATTAATGGGTTTTAATAATTAAGTTGAATTATTGGGTTTGAAACATAATTGGGCTTTGAAAAACTTATATTATATTATATACTCTTTATTTATAATTTAATGTTTTTAAAAAAAATAATATATAAAATTAAAGATATACATATTCATTGCTTTTTTTTGGTAAACTATACATATTCATTGTTGAACATAGAATTATGCAAATTCATTTTTTTTATTAAAATTAATTAAGTAGATGTATGTATAAATATTTTAAAAATTATAATTTACTTTAAAATAATGTGAAAGTTGTTGCTTTTTGTTGAAAAATCTTAGATTAAATGGTAGATTACTTAAATATTATATACATCCTTAAAAAAATTATGTGATAATTTAATTCAGTTATATACATCTAATAAAAAAAATTGTCTATAATATTTTATGATAATTAATTTGTGTAAAGTCATAATTTTTAGAACTTAAATACATTTTTTATCAAATATTCGATATATATTTAAATAATATACTATTGTTTAAACTATGGGAGCTAATTATATAGATTTGAACAATTAATATTTTCTGTTTAATTTTTGGTGAATTAATTATATATACAATTGTTGAGCGAAATATTATGACGAATAACAATTATTTCATACAAAATTCAAGCACATTTGGGTGTGTCTTATTTCGTATTTGTGAACAGATCAGTATTATATTTCAATATTTTATTATCTTTTTATACAAACTATTGGAAAATTCTACTCCATATCTTATCACATATCATCCCCACACATTTGGGTGGGGGCAATACTAGGGGGGTGTTTGGTATAGGGAATTGAGCTTAGGGAATGGGAATTGAACTCAATTCCCTTGTTTGGTAACACAAGAGAATCTATAATTGAGAATTATACCAATTCTCTTTCTCACATTTTAATTCTCTCTCAAATAGAGAGAATTGGAGAGAATTGGTTTATAATGAAGAAATTCATTTTCTTTTCCTCACTTATTATTATTATTATTATAAAAAAATTATAATTGAGAAAAATAATTTATTTATATTTATAATTTTTTATTTATAACAAAAAAATATAATTATTTTTTAATCAAAGGAAAAACAAGAAATTTTATTACAATCTCTATGTTGAATTTTCTAATCAACGAAACAAGCGAATTGAATATATATTCTATTTCTCCGTTGAATTCTCTATTTTACCAAACGAGATAATCAATTCTCTTTCTCTGACCCAATTCCCTTTCTTTGCAATTCCATTCTCTATTATCAATTCTCTGCAATTCCATTCTCTGTACCAAACGCACCCTAGGAGTATTATACACTTCACTTCTGTTGAACTTTTTGGTAATTTATTGGATTTCTATGTTTCCTAAATATTAGTTTCAACTTCTAACACTTAATTTGATTCAATATTATCGTAAATATACATTAGAAAAAAAATAGCTAAAATCAATATTGATAGAATCATCTAATTATATAATTTTAAAATATATATTTTATACTCCCTCCGTTTTTTAATAACTTCTCCATTTCTGCACTGTATGCAATTCAATGCATATTTTTAATCAATAATATCTCACATTCTATATAAGTAGAAATTATAAGAAATTGATATTATAAAACTACGCGATTAGACGAATCCAACAACATCTCACTTGACTATATTTTATCTTATATAACTATACTAAAAAGTTGAATCAAAGTTATAATGAATAATACATACTCCTATACAATGGGTGATGTTAAAAACAAACGAAAAGAGTATAATTATATATATATATATTATTAAATTACTTCCTCCGTTTTTTATTGTTAGCTACATTGGAAGTTTTCATACTGTTGAACTACTTTGATTTCAAATTTTCTCATAGTTATACAAGTTAAAATATAGCCAAGTGGGATCTTGTTAGATTCGTCTCGTATTGTAGTTTTGAGATATGAGACTTTTAGAATTTTTACTTGTACTAGACTTGAGTTATTAACGATTTTAAATGTGCATTGAATTGCGTGCAATGTGGGTCTATAGCAAACAAATAAAAACACAGGATACTTCCTCCGTTCTCAAAAGATTGAAATATTCATGCATTTCACGCAATCCAATACACATTTTGAATGCTTAATATCTCAAATTAATAAAAGAAAATTGTAAAAATTTTATATTATAAAACTACACGATTAGACGAATCCAATAAGATCCCACTTGACTATATTTTATCTTATATAACTGTGTTAAAAAATTGAATTAAAGTTACTCAATGAATAGTAACAACTATGCAAATGTTTCATTCTTTATAAAACGGAGGGAGTATTAATTATTAGATATACATTCGAATTTGAGCTAGACAATCTATTTTTCGAACATGTTATCCACTAGGGTATTGGTCTGAGTAGTTGTTATCAATTTCATAGTTAAATAGAAAGATTATGTTGTATTTCTATTTGTGCTAAGGTGTAAATTTTAAACATTTTATATATGCAATAAGGCAATTTGGTGGTAGGCACCCCAGCTCCATGTAGAATTTTGAGTGACACAATGTTGTATAGTTTGACATTTACACCAAATATTGTGATTGATCGATAGATTCACTAAAAAAATAATTAATCTATATATATATATATTAAAGCATTAGTGAACAACCCATCCTAAAATTAATCTGGTGTCTCCATTCCAAATTTCTAATTTTTATAGATTTTTGCATTTTTTAATTCATTAATTAATTTCAGTTTTCGCATTTATTATTTATTTCCAGTTTATTAAAATTTGAAAATTCCTATTTTTAATTTAATATATTTGAGATTTTATTGTTGCAATTATTTTTTATTATGCGTGTTTGATTTGTTTGTAGATTTGATGTGATTTGTATTTATTTATTTATTTGTTCTGTGTTTGTGCGTGTAATGTGGTTAGATATAAACTAATTCAAGTGGATTCCGGTGCAGGCGGGGGAGATTTAATATTCATTGTTGGTGTTTGGAGAGAAAATTCATTTCTTCGGTCATTTTGTGATTGGGTTAGTTTTATTTTGATATAAGGAATTCCCATAATTCTCAATTTTTAAAAGATTTAAAATTTAAAATTTATATATAATTCCCTATTTATGTGGAATCCACAATGTATATATGAAATTTATACTATTAAAAGATACATTAGTGAATATATGGTAATGATTTGTATATATGAATTGCTCTATATATATACCAAGTTTTCACAAAAATACCAACAGCAGTTGGCTTGAGTGGATGGGGGCTCTAGTCACTTAAGCAAGGTCTCGGGTTCGAGCCTTGTGTATGCAAAAAACTGCTTTGGGAGAGGCGCCCTTAATTGCCCCTGCAGATCCTCGAGGGATTAGTCTTGGGTCCAATGTGGCCTGGGGATACCCGGTTTCACCAAAAGTTTTCACAAAAATATGTCACTTCTCCTACTTCAATTTTCCTCTCTCCTCCAATATTCAGCTTTCATTGTTTTCTACACACTCGCGATTATGGACGCAGAAATCATTCCCTTGAATTCTATCAATATCAAAACAACGAATAAAGCTGTTATTGTTAGAGTCCTAAGACTATGGCTTCAGAAAGATATGTCTGGAAAAGAAGGTCTCGAGATGTTACTCATTGATCAATCGGTAAAATTTTATACAACTATATATATTTTATGTAAATTTATACTATCCATAAACTAATTATTTATTTATTTTTCAGGGTGATAAAATTCAAGCATCTGTATCCATTGGATTAAAAAATAAATTCTTACATTTATTTTCAGAGGGAAGTATTAAAATCATTAAAAATTTTCGAGTCACTGAAAATAAACCTGCTTTTCAAAATGCAAAGATCAGACACAATTTTAGGATTTGTTTTGGCATCGCCACAAAAGTGTCTGAACCCAATGGGGAAATTCAAATATCTGAAAATGGGTTTGATTTTATCCCCTTCAAAAATATCCATTCACATGAAACTTCATATGTTTTGGGTCAGTAACATTTACATTCTGCTTTATATTATTTTATTTAATTTTTTCCATATAATTTTTTATAAAATTTATATTATAGATTTTATGGCAATAATAATTTTTCCACTTTTACAGATATCCTCGGAGAACTCAAGACCAGAACCATCAATATAGATTCTGTAAACATAAAAAATAAAAAGGTCACAAAGTGTGACATATCACTATTTGATGCAGAGTAAGTTTATACAATTTAGATTTTTAATTATAATTATTGAAAAAATAAATTTAATTGATTTTCAATTTTCTCAGTGGTACCCAAATACCTTGTGTTTTATGGGAGTCTTTTGCTGAGAGATTGAAAGTATTCATAGAGGAAAGGACAGCTGAAGATAAAGAACCAATCATTTTGGTCTTGCAATTTGCAATGATAACAAAGTTTAATGGTGTGTATTCTTTAGCTCTTATATTATATACCAACATATACATTTCTTAAAGAATAAATTTCATTTTATTTTCAGTAACAGTTTTCAAGAAAAAAATAAATAACAAGTTTGAAAAGTTTCCCTGGAATGCCTGTACCGGACGAAGTTTTAACGTCAGAAGCAGAGAATCGACTGATATTGGAAGAGACATCTTATAATAAGGAAGAAATGAAGGCAGAGCATGCTAAGCTATTACCTTTAATGACCGATGAGCAAAAGAATGTTTATAATAAGATAATGTCGGCAGTTGACAGTGGTGATGGTGGATTTTTTTTCCTTTATGGATATGGTGGAACTGGCAAGACATTTATCTGGAGAACGTTATGTTCAGCCCTTCGTGGGAGAGGTGATATCGTGCTTCCTGTAGCATCCAGTGGAATAGCATCCCTACTACTTCCAAGAGGTAGAACAGCACACTCCAGATTTGGTATTCCACTAGATTGTGATGAGAATTCTACCTGCAAAAAAATTACCCCAGAAAATGATTTAACATATCTTCTCATGAAAACAAAGCTCATTATTTGGGATGAAGCACCAATGACAAATAGATATTGTTTTGAGGCACTTGACAGAAGCCTTAGGGATGCTATGAAAGCATCAAATCCAGATTATTCAGATAGACCTTTTGGTGGGTTGGTTGTTGTGTTGGGAGGTGACTTTAGACAAATATTACCTGTCATCCCTATGGGAAGTCGACATGATATTGTACATGCATCTATATGTTCATCCCGCCTATGGAATTGTTGTGAAGTACTTACACTAACCAAGAATATGAGGTTACAGGTAATAAAAATAATTTGCATAACTTTAATTATATATTCACTTCAATGATTTTTATATTAATGTTACAAAAATTATTGTTACAAACAGGACCATACATCAGGGCTTGATCCCGAGGAAACCAGAAAATTTGCAAAATGGATACTTGATGTAGGTGATGGTAAAGCTGGTCTTGATCTTGGAGATGGACAATCAGATGTGACATTTCCAGAGGATGTTCTTATAAATTCTATGGGCGATCCTATAGGGGCAATTGTTGAGAGTACATATACAAATATAAACGGCACCACTTCAAGTCCAGATATTTTTAAAGATAGTGCTATACTAGCCCCTACCAATGAGATGGTTGATACGATCAATGATTACATTATGGATCGTATGTCTGCAAAAGAAAAGATATATCTAAGTTCAGACAATATTTGTCAAGAGGATGGAAGCGTAGACAATGACGATGAAATATTTTCACCGGAGTATCTCAACACGATCAAGTGTTCTGGATTATCAAATCATAAAATAAAGTTGAAAGAAGGCTGCATAGTCATGCTTCTCAGAAATATAGATCCATCAAATGGATTATGCAATGGAAGCATGTTGATAGTAACAAAGATGGGGAACCACATAATTGAAGCTAAACTAATTGCGGGAAAGCAAGAAAATAAAAAATTCTTGATTGGAAGAATGATCATGAGCCCGTCTGATTTAACCAAATTTCCCATTCGATTTCAAAGGAGACAGTTCCCACTTGCAGTTTGTTTTGCTATGACTATAAACAAAAGTCAATGTCAATCTTTAAAGAACGTTGGACTCTATCTTCCGAAACCAGTTTTTAGCCATGGACAGTTATATGTTGCAATATCTCGTGTCACAAGCAAGAGGGGACTCAAAGTGTTAATATGTGATGAAGATGGATTCACTCAGGATACAACAAGAAATGTTGTTTACGATGAAATTTTCAGCAAATTGTGAGGTGAATTTTAATATAAGGCCTAATATTTATATTTATAATTTTATTTTTTCATAAAATTTCTAATTAAATAAAAATATTATTTTTAATACTTATTTTTTATTGATTTGTTAGGTTTGTACCGAACAACCCACAAAGAATGTAGAAGGCATTGTAATGTAATTTCTCTATTAATTTTAGTTGAATTCTTTATATATACACTCACTTTTGACATTTTTCTATCATTTAAAATTTTATCTTTTATTACTTCATATAATTATCCCGTCGAGTCTCGACGGGTTACTTTACTAGTTTGTGTATTATAGGGGAAAATTTTATTTTAGTTTACCAGAAATCCGATCCGACTAGTTGTCATTTGTGACATTGCCAAACGTGCAAACTGGGTGCATAGCAATAAGTAAATGACGATAGTACCCCTCCGCTGGACAGCTCTTAACGGGAAATGTTTACAGGTTCAGAACAGAATGAAGAGATCTGCAGACCTTCCACTCTAACTCGACTTTCACTATTAAATAATTTCTCGAGGTAAATTCTCTGTTCGGAGATCTGCGCACTCTCTGTTTCTGCGCTTCAATTGGTGCAAAGAACTGTGAATTTCTCGAGCTTTGTATTGAGTTTGAGTCGGAAGAATCGCTCCACGCAATGGCGCAGCCGCTTGTCAAGAAAGACGATGATCGCGATGAAGAAGGTGTGTTTGTTGAATTCGGTTTTAATCATGTTGCGGTTTTATTTTTGATTTTTATATACTTGTTGCGATTGAGTTATCGCATTTCGTTTGTTTACCTAAATTAATTTCGGAATCAGATCTGCGATTTTCGTGGAATTTGGAATTGCAAACACTAAAGTGTAGGGCGAATCGTAATGCTTGAAGTAATTCTTGATTGATTTGATATCTTGGTCTATGAAGTTAGCTAAAGTGCTCCTGTGTGTGTATTTTCATCTGGCTCGTGTTAATTGTTAGGAATAGGATTGATTCATCTGTAGGTTTGATTTATACTGTATTTTAGATTTGATGAGTTTTAGATCTACAGTTGTTCTTTATTTCAGAAGACAAAATTGATTAAATACAGCGATGGTTTGATAATGTTAATCAATTGAAATAATTGATTGAATTATTATTCGGGTTTAGGGGACAATTATATGATACTGTTTATCTATCCACTTTCTAGAGTTAATATTGGTTGCATTTCTCAAATGTCAACTTGAAACGAATTTGGGCTATATACATAGTTGATTGGATTTGAAGTTCAATTATGCTTCATAGTCCAGATTCAATATATACATGATACATGCTATGATAACTTCCTTTTTCGATCTAATATTGACTTCACATTGTCGATAAACATTATATTTGGATTTGCAATGTTTGAGATTTTATGATGTTAAATTTTACAACTTGCAGTGGAGTACTCTCCATTTTTTGGCATCGAGAAGGGTGCAGTATTGCAGGAAGCTAGGGTGTTCAATGACCCTCAGTTGGATGCACGGAGATGTTCACAGGTACTTGTTATGTTAAAAAATTGTCTTCTTTTTTCAACTTTTGTCCTTTTTCTGGTACAAGGTGATATGCAGGTTTCATTTTTCTTCTTAGGTCATCACCAAGCTTCTGTATCTTCTGAATCAGGGAGAATCATTCACAAAGGTCCAACTCTATAGCTCTTATTTCTCCTAACCCATAAACACACGTGTGTTAGGATGTACTATTCCATTCAAACACGTGACAATAAACACACACCCATACACGCATTCAAAGTTTCTTATAGCAGAAGCACAAAAACCAAGTGTGATGTTGTGTAGTTTAGCATGATAAAGTATTATGTGTCCCACCTAGGTGATAATGAAATTTGATTTGGTTAGCCTAGATGCAAACACCTACACTAACCTGCGAAATGGATCCATCATGGAATTTTATGATTAATATACAGCATGACTGCATGAACATGATATAAGCAGACTACACTGCATGCATGTCACTGACTGCCTTGAAGATTAAAATGGTTTTCATTACTTCCAGATTTTCTAATTGGCACTAGCATTTTATAGTATAGAGATACTTTAATGAGGCATTCTTTGTTTTCAGTTTGTGGGAATCTGCTGTTAGTGCAAATTGGCCATTTGGCTGTCGAAATATTTTTTTCTTTTCCTTCTTGTTTTCTACATGTATGTATTTGATTCTATTTAAGATTTTTCTTCTTTTATCATCCAGGTTGAAGCTACTGAAGTATTTTTCGCTGTCACAAAGCTGTTTCAGTCCAAAGATATTGGTCTCAGAAGAATGGTCTATTTAATGATAAAGGAGCTTTCACCCTCTGCAGATGAAGTAATTCAATCACATTTTTCCTATCCTTTGTTATAGATGTTATTGCTTTCATACTCCGTAACAAACTCTCTTCTTGGTGTGAAAAGGTTATTATTGTCACAAGCTCCCTAATGAAGGACATGAATAGCCGCACTGATATGTATCGAGCTAATGCTATCCGTGTCCTATGCCGAATCACTGATGGAACTCTGTTGACCCAAATAGAGAGATACCTTAAGCAAGCTATTGTGGACAAGAATCCTGTGGTTGCTAGTGCTGCCCTTGTGAGCGGTATTCATCTGCTTCAGGTGAGATACTTGAGTTGTGCTATCCGTATCACATTGTACATCATTGAAGTAGATTTAAGTTTAATATGAATGTGATTATCTTAACAGTCCAATCCGGAAATAGTAAAAAGATGGAGTAATGAAGTGCAAGAAGCTGTTCAATCGCGGGCTGCACTTGTGCAGTTCCATGCACTTGGTCTGCTCCACCAGGTAAAATGGTTTGTCACCTGAAAAATGTATAACCGAAATATTCTTTCACTTTGCCACATTTTTTGGTTGAAATTTTACTTTATCTTTGTTGATACAATGAACGCATTGTAGATGAAATTATAGGTGAGGAATTTTATTAGATAGCAGATCCACATCTCCTCAATTGTGTTATTGAAACTCTATGTGGTAAGCATGTTTTGAGTTCCATGGTGAATTTCTGTTGAGTACTGACCTTTGGTAATTGACTTTTGCTATATTTTCCAACTTTTATTTTCAATATATATATATATATATATATATATATATATATATATTTATATAGACATACATACGTACATAGCTACATACATACATATAGTATTATTTTTGCCTTTTGATTTTGGGATGCCTAATAGTTCCTTCTTAATGTCTTAAAGCAATACACGGATTGTGATTTGTGAATGCAACATGGAATGGGCCATGGATACAAAAAGGTTTTGGTTGGATTGTCAAGTTATATGTCTTCACTTCGCAGATTCGACAAAATGATCGATTGGCAGTTAGCAAGTTGGTTACAAGCTTGACAAAGGGCAGTGTCCGTTCTCCTTTGGCACAGTGCCTGTTGATTCGCTACACTAGTCAGGTGGTTCTTACAGATGTGAAGGATTTAACAAGTTACTTTATCTTTGATTTCTCACTGGCAGTGCAATTCTTCATTGATTTATAATAGGTTATCAGAGAGTCAGGTGTTAATCCCCAGACAGGAGACCGCCCATTCTATGACTATCTGGAGGGCTGTTTACGTCACAAAGCTGAAATGGTTATCTTTGAAGCAGCTAAGGCAATCACAGAGTTGAGCAATGTAACTACCCGGGAGTTGACTCCTGCCATAACTGTTTTACAGCTTTTCTTAAGTTCATCAAAGCCTGTGCTAAGGTTTGCTGCTATACGGACTTTGAATAAGGTTAGTGATCCTATACTGATTTAAGATATGGTCTTCTTTATGGATGCTTGTTTTACAGATACTTTATCCTTGAAATTTATGATTTTTTTTTTTTTCATTTGTTGGTTCTTTTGTGGTCTATCAAAAGAGCAAGTGTTCTATGAACTCTAGAGTCTGATGTAACTTAGAGAGGATTCATTTTAGGGTCAGTTAATTAGCAGCTTCCTTCTTTTCTTTCATTATTTCTTTCCTTTTTTTGTGTGTGTGTGTGTGTGTGTGTGTGTGTGTGTGTGTGTGTGGTGGATGCTGAATACTACTTTCATGGGGTCTTAGTGTCTTACATAAATCAACTGAGTTTTTTAGCTTGAACTTCACAAACTCGCTTAGCATTTCAGGTAGTTTTATGTATGTTGCAGAATCTGGAAGCAATGCATATTCCTAATGTTGAGCCTATGTTGAAAAGAAACTTGGATTGTAAAAGGCTGGTTTAATATGTTGTAGCTTGAATTTTTTACTAGATAGTAATCCCTGGACTTGTGGTTACAGAGTGTAAGTGTGGCATGAGCATGTCGGTTTATAATCAATCATGACAATTTCTGTTCAAGCATCTCAAACGGTCACTGAAGATTTTCACTCAATCTTTTAATGCATTGATGCCATCTGTATAAATGGAGTGATTTAGTGCACTTTTCTTGACCATAAGATTTAAGATATGTGTAGTATTTCTGGTTGCCAATGAAATTCTGTTCTTCTTTGTGAGAAGTGCCATAAACTTTTATGTGCCACATACTACTTTATCGCATAAAGTGGTGATTTTGATTGATGAATATCCCCAAGGTGTTTCAATGCTATAGTCTTGGTTTCTAAGTTCCTGCGTTCATCAGAACTGGTTTATGTATTTTCTGTAGGTGGCTATGACACATCCCGTGGCTGTTACAAATTGTAATATAGATATGGAAAGCTTGATTTCTGACCAGAACAGAAGTATAGCAACTCTTGCCATTACCACTCTGCTGAAAACAGGAAATGAGTCTAGTGTTGACCGCCTGATGAAACAAATAACTAACTTCATGTCTGATATTGCTGACGAATTCAAGATTGTTGTGGTTGAAGCAATAAGATCATTGTGCCTGAAATTTCCACTCAAATACAGATCATTGTGAGTGATTATAGTCGACTTGAGATTGAGATCATATTTTTATTTATATATTTTTCCATAAGATCAATACTCGGTTTCTGGCAGGATGAACTTCTTAAGCAATATCTTGAGAGAAGAAGGTGGTTTTGAATACAAAAAAGCAATTGTTGATTCAATTGTCATCTTAATTAGAGACATTCCAGATGCTAAAGAAAGTGGCCTTTTGCACTTATGTGAATTCATAGAAGATTGTGAATTCACTTATCTTTCCACCCAGGTTAACATTTACCTTGTTGGTGCTGTTTATTTCTTCCAGGTTAGTCGTGTGTAATGTTTTCTTTATTGATTGTTCAGATCCTTCACTTTCTTGGAAATGAAGGTCCAAAAACCTCAGATCCTAGCAAATACATTCGTTATATCTACAATAGAGTGATACTTGAGAATGCTACTGTACGAGCCAGTGCTGTTAGCACACTAGCAAAATTTGGTGCCATGGTCGATTCCCTGAAAGTAAGAAAGCAACTATGTTTATTTACAATATATTCAAGAGTGAGTTTCTGACTGTTTTGCCATCCTTGCTGCAGCCCCGTATCTTTACCTTATTGAGACGTTGTGTCTTTGACAATGATGATGAGGTAAGTTTCATGTCCCAACGAAAGTTGTATCTCAATGTTGGTACTTCTTGGAATGAATTAATTTACTATGATTGTAGTTATCTGTTTTTGAGCTTTCATATAGCAAAATGTCTCCCACTGCCACATGAAATTTTAGAATCTTCAATTGATGCAAAGAACCATGTATGGATATGCTGTACTTGTTTTCTTTTATTATTGTTATTTTGTTTTCAATTGAACATAGAGTTATTTTGGAGATGTTTAACTATCAAGTGGTCATATGTTTCCTTTCAAGTGTCCGACAGTTTTTCACTACGTTCAATTTATCCCATGGTTTTTTCTTTTATCTATTTATAATTTTCTCTCTTTTTCCTATATAATCTAAGCATAAAGTTGGAAGAAATCCATTAGGCTACTTGTGTGGTAACTCATAAATTCATATCACTGCTTGTTGCTGATCATGTGAATCTTGATTCACCTTGAAAGTGAACGTGGGGCCTGACATACAAGACATTCAATGTGAACAGGCAGTTTACAAGCATCTCTAACCCATTTTTTAGACACTTTGACATCATTGCGCTCATTGCATCTTTCTTTAATGCATTTGTCATTCTGGTTTATGAAACTCATGTATAAATCTTCCACCCAATTGGCAGGTTCGAGATAGAGCTACACTCTTTTTGAACACCCTTGAAGATGACTCAGTCACGGAAACTGGCAAAGATACAAAGGAATTTCTGTTTGGATCACTTGATGTACCACTGACAAACATGGAGAATAGCTTGAAAAACTATGTAAGTTCCCATACTAGTTTGATTTATGGTTATCTGAAGCTTGTGGTCTTTATTCTCTTTTGCTTGAAATCATGATCTCATTCTCCTTTGAAACAGGTACAGAATCCTTCCGATGAGCCTTTTGATATCAATTCTGTACCCAAAGAGGTTAAATCTCAGTCACATGCTGAGAAGAAAGCTCCAGGCAAAAAGCCGAGTGGCTTGGGTGCTCCACCTGCTGCCCCCACTTCTGTTGCTGATTCTTATGAAAGACTTATCTCCTCTATTCCAGAATTTTCAAGCTTCGGGAAGCTTTTCAAGGTTTTTGAACAAACAATTTCTAATTTTAACTCCCAACCAAGCCATGGTTTGTTCTAGAATTTATAAACTGGCATTCTCAAAGTTTTCCATGCCCTTGATCAGTCGTCATCACCAGTGGAACTTACAGAAGCTGAAACTGAGTATGCAGTTAATGTTGTCAAGCACATATTTGACAGCCACATTCTGTTCCAGTACAATTGCACAAACACAATACCAGAGCAACTCCTTGAAAATGTAACAGTCATCTCTTTGGAAGTCTCTTATTTCCTTTGACTTAATAAATGGACAGTATTCTTAGCTTTTGAATTGATGTGACCAGGTTTCTGTTATTGTCGATGCTACTGAAGCTGAAGAGTTCTCTGAATTAGGAACTAAGCCTTTAAAATCTCTTCCATACGATACACCTGGCCATACATTTGTTGCATTTGAAAAACCTGAAGGTGTTCCTGCAGTTGGTAAATTCTCAAATGTTTTGAGGTTTACAGTGAAGGAGGTACCATATTTTCCTTTATTTGATTGAATTTCTTAGGATACTAACTGTAACGGTATGGTTCCAGATGAGTGCATGTGTCTCCTTTCCTTATGTTCCTTGCTTAAATGTGGTTTTAGGTTGATCCGTCAACTGGTGAGGCTGAAGATGATGGAGTGGAGGACGAGTACCAGCTTGAGGACTTTGAAGTTGTAGCTGCAGATTATATGCTTAAAGTTGGAGTCTCCAACTTCAAGAATGCCTGGGAAAGCCTGGATCCTGACACTGAACGTATAGACGAATATGGTCTTGGCCCTAGAGATAGTCTGGCTGAAGCTGTGAATGCCGTCATTAATCTCCTTGGCATGCAACCTTGCGAGGTCAGTCCAATACCGTCCTTCTGATCGTCATTTTAAAAAAAAAAAAAAAGAAAGAAAGAAAAAGAAAAGAAAAATAAAGAAAAGATTTTGTAAGATTAGAATTATTCACAATCATTTACATATACTCCCCCCGTAATTGAATAATTCTAACATTCCTTGTTTTCACGCAATCTAATGCAAATTTCTAACGATTAATATCACAAATTGTATAAAAGTAAAAATTTAAAAATTTAATATTTTAAATCTAACAAGATCTTGACTATGTTTTATCTTATGTAACTATGTTAAATAGTCAAATTAAAGTTACTTAACGAATAATGTTTATTATGCAAATGTTAATATGTATCATTCAATGATGGAAGAAGTATGTTCTAATCGCCAGGGCACGGAAGTTGTCCCAAACAACTCAAGATCGCACGCATGCTTGTTATCTGGTGTGTACATAGGCAATGTGAAGGTTCTTGTTCGATTGTCATTTGGGATCGATGGGAGCAGGGATGTAGCAATGAAGTTGGCTGTGAGATCTGAGGACGTGACTGTTAGTGATGCCATACATGAAATTGTTGCTAGCGGGTAATTCTCACGTCCCATTCTCATTTTTTTCTATAATGAATTCTTTCGGGGGCATGTTGAAAGTTACACTGTTACCATTTTGTTGCGTAGTTGAAGAGGAAGTTGTAAGCTGATGGAAATGTAGACTGTCTATGAATATTCAGAACTTGGCGTGCACCATATATTTTTTTTTTCCATTTAGTTTCCTAGTGCTATTCTTTTTCTTGAAATAATGGGAGTGAGCAAAATTTGGTGGCATGGGGCCTTGTTTCATTATATGAATTAATTGAATTTTGCACTTTCCTTTTATTGGAAACCATGAATTTTTGTGGTATTTTCTTGCTTTTTTTTTTTTTTTTTTTACTTATTGATTCTATTGGTGCAATGGAAGGACTAAGGTGTAACGATCGGAGTTTTAAACACCCTCTATTTGTGTGATGTGTTGCTACTACATTATTCTTGCAAATTAGGCCAAATATCAATTGTAGTAATATACTCCCTCCGTCCCATTAGATATGTCTTGTTACTGTTGGGCACGAGAATTAAGGTAGAATTGATTTGTGAGTATATGATGGGGTCTACATAGTTGTTGGAGAGAAAAATTATTTTTATTTATAGAAAGAAGACATTTGTAATGGGACATCCAAAAATAGTAAGTAAGACATTTGTAATGGGACGATTTGTAATGGGACGAATGGAGTAATTGATAATTCCAATATCCTGTTCCTGCCCTTCATTTGTTTTCTGGAGCAAGAAGGCTTATTCTTTCGACTAGGGAAATATAACTAATTTAAATGTATTTTGGCTCAATGTTTGAGTGCGATGCACATTACAGTAGTTATTGAAATTCATAATTCGGACCTAAAGGAGTCGTAACACCCTTCAAATCAAATGAGAGGCACATCCCATGGGTCATGACAGCAGCAGCAGCAGCAGCAAGGCTGATTTTTCGTGGGCAGCTGTTTTGTGCCCAAATTTTGGGGAACACGGGTTTTTCTGTTGGTTTTGCCTTAATTCTATTCCCAAATGCCATCATTAATCAAATATTTTAATATTAAAAAAACACTTTTCATTATGATTTTTACAACGTAGAATCATACTGTAATTCATACTCCCTCTGTCTCATTAATAGTTTCCCATTTTTTTGAGCATAGTATTTTATATGGGGATAGTTTGTATTTAATGTAGGGGTAGATTAGTGTTTACAGTGGGGTAAATTAGAAATTTATGTGATGTGATGGTAATGTATTTGAATTTTTAATTGATTTATTTATGTGTGATGTGATCTGTGTTTGAAATTTTAATATATTTATTTATTAATGTGATGTGAT
Organism: Hygrophila difformis; assembly: GCA_030278955.1. NCBI lineage: Eukaryota > Viridiplantae > Streptophyta > Magnoliopsida > Lamiales > Acanthaceae > Hygrophila > Hygrophila difformis. The sequence goes on from JAOANR010000004.1 coordinate 52,230,954, forward strand.
GATAGTGGATTTGGTAATTAAAATATTTAATTATTTCCAAAAATGAAAATGTGACAATTGTATTGGGACGGAACAAAAAGAAAAATATGACGGAATTAGTGGGACGTAGGGAGTAATATTTACTAGAACAAAGGTAACAATAATTCTAACAACCACTTGAAGTCAAATATTTTGTATGAGATGAATATTAATGTATATATTTAGAACTTATACAAATTTATTTTTCAAAATAATTATAGAGTAAATATTTTGGAAGGTGAAAAAAATGACTCACCAAGTCTCTGCCTGCAACATTATTACCAACTTACCAGACATTGAATGGGCCTGGTTTTGATTTTGGAGAAGCGACTCTGTTCGGCCCAAACCTGAGGGACTTCGTTGGGCAAAAACCAAAAGAATTTAAAAATTTCCATTGCCGGGAATCGAACCCGGGTCTCCTGGGTGAAAGCCAGATATCCTAACCGCTGGACGACAATGGAACTTGTTGACTTATGTGATCCCATAGCTATTTATAAAGGCTGTTTCATAATTGTGGACGGACAATTAACAAGACAAAATTCATTCCATTCCATCAGACATCAGTGTTCGCTTTTTTCCTGTCCGCCTTGGCTGTTGTTGAATAATGAAGTAGTAGTAGTCCACAATAATTGTGCTCAACAGCGGTATGTCAATTCAAATAATTTCCGCATTGGGCCCTCAAATTCCATCATGCATGCATTATACATAACCAAAAAATCTCTCACACAAACAAATTAAGACCAAATCAATCTGTAGTTGTCCGAATGTCACTATATTTTCTCCTCCATTCCCTGTCCACCGTACCCTCCACTTTTTGATACTCCTAATTAAGGAGGACTGAGGATCTTATCCTTTTTTAAGCGTGACAAAATGTTTGCACTATGAGTGTCCCCCACACCCCACCAGCCACTCTGTCCATCCTTGACCCGCATATGGAGGATAGTGCATTCATTAGTTAGGTGAAAAATGAGTGAACTTTATGTTGAAGGGTGGTGGTCGAATAAAGGTTTGGACAAATCTGAAAGTGAAAGCCATCAAATTCAGAACTACTACTACTACATCACCTGCCTCGCGGCCCCAATTCTGTTTCTTACACCAAAATTCAGACACCCAACTCCACCAAATGGCAACAACAAACAAGCGAAAAAAAAAATAGAGGATTATTTCTTACCACAAAGGATGATAATTAACTAAAATGTCCGTCAAGCAATCCATTTTATGTGTCCCTTCCACCTAGAAAACTACAATACGGAGTTATAACATACAAACATATACGGACTATAAGTATATAGTATATAAATATACATTTTTATTTATGAATTATGCAGTGGCTGATTGTATGCCAAAAAACGGGACGCAAAAAGGACCAAATGTTCGTTCTCTCACAAGGATAAGGCTCAAGGCATATTCTTCTCCCTATGCATATCTGCACAATCATCCAAACTCAGCCTTACCCTTTTTCATCATGAATCATGACAAACAATGGTTCATGTTCATCTCCACTGGCTTTTTCCTCCTCCATCCTCATTTTCGACGATGGCATCCTTTTCTGACGGTTGAATTCTGTTGCTGCCAAATGACTGTGGATTCAGTGGAGCCGTGTCGCGAATCGAACGAGGCTCCTGCTGAATTGTAATATGGAGTATATGTTGGTTTTACTACATAGGGCTGCATCGTGATGAAAATTGAAAAGAAATAAGATTTTGAGAAAAAATATGAAAGGTATAGTGTTGGCTTACACTGCGGTAAGGAAACTCATCTGCCTCGAGCATGTGAACAATCTGTCCCATTTTTGGACGCTTATTAGCATCCAAATCAATGCATCGAAGGCAAACCAATAGTATTCTCTTCAAAGCTCTTGGAGGAGGTGGAGCATCGATCAAAGGATCTACTAGCTCTTCACTACGCCGACTTGCTACCATCCCCTTGAACCAGTCTACCAAGTTCATCTGAAATTAAGGCAATTAGTTAGGATGTTGATGCTGTTCTTTTTCCCTTTTTTAAAGTTGAATGTATATTTTTTTGAGATTTTATAAGAACTACTTCTCCAGGTGGTTTGGAATAGTCTACTGGATTCCTTCCTGATATTATTTCCATTAGTAGAACGCCGAAGCTGTATATGTCATTCCCTTCATTAAGCATGCCAGTGCTTGCATAGTCAGGGGAGACGTATCTGTGATAAGAAAAACAATAGCTGTAATTAATTGCTCTTTTTAAAAAACAAACAAGAAATAGAGGTTGAAAAAGAACAAACCCGAATGTTCCCATAACTCGTGTGGTAACATAGCTTTTCTCGGGACCTAATAGCTTTGCAAGCCCAAAGTCGGACACTTTTGGGTTCCATTTCTTGTCCAAAAGAATGTTGCTGGATTTCACATCACGATGGACAACTTTGGGTTCCAACCCTTCGTGCAAGTATGCCAAGCTGCAACGATGTTATGACAAATTAAAACTAATAGTAAAACATAGTTGTATCAAATATTTCTGATGTGAAATTGTTGTAAAGTAATGCCTCTCACCCTCTGGCTGTCCCAACAGCAATTTTCATTCGGATGTCCCAAGTTAAAGGGCTAACAGGCCCGACGGCACCATGTAACCACTGCTCCAAGTTGCCATTATTAATGTACTCGAACACAAGCAACCTGATTTCGATAGAAAAGAAAAAAAAAAATCATCATATCATCAGTAACTCGAGGAATGAGTTCTACAAAAACCTTGATGATAAACGAGGTGGCTAGGACCTCTGAGCGCCTTCGGCACAATATCCTATCAGGCTCACAAGGTTCTTATGTTTTACTTTCCCAATGGCTTCAACCTCAACCTTAAACTCCTTTTCTGCCTGACCCCTGTCGACAAACATCATACAGCATACAGTAATTGAATTTTTGCCCAATTCATTAGAATTATATGCATCATTTTCTTTCCAAACTATTCATATAAACATTTACATTAGAAATGAAGTGTCCTGTGTTTCTGTTATTTCTGTAATTCAATACACCGACAATACAAAACTACGAAAAGCACATCACTTCTTCTCACACATCTAAGTAGCAAGTCACTAAAAGAAAGGAAAAGGGAAAGAGCATGTAAACTGGGAAAGGAAAAGGATAAAGCTAATTAAGATAAGAATAAAGCAACAAAATGGCATTGCAACAGCCAAGATGGGATTACTTAAAGGCAAAAGAGGATGATTTAAAGCTTGATCTACTTGCAATAGGGAGAAGAACTAAAGGAAGCAAAAGCAGCAGTTTACTTTGTTCTTGTTTCTTTACTCAGTAGACAAAAGAGCCAACAAGAACAGACACCCACACAATCAGCCCAGTAGTACAATGCAGGTCGAATTAATATCCGTTCCTGTTCCAGCAACAAGCCTCCAGAGGCATGAACATGACTCATTATGACACTCACCAACTGCATTTGCACTAAATTAACAAATTCAAACAACTTGCCAATTTAAGGCATTCTTTTGCCTGAAACCAGAAGCATTTTCCAAATATTTGTAGGAACGGAATGCTTACTTGTTGTTTAAAAGCTTTTTAATGGCGACTACGGAACCGTCGTGCAGGACTCCGCGATAGACGACGCCGTAGCCTCCTTCTCCAATGACATTCTCAGTAGAGAACTGATTCGTCGCGAGTTGAAGCTCTTTCAAGCTATACCATCTCCCCCATCCAAAATTCCCCAATCCATCGGTCGACGCCGAAAACGCCGACGACGATTCGCTCCGGTTGGTGCTCGATTCCTTGCTCTCGGAGCTCTCCTTTTTACTCTCCGATTCAATTCGAAACACCTCGTTTTTGGTGTGCCTCTGATCGGGCTCCTTCTGCTGCTGAACAGTCTCTCGGAAAACCAAGGGCAAAAGCCCCGAGCTGTGCTTGACGGCGACGCGGCGACTTTTGGAGCTCCGATTGCGGAGAAAGAAGAAGAAGATAAGGAGGAAAATTGCGAGCACGAGGAGGATAGTGGCGACGATGAGGACGTAGAGCTTCTGGCCAAGAATCGGCGTCCTTCTGGTGAAAATAGAGGCGCCGGAGGAGGTGTCGGAGTCCGCCATAGTTGAGGAAAGAAGCGGGAATCAGCAGAAAATAGGGAATGCGGAGGAAGAAATGGCGAAGAGAAGCATGATTGGGATATTGGAGATTGGGGGAGTGATGAATGTACAAGTAGAGCAGAGCAGCAGAGAGAAGTGCGAATTACGGAGAGTGTATAAAGCAGAGCAGAGCAGCAAAGAAAGAAAGAAAGAAAGAATTGTGCAGAAAGTCTGTGGACAAACCAAACTGGAGCTTCAAATCAAACGACCGTTTGCTGCTTCTATTTCCAGTTTTTAACCCACCCTCTGGCCTTTAATTTGCAATAACTTCGTATCGTACCAAGCCAATTTCATCCCACACTCCACATTCTTCTTTTCTTGGGCTCGCGGGACTTGAGATCCCAGATAATTACCTCTTATTTTAATTTAATAGTACTTCATCTGTCTCATTATTTCTATCTCAAAACTATTTGGACACATAATACTACCTCCGTTTTTTTTTATTTGCACATTTTGACTTTTGTCACTGTTCATTGAGTAGTTTTGACTCGACTTTTTAATACAATTATATAAGATAAAATATAGTCAAGTGGGATCTTGTTAGATTCGTCTAATCGCATAGGTTTAGAATATCAAATTTTCATAATTTTTACTTGTAAGGAATTCGAGTTATTACGGATTAAAAATATGCATTGGATTGCGTGAAATGTGGGTCCGTAGCATTCATTTAGGAACGGAGGAAGTATAATACAATGCACTTGTTTAACCGCTAATATCTTCAAATGTGAACAAGTAAAAATTACTCCCTCCGTCTCATCTTAAGTGTCCTGTTTGACTTTTTTAAACTGTTCATTTTTCAACTTTGACTCGATATTATTATAATTATATATTTAGAAAAAATAGTCGAGTTCGGTCTTATTAAATTAGTCTAATCGTATAGTTTTATAATACAGTATAAATTTTACATAATGTTTACTTGTATATATGTTGAGATATTAACAATTAAAAAAAATACATCGGATTATATGCAGAAATCAAACATGACATTTCAAATGGGACGAATGAAGTATATAAAATATACTATATTTTAAAACTACACGATTAGACGAGTCCAACAAGATCAAATTTGATCAATGAACAGTGTCAAAAGTCAAAATGGGACATAATAAGCAGGACGTACGGAGGGAGTACTATACTGCTTCCTTTTTGTTTTTTTAATTGACACGGAGTTGGTTTTGTCACTGTTCATTTAGTAACTTTGATTCGATTTTTTAATACAATTATATAAGATAAAATATAGTCAAGTAGGATTTTATTGGATTGGTTTATCGCATAGATTTAGAATATCAAATTTTTATAATTTTACATGTATGCAATTTGAGTTATTAAGCATTGAAAATATATATTGGATTGCATAAAATGTGGATTCGTAACAATTTTATGGAACGGATGTAGTACTATGCAAAATTCTCCCTCCGACATCAAAATTTTTTAACATTCTATGTTTTCATGTAATCCAATACACATTTTTAAAGAGCAACATCTCAAACATTATAAAATAAAAAATTACTATAAAAATTTAATATTCTAAAACTGTGTGATTAGACGAATCTAAACAAGATCTCACTAACATCTCAAACATTATAAAATAAAAAATTACTATAAAAATTTAATATTCTAAAACTGTGTGATTAGACGAATCTAACAAGATCTCACTTGACTATGTTTTATCTTATGTAATTGTGTTAAAAAGTCGACTCAAAATTAATCAACGAATAGTTTTTACTATATCAATATTTAATACTATTATTTTTTTTAGGTGAATACCAGGGTATCCTCAGGTCACATTGGACCCAAGACTAATCCCTCGAGGATCGGGTGGGCATTTAAGGGTTGCCTCTCCCAAAGCAGAATTCTGCATACACAAAGGCTCGAACCCGAGACCTTTGCTTAAGCTGCCAGAGCCCCATACCGCTCAGGCCAACTGCGTTTGGTTATATTTAATACTATAGTACTCCCTCCGTCCCATTAAAAGTGGCCACTATTCCTTTTTGGGGTGTCCCATTAAAAGTGGCCACTTTCCCTTTTAAGTAAATTAGATTAACATAAACATGATTAAAAACCCCACAATAATGACAATTGTACTTTCTGCACAAAGTCTCTATATATGTTTAACCATTAATATCTCAAAATGGGTATAAATAAAAATTATATAAAATATATATTCTAAAACTATGCGATTAGACGATTCCAACAAGATCACACTTGACTATTTTTGTCTTTCTACATCATTGCGATAACATTAAGTCAAAGTTAAATAATAAATATGGTTAAAAGTCAAATGTAACCATTATAAATTAGATGGATGAATTAGTCGAATTTACTCACACCACTTTAACTACTAAATCTCACTACCTAAATTCTCGTGCCCAAAAGAAATGGGTCACTTATATTGGGACGGAGGGAGTATTATTGAATGAGGGAGGAAGTATCTAATTTGGTGTTGAGATCCAGGGCGCCCCCAAGACAGCTACTGTTCAAAAGCTCCTGGAGTGCCAAACTGTATGCATCTGGTGTGGAAATCCAACGAGCTCCATGGGTGCTCATTTGTACAGCAAAATGGTTTTGCTGTAAAATTAAAGAAACCCAAAAGAAACAAATAAAAAAAAAAAAATGCATGAAGATGAAGTGGTTAGTGACTCCATCGAAAGGGAAATTATGAGAATACTCACGCACACAAGTAATGTAAAAGGAATTATGTATATATGTTTCCACACTGAAAAACACACTGCATATATAGAAGTATATATTGACATGTGTATCCCCATTCCCTAACTCTCCATCATTTTGACAATAACATTCATATTACTCCCTCCGTCCCCGGTCAGGATGTCTGGTTTGACTTTTTAGCAATGATCTATGTTTAACTTTGACTCAATTTTATTCCAATTATATATTTGAAAAAAATAGTCGAGTTGGTTTTGTTAGAATCATATAATCATGTAGTTTTAGAATATATATTTTATATAATTTTTTGTTATACATATTTTGAGATATTAACGATTGAAAAAGTGCATTGGAATGTGTGCAGAAATGAAACAAGACAACTTAAATGTGACAGATGGAGTATATTATTGTTTATTTTTCTTGCTTCAGACAATAGTATAATACTAACATTTGCCATTATGTCTTTATAGTAATTGATTAATGTTTTAATTTATAGCATGGGTGCCTACGCTTGAAAGTGACCCTAATAATTAAAATTCTCCATAATGTGTATTTAAAAAAAGGAGAAGAAAATCTTACTACTAGCTAGGGCGTTACGAATCTATGCAAGGGAATATATATCTCATAATTAGCCAAAGGGGCCAATAGCCAAATGGATTGGTTTGGTGAACCTATTGATTAAAAGCCTCCGTCGACAGACATTGATGAACACATTATTTCATTCTAAACGAGTCATTTCTTTTAAGTTTAATAATAAATACGTCCAATCTAACTTGTATTGTTTGACTTCTGCACACAATTTAATTGTATTTTTTTTAATCATTAATATCTCAAAATATATATAATAGAAAATTATATAAAATATATATTCTATAACTACATGATCATACGATTCTAATAAGACCCAACTCGACTATTTTTTTCGAATATGTATATACACTTGCAAGAAAATTGAGTCAAGACTAAACAATTAATAGTGTCAAAAAATCAAATCAGACACGTTAGCTGGGACGGAATGGGTATATAAATACATAAAAGAAGGTGAAATGGAAATGAAGTGAGCAACCTTAACTGTCCTTGTGATTCCATTCATACCTACATTTGCTAACCCCAACTGCCCAATTATTTCCTCTTGAGAATTTAATTAATGGGTATCTAACTGGTTTATATTTTATGCGATATTATTTGCACATTGGTTGCTTGGCTGTCACCTGTCAGTGTCACACTCCTTAGATATGCACATCAAAATACTGATGTTTAAATCCTTGTGTTGTAGACTTGTAGCCAAAATAACACTATATGGATAATAATATTTTGGAGTAAATAAAGTTGGCTATTCGCCCTAAAGCATAAATATAAATACCTTTCCACCTACCTAATCAGAATATACATTTAATAATAATTTGTTTATCGTTCATTTTGGTTAATGATCATGAGCCTTTATTTATTGTTCGCCACTAATCGTGTAACGTGTCGTAATGAGAAGATTATGCCACATTTTTAAACAATCATATATTTAGGAATTTTTTGTTACTGTATTGGCCCTTTTAGGAATGAATATACGCGGGTATCATCAATCATGTGCATTAACAATCATAAATTATTATTACTAGATTTTTTCGCCCGCTGCGCACGGCAGTGGCGGAACTATATGGAGGCTTGGGGGGCCGCCCTCGAGTTCGAAATTTGTCTATTAATTTTTATATAGTTGTGTTTGTTTTAGCTATATTAGAAATTCTTTTTATATAATTCCGCCCATTCAAACTCAAACATTGGCATTAATATTTTATATCGTCGTATAAATTTAATTATATTAGAAATCATTTTTCAGTAATTTACGAGGAAGAAGAGGAAAAATAATACAACATGTTTCTTTATTAGTGAGCTTTTTTTTAACATAGGGTTATATATTCTTTAAATTAAAGATATAGGCTCATGTAGACTTTGATGAAGAGAGTGATATAATTAGCAATCCAAAAAAATGAAAAATAGTTGATAGTTATTCTACGGAAATTAAAGATGAAATAAAGCAAAGTTATTGAGTCGCATCCTCGCCCCCCTGCCCTAGACACTATGCCACTGCGCGTAAGTGTTAAACTTATATGCTCACCGGTGTTGAACTTATATGAGTTTGTCAAATGAAAATATAATTTCTTTTGGATTACATGAGGTTATGGATGGGAATAGACCATACTACCCGACCTATGGCCTAGTCTATCAAAGACCATGTCAGACCAAACTTTTTTTTATAAATAGGCTAAGCTTAGGCTTTTTTGAAAGCCTAATTAGCTAGATAGGTCCAGACCAAACTTTATATAAAAAAATCTATTAGGCCTACCAGGTCGGCATAGTTATCATTATTTTTTTAGGTGAATACCAGAGTATCACAGGCCTCATTGGAACCAAGACTAATCCCTTGAAAATTGGATGAGCATTAGTTATCATTATTATTAGTTAGTTTATGTTTATTGCATATAAATATGTGGTATCATTGTTGTTATTTTTGTGAAATAATTATTAATTTGATTTTATATAGGTTGTTAAAATATTTATAAGTCCTTTCTTCGTATATAAATATGTCTTTCAACATTATGATTACATCCGGATATATATAAAATAATTTAAAGTTATTTTTAAAATAGGCTTAATCAAACTTTTAAAAGGCTTAAAAGCTGGCCTATTTAATTTTAGTAGGCCATGTTAGGTTTATAAGATGGATCTATCTCATGCCTTAAAAAATCGACATAGGCCTAGGCCGTTCAAACTTAACTCTAGCATGACCTATAGCCTAGGTATTTCCAACCCTACATGAGGTTTAAAGTCTTTTGTTTAAATGGTGATAAGAATACATGCAACAAAATTTAAAGAGAAATAAATGAAAGAAATAAGATAGAAAAAATTCAAACCCCCAACCAGGTGGACATAATATAAAGTAGATTGCTTTTACCATTGAAAAACTATATATATATATATATATATATAGTTGTGCTTTTATATGTAACATAATAAGAGCAATTGAAAAAAAAATACCCTTAAACTATTCAAAATTCACCAACAGCAGTTGGCTTGAGTGGATTGGAGTTCTAGTTGCTTAAGCAAAGTCTCGGGTTCGAACATTGTATATGCAAAAAAATGCATTTGAAGAAGTGTTGTTAATTGCCCATGCAGATCCTCGATGGATTAGGCTTGGGTCCAATATGGTCTGGGGATACCCGGTTACTCACCAAAAAAATTCGAATAAATTATATATTTGCATTATTAAAGTTCTTAAATATCATTTTACTCCCTAATATGTTGTCCCTTTTGACTATTATCACTAAAATTTTTAAAGAATACTATCTATACTTTTTTTGTTATCTTTTCATTTTTTAAGGGGAAAAAAACAATTTCCAAAAGATATACCCCAATTAAAAAAAATTCTAAAATAAGTACTTAAACTAATTTTTCGGCAAAAACAGTCCCCAACTTTATAATATTAGAAAAAATAATTAATTTCCCCATTTCCCTTAGAAATATCATTTAACACTCATCAACTTTTCAAAGTTTTTATTTTTGCCCTATTTTTTTAGAAATATAAATGTTGAGGTGTCATCATGAGAACCATAGATATATCAATATTAATTTACAGATGAAATCTTAGAAAAATATCTTTTAAGAAGATTTAAAATGATTAAATTTAATTCAAAATTTATTATATAGACACGTGGCAACATTTGGTATTTTTGAGAGGATGACGTGGCGTTTATGAAAAGATAAGGGTAATATTGGAAAAATATAATATAAATATGTAAAATGACAATCATTTTGGAATGTTTTTTTATTTCTAAAAAGACAACTAAAAAGAAACGAAGGGAGTATATAATAAAATAATCAATACTATTAAATCATAGTAGTATTGATTTATTAAACGCCACGTCAATACTAGTAGTATTGATTTAATAGTATTGATTATTTTATTATATACTCCCTTCGTTTCTTTTTAGTTGTCTTTTTAGAAATAAAAAAACATTCCAAAATGATTGTCATTTTACATATTTATATTATATTTTTCCAATATTACCCTTATCTTTTCATAAATATTACTCATAGAATATTGTGCAATATCCCACCACTTCAATTTTACTTTTTTTTTATAGAATAAAGATAAAAGTGGAAAATTAACTAATAATAATGAGTTAGTAATATTCCTTAGTATGTGTGATTTTTGCTAGAACATCGTCTAATAAGGAATTGATGGAGTAGTTCATAGATGAATGTAATACAGATTGACAAATGACAATCAGTCTCCCTCCACCAAAATTCAAACATCTATGACTATGAGGGTAAAACGGGAGGCAGTAAAAAGAGAGTGGCAAAAGCATTAATTACTAGTAGTAGCAGCATTTTAATGAGGAGGCGAGGGACGTCAGGCTCAGGCATTTTCCGTTCATTGTAGGTCACGCCCGATTCTTTAATTTTAAATTTGCCCTCTCAATTAAGTACTCCCATTAATATCTTGGCACTATGTATTTATTGCTACTAGGAGTATTGAATTTTTCAAACGCCTCAAACTCCAAAAAAATGGAGTACAATTTAATACTCCCTCCATTTCATTTTAGTTGTCTTTTTAGAAATAAAAAAATATTCCAAAATAGTTGTCATTTTACTCATCAATATCATATTTTTTTAATATTACCCTTATCATTTTATAAATATTATTCTTAGAATACTGTGCAGTCTCTCTTCACTTTAATTTTAATTTTTTTACAGATAGAGGCAAAAATGGAAAGTAGGGACTAATCATTACATTTTATTGGTATCCGCAATTTTTCTTAAAACGTCTACTATTGATGAACGGAGGAGGGAGTACATTTATAAGCACGAGATTATTACTACCTCCGTCTCAATATATTTGTTACGAATGGTTTTTTGGCACTATTCACTGTTTAACTTTGATTCGAATTTTTATCATAGCTATGTAAGAAAAAACATAGTCAAGTGGGATCTTGTTAGATTCGTCTAATCTTGTAGTTTTAGACAATTAACTTTTTTATAACTTTTCGTTGCACACAATTTAAGTTATTAACCGTTAAAAATGTGTATCGGCATACGTGCTGGGTGGGTCCGTAATAAAAATAGTGAGACGGATGAAGTAAAATTAAGCTTCAATTGACATCAGACTGAGAGTGTCTACACATGAAGTCAACTTATCGCGAGTCATGTGCGAATGTAATTAATAATTTATTAGTACTAGAAATTTAAATTAGGGATAAATTATCTTGACTTTTGTTGTCTTGGGAATTACACTGTACCAGTAAATTTTCTTTACCCCAAAAGGGGTCAGGCCCATGTTAGAATATTCGCAATTAATGCGTGAGGTCGGCCCAAATCTTGCGGACAGGCTTCGACCCTGCGCCTGCAATGTTCGTTAATTAGGGCTGCTGGCTGCATAGATGATGGTACAAGGTTGTTAAGATCGTTTTTCTCTTTGCAAGATTGAGATCGTAGGATCGAATCGGAATCCTAAGATCTTATGAAATTGTAATAATGGATAAATTCAATTATACATACTAACAAGTAAAAACATTATTTTGTGTGTTGATGAATCTTGCAAGTTAATTAATACAATACAGTACAAAAACATCACAATCAAATATAAAATATTTCTACATACATACATATTATGTTTTTTTACACGTCATACATAAGGAATACAAGCTCTTAAGTTTAAAATTAAAAGAAACAAGTTACTTTGATTCAAAATTATAAAATACTACAAAAAATTTATGCGTTTAATAGGGTAAGATCGTAAGATCGTAGAAGCGTTTAAGGGAGTATAACCATAAGATCGTAACATTCTACTATCAGGATCGGGATCTTACTAATTTTAAGATCCTACAAGGATCGGGATCGTTTTAGAGGGTGTTTGGATTGGCTTTTGGTAAAGTGCTTTTGGCTTTTGCTTCTGCCAAAAGCACTTTTGGTGGAAAATAAACGTTTGGTTTGGCTTTTCAAAAAAAGCAGAAGCACCTCGAAAAGCTGCAAAAGTGCTTTTGGGAGAAGCAGCCCAGGGGTGCTTCTCCAAAAAGCAGAAGCCAAAAGCACTTCGTAAATTGTGCAAAGACTTAAATACCCTCATTACTTAATATAAATTACACTATAAATATATCCTATTATCATATTAATTAGCATGTCCTTTTTGGTAATTTACACATTTAAAAAACACTTTTTACTTTTACACATCCAAACACACTTTTGAAAAAAAGCTGATTTTCAAACATTCCATCCAAACACAAAAGTTACCTGCTTCTGCTTTTGGCTTTCACTTCTGCTTCTGCTTTTTTCAAAAGCCAATCCAAACGGGCCCTTAGAGATGTGTGATCGTAAAATCGTAAGATCCTAAGATCAGCAGGATCGGGATCTTAACAACTATGGATGGAACCATACGATACGATTTTGTAAATAAAATATTCATATTTTAAAAAAATAATAATAATTGGGACATTATGTTCGATTTATAAAAGAAATGCAAAGTAGATGGCTTCGTTCTCTAAGCCTAACCTGATTTTATTAGGCGCGATAGATTTCGTCTTATTGTTCTGATCTAATCGAATTATTGTTTTATGATCTTATTATTTTAGTATAGTCTGATCTGATTATTTGTTTTATGGTATGATTTTATTAAATTGATTACTTAATTATATTTTATTCTTCATAATCAATTATCTTTCTAAAAAAAAAAATGGAGTGCACTGTATTTTCTGTTTAATTGAAATACAGAATAGTGTTAAAATATTTTATGGTATAGTCTGATCTTATTATTTTCTGTTTAATCAATTATCTTCATAATCAATTATCTTCATAGTCTGATCATAATCAATTATCTTCATAAAAAAAAAATGGAGTGCACTGTATTTTCTGTTTAATCAATTATCTTCATAATCAATTATCTTTCTAAAGAATAGTGTTAAAATATTTTATTCTTCATAATCAATTATATTTTAGTCTGATATTATTATTTTAGTATAGTCTGATCTTCATAATCAATTATTCCCCTTTGTAACTGTGTGGCATGGGCTCCCACCACCCCTTTCCAGGCCTTCAATGGCTCCTCCAAAAAAAAAAAATATCTTTCTAAAACATGTTAGAGTTTAATTATTATTGGGTAAGATTTTGAAATTTATGTATACAAATAATTTAAATTAGAGGGTAAAATGGACGATATTACTAAAATGGAGTGCACTGTATTTTCTGTTTAATTGAAATAAACAAATTATTTTAACACTATTCTTTTTATATGATTCCTTGTATGCATTAAATATAATTGTCGTCGTTGTGCATGTCAAATGACCTTATATTGTAGGCAATATGGTATATACGTTGAGAGTCGCATAAAAAAAAAAATTAGGTTGTAATATAAATTTGCAAGTAATTTATCTTGACAATTAGTAATTTATACTAGCTAGTACTATTCGTGGCACTGAGAGGATCACATGTGAGACGTCGACGTACTCTTTTAGTTTTTTTTTAGAATAAAAGGTGTTTTATTTCCAATAAGAAAAAGACCAATACAGTTCCAGCCAACAGAATTACAACGCCAAGGAATCAGTCCCTACCCAACACTGATAAGAAGCAGAACCTCAACACAATGAAAAAAAAAAAAAAAAAAAAAAAAAAAACGTTCAGCAGTATGATCACCTCCACATATCCACCCAACAGCAAAATAAAACATTCCCAGGACCCTCAATTGACTCTTCCATATGATCCTAAATCAGTACAGTAAAATAAAAAAATATATAAAAAAAAAACAACACCAATCAGCATCAAATCCACTCTTCAATTCTGCCGTTACCTGATGCACCAACCCTCGCCCAGTAGTCCGCGAGTTCGTTCCGTTCTCTCAATATATGTTGTACCCGGACCTCCCGGCAAAGTTGATCACCTCTAAAATAGGCAGCAACAGATGATGCAATCGTCTAGCCACCAATCCTGGCGCGTTAACCCACTTTACCACATTAACACTATCGCATTCACAGATTAATTTGTTCAACGGAAAGCCTTGATCCCTGATAAGTGCCATACACACACGGTTAATCACAGTTAGTTCAGCTTCTGTGGAGTCCTTACTACCAATGAAGTCTGACAATATAAATACTACCACCCCATTTTCATCCCTTATCACTCCCCCAACCCCTGCTGGCCCGGGATTACCTAGTGACGAGCCATTCGTGTTTACCTTCCACCAACCCCTCTTAGGGTGAATCCAGACCAATCCACCCCGAGAGCTTTTATTGCGCCACTGAGTAGGCCTCCTCAAACTGTCGGGGAAGCTTGAATCCATCCATCCCACATTCAAATCAAAGTTATCCTTAACAGCCTTCCACCAGAAACCAAGTCTCCACCTTAATTCATCCTTTGCCGCCCTTATATCCACCTGCTCGCCTATGAACACCACCCCATTTCTAACTTTCCATATTGACCAGCAAATTGACGTACTCTTTTAGTTGATGCATGAGAATTGAGATTTATAAATAAGATCACTTAATTTTATTCTATTTAATACATTTTTTATTTTATTTTGTTAGGGACGGTTAAAGAAATGATAGGGAAAAATTATTTTCTGTCCTTAAAAAAAAAAAAAAAGAAAAGAAAAGAAAAGAAAAGAAAATAACAGTAAGGTTGTAGCACTTTATTTCAAGGATAGAGAATTTGATTTTCTCTTACAGAGGTGAGTCGTCGTTACAGACATACAGACACACATAAACACATAAATACTAGTAGTAAACAGCAATCAAAAGCAAGTGATAGATCGAGGTGAACATTTTGACCTTATTATATCCCATGCAACATGGCACAATTAATTACCCTCGTTTTATTTTTTGTACTGTACGTAGTTTTTATTGCAGCCCGGCCTGCCCCTTTATTAACATACTATGTAGTAGAGAGTACGTAGACCGTAGTTATGACATACTATATCACAAGCTAGACATATAAGTATAGAGATATATATAAACTGAACAAGTAGTAGTAGTAGTAGTAGTTGAAGTCATAATAAACCCAGCTAATAGGGACGTTGGCCGATGAAATTGCCCCGAGGATTATAGTTGCAGGAAACAAACCAATTCCCGTTGGCACACTGCAACCTCGCACAGCCTATCCGCACCGATTTACGCCACACCACCTGCGTGTAATGAAGACACTCCCCGCCCACGCACGTGTTGGTCCTGTAGTTGTACCTTGGCTTCTCCGCAACCCACATCTGCACCGCTGCTCTTGCTGTGAGGTAGGTTCCCCACGCCAGATTCTCGCCGTATGGCCCTCCGCTGTGCACCAGCCTGCAATCGGCTAGCCGACTTCTGACGTACTTGTTCGCATAGGCTGCCAGCGTGGGGTCCCACACGAGAGGGCCCACGCCCACCGCTGCGCGGGCGGCATTGTGGACGTTCAGAACGTCCTGTACTGTGTTCTGGGACTGCGTAAGTGGAAGTAAAAAGATCAGGATGAAAATGGAAAGGAAGAGTGGATTAAACTGATGATGAACCATTCTTCTTCTTCTTCTTTGTATTATTATTTTTTTTTTTGGGGGTGGATTATGTTTGATAGAACATTAGGGTTTTTATAGAGGAGATCTTGCAATTTACTACTACTAATATACTGTATCAAAATGAAATACTATATGTTCATGGATGCTGCTTGCTGACGTTTGGGAACTGATGGTGTCATAATGATCGAGTTTGTTTGCAGTCGTTTCAATTCGATTCTGTTGGCAGCTTTCCCAACTGGCCACTTATATATATATATATATATATATATATATATATGTTGCGGAAATAGGCCCAAAAAACAAACCCAATTGTAAACCCAAATTGGCCAAATGCAGCAAAATAAACAAACACGGAGAATTTACGTGGTTCGGTCAAACCGACCTACATCCACGGGCAAAAGGAGAAACAAATTTTCACTATGAGGGGCAAATTTTACAAAAGGGTTTGGACAATATTTGCCTTACCCACAAAACCCACTCAACAAATGACTCCTCACAAAAGGAAAGCCTACAAGACACAAGCTTAAGAGTATAGAACTCTTCAAGCCAAAACTCTCAATGATTTCTCTCTTTGTGTGGTGTAGATTTCTCTCTTTGTTTGGTGTGTTTCATTCAATGGGAAGAGCCTCTATTTATGGGAATGGAGAAGGGATACCACTTAGGACTCCATCACCACTAACTCCACTTATCACCACTAACTCCACCTATCAACAAATACACCACAACAAATGCACCACTTAACAAATCTCCACCTTGGTGCATATTAATGAAAGTCGAATGATGAGCAGACTCCACCTTGATCTCAAACTTTCCTGAAAACAAATGTACCCAAACCATGCACACGGATGTGCCAAACGGTACTCCAAGTCTTCTTTTGCCTCCAAATTTCCCACCATGGGAAAACAAAATGCCTCGAAGAGGCAATCAACAGCTCAAAATATTTAGCAAGTCCAAGCAATGTCGAAACTTGCTATGAGGTACAGGTTTAGTGAACATATCTGCAGGATTATCTGCTGTAGCAATCTTCTGCACTTTGATCCTCAATTCTGATCTCAGAAAATGATATCTCACATCAATGTGTTTGGTTCTCTCATGATGAACATGATCCTTAGCCAAACATATTGCACTGAGATTATCACAAAACACAACTGCTTGATCTTGATGTAGACCAAGATCGCCAACCAGTCCTTTTAACCAAATTCCCTCTTTGGCAGCCTCTGTCAACGCCATGTATTCTGCCTCCGTTGTAGACAGTGTTACTGTAGCCTGCAAAGTTGCTTTCCAACTAACGACAGAGCCTCTAAGAGTAAAAACATAACCAGTCATTGATCTCCTGCTATCCACATCTCCAGCATAATCAGAATCAGAATACCCAACCACCGAACACTGCAAGTCGCCTCCATAAATGAGACCAACATCAAATGTACCTCTCAAATAGCGAAAGATTCGCTTCACAGCAAGCCAATGCTCTTTTCCTGGGTTCGCCATGAATCGGCTAACCACACTGACTGCCTGTGCCAAATCAGGTCTAGTGCACACCATGGCATACATCAAACTGCCCACTGCACTAGAATATGGAACCTTTGCCATATACTCCTTCTCAGTTTCAAACTTTGGTGCAAACATAACTGAGAGCTGTGTATCATCGACACATGGAGTATTCAAATGTTTTGCCGAAAACACACCAAACTTTGACAAAATCTCCTGGATGTAGCTCTTCTGCGACAAGAAAAGCTTCTTTTGATCTATCTCAATAGATCTCCATCCCCAATTCTGTGCTGCACCCAAATCCCAAAATGTCGAACTCTACACACAGTTGAAAATTCAATCTTGCTCGCCTGAGTCATCTTTTGAAGCTCCACCTTATTGTCAGCACCCAAAATTGACTCTTCGCTCAAGGTTTCAACTTTTCCTCACAGACATATGCCGTATGTCCAAAAGGTTTCAAATTCGAGTAATCACAAGATTTACCCGACCAAACCTCATAAGGAATCCGACAATCAATTCCTCTATGAAGTGCCCAATTGATCAGAAAACAGGCAATGTCAATTGTCTCTACCCAAAAGCTCCTTCGCAATCCAGAACACGAGAGCATGTAATGTGCTCTCCCCGAAAAATGTCTGATCATACGCTTTAACACCCCATTCTGTTATGGAGTGTTCCAACCTTTGTGATGTCCAGCAATTTCATTGTTCTGGCAGAACTCATAGAACTCCCTCGAACAATATGTCCAAATCTAATATGCCATAGCCTGGACATATCAGAAGAATCAGCAATAGCAGCTACAGAATCTATTACAGTGGATCCCTGCACAACATACAGAGATCCATGCAAGACTCCTTTCAAAACCACGGACGATCCCTTCATGATGTAGAGTTCTCCATGCTCCCCTTCGTATCTGAAACCCTTATTGTCAAGGACTCTTAAGGATATCAGATTCTTCTTCAGCTTTGGAACATGTCTGACATCGTGCAGAGTTGCAATTTCACCGGCATGTGTTCTAAGCTTGATAGAACCAATCCCAACTGTCTCACAGACAGAATCATTTGCCATAAAAATATTTCCTCCATCGACTGGTTCGTAGCTCGAAAACCACTCTTTGTTAGGACACATGTGATATGATCCTCCAGAATCAAGAACCCATACATCATCTTGCGATGGTTGCACGCTTGTTACCAAAGCCAAATGATCCTCTGGATCTATATCGCCGTTGACCGCAACAGAGACAGACTCCTGTTGCGTTCCCTGTTGTTGCTTCTTCATCATCTTGGGACACTGGGTCTTCCAATGTCCTTTCTCTTTACAATAATTGCATACATCACCTGGCTTGGGACCTTTAAC
This sequence comes from Hygrophila difformis, assembly GCA_030278955.1. Taxonomy (NCBI): domain Eukaryota; kingdom Viridiplantae; phylum Streptophyta; class Magnoliopsida; order Lamiales; family Acanthaceae; genus Hygrophila; species Hygrophila difformis. The sequence goes on from JAOANR010000004.1 coordinate 52,250,093, forward strand.
AAAAGACTTTTTCTTCTTTTGTTTTACAAATTTTCCATGTCCCTTGCCACTGCTAACAACGAGCCCAGCAGCCTGATCATCTACACTACTCGAAGATGCCTTATGGCGCAATTCCCTACTATGCAGAGCAGCACGAACATCTTCTAAACTGACAGTATCTTTACCAACTATAAATGACTGTACAAAATTTTCAAATGATAGTGGTAAAGATACTAATAATATTATTGCGGCATCTTCATCCTCGATAGCCACATCAATATTACGCAACTCCAGCAAGATAGTGTTTAATCTATCGAGATGGTCTCGAAGAGATGTACCTTCCTGCATCCGTAGGCTGAACAAACGTTGCTTTAATAGCAACTTGTTGGTTAAAGACTTAGTCATGTAAAGACTTTCTAGTTTTAACCACAAACCAGACGCCTTTGTTTCCGTCGCAACTTCGGTAATGACATCATCTGCCAAGCACAGTAAGATGGTTGAATGAGCCTTCTCCTCCAGGCTCACCATCTCAGCATTATCTGGATCTACCTTTTCCTTCAATGGAGCCCACAGACCTTGTTGTTTTAACAAAGCCCGCATTTTGATTTGCCAAAGGCTAAAACTATTCCTCCCCGTGAACTTGTCAACCTTAATATTTATGGCCGACATTTTGCTAACAAAAGGCACAAACAAATCTCACAAAAGGGTAGCTTAACCGAGATGCGTTTCTGATGTGGAAGATCAGATTAACTGCGACCACAGAGCATACTACGCAATCAGGGCTCTGATACCAGTTTGTTGCGGAAATAGGCCCAAAAAACAAACCCAATTGTAAACCCAAATTGGCCAAATGCAGCAAAATAAACAAACACGGAGAATTTACGTGGTTCGGTCAAACCGACCTACATCCACGGGCAAAAGGAGAAACAAATTTTCACTATGAGGGGCAAATTTTACAAAAGGGTTTGGACAATATTTGCCTTACCCACAAAACCCACTCAACAAATGACTCCTCACAAAAGGAAAGCCTACAAGACACAAGCTTAAGAGTATAGAACTCTTCAAGCCAAAACTCTCAATGATTTCTCTCTTTGTGTGGTGTAGATTTCTCTCTTTGTTTGGTGTGTTTCATTCAATGGGAAGAGCCTCTATTTATGGGAATGGAGAAGGGATACCACTTAGGACTCCATCACCACTAACTCCACTTATCACCACTAACTCCACCTATCAACAAATACACCACAACAAATGCACCACTTAACAATATATATACTATATGATGTGATGAAAGGAATGGAATGCTTCCGACACTATAAATGTGTCACCCATATAGTCTCATATTCGACTTCAACTCTATATATCTATATAATAAATCATGAATACTTTTTGACTTGTGCAGACTCTTTTGTCCTTATTAAATTAATCTATTCTTCTTAATTTTCAGGGATTAATCAGTCATTATGGGCTCATTTTTAAATCAACGGCTCTTGCAAAGACACATAAACCTGCTGAGTAATTGCCCAGTAATGCCATGTCATCGACCACGTCACCAATATCTAAGTTTAGAAAACAAATCTATATATTAATATAACAAAATCGTGAGAAAATCTTCATATAGATTTAAAAAGATATATTCTTTTTATATAAATTATTTTGATTGCATATATAAATCTATCTATTAATATAACACTTTTTTGATACATACTTCATATAAATTATTTTTTTGATAACATAAACTTCCTCCGTTTTTATTTGTTTGCTACGGACCCACATCGCACGCAGTCCAATGCACATTTTAAACCGTTAATAACTCAAGTTCGGTAAAAGTAAAAATTCTATAAGTTCCATATTTAAAAACTATATGACGAGACGAATCTAACAAGACCACACTTGACTATATTTTAAATTATATAGCTATGAGAAAACTTGAAATCAAAGTAGTTCAATGAATAGTGGCAAAACTTCTAATGTAGCTAACAATAAAAAACGGAGGAAGTATATAATATTGAATAATATTGTATCAAATAATATTGACACATATAATATAAGTTATTTCATGATACATGTAATATAAATTATTTTTTATGTATACTTTTTTTATACATATAATTTTGTAAAAAATGATATTATAATATTATTAAATAAATTTAGTTAGATTAAAAATTTATCTCTATAAAATATATAATCATGTATCAATAAAAGGAATATAATTACGATATTTTTTAAAAAAGTATTTCATTCAAAATATATTGAATAACTAAGTTTAAGAAATTTTGTGAATTATAAAAATTTAATAAATTTTATATCCTAATTTTTTACCTGGCTTAATATTGAAATTAAACAATATAAATAAAGTAAATATATGTTTTAAATTATAGTAAATATATTTATCATATCAAATTATTTATAAACATAAAACTATATAATATTAATTCTTTGATCAAATATATAATAGTATAGGAGTATTTAAGAAATATTAACATATTATAATATTAATTAATAAATATAATTAGGTTAAAAATATGTGTCTAAAATATAATCCTATATCAATATAAGGAATTTAAAATTATAGATTTCAAACATTTTTAATCAATGACATATTTTAAATATAAATATTTCATTAAAAATATGGTGTAAACATTAAATTGACATTAAAAAATTGATAATAGAAAATAACTAATCACTTAAAAATTTCATACCATTTTAGCCAAATTCTACATAATTTTTTTCTTTCTTAAGAAGAAAAGAAAGACAAGGAAAAAAATGACTAAAACATATCATAGTTTAATTGTTAAACATTATCTCCCTAATCCTTATTTATTTCAATATAAATATAAATGTATATGAAATTCAAAGTAAATTTTTATACAATTTTTATATATAAGTAATTTGTATTGTAAAATGATATAAGAAGTATTTTAGTATAAATAATTGTGAAGATTTGTGGGAATCATAATTAGTTTTGGATTGTAGCAATATTTTTACTCAAAAGCTCTAATATTTTTTTAAGTGATCATGACGTTCAAACATGATACAAAACATGTGAATATAAACTTTCAATCAAACATATTTACTATTTTATTTTTCACAAAGAATAAGCTAAAGTGAACATTTAACATAAATATAAATATACAATACTAAACTTATCAAGTTTTCCACTTGCTCTCATTATTTTAGATATGAAAGCGAAACTATTTATATTTAGTTTTTAACAGTAAAAATAATTTATTTTATGTTATGTTCATTTGGTTGTGGCTTTGAATTTTTCTTCAATCCTCTTATTCTCTCATTTATTTTCCTTTTAAATTTTTGTTACATGCATTACAACCACCATTTTAAGCAAAAGCCTTTTTTTTGGTTAACAAGACTGAGAAGGTGGGCAAAGAGAAAAAAGAAAAAAAATCGAAAACATAAACAAAAGACTTGAATCTCATGTAATTCAAAAAGAAAAAAAATATATATTCTCATTTTATATCCTCATATAAGTTCAATCATTATACGCTCATTTTTAGATCAAATGCTCTTATTAAAACAAGCGGGTAGATTGATAGCTGCTGAGTAATGCCATATAATCAAACACGTCATCAGCAAAAAAAATAGTAAAAGTAAACATCAATAAATTCATTTATTCTTTTCTATGTTCCTCTCATCATCTGTCCTCACCAAACGATCCGAGGTTTTCTCTACTAACTTTACTTCAATGCCAATAGTGACTTGCTTCAAGAGCTCTGTGGATTGCTTGGATAATTCATTCTGATTGTGCATGCATACTTCCAATTTTTACACTTAAGGGTATTATATTGGCATTCCTATCATTGTGTTTGATTTATTGCCCCAAAGAACAGCCTCTTAATTTTATTCAGAACAATAAAATCAAAGAATTGAGTGGAACGGATATTCAAAATCTGATGAACTTTCTACAAAAGATGCAGCTTCACCATTGGAGCCATGCTCGACAAAGTAGCCACATGTTAATAGTGAGTTTCCTTGGAGCATATAAACATAAAATATTGGATAATGTAGTAATTCTAATTTCTACCACCCTCTTGCAGGAACATAATTTGAACAAAGAAAGGTTAAGCTCTACCAATTGCTTGGTCATTATTTATTTGTTGCCCAATGAAGCAAAATGGTAAAAAGTTTTCTTAAATGCTAAATTGACTATTTCTTTTACAGCTAAAGGCATTGCATCAGTGTTTACTTATGTTGTTCCGTCGATTGAATGGCCAAAGATTCAATTGATCACGATGAACAAATTGAGGAGTTGATTTATAAGGTGTGTGCCAAATCTCATTAATGTAATTATTGATTTTCCTTTTATCCTTGGAGAGTTGATGATTGTCATTCACACATAATTCTCATTAACTATTACAAAGACTATACTATTATTATAAGCATAACTTGAATTGCTTTACCTGGAGTGGAGATAGGAATTAGCCTGTGTTGAGAATTTTTGGTGGTCTTGATGATTGTTTTCACTAAATATCAACTAAAAAACGTTTCTTATATGAAATTGTATCATTTAGGAGTGATAATGAATGTTTTGTTGATAGCAGGTGGAGGAGTTGGACAAAAAACTCTATAAGTTGGTTGAGAAAATACTTGATTCCCACTTTCAACCAAGCAGGCTGGGTTTCGAGTTTATGTAGCTTTAGTATTGTGCAATTGAATTATTGAATAGATCATGTGGATAGGAGAGGGAATTGAATTATTAGAAAATTGTCATATGATTCGAGAAAATTCACATAATGGGAGGAGGGTCGAGGGATAATGGGATGTTAAGATAACTAATTAATAATAAATATGTTTCATTTTAACAATGAAATCCTAAACTCGATTGATAAATTATAAACTCTATTCCTCTTTAACTTTTAACTTTAGATCTCTAAACTCTAAACCATTACTCAAAATCATTACAATTTAAAATTATCATTGAGTATGAATTCCAAACTGTATACTTCTAAGTATTTATTTTGTTCATTCAATAAAAAAAATATATATATTAGTTCTATTCATAATAAGAAAGAAAGCAATACGCCCGTGCGCAACGCGCGGGCCAAAAACGCTAGTTATTCTTTAAAATTAATTATTATGACTTTAACCTGACACTATCTATAATTTCATTTATACATGAAGTATATGTATTAATTTAATGCACCATATCTATCTATATATCTAGATGAAAGAATACTATTTTATTGTTTCTGAAATAAGTAAATTATATATATATAACATTTATATATATATATATCATTATATATAAGTATGAATAGCCAACTTTTGTGACATAGCGTGACGAAAATGCCCTTGAAATGTTTTTGTATTTACTGACAGTATCATTCACTGGGCCTGTTTCTATACCCGTTCTACTTCGGATCCTTCTCCTTGGGTTTTACGCTCTCTTCATCACTCTCCCAAGATCGATTTCAATTTTCAATTTCCGTCTCTCAAAATCTCAAAATCAATCCTCTGTTTCGCCGTCGCCAGCCCTTGCCGTTCTCTTTTGGTTTTCGCATCAATCCTAATTTTGCTATTAGAATAGTGGGGGTTTACGATTTTGGCTGGTGGTGGCTCAGGTATTTTTCTTCTACTTCGATTGTCGCCCATTCAGTTTTTCTGTTTCTACTACAAATCTGAATCGGTGTGTATTTCATGTCTGAACGGAATGTTCTATTTCTTTCAGAACGGTTTCTTCGGTTTTGTACTTCACATCTTTCCCAATTGCCAATGGATTCGTCAACCGTCGTCGAGGCGACAGTCAGCGGCGATCCATGGTCGCCGAACTGGTATCTCTCCATCATTTTCATCTTTTTGTTCTTTCTGCTTCTTCGTTTCATGTTGTTACTGGATTCTGATGATCATTTCGTCATTCTTGTTGTTGGTGGTTGGGGCTTCACAGTTTAATTGTTTATTTTGTTGTTCATTGTTCATTCGACCTCCTCCTTACGTGCCGGTATTCAGGTTTCTCAATCGTGTGTAAGTGGATGCCAGCATAATTAACTGTTGGAGTGTCCATTAGAATTAAATTAAAGTCATATATCCCTATGTTCAACTTTTTCCCTATGATGTCTTCTGATGGTTTCAATTAAGATCCTATCAAATTGTTGAAAATTGATGATTACATTCTTATGAAATGTTTTCAAATCCTGGTGCAGCAAGAGAGGGGTTAACAAGAACATTCTTAAGGTTCATGTACTTGACCAGAAGGTGATTGTGTTCTTTCCCTTCCTAGATTGATTTATTTTCTAAGTTCATTGTACAAGTTTAGATCTATGTGAAAATATATATCAAATGGTTTTGTGCAAATTGCGTAAAGAAAGAAGCTTACGCGACTTGCATTGCTTAAAGCAGTGGTTGTTTGTTAATTTGTTTAAATTCTTGTAATTAATCTATACAATTAGTAGAATTGTGGATTTATGGGTTGTGTAGCTTTCGTTTTTTTTTAAGCATTTTTATTTTTTTAGCATTTTTTTTCCAGCAATTGTGCGTTGATGATTCTAAATGATATCTTCATGAATGTGTGTAAAAGATTCGAAATGGCATTCTTGGAAGTTAATGACCTTTTCTTTATTCTAATCAATTACAATGTTATTTTGAATCTTAGAACAACTAAACCTTCAAGATATTGAGAGATTTCACGATTTTCCAAAATTGATATATGCTCATTAATTTGTTTTTAAAATTCCAATTTTTTTCTTATTTATATAGAAATTAATTATCATGAATGGAATGCTTCGATTGATTCTTATGCGAATTGTGGTATTGCGAAGGGAGTTTTAGGTCTTGTTGTGTTGTTTTTGTATTTCTTGTTGCTGTTTCCTTTAAGTTTAATCGAATATTGCCTTTAACTAAAACTTTTAAAGGGTTTAACTTATTCTCTTAATTGCTTTTCCAAAGATTTCAGGCTTCTCTTTGTTCCAGATTCATGAAGAGGCACCAAATTTTGGTAGGGAAAACTTACTTTTGATTTGTTACTGGCTGCTGCTGGACATAAAAGAGTTATATGTTTTTGGCATGCGACCTTTTCAGCTTTTGGAAAGCAAGCTGAACATTCCGTGTGAGCTTCTTCCCAGTCTCCCCGTTTCCTGTGGCTGCAATAGTCATTTAAGAATTTTATTCGCCTGGGTGCTGTCAAATGCATAATAGAATTGTTTTTCAAGTAGGCTGGCTCCCTGTCATATCATCTTGTAGCTTTTTAGTTCAGAACATCATAAATTTCTTGTTTCCTCTCTATCATCTGTTTCGCCAAACAAAGAGAAATTGAACCATCCAAAAATTAGAGTGTGAAGTGCAATTAGATGCATTGTTTTGCAGGAATTCATAATTCTATTATTCATTAGAATGATTTATGGTTGGCTTTCGTTGCAGCAGGGCCCACAAGTGTGACCGGATTCTGGCCTTAGGCCTGGTCTTCATGGCTTTCATGTGCGTGCTCTTGGAGACACCACTAATGGTTATATGTCAACAGGTATGTTCTTTGGTGCTGAGTCTTCTCTCTGCGATGATTTTTCCTGTTGTCTATGGCATCATCATGTTTTCAATTTATCTTTGTGTTGAAAAGTTGAAATTAAAATGGTTTACATTTTTGGTAATGTCATTCTGTTGGTCCGCACTTCAATCCGGCTGGCAATGACCATGGTGCTCCTGTAGATGACATTCGCCATGCTGGTGACCTTGGTAACATCATTGTTGCTGCAGATGGTAATCACCTTATAAAAAATTTTAGTTCGTTTATTCATACTTATTTTTAATATGCATTGTCGGGCTGTTTATGCCATCACAAGATATTCTGCTTGGATAACATACTAGCATGACAATTTCAACTGTGAAGTTGCAAAATCCTTGCCTCAGAAAAGTAAAAAGTAATTAGTGATGAATTATTATGGTTTCCAAGCATCGTGCTGTGTTTTGGGCATTAGATTTTATCTATGCTGATATTTGGATTGCCAAAATCCATATCTGACATCATTGTTTATATCTTATTCTGTTTTTTTTTTTTTAAAAAAATGTTTCAGGTACTGCTCTTGTTAACATTGTTCGTGAGCAGGTACCTTTCTTTTTGGTGGACGGGCTGTTTATGCCATCACTAGATATTCTGCTTGGAAAACATACTAGCATGTCATTTTCAACTGAGAAGTTGCAAAATCCTTGCCTCGGGAAAAGTAAAAAGTAATTAGTGATGGCATTATTATGGTTTCCAAGCATCGTGTTGTGTTTTGGGCATTACATTTTATCTATGCTGATATTTGGATTGTCAAAATCCATCTCTGACATCATTGTTTATATCTTATTCTATTTGTTGAAATGTTTCAGGTACTGCTCTTGTTAACATTGTTCGTGAGCAGGTACCTTTCTTTTTGGTGGACGAATGTGGTCTTTGGTAATATCCTAACCAGTGTTTGCGCGATACCACTTTCAGGGCCAAATTCCATTGTTGGAAAGGGTGAGTGCCTTGTCGTGCCTTTCCTTGACCAAATGTAGCCACTCTAAATGTATGCACCACAGGGTTCATTTTCTGATACAGTTGGCATTATTGGCCACTAAATTAAATAGTAAATCATCGACATGAGAAATTTTTAACTTTGTTTTAGGGTGCCCTGTTATTGTTGGCGACTACATTTGAGTCTGCGCTGTATTATTAAAGAAGTTAATGTTGAAAATAATTTTTGCCCGAGATAAATTATCAAATGAAAGAAAATAGTGAATTATTGGTTCATGTTAGAACTATTATAAGAAATAAGCTACATTTAAATGGAAAGATAGAGTTTGCATATTAAATTTGGACATCTTTGTGGCAAGTAGTAATTCATATAGTCAAGTATAACATATAAGATTTCGATAAGTAGTTATGTAAGGCTTCGAAATATAAACCATAACATTTGAATATGTAATTGTTACCCTCTTACAGTTTTCTTTGTTTCGAAATTAATATATTTAGATTTTGATTATTTGCAAGATGAATATGCATCATTCCAGATGAATATTCGTATAGTCTAATTTATTAATATTTAATAATGTACTGTCATTAAGGAAATAAAAATTGTAAGAATATGTGTCATTCTAAACACGAAGTATAGCCCCGACACTTAATCACACACACAATTCAAATTGCATACTATCTCATAACATCATCATTTTTTACATTCATTTCAGACGAGGGGCATCGCCCGTCCCATACGAGAACTAGTATATATATATATATATGTGTGTGTGTTCCTTAACTAGAATCCAAATGTTTCACTCTTAAAACAAATGGAGGAAGTATATATATTTACATACATATACTTGCAGCAAGAGGGAAAAGATAAAAGGTAAATTTGAATAATTGATAGAATTTGGATTTGTAGAATAATTTGAAGGAAGGATTTTAGAATGAATTCAAACCCATCCACTTTAGTAAAAAAATTAGTGGGGGATTTGAAATTTATCCCTAAATCTTCCATTAATTTATCCAAACAAGTTGAGGATTTTGTTAGAATGAATTTTAAATACCTTCACTACAAGAAAAAATCAAAACAACGACCGGCAATACCGACCGTCAATTTGCGGTCGACATCGGCGATCGTTTCCCAGACCGCATCTTTCGGTCGGCCATTTTATGACTCAAACACCCTTAGTGAACCGATGAAAATTACGACCGTGGATTTATTTGGTCGAAGATACCGACCGATTTTCCGACCGCTATATGCGGTCGGGAAACTAGGGCACTATATCTTCGCCAGATTCGTAGTAATTTCGGAATAACGCAATCCCCCTTTCACTTTCACTCGAAAGTCACTCCATTTTCACCCTCGCCCAACACCGACCTGCACTCCCCGACAACCACCGAACGAGTTGAGCCGCACCCACGCAGTCCCCGAGCCACCCCCTTGAAGCTGCCCACGCGATGCACTGACCTTGGACCCCCCATCAACCGTGTGTTCCCACGTGAAGGTACTCCTCGCCACTTGTTCTTATTTATTATTTGTGTGCGTCGATTTCAACTACGGGTCATTTTATTCTTTCTTGTTTTTTTTTCGTATAGCGCCAATTGCATCTTCTTTCATTCATTGAGTGCCCTGCCGTAGATTGTAATTTGTAGTCTTCAAAGAAATTGGTTTCGGGTTTCGGTTTTTAGGGGTAGATTGATACTTAGAAATGAATAGTGCGTGTTCTTGTGTTTTGTTGAACAATTTGGTATTCCTGGTTTGGAATTCGGTTTTGGGGTTAGATTGATACGCCGAATTGGAGTTTTAATTAAAATTTCTTAGTAGCCGACTCTTGTGGATTTCTGCATTTCTAGAATATAAACTTCTTCTGTGATGGATTATACAGTTTCATTGTTAGAGAGAAATCTGAGGGGAAAGAGGGAAAAGGGCGGCAGCCCTGGCCTTGGCAGCAAATCTCAGTCCAAGTTACTTGTTAAAGAGGTATTACATTCTCTGAAAGTAATTGTTGTTTTTGGGCATTGTTAATTGAACCCGGACTGTTTGGTTGTTAATATGGGAGGTATTGTTGCTATTTTTTAAACTAACTTACAAGCATTTTAGCTATTGTCGATATCTGTTGCATGAATTGAAAATGTGTAAAAAGTAGTATTTAGTTTGAAAGTCTATGTGCTTTCTGTTTGATTCCACCGATATCAGTTTCATGGATAATTATCATGATCTCTCAGATTGCTTAAAGTTTTTTTGCCTGCCAATTTCTTGAGTTTAGAAAGTTCAAGTAAATGTCCTTCTGCTCTATATACCAACAGACTAATAAGTATGCATTATTTGCTTCCCACCTTCTGTTGTTGCTTTTTTTATACCTTCATTTATCTAGTATGCAGTCTTTATGCGAAACACATTGTGAAATAAGTCACTGAATAAATGATCTATGTAGTACTGAATCAGATTATAATAGGACATGTTATTATTCGATGACCTCATAACCTTCAATGAGCATTTTATTGGTTGAATTAAATTATTTGAAATTGATGCAGTCTATTTCAATGTGTACAAGAATTTTTAAATTAGCAGAAAATAATTTCTAAATTAGCAGAATACAATTTTAACATTAAGAAGAGTTTTTTTTATTTAGTGAAATATAAGTTTGACCACCTACTTTAATACTTATAAATTAATGCCAGACTTTTTATTTTAAATTCGCAGGCTGCCATTTATAGTCTTTTCGAGGTGCAATTAAAAGTCAGTCAACTGAACAATTGCCCAGGTGAGTGTTATTCATTTAAGAGTATAACACCATTGCAGTGTCTGTCATATCATTATGTGCCAATTTAGTGCCAATTTAATTAAAAAGTTGCAAGTATGCAAGTTTTGCATGTTTTAAGGATTACAATATTGAATATAGATCATTTAATGCACTATATATTATTACGCATGTTAAAGCTCCTGCGGAAGATGATTTGAACCAAATACCTCTATTTTTTTTGCGAAACACCAAATACCTCTATTGAATGTATTTCATATATAACACTTATAAAAATAAATAGAAATTGACGATTCCCCTTTGGCGGTTTCTTTACCAATACATTGGTGAATTCTTCAAGGATGGATAGAAGCTGGATGTATCCCCCACGCGGTGGCATAGTTACTCCTGAATTTAGAAATGGTGTAGATTTCTTTCTATGAGTGTGTCATGAAAACTCAGACGTCGATACATCCGAAGGAAAAATAAGGTGTCCATGTAAAAAGTGTAAGAATAAATGTTATTTACCTGACGTAGACATCCGATATCGTTTACATTTGCGAGGATTTGTCACGAACTATGAACGGTGGACGTGTCATGGAGAGCCACACAGGTTTCGCCGCTACTACAATACTGATGCGGGTGCTTCATCAGATCGTGTACCATGTACAAATAGATCTGTACATGGAGATGATTACGTACAAATGGTGTGCGATGGAATGGGAATTGGTGTTCCGGACGCAACACCAAGTAATGTGGATGATCAGCCCATGGCCCCTGAAGAGCCAAATGCGCAGGAGAAATTGTTCTACAGTATGTTGTTGGCGGCAGACAAAGATTTGTGGCCTGGATGCAAGAAAATGACTTTATTGTCGACTATTGCAAGGTTACTAAATATTAAAGCCGAACACAACTTGTCAGAGAGATGCTTCGATACATTGTGCCAACTCATACTAGATATGCTTCCCGAGGATAATGCTATGGTTAAAAGTTTTTACGAGGCGAGGAAACCGCTTGAGGGATTGGGTCTACCTGTTGAGAAAATAGATTGTTGTGATAAGGGTTGTATGTTGTTTTGGCGTGATGATGCAACCTTAGATAGTTGCAAGTTTTGTGAGGGGCCTCGATATAAAGAAACCAATGGTAGTGCACGGGTTGCAAGGAAATACATGTTCTATTTTCCACTGATTAATAGATTAAAAAGATTGTATGCATCGGAGGCCACTGCGAAACACATGACGTGGCATGTAGGACATGAACATAGGCCGTCCGGGGAGATGTGTCATCCATGCGACTCGAAGGCATGGAAGCACTTTGACTCAGTTCATCCGGACTTCGGATCAGAAGGACGGAATGTTCGTTTGGGATTATGCACGGACGGTTTCCAACCGTTTGGACAGTCGGGCTCTCAATACTTGTGTTGGCCAGTTATTTTAACACCATACAATCTCCCTCCCGACATGTGTATGAAGGATGAATACATGTTCCTGACATACATAATTCCTGGGAAAACAAGCCCGAAACAGAGGATTGATATGTACTTACAGCCTTTGGTCGCTGAGTTAAGGGAGTTATGGGATGGTGGGATCACCACATTCGATACATTTACCAAGCAAAATTTTCAGATGAAGGCGGCATTGTTGTGGACAATAGGGGACTTCCCGGCATACGCTATGATGTCAGGTTGGAGTACATATGGGAAAACCGCTTGTCTAGTGTGTATGGAAGAAACAGAATCGATAAGATTGAAAGAGGGTGGGAAGCAGTCGTGGTTTGATGCTCACCAAGGTTCCTTCCTCCGGATCATCCATTTAGATATGATAGGTCAAAATTCAGAAGAGATCATGAAGAGCACAGGATGCCACCAGCATATAAGAGTGGTGAAGAAGTGTTAGCTGACATAGAAACTCATGGTATGCGTTGTGTAACTGAATTAGGTGGATGGGAATCAAATACAATAATGAGTAAGACTTGTGGATGGAAAAAAAGGAGTATACTCTGGGATCTGCCCTATTGGAAGACAAATTTGGTCCGCCACAATTTGGATGTCATGCACATTAAGAAAAATGTGTTTGAAAATATTTTCAATACTGTGATGGATGTCCAAGGGAAGACGAAGGATAATGCCAAGGCACGTGGTGACATTGTGGCCTTGTGTAATCGGCCTGAGTTGCATAGAGATCATCGCACAGGTAAATACCCGAAGGCAGTGTACACAATGGATAAGGACAAAAAGGATGTTTTCTTGAAATGGGTTGCAAGTTTAAAATTTCCCGATGGGTGTGTCTCAAATCTGGGTAGATGTATAGATATGAGTAAACATAGAATGTTTGGCATGAAAAGTCATGATTGTCATATATTCTTGCAACGTCTACTACCCATTGGATGGAGAGAATTGCTTCCTAAGAATGTATGGGAACCTATAACGGAACTGAGCAACATATTTCGAACCTTGACAGCAAGAACAATAAAGGTTGAGGATATGGACAGACTAGGAATAGATATTCCAATTGTGCTATGTAAATTGGAGGCAATCTTTCCCCCTTCATTTTTCGATTGTATGGAACATCCACCCGTCCACCTACCTCATGAAGCTGGTATCACTGGTCCTGTTCAGTTCAGATGGATGTACCCCTATGAAAGGTAGTATTATGCAATTACACATTTCACTCAATTTTGTATAATAGTTATAGTACCCCAATGAAAGCTAATATTATACAATTACACTCAATTTCAGGTATTTAAATCGGTTGAAGAGAACTGTGCGCAATAAGGCACACGTTGAAGGTAGTATTTGTAATGCGTACATGGTCCGGGAGGCCTCAATTTTTTGCTCCCACTACTTTGAGAAGCATGTTTTCACACGTGAAAGGAATGTCCCAAGAAATGATGATGGAGGCATTCCATTAAATGTCGATGGTCTTATAAGTGTATTCAAATATGCGGGACGTGCCCAAGGTAAGTCCAATAAGAGGCGGTTGTCCGAAGAAGAGCTGAATGCCATCCACAATTATCTGTAACTAAACTGTGAAGAGATGGAACCTTATATGGGGTAAGTAAATTAAATTCCACTCATATCTTGTATATTATAATCCATTGCAAGTTATATAATTTATACCCGCTTCATAATATATTTATAATAGGAAGTTTCAACAACATATGCGAGACGTAAACCCCCGAATCACCGAGGATGAGGTCGACATGGCCATATCTGTTCACTTTGCCACATGGTTAAAATCGCACGTAATTGAAAATCCACCTGAAACACCATGTATTCGTGACGTTGCGCAAGGCCCACTTCCCATTGCAACATCATATCCCATGTACTTCGTAAATGGGATGAAATTTCACACGGAGTCACATGGCAGACATAGAGCCACATCCAACAGCGGTGTTTGCGTTTCAGGCAATTCGGGGGACTACTATGGCATCATAGAAGAGATTCTTATCATCGAGTACCCTGCTATGCCAATCAAGCAGACCGCTTTCTTCAAATGCAAATGGTTTGACCCTCGTGAAGGGATTGGGACTCGCACACATCCGAACTACAAAATTGTCGAAGTGAATACATCAAAATCTTTGAACATCTATGAACCGTTCATATTTGCTAATCAAGCTGAACAAGCGTGTTACGTCCCATTCCCAAAGACGAGACCCGCCTCGAGTAGGAACGAATGGTTTGCTGTATGTAAGGTTAAGCCGAGAGGTGTGATAACCGTGAGGATTGGGGAGGAATCTGAAGCATTCCAGGTGGATGTAGCGGAATAACTTGGGTTAGAAACTACTGGAATAAGAAATAGGAGAGAGCGATTAACAGATGATGTGGTTCAGTACGTAGAACTACAGCCTGACGAGGCCAGTGAATCTGAATCCACATTTGACACTGATTGTACCACGGATGATATTGATCTGGATGATCCCTCACAGGATACTTCAGATGACGATTTCCAAGTTTGACATGTGATTCTTTATCTTTGATAAATTTTATATTTGGATTTTTTGTTTTGACACCTTGCATGACATTTATAATTAGGTTAATTGTTTGCAGATGGCTTCACAAGGGGGTGGCTCACAGTCAGGCACGCCACGCGGGACGGATGAGTCGGCACGACCTGGACCTCGACGCGGGCAAGCTTCTCAACTGGCTGCGAGGGTCCGACGGTTAACAGAGAGGATTCGGTGAGACAGAGCAGGTACACTATTAGGTTACTTGTTGGAATAATTTTGTAACACTGTCTGGATCTGTACATTACTTTATTAATAAACTAAAAAATGAACTTTCTGTTGGTTACTCATAAACAACAATAGCTACTTCTAGGACGGACGAAGAATCTAGCAACACTGCAAATAATGATATTCCTGTACCTGAGACACCACCACCCCTTACACCAGGTATTCAAACTTGAATAGTTTTCTATGTGTTTCATTCATTATTTTATAAATCTGAGTTTTTGGAGTGGTAGCTTCGGGAAGCAGTTCTGCAGCCGGTACACCTGCTGCACCAGGTCCACAACCGAGTAGGCCACTTATTGCCCCTGGCAATGATGGAGTGTAAGTTTCTAACATTCTTTTGGTGTCACATTGTAGTATGTTCGTAATATTTTTATCAATATAATAATTTTTGTAATTTGACTAGCAAAATAACTTATTTAAATGTTACAGCATTTATATCCCTGGTGAGCTTGTCAGGAAGATGACAGACTTCTACCCCATGCGCTCTGATGTGGAAGGGATCTCTTGGATGAAAGTGTCAAAAGAGACAAAGGACTTTTATTGAGGCGAGTTTCAGGTAATGTTAAATACGTGCTATATTTTAGTATTCGTCATTGCTTGAATATTATAGAACTATGTAGCAAAATAATTAAAGCTGAAATATTTTGAATTGTCATATTCTTGCAGAAAGTGGCGACATGGGCACCCGAAAATGAATTGAAGGTGAAGAAGGAGTGGGAAAAGAAGAACGTACACAGGTACAAGCTTTACTTCTGTACGTATATTGAATTCTTTAAAGAACTAAACCATTGTTTGTCCATGTTGTTCCAGATACAAGGATTACACCCTTGATATCAGAAAAGGAAAGAGATTGTGGCCATCTGATGCTATTGTGGCAGAAAACTGGAAGAAGTATTGGGAATTCCAGGAATTCAAGGATAAGCAGAAAAGGGCCAAGGTGAACAGGCGACGCGGGGACGAGAGTGCGCCAGCCCTCCCCACACACACCTCGGGTTCAAAATCATTTCGGGCCACACGTGACAAATTGGTATAACTTCATTTTTTCTTGTTCTTTTGAAACAAAAGCCATGGCATTAACAATAGTTATTAAACTACATTTTATTAATAATATTTCTAGGAAAAGGATCAGAATAGGCCAATCAACCTGGGCGAGCTACACAATTATACTCACACAAGGAAGCATGAGAAAGAGAATTACATTGATTCCAAGTCAAAGGAAACTCAGGTATTCGACAAAGTCTTAAGTATTTCTTGCTAATAATTACAATATTCATTAGTTCTTTCTAAAATGACATTATATATTTTCACTCATATGAAGTGTTGGAATAATTGCCCAGTTGAATTCTTTGTATCTTTGTGATTTTGAATACAGGAGGATTTCAATGCTGTTGTGGAGGCTTTCGGCCAGGACCCGGATTTTGATCCGGACCGTGCTTTCTACGAGACCGTTGGAGGCCACGACAGGCGTAAGGCAGTTTATGGGATTGGTTCACTTGCCAAATCCATTTTGCCTACGGAGTTAGCAGATATCAGTACTCCACCTTATACCCAGCCCACTATCACTATCACTAGGGATGAGTTCGATGCTATGAGGAGGCAGCTGGATGCTCTTGCCCAGACCCAAGAGACGATCGTCGAGCAAGTGGAGAGATTGCAGCGAGGTCGTGGACCACCCTCCCCGGGAGATGATGAATCTGGAGGGGCATCTGGAGGATTAGGTGATATTGGTGTGCATTTATGACATTTTGTTACTTCTTTTGGTGATATATGAGATATTGCCCACTGTCTTTTGTTAATAGGACTTATATGTATTTATATCAGGATTAGGAGATTGCAAACTTTTGTTTATGCACTTTATGGTGTTTGTTTGATGTAGTTAAGCAAAATGACATGTATTTTGAGAACTGTTTTGAGGGCATTATGTATAGCCCAAGGATTATGAATGGTTGCTATATAATATACATGTGGTTTGATGTAATTATTAAGCTTAAGTGTTGTGTATTTTTGATTCCTGATGTGGTCTGCCTATTACGGATTCTTGCAGCAGGTCTGGGTACACCAGTAGGCCAATTGGTCTGGCTGCCAGTGCCGAACATACCGACCGTCAAATCGGTCGGTAAAATGGTCTCCAAAGTTTGCCGACCGTCATTGCGACCGTATTCCCGGTCGCTATAGTCAATAAAAAGTCAACAATGTACGCTCATTTACGACCGCGAGTCCGGTCGTTAATTCTGTCGCCATATATACCGACCGATGTACCGACCCATAAATCGGTCGGAAGAGTCAACAAAACCGAATTCATTGACTAATTTTGGCGACCGCCGTAACGACCGGTTTATTCGGTCGTTATATATACCGACCGTCAGACGGTCGGTAAAACGGTCGTTGAATTTACGACCGCCTTAACGAATGGTCGGCGCCTGAGTACCAACTGAGGATTTACCGACCGTCGATTTGCGGTCGGGAAGACGGTCGCAAAGGGAGAAAACAACGCAAAAATCGGTCTTGCCGACCGCATCTGACGGTCGCTGTTTAGCTTTTTTCTTGTAGTGCTTAGCCAATCCAATAATTCAAACACATTCAAAAGAATCGAAATGGCAGATAATTAAAGAAGTAACAACGTGAGCAATTACATCATATAGCCTCATCAAGCATATATAGCTGCTGGTTTTCCCAAACAATGCCTAATCAAGCATCCAATATATCGATTACAATTAAAAGTAAGGTCTTTCTATATATATTAGATTGAAAGGAAGTTGCAAATAAAAAAAATTAAAGATTAAAGGACCCAAAAAAAAAAAAAGTAAAAGGAAATTATAAGGAAAATGTTATGCATAGGGATTAGGGGGGATTTGTGAGATATTAAATCTCCAAATTATGAATCTGGTGTGTAGAAAACATTTGTAGACGAGATAAGGCTTTGTATGCTATATTATTATAGTATAATATTGCAAATTATAATATATAGTATAAAATTGCAAATATAGCACACTGTAGAATTGAAACGGTACATCAAATGCACGGATTCCGTAACATTTTTTCTCTCTCCATTAATAAATACCTCAAGGCTGAGTGCTGACGCATTATATATGTAACACTTAGCTTGTTTTTTGCATTTCCAGCATTCTAAACTTCCAAGTGTTCAAAAATCATGTATACGTTCAAAGACTTGACTTTGCCCTAGTCTATTCCATTCGTACTATTAGCTTAAGTCTAGTTCACCACCCTTCAACTTTAATTGAAAATATTATATATATACAAAACCCTAAACCCTCATTATGTTAAGTGATGTTAGGGACACCATTACACATTATATTGTTGAAGTCAACCATTACATCCAATACTAATTTTGATAACATCTTCTTTTACGTTTGTTGTGGGAAAAATGAACGGTTTCAGTAATACGAGAACGTCGAGTCGAGATTGGAACTCTTCCCGCAAGATGTTTATGCCCCGGTAGTGCTCCGGCAACGGCAGAACGTCCCCAAAGGTAAAACGACGGACGTCTCGACAAAGCATATATTGCAAACGTCGACGACAGGCGAACAAGGAGAGTCGGGAGGAGAGGATTAGGGGTGGGCATTTTTTTGTCGGGTATCGGGTACCCGACCCGAATCCGACATGTCGGGTTCGGGTTTTGTCGGGTTTTGATATTAAAAACCCGACATTTCGGGTACCCGAACCCGACACTAATTGTCGGGTCGGGTGTCGGGTTTATGGTCGGGTACCCGACAAAATAAATAAATAGATTTTAATATTTATTTTGCTTTACAATATTTATACTTATTTTATAATTAGTAGGATTAGTATTTTATTCTATGTGGTGAAAAGCCATGTATAAGCTTTAAAAATTTGTGAAGTCTCATATATTGATTTTTTTTGGAATTAATAATGGATAATTAACCTTGAACATGATATGATAATAAATTTCAAGAATTGTAAATAACTTTGATGAGTTATATTTTTTCTTTTAATAAATAATGTCATTGAAAGCTAAAATTTAATTAAATAATACTAATAAATAAGATAACATTAAATATAATAAATAAAACTGAAATTTTATATTTTTTAAAAGAAAATTGATAGTTATTATTATTTAATAACAATATAGATGAATATATCTATATATTTGCTTAAATATTAGTAATCTTAGCTTTTTTGAACGAATTGTGTAATTTAGGTTAGTAATAGTATTTTTATAAAAGTAAAACTAAATAAATAAAATATATTTTTTTTAAAAAAATATTTTTATCGGGTATCGGGTACCTGATTAACCCGACCCGATAAAGTCGGGTACCCGAATAGCGGGTACCCGGTCTTATGCGGGTCGGGGTCGGGTAGCCATTTTGGAAACCCGATAGTGTCGGGTACCCGAACCCGACAACCCGACCCGATGCCCACCCCTAGAGAGGATATGCAGAAAGATAGAAAGGTGTGTAATTCCTAATGCATGACGCTGCTATTTATAGGGGTTGGAGGAGACGTAACCGACGACGGATTTGATGGGTATTGATGGGGCGGTTTCAGCAGGTGATTCAAATAGTTTTTAACAACTGTTGAAATCAGAGTGGACTTCAAAGACTGGGCTTGGCATGGGCCCGAAAAATAAATTTTGTCTAAAAAGATAGACAGGCCCAAAGCCCAATTACCAAGATCCAAGTCCAAGTCCACGGGCGACGGCACGGCTTGGGACGGGACAGGCGCGCACGTGTGGGCTTCCCCCGCACTTGACCAACCAGCATTAGTTTATTTGATTTTAACACGCAGAACAATATAAACCAATTCAACTCCCACTGTTTAAGCAATGTGGGATGCGCCACCTTTAACCACTCTTTAACAACCATTCAAACACACAAACGCAAAAATTTCAACTAGCCGCACTCAATGACCCACTTCAACCATCTATTTCTCACTCACCCGACAACGGTTTTGAGAAAATAGATATGCTACGACAATCTACGCGAAATGTAGAATTCGTATACGCTATTTAATTAACCACATTAAATATCGTCATTACGCAAAATGAAGCTCAAAACCCCTTTTTCCAACATTTATGTAATGGATGCTCTGTAACTTTGAGTTTTTAAGGTGTTTTTCTGGATGCATATATCCGCTGCTGCCTTATATTATTATTATCACAATTCCAATATATATTTCCACTGCCACCGGCCCTCCCAGGTGTCCGTTATTTTCATGTTGTCGAAACATGATCAGGTTAACTGTTAACTGGTCCTATTAATTTAATTAGATTGAATACTAGGAGTAGTACTGGAGCAGTGTCTTTTCATGAATGAATTCGAATACCACATTAATTACTTCGTTAATTTTGTACATTTTTTGAAATAAAAAACGTTTAGATTGGTTGATGGGGACCCCAAGTCCAATTCATTAAATGGGCTCAGCTATAATCAAAATTAAACTAGAAGGCCCAAGCCCAGCTATTTACTGAACTTTCTCGCCAATTGTTCCTCACGGAAATCTAAAGTGAGTTGCATCTCGATGGATTTGTGATGGGAGAAGTATCTGTGATGTGAGATATACTTCCTCTGCTTTTTTTTTTTGTCTTTTTTTTTTTTTACGAACCCACCTAGCATGCAATCCAATGCACATCTCCCTCCGTCCCGTGAAGTTTGACAATTTCTTTTGGGCACGATAATTTAGGTGGTGGGATTTAGTAGTTAAAGTGGTGTGAGTGTTTATATTTAAGATTCTAATAAATTTTGATTATGTTTATTATTTAACTTTGAATTAATGTTATCGTAATGATGTAATTAGAGAAAAATAATAAAATGTGATCTTGTTAGAATCGTCTAATAGTGTAGTTTTAGAATATACTTTCTCTGTTCTCATATAATTGCTCCCATCATGCATTTCACGCAGTCCAAGACACATTTTTAGATGTCAATAACTCAAAGTATATATAAGTAAAAATTATAAAAAAATAATATTATAAAACTACGTGATTAGACGAATCTAACAAGATCTCACTTGACTATGTTTTATCTTATATAACTATGCCAAAAAAATTGATCAAAGTTACTCAATGAATAGTAACTACTATGCAAATGGAACAATTATATGAGAACGGAGGAAGTATATTTTATATAAATTTTATCTGTACTAATTTTGAAATATTAAGAATTAAAGAAATACGGAGTACAAGGGATTTTGTAGAAAAGTAAAATTGTATTGGAATTTGTGCAGAATAGTAATTAAAGTGATTAGTTTTAATGAGATTTGATAATAATTAAAATTCTAATCAAATTTATATTAATTTAATTTATCTAAAAATGGAAAGGTGTCAAACTTCGTGGGACGCCCAAAAAAAGAATAGGTGTCAAACTTCGTGAGACGGAGATAATATTTATTTGGTACATAAT
The DNA here is from genome assembly GCA_030278955.1 of Hygrophila difformis. Classification (NCBI taxonomy): domain Eukaryota; kingdom Viridiplantae; phylum Streptophyta; class Magnoliopsida; order Lamiales; family Acanthaceae; genus Hygrophila; species Hygrophila difformis. The sequence continues at coordinate 52,271,854 of JAOANR010000004.1, forward strand.
AGTTTTCAAAGTTTGTACAAAGAGTTATACTTTAAATAGTAATTACCATTCATACCAATAATTTTTCAACACAATTACATAAAATAAAATACAAGTCAACTGAGATTTTATTGGATGGCATATACCACTTAAAAAAATGGAGGGAGCATATTTAAACCGATAGATTTGTTTAATTTTGTCGTGGGATGCAACTACATAAACGGGGCACTGAGTTCTTGCTATCTGCGATGTGCTGAGTCCATTGTACTGTTTGGGCCTGTCTTATGAATACCTTATCTTCGCCAATTATAATTTCATACTCTCTTCCTTTTAAATATTATTTACTATTCATTTAATAATTTTAAATTAATTTTTTAATATAATTATATTAAATAAAATATAGTCAAATAAGATTTTGTTAGATTTATTTAAAAATTATAAATTTAGAATATCAAATTTTTATAATTTTTACTTTTATATAATTTGAAATATTAATTATAATAGTGAAAAACATAATAGTGAAAAACATAAGTGTGGTAGGTGCCCATTGGTGCACAAAGCGGCTGCAATTTCACCATTCCGATGCACCTCTCCACACTTCATTTGGTAAAATCCCTTGGACGACTCCCCTTTAAAATTACGAAAGTTGTTTTTGCTTTTCGTTGTCACATTTGACAAGTTATTTTGCCCAAACTGGAAATCATCGCCGCGTTGCTTTATTTTGTTTGTTACTTATAACTTAAAAACAGATTATGGAAACCAATTATGGAAACAGATTACTTATAACTTAAAAACAGATTATGGAAACGTAGAAAACCAATAAGAATCGTAGAAATCTCAATTTACTCATTCAGTAGAATTCTGTAAACATTGATTTATACAGAGAGAGGGCGGGGACAAATTACTGTAACAATTTGAAATTCCATCGAGGACAAAAAAACAAAGCTAACAATTAACCACGGGGACACTTCATAACGACGGGATTACTGAAATCAAACCAAAGCTAGATCAAATTTATCAACTCCTCCAGTTGCCATCAGGAGCACCGCCGCTTCTGGAGTATCCACGGTCCCCGCCGTATCCTCCACCGCCGCGACCACCACCATATCCACCACCCCCTTCACGGCGGCCATAACCGCCGCCGCCGCCGCCACCTCCATAACCACCCTCACGGCGTCCGTAACCGCCGCCGCCTCCACCATCGCGTCGTGGACCACGGAATCCTCCCCCACCGCCACCGCCACCACCACTTGAGCGTGATTGAGCCTCGTTGACGGTTATGCTACGTCCGTCAAGTTCCTGGCCGTTCATTCCTTCGATCGCATCTCTCATCGCTTGTTCATCCTTGAAAGTAACAAATCCAAATCCCCTAGATCTTCCAGTTTCGCGATCGTTAATGATCTGCAGAACACCACAGCCGAAGAAGAAATATTAAGAAAAAATAGCTCAAATTAAATCGAATCCACACCAGATCTCGAAATATCTCGTGCAAATATATCAAAAAAACTGAAAAGCAAGTAACCGATCTTCTTCGACCTTTTGGGAAAAAAGGATGGAAGACAGAGCGTACCTTTTCAGGTGTAAAACAGTAACAGAAACAGAGTAGTAACACAGTAGTAACACTCAGTAACATAGTAGCAAGAGTAACAGTAACAGTAACAACAGATCAGAAGAGAATCGATTGATTGAATTCGATCGAGAGTCGGATCCGATCTCTGCGACAAACACGGACCTTCGATTCGATGACCTCGCCGAATCGTGAGAAGGCCTGCTCGAGCGACTGGTCGGTGGTGGCCCAAGCCAAGCCACCGACGAAGCAACGGAACTCAACATCAGCGGACGCCATTGGAAATCGAAAAATTGGAGATCTAAACGAAGACGTTGAGAAAAGTGTGGTGGCTGCGCAGCATTTTATATAGAGGAGTGGGGAGATAGGTTTTGGGGTGGTCTCGGCTAAAGTACGCTGGGAGCGCAGGATAGGAAGGTTAGTTGATGGGGAACCTTGGTTAAAAGGAAAAAAAACCCATTTCATCCCATGTCTTTTTTTAATTTCCCAAAACATCCCATAACAATTGAATTAGTCTAATCCACCCAATAACTTTCTTAATCCTTGCCTAATCCATCCCAGAGGCGGATTAATGGCCGGTTTATGATGACGTGGCAGTCTAATTAGAAGAAAACCGGTTTAGGACTGCTGAACCGCAAATTAGGGTATATTTAGACCGGACCAGTGATGACATAAACTCAACAACACTGTGTATCCTTTTTCCACTTCCGATTACCACCATTTCTTTGTGAAATCTTAAAGTTTAGTGGGTCTCTCAAAAGAAATAGATTTAAAGCATCTCAACCAAACCCTACACTTCTACCCGTCGAAATGGATGGATCGAGAAGGATGGGTGCCGGAGAGGGGAGGTGGCAGTGGATCTGGGCAGGGATGCTGAGGATGATGGAGGAGGGCGGCGCGGCGGCAGAGGAGTTGCGCGAGAGAAAGGGTGGCGGCAGGGGAGGACTCCCTGCGCACCCCGCGTCTCGCCTGCTAGCGCCGCCCCTGCCCTGCGCACGCCGCCGTCTGGTTCGCGCCGCTGCTTCCTTGCCCGACGCATCGCGCCGCTGCTAGCGCCCCAGTGCCCGGCGGTCTCTCTCCCCCTGCCCGACGCATCCCGCCGGCGTCTCCGCTCCTGTCGGCGAGCTCCAGCAACCACCACGCTGGCGTTGAGATCCCTACTATGGCTGTCAAGGAAATTTTGGGGGATTTGGGAAAGAGAACGGGGAAGAGGGTTCGGGGGATTTGGGGGAAAAAGTTTTGGGGACCATTTCCTATTTTAGTTGGGCCAGCCAGGTAAGTGTCACATAAGTCCACAAATGGCCTTAATTTTGATGAGGTGGAATGGTCAAATGCCATTTCAACTATTTGACCCCATTTCTCTCTAATTAAATTGCCACATCAGCGAAAATGACAATTAAGATGCGGCTGTGATGGGTTCGGCTAGAATTAGGTAAGTTATTGGATGGATTAGACTAATTGAATTCTTATGGGATGTTTTGGGAAATTAAAAATAATTATGGGACCAAATGAGTTTTTTTTCCTTGGTTAAAAAGGGGTAAGGAACTGTTTGGCAACTTTTTATTTATTTTATTGATTTAATCACACCCAAGCTCTATTTATCAATTTTAAAAAGTAAGGAGTAATTATTTAACGATGCAAACTATAGAAATTAGAAACTAAAATAATTGTGCATCAGTTCCTGTCAAAAGTTAATTCAATATGGAGTAATTTTATTGAATAAGAAATATGGAGTACTACTTTAATTTTTTTTTTTTTGATGAGAAAGGTGGAATATTCAAGGGATATTAGGGAAAAAGGGAATATGATTTTTGACGCCTTTTGATTTAGGCATGCAAATGGGAATAAAGAATGTTTATTTTTGGAGCGGGAGAGTTATTGGGTGGGGGACAAGATAACCAGGGTTGAATGATGGTTTTTGCATATTTGGAAGATTTTTGGGAAGGAGCTGGGCTGGGCCCACGTGCACGTGATACCATCTTGCGCTATCGTTACGTAGATGGACTTTTGGGGTAGGTGGGGTCTTTGTCTTTCGGGAATTGGGTGTGTGTGTGTGCACGCTTGCCCTTGAGGTTCCAAATAATTAATGAAAAGCTGATTTGGAAAGCGACATAATTGATGGTTTAAAAATTAAAATTCAGTAATCCAAAACATACTCCCTCCGGTGTATATAAATTTATATTTTTACTCTGCAACTACATTCATTCTTAATAAATGTCCAACAAATAGTATTTATATAAAGTGAAGTATAATATAATAAAAACATAACATAACTATATATAACTACCTAAAAATGATAACTATTTTGAAACACTTTTCAATCTTTAAAAAGACAACTAAAAAAAGAACGGAGAGAGTACTACGTACAACTCCATCCGTCTTCTAAAAATTGTAACCACGGTGCAAGCAGTTCAATGCAAATTTTTAATCATTAGTAACTCAATTTTGGCACAAGTAACAATATTAAAAGTTTGATATTTAAAAACTACTCGACGAGACGAATCTAACAAGATCCCACTTTGCTATATTTTAACTTGTATAACTATGATAAAATTTTAAGTCAAAATGCATGTGGGAACGGTGTAAAAAATAAGAAAATGGAGAGAGTATGAAATAAGTTCATATTCGAACATGTAGTAAATTTCTAGTTGAAAACAATCTTCTGGAATTCAAAAACTATTGTTTGGGGTACCGACTATTATTATCAAGTCATATTGGTCCAAGACTAATTCATCTATGATCTAGTGGAGATTGAAGGATTCACTCTTCCAAAGAGAAATTCAGCATACATAAAAATTCAAACCCGAAACATTGCTTAAACTGTCAAAGCCACGTACCATTTATGACAACTGCATTTGGTAAACTTGATAACTATTTTACTTGCAAATCCAACTCATTTAAAAACTACACTCATTGTGCTATTTTACGTTGTCTTTTGGCATATCTAAATTACCAAAGCAATCATAATTATAATTATGTTACAAGTATATTTAATTATTTTATATCCATTTGTTGTTTTTTTTCTCAAAAAGAACATATATTTGCTTAAATCACGACCTGTTTTCTTAAAAATCACTACCCATTTCTTCCAATCACTATATATTTCCATAATCCAGGGTTAAAATATTACTCCTATTCCCTAACCAGCTCAATCTTATAGAAGTAGAACACGGGGTTAAAATATTTCCCCAAAAGCATCCTTTAATTGCTTTCTGAGAAAGGAATAAATATTTTATTAGTCGTATAAGGAGAAATATGAGTAAATTTTTATGGTAGAAATGGGGACCGGCGGTTTTGCCCGGTTGGGCAGGTCTATTTGCAACAAACTCAATTTTGTCGACTTGTGCCCGACTACGACTAGTGGGAAAAGCTTATCAAACCCAGTAAGCGTTGGGACTTTGCCGAAAGCAAAAATCATTGACTGGTAGCAAGAATTTGTTGTAAGGTTGGGATTTGTGCGCATGAATACATCCTCAGCCTGGTTGGTCCTTGATCAATATTCATCATATGGTCGTACTAGCAATAAAAAGTTCACAATTTCAATGTGTAGACACACTTATTTTAGAAGTTCAGGTGGACACAACAAACACACACCATTGGAACAAGTAAATAAGATTGTCATCCAGGTTGTTGATTTGATTTAGAACGGGTGACTCACTGTGCCCGTAGAACTTCGATCTCAAAAACCAGCTCAGAGTTGGGTTGAATACCCCAGGCTGGGAAGCCACCTTTTCCATATGCATAGTCAGGAGAGCACTGCACAATTAAACTAAAGAATCAGCATGAACTCAATAGCAAAATTAGACAAGATCACTATTACAGTATTTCTCATGCATAAGCATTGAGAAACCCACACAATTAATTCCAGAATCACAAAGGAGGGAATGGTGATGATAGGCAATGGAAAATTAAGCAAATCATATTTGCAATGGATATGTTACACAACCTAACAGATATTAATAATTCTCCTTTTTAACTAAATGCAAAAGGTAGTAGGCGCTTTAACTTGCTGTTTCCATATTGCTATGTAAATTATAATTGCAAATCAAGTTATCAAAGCTTCTATTACTAGAAATGCAATCATAGTAACAATTGGAAATAATAAACAAGCAAAAAGATAAAATAGCATGGGAAAAGCACAAATATGGAGGCTTGAAATTACCCGTAATCGAGCAACTTCTCCCACTTGCATTCCTAGCACCCCTTCGTCCCATCCTGGATTGCAATAACGGGAAATTAGGTTCCAAGATCAACTCACGTCCCAGTGCAATTAACAAATAATCCTACCAGTAAATCACATCCATGTTTCTGTGCACGCCAATTTAGATCTCAAAAATTAAGTAAGAATGATAGTAGAATATTGATGACATCAAGGCAAGACTGAAAATAAATACTCATATTTTCTTATATTATATGGGTCTAGAAGAAGGAATTTGGCCATCTGCTAATTATAGCAATATATTTTGCTACAAGAAGAATGACTGATTGATAGATTGATACAATGGCAAATGTCATCAAAGCAAAATATCAAGCAAGAGACAGGGAATTCATCAACACGTGTGTACAACACACTGTTTCGCCCAACTAATCCAAACAAAATCTTTGGTGATTTTTCTTAAATGTCTTGCGCATCACTTTTTGAAAGGAGCTCGTTATAAGTTCCAAACCAAAAATATGCTGTTTGAATCTTTAATGTTTCTTCATTTCTAGTTTCAGCAGGCATCCTCAATGAATAGCAGAGCCATGGAAATATGGAATCCATGTTTTTCAGAGGCATGTGTTTATTAAAATATGTGCTCAATGCATTTTCAACCCGCCAATTAAAACTCATACATGTATGGCATCTTTGATACCCTACTATAGATGGGTGTGTGTGTAACTCCATCACATAATTTCTCTTAAACCTAACTCCCCATCCTAATTCATAGGCAGCACGAACACTGCAGCATCGTTCAATTAACAACAAATTGAGCAGCTAATCATTCTAAAATCCGCCATTAGATTTAAGAAGTCAATAACCAAAGTTTGTGGGGATGAAACCCCGATAGAAATGCAATTGATTTCAGTAAAAATTACCCTTGATAACTTTGCCTTTGCCAATTTCGAAAGTAAAAGGCTCCTGCCCGGGATCCTTGGTGCTATTAACAAAGAATACAAGTCCACAATCATCAGAACTTCCCTGCAGAATCATATAAATAAGAATGGAAAAAAAAAAAAAAAATAGAGATTGATTACCTCCAGAACTTGAGGTTGAGATCGCCATTCTTGCCGAATCCAGTGCAATGAACAGTAACCTTTTGGCCGGGGAAGGGCTTTGGGCCAGTGCCCGCTCTCAGTACTTCCTTCTCCACTCCCATAGTTTCTTCGATCGATTCAGCTGATCTGGGTGCAATTCACGAATCACTCTATGCCCTTTTCCCCCAAAATTGCTTTAGGGCATCTGCTTTCTGCACTGTATTTTATACACAAACACAATCTCGCTTATTTAATTCCATATCAGTGAGACAGTGACAAGTTGATATTTGGACTGGGCTGATATTTACAATGGGCTTTACAGGGCAAACTATTTAATGGGCTCGTAAAGGGCCCAGTTAAATGTCAGTCGTTACATTAAGCCCAATTAGTGAAGGAAGCGCTGTAGGACAGAGATGCAGATGAATTCTCTTTTTTATGCATAGAGAGATAAATGGTACTCATTTGTGTACATAATAGGAGTAATAATTTTTGCATGCACTTTGGTGAACAGAATTATACTTCTATTTGACCATTAAGATTTTAAAGAGGAGGAGAGAGCAAGTAAGGAATTAAAAATAAAAAATAAAAAGAAGATTGATACGTGATCTAAAATTCTAAATTTGGATCACAACTTATTATGGTCAGGATTCCCAAAATTTGGATGAATTAACACACAATTCATGTTTTTGATTCAAACTTGTACACACATACTAACATGACTGCACACAATTATTGTCAGGAACTCGGGATACGTATTTCCATTGTATTCGTGTCACAACATGAGGCGGATACAGTGTCGTCGTCGTCGTCGTCGTCTGCTGTGGTGCTCATGGATCGGTTGATTGAAGTTTGTGCAATGTATAGCTCTGTATACTCAGGAAATTCTGACCTTTATTCTGATGGCGCCGCAATGTGTAATGATTGCCTTTCAATTCATTTTCATTGAAATTGTTCTAGGCCTTTTATTATGGACTTTTTGATGGCTCTCCATCTTTCTCCAGTTGGAGTTTTCTTGTAAATAGAAATATAGGAGTGTACTAGAATGGCGTGATGCCTTGATTTGAACGTTGTGCTCCATTTAACTTTCATTTCAGGATATTTCTCATCCAAGCCACTCATGTCTGAATCCAAGACATAATAAGTTCCTCATACCCGTATTCCTACCCTCCTCTATCCTGGAATCATGTCCCCTTTATCCTGGCTTGATCTAAAAATCTTCTATCTCAAAATAACCAAACCAAAGATGATCCACCACGATAATAATGCCTCATCATCAGTTCCAGACAGCCTCACACTCAACCACGTCCCGTTGGATCGCGACACTCTCCTAGAGGCCAATGGTGTGAGAACGGGGGCGTACTCCGACGGCGGTGTCTCGACTAATCTCAAGAGGGACAGGCTTGATACGAGGTCCGAGGAAGCCACATTTGTGTGCACCGACAGCATACGAACGACGGGGAGTATCAAGTTTGAGGTGTTCCAAGGGGAAGTGTTGGTGCTGAGTGGGGCTCTGGAGTTGTGACGAAGCAATAATAATGTGTACAGGTGTAGTAGGAATCGAGGCCAAATTTGGCGGATGGATTGTGAGTGTAGTGTAGGAAACCGGCATCCCTACACGGGCAAGGGAACCGCGGCCGCGGCCTCGGCCTCATCCGTTGAGGTTTATGTGGCCGGATGCTTCTCAGGTTGTCCAATTGTACTGAACAGGACTTTGCAACTTAGTCCCAACGCCAAGAGGAAGCATATTATCAGAAAAGGGACGATGCTCGAATCGATACGCGAAGAAGAGAATGCAATCCAGATCCTGGAGGATGAGCCCTCCATCCCTACAACAGGAGGACAGGTACAATTTTCAGTGTGATTCAGAATCAACACTTGCAAAATGGCTCTAGTGAAAAAATTAGAGCATTTCTTGGTCCTTAATTAAATCTTTTAATAGATGGACCAAAATGGAACTGTTAAAAGATACTCTTAGCCATACTAAAAATTAACGGGTGTTCGTACATTAATTAAATCCAGTTTTTTTACCATTGTTTTGCAGTTGAGGCATAATACCTCAGATGATGAGAATTTGGGCGATAAAGATGGGGAATTGTCTTGGTTCAATGCTGGAGTGAGGGTGGGCCTCGGGATCAGCCTTAGTGTTTGTTCAGGACTTGGCATTGGAGTAGGTTTGCTTGCTATGACGTACCAAGGAATTGTAAGAAATTTTGGTGGGCGTTTACTTTGTGATTTGCTTAGTTATCTGAGTTTAAAACACACACACAAGAAAAAAGGAAGAAGCTACCTGTACAATTGATTTCAAGACTCATTCGAGTCATCCAATGGTCATTAATGGTTCGGTGTAATCAAATAAGGATGTTGTTAACCGAGAATTTTTGATTGAAAAAATATTTGAAGAGAATTACAAGGATTACCAAGGGAATTATGAGAATCTAAACAAAGCTGTAAAGGAATGGAAAATTTTGCAAAAATGTAAAAATGGGAATTAAAAGTGCAGAATGAAATGCAGAAACAAAGAAAATCCTCTGAGGATGGGTGTGGTTGAATGCCTCCTTCTCTGAAGAGCCTCTCTCCTTTTATATGAGGAGGACTGACCCCTTGAGACGCAGGGCATAGAGAGGCGTCTTGACTTCATGACCGTGGCGGCGCACGCGAGGCTTCTGTGACTGGCGGCATACGGCGCACGCGAGGCTTCTGTGATTGGCGGCATACGGCGCAGGCGACTTCTGTGACAGGGCACGCGGCACGCGGGATGATGACTTGATTGACAGTTCCTTGGTTATTATCTGGATATATCTTAAATTGGCTCGAGCCAATAAATCGGCTCTTTTGGAAGTGCGTTATCTTTTCCGGATATATTTTCACGGATTGGGCCTCCGGATATATTTTCACGGACTGGGCCATGTAAAACTTGGATATAAATTTTGTTGGGTTAACAGATGCCCCCCTCGCGCATTTTGTCTGATTAGCATTTTAAGACAAATTTGCGCGCTTAATTTTGGAATTTTTGGCCCATTAGGGCCCATTAGGGACAAAACCCTACATATAAGTAGCTTCCAAGCCTCCATTCATTCATTTTCTTTTCAAAATTTTTCTTTCCTCCTCTCTTCTTCTCTTCTTCTCTTCTTCCTTTACCGGCCGTCGGAAATCGCCGCCGTCGCCCAGATTCCGACCGTAGAAATCGTCGCCGGACGTCGCTGGAAGCCGTCGAGGCCGCCGCTGCCAGGCCGCCCCTGAGGCCGCCCACCACCGAGAAGCCGCCTGCCTAGGCCGCCTGCCTTCGTCGCCAAGGCCGCCCTTGCACAGGCCGCCGCCGCCTCGCCTGGCCGCCCCGGTGAAGCCGCCCAACGCCATCCGGAAACCGCCCCGCGAGCTGCCCCTCGAAGCCGCCTGCTCCGACCGCCCGAACGATATTCCAAGGCCGCCCAGAGTCGCTATGCAAGCCGCCCAAGCAGGCTGCGAGTCGCCACCCCAAGCCGCCTGATCCGGCCGCCCGTCACCACGCGCAAGGCCGCCTGGGCGCCACGCTGAAGGCCGCCTACTGCCCACCTGGAAGCCGCCCACGCTGAGGGCCGCCTGCTCCTGAAGGCCGCCCAAGCAGGTTGCAAGCCGTCCCATCGTCACGCGCAAGGCCGCCCGAACGCCAAACGCAGGCCGCCCAACCAACTCCAAGGCCGCCCGCCGTCTCGCCCGGTGAAGCCGCCTGAAGCCGCCCGGGGTTGCCGCCAAGGCCGCCCAGCCCTTGGCCGCTTTGCCTAGGCCGCCCAGCCCTTGGCCACCTTGCCTTGAGGCCGCCTAGGCCGTTGTTCGAGGGCATCTGCTTGCAACCAGTTCTCCCTTATTTGCTTCTTATTTGCTTCATGGACCAGGTTAGTGGATTGTCCTTCATTTTCATTTTGCTATACATACTTTGGTGGAGGGTTATCATTTGTGTGGAGGGATATCATGGAAGTTGATGAGCATTTTGGCATGTTAGGATTATGAGGAGGGATTTTAGACTGAATTTTGTGAACTTTGCCTGCTTCTACTTAATTCATGTGCGTATAGTAGATTCATGCCTCCTATGCATGTTCGATGTTAGAGAATATAGCAAGATTACTCATTCTTACTCGCTTGTGGCAATTCCTATATTTGACATAGGACTTAGAGAACATAGAAGATAGAAGAGGATGAGATAGGACCAAGAGAACATAGAACACCACGTTTAGGTGTCAGGTTAACTTAGAGTTGCTTCTCTAGTCATCGCATTCGTTATTCATGACATAGGACCTAGTAAAGGACACTCCCCGGGCTGCCACTTCATTGGCTCAGACCGCCCCTCATCAGCCCGGATCCTCGTCGGCCGCCGCTGTTCAGGCCGCCTTTCCTGTGACTCAGGCCGCCTCCGATCGTCGCCCTGAGTCGTCATCGACCGCCACTCAGGGGCCACCAGCCACCACTGACCAGGCCACCATCTCGTCAGCTCGGGCCGCCCGGAGTCGTCAGCCAGGGCAGGCCGCTGCTCCCTTGACCGGATTCGCTGCCTTGTCGCGCAGCATGGCTTTTCAGGTTAAAATGGCTTGATTAGCACCTTCTCACGTTAACTTAAATCTTGTTACCCGCTTGACTTATCCTGGTAACTATGTATGGCACAGGACATTGCCAGGTCCACACAGCCGCATTTTGTTCAGTTCACCACCCCTAGTACCGCTCAGGCCGCCACTTCGGCTTCTCCTCTGATTATTCAGGTTTGTCTGATCTTACCTGCTTGTTCCGTTGCCTATGTTCGTATCCCTCAATCTCATGCTTGTTTTTCTCATCTGCAGCGTCCGCTTATTCCGGATTCTGATGGTGAGGCATATGAGTTCGATCGTCGGCAGGAGTCAGAGCTTTTTCTTCGGCCGTTTCATAGTACGCCTGAGCGCGCGAATGATTCGAGACGGTTTTTATCTTGCAAGTTACTTGTCACCGAGGCCGCCTTTACCAGTACCCTTGTGTCTCGCACTAAACCTATTAAATCTCAGCCTCAGCATTCTGGTATTTCTACCTCCAAGTACAAGGCTAAAGTTCCCAGGACTCAGATTGACGATGACAGCAGCCTAGGTCAGTATACTTCATGGGTGCATCGGATGTCGGGTCGCACTTCTGATTGGCGTGAGTGGGGGATTGATGAGGCCATCCGTCTATCTACCAAGCCTGTGGTGATAGACCATCGCTTACTTTACTATCTTATGGGCTTCTGGAACTCTTCTGTTAATGCTTTTCAGCTTCCCTGTGGATTTGTCGGCCCTACACTTCTTGATGTGGTGATGATCACGGGGCTTCGTGTGGTCGGATCGGAGTTGACCCAGTCCGCTGTTGATGACCCTAAACTTGGTGCGTCGATTTGCCCTAAGGGCAAAGAGGCCAGGCGATACCCGGCTTACATTGTGCACAATAAGACGTCAGGGCCTTATCCTTCTACGCGAGACGAGCACGTAGCCTTCCTTTTACTGTGGTTTAGCCGGTTTGTTATTTGTTCCAGTGCACGTACCGTTCTTAGTACTGCACTGCCCCTCGTCTTAGGGCTTATGAGTACGGAGACTCGAGCTATAGGCTCCTACTTCCTCGGCAATCTGTTTAGCGGCATGGCTAAGCTTTCTGATAAGCTGGCCGAAGGACTAGATCCCTCTACCACTGCTTCTGGGCCGCTATGGTTCTTGCAGTTATGGGTCCAGCTATATTTTCCTCAGTTGTTCACAGGGGTACTACGCCCTAGTCCGCAGGAGGTTTCGGAGGGTGATCCGTTAGGTGAGATATTGGCTGCTCAGTCTGTGAGTATTAGCCGGGATGGCCTTCTGAACCGAGATGGTCTGGGGATTATCCACTGGCTTTATCATTATCGGCCGTCCTACCATGACTTATTTGTTTATGCCTCCATTCCTCGGTTGCTGGCTACGCTGATATGTCTCCCCACTCATCCACGTGGCATTCATGGGGAGTTTACATGGAATATCAGCATGAAACCTCACATGCTTTTGAGTGGGGTGAAGAGGACTGACGCTTATAACCCTTTCATCGCTGAGCCTTATTGCCCTCACCTGCTTGCTCGCCAGTTCGGCTGCCACCTCGGGCTTCCTCGCCGGGTGAAGTGGCCGACTCGTTTTACCAGGAAGGAGAGGATGACACCCGCAGTTATCAAGGCTGTGATAGCCTTTTCGTCTCGTCTGACGCTCTCCAGCTATCTCCCGTTTACTCCGACTGGATCGCTGGCTGCTGGTTTTATGGCGTGGTGGACGCCGTACATCACTTCTATTTTGCCGCCCTATGATCAGCTGGCGTCTCATTTTGGAGATTCAGCTCCTTCACGTCAGTCTCGTGTTTCAGCTTCCCGCGGTGGTCCCTCGAGATCCAAGAAGTCCCAGTCTGGTCCAGCCTCTTCCTCCCGTAAGCGTCGAAGAGGTATGTTGAATCATTTCATTGTCAATACAGCGCTTCATACACTGCCCCTTTTTATGCTGTTTCTTTGTCTGCAGTTGATGAGGATGCTTCAGTTAGCGCCGAGCGGTCTGGTTCTGACGAGGAAGATGCCAGTTCTAGTGATGATGGATCACGCTCAGGTGATCAAGAGGGTCATGAGGGCGATGGGGAGGACCATGAGGATGAGTCGGTAGACCCCTATGATGATGATGATTATGGCCAGGCGGATGATCATGTTGCTGATATTCCTGTGGCCGCCAATCCCAGGCACCAGATGATAGACGCCGTGACGATTGGCGCTGCGGATTCCTTGCCTGCAACTACTGCCGACCAGGTATGTTTTGCCACTGTTAGACTTTTTATTTGCATTTCTCTTTTTAGTATCGTAATGACATCGCGCTTGACCACTCAGGTTGATCCACGCTCCTCTCGGTCCGCGATTGGCTCGGCTGGCCATGAGTTGGTTCCACAGGTATTTCTTGGTTGTCTTCCCTCTCATTTTATGCTTATTTTGTTTAAGCAATGCATTCTAAGGATATTTGTGTCCTCCAGGCTCCTCCTGCAGATATTATTCAGGCTGCAGATCACATTTTCCAGACTAGTCAGGTTGGCCCTTCGGTGATCCCTCAGGTATTTTTATTGATTATGTCGTTTCCGTTTTCCTTTTCCAAGGACATGTTTTAAGGATCTCCCTTTCTAGCTTCCTATGGACCAAGCAGACCATCCTACTACTGCTGCTCCTATTACTTCAGCTGATTCAGTCGCGCCGCTTCTTCCGGTATGGCTCACTTCAGCTTTCGTGGTTATGAGATTTTCTTAGCATATACTTATGTGAAGCTGTCTTCAGGTACCCATGATCCGTGCCTCAGTCCCAGCGACCTCTCTGCCAGGTCCTTCGGTGTCTACTCCTGCTGACCGGGTTGTTTCATCATGCGAGGCGTTTGACCGCCTTCTATCCACTCATGTTGATCGGCTCTCCACTGAGGTGTTCTCTAGTCTTGATCGCCTGTTAGACGACGTCAGCGCAGTTTCTGCCTTTACCGAGGATGCTGACTTTCTCAGCTTTTCAGAGCGCGTTGCTGATTTAGCTGTTTCTTATCCTGCTTTCAGTAGCTCTGCAGATCAGTCTGCTCACGATCTGACGCTGCTTGATGACCTCGAGGCACGATACCGCGAGGTTTGTCTTCAGATAGAGGCTATCCACCCTCAGCGCGAGCAGTTGTCTACTGATCGCGGGGTTAGAGAGAGTCGCAGATCCCATCTTAGGGACGTTGCTACGCGAGCAGAGCGTGATATTGAGGAGGCAGAGCGTTTCATTCTTGAGAGGAGGCGTATCCTTCAGGAGGCTAATGAGGAGCTTGCTACCTTAGAGCCTGTTTTGGCTGATATTTCTTCCCGAGCTGCTGAGTTAGAGACTTCCTATGGTCGTTTAGCCGCAGATGAGCGTGACTTATCGGCTGAGTTATCGGGAGTTCGGACTCGTCGGCTTCGGTTGTCGGTTCGCGCTCGTGCTTCGGCGGCCGCACTTCTTCGTCTGACGGACATGTTCGAGCGCACTCGTGATCAGTGGGCCCTTATGCGTCAGCGTATACTGGGTGGTGTTAGGCAGCTTCCTCCCCCTTAGTTTTTTGCACTGTTTCGTTTTCAGTACACTTTTGGGTCAGCCTATCGGCCTTGTGGTGGGCAACTCTTGCCTTTACTTTGGGATATTACTGTTACTTGGCCACTTTTGGCCGAGCTTTGTGATTTGGCCACTTTTTGATGCACTTTGCGTTTCTTATTCAGATTCCCACACTGATGGATAAAACACTTTGAGGTATTTCGCATTTATACTCTGTTTGTGTTCTTGGCCATCGATGTCCATCAGTTTGTATGCACCATTAAGTAATCTTTGCGTAACAATGAATGGTCCTTCCCAATTTGGAGACCACTTGCCTGTTTCATTGCCACGCACCCCCGAGGGTAGAATCACCTTCCATACTAGGTCTCCATCGTTAAAAGTTTTGCCCCGAACCCTCTTGTCGTAATGTCTCGCCATTTTCATCTTTTGGCGACGGATATTTTCTAGAGCGGTCAGCTTGTCTCCGTCTGCTGTCTCCAATTCTTGCAGCATGGCCTCTTCATATTTAGATAAGTCTAAGTGATGCTGATGAGCCACTCTTAGAGAAGGAACTGTTATTTCCAAAGGCAAAACGGCGTCATGACCATATGTCAAGTAGTACGGCGTAAACCCTGTAGCTGTGGATCTAGAGTTTCTGTAAGCCCATAAAACCTCTAATAAGGTCTCATGCCATTTCCTAGGCTTTTCGCCTACCGCCTTTTTGATCATACTTATTAAGATCTTATTGGTGGCTTCAGCCTGACCATTTGCTTGGGGATAATACGGAGTAGAATGATAGATGCGGATTCCAAACTGCTTGGCAAAAGCTATAAACTTTTCGCCAGTGAACACTGTACCTTGATCGGCAGTGATTGTTTGGGGAATCCCAAATCGATGTATGAGCTCAGTCACGAACCTAATTATATCGCTTTGGTCGATCTTCTTCATTGGCCATGCTTCTACCCATTTGGTGAAGTAATCAGTGGCCACTAGTATGAATGCATGGTTTTTGGATGACGGTGGATGAATTTTTCCAATGATGTCCATCCCCCAGCCACGGAATGGCCAAGGCTTAATGACCGTGTGTAATTCTTCCGCCGGTACCCTTTGAATTGGGCCGTGCTTTTGGCAAGCCTCACACCCGCGAGCATATGTGATACAGTCCTCCATGATGGTTGGCCAAAAGTATCCATGACGGTGGATGCTCCATCTCATGCTCGGCCCTGCCCGATGAGAGCCGCATATCCCCTCATGGACTTCTCCCATAACCAACTTAGCATTCTCGGGGCCTATACACTTGAGCAATAATCCATCAACCCCCCTTCGGAATAGTTCGTCATTGACCAGCACGTACCGCAGAGCTTTTACCTTTAGTGAGTTATCTCCCCCTGATGACGGGTTCTCGAGGTACTGTATGATTTCGGTCCTCCAATCACCACTCTCTTGTTGGTCCTCAGGTTCACTTGTGATGGCGGCAATGTGTGGTGCCCCCCTAGGGCGACAAGACTGCCAGCCTGAAGCAAGTTGTGCAGCCTCGTTGGCCTCTTGATTTTGGCTTCTGGGCACATGTGTGATGGTAGCGTCCGAAAACTTGTTTAATAGTTCTAGTGCTGTCTCATAGTACTTAATCAATCTGGGACTCTTGCATTCATATTCTCCGGTCAACTGCTTCAGGATGACTTGGGAGTCTCCAAAAATTGTAATTGATTTCGCACCTTTAAGCAATGCAGTTTCGAGGCTAAATATCAAAGCTTCGTACTCTGCTTGATTGTTGGTGGTGCCAGGCTCTAACTCCCGAGCAAGCTTCCAATGTTCCCCAAGAGGACTAGTAATTGTAATGCCGGCCCCCGAGCCGCTGCTTGCACAAGATCCATCAAAGGTTAACTCCCAAGGTTCGAATCCTATAAAGGAAGCTTCTCTGGGATCTTCTGACAGAACCAACGAAGGGTGTTGAGCTAAGAAATCAGCTAAAGCTTGTCCCTTGACTGCCTTTTGAGGAACGTGTATAAGGGTAAAAGGACTGATCTTCATAGCCCACTTAGCTTGTCTACCCTTCAATGCTGGTTTGTGCAAAAGGGTTTTCACCAAGTCAAAGGGAGCCACTACATGGACTGTTCTTGGCAGCATATAGTGTTCTAACTTGTTGCAGGAGTATACCAGGGCGTAGCACAACTTTTCTAATGCAGTATATCTTACCTCTGGCCCTTGTAGAGTCTTGCTAAGGTAATAGATAGCCCTCTCCTTGCCGCCTTCATCGTCCTGTGCAAGCAAGCACCCGATAGATTCTTCGGCGGCCGATACATATAGTTTCAAAGGTATTCCAGGTTTTGGCGGCACTAATACTGGAGGATTGACCAATGCTCTTTTTATTTCTTCGAAGGCTGTTTGATGCTCAGTCGTCCAGAGAAACTTCTCGTTCTTTCTTCCTTTAAGCAAGGTAGTGAACGCTTTCATCTTGCCGGCAGCATTGGCAATGAATCTCCTTAGGAAATTGATTTTACCCATCAATGACTGCAATTCTTTGAGATTGGCTGGTGCACGAGCCTCCATGATGGCCTTAGCTTTGTTCTGGTCTACCTCAATGCCCCTCTCATGCACCAAGAAGCCTAGGAAATTCCCTGCTGCCACTCCAAAGGCACACTTAGCTGGATTAATTTTTAATCCATGCTGCCTCATTCGGATGAAGGCACTTTCCAGGTGAGCCAGGTGTTGGCCAAATTCACATGATTTTACTACTATGTCATCAATGTACACTTCAAGTGTGTGACCGATTAAATCATGAAAAATCATGTTCATGGCCCTTTGGTATGTTGCCCCCGCGTTTTTTAATCCAAAGGGCATGACTACCCATTCAAAGATGCCGACTGGCCCTGGGCAGCGAAAAGCTGTTTTATGTACATCATTTTCGGAAATGAAGATTTGATTGTATCCAGAATAACCATCCATTAACGATAAAAACTTGTGGCCGGCGGCCGCATCAACAAGCATATCGGCCATAGGCATCACATATTCATCCTTGGGTGTTGCCAAGTTTAAATTTCTAAAGTCTATACAGACTCTTAATTGACCGTTCTTTTTTATGACAGGTACAATATTTGCAAGCCATTCCACATAACGACAAGTTCTAATGTAACCTGCTTTAAGAAGTTTCTCGATTTCGGCCTTTATTTTTGGGATGGTGTCTGGGTCGAATCGTCTTGGCGGCTGCTTATGAGGTCTGAATTCTGGGTGCGTTGGCAACCTATGTTCCACTAGCTCCCTTGATAGTCCTGGCATATCTGTGTATTGCCACGCGAAACAATCCTTATACTTATGAATCAACTCCACTAGCTGGCGTCGCTTTTCATCCGATAATGACGCACTGATCTTGGTCAACTTTGGTTCCGCCTCTGTCCCGAGGTTGATGTCTACAAGTGGTTCATTGGCTTCCGGACTAGGCAACGTCCGCTTTATGGGAGATGGCCACTCAGATGGCCGAATGTCAGTTGGGTTTTTGGACTTGATTTCGGCACCCATCATTATTTCAGTGTTGGCGAGCCGCTGCAACAAGTCTTTATAAATGTCGGAGCTGCTTATCATGCAGAGCATGATGCTTCATGTCGGCTATCTGCAGAACGTAACTTGAAGCCGCTTGTTGTGAAATCAATGGATTCCAGATCTATATTCATACCAATTAAGGCTGATGCAGGTTGGATGTCTTCTAAGTAGAAGATCGCCTCATCATTGATGGCGTCCGGTCCTGCGAAGGGTTGAGGATCTGCCTCCACCAATTCTATCTGGTCACCATCCCAAATCAACAACTGTTGGTGGAGGGTGGATGGCACACACTGCGCCATGTGAATCCAGTCGCGCCCAAGCAATGCTGAGTAACACGTCTTGGACTTCACGACAAAGAAGGCCACCTTGATGGTCTTGGATCCGATAGTGACGTCCGCCGTTATAAATCCGGCAGGTTGTGTTGCTTCCCCTACAAAGCTGCACATTCTGACCCTGGTAGGGATCAGATCCTTTTCATTCTTTCCTATCTTCCTCAAAGTTGACATCGGCATCACATTGGCTGCTGCTCCATTATCAACAAATACTCTGTTTACAGGACGCCCGTCGATGTGAGCCTTAACATACAAGGGCTTCAATTGCCTTGTCTGGGCAACTTCGGGTTTGGCAAACTGCGCCACAGCCAACTTTGAAGCATCATTTCGGCCGCCAAGTTCTTGTGTGGGAGGTGCATCCCTGGTTGGATGGGACAATTCGGCTATCATTTCATCCATTCTTTCGATAAGCCTCGCGAATGATGGCTCTTCCTCATCCCATATCTCGGATTCGGTATCGCTTATCTCTTCATCGGCCGCCAATCCAAAGACCCGTATAGGCACGGAGGGATCATTCGGCCCTTCTTTCCTATCGTCAGCTTCTTTAAGTTCTTTGTCCAAATTTTTCCAAAAAACCTCATCTTCAAGATCCATGCCGTCTAATTCAACATGAGGCTCCTCATCAATATTGAGGTTCACATTTCCCCACATATCATCTTCATATCCTTCGTCAATATTCATGTCATCCATCGTGCCACGTTCATCGGTCATGATGCCAAGGACGCTAATCCCAACTTTCGGCTTGTCGAGATTGGCCTCCACAGCGGCCTCCACCTCTGTAGGTGTAATAGCACCAAAATTCACTTGTGATGCCTCATTGGTCGCTTGAAGTGCTTCACTAGTTGATTTCGTTTCAACTTGTGTCTGTGACTTCTTCTGGGTTTCTACAGTTTTGCAATAGGCCGTGAATCCTTCAAAACTGTGTGGTTCACTTCCAAATTCACCGGCTTCATGAGCCGCCAAATACGCCATGTATTTCATCAGTACATTAGCCATAGCCATGTTTGAAGGAGTCATGTCCATTTTGTCCAGCTTCTCAATGAACTTCTGTCCCGCAGACTTGACCTTGTTTCCTCCTTCATCAGATTCGGTTGTGGCGACCGCTTTTCCTTCGTCATTAGAAGCTGATGATGAAGTGTTAGTCTGAGGAAGTCCAGCTTTGGTTACTTTAGGCCTTGTTGATGATGACGGCTGAGGCTTTCGTTCTACCCATTGCAGCCTTTCTCGTACTGGCCTCCTAGTGGTAGAAGGTGATGGTGGTTGTAACCTTTCCCTCACTGGCCTCCTGGCGGAGGAAAGTGGTGGCTGTATCCTCTCCCGTATTGGTTCCCTAGCGGAAGGTGATGGCGCCTGATGTGGTCTTCTTGAGGCCTCATAAAATCTTTCTTCACGAGGTGGTATGGGTGAATCAGGTTCCCTTGCCACCGTCCTATTGTGTGTCTTCTTGTGAAGGGGTCTCTGCTGTTGGGATGTCTCTCCTTTGAAATAAGTTGGTTGTACTGGCTTCCGAGGCCTGGAAGATTCCAACTTATGAATTTGTGCCTCCCACTGCCGCATTTCCTCGGCATATCGTCTTTGAGCCCGCCTAAATTGACTCCTGGTCATGGGTGGCGGCTCCTTGTGGGTGGCTTTGTTCTGAGCCCTATTCTTCATCCACCTTTCAATCTCAACTGGATGTTCTGGTCGCCTCATTAAGGTTGGAACCACCTGTACACCATGCCTATAATCACGAGCAATGGGTTGGTGTTTTCCATTGTCATGGATCTCCACCGCCTGCTTAGAGATCTCAACCCTCAAAGGAGGGTTCTTCTTCTTGTGGTGCTCTCTTTCCTCAGCTTCCAGGACTTTCTTGAAGTCCTCTTTTGACATGCTCATAAACCTGGGTTGTTTACTGCACAACTCCTTTCTTTCATGATCGGACTCATCAGATAATAAGTCCACATCCTCCTCCTCGATTTCAATGTGTTCCTTTCCTCTATTATTCTGGCTACTGGAGCCACCATCTTCTGGATTTGGGATGAGTCCAGAAACACCAATTGGCAATTGAGGGAATGGATCTAAATCCACTTTCATACCTGCAATTTTCAAACGACCTTCTTTTATTTTGTTCTGTATGGCCGTTCTAAAACTCCTGCATTTAGTAATGCTATGAGTATACGAATTATGCCACTTACAAAATGCTCGGCCTCGAATTTCCTCGGCCGCTGGCAATTTTTGCCCTTCAGGCAGCTTGATAACACCGTCTTTGAGTAGGGCATCGAACACTTGGTCCGCTTTGCCCATGTCAAAAAGGTCTTCTTCAGGCTTATATTTAGCCTCTCTTTGTTTTGGCGGCTTGAGAGCCGCACATGTATGTGGTTTGGCTGTCTGTACTAGCTCAGCAACAGCCACCTCTACAGGTTCGTCCTCATCATCACTGAGTTTTATTTCCTCGAAATGGACTCGACGCATAGGACGCCTCTCTTCCTGCTCCCTCAGGAATTTTTCCACACGGGCCGCTCTCTCGGCCAACTGGGCAAGGTCAGTTGCATCCTGCACAATTAAATGTTCTCTCAATTTCGGTAGCATATTAGCCACTGCTATATTGGCTATTTCTTTATCGGGTATTGCTATAGTACACCGGCCTTTAATGTGTTGTAATCTATTAATAAAAGAACTTGCCGTCTCATCGGCAAATTGTTTGGTGTTAGTGAGATCTGCAAGACTAACCTGCGACAGAGGTGTATAAAATCTGTCGTGAAATGCCCGCTCGAGATCGGCCCAATTTTGAATTGAATTTGGCCGCATAGATGCAAACCAGACAAATGCGGGTCCAGTCAAAGAGGAACTGAACAATCTTAACTTCAGCCAGTCGTTGGCCGCTGCTTCCCCACACTGAGCAGTAAACCTGCCCACGTGTTCTACGGTTGATTTGCCGTCGTCTCCCGAGAACGTGGTGAACTCGGGCATTTTGAAGCCTTTAGGGTAAGGCTGCATGGTGTCTACCCAATCCGGGTATGGTTTCCTATATGTGGGCCGTTCCATCGGCCTTAATTGAATGCCGAAATGTTGTTGCATCATATCTGCTAACAACTCGGGCGACACTACAGGCGCCTGTGCAGGAGGCATGGCAGCTTGTTGATATATGGCGGCCGAATGAGCCATGGCGGCCTGAGGTATGGCGGCCTGGGTCGTGTTGGCGGTCGAGGCCAAGTTGGTGGTCGGATGACTCATGTTGGCGACCGGACGACTTATGTTGGCGGCCGGGTATGGGTTGGAGGTCTGAAACTGGGTGGCCAAGTGTGGACTGGCCAGTTGCTGGGCGGCCTGAAGTGGGTTGGAGGTCTGAAACTGGGCGGCCTGCAGGGAGGCGGCCTGATGATATGTGGCCTGAGGCAATGGGGAGGCCTGATGATGGGAGGCCTGAGGCAATGGAGAGGCCGCCTGATAGGAGGCCTGATGCAATGGGGAGGCCGCCTGGGCGGCCTGAGGCACTGGGGAGGCAGCCTGATGGGTGACCTGAGGCATGTAGGCAACCAAAGGTATGTTGGTACCTTGAGGTTGCATGTGTCCTCCTCCAGTATTATGCATGGCGGCTGGGATGGGAGCCGCCACTCCAAATGGCGGAACAGATGTCATTAAGTATCCTGATGGAGCATACATCATAGGAGGTGGTGCTCCAAACTCAGATAGTGATGGCTGGCCAGTCCCCCAAGTCTTTTGTAGACCGCCATACGGTCCTGTAATGCTTGGTGACATATTCAGGCCAGGGATATATCCCTCTTGTGGAGTACGCAGGGATCCACATATTCTGTCAGTTTGGTCGGCCATTGCAGGCCGCAATACATCCATAAGGTGCCTTGTTAGTAAAGGCATGAATTCAGCCATCGATTCATTCATCGATAGCCGTATTTGTTCCGAAAAAGTTGGGACTTGCATTATCCCCTGCGGTTGTTGAGAGGTAGTCGCTGTATCATCGACGTTCTCAGATGGTGTTCTTACTGGAGTTTCTTCATGCAGCGACATTTCTCCAAATCTTTGTGCTAAATCCCTTACTATTCGTCCGGATCTGAGTTGCATACACTTTCAAGCGGATATGGTTTCCACTTCGTGTCCCACTGGGCGTGCCAATTTGTTAACCGAGAATTTTTGATTGAAAAAATATTTGAAGAGAATTACAAGGATTACCAAGGGAATTATGAGAATCTAAACAAAGCTGTAAAGGAATGGAAAATTTTGCAAAAATGTAAAAACGGGAATTAAAAGTGCAGAATGAAATGCAGAAACAAAGAAAATCCTCTGAGGATGGGTGTGGTTGAATGCCTCCTTCTCTGAAGAGCCTCTCTCCTTTTATAGGAGGAGGACTGACCCCTTGAGACGCAGGGCATAGAGAGGCGTCTTGACTTCATGACCGTGGCGGCGCACGCGAGGCTTCTGTGACTGGCGGCATACGGCGCACGCGAGGCTTCTGTGATTGGCGGCATACGGCGCAGGCGACTTCTGTGACAGGGCACGCGGCACGCGGGATGATGACTTGATTGACAGTTCCTTGGTTATTATCCGGATATATCTTAAATTGGCTCGAGCCAATAAATCGGCTCTTTTGGAAGTGCGTTATCTTTTCCGGATATATTTTCACGGATTGGGCCTCCGGATATATTTTCACGGACTGGGCCATGTAAAACTTGGATATAAATTTTGTTGGGTTAACAGATCTCTCTATCAATTTACTATATAGTATTTACAAAGCTGATTGAAAAAAGAAAACAAGGGATGTGGTGTGCATTTTTTTGCAAGCCAGAACAACATTTGGTACTTGGTGTAGAATATTCATATTCAGACTTAACTGCGAAGACTGGACAAGGGAAACCATTGATCAATTTTCCAAGTAAGGCCCATCCTGGGTATTTTTTTTTTAAAAAAATAAATCTGATATGTACTGATAAAGGATGTAATAGAAACCATTGAAGATAGGTAGAGGGGCCTCTATCCCATATCATGGTATTAGAGCCATGTATATGCGCGTATGAGATTTAATTTCGAGAATATCATATCAAGGGATATGTATTAAGATCCTACATCTGAAACCAATTGATTATATGGGATGGAGATCCCTCTACTATCACCAATTAATTTTAAATTGGATACCTCTATTCCCATCCTTTAACAAGTCTACTATGACTCTATGAGCACCCAAAAAAAAAAAAAAAAGAAAAAAAAAAAAGAAAATTTGCCTACCTTAAGTGACCACATCGTTGATGTTCCTAAGTAGGACTAAATGATTAGTTTACTACGTATTTGTTCTCCAAGACTTATTTTCATCAATTTACTACTTATTTTTATTAAAATCACATCAAACCATACTTATTTAGATTAAATTGGAATAATTCAGAGCATATTTTTCTTTTTTTTTTGGATGAGCAATTCAGATCATATTAGAACTGATTTAATGTATGATATAAATAAGTAAATTTAAGTTAAAAAGGTCAAATAGGTATTTGTTAAAGTATACTTTAGTTTTTTTTTATTTGATTTAGCTCTAAGAAGCAATCAGTAGATAGATCAGGAATGCTTGAATGCTACCTCGTACCTTCATTTTAGCTACACCATCGTAGACCTCGTTTTTCTTTTTTTTGAAGAGTCAAGGGCCAGGAAACAAGAGAATAAAGTATATGTAGTTAGTAATAATAATAAATTAAATAAGTCAATTATAATAAAGTTGGTACTAATTGGAATAAACAAAAATCACAAATGGGACTAATAAAGTAATAAGTTAAAGGTTGTTAACGAGACTTTCAAATAATTTTATGAAAGAGTTATAAACTATACATAAACTTTTAATTTTATGATTAATTTATATTGAATTTATAAAAGTAGAAAACAAAAAGTAGAAAATGATAAAGTAAAATATAAACATAGAAGAAAATAAAGTAAAAAATAAAAGCGATAATTTTTTTTAAAAAATTATTACTTTCCTTTGGAAGGAAATGCTAAATAGCTAAATAGCTAGGGATCCATAATTAGCAATCCAAAGTTAAAGATACTGATTTTTATGATGACAAATCGGATCCATAATTAGCAATCCAAAATATCAATGTTGGTGAATTACAAATCCCTATTTAGCATTTAAATGCTAATAAATAGCTAGGGATCGGAATTTTTTTCCGTCAAATCAAAATTTTGTAGTAATTAAAAAGAGAGAGAGAAACGCAAACACTAGTTTGGGGGCTTTACTTAGTTTGGCTCCAGACATGAGTAACCTGATGGTCAGCAAGGTGGAACAATAAAAGTAGATGTAATAAATATATTGCCTAGGATCAAATACAAATTAACAGTTTATCCTGTCATCTGCATTGTTGTTACATGCCAGGATCCACTTCCTCTGGTTCTCTCACACAATTTCTTCAACAAATACTCAATTTGGACAGAAACTTCCTTGCACTACTTCGATCAACCCTTGTAGGTCGCAAGCATGACATTACAGTATCCAAAGTTAAATATGTTTGCCATTCCATTCAACAATCACAATAGATTGTTGAATCCTTACTGCGGGACGGGAGGTTCATGATTCCTGCACCAGAAAACTCAGTTATGAGTTTCTTTAGTTTCACTACAACATCTTCCATTTTCATTCTTTCCCCAGAAAAATATTCCAACAGGCCCGGCCTTTAGCAGGAGCTCCCGGAGCTCCTGCTCAGGGCCCCCATTTTTTGGGGGCCCCATTTAAGTACTGCTGCATTTATTATCTTGTCTTCTTGTTAAGTTCTCTCAGTTTTGCAGTGGCCTTTTTAGGATTGACTATTCAATTTGTTTCTTGCCTGAAGCCCTTGTTTTCCTAACACTCCATTTCTTAGCCTCGATTCCATCAGTTCAAGCCCAGATCTAGTTTCTAGAAGTTCCACTGGCCAATGCTATATTTTTGAGTTGTCCGATAATTGAATTGAATGATGAAATAATTAATGAAGTAGGTAGGCAATAACACATCACTGCTAATTTGTTATTGGTGCATTTAACACTGGTTGCTTTTCGGAAGATGGATTCGGCCCTCATTCAATATAGAATATAATGCTTGCACCATTTTTGTGTTTTAAGGGTTTAATTCATTTTGTAGTGTTTTAATTAATTCACTTTTAACATGTCATGGGTTAGGGAAGGTATTTGGCGTCTAAAATTATGGATAAATATGGATAATAATTGTGTCTCCGGATCCACATTTAGTTACACCACATTAAAGTATTGCCATGTGAAAACACATGAAACAAAAATAAATCAAAGAATATCTTAACACTTTAAAAGTAATTGACAAAATAGGTGTATGATTTATTAATTAAATATTAAAATTCTTATCAAAAGTAAAAGAAAATATTTTGGTTTGTAGGCATTAGGAAAATTTCAATTTTAATTATCTAATTCAATTGCTAAATTATTGATAGTTAATGAGTTTTGATATCGAATTCAATCGCTAACCAATTACTAATTGAATCATCGAAGTTGAATATTTTAATCGTTAAAATAAAAAATTACAGTAAAAATTCTATAAGTTCGATATTTAAAAACTAAATGACGAGACGAAACTAACAAGATCTCACTTAGCTATATTTTAACTTGTATAACTATGATTTTCTTGAAAAAAAATCTTGTATAACTATGATAAAATTTTAAGTTAAAGTGCGTGTGTAATAGTACACGAAACACCATTCGAGAGACAAAAAAGAAAAAAAAAACGAAGAAGTATGTAACAAGGGCCCATATTTAAATTTTGCTCAGGGCCTTGAAAATGTTTGAGACGGCCCTGTATTCCAAGTATCCCAACTCTAAGATGATGAGGAATCGTAAGTTTCAAAGCAGCTCAAAGCAATTCCTTGAAGATATTGCCAAAGAGTGAAAATTTACACTACTGCTATTCCTTAAATCTTCCATGTAGCCTATATATAGTGTTGCAAGGGTCCTCATACAACTGATGCTACCTTTCACTGAAGATTTAATGATACTGAAATCGCTGACAAGGGCAGTCATTACTCTATAGTCACAATGCTAGGCTTCAAATCACAATGAAGCAAACTGACAGAGTAACCATGGTGAAGTACTCGAGGAAACCAGCTACATCATGCCTCCTAATATTATGCTTTGATCTGTGCACTGCTTCTTTACAGAGTGAAACCTGAAACCCTGGAGAACCGCGCAACTTAAAACCTGAAAGGACCATTTGTGGGTTTACTCAGAATAATTCAATCAGAGAAACAATAAAATAAAAATTGAAGTGTTGAGATCCTTCAGTGATTCCAATGACTATGAGATAGTTCCAGAAACATTGGTAAATCTATGTGCTATCGTGAGATTAATCACCATTTGCAAATCTTCGAGATTTGATGAGAGCTTAGGATCTCATTCCAAAACCGAGACATTGGTAGATCAATGACAGTGGCTATAAATCAATTTGAAGAAATATCAATTACCCACAGGACTTTCAAACTCCACATGTCAGCATGAATGCTACAAGTCAAGTGTAATTGGAATTGAGATATATGTACCTTAAGAGAGGATACATTGTTAGGAATTTTGAATTGGGGAGAACAATTGAGAGTTTAGATATTATTGTTCTAAATCTCATTCTTCATTTTTCGCTAACATTACAAGGCTATTTATAGCCGGAAGGTTTACAAAAATAAAGATATAAAATACACCATTGTTGAAAAATTACGGATACGCAATTCGCAATCTTTGACAGATTATAATTCAAACATATTGCTACTTTTTTATTACGGTTGGAGCAGCTACTTTTGACGACGACGTGAGCATGCGTTGTCGGGGACGACGGCTGGAGCATGCGTAGTTAGGTGAGTTTATTATTCAACATTTCCCCCCTTTAAACTCATCCTCTTGAAATCTTGGATTCCCAGCTTCTTCCGCAAATACTGGAAGGTTTCAACTTTCAATGCTTTTGTAAAAATGTCTGCAACTTGTTCATTCGAGCTGACATACTTCAGCTCCACTTCTTTTGATTTTACATGTTCTCGTATGAAGTGAAAACGGATGTCTATGTGTTTTGAGCGTTCATGATTCACTGGATTTTTTGCAAGGGCAATGGCAGACTTATTATCAACATGAATCTTGATTGCACTTTCTTGTTGTATCTTCAAATCTCCAAGCAATTTCTTCAGCCAAATTGCATGACAGACGCATGCAGCAGCAGCAATGTATTCTGCTTCACAAGTCAATAACGCGACAATGGGTTGCTTCTTTGATGACCAAGTGAATGCATTTCTATCAAGGTAGAGCACGAACCCTGATGTGCTTTTTCGATCTTCTTTACTTCCAGCCCAATCACTATCACTGAATCCAACTAATTCAGTACTTTGATTTGTAGAGTATAGCATGCCATAACTGATTGTCCCTTGAATGTACTTCAAAATTCTTTTCGCAACTTTCAAGTGTGAAGTTTTTGGTGTTTCCATGTACCTGCTAACAAGACCAACTCCAAACAAGATATCAGGTCGTGTGCAGGTTAAGTACCTCAAGCATCCCACAAGACTTTTGTAATAGGTTGGATTTACTGGGTTTCCTTCTCCTTCTTTAGTCAATCTAGTGCCAACTTCCAGCGGTGTGTCGACACTGCAACAATCTTCCATTGAGAATTTTTTTCAAGATCTCCTTTGCATATTTTTCTTGTGAGATAAATATTCCTTCTTCATTTTGCTTGACTTCAATGCCTAGGAAGTATTGCATCAACCCTAGGTCGGACATTTCAAACTCCTTTTCCATTGATTTCTTGAACTCCTGGATCAAGGCCTTATCGTTACCTGTAAAGATAATGTCATCAACATAGAGACATACCAATAAAAATTCTCCAGACATGTTTCTTTTTGCATATATGGAGTGCTCATATGGGCACTTAACAAATCCATTTTCGATAAAGTATTTATCGATTCTTGAGTTCCAAGCTCTTGGTGACTGCTTCAATCCATAGAGTGCTTTCTTCAACTTGTACACCTTGTCTTCTTGGCCTTCAATTATGAATCCAGGTGGTGTCAACATAGACAACTTCTTCAAGATTTTCATTCAGAAATACGGATTTAACATCCATTTGATGTATCTGCCACTTCTTTTGAGCTGCTAGTGAAATGAGCAGCCTCACTGTTTCAAGCCGGGCAACTGGGGCAAAGACTTCTTCATAATCAATTCCATATCTTTAATTGTACCCCTTTGCAACGAGACAGGCTTTGAGCCTTTCAATTTCTCCTTTTGCATTTCTTTTCGTCTTGAACACTCATTTGACTCCAATTGCTCGATGTGTGTCAGGAAGTGATGTGAGCTCCCATGTATTATTTTTTCAATGGCTTGAATTTCTTCTTCCATAGCTTTTTGCCACTTGACTTCTTTAGAGGCTTCTTGAAATGTCAATGGGTCAAGACCTGCAAATAGACAGAAATTATTGAATTCATCATCAATTGGCTCACTGGAGTCATATATGTCCTGGACCCTTCTTGTTCTTCTCACAATAGGACTATCATCAGAGGATTGGCTTTCAACTTCAACATGATCAGGTATCATGTCCTCCATTTGTTGTTGCTGTTCCTTTTGCTTTTCCTGTTCATCATCAAAAGGAACATGATTGGTCTGCTCATCTTCATTCCATCTCCAAGTTTGATCCTCATTAAAGATAACATCTCTTGACATCACCACTTTGCGGGTTACAGGATTGTACAGTTTGTACCCGCTACAATTTTCACCATAGCCAAGAAAAATGCATTTTTGGCTTTTATCTTCAAGCTTTGTACGCTTTTCTTCCGGCACTTTTGCAAAACAAATGCTTCCAAAAATTCTCAGATGATCAACGTTTGGCTTTTTCTCACTCCAGGCTTCTTCGGGAGTTATGTCTCCAATACTCATTGTTAGGAACCTGTTCAACAAATAGACAACACAATTTACAGCATCACCCCAAAATTCTTTGGGAATATTTTTCTCTTTCAGCATACATCGAACCATATTCAAAATTTTTCGGTTCTTTCTTTCTGAAAGACCATTTTTTTGTGGTGTATATGGCATCGTGAGTTGGTGTGATATCCCATGCTCTCTGCAAAAATGATCAAATTCTCGAGATGTGTATTCTCCACCACGATCTGTCCGTAGGCACTTTAATTGGCACCCACTTTGTTTCTCAGCAAGGTTTTTAAATTCCTTGAATTTCGAGAAAACTTCACTTTTTTCTTTCATCATATAGATCCATATTTTTCCACTGTAGTCATCTGTGAAGGTAAGAAAATACTTGTTTCCACCAATAGAAACTGGAGTAATTGGTCCACAAATATCAGAATGTACCAGCTCAAGTCGCGATCTAGCTCTCCTCGCGCCATACTTCTTGAAGGTGTGTCGATGTTGTTTTCCCATGACACAAACCTCAC
Source organism: Hygrophila difformis (assembly GCA_030278955.1). Lineage (NCBI taxonomy): Eukaryota > Viridiplantae > Streptophyta > Magnoliopsida > Lamiales > Acanthaceae > Hygrophila > Hygrophila difformis. The sequence continues at coordinate 52,301,926 of JAOANR010000004.1, forward strand.
AAACATTGTTGGAGGATTCAATCTGCGACAGTCCTGTTACAATATTCTTTTTCTGTAACAATTTCATTGCATCAAAGTTAAGATGCCCATACCGGAGATGCCATAACTTGCCGCTATCAACAGTGGTTGCCTTCAAGCATTTTGAGTCATCTATAGTGAGTTTCAAGGGAAACTTTCTGTTCGTCGTCATCTTGATATGTGTGATCAACCTGTTATTCTTATCTCGCAAACTAAGAGCCAAACTAAAAAGCTGAAGCTATCTATTTACATAATAAATCCAAATATGCTTGGATCTCTCTTTCTAAGCAATCCGATTGATTAACAATTTCGGTTAGATGAATCATTTTTTGTGGTTCTAATTCTATAATAAAAATGAGCCCCACTAATAATACTAAAAATAATAATAATAATACATTTTCAATTTATTTCTAACACATAACATTATAACTATAAAAAAAAAAAAAAAGAACAATGTATATTTAACCAAGATTTATTATAATGAGCTCCACATCCACTGTGAAGCTTACTGTCAAGATTTATTAACTTTTCCTTCAAAAAGATGGAAAATACTATAAATGGGGAGTGAGTGAGGTACCATACTGAGGCCATCTCCATCCAAGCTCAGGGAGCTCTTCTATATTTTCCCACTACATCATCTTCTCTTTCTTCCATATCATCAATTAACTTTAACTCATTTTATTTCCAATAAAACAACTCAATATTTTCCACATTATTAAACTATTTATAACACAAAATTTAAATAAAAAATAGAATAATAATTTTATTATTGTTTTTTTACTGAAGGAATAAACTATTTTTAATTCTATAAATAAAAATTTTAAATTTTAAAAAAGGGAAAAACAAAAGAGAAAACAAAATAAAAAAATAATAAAAAAAATATATAAAAAGCTGTACCCGGCAGAGCTACTCCTATTTGGAGAGCAAATGCCATGTCAGCAAGGGCCTTGGGGAGCTCTTTTAAAAAGCATTCCCAAAAGGAGATTGTCTAATTAAGCTGCCACTGTCAAGCTTTCCTGGACTACCACATTATTGTACCTACTGGAGAAGGAGTACAGAGTACTACTACTTTTAAAAACTGAAATCAAAGCATGACTCTTGATATTATTGTCTTCACTTTGTGTGAATACAATACATAAATAAATGCGAGTCTTTGAAGCAAGTGATGAGCCAATATAGGAGTAGTAATCTAGTTGAAGGGTGAAAATATAAATTTATGAGTTAATTAATATAAATTTTTGTTATTAAAATTGAGATGAAAGAGACAACTGGTTAAGAATGGAGGGAGTATAGTAAAATGGAGTTAGGCAGTCTCCATAAACCAACCAGTCCACGTGATAATTATTGATGACAACATCATCATACTTAAAGATTTGGCTTTATTTGAGTCATAATCAGATTAATTAATTAATGATGGAACCCCAAAGTTTTATTACACCAAATGAGAAGAGAAGAATGAAGTACCTTTCCCTAATGAAACTATAAACAACCATCTCTACAACCACTTTCTTCTCAGACAGTATATGGAGACTTTGTAAGCATGCAGTTTTTTTTTTTTTTTTCTTTTTTTTTTAAAGACTCTGCAACGTCGTCAAGTCGTAAACAATACTAGTTGTAACAATATAGTATAGTGAATAGTGAAGGATGTTGTGTCCAATGGGATCATGAGGCCCGACTCAGTGTGAGCCCACTATCGGGTTTTGAATACAAAAACAAAATAAAATAAAATAAAATAAATAGCAGCCCACTCTAGTAGTAGTATTTGGGATACTTTACTACTCTCTCTGTTCCTAAATAGTTCTCTCTTTCAGCTCAATTTCAATAATCAATATTTGTATTATTAATTAACTTATAAATTTACATTTTTAGCATTCAACTAAACTCATTCTTAATAAATATCAACAAATAGCATTTATGTAAAGTGAAGAGCAATATACGTCCTCCGTTCCTTTTTAGTTGTCGTTGTCATTTTTACTTAGTTATAGGTAGTTATACTATATTTTTACTATATTGTCACTCACTTTACATGAATGCTATTTGTTGACATTTATTAAGAATGAGTTTAGTTGAATGGTAAAGATGTAAATTTATGAGTTAATTAATGCAAACATTGGTTATTGAAGTTGAGCTGAAAGAGACAACTATTTAGGAACGGAGGGAGTAGTACAAACAATGAATTGTGAAATTTTGAACTCTCAAAATAGAAGGGGTAATGAGTTTCACTTAATTATCTAGCTTAGCTTCTACTTAATTAAGGGTTACTTAAGAGGCAAAAATGATGTAAATAGCTGTATATTTTGTAATCTGATTTGCAGCCATTCAGTAATAGCTAGGTAGTAGAAACTAAAGGGAAACTTGTACGAACAGAATAATAAGTGTAACTAAAAATGAAGTGTGTGTCATTGAAACAACTGATCACTACTTATTCGGATCACAAATAATGCATTAAATTAGAAAGTAGTAGAAGAAAAGATTGATTTTCATGAAAAGAAAGTGAGGGATCAATTCGGAGATGAGAGGGAACATGCATGATCAATCAATCAATTTTCCACATAATAACAACAAATTAAAGCAAACAGTAGTATTTATTACTGTATATGAAAACTCGATCGTTATTACATAGTATTCCTCGTCAAATAAAAGGGAGTGGGAGTGGATTGTACATATCGTTATTATACTATGGAGTATGATACTAGTAATAATAGTCGGTACGAACTGTCTGGTAATAATATACTAACTGGGAGAGGATAGCTAGCTATACACATACACTCTGTGGAGCAGCATGATCTCGGGATGATCCGATCCGATCCACACCGTATACGTTGTTCGAATCCGGCCACGGTCTAATCATATAGTATAATCTGGGATGCGAACGTGGCCGGATTCTATTCTCCGGAGATCCTCCATCAGAATATCATAGTGCCTCTTCACTTCCTCCGCCGATTTGCTGCCACCCACCGCCCGGGCCACGTTCTCCCACCGGTCCGGTGTGTCCCGATCGAACCGGGCCAGCGCCTTCTCGAACAGCTTGTTGTCCTGAACCGTCCACGAACCCGCCGCCGGCCTCCACGAACTCCTTGAACCCGAACCCATTATATATTGCCAAACTCAATTCTTTGAAATATATAATATGTTTTCTCATACAAAGAAATTAAAAATGATTTTTTCGCAAATATAATTAGTTTGCAGTTGCAAACTGGAATGAAGAAGGGCTATTTATATAGAGGCAGCTATTAAAAATAAGGGGAAATCTTTTTTTTTTCTTCTTTTTTTTTGCTGAACAACCTATACAAATTAGAAAATGGGTGGTGGGAACCCATGCCACAAAATTACGAAAGGAAATAAAAGGGAGAGATAGATGGCCGGTTGGAAATCGAACCTCTAATCTTCCATTGGAAGTCAAGGAATTCAATCACTTGAGCTAAGTCCTCATCCATTTAGAGTTTTTACCTACATATACAAACATGTTATTAAAATCTATATTAAAAATACGACGGTTAAAAGTAATTCTCTGTATAATTTAATTATTTTTAAAATTAGTCTGCTGAATATATGTTTTAATTTCTAAAAAAACAAATCAATAAAATCTAATATGAGAAGATATTTTATTATAATTTGTTCCTATAGGGCGTATACTATAGTCCAATTGCATGAATTTACTCAAATAATACCGGATCAGGATTAGTATTTTGATTAAGTTCTTCGTTCAATTCAGGGTGTTCTCATCGTCAAAACTGTTCATGTATATTCATTCTCTTCAATAGTTCTTACCCCAAGTTGTTCTTAAGTCGTCTTGACAAACCAATAACAACATTGATCAACTTTACAATACAGTGAAAATGGCGTACAACGGTAACGTTGACATAATAAGGTTTTAAGGCATTTTCTGAACATTGTTTTTCTCTCTAGGTTACTCTAGTATCACGAACAAAGGTGACACCAAAGTTGTCCAAAATAAAGTGTTAATTATCTTACTTTGTACAGTATATCTCCTAATTCGAATTATTCTATAAGAAATTCGCGACAAGGCGACGAATTCGGCGACGAAATTTTATTGAAGTCGTTGCCTAAAACCTCGTCGCTTGGCGGATTTTGTCGCCTTGTTCGTCGCCTAGGTGACGAAAGGATTTCGTCGCCTTCTTCGTCGCCTAGCACTCTAGGCGACGAAGAAGGCGACGAAATCCTTTCGTCACCTACCCGCTGAAATAATTAATATATATAAGTAATATTAAAATACCCTTCAATTAACTTGAACTAACTAAAATATCAATTTAATAATGAATATATAGGTAATGTATGAGAGAACTATTGTTAATGATAATATTTACCCCACGACAAAGGAAATGGACAGTGTGTGGCAAGGTTATCAAAATCTAGATTTTATGTAGGATTGGTTTTCCATTTGCAAGATCGGGATCGTATGATCGTATTCAGATCTTAAGATCCTATGAAATTAGGACAAAAAAAATATATTCATAATTATATTAGTAAATTACAATAACCAATATCAATAGGCAATAATTTATTTAGCAAAAAAAAAATGATAATAATTGAACATTTAAGACATGATGCTTGAGCTGTGTTGGATTTGTCATTAGAATTTTTCCCATTTTCGTCAGTTTCAATTATTGTCTCATTGGATTCATCGTCATCTATCTGGGCAGGGGTTTAGGACTAAGATCTCAATCAGCAGGAGGTGCTGAAAGGGGATGCTACGGCAAGGGCGGTGGTAGAAAGAGGAAGGGGATGTGAGGGCGACGATAGGGAGAGAAGGGGATACGACGGCGACGTCAACAACATGAGATGAAGGAGATACAACGGCGACTGTTGGAAGAGGAAGATAAAGGGGAAGCGAGGAAGATAGAGATGCAAACAAAAATTCCTAGATCTGGATTTTGAAAAAGAATGGAGGACTGAAAAATGAAAAAATGAGATGAAAAATAAGAGGGAGTGGGATCGGATCGTTCAAAGATTTTAAGATTTTGTATAGATCCTATAGATCTTATACAAATCTCACCCTAATTTAGATCACGTATAGATCTCGATCATTTTTTATTTTGTGGAATCGTAGGATCGTAAGATTTTAAAATCTAGATCTATATTTTAATAACCTTGGTGTATATTATATATGATGACGATGAGGGGTTGGATACTTGGATCAGAATAGGCAATTCTTTTTTCCTAATTAACTTTTTTAGCTTATCTTCAATTCGGAGAGAAGCTAAGGCTTTGTTTTGAAGAGTGTTATGGAGCTTTAAATTTTTTAACGGCGCCCCTATATATACCAATCAATTTGTCCTTTTCTTATCCTACTGTATCTTACAATTAATATACTATCCCCAATAGCCAAATGACAATACGATGGTAATAATGTTCCAATTGATCTCTCAATTTACAATTATGGAAAAAAGAATAACTTTGAAGCCAAATATTGTGTTTTTAACGGACCGTTTGATTCGGGATATGAGATTCTCATTGGAAATTTTGGGTATGGAATGAAATATGCACATGTTTGATACAGGACATGTTTCATGTGGAAATGTTACATTCCCACCGATGTAGGAATGCTGAGTGTTTTAGGTGGGAATGTGATTTCCCACCTGATAACAGATAATCTTAGAGACATTAAATAAGTAATTATCATATAATAAATCACATATAAAGAATTTTCAATATTTTTTATTTTTAAAAAATAAATCGACTTAAATATTTGTATTGTGTAGCAAAATGACATATTTATAATATTCGTTCAATTGAAATTTAAGGATATTATGATAAATTTATTAGAACTGAAAATTTGTGATTTCCAATCCAACCAAATGCAATAATCTTAAAATATAAAAAAATAAGATTCTCAACATCTAATATTCTCAGTAATTTTATATTCCCAGTAATTATATTTCCACTAATAATATAAAATTCTTCCAACTAAACCAAAAAAAATTGAAGCTTTGAGAAGGAAAAAGGATAGGGTGTCAGAGCGTGCGTATGGCTTCTTATCTTTCATTGGAATTAGGGTTTTCAGACTCTATCATATATCAATAATTATTTCTAATATGAGTATATGTGGTATACAACCTTCCAAAATTTGCAACTTTCCATTGGAATCATATTATGTATGTGGATATATATATTCATTGGAATCAATAATCTTTCAGGCTCCATAATGCAACCTTCCAAAATCCGCTTTCAATTATTGATCATATTATGTATGTGGATATATGTGGAATACTCACGAAAACCATATCCAAAATTTTCAATTTTCTTTTATGATAAAGTTTATTATGTGAGATTGAACCTCTGGTAGTAGATCATCTGATTCACAACCTATAGGTTGGGTCCCATTCGATCACCTCCCTTTTGTTTCATTTATAATTTGTGTGGTATTCACTTTTGTTCTCTTTTCCAAGTCTTTAATAACTCCTAAAAAAACAATTGTCTAGGTAGCCATGCATGTACATATCTAGAAAAGAAAGAAAGAAGACGCGTATAAATAGGAGTAATAAACTTGGCACGAGTCCCACCAATTTTTAAAAGAAAAAGTTTTAGACATCTGATTTAACCAAGGAAAGACTACTAATAAGCCTCGTTTTGAAGGGCTTGGTGCCATTGGGCTCTGTGGCCCAACTTTGCTGAGTTTCATATGGGCCTACTAACCTCACAAAAATGTACGGTATGGATGGGTCCATAGGCACATAAACTTGTGAGTGTAAAGTGTTGAAAATACTTCCTCCCTCTTATTTGCAACATTGATATTTTTTGTACTATTCACAGTTTAATATTATCTCAAATTTTTATCATAGTTATTGAAGAAATAATATAGTAAAGTGAGATCTTGTAAGATTCGTCTAATTTGTAGTTTTAGAATATCAACTTTTTATAATTTTTATTGTATACAACTTAAGTTATTAATTATTAAAAATTTGCATCGGCATATGTACCTGTTCCCAATGGGGGAAACCTAAAAAAATAGAGGGAGTACTATTATTAGATATTTTTGGATTAGTGTTATTAGTTACTTCATATAACTTGGCGTGTTTTATGATATATCAGCATCAATTTATTTCATTGATACGTGAGAGATGAGGCGTAGTAGCCTAGCTCATGTCACTTCAATAATATTATTCCCAGAAAGAAATTACCTAAATCTCAAGGCATCAAACTATGATCACATGTAGTTCCTTAGCTTCATCCCAATCATACTTCCAATAATAATAGTAGTAATAGTTATGCAGTCTCAGTAATCTGAATTGAAGAATAACAAATACTCCTTCCAAAGTCAACTACTCATGGCAGTTTTTTTTTTTTTTTTTTTTTTCATTCGTCAGGCAAATGATTGTGGGTATAATTAAATGATTATAGAATTTTAATTAGATTGTGGGTATTTTTTTTAATAAATACATTTTTAAAATTCCATTTGCTCCATATGAATATTTTTTTGTTAAAATATACTAGTACTACTCATTGTCAAAAGTGGAAAAGATAATTATTTAATGGGACCAAAAGTTGGTGAGAGAAAATCCTACGAGACTTGAAGTGGAATTTTTCCCTTAAAAATTAATTTTTTTAGTGATTAAACTGGATATCCCAGACTACATTGAACCTTAAAAATTAATCTTTCAACTTTACAGTTTTCAATCTTTATTGACGTTTTTCAGTAAAACAGAATTTTTTCGGAAAAATCCATTAATAAAATCTGCTTCGTGTATATAATTATGAAGAAATTAAGAACCAGAATATGTTTTTTGATATTACTAGCCATTGGGACAAATGATAAATACTGGAGAACATAATTAATGGAGTATTCATTTTCATATTAAATTAGAAAGAGATATTCGTCTAATATAATACTATTCTTGTAGCTTTCACGCCTCAACTCCCCATCATTTGTTGTATTAAGACATATATTTGTAGTTGCATTATTTGCAGCCAAATTTTCTAATCCTACTACATAAGTGATGAAGCATACACAAATTGATCTTTTTTTTAATTTTTATTTTTTAAGTAAATAATAAAAAGGACCATGATTATAGATGGTGATTTGATAATTTCCGCTCATTACGACTGACATTGTATTAAATTAGCGCAATGGCAATAATAATTCTGGCATATTATTATGGTTGATATATCAATATCATTTCCCTAATCAAGATTTAGTTAAGCCAACATGTTGACCAAATATAAAGACATCATTCATTCATGTTAACTTTTATCAATTCGGTTCCTTCCTGTGCAGAATTATTAATTATCTGCATATGCAACATTATGCCTAATAATCTAAAAGTGATGTAAATTTGTTCTTTCTTTATTATCTCAAATACCTCTAAATATGGAACTAAATTATCCCTACAAATATAAATTCACAACATGATGCCTAGTAATCTAAAAGTGATGGCAAATATTATCCATCATTTTTATGGCTTGGAGCATCATGGTGCATATACAACATTCTGCACCCAAGTCGGTCCCAACTTTTATCAACTAATGTTAGAAACGTCATTATTACTACTATTTCAGAAGAAAAATATATACCCAAGATGATAAATAAAATGAAAAAGCAACAGGGAAGGTATCTTTTACAACAAAGGGGATCATATGTTTTTAGAAATCCATGAGTGAAAATTTATTGATTTTTAATTTTATATATACAGGAGTCATATTCATAGGAATGTGACTTCAAAATAAATTTTTATTTAAAAATGAAATAAAATCTTCGTTGGATCATTCTTGTCTCCAGACAACGATATTTTCGTGAAATAATGCGAATTAGGAGATATAGAGATAATGCTCCAAAATTCTGAAAATTGCCATTTTCGCACAGACCGTTCGGTACTAGACAGTCGTGCATCATGCATGGCGCACGACAAGTCATACCGTACACGACACAACACGCACGGCAGGTCTTGGTCGTGCGCTACTTTATGCGCACGGCAGCCTTTGCCGTGCGCTACTCTTTGCGCACGACGACACTTGCCGTGCACGCATCTGCGTGCACGGCGCATCAGGTCCGAACGGACCTGGTGCCAGAAAGTTTGTAAACTTGTCAAAAACTTCCAACCAACCTCCAATTTTACCCCGAATAATTGCAATTAAATGTTTCCTATTTACAATGTGATACTAATTTAACATTTCTAAAAATAAAAATTAAGATCTACTAGAAAGTAGAAATGGGTTAATTAAAATTTAAGACAAAACCCTAACTTTAAATTTATCTATGTGTGAGAATCTTGTTTGACTCCAAAACTTGAATCTTTGAAGAACATAACTAAGTGAGACGAGATGCGAGGCCGAGGCCGAGACAAGATGGAGACCGATGCGTACGCTGTTTTTTTTTTTTTTTTTTCCAAACGTGATTTTGTGAGGTGAGTGAAGGTGGGGTGAGTATTGGGTGGAATAATGGGGTGAATGTATAGTAAATAATAGGATTAAATATTATTTTGAGTATAGAGGGGTATTTGGGTAATTGAGGGTGGGGTGATTTTAGAATTTGTTGACTTTTTAAAGTTATTTGATCTGGTGGATTTAGACATAGGGTGGATTTAGTAAATGGTAGAGTCTAAATAACCGGACTCTAATGTTAAACATCTAATGATTAAAGGAGAGGGTAGGGACGGGCAGAAATCGGATTCCCAATTTCCAACGATAAAATTGAAAGTTATGAGACGTAACCACTAAGTCAAATATTCATTCCTCAATAACGGAAATTTTTTATTTTTTTTTTCAAAAAAAATGGGAGGGCCTAAAGCCATTTATTCAAGAATCATCCAAGATCAGTAACGGATTTTTATTGATTAAATAAATTTGTGGAATAAGACAAACAATTCAATGTATCCAATAATGGCCGTATACAATAGCATATACTCTCTACATTCCTTATTAGATGACGTTTTAACAAAAATCACGCATATCAAGGAATGCCATTGTTATTGGTTAATATTCCACTTTTACCTCTACTATAGAAAAAAAGTAAATTTGAAGTGGTGAAATATTGCACAATATTCTAGAAGTAATATTTATGAAAAGATAAGTGTAATATTGGAAAAGTATAATATAAATATGTAAAATGACAACTATTTTGGAGTGCTTTTTAGTTTATAAAAAGACAACTAAAAAGGAACGGATGAAGTATTTATTCATATCATCTGATTATCTAATGCGAACTAGAAACTGTTTAATATTGTGGAGGAGTTGTTTAAAACTTAATCTGGATTTATACTTAAAAATATTTATCTTGAATTTGTTAAAAAAAATAAAATTAACTTACCCAAATACTCCCTCCGTTTTTTAAAAATTAAAACGGACCCACAGTACACGTAGTCCAATGCACATTTTAAATATTAATAACTTAAGTTCGCTACAAATAAAAATTCTAAAAGTTTGATATTTAAAAACTACTCGACGAAACGAATCTAACAAGATCACACTTGACAAAATTTTAACTTGTATAACTATGATAAAACTTTAAATCAAAGCACATGTATGAATATTATCAAATTTGCAAATGTTACAACTAATTAAAAAGGAAGGAAGTACATACATAATCCCAAAGACAATTTGGGCCACAGCCCAAATCATGTGGGCCAAGGGACAAGCCCACATGGCTAGTCAATTCTAAACAGGCCTACATACCGCCATTCTCGCTTCCTTGCCCACTCTCCCTGCCCCACACACATTTAGGTTTCCCTAGCTAGTCCGGGACCACCGAATTCGACAAGCGGGACCGCCCACCATTAATAGAGCAGATAACCCGACTATACAAGTCCCGATAATGGCTAAGATTTCCAACTCGCATTTACTCCGGTCACCTGTGTTAGTTTCCGGCCATCACTGTCGGTCTTTTGGCCGCCATTCAACAAATTGAAGCATACCCCACATTTCTCTATTCGCCACCATTAATATGCTTTTGGTTGCCTATTAAATCATACTCCTACGTAGTAATATTTTCTTCTCTATCAATGAAACACTAAAAAATAAAAGAAAAGCTTAGCCACCATTTTTGCATCATTGAATCGAATTCCACGAAATTCAGGCAATGCAAGATTCAACTGGCAATGCAAAGTTGCAAACAAACAGAGTGAAATTTGAAGAGAAGTTGTGCAGTAATCTCCGCAGTAACCTTTTTTTCAGCTGTTGAAATCTCATTTTTTATGCTCTGTGAAAAGCGTGTCCGAAATGGATGTCGGCGGCGCTTCATCGGAAATATTGCACTTCCTCCACAGGAGTTCCATCGCGGCGGCGGAGCAGGAGCAGCAATTAATCCAGCTGCCACAGCCGAGTACCTATTTCAACGAAAACGATTCTCTGAGTAGCATAATTTTGTTCGGTAACAATGATCTAGGGCTTGAGGAACTGATTACGGGTAGGGCACTGAAGGCCGAACCGGATATTGAAAATTGGTGCGACGAAATTTTTGGAAGGATTCCTCCTGGTTACGGAAATGGAATCGAGCTTGGAAAAACCTCTGTTATCGCCAGAACCACTAGTTGTCCTCCGCCGCCGCAGGCGACGGAACTAGCGGCCGCGAGAGGTAAAGGAAAGGCTACGGATAACTTGTCGTCCAAGACTGGTGGAGAAAGAACTTTTAAGAAGAGGAAGGCCAATAACCCTACGGTGAGTCTCTCTGCTTTTGAGCTTTTACCCTGTTTTGAACTAACAAATCGCATTTTTCTCCAACAGTTAATAATAATAATAATAAACGGTTTTCATAAAAACGTTTCCCCTGTTTCGCATTAGGTTGTAGCTGAAGAATCGCCATTAGAGAAAAAATCGAAAGCAGACGAGGAAAAGAACAAGGAAACCAATTCCAACAACAAGAGCACCATTAACAGCCAGAAAGAATCTCCGAAGGGGAAGAATCCAAAGGATTTAGAGGTTGCAAAACGCGACTACATCCATGTCCGTGCTCGCCGCGGACACGCCACGGACAGCCACAGCTTAGCAGAAAGGGTAACGAGTACTAACGCTGTCAATCTATACAAAAAGCGTTGTTTACCTACAGTGAAAACGTGGTTCACCTCCTCAATTTGTTCAATTTGTCCAGGTGAGGAGGGAAAAAATAAGTGCAAAAATGAAGTACCTACAGAACTTAGTTCCTGGATGCAATAAGATCACTGGGAAAGCAGGAATGCTCGACGAAATAATCAACTATGTTCAGTCCCTGCAAAGACAAGTAGAGGTAGAGATTTACTGCAATTAAAATTGCCTATGATTCAATGTTTTACTATATTGTTTGGAAGTTGGAACAAATGTCTGTAGATGTTTCATTGTGTGACAGTTCTTGTCGATGAAACTGACTGCCATCACTCCGAGCCTGGATTTTGGCATGAACACCTATTTGAGTAAAGAGGTAAAGAAAATAGCTAGCTCCCTGAAATAGTAGCTAGCTAGCCAGTTACACGATTTTAAAGTCTTTTGACAGATAGTACAATCATGGCTGCTACAGATGTTTTCACCTTGTGGTTTTAGCATGCCTACAATGGGGGGTTCGTTATTAGGACAAGGGGTGTCGTCTTCAGGTTTGGGAATGGGCGTAGATGCACTGGGCACAACACTCAGGAGAACCATCAGTGCTCCTGTTTGTATACCAGAGACGTGTCAGAATTCATCATCAGGCTTGAATGTAAGAAGGATATACATATATGTATTCCTTCCATTTCTTGGTTCTAAGTTTTTCAGAGTAATTATGCCTTTGGGTTTAATTCACCCTAACCTAATGCAGCAAATTCAGCCACTTGTAACCAATGTAGAGTTACAAAATCTCTACGCCATGGATTTGCAGCAAGGGAGATCGGTACCGTTCATAGCTGATCAGCCGTTTGTAGGTACAAAAGCATATCAAATTAAGGACACTAATCATCATGCATATTCTATTGGATGAAGCTGGTTTTAAATATAGATTGAAGACGACAGACACATTTGCTTTAAAAAGTTTTGTATTTCAATCCATCTAAAACAGATCTTATTGCAGATTTTACCCAAGTAGGCAATGTGAAGCTGGAGGAGATGTGAACAAGCTCATGTTGATAATATTTAACAATGTTGATAATATTAACAATTAAGGATCCCATTTGTGTTTTGTCATCCCCACCCCACCCCACCCACGGCCCCCTCCCTCTCTCCCTTTCATTGTCACACTCACACCCCACATGAGAAATGAATCAATCACAGTTGTGAAATGGGATAGAGAAAAAGAAAAGTACTATTAAATTATCTGATGTAGATTAATCAATGTGTAACATCATCAACATGGGGGCTGGACAAAGGAGGGTCACATTCAACAAGCTGCACAACCTGTCCCCAGGATTATTACATTTGAAAATCAGTTTTTTGAGGATAAGAAGACAGGAGTCATTACACAGATGTTCCTGTTGTAAGAATGGAGTGAAGCAATTTCATTTATTGAAGAACCCTGTTTGTACTGGGAAAAATGAAGGCAGCTTCCTTTAGTAGCTGTTTGTTTACCTTGTCTGTTTTTGATATTGGGTGGTCATATTCTTGGTAGGTCCCACCGTTACCAGAGGGATCAATCTACTATATTCCATAGTCCACACATATATGGTGTGGGTTATTGATCTTTTCCTTTTCCTATGTGGCTGCTGTTGGGGGGCTTGCAATAAAACACCTGCGGAGACTATAAAAATCACCCTTGTACTGTACTTGAGTTGACAAAGGGCTTTTCATTGCATTTCCTTGGGATTTCAAGGTATATTCCTCTTATATGCTTATCTACTCTACAATGCCAAGTACAGTATATATTACAATACGGAAAGAGGCCAATATATTGAAGAGAATGTTATGTATAGGCTATATATAGCACAGCTAAGCACAACTTCATTTAGAAAAAAGAATTGGACTTCGTATTCAACAAATACTGCTCGAAAAACTCAAAAAATGATTTAAAAGAAGAAAGATCCACACACACAGTGATGAACAGCGCTCATCATCACTCATCACACAACACATTGCCCTCAAATTTAAGCCCAAGAATCCAATCCTAAGTTCAAGTAGAACATGCCTACTGCTCACTGACCTAGATTAGTATTATTATTCATTCATTCCTGCTGCATATGAGAACTATATATATACTTCAGAAAAGAATTGCAATTAGGCAGACCAACAAGAACACCAGCACCATAATCCCAATCCAGCAAAGCCAAGTCCCCCTTCTTTTCTTCATCTGATTTGCCCGATTGAGCTCCTTCGTCCCGCCTTTCACATATGATTCCGCATTCACCACATTCTGCTCGATATTGTTCATCTGTTCTCCTTGTGTTTCAACCATCACAGCCATGTCGAGGAACACCTGATGCAGCTCAACCAAACTTTTTTGTATGTCCTTCACAGCTTCGTGCCTTTCCTCCGCCAATTCACTTTTCCCTTCAACCACTACTCCCACAAGCCCTCCTCCTCCTTCCGATACCATCTTCTCTACCATTTCATCGCTCGGTTGCTCCCCGGTGGCACTGGAGTACTTCCTCCTGAGCCCTTCTTTGTGGTCGGCCACAATTTTCTCCCTGAGAGACTGGAAATCATTCATCATCTCTTTCAGTTTAACTCGCAGGCCATTCGTAACCGACATTCTTGTTCGGTCAATGTGACCTCCTTTTGATACACTTCGGTTAGCAGCATTCGATTTATCGAGCATTTCCAGCCTGGTTTTAATGGTTTTGGTTTTTCTTAAAACGGCAACCATATCAGCATCAATCTGGTCCCTCAACCCTCGAAGGATCTTTGAACTCTGAGCAGATTTTGTATCTTCATTGAGGCTCTGAAGATCAAGAAGAAGATTTGTGATTTCTTCCATGTTTGCCTTGATTGCATCTACTTCTTCAAAAAACGTTGAGAGGTTTTTTTCTTCCATGGGGTCGAGTTTCCCCATCTCGAGATCAGGCTCCGATTCCGCGTCCTTCATCGCCTGCTTCTTGAGATCAACATAACTTAGGAATGATTTTGTCATTAAGTCATTCATCTTTGCGCCAATTCTGCAAGATAAATTATAAAGAAGGGGGAAAAACGGTAAAAACCTTCAAGCTATACACATCATAGATATATGAAGAAAAAAAAAAGAAAAGAAAGCGTAATCAAATCTTAAATAATCGAGAAATACACACTGTATTATGATACTAACAAATCGGCATTCGTTTCAGAATCATATCGCAGAAACATCACAATCAAGAAACTAAAACCCGTTCAAAGATAGTGCACCAAACCTTATAAATCAGATTGAAACTACAGTACTCTGTTTTCTTTAACACCCAAACCGGAGATTAAAACAAATGATATTCAAAATTGCCAACACGAAACTTGTAGGTTGAATGCTCTAATTTTCAAGAAAATCAGACTAATAAACAGAAAAAGAAAAATGAGAACTCTGAATACCTGAGAGGAAAAAGGGGCAAGAAAAGGCAATCCCGATCTGTGCGAAAGATTTACAAACGAAATTGAAGCGCAAATGAAGATGAAGAATCAGTTCTTGGAGAGAATTTAGAGGGGGCGGTGGTATTAAGAACTAAGAAGGAGCTATTATGTGGCCTTTGGGCTACGGCGGTGGGTTTCCGTTGGGGTTTTGAAATGATGCCCTTCTTTTTCAAATTTAAACGTTGGGGCATCATTTGTTGCCGTTACATTGAGCTGTGAAAAGTATGATTTGCCCCTAGAATTCAGATTTCACAAGATGGGAAGGAGGGAATTTCTATGTTTCAGTTTTGAAAGATGGGATTTTCCAAAAGAATTTTTTTAAAAGAAATGGAAAAGAAAAAAAAAATAGACAAAGTAAAACAAAGAGGAAAATAAATAAATAAATAAATAAAAACTATTCAAATATTGCAATTAAACAAGAGGAAATACTATTCAAATGTTGCAATTAACCAAAGAAGGAATGAAGGATATCATCAATACAAATAAATTTTACTTTTCACATTCCAAACAGTTTTGGAGTTTGTGAAACTTAAATGGTCCTCCTTTTCCTTTCCTTCTCCCAGTTTTATTTATTTATTCCACAATTTAAAAAATACTTATTAAAGAAATCGCAAACTCAGCACTCTAATACATCGGGAAAAAGGGAAAATGAAATTCATGGAACAATTAAGGAAAATAATGAGCATTAGCAGTGAAAAACGAGATGACTGTTATATACTGAACTATTGACTTATTCAGCACAAAATTGTGGCGAACCCAGTAGTAAGTAAAGTAAAAGAACGATACATGATGTAATGATCCATCACAACACAATTTACCATATCTATTGCCAAACAAATTACAACTTGCTGGCAAGGACAAATAATAAACAGGTAAAAACCCTTCCCTCGGCAAAAATTCTCTGTGGTAATAAATTATATTGTTCTCATTTTGATCACAGCCTTATGGTATGAAATGCCTTAAAAGCAACATGCTCTACTTACGGTTGTTTACTTTGGTTTTACCCTTTGCTTTTGCATTCCCCTTTCCTTTGCCCTTTCCCTTGCCTTTCTTTCCTTTCTGTTTGCTCATTCCATGCTTTCTGGCATCCTTCTTCATGCGTGGATCGACAAGAACCTTCCCTTTGCCAGCCCTTACTTGGACACCCTTTTTCGCCACCACATATTCCTTCTCAGGTTTCTTAGGTGTTGCCTTCTTGTAAAGCTGGTCGATCATTTTCCTCTTGGAGCGATCAGAAATATCCGCCTGGTCGGATATGGTATTTGCCTTCTTCCGAATCTTTTCTAGCTTCCTATGTGCAGCTCGTTTCTTACGGGCTTTTGCTTCTGCAACTTTCTTGGCAGGGCGGGCATTGATTTCTCTGAACTGTGCTTTCATTGCAGCCACTTCTTCTTTTGTCACAGGCTTGATTGGATGGTGATGTCTCTTTTCATCATCAGCAAACCACTTGGGTCCCTCATCATAAAACATATACTTGTTGTAAGCATCATCGAGCATCTCCTCACGTTGCTTCTTCGTTAGCATCTTTTTAGCACAAGCCAGTATTTCGGCTTTTGTTTCTACGTCATCAATATCTGATTCATCTGATGAGGAATCACTTGAATCTGTTGCAGGGGCAGGGACTACTTCAAAGTCCGGCTCTGCCATGGGAGATTGAGCAGACAAAGATCCATCCTTTTTGGTCCGGCTAATGGCTTCTTTACGAGAATCTTCCTTCTTTGCTGGAACTATAGAAGGTTTAACACGTTTTGGCACCAGAATTTCATCATCGCTGTCCTCATTCTCCAATCCCTCGTTCCCATCCTCATCCATGAAAACATCTTGACTAAACCATTGGGCAGCAATTTCCTCTTGTGTAGGTTCATTTTCGTTGAGTGGTACCACAAGGGGATTCACATCCTGGATACCTTCATTCTCTGAATCTTGATCAGAATGAACCATGCCATCGTCATCACCCTGCAAGACGGTAAGAGTAAGAAAAATAACTCAATCTACAGAAAACATAGCATTGCATCTTTCAGAAAACAGAAAATGATCTATAAATTTAATCATCAACCATATAGAGTAAACCAAGATGCAAATACAGTCTCATTCTTTTCATAACTAATTGGTAGGTAAAACTAACTCAAGTACCTCAAGAAGTTCATCTTTTGCATGAGCCTGTTTTGACCGCTTTCTCTGCTTTGTGCTACCTTCCTTTTTAGCCACATAATTTTCATATGCTTCATCAAGTAGCTTTTCAATCCGCTCATCATACCTAAAAGCAGGATCAGTTAGCAGGTTATAGCAGATACACGGATCTCACAATATCCAATATTCCAATCTTAAATTAAGCAGGTGGATAATATTACCGTTTCTTTTCTTCCTCGGAGTCCAAATCACTGTCACTTTCATCCTCTTCATCATCACTTTCACTGTCACTATCCCTCACTTCCCCAGCCTCATCATCATATTCATTATTGTCAACAACCAGAAGATCTTTCTTCCCCTGAGTATAAAATTGGGAACAATGGTAACAATTTAACATTTAAACCATGGGAAGATGACAATTGACAAATCAAGTTTAGAATTATTATTAAGAACTAAAGCTATACCTAAGTTTACCATAACAGAACAACTTTATATATACAGAAAAGTATAAAAGAAAAGTAGCTTCAAAAATAAAATTGGCGAAGAACCTTGATTGAAGATAGATTAAACAATTCCATGTCAGTATAGCCATCCTCGATTGCATCCGTATTTGTGCCTAATGCTTTTCGAGCTTTATCCTGAAATAATATGCTTCAAGAGTTAGGCATTGCAAACAGAATTAAATCATAGGTGATACAAGGATTAAAGGTTTGAAATATCTCAATGAGAACAAACAAGTGGCACACAAGTTAAAGGCTAACAGCAAAACTATTAATGTGTTGGACATCATAATGGTGCCTCCAGTGCCAACCTAACAACACTATTACATTATTATCTACTCTAATAATCCAATCCACTATGAACTGCAAAAGAAATTAATGTTTGGTAACATGCACAAACTAGGAAAACATAAAACAGACATAAGTAACATCAATCAGTGTGACATTATTTAAACTCATTCCTTTGGATACATGGGATACCTATGTACTACTCATTGTCATTATACAAAGGGGAGCCCCATTCCTTTTAAGTTTAGTTTTACGGATGACTCTGCATAATTTTAAGATGGGTGCATTTATCAATCACAACAAAACAAGCATATTAGAGATGTGAACATGAACACCTTAGCTCGTCTTTTTGCAAGAAGTTTCTTTTCTCTTTTCTTCTTCCGCTCTATAGCATTTGTTAACTCCTCCATTTCATTAAGTACTCTCTCATCTTCATCTTCCTTGCTTTTATTCTCAACATTCACCGTAGTAGTAGTCGAAGTATCCTTCTCTGAAGAAGAAAGTGCTTTCCTTATCTGCATGCGCCACCTACAAAGATTCATGAACAATTAATAGGAGAAATATATCAGCACGTTTTTTAAGAAGTGTGATGTCCAATGGTGAACTTACTTTAAAAGATACTTAAAATCCTGCTTTCCCAAAACGCGAAGATCATCACACAAAGCTTTAACCTGATCCAATATTTTGAAAGACGAGCAATATGAGTACGCTCATTTAACTGAATTTAAAAGGTGGCTGGTGTGGTAAGAATAGCTATTAATACAATGACCTACCTCTTCAGTCGTCAAAGGATGGTCCTGTATGGGTAAACATGCTGGATCATTGAAGGTTATTGAAGTAACTGAGCCAAGGATCTCAAGTGGTTTATCAGACCATATAAATCCTGATGCTGAGGACAATTTTCTCAAAGTAGTATCTCCATCCTCATACCTGGAGAGGAAGAATTTAACTTTAACATAAACATCAAGGCCAGTGCACATACACAGATAAACAATGTCACAAATAAAGTTTTGTGTTAAACTACAATTGAAAGTGGAAAGCCTTTTTATGCTGTGCACTGTGGCATAACTGGTAAAAAGGGATCGTGGGTAATAATGTGAGAATACTTCAATTTACAACCACATGAAAACAGAGCAATGTTCCTGTATTTCTTACATGAGAAAAAATCCCAGAACATCTAACAGCAACAGTGCTTATAGCTAAACAAGAGAAAATATGATCTCGTAACTCAAGTACATTTAATCTTAATCAATAAGCAAACATTTAATTTATCAAAACCTGATCAACATAAAAACTCACCCGTCACGGTGTCGCTTTTGTTTTGATCCCCTCAACACATCCACAACCTACTCGTGTTAATTCCATATCAGTCAGCAAATAAAATCAACCAAATAAAAAACAAAATAAAATATTAGGAAAAAATCCAGAAAATATCATATTACCTTTGGAGGTTCTTTTCCTCCTTGAAATAGGTGCTTTACATCAAGAAGGTGAGGATCAATCTTTGCAGGTGCCTTGTATTTAAAGCCAATAATATAAATTTCAGCCGAGGTTGATCTACTAGCTTGTGGCTTGTCAACTTCAACCTTTTCAAATAGCTGCATGGAACATTAGCATGTTAGACAGTGCCATAACTCATAAATGGAACAAGAAGGTTACTCAGAGGAAAAACTTGTACCTGTCTGAGACAGTACAATACAGCGGTATAGTCTTGAGACCTGAAAACCTACATAAAGGCGAAAGACCGAATAAGGTAACATAATTCTGCCATCACTTTTTACATTGTTCAATTGACAGATAAAAACATCTTGAGCATTATCACGCCATTTAAATGTGGTTAAAATTCGTTCCAACGCACATCAAGTACTGGCCAGACGTGAAACCCTACATAATTCATTTTGTTTTTGACTCACAATAAATTAAAACCTGGAGCAATCCATTTAAATTGACTAAAAGGCACATCAAGTGGAACATGCATTAAAGCTACCATTACCTTTGTGACAAAAGTTCCTTTCGGAACCAACAATTCAGCCGCCAGCTTCACCGAATCGATAACCAACGCATTCTGACTGGTAGCCTCCTTCGCCCACGCGCCACCAACGTTTGGCGACCCATCGTGCAACACCAAATCAAACGCCCGGCAACCATTCTCCGACATTATGCGCTTAACAGAGGCTCGGCACTTGGACGTAGTGATATCCTCCTGCAAAGATATGGCGCCGCGGATAGGTCGAATAGGATCGAGGTCGACGCCAACAACGAGGCTTCCGACAGGCATCCGCTCGACACATACCTGCATCCATCCTCCCGGCGCGGCGCAGAGGTCGAGCACGGAGTTGGAGGAGCGGAGGAAAGTGAATTTGGCATCGAGCTGCACCAATTTCCAGGCAGCACGCGATCTGTAGCCATGCTCCTTGGCCAAGTGGTAAAATTTATCCAACCTATGCTTCCCCTTTACTTTCCCCATGGAAGATCGTCGGGGGGCCTGGTGCGGCGGCGAGGAAGGGTTCTAGGGTGAGGAGAGGGCCGCAGGTTTGGCACCTGGTAGTGATAATGGAAGGGTTTAAGGCTTTAAGCTGGAAAGGAATTGACCCGAATGTGGTAAATGAATCTGATACTCTGTTGTAGTATGTGTTAATAAATTGTAGTCTTTCTTAGCGGCCCATTTTCGTTGGGCCGCGGCCCAGTGAGGTGTAAATCATTCACAATACTCATACTCTTTCGTCTATCTATAGCTACAAAAATAAAATAAAACTAAATTAATGAATTAAGGGGAGGATGTTGTAAAATTTATATAATACTAGTGTAATGGTATTATTCAAATAATAAGTAAAGATAACGAAACGGGGTAAGAAAACTAAATATAGGAATAAGTATATATAGTGTACTGGACAGAAAATGATGGAAGAGAGTAATAATACTGATCAAAAGATATCCCAATTCATTTCATCACTACTGATGTATTTATAGTACATATGGGCTGCCATTTTACAATACGATACAATGACTAGTACCTAACTCAATATAGGTGGCGGAGTATCAATTCAAAGTCAACAAATATGGCAGCTTCCTTTTATGACATTCATATATATGCATTAATTACATGCATATCTTTAACACTCCCCCTTGAATGTCATCAATATAAAGAATGTGCCTCGTTAAAACCTTATTAGGAAAAAACTCAGTGGGAAAAAATCCTAGTAAAGGAAAAAGAGTACAGTATTCTTGTATCCGGTGCTCCCCCTGATTTGGACATCATTTTAAATTTCGAAGCCGTCGCATTCCAATTTTCTTCACGAGCTTCTCGAATGTTGCAGTCGGCAATGCCTTGGTAAATAGATCCGCTAAATTATTTTCTGATCGAATTTGTTGCACATCGACTTCACCATTCTTTTGAAGATCATGAGTGTAGAAGAATTTTGGTGAAATATGCTTCGTTCTATCTCCTTTGGTATAACCCCTTTTCAACTGGGCTACACAAGCCGAATTATATTCAAATAAAATTGTTGGGGGCATTTGTGGTTCAATGATTAAACCACAACTTTTCAATATATGTTGAGTCATTGACCTCAACCAAACACATTCTCGACTTGCTTCATGGATTGCTAATATTTCGGCATGATTAGAAGAAGTAGCAGTTAGAGTCTGCTTCATTGACCTCCAAGAGATAGCAGTTCCACCACACGTGAAGATATAGCTTGTTTGAGATTTGGCTTTGTGTGGGTTTGATAAATAACATGCATCGGCATAGCCAATTAACTCATGTCGAGAGTCTTTTGGGTAAAATAACCCAAGATCAATTGTTCCTTGGAGATAGCGAAAAACATGCTTTATGCCTTTCCAATATCGTTGAGTAGGGCAAGAACTGAATCTTGCGAGTAGATTGACTGCAAACGCGATATCAGGTCGCGTGTTGTTTGCAAGATACATTAACGCACCAATTGCTCTTAAATATGGGATTTCTGGGCCACGTTACTCTTCATTATCTTCTTTTGGCCTAAATGGATCCTTTGCAGGATCAAGTGCCCGAACGATCATTGGATTATTTAGCGAATGAGCATAATCCATTCGAAATTGCTTCAATACCTTTTGGGTATAAGCTGATTGATGAACAAATATGTCATTTTCCAAATGCTCAATTTGTAGGCCAAGGCAAAATTTCGTTTTCCCAAAATCTTTGATTTCGAACTCCTTTTTCAGATATTCGACTGCCTTTTTCAACTCTTCAGGAGTTCCAATTAGATTTAAATCATCAACATAGACTGTGACGATCACAAATTCTGACCCATTCTTCTGTATAAATACACAAGGACTGATAGGATCATTTGTATAACCTTCCTTTATCAAACTTTCATTGAGACAGTTATACCACATTCGGTCAGATTGTTTGAGCCCATACAACGATTTTTGTAATTTGATGGAATAAGTTTCTCTGGGTTTTGAGTTGCAAGACTCAGGTAATTTAAACCCTTCAGGTATTTTCATATAAATATCATTTTCCAATGAGCCATATAAATATGCAGTAACAACATCCATCAGCCTCATTTCGAGATTTTCTCGTACTGCTAGGCTCATTAGATACTTGAATGTTATTCCATTTATAACTGGGGAATATGTTTCCTCAAAATAAATTCTCGGTCGTTGTGAAAAACCTTGGGCTACAAGCCTTGCCTTATATTTGACAATTTCATTATTTTCATTTCTTTTTCACACAAACACCTATCTGTAGCCAACAGGCTTCACATTTTTTTGTGTTTGGACAATAGGGCCGAATACTTTTCGTTTATTCAGTGAATCTAGTTCAGACTGAATCGCATCTTTCCATTTTGGCCAATCATTTCTTTTCCGACATTCTTCAACTGATCTTGGTTCAGGATCCTCGTTATTTTCCATTACATCGAGTGCAACGTTGTATGCAAAAGCATTATCAACGTTTGTTTCTTTCCGGTTCTAACTTTTCCCAGTATTGATATAATTGAAAGAAGTTTCAATAACTTCATTTTCATCTGGGTGAATATTTTCAGGTTCAACCTTTTCGGAGGTTGAATCAATTCCTCCTTCGGGAGTATCATCTGTGATTGATTTATCACCCATATGGATAATTTTCTTCTTTCGTGGATTTTTATCCTTGGAACCCAAAGGCCTACCACGCTTCAGGCGTGCAGTAGGTTCATTTGCACTCAGAATATGCCCTTCCGGGACATTTATATTGGCTGGTGCATTTGCTGCATCATTTATATATGATTTTGTAACTTTAGCAGCATCATTAAAAGCATCGGGTAATTGATTTGCAATTCCTTGCAAATGCACAATTTTTTGAACTTCAAGTTCGCATTGCCTTGTACGAGGATCAAGGAAATCAAATGGACTTTGCCAAGATATTTCATTTTTCAGTTGATCATTTCCTCCTCCTAATGTAGGGAATTGAGTTTCATCAAAATGACAGTCTGCAAATCTTGCAGTAAATAAATCACCCGTTTTTTGCTCAAGATATTTAATAATCGAGGGTGATTCATACCCGACATATATGCCCAACCTTCTTTGATGTCCCATTTTTGTGCGTTGTGGTGGCGCAATCGGTACATAAACCGCACACCCAAAAGTTCGCAAGTGGGATATATTGGGCTCCTTTCCAAACACAATTTGTGTAGGGGAGTAGCTATGATAGCTTGTCGGCCTTATTTTCACAAGTGCTGTTGCATGCAATATAGCATGTCCCCAAGCAGAAACAGGGAGTTTTGATTTCATTAACAAGGGTCTTGCAATTAATTGCAATCGCTTAATAAATGATTCTGCCAGACCATTTTGCGTGTGCATATGAGGCACATGATGTTCAACAGTAATTCCAATCGACATGCAGAAATCATCAAATGCATGTGATGTATATTCTCCAGCATTATCAAGGCGTGTGTTCTTTATCGGATGATCTGGAAACTGTGCTCGCAATTTTATAATTTGTGCAAGTAATCTTGCGAACGCCAAATTGCGAGTTGATAATAAACAAACGTGTGACCAGCGTGATGACACATCAATTAATACCATAAAGTACTTGAAAGGTCCACACCGTGGATCAATATGTCCACATATATCGCCTTGAATTCTTTCTAGGAATGTAGGGGATTCAATTCCCACTTTTGCTGGAGATGGTATGGTTATCAATTTCCCTTGTGAACAGGTTGCACAATTGAACTCATTTGGGTTCAATATCATTTGCCTTTTCAATGTATGGCCATTTGAATTTTCAATAATTCGGTCAGCATTACACTACCAAGATACCCCAGTCTATCGTGCCAGGTAATAAATTCACTAGTAGATTTCAAGCCTACTAGGTTATGTATTTCTGCGGCACATACTTTTGTGTAGTATAAGCCAGAAGAGTAACATGGCAATTTTTCATTCACAAATTTTTTGCCATTTTCAATTCGAGTTATCAAAAGATACTCGTGATCTGCCTCTTTTGAAGTTTCAATGTGATATCCATTTTTTCGAATATCATTGAAGCTCAGTAAATTTCTTCGAGCTTTCCGTGAGAACAAGGCATTTTCAATTGCCAATTTTGTCCCTTCAGGGAGAAATATAACAGCTCTACCGGAGCCTTCAATGCATTTTGTATTACCGCTTATAGTTTTCACTGCGGTCTTTTCCAATTTTAAATTGGAGAAATAGCTTTTGCTTTTCAAAATACTATGCGTTGTTGCACTGTCAATGAGGCAGATATCATCTCCGACTTTTGAATTTCCAGCATCCATTTATTTACAAGAATATAAGAAAATTATTAAACATCAGCAATATAAATATTATTAATGCAAAAACATATTTATATTATACATGGATAATAAAAGGGAAGTACAAGATATCATTATTTATATTAAACAGGAATTATAAAAGACAAGTACAAAATATATATAGCTATATATTATATTATTTAGTAACAGTATCTGGCTCAACAAAATCATCAGCTTCCAGGTGCGTGATATTATCATTTAATATATCATCATAAGTATCATCGTGTGCATTATGGTGTGCTTCAACACCTGGTCTTTCTTTTCGTTTCGAGGCCTGATACAGTTCAACTAAGTGTTTAGCTGTGTGGCATGTTTGAGTCATATGGCCTTTAATTCCACAACGATCACAAATTTCATCATTTTGTTTATGCTTTCTTGCATAATTTCTTTGTTGTGGTTTGTAAGGCCTTCTGGTATCATATCTGCGATTTTGCTCAAATCGAGGCTTATTTCGATAATTATTTTGACGAGATGATTCACCCCTGCCTCGATTTTTATATCGATTTTGGCCACGATCATCATTTTGATTTTTAAAGTGCCCACAATCACGCACATATTTCGATGATTGAGCCGCGTTCACCTCAGGGAACGGTTTTGCACCTGCGGGCCTAGATTCATGATTTCTCGACAGCAATAGGCTGTTTTGTTCAGCCAATAATAAGCAGGTGATAGGATCAGAATATCTCTGAAAACCTTTTTGCCGGTATGTCTCACTCAATACTGAGTTTTTAGCATGAAACGTAGAATACGTTTTTTCAAGCATTTATTCTTCAGATATCTTTTGCCCACATAATTGCAATTGGGCCGTAATTTTGAACACATCGAAATTATATCCCGGACTGTTTTGAAGTCCTGAAGTCTCAGGTTTGTCCAGTCATCAAGGGCTTTTGGAAGCACCGTCTTTTTACGATTATCATATCTTTCTTTCAACTTTTCCCACAATGCCAGTGGGGATTCCACAGTCACGTACTCCATTTTAAGTGCCTCTTCGATATGATGGCACAAGAAAATCATGGCTTTTGCCTTATTCTGATGGCTAGGATTTTTCCCTTCAGCAATAGTATCTTCCAGACCCATTGAAGTAAGATGCATTTTCACATCTCGGGCCCAGGACATATAATTGCTTCCTTCAACGGTTAAGGGAGCGAATTCCTGCTTTGCAAGGTTAGCCATAATCTTATCGAAAGTTTTGGAATAAGAAATTATACCTCAAATTCTTGTAACCCGGGCAGAGTCAACTCGTGCTGATAACGTGTTGTAAAATTTATATTATAATATTAGTGCAAGGGTATTATTCAAATAATAAGTAAAGATAACGAAACGTGAATAAGAAAACTAAATATAGGAATAAGTATATATAGTGCACTGGACAGAAAATGATGGAAGAGAGTAATAATATTGATCAAAAGATATCCCAATTCATTTCATCACTACTGATGTATTTATAGTACATATGGGCTGCCATTTTACAATATGATACAATGACTAGTACCTAACTCAATATAGGTGGCGGAGTATCAATTCAAAGTCAACAAATATGGCAGCTTCCTTTTATGACATTCATATATATATATATGCATTAATTACATGCATATCTTTAATAGAGGAGAATAAATTACGATTATGATAAATTGTGTGAATCAGAAATCCATTAATACTAAACAAATGATGCTACATTACTGAGAGGAAAAAAAGAATGATGTGACATCACCGGGCCAATAAAATGCAAGATAAGAATGTAAAAGCATCATCCAACATTAGAAAGGCAAAAGTGGAGAGATGACATTACAATCATTGCAACATTCAAGCAGTGCATCCAACAAAACAAATTGGAATTTTAATCCTCCTTTTCTTGCATCATTTGCTCCCATATGAAAGTAACAATCTCCAGCTGAACTACATGTTGATAATGGTCTCGCTCTTGGGGTGCATACCAATATTTTTCAATGTAAATACATATCACATAAACTAAATTTTATAAAATGGCATATCCTAAATTGCCATGCTTTTGTTGCAACCTGGTTGAGTCTCCCCTTCGATTCTTCATCAGCAAGCCGTAGGCGTGTTCATTCAATCACTGCTAGAACCAGTAGCAGGCCTTTTCCCTTTGTATGTCTGTTATGGGACAAGAAGCTCATTGTCAACAATGTTATTGAGAAAAAAAAATTAAGGGAAGAAAAGTGCATTGGTGCTCACCTGCTTCCCCACATTGAATGGGATGTATCTGTATTTGATCATATGCATTATCTGACGCTTCATTGTTAATACAAACAGAACTAGCCAGTAGAAGAGTAGTATAGGCCAGAACACGGGCACATCAAACATCGAGAAGAAGGTCATAACAAATGCTATACAGAATGCCTTTGTTATGGCATACCTAAAATGGTAAATTTAGGGCACATTAACATACATGAATTCTTAGAGGGGAAGGAGATGAAGTTTACAGAATACTATCAATATGCAAACATGTACTGAATACTCGGAGACATGTTAAGGTTTTTCACTGATTTGATGGATTGTTGTACCAATAATAACAAGCCCTTTTGCAACAGGAACCACAGAATGGTACTTTAGAAAATGAAGGGAGCCCATTCAGGGCACTCCAGTATCTCTTACTCCCTTCATCCCACCAATATTGACCCCTTTCTCATTGGACTGAATGTCCGATACACTTATTTCCACTTGTTTAACGCTTAATATCTCAAAATGTATAAAATACATTCTAAAACTACACGATTAGACGATTCTAATAAGACCGCACTTGACCCCCTTTTTTTCCCTTATATACTTGAAATAATATTGAATAAAAATTGAACCATGCGTAGTGTCAAAGTGAAAGGTGTAGTTACTGGTGGGATGGAGGAAGTACTATTTATCATTCGCCTGTAACTCAAAAAAGGGAGGTTCACTACGCAGGTTGAATGTGCCATACTTGGGTAAAAATACATTTACAAGTTGAAACATCAGTTTCACTTCTACATTTGGAGGGGAGGGAGAAACAAGAAAGTAAATAAGACGGCATTGCAAGTAAGATGAACCAAGGATATTTCATGGGTCAAATTAATGCAGTAATTAAACAAAACTACACATAAGAATGGACCATACTGAACATAATACATTCAGTATGTGTGTAGACTGAATGGAAGCATGGAGGCACACCACATTGACAGAACCTCACAAGGTACAATGATGTCTGACAATTGGGGAAATTCGATAACATGTATCCAGGACAGAAATTAGACTACTAATTCAAGAAACAGAAGATGTTTGATCGCTTCAGCAATTAATACACAAATTCATGCAGTATTGATTTTAATGGCCTAATAAAGCAAATCCTATAAAACATGGTATAAAATCAAACTACAGTGATTCACCCCGAGATTAAAATGACCAAGAAACATTAGGTGTAATTTTTGTCACTTTTAAGCATGCTTGATTTTTACAGCAAATCCAATAGAACATGGTATAAAATCAAACCAGTACTGTACAGGTTATGCTCAAGAATAAATACTAGTCAGGTTTAATATTATACTTCTATTTTCCAAACAAAGGTGATAAGAATAATCTAATAATTTCTCACTTATTTCTTGACTCTACTTCATTGTGATATTCTTAGTCAACTAAACTGCTAGATCTTTAGTAATCAGACAGTGTAACGATTAGGTGAAGATCTTATCCTTTAAGATTAAATATTTAATGGGATTACCACACAAGGCCTTAGTAATATGCATGTTGTTTCTCCATGTTCCTGAACTATCCCACACTATCAGCAGATTCAAATTGTGCACCAACATCATTTCCAGTTTCCAGTATCCAGGGAGGAATTTTCTAACAGACAAGATAAAAACCTACAAATGCAGTTACTATGAAGTATAGAAATGAGATAATTCGGTGCACAGGAGACACAGACACACAAAGGGAGAAGGTAAATATAGAATAGATATAAATACCAGAATTTGAACTCAGGAAGGCGGCGAATGAAAGGTTTGAATTCATCAGAACCCTTGGTGGGAAGCATGGGACCATCAGATGGTTCCAGCTCTGGATCAACAAGTGGTGACAAAAACCCTATGAGCAGGTTCAGAATATAGATCCCCAAACCATAAGAAACAATGTAAAATCCTTGAACATAGCAAACTCGGAGAATATAAAGAAACAGTATAGCGCCAGTTCCAATCCACCGATAAAGAGCGTGTGGAGTAGATTTATCTAAATAGTACTGGAAAAGTTTTGAAGCTTCATGCCTCCGTTGGTTCAGTGTAGCGGCCGCTGTCGAGGGACCCTCGCCTCCAACCCCCTCCATGATTAAGATTCAACTCTTTAAGTCCTACAAGTTTAACACAAAACTTCAATGAAGGGAATGAGACTGACCGCTATAAAACCAGCAAACAAATGAAGCCGCGCAATTGGAGCATTTTGGTTATGGGTATACACAAACTAACCAAAATTTACTTGTAAAATAAATCCCACTGTTACACTGTTTGCAATAATATGAACAAATTCCAGCCTCTGAAAACGAAAAAAGACCAAACCCACATATAATCAACTCTAAGGTTAAGCACAGAAGCTGCTCCTAGCATACATTTGATTAGTGCCCAAAATGATGCAGACTTCTGCCTCGAACAGAACTCTTCCAAATCAACCTAATTTAGAAACCCTACGACTACATTCATAACGATCCACGATGGGAAACTTGTTATTCCCCCGTCTGAATGACAAAACCCTATGTCCGTTAAAGCAATAAACCAACTGAAAAACAGAACCCCGGTGCAACGGATATCAAATCCATATTAAG
Organism: Hygrophila difformis; assembly: GCA_030278955.1. Classification (NCBI taxonomy): domain Eukaryota; kingdom Viridiplantae; phylum Streptophyta; class Magnoliopsida; order Lamiales; family Acanthaceae; genus Hygrophila; species Hygrophila difformis. Next base: position 52,331,859 of record JAOANR010000004.1, read on the forward strand.
CATAAAAGAAACCCTAAAACTGGAACCAATAAAAAAGCAACCAGATCTGATAAAAACACGCCAAAAATTCTGAAAGGCAAAAAAATACCCAAACGTAGACTGTATCACATGCTACACCAGTTGAACCTTAAAACCATAGCTTGCTTATAAGCTCGGAGAATGAATTTGCATTAGGCATACCTTGGGCACAGGATGAAGAGAAGAGTTGAGGGGTTGGGAGGTCAAAATGAAATCTAGACGGTTTTAGAGAGTCCAATCTATGGAACCAATAACACCTCCAGCAAGGCAGCAAGCGGAGGAGTACGACACCGAAACGACGTCGGGCAGTCTCGGTGAGGAATATGCTTGCTTAGTTGCTTATCAATTTATTAAGGACAATTTCGTCATTTCGACAGACGCATAGGAATACCTACACAGATATTCATCGCTCTCGCGAACTTCACGCCTAGGGGTGATAACAAGTCGAGTCGAGCTCGAGTAGTGGGTACTCGAGCTTGACTTGATGGCAATTTTGAGCTACTCAAGCTCGAGCTCGAGTTGAGTAGTTGAGCTCAAGCTCGACTCGACTCGAGTTCGAGTTCGAATTCGAGCTCGAGTAGCTCGATTATTTTTTAAAAAAATTTTTTTTCCTTCTCGAGCTCGAGCTCGAGTTGAGTACTCGAGCTTATCGAGTATTTTTTATTTTTTTTATTTTTCTTTTAAAATTTACAAAAAAAAAAAGAAAATTGGTCGAGTACTCGATACTCGACTTGATACTCGACTTGACTCGAGTTCGATACTCGAGTGCCCTACTCAACTACTCGACTCGACTCGAATTTTTCGAGTACGAGTCGAGTTTTTTCCGAGCCGAGTCCCGAGTCGAGTTCGAGTAGCACTACTCGTTAATCACCCCTATTCACGCCTTATAATTTTTGTAAATGTTTGTAAATTAATTTTAACAATTAGTTATAATTTTTTAAGTTATACTAGTATTTTGTTAAATTTATTTAATCTCATAATTGTATATATTATACTCTAATAGGTACTACAAAATATGAGTCAATATTTTATGAAGGAAGTTAGTATTATACCACCTCTTGTTGCGTAATATTTATTTCATATATAGGTGAGGCCGAGGATTTGTAGTGAGATTTGTATATGTGTAATATGTACTACATTGTCTACGTGCATAGAAAGTATGTGTAGTGTGTAATAGATACAAAAGAACTAGAGAAAGACACCTATGAGAGTAATAACCAACCATTCTCATTCCTTAGAGATTGTTCATTACATGAAGCATATATATAGGCAATGAGAGTTTCTTATACAATGACAAGTGTACACTTATGTGTTAAAGTTGTAAATGTTAATGGGCATGCATTGTAATTAATTGACACATAACACTCCCCCTTGCATGCCCATTACACAAAGAATATGCCTCGTTAAAACCTTACTAGGAAAAAACCCTGTGGGAAAAAATCCTAGTGAAGGAAAAAGAGTACATTATTCTTGTGTTGAATTCTCCCCCTGATTTCGACTTCATTTGAGATTTTTGGGTGTTTCTCCCCTTACTTGAATTTCATGTGAGATCTTCCTTCGAGCCAATGCATGTCGATTTACTTTTGTAATTTCACAAAAGTTGCTATCGGCAATGCCTTGGTAATAAATCCGCTAAGATATAGTCCTTTTGGACAAAATATTTCTTTATTTTCTTATTTTGATTTAAATGGATCCTTTATTGATTCATGAGCTCGGCCGAGCATTAAACATTTAGCGGATATCCCTTTTTCATTGGGAATTGTTTAACACCTTTTCAGGTAGTGGATGCACCCAATTTTGCAAACCAAGGCATAATTTGGTTTTACCAAATCATAGATCTCAAATTCATTTGTTTTATGTATCCCCTTTCAATTGTGTTATATAAACCACATTATCATCATATAAGATAATTTGGGGAATTCATCTTCCGGACGACACTATAGTTTATTCTTCTATCATATCAACAAATATATGAATTTAATAAACCCAAGGCTATCGTCCTTTGAAGATAGTAAATTATATCTTTCAATCTCAATGCCATTTATATAGCCTTCTTTTGTTAGGCTTTCACTGAAGCTATTAAATAACATGCATTCAAATTGCACATAGAGCCAAGATTTTATTTTGCCGACATTCATCAACCGATTTAGGTTTGCAATATCATTTCATCCGGGTTCCAAATATCTATACTTGTGACGATTAATTGAGATCTCATTATTTTTAAGGTATTTGCTCTTTTCTAGAGCATGTTTCAACAATTCGTCACTTTCTAAAATTTGTAAACCTCGAGGATTTTTATTTTGTAACCAGATGATTTACTGCACTTCAGGTGTGCAAGATATTTATTTTTCACATTTGTAATTGGTCCATTTAGGACATACTCAGCACCAAGTGATTATCTTGTGCCACAATTATTTACTCGGGCAACAAGTTTTCCTTGGGCAATGCCGATATGAGTTTTTGTAACTCTTCTAGAGTCTGAATTTGCAATTTATGCAATACAGTCTTTCTAGTGACAATAATGTATTTTCGGTTGATCCATATCTCCCCCTAATGTCGGAAAATAATAATTTGCAAACCTTATTAAAATCACCAAACTTTTGGTACCAAATATAATTTATTAATGGTGATTTATAACCGACATATATACCCAATCGTCATTGGGAGCCCAATTAGGGTGGTCATAAGGGGACATATATTGTGCACCCAAATATTTTTAATTATTTGGGCTTATATCAATGTTAGGGGATAGAATAAATAACAGTCTGTCGGCTATATTTTTACGAGCGTTGCTGCATAACATGTCCCCAAATTGATATAGGTAACTCTGACCTTATCAGCCATGCGTGCAGTTTAATTTGTACTTTTTGGCTTATAATATGGCCAGGCCTGGCTTGCACGCGATTAAAATTCAGTGGCACTATCCATTCTTATTTTCTTTATTTGGTTGTCATTGTGCTCACAATTTAATTATATTTGCAAGCAACGCATATAGATTCATCTGAATTTGATTTCCCAATAATTCGCCTCAGCATTATGCTTTTAGGAGGATGCGCAAGCTGATCGTGCCAATTAAGAAAATTACGAGTAGACTTTGGGTCTTTCTTATGATATATTTCAGCGGCACTCAACTTTAATTTGTATAGTATATGCCAGAGGATATTGATTCAATTTTCTTTAACAAATTTCTTTGCATCATGATATGAGTAATCGAGAGATAGACTTATTGCCTCATTCAGTGTTTCAGAGTAATATGAATTTTTTTTTCTAATATCTCTGAAACTTTGTAAGCTCTTTCAACATTTTCTCGATAATAGTGCATATTTAAGCACAATTTTTCTTCTCCTTCAAAAGATATATAATGACTCTTCCAGAGTCTTTCTGAACTTCCACTTATTTTATTAGCAATGGGTTTTTCCATCTTTAATTGGAATAATAGCTTTTGCTTTTCAATACAATGTGCATAGCAGCACCGACGATGAGGCAAATATCCTTGACTTTCTTTTATTTTGGCATCCATTTACCTTTCCAAGAAGGCAGGCGCAAGTGTATAATTTATATACACAAAAGAAATATTCAAATTACAAGGAGGATTCATAAATTTTCCTTTCATTTTGCACCAATATATTGTGCTCAATGAATTTGAGTTTACGTGCGTGATATCACATATCACTTTATTTATCAAATCAATCATACTGATCAATACGATTTACTTCAATCTTATAACCTTTCATTTTCCCTTCCTTTATAAGATAACAAGATCTAGCCAAATGACATTAAATGTCTAATGGCTTTTGACATCACAACAATTTTATTTTCTAGCATCAAACCTCCTTTGGGTTTATAAGCCCTCGGTCATCATGGGGACAATTTATTTATAATTCCGGGGAATTCACATTTTTATTTTGCCAATATAACTCAAGCCGATTAAATTTTTCGATCACGATTTCAATAATATTTTGCCTTTTGGCATAACCATAATCACGTATGAATTTTCACATACATCCACATTCAGTTTGGCTTGATTCATAATTTTTAACAATATCTCATTACTTTGATCAATCAAGAAAGCCAACATAGTCATTAGTGACTATATAATTTTTCTCACAATTAATTGGAGTTGATATAGCCCTTTTCATATATAGATGTAATAGCAATTTTATACCACTTTTGGGTATTCAAAATTCCTCCGGTTTTACCGGGCACATATATACCCTTTTTTTTGGGGGGGTTTACCCCATTTTGGGGTTTTCGCAGCATTTCGTCTTTATACGACGATTTGATTCTTGCCATCGTTCATTTGATTCCGCCACTATTGGACAATAATTCGAATCCCTTTCTCAATCCCGGTGGGATGTTATTTTTCTTGGCATATTGAGGCCAATTTCATTTTTGCTCGATTGACCCAAATTATGGGTATAGGGATAAAACCCCAATTCTGGAAGGTTAGTCATAGAAATAAAATTGAAATTATAAATAAATAAATATTACCTCCAACGATAATCTTTATAGATTTAAAACTTCTTCCGGCAGCACCTCCGTAGAGCTACTCGTGCTGATAACGTGTTGCGTAATATTTATTTCATATATAGGTGAGGCCGAGGATTTGTAGTGAGATTTGTATATGTGTAATATGTACTACATTGTCTACGTGCATAGAAAGTATGTGTAGTGTGTAATAGATACAAAAGAACTAGAGAAAGACACCTATGAGAGTAATAACCAACCATTCTCATTCCTTAGAGATTGTTCATTACATGAAGCATATATATAGGCAATGAGAGTTTCTTATACAATGACAAGTGTACACTTATGTGTTAAAGTTGTAAATGTTAATGGGCATGCATTGTAATTAATTGACACATAACACCTCTTAGTTTTTTAGCATATAACGAATATTTTCAAGTCATATTTGATTCAAATATACCACCTCTTAGTTAATGAAGTAGGGTAATTATTAAATTATAACCCTCAACTTATTGAAAGTGACTACACACTGTACAATATAATTGTTCATAGCTAAAAACTAGTTTTAGAAGATAAAGTCCAACATTATTTAATGATTAATGACGTTGACCTTTGTTTATAATTATAGCAAAACAAATTGCAAGTTAAAAATTTTTCATATGAACTGAATGGGGTAATTTGTTTAATTCATATAGGCTCATAATCATTCTATCAATCAATAATTTTTTAAACTTTATTTTTGGAAAAAAATAACCTCGAACTATCAAAAGGTCTAAAACCACACCCTTCTGTTTGATTTCACCGTTAAAACCAAATCAAACGTTAAGTCATACTCCCTCCGTTTTTCAAAAATTTTAATATTCCTGCATTTCACGTTATCCAATGCACATTTTTAATGCTTAATATCTCAAATTGTTTAAAAATAAAAATTATAAAAATTTGATATAATAAAACTACGCGATTAGACGAATCTAACAAGATCCCACTTGACTATGTTTTATCTTGTATAACTGTGTTAAAAATTTGAATCAAAGTTACTTAGTGAATAGTAACAACTATGCAAATGTTACAATTTCTAACAAACGGAGGGAGTATGACAAAATAGTCTTTACACATTGGTTCCCCATTTTTGACCCGTATTTGTGATGTCATAAGTCATAACACATACCCTAACCCGAATTGTACGTCAAGATTTCCCCTTGCCCTACCACCTATTTATTCAGACATTCTCCTTCATTCGTCTCCGGGCTATACATCAGGATCCGACTCCATTTTCATGCAAATAATTTCCACCCATTGAGAAATCTTAAAATTAGTGCCCACAGAAATCACAAATTACAATGCCACGAGAATTAAAGCAACAGATTTGTGTAGAAAAGTCCAACATTTAGGAAAAAGGAAAATAGAAACAGGCAAATCCAATCGCATATTTCCAACTTCATATTACATTATATTCTTCATTTCCTCGTCATCTCTGCAATTTGCAATTTCTTATTCCACCTACTGTAATTAATGGCGTTCATCATCCTACCTTCACTCGGCGATGGTCTAAAGCTAAAATCAACTCCTCCGCTCGGAAGCTTGATTAGGACAGAAGAAAGAAGTGGTGGTCTCCGATTTTCAGATTACCCTCCGATTGAAAACATTTGAATCCCAAAGGAAATGAAGTTAAACACCAACGGAGACTTTGTGCCGGGGATATACCACTTCGCATCGGGAGCGTTCATGGAGGAAAATGGAGACAACTCCAAAGGATGAGCGGCGGTGCGTCGCCAGTTCACGAGTCTATGTATATTTCGAAGATTGCATCAAGTCTGGTGTCTAAGTTCTCTGATCGGGACGAAGGTGGTGTGATTGAGATTTCCAAACAAGGTGGAGATGACGTGTTGTTGTAAGGGACTATTGCTCTAGACGATTTTGCACAATTTTTTAGAAGGGATTACAAATTTTAGGATTTTTGCGTCAATGGGTAGAGTTTGGTGGGTCATGAAAATACCGAGGAAAAAATGGGGCAAAAATGTCTATTGACTACTTTACCCTGAGATTTTAACGTTTCATTTGGGGTTACTGTTTAAAATGGAAGGAATGGTACAATTTTACACGGTTTAATAGTTAAGGGTATTTTTTTCTAAAATAAAAGTTTAGGTGTATAGTTGGCACTTTCAATAAGTTTTTTAGGTTGTTGCCTAAAAAAATAAGTTTTTTAGGTGTATAGTTGGCACTTTCAATAATTACCCTGCTAATTTAACACTTTCTTTTACTTAAACAGCCAATACAAGCCAGAAAAAATAAAGAAAAATACTAACAACTGGTGTTGGAGATCTATACTAAAATTGTATAAACCACATTCCAGCAACATCCACAGCCAGGTGAGAACGCAAAGAATCCAGAGGAAAAGCCCAAATCGTGTATAACAACTCTCCTCCAGCACCAATCTTCGCGAGAGAATCGGCCACCATATTATCTTCACGCAAAATGTGAACAACCCGACAAGTGTTGAACCGTATCTTTAAATAAGAAATCCTAGCAGCATAAGCTGAAAGCCAATGACTCTGAAGAGATCCATAAGATAGAAGACGGACGACCTCTAACGAATCACAGCAACAACAAATATCCACGAGGCCCAAATCAAGAGCTAGTTGAAGGCCATGCATGATCCCCGCCAGTTCAGCTTGAAGCACCGACGCCTCTCCTAGATGATAAACTAAAATTCTCTTTTTTTAAGAGAATATAAGCTAAAATTCTTTTTTTTTTGGCCCTGTTTGGGAATTAGTCGTTAATTGTTAACTGATTCTGTGAATAATAATTAGTTAAAATTAGCTGTTTGACAATTTCGATGCTAACTTTTGGCCTAGAATAAGTTAAAATCCAAAATGCTGTTATTTGCAGCGGTTTTAAAAAGAGCCGATTGAACATTGTTTTAAGTTATTTTGTCTTTTTAAATAAGCTATTTTATCTCATATTGTGAGAAAAATTAGCTGATTAGATTTAGCTGTTTTGCCAAAGTTATCACTAACTAATTTTATTTTATAGAAGTATAAAACAACCAAAAAAGAATATCACTTATTGGAAAAATGAGGAAATACAACTTTCCCATTATATTCGATGTTTAAAAAAGTAAGCTAATAAGACCGATTGAATTGATTGGATTTGAGTTTCTAAATGAGACATCGGATAAACTGCGAGGTCACCAGTAGGATTGAATAATTGAATTGGTTTTGGGATTTTAGTTTTCATTATCGGTTTGGACGACGGCATATCAATCATCACCCTAAACCCTCTGCTGGTTAATGTATGATTCTGCTTAATCTTTCTCCAACGCTACTCATTTCTTACTTGCTTGTCTTCCCGGAAATACAGGATTTTGAACGCCGAATCTTCCCCAAATTGCTGAATTCGGAGATGCTCCATGTTCGAAGTTTTCAGCATTTCTCAAGAAAATTTCCCATTGTATGGCCATATTCTATCATTACATAAAACTTTGAATTACTTGGTAGGGTATTGATTTATAAGTCAAAGTGGCAACCCACCATTTATTTTCTAGCATGTACAGGTTGTTATGCAAAAAAAGAAGGCAATTATTTATTTTTGTTATTTAAACCACTAAACTCTGAACCAAATGACAAATAGTTATGGCCTATTTGTTTTAGCTTTTGAAAAAATAAAAAGTCAGTAGAAGAATAAGAAGGAGAGAAGGAGAATATTATTAAGGTTGTTTTTCAACGGAAACATGCTTGGATTAATTGTAAGTATAAATATTTTTTATATATTAAAATTATTAAAAGTGACATAAATCTTATAAGAGTATTTACAATTTATTTTATTTTCTTATTAGAAAGAAATATTTTTGTATTTTTATTTATACAATAACTTCTCATTTTTCTAAAACTTTGAAAAAAGATAAAATTTTCAACTTTTGTTCTCCTTTTTATTTTTTAAAATATTAAAATAAACAACTAAAAGAATCGGAAAATTTTCAGGCAAAGTAAAAGTTAAAAAGGAAAGAAAATTTAGTCAAAACAAACATACTCTATACTGGAGTAGGTTTGTATGCGGAGTCCGCAGTTCCTGACGCTGCTATTTGTATGCCTTGCTAGTGTTTTTTTCTTTTTGCTTGACAACTCACTGTATATATTTTGTTTCTTTCCTTTTTAAGCTTCATCAGTTGTGTCCAAATTAATGCTCCTTCCAATTATTTGTTCCCTAAATCGTGGCAGAATATTGACTAATGCAGACACGTGTGGTGGGCCTCAATTTTTTTCCCTTTTTGTTTGTGCGAAATTCGTGTGGCAGTAGATGATCCATGCGTCTTGCATGTTCATAACTCACATCATTCACCATCTGCCTTGTTCATATTTTCAATCATGATAATTCTAATTGTGCTATACATATAAGTTTGATGTGCTCTTTTTATTACACTACTGTGTTCCATATCTGCTGCTTTCTGATCCTCTATCCATGCCCGATATACTTTCTAAATGCGAGTGATATAACCCATAGCACATCATGTTACATTGTTGCATGAATAATGTTCTATTATGTATTAAAGATGTTCCGCTCATTGATGATGCATTTCCATCAGTCTCTAGATTGCTTTGTCTCTTTTCAGTTGCACCTCTACTACATTTATGCTACCCACCCTCAATGAAATGTTATCCGACGCTGCTGCATTGTCGAGGTCGTCCACCAAATCCTCCGGGAAGTCGTTCAAATCCACCATCGTCGTACTCTCCGTCCCGTCGAATGGCCTGACTTTTCTCCCGATTCAGCATAGCCCTCAACACATTTCTGTAACTGAAACTTTTTGAGAATGACAGTTATAAATTATTAACTTAATTTCATCCATTAGTTTGGGCTAATTGGATTCTCTTTCCATTGCCAATAAATGGCTACAATAGGAATGTTTGTTGATTACTGTGTCTATTAATGTTTCCATATTCTCATATTATCTTTTCATTGACACCATAAAGACACGTAGCATCTTGAAGCCTGTGGTGGAATATGTCCGGATATGCGGACAACCTAGTTGTCTGCATAGTAACCTAATTGCTCTATACTCAAGCTAATCTTTATGGTTGATTGTGAACTCTATTATGTAAGTCTAAATTCCATACGCTATTGACTCTATAGTCTATAGTAGTAAGCCTTACTATAATAATAGTGACTATAATTAGTTTATTTAAAATGCTCCACTAGTGACTAGTGAGTCCACTTAGGACATAGGAAGAGAAAAGTGTACGTTAGGGGGCCCGGCCTCAATAACAGGATAAAGCTTAAAAAAGCAGTCACAGGAAAGAGCAACTTGGCTTGCCTGCTATCTCCCTCTCCACCCCTCAGCTCACCTCTCTCTCTCTCTCTCTCTCTCCGTGCTTTCCACTTCAGTGCACAGCATAAGCATAAACTTCCCCACCCAGCATCTGAGCCACCCAGCATAATTGATTTCACTATCTCCTCGTCTTCTTAATACCCGATGAATTCTGGAGGTTGATCTGTGCGTGTAATTCGCCACCAGCTCTGAATTCAGCGCATCGGTTGAGTTGCATATCTGGAACGATATATTTTTTAAAGTGTGTTTTATAGTCGTGTTTCACTTGTTATGCGTATGTGTTTTTTGAGTAGTAGTTGTTGTGGTGTTTACGAGTATCTCTGTCTTCACGCACTAGTGTTGCTGTTATCAATTTTTGGTTTCGATGAGTGTAGTTTTGAGTGTATTTTGCCCAAATAGTTTTGTCCGTGTTTCTTTACCGATCGAGGATTTTGGAGAGAGGAAGGTTTGATCGTTTCGAAACGGTAAATCAGTTGTTTTGTGTATGTAAAGAATTGTCGCTAGTTTGTTACTTGGACTACGTGTTGTTTACTTCACCTTTTTTTTAAGTAGTTTAATTATTTTCTGAAGTACGGCGGTTAAGTTACGGTAAACGAACTTCGGAAAACGTCATCTGTTTGATTCGTTGCCAATTGATTAAAAATGATCGAAGTCGACAGGTTTCATCTGTATGGTTCTTCTGTTGTTGAATACTTTATTTCTTTTTATTGTTAGTAAGGCCTTCCGTGATCTCTACAGAATGCCTTGTTGATACATACCTGTTTCTTGGGCTAAATTTGTTTTATTCTGTGATATTTGGTAGGTAGAGACGTAGAGTTGAAAAACGGCAAGTCCAATTCACCATGTCTGAACAGAAGATAGATTCTGTTACTGGTGGCACCGGCACTGGGAAGAGTAGACAATCCGTGCAATCTTTCCAACCTATTTGGATGGCTCACTGGATGCAACCTGGAAGCAGACATGGACATGGAAATGAGGAATTCGATTGTGTCTCCAGAGGCCATAACATGAAAAATGGATCGAAGTCTTCCAGACCTGTCATAGAATCTGCAGCAACAGAGACCGGAAATTTAGAAACTGCTAGCTCAAAATGTGACGAGAACAAGACTGAATGTTGGTCTCATACGAAACACGGGCAAATCACTAATGACAAACACTTGTTAGGGGGAGTGTTTGGTCACAACATCAAGCGAGATAAAACCATAAGCGGCAAAGGAGAAACTCAATTTTCTTTTGCAATCCCTGCTACGAATGAAGCATCATCTAGAAGAGGGAATTCTGCAGGGGAAGGTTCTTCAAGGGGTCTTCCTGAATTGGTGAAAACTCTTTCCTCTGCCATTGATACATTAAAGTCCTCCCATGGACCAAACGTGGAGTCATCAAAGCAAATTGTTCCATATTTTGACCTCAATAAATGCGAGATTGACGAAGCACAAAAGGAGTTTGACAAAGAAAAAGCTCTGTTGATTATGAAATCTCCCATTGTTTCGAAGGGTCAATTTACAAATTCTACCATGAGAATGCTCGAGCAAGAACATTGCTACAAGCATGGCCAGCTAGCTGATTTATTTTCCGAAAGACAATTTGGAAGGCACTCGGATGCAGCCATGGACGTCCGTAGCAGGGATTTAAATACATCCTTGTCATTGGACACTCCAACCATAAGTCACCTTCACCAGCCAACATTAGGTCAAGCTTGGCTCCAGAAGATGCAGAATCATTCCAGCTGTAGAACATTTCCTAGTCAGGGCATTCTTTCCAACAAAACAGAATCTAATAAACCATATAGCAATCGCTACTCCCTACAGAAGTTGCCAAATTGTGTTCAAGATACTCAGAGAATGAGAATATGTGCCACTGTGAATTCCATGGAAATGACACCTGAAGGTTTCCCTTGGTTTTATCAGATGAGACACAGTGCACTAATCACAAAAGATGTCGATTTTTCAAAGGAAAAGGATGATTATAGAACTGCAGAGTTGGTTGCAGAAACAAACAGAAACACATCGGATATCCATCACATATCACCGTTTTTGGGTCAAGTTAAAAGGAGAGTAGAGCTTCAACCTTTGAGTAGTTCCTACAACAGTGAAGGGAAAAGAGATATTGAAGATGTCACAGTCTCTAAAATCAGGATTAAGAATGAATCATCAGCTGAAACAGGCACCTTGGATGTGGATTTAATCAAAGAGGAGAATTCAAATCATGGTATATAGTAATGGCGTAACTAGTTTTGTATTTTACTTTTTTTACTCTCTATTACATGTATATATAAATATATATCTCTATCTATATATGTTTATAATGATGTGAGTCCTTCAATAGCATTTCTTGTTACATGTTTTCCAGCATGGGAATAGATGTTTGCTATCAAATTGGCATAATTCTCAACTAAGACAACTTTCTTTTTGTTTTGCAGGAGGTGCAAATCATATCACTACTGTTAAGGTGATATTTCTATGCTTGTCTTGCTAAATTACATATTTATTTCGCATTTATAATTTTCGTGAATTGATGAACTGCAATAGAACATTCACAATGTTCCAGTGTGCCAATTACTTCTTCTGCAGCTACATATTTATGTGCATGCAGTTTCCTTTTTTTTGGTTGTGAGTTTGTGTGTGAAGATTACTGAGCCAAATTTTGACTTATAAGCAGTAAGGTTTGTGCGCAAATGATCTTGCACGCCTTGAAGTTCGTTATTCAGTAAATCATCATGAGAAAATTGGCTAAAGAATTCCTTTTCTTGCCAGCATTTCTGCTTGTTTCGCCTTTGCCCTCTGTTGCAGAACTTTTCATAGATAGATGTGCAGAACCTCCTTGAAATGACAATAAAAATTATTGAATTTGTTTTAGAGCATCAACATTGGCTCCATGTTGTCACCTGGTATCAGTGCTACTCCCCATGGGAACATAAGACAGCTCTGGAAGAAGGGAGTTCCACCTGATAGCGACCAAGAGCTTCCTGCATTTTCAGCTGCAGCAAGCTCATTCGAGAATGTGTGCCCAACCTCCTCAAGGGCTCAGACTTTGGACATAGACGTGAACAAGCTCCCACTATATTCTGATTACCCTAATAAGAAATCCAACATATCCCCTGGTGGTTTTTCTGAGGCGGACCCAACCATGAGATGGGTCAAGCGTCTGAAGCTGACATCAACAAACTCTTCTTCCCAAGGCACAAAGAGCTCAAAGTTGAGTGAACATTCATCTCCTGATGAAATGAGAAAGTTCTTGAAAAAAATCCTTGAAAGTGACATTACTAACTCAGAACCACCTTCGGGGAGCCATCATGCTGAGGAAACATTTATGTCAGGTAAGAGCAGAGGCTTGACAAAGATGAATGATGTTTTCATGGAAGGCTCCACCAGAAAAGGTAAGGAGTCTTTGCTTTCACAAAGTTGGATAAAGAGGTGGCTACGAAGGGGATCAAAACTTACCAAGAAGAAGCCTCTAATGGTTGTTTGTGAACCACAAAGTTTTAAATTAACAATGGATGACTTCCAAAAGAAGCCGTTCCCCAGCATTGCAGCTATGGCACTGATGGGAAAGGCTGTGAATGGTTTGCATTTGTGTGAGCTCCAAAAGCAGGACACTTTCACCATTTGGAAAACAAAAGCTTTCTGATAACAGAATTTATATATATATATATATATATATATATATATATATATATATTGGCTTTACAACCAATCTCGATCAAGGGCCTAATGCTTTGGGCGGTCATGTTGTTGTTGGCACTTTAAGCCTTGTAAGATGTAAGTGTTGCTTTACTTTTCTTCTTCTTCTTGACCTTGTGTTTTGCTTTGTTTTCTCCATCTTTTACTGGAAATTATCAAAGGGCATTCCAGCCATGCATTGCTTCTTGAATGAAGCTTCTTGGTATGCAGTGTTATGTTTATTTCAGGAATATAGTTCCAGCAATAAATAAACATATGGTGCGGAACTTCATACGAGTCTCTGTTAGCAAAATAATACTAACGAAGCTTCAAATGCATGGCCAGGATGCTAAATAAAGATCGCTTCACATTTTCTTTTTCCCCAGTTTGGACAAAGTAACATAAACCTTGTAAGTTCTCTGGTCCAGCATGCTACAATACTCCCATGATGTATCGCGACTTTTTAACTTTTTATGCTTTGTTTCCTCTTTAGCGTTGAAATTTGAAAGTGATATTTTGATTCTTGATTTTGACTGGAAAGCGGTAGCCGAATCTATGTACATGGATTATGATTAACACAGACTATTTTGGCTGCAGTACATTCACCTCGATGCCTGTCTCTATTATTTTCGCCTTTTCTTCTACTTTACAACAGTGGTTCGCATGACGAAGGTATCTTAAGTAGCTTGCCTAGTTGGGATGGGGATGCCACTTCCGTCAGGTTGCATCCACAGTCTTATCTTTTACTTCCTCCGTCTCATTGTTTTTGTTGTCTCATTGTTTTTGTTACAAAGGCCTCCGACACGCATGCCGATGTACGTTTTTAACGGTTAATAACTTAAATTATGTACAAAGAAAAGTTATAAAAAATTGATTGTCTAAAACTACAAGATTAGACGAATCTAACAAGATCTCACTTGACTATGTTTTTTCTTACGTATCTATGATAAAAATTCGAATCAAACTTAAACAGTGAATAGTGCCAAAAAATCATCCGTAACAAAAAGGTTGAGACGGAGGTAGTATAATCTTTTGTGTTAATAAAGAGACTATAGAGATAACTCATCAGGTAAGAATATAATGTGACCACATGAAAATCAGATTACTAGGATCAGTTGTGATAAGGAAAGGGTTGGGGGTGGGGGGGGGACCATAAAACCTTATCCATCTGTTATCTGTCTTGAATGTTGATTGAATTATGTTTATTATCTTTTTTTGAAGTGTCTTGTCATTTAGGGTTGTGGCCTGTGTTGAGTAGGTTGTCTGTATCATTGATGGCCATGTTCCCTTGAAGGATAGTATTAAAGAGACTTGGTATAATGCTTAAACCATAGTGGTGGTGGGAGCCTCAGGCCTTAGACCGTCTTTGTTGGCCGATAGGGTGTATATTACTCCGTTCCAATTGTATTGTCACATTTCTTTTGGACACGGTATTTTAGGTAGAATGAGTTATTGTGTTAAAATGGAGTAAATAGTTGATGTGATATTTGTTTGAAGGAGTAAAAATTTTTTAAATAAGGAAATGTTACAATTGAAGTGGGACGGATCAAAATAGAGAATTAAACATTTAAAATGGAACGGATGGAGTATAATATAATGTAGTATTCGCTATCAGTCGAGCTTCAAGCTTTAGACGACGTTTGGTCCTCTCACTGAGTAAACCACAAAATGGAAAATGCTAGTATTGTGGTAGATTATTCTATCAAAGTACTATCCACGAGCCTTTTATTTACCGTACTTACCACTTTAAGTTTATACATACACAGTTGATCACATCAGTTTTATAACATGTATGACAAACGGGTTAGACTTAGATCAGATCAATATTGGCAACTCAAGGAAAATAGGTTTCAGTAGAAACAGACATCTAAAAAGCTTCAAGGGTCCTGTTCATTAGGCATAAAACCTAGAGCACTCAACTGTTGGAAATTGAAAATATCATTTAGCACTCACCAAAAACAAAATCATTAAAATACAGCAAGTTAGGCGTTGATAGATAATGTGGTATATATATGCTGGCTTGAATTAGCTGTGACACCATTCTCCTAATATTAAGCCTCTTGCATCGTTTCCCTTATAGCCTTCCTAGCCAGAGAAACACAGATATAAGATGTAATTAAAACAAAATGGCTTAGCACACAATCATCTTGAGATGCAGATAGATCCGAAGGACACAAGGAACATAAATGAATCACACAATTGAAGCTTCTTCATAAGTGTCACCAAAAGAATTACGAGATTATTCTCACTATTCAGCATAACACAATAAAGCCACATGAACATCAGAGATGTCATTAATTAGCTGCAGAATTTACTATGCCCAATTCCTCACATAGTTGAATTTAGATGATTGGGGGGGGGGGGGGGGGGGGGGGGGAGGGGCGTAAAGGGAGGGGAGAATGCTTGTTCTTCACAGAATGCAAAGCTCGGAATCAACAATAAGCTCAATCCTGCCTTTAAAAAAGCTCTTGCAGCACGAGTCAAATTCCGGTAGTGGGCTGGGAACAAGCTCAAGTCGTGGATGGAGCGAGTTCCATACTTGTTAGAGCATTATAAAGCCGCCTCCTTGTCCTGGAGGCTCTCCGGCCGGGGAGGGACTTGCTATCGTAACCCTTTCTCGACTTAGAATCTGAGTTTGTTTACTCAACCAAAAGATTCTTTCTCTTCGGGGGGATCAAAGCAAGCATCCCTGGCGGTTCATATGTGAAGTAGCCTTTCAGGAGAAGGTAATTTATTGCTCGAGCTTTGCTCGCTCCAACCCAGCGAGTTCCATACTTGTAACGAAGCCTTAAACTTTGAGAGAGTAATAAATTCCTTTCGTTGTAGAAAGATTTTTAATGCTGGAATAAAAACCTTTGTTTTCTTAGCATGCTAAGGTTCTCCGCACACAAAGGTAGGACGTGAATCGATCATGACGAGAATAGACTAAAATCCAAGAATTTTTGGGGGCACTAGCACAAGCAAAAATGGTTGAAACCAAACCACTCCCACCAATTGGAAGTGCCGGATCGAATGGTTGAGAGCAGCAAAAACTTCTGAGAAAGGCGGTCCCTTGGACATAGTCCTTTCAGGCACCGGGCGAGTAGCAAACTCATCAGAGTTTAGTCACACTTCAAGGGTGGGCGTTTGGATCAATTACCTTAAATTGCCCTGCCAAATTTAACAAAGGCCTATGTGATATAGCACTCAAATGCATGTTTGATGTTTCAATAGAATTCTTGATTGCTTTATCTTTCAGAAGATAAATATTAACAATTCAACATTCATGAGATTCCTCAACACTTAGCATCTAAGAGCAGCGCTCCAAAAAGGAAGTTCGAAAGGTCTCAGTAAACAAGCAATTTAGGCACTAAATGCAATAGCACTGTAAGTGATTTCAACAGCATTGCTGCAAAGTGCAAACTATATCATCTCAGCCATTTCAAGCAAGGAAACAATGTGAACAGAAATGTAAAGTAAAGCTCAGACCAACAGCTAACCAGAAATCAACCAGTGACAGCTAAAGATCAAACATATAATCATCATTAGACCTAAGGTTTAGGATTGCAATAAGGCAACAGTTGCCTACCATATTTACCGAAGAAGTGAGTCCAACCTGCATCATCCATTCTAAGACTCATCATCCACAAGAGGCCAGAACCGTGGGCGCGGAAATGCCATGCCCCTCTTCCTTGCTGTCTCAAAAACGTCCACTTCATCGTCACCTGAAGTATTGTTAAGGCTTCTCACAATTACCTTCAACGCATTCAAAAACTCCCTTAATCCAGTCGCTCTTCCCACAGCTCCCACCCCACTCACTCCTCTGCTGTTCTCCTTATTCACCAATTCAGAAGCACTTTCAGCAACATTGCTTGTCCCTCCAATCAATTTCTTACGAGCAACCATCAGCTCATCAATATCTTGGCTTCTCTTACCAACACTAGACACAATTTTCCCATCATCAACACCAACCTCTGCAACTATCTCAACTTCACCAACTCCAACACAACGTCCATGCCCCGATTCATTGATTCCACTATCACTTATAACACATCCGAGCTCAATATTTGCATCCTCAATCTTATGATCAATATCAGGACTCCCACATATGAAGCTACTTTCATCACAGTTTTCGGCAATACTTTTCTCTATACTTGTTTCAGCCTCAACAACTTCATAGATGGAAGCAGATTTTTGTAGACAATCCACATTAACTTTGGCTGGTGAATCATCAGCCAAAGTCACAACACACATCTCTATGCCAGAATCATCAACTGCAACATCCTCCTCAGTTTCTCCACCCAATAATGGCGGACCTGAAACTTTAATTTTTTTCATCGCAGGCTCCTCCTCCGAGACCCTAGACTTTCTAAACCCGAGTAGAGGGTCATCGTCGGAGGAGGAGGACATGCGGCGTTGGTGCTCAGGCGGGGTGAGGAAAACCAAGTTGTCGTCGACGGAATCATCGAGGCTGTTGGGAGGGGAAATCATAAGGATTTCAGTAGGTTGGATAGGAGTGGGATCCGGCGGCGAGGATTCCAGGAAAGGATTGGAGTCGGCGGGATGGCGCCAATTAGGGGAGTCGGAGCCGGGGTCGGACATTTTTTCTGCACAGGGCGTCATTTCGTGCATTTTTTAAATTCATTTATTTATATATAAAGTGTACAACGTTGGGCCTTGATGGGCCTATTCTACAAAGGCCCAAAAGGGGACCTAGACTTGAGGGCCTCTATAATACGAGGCTCCAAATTCTGGGGTGTTCCACGCAGACATATGGGTTCTTTGATCTTGATCATGATGATTGTATTTATAATTTGTACGCGGACTAGCCTGCGCTGTAGTCGTCCGATATATATATACTACTATGGCTTTCTTCTCTTCGCCTGAAATAAGATGTTCTGATTTGAATTTTATAAGTTCTCTGGTCTGATCTGATGGTTTGATCTGATTTGATTTTAATAAGAATAATTAAAAAGTCCTGTAAATAAGTTTGATGCTCCTTGGTCCCTCTATGAAAATTGGCAAACGTATATATCGTGCAGTGAGGGAAATGGGGAATGGCAGAAGCTTGCCATGGTGCACCGAGTTGAATTGGATGTGGTCCGGAACCACCACAGGGGTTATGTCCAGCTCGAGCTGTGCACTGACAGGAACACAAAGGGCAACTGTCCTTGTCCAGGATATTTGGCTTGCATTGCATGCAAAGGCGTGGTGAGGGGTATTCCAGTGGTGGTACATAAATATTTTGGTGGCAGAATTATAGACTGCAGGTGTTAAAAGGTTAGTGCTCCATAGCGACGATAATAGCTGTTCCTCGGGGTTATAACTCTATGGTGACAGGGAATTGAAAGGACCAACTGGCCAGGGTTGGAGTTCGCCTAAGACTACACCACACCGACCAGTTTGGGGAGAGCAGAAACAGAGGCATCTGCTGAGTTGAGAAAAGCGTGAACCATGTCTCATGAGAAAAGCCTGTGTTACAGTCTTGCAAGCTATGATGACTTAAAATCAAGGTGATATGGAGTAGTCAAATTTAAACATACCGACAAAATTTTACTGTAGGGACGTGAATGGGGTTGGGTCTGTGCAAAGTGCAAACCTGATTTGTTAAAAGGTGACTGGTACAGTGAAGTTTTTCACAACCATTTCTGTTGTTAATTTTCATCTTTTGGTGATCAATTTGAAAACTAATAAATCACCAAGCCAGAACTTCTATAAAAGGAAAAATATACTACTATCAGTTCGTAAAAGATTCAGGAGATTGATGCATGCCATGTACCTTCAAATTATCCAACAAGAGGGTATGATCCTTTATAAGATGGATATGGGTTCAATGAGATCATATTCATTAAATTAAGGAAAAACATGTTTCGAGAGAAGCAAACATCTAAAAAGCTTTGAAGCATTCTGTTCATTAGGCATCAAAATCTCAAGCATACAAAATCCTGAAATAAAGCACTTAAGTGTTTGTAGCCCTGGTGTATATCTGCTGGCTTGAATGAGCTGAGACCATTCTTATCAAGCCTCTTGCCATCAATTCCCGAATAGCCTTCCTAGCCAGAGAACCACTTATCTGCCAAAAATATTCAGAATTGCGTATCAGATATAATTCGAACAAAACCGCACAAGCACACACAATCATGTCAAGAAGCCCATATATCACACAGATGCAAGGAAGATAAGTCAATCACATGTTAAGTCGGCTTTTAATTTCACTGAAGTATGACAAGAATATTCTCACATAATAAAGCCACATGAACATTCGTTCCATTACCTCAGGTTGTGTAACCTGCTTGTAATAACTTTAGCACAAGGCTAAGAGACATATATATTGCTCAATTATGTATCTTATCAACGACATGATAACACCATGCATGTAAGAGCAATGTTCTAAAGCAAGTTCAAAAGGGAGTTTAACATGCCATAAAAACAGTGGGTAAGCAATTTTAGGTACTAAATACAATAACACTCTAAAGATCTCAATATCTCATCGGAACAGCATTGCAGTAAACTACCTTATCTTAACCATTTCAAGCCAGACAAACCGTAATCTGCATTCAGAATGTAATTTATACTTGATAAAGACTAGCTTGAACCAACAGCTATGAGCTAACCAGTTCTGCACATATTACATTGGATAGTACCTGTTACTATGTAAGTATAGCTCACACGAACCTACATGATTCAGCTACCAACAATTTTGGGGTTACTATTTGAATTTAGATAAATCACCACATTACAATAACAAACACAACATTTTGTTTTTTTCTTAAAAAAAACGAAGAATCAAAAGCGAAGCAATACAAAGCACTACGAAACTTGGGTCAGTTTAAAGCAATCCACATATATTGTACAACTCTAATATTGTTCAAGTACAATGTAATTACCCTGAGACGATCGGAGAGAACCGATGGAGTTATGAGCTTGTACTTAGGAGCCTCGGTGAGCAGCTTGTCGTACGTCGCCTTGTCAAACAGCACCATGTTGTTCACCTTTTCCTTTTGCTTTCCCTTGCTCCACTTCTGCAATTTACCAAACATTTTCCCCAGATTAAGACAGATCCAATTCAATTCAATTCAATCCTACTCACACAAATTGTAGATTCGAACCTTCTTTTTCTGCTTGCCTCCACCAGATTTCGCTGGCTTAGATGACGGCGGGGGAGCCTTATCCTTCTTCGGCGCCTGCAAACACGAAAATCGAATCAAAACTCAATAAATTGTAACTAGGCATAAGGTGACCGTGTGCGAAAACTGAGTTCTATAGCCCAAGATGCGAACCATTGCGAGAAATCGGAAGCCTTTCTTCTAAGAGAGCGGCGGACTTTGGTAGAGACAGACGAGCGAAGCCCCTAGGTTTCTGGTTTGATTCGCTGAGAAGATGCAGCGTTGCATTTCTATATATACAAATGTTTTAGGGTTTTATTGGGCTGCCCAATCACAACCTGTAATAGTTTAACTGGCCATTTTATGTTTTAATTGGGCCGCTTCTTAAAAGGCCCAAGTGTTTTAATGAAAAATAAAAAGAAAAATATGCGGAAAGACGCAAAACAATTTTGGAATGAACCGTGGAGAACAATTCTCATGTCTTCCAGAGGCACCTGCGTATGTATTTCCACCGCTTCTACGTTTACAAATCCAGTTTTCGTCTTGTTCACGGTGTGAATTAAATATATCGAAGAGCAGGTCCATAAATTTCCTTTGTAAGGGTGATCTCTCTCCTCTCATTCCTTGCTTTGTCTTATTCATTGTTTAACATTTTTGTTTTTCTAACGACTTCCATGATTCCTGTTGCCAGATGAGCATCGCCGCAATCGATTGACGCCATGAGTTGGTGCCGAAGATCATCGAAATCGATTATTGATGCATTTCGTAGCCATTATTCCAAGACCTCTATAACCCAAACAGCCAATTTCAAATCTGTTCCAAGAACTGATTTCAACGCTGCTTCTACCAGACCTATTTTTAGGATACCTGGAATTTCGGGGATTTCTCAGCCAATTTTGAGGAATTCTTGTGTGAGGAATGAGATATTGAAGAATCCATTTATTGATGGGGCGAAGAGGTTTTACTATGTGGATAGGGGTCAGGTTTACCACTTTAAGCCCAGGGGATACAAAAGGTGGTTTCAGAATCCAAGACACGTGTTCATTGCAATTTTAGTAGGTTCTGGGACTGTAATCACTGTTTATTTTGGGAATTTAGAGACGGTGCCTTACACAAAACGGACACATTTTGTGCTCTTATCGCCAAGTTTTGAAAAAGATCTTGGGGAGAGCGAGTTTAACAAGATTAAGGCGCAGTACAAAGGGAAAATACTGCCCCCACTTCATCCGTACAGTATTCGGGTTCAGCAAATAGCACAGGACATAATTGGGGCTTTGCAGAGAGGATTTAGGAAAGATCAGGTGTGGAGTGATCTTCATTACTCTCCTGAAAGCGCTGCGCTGCCTCACGCGCGTCATGAATCTGAGGTGGCTACTGCATTGGATGATGTGAGTGGTAAGATTTTGGAGCGGGAGAGATTGCATAGTGATGATAATTGGCGTAAGGAGGAGGAGATTCTTGATGATAGTTGGGTTCAGCAGAGTAGGAAAAAGGGCCAAGGTAAGGGGGCGGCATACGAGGCTGCACATTTGGAGGGGTTGAAGTGGGAGGTTATTGTGGTTAATGAGCCCATAATTAATGCATTCTGTTTGCCCGGTGGTAAGATTGTTGTGTTCACTGGGTTGCTTAATCGTTTCAAATCAGATGTTGAGGTTGCCACTGTTATTGGGCATGAGGTATATTTAGTAATTTGGTCGGGCAAACAGTTCAGTGGATCTGTTGCAAATTTTGTGTGTTAAATTCTAGTATTTGGTTATAGTGTATATGAAATTCACTTTCTTTGCTTGATAGGTTGCTCATGCTGTGGCAAGACACTCTGCTGAACAAATCTCAAAAAACCCTGTGGTTGACCATCTTACAGTTGATTCTTTACCAATTTTTCATGCCCGATATTGTCAACATAATGTCGAACCTCCTTCTAAGGCTTCCTTTCTCACGAAGGTTATTATTATGTTATGCTTTATTTATTATGCCCCTATTCTTATTTTTCCATATTTTTGTTTAGGTTGCAATTGGGTTGTTGAATGTGTATGCAAAGTTTTATTGTTCTATTGTCATCATTTCCGATATGTCTAATATTGCTAACAATAATTGTTTAGTTCGTATAGTTAGTATTCTGTGTCTTTCCCTTGCATTTATGTAAATGTGATGAGATGACTAAGCAAGTTGCATAAGTTTGTCTAGATTTCACTTTGAACAAAATTTGCCATGGCAAAATGATCATTTGTATTCATGCACGATAAGAGCCAATCAGGTAGAGTTGTCTACAGCAACATCAAGGACTGCTAGATAGTGCATTGGGTAACATAAAACCATTTTCACTAGGCAAAATGCAAATGATCCGTACTAACCAGTAACCAAAGACAAAAGCAAACACCAGGCAATTACTTAGATATGAGAAATTCAATGGATGGTATTGTAGGAATTTGCCAAACTAATGGATGATTGATATTGTAGAATTTATTGAGTATAGCTCCTTTATGTGGGTGTTTCTCGTGAAAGTACAAAAAAAAGTAGATGCATATGTCTTGATTTGCATCGTGTGCATGGCATCCCTATATTCTCAGTCAAATTCAAGAACATGAAATTTACACGACCTGACTCACATTTTACATTGTGAAGTTGCATATTACCAAGATAAAATAGTGTTTTAACTGTCCAAGAGCTACTTTTGGTTCAATGAGTATACACCATTGATTTGACATAATGGATGGATTTTTTCACTACTGTATAACCGTCTCGCTAAAATTTAATTTATGTGACTAGTGGATGGATTTGTTTTAGTATTTTGCTCTGTGCAGAGTGGGTGACATCGATAATAGAACTTCCTGTTTCATGCGATTCCAATTGGTGTTCTGTTCATCTATATTATGAAACTCTTAAAAATAAAATTTTGTAATATTGAATTATGATGACAATGTTAGAGCCCTATTGTGGTTTAATGAGTATAATGGTGTCCCCTATCAAACATTGCTTGTTTGTGCGTCTAAAAAATGTTTCATCATTTTGGTGAAAATTGACCTCATCCAAATGTCGTCTTCATATTGCAGAATGGAGATGGAAGCAGATTACATCGGGTTGCTGTTGATTGCCTCTGCTGGATATGATCCCCGGGTGGCACCCCTGGTCTATGAAAAGCTGGGAAAAATTGTCGGGGACTCGGCTCTGCAAGATTATCTCGCTACTCATCCTTCAGGGAAGAAGAGAGCTCAAGTTCTTGCTCAAGCTAAAGTTATGGAAGAGGCATTGGCTATATACCAGGAGTCACTGTCAGGGCGTGGAGTAGAGGGCTTTCTCAGATAAATTTAGTTTTTCCCCTCTCAGACCTGGCAAAATAATCTTCATGAGGGGAAAAAAGGGATCCCAAACCTGGACACAAAGAATCCACCATGTATGTAATAGGTGGATCCCATCTTATGCATCTTCCCGTTTTCATTAGATTCTGTAAGTGTACACAACAAGTTGGCGATGTTTGATAGCTAATTTTGGAACTCTCCACAAGGTTTTTCCTCCTGCATGTGTTGGTTGAATAGCTTGTAATAGATGGGAATGTGTGGACAATCTGGATGTCTTTTTCCCCGCACATTCCACTGTTGGTATATCAAAATTGGAAGGGGAATTTTTGGCCTCTCAGAAACTTCCCTCGTTTCTTGGAAATGGAAATTGACTGTTGTTTTTTAATTACTCATTCACATGTAATCTTAGACCCTATCCCCCACCCCTCCCTCCTCCTGCTCCTATATGAATCAGAAGTGAACTCTACAAGCGAGTTTGAAAATAATAATAATAATAAATAAATAAATAAATCAAATTTTCTGTTTGAATTTATGGCGTGATATAGTAATTGTTAATGTTGATGGAAACGGCAGGCGACTGGCAGCAGTTGCAAGCTTGTATTTTAATTTGTGGAGGAGCTCTACTTCGTACTTCCGTCATCCCTACGCCGCTTCCTCATTTTCAAACTAGTTCATAATTTATTCATGACATGTTTCTATTCTGCCTCCAAATACTTGTATGATGCACGTGTAACGTCCCACATCGGGTTGCAAAGGACAACGAACCACTCGTGTAGATTTACGTCTCCGTTATAGACGTAATCTATGGACGAAATCTTACAGTACAAGTCTCACCAATTTCATTTTCAGTGGCCTTTTCTTGCCTCAAGCTCATCGCCTCTTGTATCTTATCTTATTTTCTTATGTTTAATTTGTTATTTTTCATTTATTTATTTATTTTTGTTTGGAAACAGATTATGAAGTTGAATGGGAAATAAGGAGCACTTCCGAGTCACAAATTGATTGGTATGCCGTACACTACGCACCCTTCTTTTCATGCCATTCTATATTATATTAAATTTTATATATATATATTTTTTTTATTATATCATCTGGGAGGGAGGGAGGATTATTGGGAGCCGTAGATTTTCGTGTGGGGGTGAATGAAGAAAGGGGGGGCCGTTGATTCAACGTGGGTTGATATTAATACTCTATCTCCCTCCATTTCTTAACGGCCCCCTCCGTGTTTTCGTCACCGGCAACATAGGTTCTCTCCTCTCTCTCTCAATTCCATCTCCAATATTCATCATCATCATCTCTCCGATTTTTTCAGCTATTTCCGATCATAATTTAGTCGGGGAATTCTGCAATTCGATTCACATTTGGGGGAATTCCTTTTGTTGAATCGAATTAACTCGTGCTAGTAATTACGAATTAGCTCCTAAATTTTGTGGATTTTGATTAGGGGAACGCCTGGTGATTTCTGTGAGGTGGAAGAATTAATTGCTTGGAGATTTGTTGTATTGCTGTTTTTGCCATTTGCATGTGCTTGTGATTGATGATCGATTGATTTCATTTTGTTTACGGTGCTACCAGCATTTGGATTAACTGGTGTGAAAGTTGTAGGTAAATCTGCATGTTCGTGAGATTTCGATCTCGTAGAGTCTGTTGGGAGACGTGATCAAATTGCGAACTGCAACCATGAGTGATAGTAAGGCAGGACCTCTTGAAAGCATAATGAAGCCAAGTAAGTTTTTAGCATGTACCTTCTCTGCAAATCAGAGAATTTGCTACTGCCTTGTGAAGGGAGTAAGTAGTAGTGCATTTTTCTTGCCTCCAAATCTGAGACGTGATCAAATTACGAACTGCAACCATGGTTATATTTTTTCTTATGGTGAAAGAATGGTGAATAAATGTGAAGGGACAAGAGAATAAGTAGTACATTCGTTTTTGTTTGCATTGTATAATGTATGATGAAATATAACTATATAAGAACTCGTAATTAATTGTATACATTTAATACATTTAACATCCCCCAATTTTAAGTCTATGAAAATTGAAAGAGAGATGATGTCGATGTAATTTCTGAAGTAACATGACGTGTGGGTATGTGTGGGTGTGTACGGGGATAGGATAGAACAATTGAACCAATAAGCTTTAGGCTCGTCAGGGATAAGACCCTATTTACTTTCATAATCGGATAGATGCCAATCCCATTCTTTATCAGAATATAACAATTTTTATGATATTTAGAACATGGTTTAGAATGATGAACATCTTTGAGTAAGTTGATCAATTTCACAATCAAAATATCCTTTGTCCGGACAACGAGATTTAAAACTCTATGCTGGTAATTAATATTTATGTTGTATAGTTGGACAAGTTTTCCTCTGGCAAGGATTTTGATCTTGATGGTGAAGAGTTCTCATGTTTAATCAAAAGCTTTTTAAATCTGAATTGGATGCTAGGAGCCAATAGATCACCACTATCAGCATTGAGTTATCAATACCTTTATACAAAATCACTCGCAGGTTTTGAAAAAACTGATAATGAAAGCTCTGATGACGAGAGGAAAACAAGGCTTGGATCTCTCAAGAAGGTGGCAATTAGCGCGTCTTCCAAATTCAGGCACTCTCTGACCAAAAAGAGCCGGAGAAACAGCAGAGTAATGTCTGTCATGTTTGACGATGAGCACGATGCAGAGGAAATGAAAGGTGTTGATGCCTTGAGGCAAACACTTATTCTAGAGGAGTTGCTCCCTGCAAAGCATGATGACTATCATATGCTACTCAGGTAACATTACCTCCCATTGCACAATACTTGTCAACTTAATCCTCTGAATTATTCATTGAATAGATTCCCATACAAGGTTCCTTAAATCAGTTTATTATGTATTTTATTATCATCTTAACTTCCTACTTATGAATTATAGGGTGTTGACATTAAATTTCCTTGAGATGAAACAGGTTTTTGAAGGCTAGGAGATTTGATATAGAGAAAACAAAGCAAATGTGGGCAGATATGATCCAGTGGAGGAAAGACATTGGTGCCGACACTATTATAGAGGTATTTGTGAATTGTGATCGCACTCCACAGCAGATTTTTACTTTTCTTATGAAGCTTGCCTAAAAAATATAGTGATTTTGGAACCTGGGGTGATGAACTGAAATTTTATTCTAACTATTACCTATTCATATTTGCCAGGACTTTGATTTCAAGGAGAGAGATGAGGTCCTTAAATACTATCCACAAGGACACCATGGCGTCGACAAAGAAGGCAGACCTATTTACATTGAGAGACTTGGGCAGGTAGACTCAACCAAGCTCATGCAAGTCACAACGTTGGACCGCTACTTAAAATACCATGTTATGGAGTTTGAAAGGACCTTCAATGACAAGTTCCCAGCCTGCTCCATCGCATCCAAAAAGCACATTGACCAAAGCACAACCATTTTGGATGTCCAAGGAGTGGTATGTACTACAATTTGCAGTTCAATTGATTGAGGATTTTCCTAACTAAATTGAATAGTCGAGTAAGTTCTAGATAGTTGAAACCAGTAAAAGAAAAATACTTCTCCCACAACTCATGTTTTCTTCGTTCAGGGACTAAAAAGTTTCAATAAGGCTGCTAGGGACCTCGTCCAGAGCATTCAGAAGATTGATGGTGATAATTACCCTGAGGTACCAACTTCTGGCATGTCCCAACACATTAATCCTCATTTCCTGTATTCCCAAACTTGGTGATTGTATATAATCTCATAACTCAATTGTGACTGTTTAACCTTTCCTTTCAGACTCTATGCCGAATGTACATTATCAATGCAGGATCTGGATTTAGGCTATTGTGGAACACCGTGAAGTCATTCCTTGACCCAAAGACCACTTCCAAGATTCATGTATGCTAAAGTTCTTTCTTCCTCTGGCATAAGCATTTTGCTCAGGTCTATCTGGTTATGTTTCTATGATTGTTTTTGCCAGGTTTTGGGTACCAAATACCAGAGCAAGCTACTTGAGACCATTGATGCAAGGTAAAACTCCCGAGAAACCTGGCTAAGATAATGAGAATTTATTACCATGGCAACGGGATGTAATTCTTTATTTGCTATATAAAACCTCCTATTTCTAGTGCTCTGAATTGACTGTTGATTGTATCAGTGAGCTACCAGATTTCTTGGGTGGCACATGCACCTGTGAAGACAAGGGTGGCTGTATGGTTTCAGATAAGGGCCCTTGGAATGATCCTGACATCATGAAGGTACACAGGATACTCATCTAGGGACCTTACTTACTGCTTCAGTGGTGTTACTATGTCGTGTTTGGCAATTCAAAATTCTAAAAATTCACCATTTTGATTGCAAGATGGTCCACAATGGTGAACACAAATGCTGCAACAAACTGGTCAGTTCAACTGTCGATGACAAAACAGATTGTCCACCAATTACACGCTCCCAACTTACTCCAGTTCAAGAAGAAGTAAGTCGTTAACTCTTTATCGCATGTTGGATATTGGCTGTAGCTATTTTGAAAGTTAGGTTAGGATAGATGTAAATAGAACTATAGAAGAGAATGACATCGGAACTACCAGTAACCCCTCACTGCAAGATTGCAGTCCGACTCAACTAAACAATGACTTAAAACATCATTTTGTATTGTTTCTTGTTTAACTATGCTCATATTTCAATTATTTGAATGCAACTCAGAACAGCTTTGCCTCAGGTAACCATTAACAACCCAAGTGAAAATAAGCCACCAAAGGATGACTCCCAGGTCGACAAGTCCGATACTGTTAATCGGCCAAAAGCAGAAGCGTTTGATAACTATGCTCTCGCTAGAGGTATGTAATCATCATCTAAGATATCTATTTTGGTACTAATAAATAAACAGCTAAAATATTCTTTATTAGCCACCAAAAAAATTGTAATGATGCCGCCAAATAATTTAAAATTAAGAAGAAGAAAAGCATGGCACAAAAACAAAAAAGGAATATATCATCATATCCTAAGAAAGAGCGCCAAAGTTTGGAAGTTAATAATATGGCACAAAAAAAAAAAAGAGTTCGGTAGGCATTTTGTCAGGTCTTAAATTTGGAAGACAAACAAGGGTTTGACCGAATGTTTGAGTGTTGAAACATTAGGATTCTGATTTAAAGTCTCTCTTTCTTTCCCTAACAGCCACGGATTATTTACCTGCAACAACAGTATACAAAACACTGGACGGACGACTCGGCAATCACATCTACACTGGAGTGATGACCTTTGTAATGGGCATTGTAACTATGGTTCGTATGACACGCAACATGCCGAAGAAACTTACAGACGCGACCCTCTACTCTAGTTCCATGTACAGCGATGGTCCAGTACATACCTACAAAATGGCCGGCACTGCCATATCTAACGAGGACTACTTCATCATGATGAAGCGGATGAATGAGCTAGAGGAGAAGGTCAATGTCCTCTCCAAGAAGCCAGTATCACTGGCTCCCGAAAAAGAGGAGTTGCTCAATAATGCCTTGAGCCGTGTCGAATCATTGGAGCAGGAGCTTTCGGCCACCAAAAAGGTAATAATCTCCTTCTCCACACCCACATACCTTCTCTACTGTCCTCTCCAACAGTTCCCATCAGTGACTATTGGTTATGATTTCTAAATGTATGCAGAGTTTGGAGGATGCTCTGGCCCGACAAGAAGAAATCGTTGACTACATTGAGAAGAAGAACAAGAGGAAGAAGAAGAGGTTCTTTGCCTTCTAAGAGCAGAAAAAGGAAAAAAAAACAAACCACCGAACAAACACACCATAGTAGCGTGTTACTTCTTTACTGTACTGTACTCGTGCACTGAGACATGTACAGATTCGTGCACTGAGCCACCTCTAACTACATTCTCACCCACATTCATTCATTCCAAAGATTCCTGCTCTTTTCCTTTTGGTGTTAAAAAAAGAAAACAAAATGTGTTTGTAAAGTACATGGTTTGTTGCTTGTAATAGTTCAAGCCATGGTGCCTGCCTTGTGGAAAATTTAACGATCATTTGGTAGGCCAAAGAGGGTCTTCTTCTCCCGATCTTTAAAATCCTCCATAACTCTTAATGTAACAGTTGTATAAACTCAAAAACAAAGGGCTTATTTGATAACTCAGCGTTATTCCCTGTTTTTCTACGAGTAGTGTTTGGAAAATCAACTTTGCTTTTCATTTATCCCAATTTAATTTGTTTATGGCATCCCCTAAGATGAGCCATGCCTCATGAGTCACATACCCTTGTAATTTTAAAAAGTAAAATAAAATAAAAAAACACAACAATGCTCGAAGTAGCATAAGTTAATCTTAGTTCTTATAGCAAGTATATACTCCACTCCCCCAGTGAAGTTTCAAAGTCATCCAAAAAAAAAAAAAAAATTCTTACGGGAGGGTTGTATAATGCGCATTTATCATCAATCTGATTTTTTCAAAATACGCTCTTCTGACCGAAGGTTAGGCAGCGAGACTTCAGTACGTCTATCCCCAAATCCCTTCAGCAGCATTTACATGCAAAATTTCTTCTTCTGGAAATAGAGAAAATAATGTGTCAAGAGTGAATGTCACATTTTGAACTCTTCGGTTAATTTAATGTTAGTTTATTTTTATTTTTTTTGGTGGTGGTGCTGGGGGGGGGGGGGGGGGGGGGGGTTGTTTGGTCACTAACGCGGAATTGCTTTTCCTTCTGGCAGTCTATGTAAGCAAGCAGTTCCTCCTGCCTCATCAAAGCCTCATATAGAGCCTGTTTCAAAGAAAAGAAAGGAGAACAATCTCATTTCTATAGGTCATAAATCATCAGAATCAACACATGCGTACTTTGATCAACATAAATTTGCAACTAGGGCATGGAAATGCTTGGAATAATTAGTCATTATGACCCGCTGTGTTTGGTTGAGGATCACAGTGCTCGAGCAAACATTTCAAAACCAAATGGAACTCCACCACACAGTGTAAGATATATATATATATATATATATATATATAATGTACCGTTTTGGTTGAAATCAACTCAGCTTCAAGGGCATCAACTCGGCAAACAGCGGCATTCAGAAGTTCTTCCTTTTCATAGGGCATTGCCGATGGTTTTTCTTCAAGTATGTTGACCTTCTCTTCTAGCTGACACAACTTACTCATTAGAGAAGCAAGGAGTTCCGCTTCTGTGAAAGATGGTAGCACTGGCGAAGGTGGTCTACACACATCCATGGAATTTGTCTCATTGCCAAATTCCATAGTTGTTTGTTCATGCTGCAATGATGCCTCAGGAAGTTTCTTTGTGATGGTGCATGACAGTGAACGGAAGGCTATGTAAAAGGCCATGAGAATATTCAAAAGTGCTGTCAAAAATCGAGCATGAAATACTTCTGGTGCCTTAGAACAGTGTGACTGCAACATATCTGAATTCATAAAAATAAAACATAAAAAATAAAAAAAGGTGAATATCTGGTAATCTACTAACAAGACTTACAAATATAAAATAACAAAGCCAGATTAAAAATTCACAACTTCATCAAGCTACCACAAGGCCAGTTTTGTCAGTTGTAACCATAACAGTACAAAAGATGGTTCGGCATGATATAGCAATATAAAGATGTAAAAGTTACCAAGTATTGATTCTGTAAGTTCAAATGTAAAGTGGGACAGGAGTTGAGTAGGTTGGTAAGGGATGGAACCACTATGGCACCATCAATATCTCAAAATACATACATCCTTTTTGGGTCTTCTGATCACTTTTAATTATACTTATATATACAATATAACATGTTTTGGATATGCAAATAACAAAGGATTTTTTGCCAAACACAACCAGCAGAGAAAACAATGATTGATAAAGCATGCAGTTAATTCAGATCATACAACTTTAAACTAATCAGACATTTTGACCTTTAGAAACAAGAAGTTTCGTTGGTGGGCAAGTTTGCTTCTCAGATCCAGAATCAACAATCTTGTCAACCATAGGAACATACTCATTGCATCCTATGCGGTTAACAGCAGGGCCAGCTGTTCCCAAAACTCTTGCCTGACAAATTAAATATAACGTTCCTCAGTAACATAAAGAAACACAATAATATTGACTCTCTTGCACTTTGAACAAAGAATATACCCCAACACATTTATAGAAGTAACAAACTACTTTGACAACAGATTTATGACAGATCTTAAAAACAAAAACTATTACATCACAAAAGTAATAATAATAATAAATAAAATGAATTTATGTGGAATTGAATGGTTTCTGAGCATGAAACTAATTCAAAGATTTTACTACAGACAACCAATATCATGGGGAAACCATATCCATGTCTCAAGGTTTCTCTATTAAAAAACCAATATAATGTTTTCTCATTTCAAATCGCCCAAGTAAAAGAGAAAGACTGTTGAGTTTCTTTTCCTTAAACCCAATAAACAAAAGTAAAAAGAAAAAGATTGCATTTTACTCGTACAAACCCAACTAAATTTTTTTGTGTGAGCCAAAGGCCAGCACAAACCCAATTAATTTGGAACTAAACAACATTTTCAGAAATTCCTATCTTATTTTTAGACAACTAACCAAAGCTTAATATAAAGTTCTTTTGCTTCATCATACCTCCTCATGGACAGGGGTCAATCGAAGGTGGGCATATCTCTTAGTGCCCGTTGGTGAAATAATATCTTCAGCATCAGAGCCGGATTCTGCTGTTGACGTATCACCACTGTTTTTCACCTGTCACAATAAGGACCAGCTATAA
The DNA here is from genome assembly GCA_030278955.1 of Hygrophila difformis. NCBI lineage: Eukaryota > Viridiplantae > Streptophyta > Magnoliopsida > Lamiales > Acanthaceae > Hygrophila > Hygrophila difformis. The sequence goes on from JAOANR010000004.1 coordinate 52,364,424, forward strand.
CATATATGATACATCCAACATATAAATGCAACACTCATATCACAAGTGTGAACAAAGTAAAAATCAAGACACTAGCCATACCATGGGGTAACGCGGCTTCACATAGACTACCTTTCCCTCGTTGTTCATAACTTTAACTATCTGTCTCCCACGGAAACCTTCACCATTCGGAATCATCTGTAGCGCCATGCCAAGGAATAAACCATGTAAGATTTAATACATCTAAAGAAATATATTACTTCTACACCAACAGAATAAATCCATGCAAATAAGAAGTTAGGACCTTAAGTATCTCAGGATTCTTCCAAGGTCCTTTGTCAGATTGAAGGCAGTCACCTGCATCTTCACAGGTACAGGTTCCTCCCAGAAACTCCGGCAGTTCACTGCACAAACAAATTAAAACATGATACAAGCATTCTCAGGGATTTCAATTTTGAATACAAGCAAGGTGAAATATTCTGTGCCAAGCCTCTGACCTGGCATCTATTACTTCAAGCAACTTGCTCTGGAATTTATTTCCAAGAACCTGTAATGGATTACAGAGAACATGTAAAATACAACAGGCAACTCAATTGAACAACCTTAAACTTCCAAGATGAAGTAAGCAATATACATGAATCTTTGTAGTTGTCTTGGGATCTATAAAATTCTTTATTGTATTCCACAACAGCCTAAAGCCTGGACCAGCATTGATTATATACATTTGATGGAGTGTCTGCAAGAAAAACATGACCACGATTACAAGCCCCCAATTTTTGCAATATATCATAAATAAATCAAGTTGAGAAAACAATTAATTACTTCGGGGTAATTATCGCCATCAATCTTCTGGAGCCGCATAATAAGTTCTCGAGCGCTTTTGTTAAAGTTTTTCAATCCCTACGAGGCCACCAGATAGATGTTACAGGAAAATCAATACATATTGCTAATCAGTAGGGGGTTGCTGACTCACAAATCTTTACAATTAGAAACAGAAATAAAGTACAATGCATACCACACCCTGCACATCCAAGATTGTTGTACTTGAATCAATGTGGCGTTTTGCAGCAATGGTACAGGCTGGAAACTTAATAGCAAATGCCTTCTCAAATTCTCTTACATGGTATCTAACATAACGCTCCATGGTTGTTACTTGCATTAGTTTGTTTGGATCAACTTTCCCAAGTCTCTCAATGTACACAGGCCTTCCCTCTTTATCAACACCGTGATAGCCATGGGGATAATGCTTCTTCACCTCATCCAACTCTTGGAAATCAAAATCCTAACAGCACATTCATTGTCAGCAAAATTGAAATTTGGGAACAAAATTGAATAAGTTTAATGCAAATAAGGTTATTGCACAGCAAGTGACAGAAAGCAATAAACTTACCTCCATTATTGTGTCAGCAGCAAAGTCTTTCCTCCACTGAATCATATCAGCCCACATAAGCTTTGTCTTTTCAATATCGAATTTCCTTGCTTTCAAAAACCTGCACGAAATTAGGCCTGAATACTGAACATTGTTTCCTATATAAAGAATCAAAGCAACCAACTGGACAAACTAAAATTGTTAAAAGAAGATTTCTTCAGAATAAAGAGTTATAAGCAATTGTCAAACGGATGTTTCAAAACCAGATGGTTAACTACAAGAAATCACTATAATGAAATACAATTGTTTGATGAGAAGTTTTGAAGTAGGATTGCTAATACTTATGAATAGTAGAAAATCCATGAAAGCAAATAATAATCTCTTCGTTGCCCCAGGAGTTGAGATATAAAACCATCTCAACCATGCACAATCCATGTTGTGCTCATACTACATATTATTTAACTCCAAATCTGGTCAAATAACATACTAGTGAACGAGTGCTTTTTATAAGTAATATATATTCTTTCCCATCTTGCAATAGTCAATAGATCATCTAGGACTTGATATGAAGCAGAACCTTTCTCAATTTCCCACACAATATAAAACATATACAAATAAGTAATTAAAAGTAAAGAGTCAACCTCAACATCATATGGTAATCATCAAACTTCTCAGGCAGCAGCTCCTCCAATATCAGGGCTTGTCGAAATGACTCAACAGTTCGTAGCTCCTCAGCATCTCGAATATCTTCAATTGAAACGGCACGAACTCGGCCATCACCTTTTCTTCTGCTCTTTCTCTTTAGAGAATGCTTGAACCTTGAAGATGCATGGATTGCTTTCTTTCTCAAAGTACCAATTCTCGTCCTTCTTTCATCCTCTGAATTCTCAAAATCTGATTTTCTTTCTCTTCTCTCATCATTACCAGATGACCCCTCAAAGCCTGTTCCAATAAAGACACAAATAAGAAAATATATCGAATTTAAAAGTACTGTTGCCTACATGAGAAGGCTCAGGACCACCTATATTTTGAAACCTGAAATCAAATTATAGCAGTGATCTAAATGGGCAAATTTGACGAAGCAACCATATGGCTCATGGGTATGCAGGCACACTTTATAAAATGAAAATATAAATTTCTTAATTGCCAATTTATCCCACAATCAGTCATTGAAATATGTTCTATACCTCTATTAAGATTTCGTTATTGTCTACATTATTATTATTATTATTATTATTATTATTATTATTATTATTATTATTATTATTATTATATATGTAATGTAATATATAATATATAAAGCCATTAGAAGAATATTCAAGTCTCAGCAATGGCACAGAAAAGAAAATACAAATGCTACACATTGAAAATTTCGGGAAAAAAAAAAAAAAGGACTCGGGAACTTCTAATGGACGCAGCCGGGCAAGAACAATATTCCACTTCAACATCAAGAAATATAATGCGACAATAAAATAGACCCATTTATTAAATGAAAACAAAACATCAAGATTTCATATTGGAGATGAGGATCAGATACAACATGATAATTAATCTCATTCAAATTAACCAAAAGATCCTTCATCCTTTTTTACTTGCATTTACAAATCTAACACCACGCTTTCATCAAATTCATTCATTTAATTAATAAACATACAATAAAATACAAATGCTTCCTGAGAATCCATCACGCAAAATCAATTAAAACCAATTGCATCTCAATTAGCACAGCGAAAATTATCACAACCGAATGCATATACATTAGGCAGCCAGAAAAAGCCCTAAATCTCAAAATCAGACGAAATCCGTAACCGCAGATCAACAAAATTGAAAACATTAAGCAACATTCACTCACAAGTCGCAACCAAGTGTCCCGACATCGTCAATTCACGGCCACCAAAAACCCGATTGATGGTCGAACGATCTATTCACCGATCAACGAAGCATCACCCAATTTTTTACACTCCTAAAACTGCAAACAAAACAAAAATCTGATTGAATCAACTGCACAGTTCTTAACAAAATATATACAAAACCCCCCTAAAATTTCCGGAATAAATGCTCGAGAGATTCGTCTCGTCTCGCTAAAGAAATACTATCAACAATAACATCGAGAAATACATTTTAAATGAGTCGCAAAATTTTTATAGAAGCAAAATAAATGCACCAAAATCAGTAACGGTAAGTGGAACGAATTCAGCAAGGCACAGAAAATAATAGTACTACCGAGCCTTGGAATGGACCTTTCCAGAAAAATTTATGCTAATATTCATTTTTTATGTCCCATTTTAGATTGCATAATTTATAAATTTATATTTATCTGATATCTCTCCATCAAGTTTAATTTATTTGCTTGTAGGAGCCAAAGGCATGAGAAATTGATGGTGTAAGCCCATACCACACAATTATAAAGGGAAATAAAAGGATGGATAGGCTGGAGGAGAATGGAATCTCCAACCTTTCATTGGAAGTCAATGGACTTTAACCACTTGAGCTAAGTCCTCATTTATTTTGATATACTATGTGATTAACACTATATAATAATTTTTATTAAAACCAATCAAATAAAATTTTATTAAATTTATGATTTTTTCTTTTAAAGTATATATTTTATATAATATTTTTTCTTACATACTCATATTACTCAAATCATACTACTATATATTCCCCACCCGCCCCCTTTACCTCTCTTTGTTCCCTTTGTAATTTGTGTGATGGTCTGATGGACTCACACCACTTCTTTCCAGGCCTTTATGACTACTAAAAAAAATCATATTATATTGAATAACAACGTATGGCAAAATTCGACATATATTTTTTGAAAAAAATAATATATTTTTTAAAAAATAAATGTACAATCATTTTCATTATTTAACTTTCTAATATATAGATATATATTTAATGTAGAAAATATTGCCTACTTATTAATTAATGAATGGTGAGTGAAATGAGGCCTGGAAATGCTATGGTACTTACCTAAAAAAAGTTAATGAATAGTGAACAAAAACAATTGAGGTATGAGATTCTGGTAGTTTAAGTAAATATCTCGGATTCAAAAATTTTTGGATGCAAAATTTATTTCGAAAGAGATAACTTTTCAATATCCACCAAATTCCTTCATAGAGTTAGTAATGGATGTAATGCTTGAGGATACCTCGAAAACAAATTAATGAATAGTGATGTTTCCCTTTGCCCTGAACGACGACGTGTGTCGTTTTCGGAATAGAAAAGAAGTATACCATTAAATACAGGAGAATATATTAAATTTGTTCAATAGTGCTGACTCCGATGACTGACGTCTCTATCGGCAATTCACAACAGACCATTAATTCCTCTGTTCTCATATAAATGCTACACGATACAGTCCAAAATATATTTTTAAGTGTTTATAACTCAAATTATATTCAAGTAAAAATTATAAAAATTTGGTATTCTAAAACTACGTAATTAGACGAATCTAACAAAATCTTACTTGACTATATTTTATCTTATAGAACTATGTTAAAAACTTAAATCAAAGTTACTCAATGAATAGTTATTACTATATAAAGGGAGCACTTAAATGAGAACGGAGGAAGTATAAACCACCAATGGTACTATATTTATTTTATTTTTTTACTTATGTTGTCAAAGTCCTTAAAACCGTTTCACTCTAATACTTCATTCGTTTTCTTTAATTGCCCACTTTTGCTTTGTTATTGTTTTAAAATTAAAATAAATATTTGATTTTTATATTTAGTAAAAAAAGAAAAGGCAAAGAAGAATAGAACATAAGGGAAAGTAAAAATATATATTTTATTTACAAACTGTATAAGACGAAAAATGAATAAATTAAAAAAAAATATATTTCTAATCTGTATTAGCAAAAAAAAAGTAAAAAAACAGAGGGGTATAACTCTTTATTATAGTTAACGTTTTGAGTGTCGAGAAAGAATAATAAAACACGTGTATGCTAAAAATGATTCACTTTTAATATTTAAAATATTAACATAATTTGATCGGTTAGCGTTTAATTTTTTAGGACATTTTTTTAGCATTTTAAATGTTACCACAAGCTCTTAATTAAAACGCTTTATATGTTAACTAGTAATTAACCCGTCGAAACTCGACGGGCATAATTATATATTTTATAGTATAATATATATATACTTATATTGTATAAAAAATAATCATAAATTATATTTGAGTAATGAAAATGTATAATGATTTTATATCTATTCGAAAGATGATGTATATGATAATTAATTTTATTATTTTTAAAACTAACTAAGAAATCATATTATACCGTCTTCTTTAGCTTCTTTGGCTTAACAGATCAACAAAATAATTATTAAAATAATATTTTGTTTAATTTGAAATTTAAATTAAAATAAAATAAAATTTATATATTTGTATTAAGCATAATATGAAAAATTTCCTCACAATTTGTTGAAAAGTTTATTCCTGAAAATCTCATTGGTATGGGCTAGTATAGTACTATCTTTAAAAATGTCAGAATTTAAAATAGTGCAGTTTATATTTGTATATGTACTCTTAAAAATTTTCGCTATAGGATCACCCGTAAAGTATATAAGAATATCATCCGGAAATGTCACATCTAATTGTAGATCTTCAAAATCAATACCGACCTTACCATCACCTAAATTAAGTATTCATTTTGCAAATTTTCTTTCATATATAAATTTTATTGTAAACAACCTTTCTTGTGGTATCTTGAGTTAATCATTCTTAATTACATATTAATACTTTGAGTCACATCTTGCTAGTGACACGAAATATTGCAACATAACTATTCATGGCAAAAACTGGTTTTGGAAGATAAATTCTAATATTCTTTAAAAATTGACATTGTTTTTTGTTTATAATCATAGCAAAACAAACCATAAGTTGAAATTTTCTCATCTAAAATCGAATCAGGAATTTGTTTAAATCAGATAGGTTCATAATCATTCTACCAATCAAGAATTTTTTACTTTCATGCTTTCTCGAAAATTAGTTTAACCTCAATAATATGGTTCCGCATCTTGGTTACTATCAATCTACTTATATTGCATACTTTATTTGATGGATCTATATTCCTAATAAGCATGATTATGCAACCCTAATTCAACGTTATTTCATGATTTGGTAATCCAGAATAATTGATTGTGTTTAGATATTATAGTGAAAATAATTTATTGGCATTATCTATGTTTTCATCCCCTTGACAAATATTATTAGAACTGATATATATATACATTTTCATTTACAGACATACGTTCCATGATTTAATCATTGATCGTATCAACAATCTCGTTGGTAGGGAATAGTATAGCAATATCTTTAAAAATATCTGGATTTGAAGTGGTGCATTTTATATGTGTATTAGTACTCTAAACAATTGCCGGTAAAGGATCTCCCGTAGAATTTATAAAATTATCATCTTGAAATGTTAAATATAATTGTATATCTTCAAGATCAATATCAGATTTACTACCATCACCTACATGGAGAATTCACTGTGCAAATTTATGTCATATATAATTTTTATTATAAACAACATTTCTTGTAGTATCTTGGGTTAATCCATTTTAATTGCATATTAATACTTCGGGTCCCCTCTTTCCAGTGACACGAGGTGTTGCAACATATGACTTACATAGGTAAAAAAATGATGTTTGAAGATAGAGTCCAGCCTTCTTTAAAAAATGACATCGACTTCTTTTATAGTTATAGTAAAACAAAATGCGAGTGTGACTTTTTTTTCTTTAAAATCGAATGGGGAATTTGGTTAATTCAGGCGGGCTCATAATCATTTTACCAATCAATAATTTTCATCCCAAATCTTGAGCTTTGTTCCATTGAGAAGAGGGGTTGAATAATTTTCTGGGATAAGTTTTTGTAGGTAAAATTCTCGTCACAATCTAGTGGAATATCAATTCTATAATGTGCAGTCCTACCTATTGGAAGGAGTATGATGCTATTCCACTGGATGCTACATGCAACACAATATCATTTCTCCCACGAAGGGCTAAACATAATGTTTTCTGGATAAATTATGGATAAGTGTCTTCTCAGTTCCACCACGTAAAGAAAAAAGGATCAACCCTCAGAACTATCAACTGCATACATTATTTTATTATAAACATTTCTCCACTCATTAATCAACAAAGGTAATAGCTTAGCATGATACACCTTCATTTCTTCCTTATTATAATATTTCTCTTCTAGTATCAATATATTATATGTTTCAGACGTTAAAACTCCATTCAGTACCGTTATTTCAGAGAAAATTTTCCAATTTATAGAATTTGCAGCAATTAGTCTTTAAATTTCTAACAAAACTAAATTTATATTTATTCTTCCGTCAATTACAAATCTGTTAAAATATATGTTAATGAATTATTCCTTAAAAATAAATAATAATAAAAAAAAATTCATTCTTTAGTTACTGATGGACTATTCGTACCCAATAACTCTTTATACACCCGATTCTTTTATTTATAATATGCTTTACGAAAATAACTAATTTTCTCTAAATCAATTATCCATAGAATATGAATTTTCATACTTCTCTTAATAATTATAATTCTTTTGTAATATTTTAAATATAATAAAACATAAATAAGATCTATTCTATTTAGTATACATTTATATACAATTAGAATGATATAATTATAAAAAATATTTTTTAACGATTAGCAACTATGGGCTTGTTTGGAAGCCGGCATATTTAGGAGCGTATAGCGGAATCAATCAGCATATTCTCTCACAATTCTCTCTCTGAATCTGCTATCTGCTAGCGAATCTGCTGACTCCCAAACATCCCTATATAATTGTATATTACTTTTATTAAATATATAATTGTATATTACTTAAGAGAAGTGACATATTATTGTGAAAATATGGCCTATATATACATTAATTCATATATACAAATCTTTTCCATGTATTCATTAATGTATCTTTTAATAATATAAATTACATATATACACTGCGAATTCCATATAAATTTTAAAATTACAAATTTTTAAAAACTGAAAATTGTAGGAACTCCATATAAATTAGAAATTAAATATTTTTTAAAGACTAAAAATTGGATTTCATATACACATTAATATACATTTTGATTACATAATTTATCACACCAAATAAATATAATCAAAATTGAGACTAAACCTACACAAAATTACCAACATTACAATATGATCACCATATTGAAATATAAACGCATAATAATTCTTAGTTGCCAGTGCCGAACCTTGTCTTAATAACTAATAATACTATGGTGCAAAAACTGAAAATGCTTATTCATGTCATAATAATTCTATGGTGTAAAAACTCAAAATCTATAAATAAATAATAAATACAGCAATAAAATTAAATACAAAATAATAAAATATAAAAAAATGCAAAAAATAAATTCCAAAGTAGATAAAATAAAAATACAATATTTCAAATTTTATCTTACAAATCTTTTTAAAAGTGAATAAATCTCTAATGAATAAATAAATAACGCGAAAATCTAAAATCAATAAATTTAAAATTGCAAAATAATATAAATAAAATATAAAATTTCAAATTTCAAATTTCAAATCTTTCAAATATATTTAAAAGTGAAGATTGTGGGAATTCCATATAAATTGGAAATTCCATATATTTCAAAAACTGAAAATTTATAATGAATAAATAAATGTAAAAATCTAAAATAATTAATTAAAAATGCAAAAATCTATAAAAATTACAAATTTGAAATGGAGACACCGCATTAAATTTAGGATGGGTTGTTCACTAATGCTTTAATATATATATAGATTTTTCAATTACTATTTTAAAAAAATCATTAGTCATTTTGTAGAATTTTATCTCTTTTATAAATTTTCATTTTCTTTTTTAAAAATAGTTTAATTTCACTATTATAAAAAGAGACGACATGATCACATGAATGATGACATTTCACCCACCAGTCAACCTATATTTGCAAAATAGATGAAAATTCCACCATTCCACTGATACTAGTGTTCCAATACAAATTGAACATCATCGGATTCAATCGAGTTAAAATATTGAAGATCGATAGGCTATTTAATCCTGCCTAAAAAAATATTTTTAATTATTAGAATTGGAAATTCAGTTTGATCCATTAATTAATGTTATTAAAATAATATTAAATATAAATACATTACAATTTAATAGTACTAAGTTTTAAGCTGTGTAATAAAATTAATGTAAAATCAAATATTTATTAAATACTGAACCAAATCGAATATTTTTTGTATAAAAAATTTCGAATACAAATATCAAAATAACCTTGGATACGAGTACTCATTGATATCTTTGATACTCAATACATGAGTTTTTCTTCCTTTAAAATATTGTGAAGTAAATTTTTCCCTGTAATTTTATTGATGAGTATCAATTACTAGTATGAGTATCAAGTTTATTGGGCGAGTAATCTGACTCGTGGTGAGTACTCGAATTAAATTAGTAATTATCCCCTCGCATTTATCATTCCAGTAATAGAACCATAATCTGTCTTACTAAAATCAGTAAAATCATTACTACCTCCGTTCTCATTTAGATGTTCCATTTGCATAGTAGTAACTATTCATTAAGTAACTTTGATCAAATTTTTAACATAGTTCTATAAGATAAAATATAGTCAAGTGAGATCTTGTTAGATTCGTCTAATAACGCAGTTTTAGAATATCAAATTTTTATAATTTTTACTTGTATATAATTTGAGTTATAAACATTTAAAAATGTATATTGGATTGCGTGAAATATAGAAGTGGAGCACTTATATGAGAACAGAGGAATTATTAAACAAAATAACTAATAATTTTAAAACTTGCAGTATTTTAGAATGAAATAATCAAGCGACAAGGTCACAAGGATATGTTTATTCTCCTTTCCAAGTAGTACTACTATTTTTCATATGGATGAATATTCAAATTATAGTACATTTAGTAGTAAATACTCGTAATAATTTTTTATTGAATAAGATTATCCTAAAAGTAAAGCATGAAGTTAATATAGTAACCTTTTTTTTTTGTGAAACCGGGTATCCCAGGTCACATTGGACCCAATACTAATCTCTCGAGGATCTGCAGGGGCAATTAAGGGCGCCTCTCCCAAAGCAGTTTTTTGCATACACAAGGCTCAAATCCGAGATCTTGCTTAAGCGACTAGAGCCCCATCCATTCAAGCCAACTGCTGTTGGTAATATAGTAACTTTTAAGTTAGCAAATAATGTGATACTTTAATTATTAAGGCTGCAATTTTATGTACAAACAACGTAATATAAACCTTTTAAGTTCGCAAATAATGTAATACTTTAATGATTAAGGCTGCAAATTTAGTACAAACAATTAAAGACTTGGGATGAAGATTTAATTCAAGTGGTTAAATTCTTCGACTTCCAATTGAATATTGGAGGTTCGATTTCCCACCGCCCCCTATCCCTCCCTTTTATTCTCCTTTATAATTTGTGTTGTATGAGCACCCACCAGACCATCACCACTTTCCTAGCCTTCATAGGTTGTTTAAAAAAAAAAAAAAAACTAAAGACTTGGATTCCTTGATATTTATTTTATATTATGGTTACTGACAGTCGAATTTAATGATTACTATAAGTATATAAAAATAAATAGTTATAGGAAAATAATTATTTTTATTTGATTACATAATTTTAAAAGATAGACTTATTATTTATATTCGATTGTATGTTGTACAACTATGTTTTTTCGTTTTTATAGTTATAAAAGAATTGCTAAATTCATTGAGAAAAATTGCTGGTACTATAGTATATCTCGTTGAAATTTAAATAGATTTCATTTTTCCCTTAACGATTCTTTTTTTAAATATTGACATTCATATATAGGCAAAAAGGTGTGGAAGCTCAAGCCAAACAAATTACAAAATGAGAATAAAGGGGAGGGATAGGAGACCGGACGAGAACCGAACCATCAACCTTAAAGTTAGGGGACACAACCACACTCCCCATTCTCATTTTCCCATAACGATTTGATTTGATTACTTAATTATATACATGAAGTATATTTCATGATAAATAAATTTGTTTTTTTTTTTAAACATAAATAAATCTAGTTACATTGGAATAATAATGTGTGCACATGATTGGGTGTGTTCTGTTCTACTTATTTTTCTTAAGTTATACATATTCTTATAAAATTAAATGAGATTAAAGCTAATGAGATTAGATCAGATGAAATCAAATTATACCAAACAATCAATCAAATGAGACCAAGAGCACAAACAGTCTTCTACTTCCAACCTTAATAATGAATAATAATCAATGTTTTAGTATATTCATTTCTTTTCATTATATGCATATGCTTATTTTTGTAAATGGTTAAAGAAAAAATGAAATGGTTTCGCCCTCATTTTCCACCGAAAAAAAGGATTTTTTTTTTTGAACAAGTTAGGAAATGAATGGTGGGAATCCATGCCACACAAATAAAAAATAACAATTTTATTTAACAAATAAAAATATGAAGTATATGAAAGTGTGGGATATTGGTAATATTTTTCTGAATAAAACTAAATAGCAATTTGAATTGTAATTTGTAAACTCCAGTAAGTTTTCAGTTTTGAGCGCTTAAAATCGTATGGATGGAATGGATAGTAAAGAAAGAGAAAAGGCATGAAAAATCATTAGCAAATTAGGAGGAGACAAAAGAATCAATTACTACATGAAGAAAAGAATTTTCGAGTATTCCCAATTCCCCATAACTGAAGTCCTTGCGATCCAACCCCAAAAAAAAAAAAAACACTTACAAAAATATCAAAACTTTTTTTTTTAAAAAAAAAATTAAATTATTGCAACCTAGAAATGTGCTATCCATTCCACTGTTTTCACCATTACTTCCAAGTCATACTCCATATTTTCCGATCACCGACAGGGATAAATAACACTTTGGATCCCATTTATTCCTACAGATATGATATGACAAGGAATTCCATCAACATTCTCCACATGGATGGGTCTCTGTACAACTATTTTAAAAGTATGTCATCACAATATATATCTTGCATTAATTATAATATAACATCTTTCCCATCACATAAAACAGTCATCACAATTTCATCTATCCTACAACACAACTCTCACATTATATATATAGTAATTGCATGTGCAACTACCTGCACAGTACACACAATATCGGTCATCAATTTGGTGAGTAAATAAAACAATAAATCATCACCAACATTTCAACTGATCATAACAACGCATGATGTATGTATGATATGCTTATAGCTGAGCAAAGTGCCTTTAATTTTACCATATGATATATATATTCACATCCAAAATCCAAATCTTCTAATAACACTCAACGAACAATTCTATATATCAGCAATTTCTCCATAACCCTGAAAATTTGTCCAATTTTTTTTTTTTTTTTTTTTTTTCGATGAAAAAATTTGTCCAATTTTTATTCTTAAGTCTCTTGCCCATATATACTGTCCCGTCCCACTCTATTTTCTTTTATGCTTCTTTCCGGTACAGGAGGTTTATATTTTATTTATTTTACATATTTTTATATAAGGATTGTTGCAGGCACTTGTTCCCTCCCACAGGGGAGAGTGTGGGGATGGTTGTATTACCAATAATTTATTATATATTAGATTTATTATGTTGAATAAGATTTTCTTATAATTATTAAAAGAATCATGTTCATTTGAAAGAGAATTTTTTTGGCCAGACAATCTATACAGGTCAGCAAAAGTAATAAAAAAGAGAAATAATGAAACGCGAAACAATAAGGTGATGACTAGTGAGTAGTGACGAGAGAACCACGTGTCAGTCGCATTAGCCGCTAGAAGAGGTCTAGCATCATCTGGGGGAAAGCCGACATCATAAAGAAAAGCCACTTTCCGCTCCCAACTTGGCGTGGGAAATCAACACTTACTTACCTTCCCGCAAGATATGCTCAAAAATACAGATATAAAATGTTCCCCACAGCTCTCCAGTCCTACGAAGATAAGCAGAGGGCCAATGAGTGGGCTCCTGCCTGGAATTGAGTAGATGCAAAGCCTCCCTCGAGTCGCCCAAGATTTATAGCCAACTCGAGCCCATGAAGGATCCAAATCCTTCTACATTAACGAAAGGGCCCATGAAATAATTTGTGAGCCCCCAGCCAATCCAGCCCAATAATAATACCATAAGCCCATTAATTCATACACATACTGTACTTCCATTGGCTCATTTACTCATTTTTATCTTTCCAAAGCACAGACTATAAGCCCATTCTCAATAGGAATATCATTTTTAACGCGATTGAATAATTCCAGCATCACCGAATTTTATTTTATTTTATTTTATTTATTTATTTATTTATTTATTTTCCGGATTTGAGCTTTGTTGTTTTCAAGGTTGCTTGCAAATATGTTGATTTAAACTCAAACTGGGAAAAAAAAAGAAAAAAAATAATCAGGCCAGGATTGACATGATAACCCGACTTCCCAATTTGACCATTTTATAAATTCATGATCCATTAATAAAATCGGATTTTTGGGTTGATCCAATGATATGTCCTCTCATCCACTTTTATTTTCCTTACCACACATATGATAATGATGTAAATGTGATAGAAAAGATATTAGATGTGTACCAAGTGATAATTTTATTGTTAGTGCGAGCTCATAACACACAAATTATAAAGAGATAAAAGTGATGGATATGGAATCGGGTGTGGAATCGAATCACTAATCATGAGGTTGGAAGACCGGGATTGACCCATTGGCCAAGTACTCATCACCTTTTCGGCTTGTGGGTTTAATATACTTTTTTATTATTCATTTATTTTTTTTTTTTGTTTTTTTTTGTTTTGTTTTTTTTTTTTAAATCATTTAAGATTGGATCAGGTTGAGTCGAGAAGTTTTTGGTTTATATGTACGGTTGTCCCAAGGCCCAACCCAACACGAATCCAATCCAATATTTGAAAAAAAAAAAGGGCAAAACGAATTGACAATCCCTCATGGGGAATGAGACGAAGATGAGAGAAGATTTTAAGTCATAAGTGTATATTTTAGGCATGATCTTATTTTAAAATCGGTGCATTGACGTTTTATTTGAACTGCGGTCGTACGCAATTCAATCCTTTGACTTAAAAAACCGAATATTTAATTTATAAATAGTAAAATATGAAGCCTCAATACATAACTAAAAACAAGCATGCAATGATTTTTGGATAGGCATATAGTCATCGTTACGTTGTTGACTACATATATTTTTGGCATTCTGACGTTTCACTCGTTATCTAGAGACTAGCTAGAATACTACTAGTACTATATATCGTATAATTTAGCCTCCGGATCCATACACTAGTAAGTATTTTACAACTTATAATAATAACATGGATTTTGAGGCCGATTCATGAGAGTTTTCAACCAACTCGTTCTGTATATATGCTTATTAGTACAGTATATCATTGATACTGTAATAGAGCCAATGAGAAGTGGAATAATATGCTATTATGATCTGGAAACGAGTTAGAATAAATCGGGATGGAATTGTAACTAACTCAAAAAGATCTGGATTTTAATAACGCAAATTAAATTAGCAAATATACTACTACTAAATAAGTACATTATTATATTTGATAATTCATAAATTAATCTAGAGTTGGATGGACTCTTAAATGGAGGCTATTTTTTCTTCAAATTTTGAATGTGGAATTTGAGTATCCACATGCATGTTCCAAAAAGAGGGAAAAAAAACAAAGAAAAGAAAAAAAGCATGGAAGATCGATAAGATGTGTGGGGGGATATTGGAATTGAAGATTAATTACGAATCAATGAATAAGTTCCTACTACTGTACTACAGTATATTGAAATAGAGTGAATCCATCTTTAATGTGCCCATCACTGTCTGTGTCAGTTGAGAGGCAGTAAATGCGTAAATGGACATTATTAATTAATTAATTACTAGTAGTAAGTTACTCCATTGATAATTGATCACGACAATTCTCATATAGCTAGGAGTATCACCCACAGTCAACTCTGCCAGATTTGATCGATTATTATGCACCATTCATGTGTGGACTCACTTTCAAGTTTCAACCCTAAATTTCAAACTACACATTAATTAATAATCACATCCATCACGACGTCACTTCAGATTGCGGTCTGTACTAATTTACTCATTCCACACTATTAATTACAATACATATTAACCTCACTTCACAAATCACAATAATACACTTGTGAAATCACATCGCAGATTTGAATGAAATGCATGGAAATTAACCAAATTAATAAATACTAGTAGTAAATAGTAAAAACTAAAAGTCACCAGTAATTAATTAATTAATTAATTAATTCACTCACTGAGTTTTCCCCCTAGCAGCTCCAAACAGAGTCTTAACAACCCTATAGAAATCGTGATCATACGCCTTCGACTTGTGGTGTTCGCTGGGAATAATTTTGGTGTACAAATAGAACGCGAAGCACCCAATCGTCGGCCCCACCCAAAACACCCAATGTCGGTCCCACAGGTGCCCTCCCCTCACGATCGCCGGCCCCAAGCACCGCGCCGGGTTCAGCCCCGCCCCGGCGTACCCTTTCGCCGCCGTCACCGTCGTCGACACGAACACCAGCAGCCCCAGCACGACCCCGACGATCGTGAACACGAGAACCAGCCCCAATTTCCTCGCCTGCCGGTGATCGTACGCCATCCATATCGACGCGAACAGGAACACGAAGCTGCAGAAGATCTCCAGCCATAGTGCCTGGGCGGTTTCCAGGCCCGTGGCGACGGGGATGCCGTCGGGCCCCGGGGCGACGACGGTGAGCGTGCATCCGCCGAGGGAGAAGGTTTGCTCGATGGCGGAGCCGACGACGGCCTTGAGGGCTAGGGCACCGAGGACGGCGCCGAGGGATTGGGCGACGATGTAGATGAAGGCGCGGGAGAGGGAGATGAGGCCGACGAGGGCGGCGGAGAAGGAGATGATGGGGTTGATGTGGCCGCCGGAGACGGGGTGGACGGCGAGGAGGAGGATGATGATGATGACGGCGGCGAGGATGGAGAGGACGAGGTTGGGCATCTTGATGTCGGATTGGAGGGTGGAGATGACGATTGTGTCGAGCATGAACACCAGGACAGCAGTGCCCAGTAGCTCCCCAATTGATGCCCGCCACACCTGTTGTATATATATATGGAGTAAAACCCTAATTTTAGCCCAAATAATGTTTCATTTAGGGTTTTATTTATGGGTGCACTGATCAATAATATTAGTTCATTTAAAAATACAGTATATGCTTTAGAAATTATGGTTTTAGTATGGATGGATACCAAATTAATTAAGGACCAATAATACAACTAAGAATGTAATGATCAGATCGATTTACTTCTAAAGAGAAGAATTCGTCGAGGCCTAAGATCCCACCAAGTGTGTCGTCAGAAGAAGAGTTTCTCTTGTCAGGGTCACCCATCCAATCTCGTGCTGATTGTCTGTTATATATGTTCATAAAACGTTGATGATTTATAAGAAAAATTAGTATGAGAAAGAAATGGATCGGAGTAGATCATATGTAAAATATAGATGAATGAAAATGAAAAATGAAATAGCATATACGCAGTAGGGGTGGAAGAAACAGGCTGAACTTTGATGCCATGATTCTGGGATTCTTCATCATTATTATTCATGTCTTGGAAATGCTGCTTCTCTTGCCCAGCTGCCATACTGCGCTTACTAGTAATATTTTTTTTTTTTTTTTGCCTGTTTTCTTGGCAATTTAATGTGGTTCGCATATGCCCTTAGTGGTGTGGGATTTTATAGCTAGGGAGATAATGTAAGGGTTGTTTCTTTTTATTTTTTTTATTTTTTATTAATAAACTTTTTTCAAAAAAAAAAAGAAAGAAAAAGAAAAAGTGCTCGGTGATATTCAACTGTGAGCTAAGATTGGACCTAAAGAGATTAAGCTAGCAAGGCATTAATTGCTGATTTGCTGTCACACTTCAGCCAATTACTATCTCTGTCTCACCGTTTTTGTTACCATGTATTTTTGGTACTATTCACGGTTTAACTTTAATTCAAATTTTTATAATAGCTATGTAGGAAAAAATATAGTCAAGTGAAATCTTGTTAGATTCATCTAATTTTGTAGTTTTAGACAATCAACTTTTTATTGTATACAATTTAAGTTATTAATTATTAAAAATGTGTATCGACATACGTGTCAAAGGCCTCTGTAATAAAAATAATGAGATGGAGGAAGTATTTTTAATCTCTATTTTGTATTGCTGCAGGTGCAAGTTATTGTGTCCATTATTTTATTTCACTTCAGTTATAAATAAATTATTTCATGTGATGATATGTACAAGTAAACAACAATGAGTTAATTAATAAACAGTTAATTTAAAATAATATATTATATGAAAAAACCGCCAATGATTCGGGAAGTTGTTGAAAGTAAAAGTGAAGACGATATAGATACATTAATTAATTAAGCATTCCGCAAAAAAAAAAAAAAAAAAAAAAAGAAGCAGGGCAGGACTAATATAATTATAACTTGCATTTCTTTAGTGCATAGTATATTTAATATATTATTCTTTGGTTTATGTGACTTTTATTCAGTGTTGATCAATAATGTATATAGATTAATTAATGATTTCAATAGCAAATTGAAGTCTTCATCAAGTTCTTAGCAAAGAAAAATTTCTTGATCAATTCCTGCTGGGGCCTTTAGTTGCCGTTTTATCAGTGTGGATGTTGTTGTCTTGTTAATTTTCCTTCATTTCATTACCCCGATTTATTTGGTAATGTGAACATAATCGTGTTTTTTAGATACATGATTTTTTTTTTCTTTTATAAACATTTTTACTCATGTGAAAAAGCTGCCTCGGAGTTCAAACTACACAAATTATAAAGGAGAATAAAGGGACAGAATTAGAGAGCCGGATAGGAATCGAATCCCCAACCATAAGATTGAAAGTCATGGAACATGACACTGGCCAAGTCCTAGATAGGAGTACATGATTCTTTTATTATCCTTATCTTATCAATAAGACATTATTATTTTTTTTTTCTGAATTGTCGACGCAGATCGATCATTTAGACACAAATTTTTTTTTTTGGAGGAGCCATTGAAGGCCTGGAAAGGGGTGGTGGGAGCCCATGCCACACAATTACAAAGGGGAAATAAAGGGAGGGATAGGGGACCGGTGGGAATCGAACTTCCAACCTTCCGTTGGAAGCCAATGGACTTAACCGCTTGGGCTAGGTCCTCATCCCTTTAGACACAAAATTAAACCTGCAGTTCATTTTATAAATAGAAATATCCAATATAAATCCAATACCAAAAAATAGGAAAAATGGTTTCTAGACCCAATTTTTCGGAGTTAGCCGATAGCCGTCTTTATCGACAACATATTTTTGGGATTTTGACCTTTCACTCCTTTATCTAGAAATGCATTACATATATATTTTATTAATTTGAATTTTCAAATTTAATTGTTATTATATTTCATTATATTGCTGTTGTTAAAAGATTCACAATTGTCAAAGTTCAAAATTTGAATTATGAGATTGAAAAGCTGATGAATGATGATGCATGCATGATTCAGTTGAATGCTCTCGATTAATTCCCTTACACAAATCAAATGCTTAACAAATCCAACAATTGTTGAAAATGATTCATTTGTTTATTAACTTGTTGTTAACAGTGAAAATCTTGGGAGGAAGATATCTTTCGTTTATTGATGATGTAGGAGGAAAGATTACAGGAAAACTAGAAAAACAAATACAGGAATTTAAAGAAAGCGGTAAAGGAATTTAAGAACAGAAAGCAGTAAAATGCAGAAAAGCAATAAAGAAAATAAAAATAAAAGACGCTCTCTTGAGGAGTATTGGAGGTGCCCCTTGCGTATGATGCCGCCTGCACTTATATAATGGGAGGTCTTCAAGCTTGAACGCTCCATCCATAAATTTGTTTCCTTAGGTGACGCGATTTGTTTCCATGATTGGTGATTCGTCTCCTTGGTTAAGGATTCACTCCTTCATTGTATGGGGTTCCTCATCTTGAAGGTGTCTTGACGGAATGGGCTGTAGCTACGCGGCCTCCCTCTTCCGGATATATTTTCCCCACCTGGGTCACTGGGCCACTGTTTGACTGGGCCACTGGAATTCTCGCTTGAGGGTATCCTCACAGAATGGGTGATCTAGACTCCACTCAAGTGGGTGATCTAGACTCCAGTGGGTGATCTAGACTCGTTGGGTAATCTAGACTCCAAGTGGGTGATCTAGACTCCAAGTGGGTGATCTAGACTCCCTTGGGTTGGGTGATCTAGACTCCCTCTTTCGGATATATGCTTTTGGAGACGCGTCCTTCCTCTTCCGGATATGGGCTTTTGGAGATACGTCTTCCCTCTTTCGGATATGTTTTCACCAACAGAATGGGCCGGCTATTCTATAAAAATAAATGGGCCATCAATATTTTTGTTTGGGGTTAACAGATGCCCCCCTCGCGCATTTTGTCTGATTGGCATTTTAAGACAATTTTGCGCGCTTAATTCAAGTTCATAGGTCTACCGAGGCCCATTATGCCTGATTTTCTTCTCGTTCAGATTCCAGCCGCCACCGTCGACAGAGCGTCGTCCGGCCTCGTCGTATAAGGAGACCGCCGCCACCTTTTTCTTCGGAGGCCGCCACCTTCGTCCTAGAGGGCCGCCACCTTCACTCCAGCAGGCCGCCCTTGTCACCCAAGAGGCCGCCATCTTCGCCCATCAGGCCGCCACCACCGAGACTCCCGGAGGCCGCTAGCGTTGATCCGGAGCAGGCCGCCACTGCCATCCCTCGCCATAGGCCGCCATTGCCTTTCTCCGAAGAGGCCGCCATCCATCCCGAAGAGGCCGCCATTCATTCCTCAAGAGGCCGCCACCCCTCTCATTTTGGCCGCCATCTGGAAGCCAAGCAGGTCGCCATCCTTGCTCCAAGTGGCCGCCACTCCTCGTTTCAAAGTGGCCGCCATCCCCGTTTTGTGAGGCCGCCATCACCACTTCGCCTTGAGCAGCCAGCGTCGTCTGGAAGACCGCCACCTCCGAGGGCCGCTATTTGGAGACCATTCGTCCTAGCCTTGGCCGCCACCTCTCGCTCGGGCCGCCATTCACCTAGCTCAGGGCCGCCGCCATCGCTTTGTTATCCGGAGGCCGCTACCTGTCCGAAGACCGCCAGCCTCCATCGCCAAGCTCCAGGCCGCCGTCAGCCAGCTCCAAGCCACCATCCGAAGTCACCGACTACTCGGCCTCCAAGTCCGCCGTCGACGGCGTTCTAGGGCCACTATCCAGGGTTTTTATCACCCAAGGTTACTGCATTGGCCACCACTCTTGGTTCGCCTTCCTCTTTATCGTGTCTCAATTTCTCAAAATGAGTCACGTGTATAGGTAGACGCTTCTCATCTTGTTCCTCAAAGAACTTTTCCAAGCGGGCCGCTTTCTCGGCCAACTGGGCAAGATCGGTCGCTTCATGCACAATTAAATGTTCTTTTAGTTTTGGTAACATATTAGCCACTACTATATTGGCTATTTCCCTATCTGGGATTGCTATGGTGCATCGGCTTTTAAGCCGTTGTAATCTATTGATAAAAGTACTTGCCGCCTCATCGGCATACTGTTTGGCATTAGTAAGGTCAGCAAGACTTACCAGTGATAGTGGAGTGTAGAACCTATCATGGAATGCCCGTTCGAGTTCGGCCCAATTTTGAATTGAATTAGGCCGCAAGGAAGCAAACCATGCGAAGGCAGGTCCGGTGAGGGATGAGCAGAACAGTCTTAATTTCAGCCAATCATTGGCCGCTGCTTCCCCGCACTGATTAGTGAACCTTCCAACATGCTCTACAGTGGACTTGCCATCATCCCCTGTAAAGGTGGTGAACTCGGGCATCTTGAAGCCCCTTGCGTAAGGATGCATGGTGTCTACCCAGTCAGGATATGGCTTCCGGTACGTAGGCCATTCCATTGACTTTAGCTGAATCCCAAAGTGCTGTTGCATCATATCTGCGAGCAACTCCGGTGAGATCACTGATGCCTGCGTAGGAGGCATGACGGCAGGTGTTGTGGGTGCTCCATATGGTTGTGGAGCATGTCCTCCTGTGTGGATAGGAGTGACGGCCGGTGCCATGGGAGCCGCCATCACTCCGCCTGCCTGTGGAGCCTGCTCCCCTAGGGTTGGTGGCATCCAACCCGGGTTGAGAGGTGTCGCCACATAAGGTGTAGTTGGGATGTTCGGCACATGAGGTGCCACCTGTCTTGGCGCCATGCTAGGTTCGGCCGCCATGCAGCCTTGTGCAGCGTTAGTTGCCATCAAAGGGCTTGATGGAGCATATACCGGCACGGGAGGTGCCGCGTAACCCAAATTCGGCATGCTGGGTGCCGCTGGAGTAAAAGTGTAAGCAGTCTGGTACGAATGTGGAAACATACTGGCCACGCTTCCGGAGTCCTGGAATGGCGGCTGGCCAGGTGTGTTTCCCCACATTCGCTGTTGTCCCCCTGACGGTCCCGGGTATGAAGTGTTCGATGCCATAGTAGTACTGGGTGCCGGGGGGCCTCCGTCGCGTAAGGAACCGCATATCTGGCTGGTTTGGTCGGCCATGGCAGGCCGCAGAATGTCCATCAAGTGCCTTGTAAATAAAGGCATGAATTCGGCCATCGATTCTGTTATCGATAGCCGTATTTGCTCGGACAATGTAGGGGTCTGCGTAATCCCTTGTAGCGGTTGAGAGGTGCTCGCCGTCTCAATGGCGTCCTCAAACGGCGTTCGCACCCATGTCTTCTCTTGTAGAGACATATCTTCAAATTTCTGAGTATAAACCCTAAGCGGATATGGTTTTCCACTCGTGTCCCACTGGGCGTGCCAATTTGTTAACAGTGAAAATCTTGGGAGGAAGATATCTTTCGTTTATTGATGAAGTAGGAGGAAAGATTACAGGAAAACTAGAAAAACAAATACAGGAATTTAAAGAAAGCGGTAAAGGAATTTAAGAACAGAAAGCAGTAAAATGTAGGAAAGCAATAAAGAAAATAAAAATAAAAGACGCTCTCTTGAGGAGTATTGGAGGTGCCCCTTGCGTATGATGCCGCCTGCACTTATATAATGGGAGGTCTTCAAGCTTGAACGCTCCATCCATAAATTTGTTTCCTTAGGTGACGCGATTTGTTTCCATGATTGGTGATTCGTCTCCTTGGTTAAGGATTCACTCCTTCATTGTATGGGGTTCCTCATCTTGAAGGTGTCTTGACGGAATGGGCTGTGGCTACGCGGCCTCCCTCTTCCGGATATATTTTCCCCACCTGGGTCACTGGGCCACTGTTTGACTGGGCCACTGGAATTCTCGCTTGAGGGTATCCTCACAGAATGGGTGATCTAGACTCCACTCAAGTGGGTGATCTAGACTCCAGTGGGTGATCTAGACTCGTTGGGTAATCTAGACTCCAAGTGGGTGATCTAGACTCCCTTGGGTTGGGTGATCTAGACTCCACTCAAGTGGGTGATCTAGACTCCAAGTGGGTGATCTAGACTCCCTTGGGTTGGGTGATCTAGACTCCCTCTTTCGGATATATGCTTTTGGAGACGCGTCCTTCCTCTTCCGGATATGGGCTTTTGGAGATACGTCTTCCCTCTTTCGGATATGTTTTCACCAACAGAATGGGCCGGCTATTCTATAAAAATAAATGGGCCATCAATATTTTTGTTTGGGGTTAACACTTGTCCATACTTCTATAGATCCATTAGTACGTAACTGGCCATGCCATGAGTTAAAATGTTCAGATGCAATTGTTGAAATGATCTAGGTGAATTAATTTGAATTAATTACTCAAAAGATGTGAAATTTAATTAATTAACCCAAGCCTGTTGATTTATCATGTCATCTTAGTATCTGGTGGTTTGTCTCCCACATTAATAATTATACTACAATTTTTCGTGTAAGATATTTTATAATAATGGAGAGAGATTGGGTGACACCGAGTTCAAAATACACCTAATTAAAAAAAAAATACTTATAATTATATTCGAACTAAATGAAAAAGGTCGATAAAGACTTATTAATCCAGTCTCGTAAAAACACGGAGTACTATTATTCATTTTTTACTATTATTCCTTTTATTTGCAAATGTGTGTCTGTGTGTGTATTTTTATAAAATTCACGTGAATAAAAAATAATATACAATACAAAAATTAAATGACAATATTATTTTTGTTTTTATAGGTGGGATCACTCTTATAATTTACAATAGGACATTTATATGATTTAAGAAAAAGAAAAAAAGAAACCGAAAGAAAAAGAAAAAAAAAAAGAACACTCGCCTTTCTTGTTTGTATTCTCCGTGCGGCTTTAAATAATCTTCTCAACGAAAATTTTCGGTATCCGCTTTAAAGAACTCCTTTCCAATTTCCATATCCACTCAATTAAATGCAAAATCATGAAATTTGTCAAAATTGGATGGCCCATGAAAATACCGTACCAAGAAAAAATCTTGAAGCTGCTCCCATGATTTATTTATAGTGTAAAAATTTAGTTAAAAAGGCTCGACTGCTATTTCTCATGCATAATGCAGAAATTTAATAATAATAATAATAATAATAATAATAATAATAATAATAATGTGTTAACCGAGAATTTTGATTTGAATATGGTGGAGATGATTACAAGGATTTTTTTGGAAAGAAATACGGCAAACTTAATAAAGCTGTAAAAGAAATAAAATCTGCAGAAAATGAAGAACGATAAGTAAATTACGCGAAAAGTAAAGTGATCCCTGAGGAGTTTGTTGGTTGCCCTCTGGAGTGCATCCTCCCCCTTTTTATAGGGAAGAGGACTGACACCCTCCAGCTGAGAAGCACGCAGGAGGTGGCAGCATACGGCGCACGCGAGGATGGGCGGCTTGACTTCTGTGACACACGACCCACGCGAGAGATGTTGGTGGCATACGGCGCACGCGAAGGATGGCGGCTTGATTGACAGCTTTCCTGATCATTTATCCGGATAAATCTTACACTGGACCGGGTCTCTAAAAATGGACTGGGCCAAATTCAACGGGCCTAACGAATTTAATTTTGTGAGCCCAAAATATTCGTAGTTAACAGATGCCCCCCTCGCGCAATTTGTCTGATTAGTATTAACAGACAGATATGCGCGTTCTGGCCTAATTGGCCCGTTTAAAAAACCTTGGCCCAATAGGCCCGTTTTAAAAACCCTAATTTCATGGCTTCTATAAAAAGCCACCACCTCTCATTAATTTAAAAACTTTG
Source organism: Hygrophila difformis (assembly GCA_030278955.1). Lineage (NCBI taxonomy): Eukaryota > Viridiplantae > Streptophyta > Magnoliopsida > Lamiales > Acanthaceae > Hygrophila > Hygrophila difformis. The sequence goes on from JAOANR010000004.1 coordinate 52,389,018, forward strand.
GTCATTTTTTCAAATTTTCCTCTACCTTTTCTCCTTCTTTTTCCTTCTAAACCGCCGGCATCCCTTCTTCCTCTTCCTAATCGTCGTCGCCCTCAGTCATCAATCGTCGAGGGAAGCCGTCAGCAGCGCCGCCAGGTCTCCGTCAGCTCGAGCACTCCGGCCGCCAACAGCCCCCTTGCCGCCAGCCCAGGCAAGCGCCGCCACCAGCTCCTCGCCGCCAAGCTCCAACGCGCCGCCAGCCAACTCCATCGAGCGCCGCCAGCCAACTCCATCGAGCGCCGCCAGGAGGCTCCGGCCGCCAGCCTTGCAGCGCCGCCACCCCGGACCAGATCCGCCGCCAGCCTCACGTTCTGCCGCCAGCAGCTTTCAGCTTCATCGAGCGCCGCCAGCTTCGCCATCTCGCCCGAAGTCGTGCGCCGCCAGCCTGAGCCGCCAGGGATCGCCGCCAGCTCGAGCACTCCGGCCGCCAGCCCAGGAAAGCGCCGCCAACAGCTCTCCAACGCGCCGCCAGGATCTTTGCGCCAAGCTCCAACGCGCCGCCAGCCCTTCGTCATCTCGCCGCCAGCACCTTCGAGCGCTCCCATCTTGCCCGCGCCGCCAACACCTTGCGTGTTGACAACATCTCCGCCGCCAAGCATCAAGCCTAAGCGCCGCCAACTCCTGCGTCAGCCGCCAGCGCCAATCCGAACGCCGCTAGTCCGCTAGTCTGATCCGATCTCCGGCCGCCAGCGCATCTCCGCCGCCAGCCTCTCCGGCCGCCAGCCTCTCCGGCCGCCAGCCTTCAGCCGCCGCCAGCTCCTTCATCCGCCGCCAGCTGCCTGCTTGTCAGGTGTCGCCACTCGTATCCATGGATCAGGTTAGCTTTTTATTCTACTCTTGTTCTTTGTGTTGGCTAAGACTTGTAAACTCGAATGGCATGTCACGAGACTATGATTTTAGACTTTAAAGTCTGTGCCTCATTTGAATCGGCTTGTTTATGATCTTTGATACCTCGATATGCTGCTAAATTGTTGGGACTTTGTATGATGTATAAGAGGCTAGACTTGGATATTAGTTGAATTTTGGAATCACATGCTGGGATTGTTCCTCTTTGTGTACTGTATTCAACACTTTGAATTGTTCGGGCAGCTTGTTGCACACATTAGTTGTATGCATCACTTAACTGTAGATGTTAGGCGAATCTCTCAATTACATGCATCCAACACCAATTTTGTTAGATGACACATTGGGGCTGGCCAGATTATCTGCTTGAAGTCTTTTTGTTTGATGAGCATCTTTGAATTGCCTCTGACATAGGATTTTAGACTACCATGCTAGCTGCTTGCTTATAACTTGGATTGCATCCGATTTGCTCTCGTCTGTAACTAGATAAGCATCTTGATCTGTGTCTCCTTGTGCACTTTGACCCAAGTGATTTTTTTTTTTTGTTTTGACGAGAACACTCTTTCTCGAATTTATGTTATAGGTTTTAGAAACCTTTATCCTATCACACAGTATCCCATATCTGTTCTGAATCTGAAAATATAGGATTTAGCAAAAGAGGACACGCCGGCCACCACTCGTACCGGGCCGCCAACATCAGCTCGGACCGTCCGCAGGTCCAAGTTTTCTCCGGCCGCCAGCTCCAGGCCGCCAGCCTCCTCTCCGGCCGCCAGCGTTGGGCCGCCACCTTCATCTGCTGGGGATGCCACGGGCCGCCAGCCACCTCCTTCACAGGGACAGGCCGCCATCCCCTTGCCAGGCTTTACTGCCTTGTCATCTGGTACTACGGCCTTTCAGGTTTGTTCTAATCTCTATGCCCGCTTGTATGTCCATCTCTTTGCCTGCTTGTGTGTTCACTCATTTGTTCAAATTTGTAATAGGACATTGTGGCGAGGACTCCTCAGGCCACCATTCTGGGTACCCAGGCCGCCACTCCTATGCAGGCCGCCACTCATGCCGTGTCTCAGCCGCCATCCTCATCAGCTCGGGCTGCCGGGTCTTCTACTCAGGTTTGCCCAATCTTACTTGGTGATATGTTAATTCGTCCTTCTTCGAATTTGCTTGATATTTGCTTGATATGTGTATCATAATAATGCAGATTGCTGAGGGACTACTCATTCCGGAGTCTGATGATGAGGCTTACGATTTTGACCGCCGGGAGTCCCAGCCTTTTTTACGTCCATTTCATCGCACGACTGCCCATGCAGATGGAGATGAGACCCGGGAGTTTCTATCTTGTATATGTCCGATTACTCAGGCTGCATTTACTGGAGCCTTTGTTTCGCAGACGAGGTCTATCCGGTCTCATCAGTCTGGTACCACTGCTCCTAGATCTAAGAAGGCTAAGGCTTCCCGAACCGAAGAGAATGAGGATCAGAGTATTTTGGAAAAGTATGCTTCATGGGTTCGCCGGATGCAGAGGGGAGGACGCACAGCTGATTGGCGTAACTGGGGTATTGAGGATGCCATTATTCTTTCTACTAGGCCAGTAGTGATAGATCACCGTCTCATCTATTATATCTTGGGCTTCTGGAACTCCAGTGTTAACGCCTTTCAGTTTCCTTGTGGTTTCGTGGGTCCCACGCTTCTTGATGTGATCATGATCACCGGACTCCGAGTGGATGGTTCAGAGTTGACGCAGTCGGCCTCTGATGATCGAGCTCTTGGTGAGTCTATTTGTCCTTCGGGCAAAGAAACTAAACAGTATTCGGCATTTATTGATAATAATATGACGTCCGAGAGTTCTCCTTGCACCTTGGATGAGCATGTGGCCTTTCTGTTGTTGTGGTTTAGCCGGTTTATTATCTGTTCGAGGGCTCGGACCGTCTTGCGTTCCGCTCTTCCTCTGGTACGGGCTATTATGAGTGATCCTTCTCCGGCCACTGGTTCTTATTTTCTTGGCACCCTATTCAGTGGTATGGCCAAGATCTCTGGTATGCTGGCTAGTGGGCGAGATCCCACTAATTCGGCATGTGGGCCGTTATGGTTTCTGCAGCTCTGGATCCAGCTGTACTTTCCTCGGCTTTTTACTGGCGTGCCTCGTCCTGGTCCGCAGGATGTCGCAGATGGTGATCCGTTAGGCTTGATACTAGCTGCTACTTCGGTGAGGATTGGCAGGGATGGTCTTTTGCAGCGGGACAGTCTGGATATTATTCGATTTTTTCTGCACCACAGGCCTTCCTATCAGGACTTATACGTGTATGCCTCTATAGGTTGGTTGCTGTCCCAGCTTGTGTGCAAGCCTGATCAGCCACGAGGTCTACATGGAGAGTCCACCTGGAATGTGAGTATGAAGCCTCATATGCTTCTGAGTGGTCTAAAGAGGAGGGATCAGTATAATCCGATCGTGGCTGAGCCGTACTGCCCTCATTTGCTCGCTCGTCAGTTCGGTTGCCACCTCGGACTTCCTCGCAGTGTGAAGTGGCCGGTATCTTTTAGGAGTAAGAGGATGACGGTCGCTGACATCCGGGCAGTAGTTGATTCCTCGTCCCGTCTGACGTTATCTAGCTATCTTCCATTCACTCCGAACGGGACGCTTGCTGCTGGCTTTATGGCATGGTGGACGCCCTATATCACCTCCATCTTGCCATCCTATGCGCAGATTACGGCTCGTTTTGGGGACGTGCGGCGAGTTAAGCAGCCTAGCGTTCATAGTGCCGCTGTTCAGTCGGCAGCTACTCTTGTTTCTAGTCGCACCCCGAAGTCAAAAGCTGTTGCGGTTTCCTCATCTCGCAAACGCCGAAGAGGTATGTCTCATTTGTTAACATGTTTCTCATACACTGTCTCTTGGTTTTTTTTTTTTTAATATTTCTCTTTTCTTCAGCTGCTGACCATGACAGTGAGGATGATGAGGGCGATGCCTCAGATGACCAACCTGAGGAGGAGCCTGCGAGCTCTGGGGAGTCTACTGATGAGGATTACACTGCTCATTCTGATGAGGATGAGACTTCCGTTTCTAGTGAGGAGGAGTCGAGTTCAGGTGATGGCGATGAGGATCCTGTAGATGATGATGGTGATCCTATGGTGGCGGATCACGCTGAGGATAGTGTCGCCGGGGATGACAGCTATATGGCGGACCTTCACGAGGCGACGACTATTGTTGATCAGCATATGAGCAGTGTCATTGCTAGGAATGAGTCATATGATGATATGTTGGCTCGCGCTGACTATATCATCCTCCACGGGGATGATCCCAGGCACGAGACCAAGGCCATAGTGACGGATGCTACTCATCATGCTTCCATTGATCAGGTAACTTTCGCCACTTTGGACTCTTTTGTTCAATTCTTGTTTTAGCTAAACCTCAACATCTTTCCTTCCTGCTTAGGATCCATCCTCTTCTCATGCTGGTGACCATGTTTCTACGGTTGGCTCCGTTACTCCCGAGTTGACTTCCCAGGTACACTTTTAATTACGTCCTCATTTTCTTTTGCCTCTTACTATTATGCAAAATGATTCTGAGGACATCTACCTTCTAGACCCCTGGAGACCGGATAGGTTCTTCTTTTACCACTCAGGCGGCAGATTGCGCCTCCATGATTAGCACTGCTGATCCTTTGGCGACATCTCAGGTACCCTTTAGTTGTTTTCTCTTGTTCTTATCCCTCAGGATACGTTCTAAGCGTTGATTTCCTCTAGACTCCTATGGATCAGGCGGGTGTTGATGCTTCAGTCGACTTGACTACACCGCCTACTCAGACAGACCACTCTGTGACTGACATTTCAGCTCTCTCAGCTGATTTGACTGCACCACCTCCTCAGGTATATTTCTTTTCATCTCCTGTCATAATAAAACTTTGGTAGTATTCTTGACATAGCTTGCCTCCAGGTACCTAAGGACCTTCCTCCAGGCCTTGTGGCCTCTCTTCCAGACTCGGGCACTCGTGCTGCCATAGCCCCATCATGTGAGGCGTTTGACCGTCTCTTTTCCACCCAGACCGGTCCACTATCAGCCGAGGTGGTCTCAGGACTCTATGACATCCTTGGTGATGTTAGCTCAGTCCCTGCCTTTATTGAGGACGCCGGCTTTTTGGACTTTTCGGAGCTCATTTCTGATTTGTCCCTCGCTTATCCTCTCTATAGCAGTACAGCAGATCAGTCTGCTCAGGACTTGACATTTATTGATGATCTCGAGGCGCGGCACCGTGAGATTCGTTCCCAGCTAGAGGTTGTACTTCCCCAGCATGATCAGGCTTCTATGGTCCTTAGGAGTGAGGAGAGTAGACAGTCACAGTTAAAGAGTACTGTTGCCCAGGCCAAGCGCGAGATAGAGAAACAGAGAGAAGTTATTGCGGAGGCGGAGCGTATTATCAGAGAGCAGAGCTGCATCGCAGATGGAGCTACTGTTGAGCTCGTTATACTTGAGGCTGAGCTGCTCAAGTTGTCTGATCGAGTTACCGCTTTGCGCGCTGATCGTGATCGCTTAGCTGCAGATGATCGTGACTTATCAGTTGAGTTATCGAGAGTCCGTCGACCTCTTCTATCAGCTCGTGCCCGAGCTTCTGCCGCAGCACTTCGTCGCCTTACAGATTCCTTTGAGCGTGCCCGTGATCAGTGGGCCGTCATGCGTCGTCGCCTTCTAGGTGATGAGACGCCTCCTTCCCCGAGTAGTTAGCACTGCTTTTGCTTTTTGTGATTTTTATTCAGTACTCTATTTAGTGTCAGCTCATCGACTTTGTGATGAGCACTTCATTACTCATGTTTGCTTTTTTGCTATTTCTCTGGCCAATTACGTGACTGGCCACTCATGATGCACTTATGCTGCTTATTCTGACTCCCAGACTGATGGATAGAACATTTTGAGATATTTTGCATTTATACTCTGTTTGTGTTCTTGACCATCGATGTCCATTAACTTGTATGCACCATTGAGTAATCTTTGAGTTACAATGAATGGTCCTTCCCAATTTGGGGACCACTTTCCCGTTTCATTAGCATGTACTCCTAACGGTAGGATTACTTTCCACACTAAATCCCCTTCGCTGAAGGCCTTGCTTCGAACCTTCTTATCATAATGCTTTGCCATTCTAGTTTTTTGACGACGGATGTTTTCCAAGGCCATGAGCTTATCACCATCAGCTGCTTCTAACTCTTGTAACATGGCTTCATCATACTTAGATAAGTCTAAGTGATGCTGCTGAGCCACCCTTAGAGAAGGAACTGTTATTTCCAAAGGCAAAACAGCGTCATGACCATATGTCAAGTAGTATGGCGTAAACCCTGTAGCTGTAGATTTAGAGTTTCTGTAAGCCCAAAGAACCTCTAATAAGGTCTCATGCCATTTCCTAGGTTTTTCGCCTATCGCCTTTTTGATCATACTTATTAAGATCTTATTGGTGGCTTCAGCTTGACCATTTGCTTGGGGATAGTATGGAGTAGAATGATAGATGCGGATCCCAAACTGCTTGGTAAAGGCTATAAACTTTTCACCAGTGAATACTGTACCTTGATCGGCAGTAATTGTTTGGGGAATCCCAAATCGATGTATGAGCTCAGTCACGAACCTAATTACATCGCTTTGGTCGATCTTCTTCATTGGCCATGCTTCTACCCATTTGGTGAAGTAATCAGTGGCCACTAGTATGAATGCATGGTTTTTGGATGACGGTGGATGAATTTTTCCAATGATGTCCATCCCCCAGCCACGGAATGGCCAAGGCTTAATGACCGTGTGTAATTCTTCTGCCGGTACCCTTTGAATTGGGCCGTGCTTTTGGCAAGCCTCACACCCGCGAGCATACGTGATACAGTCCTCCATGATGGTTGGCCAGAAGTATCCATGACGGTGGATGCTCCATCTCATGCTCGGCCCTGCCCGATGAGAGCCGCATATCCCCTCATGGACTTCTCCCATTACCAACTTAGCATCCTTGGGGCCTATACATTTGAGCAATAATCCATCAACCGCCCTTCGGAATAGTTCGCCATTGACCAGTACGTACCGCAGAGCTTTTACTTTTAGCGAGTTATCTCCCCCAGATGACGGGTTCTCGAGGTACTGTATGATCTCGGTCCTCCAATCACCATTCTCTTGTTGGTCCTCAGGTTTACTTGTGATGGCGGCAATGTGTGGTGCCCCCCTAGGGCGACAAGATTGCCAGCCTGAAGCAAGTTGCGCAGCCTCGTTGGCTTCTTGATTTTGGCTTCTGGGCACATGTGTGATGGTAGCGTCTGAAAACTTGCCCAATAGTTCTAGTGCTGTCTCATAGCACTTAATCAATCTGGGACTCTTGCATTCATATTCCCCGGTTAACTGCTTCAGGATGACTTGGGAGTCTCCAAAAATTGTAATTGATTTCGCACCTTTAAGCAGTGCAGTTTCGAGGCCAAATATCAAAGCTTCGTATTCTGCTTGATTGTTGGTGGTGCCAGGCTCTAACTCCCGAGCAAGCTTCCAATGTTCCCCAAGAGGACTAGTGATTGTAATACCGGCCCCCGAGCCGCTGCTTGCACAAGATCCATCAAAGGTTAACTCCCAAGGTTCGAATCCTATAAAGGAAGCTTCTCTGGGATCTTCTGACAGAACCAACGAAGGGTGTTGAGCTAAGAAATCAGCTAAAGCTTGTCCCTTGACTGCCTTTTGAGGAACGTGTACAAGGGTAAAAGGACTGATCTTCATAGCCCACTTAGCTTGTCTACCCTTCAATGCTGGTTTGTGCAAAAGGGTTTTCACCAAGTCAAAGGGAGCCACTACATGGATTGTTCTTGGTAGCATGTAGTGTTCTAACTTGTTGCAGGAGTACACCAGGGCGTAGCACAACTTTTCTAATGCAGTATATCTTACCTCTGGCCCTTGTAGAGTCTTGCTAAGGTAATAGATAGCCCTCTCCTTGCCGTCTTCATCGTCCTGTGCAAGCAAGCACCCGATAGATTCTTCGGCGGCCGATACATATAGTTTCAAAGGTATTCCAGGTTTTGGCGGCACTAATACTGGAGGATTGACCAATGCTCTTTTTATTTCTTCGAAGGCTGCCTGATGCTCAGTCGTCCAGAGAAACTTCTCGTTCTTTTTTCCTTTAAGCAAGGTAGTGAACGCTTTCATTTTGCCGGCAGCATTGGCAATAAATCTCCTTAGGAAATTGATTTTGCCCATCAATGACTGCAGTTCTTTGAGATTGGTTGGTGCACGAGCCTCCATAATGGCCTTAGCTTTGTTCTGATCTACCTCAATGCCCCTCTCATATACCAAGAAACCTAGGAAGTTCCCTGCGGCCACTCCAAATGCACACTTAGCTGGATTAATTTTCAATCCATGTTGTCTCATTCGGATAAAGGCATCTTCCAGGTGAGCCAAGTGTTGGCCAAATTCACATGATTTCACCACTATATCATCAATGTACACTTCAAGTGTGTGACCGATTAAATCATGAAAAATCATGTTCATGGCCCTTTGGTATGTTGCCCCCGCGTTTTTTAATCCAAAGGGCATGACTACCCATTCAAAGATGCCAACTGGTCCTGGGCAACGAAAAGCTGTTTTGTGTACATCATTTTCAGAAATGAAGATTTGATTGTATCCAGAATAACCATCCATTAGCGATAAAAACTTGTGGCCAGCGGCCGCATCAACAAGCATATCGGCCATGGGCATCACATATTCATCCTTGGGTGTTGCCAAGTTTAAATTTCTAAAGTCTATACAGACTCTTAATTGACCGTTCTTTTTTATAACAGGTACAATATTTGCAAGCCATTCCACATAACGACAAGTTCTAATGTAACCTGCTTTAAGAAGTTTCTCGATTTCGGCCTTTATTTTTGGGATGGTGTCTGGGTCGAACCGTCTTGGCGGCTGCTTATGAGGTCTGAATTCTGGGTGCGTTGGCAGCTTATGTTCCACTAGCTCCCTTGATAGTCCTGGCATATCTGTGTATTGCCACGCGAAACAATCCTTATACTTATGAATCAACTCCACTAGCTGGCGTCGCTTTTCATCCGATAATGATGCACTGATCTTGGTCACCTTTGGTTCCGCCTCTGTCCCGAGGTTGATGTCTACAAGTGGTTCCTTGGCTTCCGGACTAGGCAACGTCCGCTTTACGGGAGATGGCCACTCAGATGGCCGGATGTCAATTGGGTTTTTGGACTTGATTTCAGCACCCATCATTATTTCAGTGTTGGCGAGCCGCTGCAACAAGTCTTTATAAATGTTGTAGCTGCTCGTCATGCAGATCGTGATGCTTCATGTCGGCTATCTGCAGAACGTAACTTGAAGCCGCTTGTTGTGAAATCAATGGATTCCAGATCTATGTTCATACCAATTAAGGCTGATGCAGGTTGGATGTCTTCTAAGTAGAAGATCGCCTCATCATTGTTGGCGTCCGGTCCTGCAAAGGGTTGAGGATCTGCCTCTACCAATTCTATCTGGTCACCATCCCAAATCAACAACTGTTGGTGGAGGGTAGATGGCACACACTGCGCCATGTGAATCCAGTCGCGCCCAAGCAATGCTGAGTAACACGTCTTGGATTTCACGACAAAGAAGGCCACCTTGATGGTCTTGGATCCAATAGTGACGTCCGCCGTTATGAATCCGGCAGGTTGTGTTGCTTCCCCTACAAAGCTGCACATTCTGACCCTGGTAGGGATCAGATCCTTTTCATTCTTTCCTATCTTCCTCAAAGTTGACATCGGCATCACATTGGCTGCTGCTCCATTATCAACAAATACTCTGTTTACAGGACGCCCGTCGATGTGAGCCTTAACATACAAGGGCTTCAATTGCCTTGTCTGGGCAACTTCGGGTTTGGAAAACTGTGCCACAGCCAACTTTGAAGCATCATTTCGGCCGCCGAGTTCTTGTGTGGGAGGTGCATCCCTGGTTGGATGGGACAATTCGGCTATCATTTCATCCATTCTTTCGATAAGCCTCGCAAATGATGGCTCTTCCTCATCCCATATCTCGGATTCGGTATCGCTTATCTCTTCATCGGCCGCCAATCCAAAGACCCGTATAGGCACGGAGGGATCATTCGGCCCTTCTTTCCTATCGTCAGCTTCTTTAAGTTCTTTGTCCAAATTTTTCCAAAAAACCTCATCTTCAAGATCCATGCCGTCTAATTCAACATGAGGCTCCTCATCAATATTGAGGTTCACATTTCCCCACATATCATCTTCATATCCTTCGTCAATATTCATGTCATCCATCGTGCCACGTTCATCGGTCATGATGCCAAGGACGCTAATCCCAACTTTCGGCTTTTCGAGATTGGCCTCCACAGCGGCCTCCACCTCTGTAGGTGTAATAGCACCAAAATTCACTTGTGATGCCTCATTGGTCGCTTGAAGTGCTTCACTAGTTGATTTTGTTTCAACTTGTGTCTGTGACTTCTTCTGGGTTTCTACAGTTTTGCAATAGGCCGTGAATCCTTCAAAACTGTGTGGTTCACTTCCAAATTCACCGGCTTCATGAGCCGCCAAATACGCCATGTATTTCATCAGTACACTAGCCATAGCCATGTTTGAAGGAGTCATGTCCATTTTGTCCAGCTTCTCAATGAACTTCTGTCCCGCAGATTTGACCTTGTTTCCTCCTTCATCAGATTCGGTTATGGCGACCGCTTTTCCTTTGTCATTAGAAGCTGATGATGAAGTGTTAGTCTGAGGAAGTCCAGCTTTGGTTACTTTAGGCCTTGTTGATGATGACGGCTGAGGCTTTCGTTCTACCCACTGCAGCCTTTCTCGTACTGGCCTCCTAGGGGTAGAAGGTGATGGTGGTTGTAACCTTTCCCTCACTGGCCTCCTGTCGGAGGAAAGCGGTGGCTGCATCTTCTCCCGTATTGGTTCCCTAGCGGAAGGTGATGGCGCCTGAGGTGGTCTTCTTGAGGCCTCATAAAATCTTTCTTCACGAGGTGGCATGGGTGAATCAGGTTCCCTTGCCACTGTCCTACTGTGTGCCTTCTCGTGAAGGGGTCTCCGCTGCTGGGATGTCTCTCCTTTGAAATAAGTTGGTTGCACCGGCTTCCGAGGTCTGGAAGATTCCAACTTATGGATTTGTGCCTCCCATTGCCGCATTTCCTCGGCATATCGCCTTTGTGCCCGCCTAAACTGACTCCTAGTCATGGGTGGTGGCTCCTTCTGAGTGGCTTTGTTCTGAGCCCTATTCTTCATCCACCTTTCAGTCTCAACTGGATGTTCTGGTCGCCTCATCAAGGTTGGAACCACCTGTACACCATGCCTGTAATCACGAGCAATAGGTTGGTGCTTCCCATTTTCATGGATCTCTACTGCCTGCTTAGAGATCTCAATCCTCAAAGGAGGGTTCTTCTTCTTGTGGTGCTCCCTTTCCTCAGCTTCCAGGACTTTCTTGAAGTCCTCCTTCGACATGTTCTTAAACTTCGGTTGTTTACTGCACAACTCTTTTCTTTCATGATCGGACTCATCAGATAATAAGTCCACATCCTCTTCTTCTATTTCAATGTGTTCCTTTCCTCTATCATTCTGGCTACTGGAGCCACCATCTTCTGGATTTGGGATGAGTCCAGAAACACCCATTGGCAATTGAGGGAATGGATCTAAATCCACCTTCATACCTGCAATTTTCAAACGACCCTCTTTTATCTTGTTCTGTATGGCCGTTCTAAAACTCCTGCATTTGGTAATGCTATGAGTATACGAATTATGCCACTTACAAAATGCTCGGCCTCGAATTTCCTCGGCCGCTGGTAATTTTTGCCCTTCAGGCAACTTGATCACACCGTCTTTGAGTAGGGCATCGAACACTTGGTCTGCTTTGCCCATGTCAAAAAGGTCTTCTTCAGGCTTATACTTAGCCTCTCTTTGTTTTGGCGGCTTGAGAGCCGCACATGTATGTGGTTTGGCTGTCTGTATTAGCTCAGCAACAGCCACCTCTACAGGTTCGTCCTCATCATCACTGAGTTTTATTTCTTCGAAATGGACTCGACGCATAGGACGTCTCTCTTCCTGCTCCCTCAGGAATTTTTCCACACGAGCCGCTCTCTCGGCCAGCTGGGCAAGATCAGTTGCATCCTGCACAATTAAATGTTCTCTCAATTTCGGTAGCATATTAGCCACTGCTATATTGGCTATTTCTTTATCGGGTATTGCTATAGTACATCGGCCTTTAATGCGTTGTAATCTATTAATAAAAGAACTTGCCGTCTCATCGGCAAATTGTTTGGTGTTAGTGAGATCTGCAAGACTAACCTGCGACAGAGGTGTATAGAATCTGTCGTGAAATGCTCGCTCGAGATCGGCCCAATTTTGTATTGAATTTGGCCGCATGGATGCAAACCAGACAAATGCGGGTCCAGTCAAAGAAGAACTGAATAATCTTAACTTCAGCCAGTCGTTGGCCGCTGCTTCCCCACACTGAGCAGTAAACCTACCCACGTGTTCTACGGTTGATTTGCCGTCGTCTCCCGAGAACGTGGTGAACTCGGGCATTTTGAAGCCTTTAGGGTAAGGCTGCATGATGTCTACCCAATCCGGGTATGGTTTCCTATAAGTGGGCCGTTCCATCGGCCTTAATTGAATGCCAAAATGTTGTTGCATCATATCTGCTAACAACTCGGGCGACACTAGAGGCGCCTGTGCAGGAGGTATGGCAGCTTGTTGATACATAGCGGCCGGATGAGCCATGGCGGCCTGGGCCATGTTGGCGGCCGGATGAGGTATGCTGGCGGCCGGATGACTTATGTTGGCGGCCGGATGAGCCATGGCGGCCTGGGTCATGTTGGCGGCCGGATGAGGTATGCTGGCGGCCGGATGACTTATGTTGGCGGCCGGATGAGGCATGGCGGCCTGGGTCATGTTGGCGGCCGGATGAGGTATGCTGGCGGCCGGATGACTTATGTTGGCGGCCGGATTAGCCATGGCGGCCTGGGCCATGTTGGCGGCCGAAGCTAAGTTGGCGGCCGGATGAGGTATGCTGGCGGCCGGATGACTTATGGTTGGACGGCTCATGTTGGCGGCTTGATGTTGCATGGCGGCCTGTTGTGGACTAGAGGCCTGATACTGGATGGCCTGATGTAATGGGGAGGCGGCCTGATGATGGTCCTGAGGCATGTTGGCAACCAAAGGTATGTTGGTGGCTTGAGGTTGCATGTGTCCTCCTCCAGTACCTAGGTTATGCATGGCGGCTGGGATGGGAGCCGCCACTCCAAATGGCTGTATCGGAACAGCGCTAGATGCCATCAAGTATGATGGAGCATACATCATGGGAGGTGGTGCTCCAAACTCAGATAGTGAGGGCTGGCCAGTCCCCCAAGTCCTTTGTAGACCGCCATACGGTCCTATAACGCTTGGTGACATATTCATGCCAGGGGTGTATCCCTCTTGTGGAGTACGCATGGATCCACATATCCTGTCAGTTTGATCGGCCATGGCAGGCCGCAATACATCCATAAGGTGCCTGGTCAGTAAAGGCATAAATTCAGCCATCGATTCATTCATCGATAGCCGTATTTGTTCCGAAAATGTTGGGACTTGCATTATCCCTTGCGGTGGTTGGGAGGTAGTCGCCGTATTATCGACATTCTCAGATGGTGTTCTTACTGGAGTTTCTTCATGCAGCGACATTTCTCCAAATTTTTGTGTTAAGTCCCTTACTACTCGTCCAGATCGGAGTTGCATACACTTTTAAGCGGATATGGTTTCCACTTCGTGTCCCACTGGGCGTGCCAATTTGTTAACCGAGAATTTTGATTTGAATATGGTGGAGATGATTACAAGGATTTTTTTGGAAAGAAATACGGCAAACTTAATAAAGCTGTAAAAGAAATAAAATCTGCAGAAAATGAAGAACGATAAGTAAATTACGCGAAAAGTAAAGTGATCCCTGAGGAGTTTGTTGGTTGCCCTCTGGAGTGCATCCTCCCCCTTTTTATAGGGAAGAGGACTGACACCCTCCAGCTGAGAAGCACGCAGGAGGTGGCAGCATACGGCGCACGCGAGGATGGGCGGCTTGACTTCTGTGACACACGACCCACGCGAGAGATGTTGGTGGCATACGGCGCACGCGAAGGATGGCGGCTTGATTGACAGCTTTCCTGATCATTTATCCGGATAAATCTTACACTGGACCGGGTCTCTAAAAATGGACTGGGCCAAATTCAACGGGCCTAACGAATTTAATTTTGTGAGCCCAAAATATTCGTAGTTAACATAATGATGATGATGATGATGATGTTATGGACGAAGAAGTGATAATATAACTATCCCACAAAAGCAATTGTCGGTTTGGAAATGAATATACCCACGGTGGCAGATGATGTTATTACACTTTTAGTGCAACATGCCAACTTATGTGTGGACATTAATTAAAATAAGTCAAACCCTCAATAACCAATTGTGGGGAAACCCTTTTTACTTACATAAAACCCCAAAATGTCCTCAAGGATAAATTAAATATAGTAAGTAATTAATACTTACATTGTTGCTATACGACTACGGATTGAGTTTGTATCCAGAATTATGCATATCCAGAAATGATATAAATCCATAGTTTTATGCTAAGTCAAATCTATCTTGCAAACATTCCTTTTACGTGTTCATTAATACCACCATAATTCAGGGCCAATTACTTTTAACATTTCCGGTAATTACGCTACAATAATATGCTAATTGAATCTCTACTATTATATTTCTTTTTTTGTGTGAAGATTGATAGTTTAGTTTTATTACCGACTGGGATATTTTTGGTATGTATGAACGCACCAGGTTATGTTTTTTCATATTAACAATTTCTTTTTCATATACAATTGGAGTAAATGATGTGCTATTCCAATTTTTATATAATGATATGCTAAAAATAAAATAAAAAGTTATGTGCTATTGCAATTTTTATATAATGATATGCTAACAATAAAATAAAAAGTTCTGTGCTATTGTATTTTTTTATATAATGCTATGCTAAAAATAAAATAAAAAGTTCTGTGCTATTGTAATTTTTATAAAATGATATGCTAAAAATAAAATAAAAAGTTCTGTGCTAATCTTAAAAATAGTTACAATGAAAATGATGTGCTTATATGTTATTTTAATAACCCAATTTATTTTATGTATTATATGATATAATATGATATATTGCTATGCTAAAAATAAAATAAAAAGTTATGTGCCAAACTTAAAAATAATTACAATCAACATAATGTGCTAATATGTTAAGTATTTTAATAAGTGTCAATTTATTATCTGTATTCTTTGATATAATATGATATAATAATAGATAATTATAGCAATATATTAACTGACGGATTGATTGTCATTAATAGATATAATATGATATAATTAATTCTCATAATTATAGCAATATATTAACTGCCTGATTGATTGCCATTAATAGATAATTAAACAAATATAAAACAGTACAGCACACTTCCAACATTTTGTAGCAATTCCGAATATGCATAAAAAAAATTTTCTGGACAGTAACTTAATCGTACTACTACTATATTCAGCATTATTCAGTTCCCCAACTAACATTCGTTTTAAATCATCTTTAATTTCTTACGATTACAAATCCACATCAGCCATTTAAAATCGAATTAATAAGGTTCACCGAAAAAAATTGAATTAATAAGCCTCTTGAAAAATCGAATAAAAAATTTGAAGTTGAAAAGTTGAAAAAGTTTTCTTATAAATGCAAGTGGGGTATATATATACAGATACTCCATGGATGCTACGATACTGCATAAGAGTAGCCATTATTTGTTGCCCTATAATTAAAGGGCTGCCCAACTTATTTCATTATTATTAGTTGGGACTTTCATCTTTTATTTATTGCATTCGATATATATAACGTGAATATACTTCATGATCTTTATCTTTGAATGTACACTTTAGCCCTTATTATGTGGCCTGAATCACATTTCATAATCACGATAGTATTTTTAGTAGAACCTTGAATTCTTCAAGTCGTCCAAAAAGATAGCGAGAATTAATTAACAAAGGACGATGTCAAATGGAGTATATAGATTTGTACATTGAGAAAGTCCATTATGATAATTAGAGAAAATAAAGGGGGAATTTATAAATGAATATAAATGGTGTACTATACACACACTAAAATATTATAATATATGTAATATTTAGGGAAAATTAAATTATATAATTAGTGTATTCTTTTAATATATATATATAGTATATATGTATATATAATTATATATGCTTCGAAAGTACTCATTGGAAGGGGGAAACCAATTAATTATCCGGCATATATACGATCAAAGCCAACAAACTCAGCAGCTTTTGAGAATGAGACTTTGACCCAAGTGGTCATTTCCCTTACATTCCAATTATAGGTTGGGGTTCTATTCCCACCTGGTCTCTATCCAAAAGTTGATAACAACCTAGAAAAATCAAACTAATATATAGGGAGTGATTCAACATAATAGAAGTTGAACTGTCGTCATTCAGCCAACAAATGGTCAAAAGTCAAACCGCTGTCTATTATTGATTGATATTCACAAAATGATAATGTTGATAAACTGATAATAATGACTGATGAAGACAATCTTGCATTTCACAACTGTTTGTTTCAAAATCACGACAAAGCGCTTATCCTGTTCTTTTTTTTTTTTTTTTCATTTGTTTATTGGCTTTTGTGTGGGTAATAGACTAATAGAGTTATGTATGTGGATTGGCAAGTCTTAGAGCCCGTTTGGATTGGCTTCTACGGAGGTGCTTTTGGCTTTTGCTTCTGCCAAAAGCACTTCTAGTAGAAATTAGGTGTTTGTTTTGGCTTTTAAGAAAAAGCAAAAGCACCTCGAAAAGCGAAAAAAGTGCTTTTGGGAGAAGCAGCCCAGGGGTGCTTCTCCCAAAAGCAGAAGCCAAAAGCACCTCGTAAAATGTGCAAGGACTTAAATACCCCCACTACTTAATATAAATTACACTATAAATATATCTTATTATCATATTAAGTAGCATGTCCTTTTTGGTAATTACCACACTCTAAAAGCACTTTTCATTTTTATTCATCCAAACATACTTTATAGAAAAAGCCGCTTTTCAAACATTCCATCCAAACACAAAATTTACATGCTTTTGCTTTTGACTTCTGCTTCTGCTTCTACTTTTGGCTTCTGCTTTTTTCAAAAGCCAATCCAAACGGGCCCTTACTATCTTACTGTTTAATTTTTTATACTACACAGTAGTAGTATAAACGGATAAATAAATGTGTAGTGTATGAACTATGTATACACAAGTAGTACGTGGGAGTGGGATCCTGACCAGCACTGGAGAGTATGCATCACTGACTAATACTAATGACTTTGTATATAATGTATGGAGCATGGTATGTCTAAAACAAGTCAAACAGCAAAATGTCCAAGGATAGAAATCAATGGTAGCATGCCGTCGTACTTGACTTAACAGGCAATACTATACTAGTAATGGAGGATGCAAACTAAATGTGTAAGCATTGAATTCAGCTATGACTATGTGTGCTCTTTATATACATACATATACTCAGGGCCGGTGAAGACCTCGTTCTTCCTGTGCTACTGAACAGGGCCCAAAAATTTGGGGACCCATTTTTTAAAAGATTTATTTTGTTCAATACTATAATGTATCTATTATTTGTTATAGTCCAAGAGCTATGGTTGTTTTTTTGCCTTTTTTTTTGGATAAGCCATTGAATGCCTGAGAAATGGGTGATGGGAGCCCATGCCACACAATTACAAAGGGGAATAAAGAGGAGGGATAAGGGGCCGGTGGGAATCGAACCTCCAACCTTCTGTTGGAAATTAAGGGACTTAACCACTTGGGCTAAGTCTCCATCCCTTTTGGGCCTTTTTTTTAAGAACTATGGTTGACAGTTTATTATTTTGTTCAAAGAGCTATGGTTGTTGATAGGCTGCTTTTGTGGTTAATTTTTTTACTATTGTGTTATCTTTTTAAAATAATCTAATTTTTTATAAATAATTTTTTAAATATAATAAATGGGGCCTTTTTAAGATTTTTACTGTTGCCTTTTTTCGACTTTATTTTTTCTGGCTTCGGCTCACCCCAAGGTTATTAAAATCTAGATTTAGATCTTAGGATCTTACGATCCTACGATCTCACAAAGCCAAAACGATCAAAATCTGTATGGAATCTAAATTAGGGTGAGATCTGGATAAGATCTATAGGATCTATACAAAATCTTAAAATATTTGAACGATCGATCCCACTCCCTCTTATTTTTCATCTCATTTTTTCATTTTTCAATCTTCCATTCTTTTCCAAAATCCAAATCTAGGGATTTTTATTTGCATCTCCTTCCTCGCATCCCCTTCATCTTCCTCTTCCAACAGTCGCCGTTTTATCTCCATCTTCGTGTTGTTGATGCCACCGTCGTATCCCCTTCTTTTCCTATCGTCGCCCTCACATCCCCTTCCTCTTTCTACCGCCGCCATTGCCATAGCATCCCCTTCCAGCACCCCTGTTCATGGAGATCTTAGTCCTAAACCTCTATGCCCAGATGGATGATAATGAATCCAATGAGACAGTGGTTGAGACTGACGAAAATGGAAAAAATTCTAATGACAAATCCAACCCAGCTCAACCATCATGTCTTAAATGCTTAATTATTATCCTTTTTTTGCTAAATAAATTATTGTCTATTGTTATTGGTTATTGTAATTTGATAATATGCAATATGAATATATTTTTTTGTCCTAATTTCATAGGATTCTTAGGATCTGAATACGATCATACGATCCCGATCATGCAAATGGAAAAACGATCCTACATAAGATCTAAATTTTGATAACCTTGGCTCACTCAAAAGGAAAAATGGGGCCTAAAACTTTTATTAATTTATTAGATATATAATAAGGGGGCCTAAAATTTTTTATTAGAACAGGGCCTTCATAAATGATTAGACGGCCCTGCATATACTACTAGTATATGTGAGTTGTGACTCTCTTTCTCTGTGTTGTGTCATGTGTGTGTATCAGTATCACAGTGGGAGACTTGTTTCATTACTTCCCTTTTCTTTGCATTGTTATTCTAATGGTCCAACTTACACCAGGGATTTTTTCTTTGCTGGTATGCTTTTTCAGCTTCCTAACCTATCCCACTTTTCAATCACTAATTCTAATATAGTAAAAAAAATTAGGTAGTTAAACAGGACTCCACTCAATTAAAGTGAAAAAAGATTAACCTGAAGGTTAATTATTTACAGTGTACGTGCGTGGACTCATAGGTTGTTTTCTTTGGTTTCTGTTCTTTGCTTTTCCTCGTGGTGCATTAGAATTCTTCACGAAAAAAGATCATCCCACTTCAGTGGCTTATGGATTCTTAGTAATCATCAATCATGTACCTTCTTTCTTACTATATTCTTATTTGTTATGATGCTTTTCATCATTCTATCTAACAATCCAATGCCTAATCTAATTCTCAGCAGCTTCTCAATGTCGCCATGCCTGTAGATTAACTAGTAGTATTACTACATACAGTTAGATGTTGTCTAGTTTCCCCAAACCAAAACTCTAACAAACTGTGTCTTACAAAAGGGTCATGAATATCGCTCCCCTGAACTAACCCTCTGCCGAACACCATTCTCAATCAATCCAGAATCGATGTGTTCTCGCATGTTACCATTTAAATAATAGTATATTCCTTCAGCCATACAATCTCCTAATATCAAATATTCAAATGGTGTATTATTCCTTTCATACTGTGTATATATAGAAGCTATCCTAGTTCATCCAGTATTCTGTGTATTAGAATATTGCACAATTTAGCAACACAGTTAAAGAACAATTAAGAAGTAACAATGGGGAGTGAGGAGAACTCACATTGTGTGAAGAGTGGTAGTTTACAGCCAGGGAAAGCCGCAATTCTGGCTCTGGGAAAGGCATTTCCGCACCAGCTTGTGATGCAGGATTTTCTGGTTGATGGATATTTCCGGAACACCAATTGCGATGATCCTGATCTCAAGCAGAAGCTCACTCGACTCTGTAAAGTGTTCCTTTTACGGTCTTTTCCTTCTTTTCATCTTCAGGCATTTCCTGATTTACCTTGTTTTCTGCTGACACAGGCAAGGCAACAACGGTGAAAACAAGATATGTGGTGATGTCGGAGGAGATACTTACCAAGTACCCTGAACTAGCCACCGAAGGGCTCCCCACTGTCAAGCAAAGGCTGGACATTTGCAATTCAGCAGTCACAGAAATGGCCATTGAAGCCTCACAATCTTGCATCAAGAGCTGGGGCCGGCCTACTTCGGACATAACCCATTTAGTGTATGTCTCATCCAGCGAAGCAAGGCTTCCTGGCGGCGACCTTTACCTGGCGAAAGGGCTCGGTCTCAAGCCAAATACTCAGAGGGTAATGCTCTATTTCTCTGGCTGCTCCGGTGGGGTGGCGGGCCTTAGAGTAGCCAAGGACATTGCTGAGAACAATCCAGGCAGTAGGGTGCTGCTTGCAACTTCAGAAACTACTATAATTGGATTCAAGCCACCCAGCGCTGAGAGGCCATATGACCTAGTTGGCGTTGCATTGTTTGGCGATGGAGCTGGAGCAATGATCGTTGGATCGAGCCCTGTTCAGCCTGCTGAACAAGCTCTATTTGAACTGCATACAGCCCTACAGCAATTCTTGCCCAACACGGAAAAGGTCATCGATGGAAAACTTACTGAAGAAGGGATAAGTTTTAAGCTGGAAAGACAGCTGCCCCAGATCATTGAAGACAATATCCAAGATTTCTGCATGGAGCTGATGGAAATTGCCGGCTTTTCAAAACAGGATTTCAACAAACTGTTCTGGGCTGTTCATCCAGGGGGACCTGCCATTTTAAACAGGCTGGAGAAGAAGCTGGAGCTTATGCCTGAAAAGCTGAATGCAAGTAGGAGGGCGCTGTCCGACTTTGGAAATGCTAGCAGCAATACCATCGTATATGTGCTGGAATACATGCTGGAAGAAGCAAAGATGTGTAAAAAAGATAAACAGGAGGATACTGAGTGGGGACTTATACTGGCATTTGGACCTGGGATTACATTTGAAGGGATTCTTACCAGAAATCTTACTCTGTAGAGATTCCGCAAGGCTGCATTGCGACTTGCAAGGCGATTATTGCCTGTTGCTGATGAAGAGTTGCGCATCCAAACATAAGACCTGTAATCTATACTGGTATAAATTGCAAACGAATTTAAGTTACCGAGTATGAAACCAGCTAGATTTTTACAGCATGTTGCATACTGAACAATTATATGTTCTTCAATTACAACAGGCACCAGCACAAGACAGCTGTACCCTTGAAAGCTGCAGATAGCATAGGCTAATTAGACAATTTGATCAATTCGCAAAAGAATAGCCACGCCCAATG
The DNA here is from genome assembly GCA_030278955.1 of Hygrophila difformis. Taxonomy (NCBI): domain Eukaryota; kingdom Viridiplantae; phylum Streptophyta; class Magnoliopsida; order Lamiales; family Acanthaceae; genus Hygrophila; species Hygrophila difformis. Next base: position 52,410,271 of record JAOANR010000004.1, read on the forward strand.
GACAAACCACAATCACAGGAATGCATCCATTTCATTCCAGTTCAATGTACTGAACTTATAAAGTAGCTCTTGGAATTTGAGTGAAAAACCCTTTGGCGAAAAGCCAATGTAATCAGCATCTAACAAACAACACTAAAAATAAACATCTACCTGTTTCTCTACAGTATAGTATTAAATTGAATAGGAAACTACCAAAATCCCAATTCATATAAAATATCAAGAAACATGTAGAAACGAAATTGCACAAAACCTCTCTTCAATCAAGATCTGAAACATGGATCAGAAGAGAAATTTGCAAACGAGTGAACAGCCTCATCAGCAGCAAAGGCATTACCAAGATCATAAACAATTGTGCGGAGGAGGAATACATACATATATAATGCAGGGAGATTAATCTTCCCTTCCTGCCTAAAAATTGATCACCTTCACCATGACTATCCAACATTGAGCGGTGAAATCCTGATGAGACAAACATTGAGAAGATGAACTTGTACAGGGAAAAAGAATGATTTATTATTTCATTATTCCAAATTATTGTCCCAACATACTCAGCCCCCCATATGGTAATACAATGATTAAAAATTTAAATTTGAGGTCCATGTGGCTGATCTCCTCAAGACAGGTTTCTGCTGCTTGTCTTCCTCCAGGGAAATCATGCCCAAATGTGAAGGATCTTCCAGCAACATTTTTGCCACCAAGTACCCAGCAATCGACCATGTTTGGCACTTGCGAGCTTGCTTCCCAATGTACCTCCCTTGCTTCCCATCATAATATTCTGGCCACCCATCTTTCGACAGCCTGGTTTCAGCTAGCTCGATGGCCCTCCGGGCAATTTGAGGCCTCCCTGTCTTAATGCACGCTGCTGTGAGCAGCCATAGAAGCACTGCAACCATAATACGTCAAGAAGATTGTATATGGAATACAAAGTATTATAATTTCCAAATTATGTTGCAAAGTATTATAATTTCCAAATTATGTTGCATCATAATTATTATCAGTATTCGTTAAATGAAGAATATGGCAATAATTGCATTAATAATAGATGTTCATTAAAACCTGCAAATATTGTCTACTCCCTAAAGGAGTGTCTTTCATAAAGATTAAAGATATAGTTTGTAAATATACGGTACCTGGCCATGATCCGGCATTGTGGTAACTCCATCTAGTGTTTTTGGGATCACATCCTGTTACAATCCGCCATTCGTGATTCTCAAGGGCCGGATAACAGACCTTGAGTGGCATTTCTCCGACCAAATCCTCCCATCGGGCTTCAATAAGATCCATTATAGCAGTGGACTGCTCTTGGGTTGCCAAGGATGAAAGAATGGCAACACAGTTACCCAAGCAAAACCAACGGAAATCCATGTTTGAAGGACCAACATTCCCCACGAAATACCCTCCCTGTGTTGGCATGAAATCGAAAACCCAGTCTGGCAGGGAATCGGGCATGATGTTGAACTTGTTCACTGCTGTGTGAGAGTATTCCTCTACCTTATAACGGTATATGTCATTGAGCTGTTTGAAGTCCAACCAGAAGTAACTCCTCATGTGATAGCTTAATGCATTCAAACGACTCACAATTCGCTCTATGAACTCTTTTCCCGGGCCATCTGTCTTCAGTAAACGCATGGCGCATCTCAAAGCCATGAAGAAAAGCGCTTGTATCTCAATAGGGTAGCCATAAACACCCTGGATTAAGTAATGCAATGTGGCATAAGGAAAAATACAATAATATGAAGAATTTAAGATAGACGGGATAACTAACCATTCTACGATCAATCATACAGCAACCATCAGCACAAAGAAGCGTTGGAAAGGTATCGAACCCTTCTGCAAGGCATAAGCTGAGTATCAGTCGAATGCCCTTCTGGCATTCAGGCATCTCAGCCAAAGAATTGTCGCCGGTAGATTTTGTATATGCTCGCAGTAGGATAATCCACCAGAAGCCAGAATCCACAGGAGCCACCCTTCCAATGGCACTCTCACCAAAATCTGCTACTAATGTCTCCGTATTCCTTACTGGATCGTGTAGTACTTTAAAACTGGCTGGCATAACACCCTCACCCAGCTGGAACCGATCAATCTTTTTCTCCCATGATTGGAGACGAAGGGTCTTCAGCATAAAATTTTTCACAATTTCAGGTTCCCCGTTCATCAGGAAGGCCAATGCACTTGGAACAAAATCCCTAACAAACACCTGCAAAGTTGAAGATCAAATTCTTCTCAAACAAGCATAACCGGTCCTAAATCTTCTACCCAAAACTGCCTGCCTCGCACTTTTCATCATCTTTCCACGTAAGCATCAAATTCGACAACAATAACACAATTGCAAAACACACTTAACTCAATAAGCAAGAAATATCAACGCAATGAATTAAACTGGTAGAGGAGATGCACTATAATCACCTGATCATAGTTGAGCTTCTCATCAGAATTATCCAATGCAGCAATAGTTCCAACAGGTTGGCCACGAAAAGCAACCAAAGATCGCCTTAAATTGTCCCAAGCTTCGTATATCATGGGATGAGGCTCAAAGCCCATGTGCTGTGAAGTGGGAGTATTGTACCCAGACCTTCTACCAGGCGAAAACATATTATACAAATTGTCAAAACCTCGATTGCTGTTTTCCGCTCTGGATGAAGGATGGGGAGAATAACACAATGGGAGATCAATAAGAGACCTCTCATCGAAAGATCTCTGTCGATCCAAATTCAAATTTCTTGGCCTACTCGATATTCTAGAGAAACCATGTTCTTCGAGCTGCTGTACACTGTTTGTGGAGCTGACATATTTAATGCCACCATTTTGCGACGTATCTGTTGCCGTATGCTTAGGCATTGCAACTGCCCTGCCCTCAGCATCCAATTATGTCACTGTGCAATGGCTTCTCAAAAATCTGCATTTATCAGGATTCAGCTAAGTAAGAAAAAAATTCACTGTGTTAAATATGTAAACACATTATGTGCAGTACAAAAAGGTTGAGCAAATCAAATCAACAATCATACAGAAACAATCCCTGCCATCGCGTGTCGTGAACATAATAAATTAGCAACGCATCATAAATCCTTCAATTTTTCTTTTCCACCAAACGACGTCTCCTCCCCGTTTTCAGATTTTCAAACAAACCAAAACTACGAACATAGCAACGGAATTGCACGAAATCAGGAACAAGCAAAGATCATGAATTCCATAGTACTCGAATAGAAACACGCAACAACCAGAATCCAGAAATTAATCACCCAATACGCATAATCATTCATTCCACTAACATGAATCGAACATACCCTCAAACGATACATGCATCAATCAATCGAAAAAAAGACAAAGCTGATCTGCTGTATTGGATCAAAAATAATTGACTGATGCAAAAGCTGAAATTGTGAAGAGCATATTAATTCATGGTATATGTATGCATTGCATTCCATATATGTATGTAAATTTTTACACATTATGGTGAAAAGGCCGACAAAAACTAAAAGGTGATAAAGTCTAGGTTTTGAGAAAATGAGAGTACCACTTTAATTGAAGGATTTGGATTATAACATAATGGTGCTCATTTTTTCCATTATTCACCATGGATTATTATTTAAAAAAGGCGATAACATTTTTATAAAAACTTTTCAGTCGTTACATGGTTGTATTTAGCAGCGTGGAATTTATTTTCATATTAAAATTGAGTTGTATTATAGATTTTTTTATTTTGGAAGAGTTAGTTGTATTATAATTTTGCAATATGTAACAATTGTTCTTTTTTCATGTATCAATTCACTTTCTTATTCTGATTTAAAAATTTTGTCACGTTTATTAACTTTGATAAATTAATCCGTTTATTTTAACCACTTTATAACCAAAGGGAGGGACTATAAGCTTTTTCTTTTACTGCATAAAATTTTACATTAGGAAATTTTGCCCTTGTTTCTGTTGTTGATTAATGATTACAACCTTCAAGATTTTAAATTATTTGATTAAACACTAATATTTCGTTTCTATACATGTCATTTAAAAAAGAAAGGAAAAACTAAACAGAGAGATGATCCGTTGAAATTCTGAGCCAACTAGATTTCTTACGCCTATAACCAAAATAATCTCGAAGCACGCTTAAGATAACAAAGAATATAATCAATTAATTAACAGTAATAAAAGATACAAATACTTCACAATAGGGTTGGCAGGTTTTATTTTAAATCTTTCACAGAATATGTCGGTGTCTGGCTTTTCTCCACCGGTCTAGGAAGCCCCATCAGAAGAAATTTGTCAGGCTATGAACATCGAACGATCGATTAAACCTAGTCATGGACAATACATTGCCAGGAAAAGTATCAACAAGAAAATGAAACACAACCATACTTAGCATTTTCTTCATTACAGTGCCGAGTCTAGGTTAGCATACATATTGTTAAGCAGCCAAGTATAATGGCTACTTCTGCACAAGGCAGACCATAATCGAATACGAGAATGGGAAACAAACAAGCCAGTAAAAAGGTTAGGAGGATGGACATTATACAAATTGAGGCAATGAAGTTAGCATGTGAATGTAGCAACTACAAAATTATACTTCCTTTGTTATGTTAGTTCTTCAGTCACCTGTTTTATTGCCACCAATAACACTGTTTGATGAGACAGCCTGAATGCTGTGATTTGAGGAACACACACCAGAACTTCCATCTGTAATGGTTGATTTGTCCCGGATTGATTTCTTGGCTTTACCTTGCTTTGAAGAAGAACTCTGCATACCAATCATTCATCCACTCAGTTCAAAAAATTAACACAATAGATTAATGCAGGTTATGCCTGTAAGTTTCTTTTCATTCACCTGTTCAGATGTAGATCCGGGTGTTTTAAGCTCCAAATCGGTAGTGATGTCATTCGAATCATTGCTTTTATCGACTCTGCTACTCTCCCTCTCTTGTGCCCTCTCTGGTGTTTTATTTCTTAAGTCATGTTTGCCAGAAGCACGAGTCCTTGTGCATTGCTGCATGACTTGAGATGCATGTTGTGCCGACTGCTGCTCAATTATGGCGGGGGTCATATATGGGACATAAGTTGGACAGGGATTAGTAATGACTGCTGGATTTTGGGTGCCATAGAACGGGAATGGTTGCATGGGGACGGGTCCAGTGGGCATGGGAACTGGCACTGGATATGGGTAAGAAGATGGATGCATGACAACAGAATGATCGATCCCGGTCCAGGGATACACAGTCCTTACTCTTTGTAGACACTGGGCGTTCAATCTTTCAATGTCAGATTTTAGAGTTGCCTTTTCTTCCCGGAGATCATTTTTCTCCTGTGTCAGCTGCTTGAGAATAAAATAAGAATAAACTAGGTGAGAGAGTTCATTTGAAATGGCTTTGTACTTTACAGTAGGTACCTATAGAAATATCACCTCACGAGATTCTTCGGTGAGGGTTGCATGCTCAGATTTTAGCCTGTCTACTTGAGAGGTCAAATCCTTCAGAATTTGAATCGTATCAATGATAATGGAAGCTTTGTCATGCTTAGGCCTATCTGGATCTGCAAAATGTGGCACTTCATTATCTCAGTCATGCAAATGGATAAGTTTTTGAAAGTCATAAAAATGGCTAATATATTGATTGACTTTATGGTTAGGTTGTTAGGTTGTAAGATCAACAGGGAAAAAAGAAAAGAAAAAATAAGATGAAGCAGAAAAACATCAAAAGAAAATACAGGGAGAAAGTTTTTCTGTGAGAGAAAGCATTCCCCTTCTGTTTCCTTGCTATATTGCCATTTCCTTTCCTTCCTTTCCACCGAACCCCGCTCCTCCCCCGCCCCAGTTGGAAGAATTCCCCTTCTTTCCTCTTCCTTAGCGACTGAGATATTGGACAGGTCAAGACTCAAGGGCTCACTAATTAGTTTCCAATCTAAAGACAATAATGTACTCGTAATTTTTACTAATAACTGTCAACATTCTGTAAGCTCTGTTCATGTTATATAATGAGCATTTCAAGAGTTCCCCCCCTTTAAAACAAATATAGTAACTGCTAAAAGCTTCAATAATATCTCATACATACAACGCAAAGTCTTTATAATAAATCTAAGTATCCTCGTTATCTTAACAAGGTTGTTTAGAATGCTGCGGTCACAAAAATTAAACCAATCAAGATTCATGCTCCTTTACCGTAAACAGAGACAAGTGTAGCTTACCGAGTGTGTTGCCCAACTCTACAAATTGCTCATTCAAACGATCCCTCCTCAATTTTTCACGATCAGCTTTTTGAACTTTCCTTGCAGTACTAGTGTCCTTTGCATCAGTTTCCATCCTTGTTTCATATCCAAACACACCAATAAAGTTTAGTATAGATAAATCAAAGAAAGCATGAGTAGATGATGAGATATATACTCTGAGGTGAAATTAATACTGGTCTTAGCTTCCACGTGAATACAATGAATTAAAACACTAGTAGTTCTCGTGCTTTGAAGTGCATCGAAATAAATAACCATCAAAATTTCACTCAAAAAATGCTCTCCCTAAAAGGGATCGAATGCGATGCAGAACTCCACTGAACTAAATTTGGGTTAGGATACTACAAATTCCTATGTCAAGCCGTAATACAAGTTTTTAATCACCGCACACTCAACTACTCAGGGAAACGCTTTGAAATCTTTGGGGATTAAATGCCAAACACCCATACAAGTTCAATTACTTCCACAATTCAACAATATTTTCACATGTACAAACACGTAGTAATAAATTAAAATCCAAAGGATGCGATATAAATGAAATTTCAAGCAATTGAAGCACCACTGACCTGCAATCCGGATTAGGACGAGTAGATTGGACACCAACATCAGGCAAGGGCTGGAAACTGTTCGAGTTATGCATGGATTGAAAAAACGAATCCGGATTCAGCTGATCCATTGTACACGAAACCTTCGGAACCCTATTCTTCACTGAAACCAGCAATTTGAGGGATGCAGATGCTGGGAACACAGCAATTTGTCAAAACCATTGGCCCGCCGGGGCGACGTCTGATTGCAATGGATGAGCAAATGGGGTCTACCATTAATCCATTATCGCACTTCCTTTCTTTCCACGGTTCCACCATTTGTCCTTTCATTTACCTTTCAGCCCCTAAGTTTATATTATTATCCAAAAACTCCCCCATGGGCCATATCAAGAAGGCTGAGAATTCGAGCTCAGAGAGCAATAAGCTCAATATATTAATGGGCCTCAGTCCATCCCAAAGCCCAAAAAAAAGAAGAGAATCTGAATAAAGGAGGGGCCACGTGTCCGTAGGATCCCTCTCTCTGCTCAATGATATTCGTTCTTTCTACACCAATCCCCAAAGCTCCGCGAGATCTGAAATCCAAGCCCTAGCAGAAGCTCGGAATTTTCACTGAATCGGCTGTTTTTGGACGGGGAACCATGTCTTCGACCTTCAGCGGCGATGAAACTGCTCCGTTTTTCGGCTTCCTTGGCGCCGCTGCGGCTCTCGTCTTCTCCTGTAAAAAAATCGTTCTTTTTTTTTTTTTTTTCCCGTGTCTTCGATGCGCAATTTTCGTTGTTCTGATCCGTTGTATTGCTGAAATTGTCACTCGAGTCGTAATTTGTGTTGATTTTGTCATTCTTGTCTTGTCTTACCGCATTATTGTCTCTGTGTATCTCATGTTGTCGATGCGACTCATTGCTTTGCTGCTGAGTATATTTACAGTTGTTAACTTTACATCTTTTTACCTGTTATAATTATTTTCGCTCTGATCTAGAGGTTTCGGCTGGAGTTCTTTCACATGTTGATGAAATTGCCATACGTATATCTCGCTTTGATTATGATGACCTGACTTGTGGAAGTGTGCCTGTGCTTTAAGTGTGACGTTTTGTCTGCTGAGTTTCTTTTTTTATTTTTTCCAAAAAAAACAAGAGGAAAAATAAAATAAAACAAAACCGTGTGTTGACTTCGCTTGTTGCTAGCTTCATGGAGTATCTCATAATGCTTCCGTGTTCATCTTAGATGGAGTATTCCTTATGTGTAGGCTCTTCACTTAAGTTATTGTAGTGACACAACAATCTTGATGTGAATTTGTAATTATGTGCGATTGCTTGTTCTATAGGTATGGGTGCTGCTTATGGAACAGCCAAGAGTGGAGTAGGTGTGGCTTCAATGGGGGTGATGAGACCAGAGCTGGTTATGAAATCTATTGTGCCAGTGGTCATGGCTGGTGTTTTGGGTATTTATGGATTGATTATTGCCGTTATTATCAGCACTGGCATTAACCCTAAGGCCAAGTCCTATTACTTGTTTGATGGTTATGCCCATCTCTCTTCTGGCCTTGCTTGTGGTCTCGCTGGTCTTGCTGCCGGAATGGCTATTGGGATTGTTGGAGATGCTGGCGTTAGGTATAATTTAATAAATTTGATATTCTTTAAAAATAAAATATAAAAATCCTAAACGGTTGCTGTTTGGTTGTCTTTATTATCAAACTTGCATTCTCTTGCGTATGTGTTTGAATGTAACCATTCAGTTTGATAATTTAGGCTTGAGGTCAGTTTTATTTGCAGCATTGGTTTTGGTTTTCCTGTTAAAATGGAGTTGTTAGATTGGTTTCATGAGTTTGTTCATTTATTCTTGCACAGAAAAAATGCTACTAATAGAGAAGTCAATATGTTTAACCTGGAAACATCTGCATCAAACCAGTGCTCTTGTAACAAGGAACTTTATATGTGCAATAATCTTATGTGGATATAAAAAGATTCATATTTGCTACTTACCTAGTATTTTGTACATATCAATGAACAGTTGAATCTTGAACAAAGGACCATTTAAATATGTTTAGGGCACTGCTTTGCTTCAAATCTATATCCTTATTTTGTTAATAAGACGTGCCTGATTGGTTATACTTACTGGAAAGAAACCGAACAAAGCATCCTATAGGATACCCTCCTTAATACTTTTGTTCTGCTATTAGAGGTTGGCGTTGTTATTCTCACACTTGAATTATAGCCTAATTTTTCCTTAGTTTCTTTGTTGTGTAGGGCTAATGCGCAGCAACCTAAGCTATTTGTTGGAATGATCCTGATTCTTATTTTTGCGGAAGCATTGGCTCTCTATGGGCTCATTGTCGGTATAATTTTGTCTTCACGTGCTGGCCAGTCCAGAGCTGACTAAGAAGCCGTCTCTGGAGATCCCATTTCGTGGAACATGGGAGAGAACTCCAAGTCCAGTAAACTGTGTTGTACAATGAGTATGCCCTTCCTTCGCCGTTGACGTTATCTGTGTTTACCCTTCACACTGGAACTTTGGTATTTGTTGGATCAGAATAGAATTTCCTTCCTCTCCTGAATAAGAGTAGCTCTTGTTTCTCAGCCTAAATTAGAGTTTCTCAATTTTTATATATTTTTTAGACAGTTGTGAACAATAATGAATAAAGCTGCGCACACGAACACCATGCACTGCTACTACCTACAATTCTTTGTCGTGTGTGAAAGACTGAAAATGTTTCTACAACCTATGTTCAATGTTATTATCAAGTCCTTCAGGAAGGTGTAAAAGTAGTTTACGGCTGCATGCTGTTTTGGTATTTCAGTACACTTTTTTGTTTCCACTGATTGGTGATTATTACTCCCTCCGTCCCACTAGAAGTATCTCAAAATTTTTGGGCACGTTATTTTATGTGGGAATAGTTACTATTTAATGTAAGTTGTAGATTAATGTTTAAAGTAAGGGTAAATTAGTAATTGATATGATGTGATTGTAATCTGTTTGAATTTTTAATTGATTTATTTATGTATGATGTGATGGTTGGGAGTTGAAATTTATTAATGGTTGTGGATTTAAAATTTTAATGTGATGTGATGGGTGTAGGTGAGTGATTAATATTTAATGATTTCCTAAAATGGAAATGAGACAAAAGATGTTAGGACGGATCAAAAAGAAAAGTGAGACATAAATTATGGGACGGAGTGAGTATTTAATTAATTTAATTGATACTGCTAATTAGCAAATTAACTTACTAATTAATTAATTTTTAAACATTAAAATAACTTCCATATATTTAAATCATTCTCATATTTTTAACATTGTTTGGGGATGGTAACAATGGTAAGTGTCTAGAGATGAAATGAACCTCGTGTGAACATCAATCTTTTGGAGTAAGAGGAAAAATTAAGAGCCTGTTTGGATTGGCTTTTTTCCAAGTGCTTTTGGCTTTTGCTTCTGCCAAAAGCACTTTTGAAGGAAAAAGAGTGTTTGTTTTGGCTTTTTAGAAAAAGCAAAAGCACCTCGAAAAGCTGCAAAAGTGCTTCTGGGAGAAGCAGCCAGGTGGTGCTTCTTCGAAAAGCAGAAGCCAAAAGCACCTAGTAATGTGTGCAGAGTCATAAATGCCCCTATTAATTTATTTAAATTACACTATAAATATATACTATCATATATAAATAGCATATCCTTTTTGGTAATTTACACATTTCAAAAGTACTTTTCACTTTTATACATCCAAACACATTATTGAAAAAAAGCTGCTTTTTAAACATTCCATCCAAACACAAAAGTTAGCTGCTTCTGCTTTTGGCTTTCACTTCTGCTTCTGCTTTTGGCTTCTGCTTTTTTTAAAAGCCAATCCAAACGGGCCCTAATTAGGGACACTCATACGGGCAATTCTATACACATGACACTATCAGCTTGAGTAGCTATGGGTAGGACTAGGAGTTCAGTATATTAGTATTATTTTTATATATTAAGTAGTATATATTTTGTATATAAATAGAATATGTGGGTTGGAGATTTTGTGTACAGAATTTTGATTTGGAAGATGCAAACTTTCAATACCCATCAGACCTTCAAGGGATTATCTTGGGTGCAATATGGCATGAAAATACTGGTAAGGAAAAAAAAAACAAAACAAAACAAAACAAAAATTTCAAAAGGATTGACAACCGTATTAATCAACGGTCAGCCAATCACTCCACAAAGAAAAATAATAAACCTTAGCTAGGTGGGCAATTCTGTACAACATAACACTATTGGATTGAGTAATTTATTAAGGGTAGCATATTATTATTATTATTATTATTATTATTATTATTATTATTATTATTATTATTATTATTATTATTATTTTATAAATGTGCGTATAAAGAATGTGGTTGAATTTTGAGATGGTTAACAGAAGTATATGAATTAGTGAATGACTCCCAATTAAAGAAAATGATTGGGTGACCTTTAGGGTGGGCAATCTGGTACACATGACACTGTTGGGTTGATAATTTACCTGGTAGGATTTTAGTATATTAAACTTTTTATACAAGTGTGTATATAATTGTTAGCCAATCACTTGTATTAATTAATAAGGTTTGATTATATTCATCCAGAGTTAAAGCAACCATATAATAGTTTCGAATTACATTCTGCAAATGAAGAAAACACTTAGAGATATAATATATAGGAATCACCTTTGGTATGGTGCCGACGTGCGGACAGTGTTCGCAGCCGTTGAGTTTCGTAATTTTACTTTTTAAGAATACGTACAGGACTCTATGTGTATATAGAACATGCTAAGGATACCCTTGTTGCCTGTGTTCAATGCATTAATGTCCTTATCTTTTTTCTTTTTTTTTTAAATATATACTTCCTCTATTTTTTATTTTTGCTACGGACACATACTGCAATCCAATGCACATTTTAAATTATTAATAACTTAAGTTCAATACATGTAAAAATTCTAAAAGTTCGATATTTAAAAACTACAACACGAGACGAATCTAACAAGATCACACTTAACAATATTTTAATTTGTATAACTATAATAAAACTCATTATGTGAATAGTGACCAAATTGTAAAGGGGGCAACCATTTAAAAATGGAGGAAGTATATTTTTTGAATTTCTGGATCCTTATTCATGGTCACATACATGATGATATGCCTTTCCGCGTGCATGGCTTGATCTCATATATCTATTATATATAAATACAAGACAGTATTTTTGAACAGTTGAGCGTATTTTGGAACAGTTGTTCCCTTAGGAACAGTGCTCCATTCCTTGATTCATATCTACTAGAGTTTCGTCTTGCGCTAATTCCTCTTTCCTCGGGCAATAGCTCCCAAGAATCTGCTCCATGTCCTTCCAACGCCGCTTCGCCGCTGGCTGTCGCGTTGCAGCGTCTGCCGTCGCGCCAAGGCCCATTCCCTGCACGCGCCCCCGCCACTCGATGGCTTCGTATGTGGTCTGCTGCGCACCCAATTGGGGATTATTGAAGTCGATTGCAACCTAGGAAATTGGTGGAAGAATTCGCCATTTTTTGCGATGTCTACTCCCTTCTTCCCCTATTTTTCAATGTTTTCCCATTTCTATCTTCTTATTTAGTCAGGAATGCGAGCTGCCAGAAGCGGATGTGTCGCCCCCGCGACAGCGCCGGCGACGGGAGGAGCCAGGGCAGTCAACCCTGGCCATGGCGAGGCCGGAGGCGACACCTCCGGATGGTGCGGCGCCATATCGCGCTGGCGTCTGTGGCAGCGGGCTGCTACCGTTGTGGACGCGGTGCTGCGGCAGTGGCTGCGCTAGAGGAGTTCTTCAGATGGTGGTGTTAGTGATGATGGCTGCTGGTGGCAGTGGTGGCTGAGAAGATGTTGAGCAGCGGCGGTGGTGGGTTTGAGGTTAGGTTGTTTTCTTGTTTATGTCTTCTTTCGAATTTTGTTGAAACTATGTTCGATGTTGCTTTTGGTGTGCTAGCATTTTGAGAATTGTTAGATTGAGTTCTATGAAATTATGATGCGCATATTGAAGGGTAAATTGGATTTGTTGGGTTCTATTTTCACTTTTCAATTGGTGAATTACTTTGGTAATTCTTGAATTGAGATTCTGGTTGCCGGAGCTGCAACGCACCAACCCATTTGCCCATCTCATAGTTTCATCCTCCTCAGTCCTCAACCCTAATCCCCGTTCCAGTGATTCCTTCATTTTCCTTCAAATCCCCCTTTCTTCATGCATTCTTATTCCTCCTTCGTTCTCCTGTCGGCGGTGCCCTTCTCCTCCGACAAAAACTCCCGCCAGGTGATGCGAGCGGCAGGCTTAGAGACGGAGGGACGTGCGCTGGTGGAGGTCTGGCCTTGGCCGTGTCGCAGCCGCTAGGCATCGGCTGCTGCTGCGAACGTCGGTTCCACGGTGACGCCTTGATGCCCGACCCACTTTCTTATCCATAAACCCTAGCCCCACTATCTTAATCTGCCTCTTCCATCGCATTTTCCCCCAAATTCGCCCTAGCAATAACTCACCGTTCAGAGTCTTCTTCCGGACATAGTGCTCCGGTAAGTATTTTTCTCTTCATGGTCTCAGCTTACTCATTTTTATTTTAATATTTTTGTATTCTATCTGTTGCAGTGATTGAGGAGAGAAAATGGCAGGAGTTGGAGCTCCAGAAAATGCAGAAGAGCCAACACCACACCCTTTTCTTCATACTTTACATTTTTGTATATTCTCTTATCTAATTGTTTTTTCGAAATATTTATTTGAGGAACCACTGCCTCTTTTCTATGATATGTGTTTGTTTTCCAAGTTGGATAATTCTATCAAAAGTTTTGCTGAGTTTCTGAATGAGACTGCTTATACTTCCTATTTGGAGTCTGCTCCATAAACTAATAAGACTATATCTTGTAATTACCATGTGAATTTTGAGAGATTTTGTTCTCCTTTACTTATGGTACTGGCTGGTAACTTATCTTGTTTCTTATTCTTTGCCAAAATCTTCTAGAAGCATACTTTATCCAGATTTTAGATTTTTATAAGATTATGCTTTGGTATGGTGATTTATTGGTCGAAGTAGTAATGTGGGGTGTTTTTTTTTTTTTTTCTTTTGCAGCAGAGGCCATCCTTCTTGGATTTCAACATTATCTGGTGATGCTAGGCACCACTATCATCATTCCCTCTGCCTTGGTTCCTCAAATGGGAGATGGAAATGTGAGGCATTACAATGCTAAATGCTCTGGGCTTCTGTGTTTTTGTTCAATTTAGATTTGTATTCCGGGTATACCTCATACTGTTGTACGCTTGTCTTTTATCAGGAGGAGAAAGCAAAAGTTATCCAGACTCTTGCTCTTTGTTTTCGGGTTGAACACTTTTGCTGACATGGTCCGGGATAAGATTACTTGCTGTCATAGGAGGTTCCTACACCTTTGTGCTCCCACATCTTCAATCATCCTGTCTGGTATATTGAACTTATCCTGATCCTATCTCAGTGTGTGATCTTTTATTTATTGCTTTTGTACCTTTCTGATTTTCTTAGGGCATTTGAATCTTAGTATGCATTTTACTTTTGCTACACAGAAATTCAAAAAGATAATGCGAGCTACACAGGGCGTGCTCGTTTTACTTCTCAAATGAAATTTTTATGGTCTGTATGTCTTATTTTAACTTCTTTGCATGTGTGAATTTCTAATCAATGTCACCAATTTAGACAAACACAACTAATTAAGCTGATAAACTGTAACATAAAGGTTTGGAGAAAACTGTAACCCACACACTATTATACCAGGCCTGATTTTATTAAATTCTAAGGGCATTGTTTGACTTAAAATCTTTAGCACCTGCAGATTTAAGTTGTTTTAAGCATTTAAAAGACAAATAACCAATACAATCTTAAAGTACATGGCTAATAGTGCATCCGAGTAACTAATAAATATTTTAACTGTTCTGCAATACCCAGTGACCAAGTTAGAAAGAGAATCTACCCAACCGAGTCACATAATATTATCCGTCTCAAAGCCCTGACTTAGAAAGAGAATCTACCCAACCGAGTCACATAATATTATCCGTCTCAAAGCCCTGCCTCCAGTGTTCCATGTTCCATTGGTATATTTTCAATAACACAAAGTCTTCGCATCTTGACACTTCTCCATGTACAAAGTGTGAATTCTGTGTTGACAGATAAAGATAACAAAATCTGTAGTACAACCAAACTATCTCAGGACTTCCAATTATTTATCATAAGTTTGCTCTTCCTTATTCCACTCTGTCAACGAATAAATATTTATGTTGTTTCATGTCATTTATTTTGTATTGAACTATGTTGTTTCTACAACGATTGCCTTATTGAAATCATCTTTTTATGGAAGTATTTACGGAACTACAGATGTCGCTGCAAAGTATATGAAGATGCCAACAACGGCAGGATGCAAGCTCGGACGAATCCGGTAGCCACAAGCATCGCATCGGCGTAGTGAAGTATCCGATCGAGCCACCCTGCAAGAACCCTCAGCACACCTAGGTGAAGGATCCAATATCCACCAGCAGTCCACCAGCAGTCCAGCACCACATGAGGGGTTTTTGCACTGAAAGTGCACGAAGACATTATCTTCTCATTTTTATACCTATGTCCTCTTCTCATAACTGTTTTGTTGTGCTCCGTTTTATTCTCTAGGTATTTTCCGAAAAACAAGACCCAGAGGAAGAATACAGGGGCTCTCTTCTTGGTTTCTGATAATTAAGAGGTCTATTTATGGTTTTGCTACTGTTCAGGTATCTCTAAACCATAATCTGATTTCCTCATTGCACCCCCTTTTTATTTTTGGGGATTCCTTCTTGCCATTTGCTATCGATTCTAGGATTGTAACGGGAATTTCCTATTATTCAATTTCCAGTGTTGCTTATCAGTTGTTGCTTCTTTATTCTTGCAGATATGTATTTGAATTTGGCTGTGATTTCAGTAACACCTATGGGCTATGCTCCGTGCCTGTAATTTCTATAGCCACCTGGCAATACGTGTTGTGCAGCTATGGCACGATTGCAATCTCTAAGTTGCCATGTTTTTGAAAATTTGAGCCTTTGTTTCCCTTTGAATTATCTATTCTCATTATAGTAAACTTAAAAAAACCCTTAAATGGATTTACAATATTGTTTGCTCGATTAATAGTTATTTGGATGTCTTATTACAGTTTTCCATAATGTTGATTCCTCACCGGGCGCGCGCAGCGTAGCGCGCGCCCCCGTGAGAATTCTAGTATATATATATATATATATATGGGACTGCAGTTTGAACTGAGGATGCATTTCATATGATCTTAATATCCCTTCTCAGAAATTGGCCCTCAAACCCGGCAGGACGTATCCTCCTTCCGATTTTCGGATCATCTATATATATATACTCTCTTCGTCCCATTACAAATGTCTTATTTACTATTTTTGGATGTTCCATTACAAATGTTTTCTTTTTATAAATAGAAATAATTTTTCCCTCAACAATTATGTGGACCCCATCACATACTCACAAATTAACTTTACATTAATTATCGTGCCCAACCGTAACCAGATTTGTAATAAGACTCAGGGAGTAATATCTAGGCCGTAGGGTGGTCTACTACAGGACTACAAAGTAGTCTACTATATATAAATAATAGTAGAAGGAAACAGGAATGAATAAGCTTGGCACTAATATTCAACCTGTAATATAAGACAGACGACTAGACGAGTGAATTATATACTACTCCCTCCGTTTTTTTTAAAGGTTACGTTTTGACTTTTTTTTTTATTGTTCATTGTAGCATTTTGACTTCTATTTTTGTTATAGTTATAGACGACAAAATATAGCCAAGTGATATCGTGTTGGATGCGTCTCATATTGTAGTTTTTAAATATCAAATTTTTAGAATTTTTACTTGTATCGAATTTGAGTTATTAATCATCGAAAATGTGCATGGCATACGTGCAAATGAGAAATGTAACCTTTAAAAAAAATGGATGAAGTATATAAATAAATTCTTCATGAGGTACATTTACTTATAGTAAAACAACCAATTCCAATAGCACAAGCATTTAGTAGTATGTAGTAATTAATACACGTGAATATAAAGAGTGTGAGATCACCATGCATATATACATATACTATATGCCAAAATATGTACTACTACTAAATAATAATAATAATAATAATAATAATAATAATAATAATAATAATAATAATAATAATAATAATAATAATAATAATAATAATAATAATAATAATAATAATAATGAGATAGCTAATAATGGTGTACAGTAATAGCTAATAATGGTCCTCCAAAGTGGTTTTCAGATTTCACATGGGAATAATATAGGATTTCTGTCCCGGTATGATTTATTAATTTGTTTTTTTTTTTTTCGTATGATTTATTAATTTGTTGAATGCTCTAAATACTAAAAAGGTTTTACATGTTTGTTTGGTTGTACAGAATACTGATACAAGTAGCTAGCTAGGATCGGAGTATTTTAATCTGTAGTAGTACTGTACCCACCTAACTCTACTACATAATACTGTATAAAGTACTACTATTATACATGCATTTTACTCCATTTTTAGCTTACTGCTTACTACGGACAATATATATAATTATACTAATAATTATGACTTGCCTCGCAATAAAATCTATTCTTTTTAACCGTTTCTTTTTATGTATAATAATTTTTTTTTTGGTGTTTCATAATAAATGTTACATTACCATATAAAATATTTTTAAAGATAGAAAAGCTTTCATTAAAATACTTTTATTCTTTGCATTAAATCTCATGTCATTTCCTTATGTTATAATTATTTTGAAATGGATGGAGTATTAGGTTATTCATATTTGAGCAGACACAATGGGACGAGTCGTACAATATGTGACAAAGCTGAGATAAGATGGATAACATGGCTTGTCGTCGTCGTGGTCGTCATAATTATTCACACATATATCGATCGGACCTCATCTATCACATTTCTTTCTTTATGTCCTGTGGTCCAAATTAAAAGAATCCCAGATTCTTTTGATTTGCCCGCACATATTCATTGCTACCCCTCTTTTTTTTTTTCATGTCTATACGTAGCTAATACATTAAATTCAATCCTGTTTCTGTAATTGCATAACAATTGCCAGCAGGTGCAGATAGCGCTAAAAATGATGTGTAGCCTTTTGTAATGTGATGTATAAGCCTTATAAAGTGATGTATAGATGGTAGTTTGTTTTTTTTATTAGTTTTTTTGTTCATAACTTCCATCCGTCACTTTTTGATACTCACACATCATTTCATATACACATACCCATCACTTTTGAATGTGCCAGCACCTACAGGCTGCCAGCACCCAAACGATTTCCCACTAAATTATTCAAGCTTTACTACTACTTTATATAACTTCAAATATAAAAAAAAAAAAAAAAATGTATTAAAAACACAACTACAAGGTATAATTGAACGTCCATATATAGTGTCTCAACTTGTAGCTCTCAATCAAACTTAATTGAAACACCAAAAAGATACGACTAATTTATAAAGTTTTCTATATATACTAAGTATAGTACTCCCTCCGTCCCACTTAACTTGTCTTGTTTCACTTTTGCACACAATCCAATGCACTTTTTTAATCGGTAATATCTCAAAATGTATACAATAAAAAATTATGTAAAATATATATTCTAAAACTACATGACTATACGATTCTAACAAGACCAAACTCAACTATTTTTTCGAAATATATACATGCAATAAAATCGAGTCAAAGTAGAACAATGAACAGTATCAAAAAGTCAAACAGGACACATTAACTGGGACGGAGGGAGTAGTAGACTAGTAGTGCAAAAATATTAGTAATACGTTGCATTAATTTATTGGAGTATTATATATTGTCAGCGTCACACGGACCACGTGAAATTAATATACCCCACTGTCTAATTGCAACATTTCTTTTGCATGCGCGTGTCGGTGTGTGTGTCGAGTTTTCTTTAGCAAGAAAGAAGCTTATTAATTAACCCAATAATATGTGTATGTGAAGTGTGTGTATATATATATGATTCTTAAGCATCCCATTATAACATATATATATATATATATTGATCTCAAAACCATTGGTATATATAGTAGAGTTGTTACTGTTTGAATTTTGAATTATACTAGTAATTAATTCATTCGTATATAATAGATAGGGGTTGATTTTTTGTTGACTGTATCTAAAATCCCTTTAATTATCAAATTGAACGGCTGCTGCGTCAGATTCGACGCACAAAAATTGCGACACGTTTTGATTACCACTTTACTATTTATTCCGACCGCATACTATGTTGTTTGATGTCAGTATGGTATGAAAGCGTATTTACGTGCAAAATAAAGACAAGAAACGGCTGCCGCGGATCCGAGTCATGTACGTATAGTCTATATACTAACTACATCCTTTTCTAATACTACCTCCGTCTCAATAGAACTGTTACGTTTGACTTTTGAATACTATTCAATGTTTAACTTTAACTCGAATTTTTATCATAGTTATGCAAGAAAAAACATAATCAAGTGAGATCTTGTTAGATTCGTCTAATATTATAGTTTTATAATATCAACTTTTGATAATTTTTCATTGTACACAATTTAAGTTATTAACCGTTAAAAATGTACCTCGGCATACGCGCTGGAGGGGAATGTAATAATTATACTGAGATAGAGGAAGTAACTGCTGATTTTTTTTTTTTTAATTCTTGCTGCGGTTATACAGTTCAATGCATATTTTTACTTAATTTATTATCCAGTGTTTGGCTTGCCCCACAAATTTTGATTTAATCTTATGTGTTAATTTTTCTTTTCTTTTCTTTCTTTCTTTTTTTTTTAAAGGAATTATAGGGGTGCATTAATTTGACCCTCTAGGTTTTGGCAGCCCGTGCTGTGTTGTGTCTATTGTACTTGATCTTAGAAAAATCTCCTCAATAAATAATAATAATAATATGGCTGGTGAAATCCGAACATGCATGTAACTCAAGGCATAGAAAAAAATTAAAATGCGTGTTAGATTATTTTTTATAATAAAATTGTGGTGGAAAACCACCGGGCGCGTGTGTGGATAAACTTTATATTGGCAGCCATTTGGCTTTATCACAACTGATTGATTGGCTTTAAACATGATTAACACATTTTCTAAAAGTAATAAGAAGTGCAAGTCATCTTCAGATACTGTATGTAGGTGGGAAAGATTAATTACTTTATGGGCCAGGAAAATTTAATACAGATTCCAGTTCGGAGCGAATAGATATATGCGAATGGATACTGGATTGGGAGAATGAATAAATCTGCTTGCAGGTATTAATTATATTGGACAGTGGCGGATCCAGAAAATATTATATTGGATTGGGAGTCGTCTCTTGCAGATATAACGGATTCAGAGCCACCGCTAGAGGATAAAAGAGATTGATAGAGAGACGGATGAAAAATCGAACTTTAGAAAATAGAGACTTGGCCACTTGGACAAGTTATCATCCTCTTTTATGAACTAATAAATCTAATTAATATTTTTCTTTTTGGTAATTTTTCAATAACCCTTTATACAAGTGATTAATTTCTATTTATATTAAAATAATTGACCGAGGTTTTTTTCCCAAATGGAAAGTCGTTATTTTTGGTTAAGACTGGAATTTTCTTGGTTGGGTACCAAATTAGAAGTCTATATTTTCCGGTAGTTTTGTAAAACAAAAAGGTGGTGTATATATATAAAACAACTAAAGCATAAGCATGCACAGTCCACATATATTTCCAAAAACAAGTCTATTATGATAGCTCATATATTTATTTATTACTATTGTATTAGTTTGTTAATTCCATGGTTATGGCACCTTGCAATCGTACGTTGCATCCGCTGACCCCAAAACCTTTTATGTAAAAAATTAAAAAGTAAAGAAGGTAGCATCATTCAATTTCTCTCGCAGAATATTTAGTTTTATTAAGATGTATATACGTAAAAGTTATAAAATTATCTATAATGATGTACATTTTGGGTATGTTTGGTACGGTGTATTGGGATGTATTAGGGTGTATAGTATTAACATTATGTACTAAAATAATACTATTCTATGTTTGGTGAGTTCTAAGACATGTATAAGTATTATTTTAATGAGGGGTTTCATGTATTATTTAATACATTGTGGGAGGGTGGGTTTATGGTGTATTATTTTTTATTTATGTTTGTTTTTCTTTTTTTCCTTATGCATCTCATAACTATTAAATATTATTATATTATAATAATATATTATTTTATTTATATTATTTATTAATATATTAATTGTTTTAATTTAATTATTTAAATAATATTTTTAATAAAATATTTATTATTACATTAATTATTTTAATTTAATTATTTTTAAAATAATTTTATTTTAAGTGTATTATTTATTAATGAATCAGAAGAAATTTCTTTTTATTTAGTTTTTTAAAATATAATACATAATGATGTAATACAACATCAACACCAAACACTGTGTATAACATTAATTTAATACAATACATCATAATACAATACACCCGCATTAAATAGTACAATACACCATAATACAGTACAGTGTTCCAAACGTGCCCTTTATCTATAAAATTATCTATACATAAAAGTTTTATCAACCAAGCTGCGGATTGTCTAGTTAAGGTGAATCTTTTAGTGGGGCAAACAATGAGGTTCACTGTTCCCCCTAGCCGAGTGGCAGATACCTCGGATTGTCTAGTTAAGGTGAATCTTTTAATCCTTTTTCTTTTCAAAATATTCAAATCGGTCCGTTAGTCCCATATAGTCCCCTACGTTTGCTAATTTTTTTCCAATTTGGTCCTAATTACGTAATTAGCTTAAGGTTGCTGACGTGGCCGAAGTAAATCCCATTTTACATCCACCGTGGCCAATCTGGAGTCTCCACACATAACACACCAAATTAATAAATGTTTGAAATAAATATTTGAAGGCAGCCATAACATATCACTACTCTAATAAATACCTCTAGGCTCTAGTGGGTCAATTGAACCCTTCTTTACTTGGATGATGGACATAGTTTCTACATGGTTCTCATTGAGCACTCATTGGGGTTACCCAACCATAAAGAAACAACAATCATTCACAATAATAACATAGGAGTTCTGGTCAACAGCTACCGCAGTGCATTTTCTTTTCGGTCTCGGTGGTTTTGGTATTTCTCAAGAAAATGAAGACCAATTGTGATATATAATGCGTTCAAATGAATTGTTGGCATTTTTTATGGGTTGGGTAACCTCAATAAAGAAGGGCTCAATGCGAACCAAGTAGAAACTATGTCCATCATCCCAGTGAAAAATGGTTCAATTGACCCGCTAGAGTCATTTTTTAGAGTAGTGGTGTGTTATGACTTATGACAGCCTTCAAACATTTATTAAAATAGTGTGTTATGTGTGGGGACTCCAGATTTGCCACGGTGTATGTAAAATGTGATATACTTCAGCCATATCAGCAACCTCATGCTAATTACATAATTAGGACCGAATTGAAAAAAATTAGCAAACGTAGAGGACTATATGGGGCAAAAAATTAGTAACGGACTGATTTGGACATTTTGGAAAGAAAAATGACTAAAAAATCATTTTTTCCGTGATGTCCATGGTGTCGTTGTAAACAGACAAATATTGGTATATATAATACGGCGGCCCTCCTTTTCTTTAAAAAAAAAAAAAAAGTTATAT
Source organism: Hygrophila difformis (assembly GCA_030278955.1). Classification (NCBI taxonomy): domain Eukaryota; kingdom Viridiplantae; phylum Streptophyta; class Magnoliopsida; order Lamiales; family Acanthaceae; genus Hygrophila; species Hygrophila difformis. Next base: position 52,432,674 of record JAOANR010000004.1, read on the forward strand.
AATTATGCGATTAAATAAAATGAAATGAAGTTCAGTTAAGTGGTTAATTAAGCATACTGAGATAATATATAAATACTTTAATAAAATAACTACTTATACTACTAAACTCTAAATCCAGTTAAATTACCCCAATCGTGTGATATTATTTGTATAGAAATTGGTAAATTTAAGGATCAATATATCATTTAATTCGTTCACCAAAAAAATATATCATTTAATTTCTCTAAAATTTGGTAGTATTTTATTTTATTTTACTTTTTATTAATAGGAATGTACTGTTGGGTAGAGGAAGCCATGACATGTGAATATGTGATTTTATGTCCCCTCATAAATTGAATTTCAGAATATTAGATGGAATTGAATATTTTTAAGGATGTAGGAGTAGTTTGAAAGCAGAATAAGCTCCTAAGTCCTGAAGTGATGCTTTATATGTCAGTGGGTGATTTGTATGTGTTGAGTGTCTTTATATAGTCCAGACACCATTAAATACTCGGGAGTTGAACAATCACTCGATCCACGGACTAATGAAGCAACATTCAGCAGATGATGTCGTGTTGACCCGATGAGGTGTGTATATGTTAGGTGTTAAGCGTCTACTGGATATTTAATGATCTCTGGGGTGTAGAAAAATACTTAGTACATATAAATCACTCTTTCAGACATACAAAGCACTATTTCAATATTAAGTAAGAGTTGATTCAGCACTCAAATCTAATTGGTATTCTGTTAGTAATGTTGGACTTTCTTCTGAATTTACAATCGAGCCATTTGTATTTAATTTGTATTGGGTGATAATATAACACATTAACATACACTACAAGTATATAATTTGTATTGGGTGTTGTAGTAGTATTTAAGTATATCACCACAAAATTTGTGGGTCCGGTAGGCGGCTACTCGAAGCTGCCCGATATGCCTCAAATTAGTGATTAAGGTCCAGGGACTCCAACACCACATAGAGACTGTATATCCACTTTGCCTTCTGTGTCCATCCATTGGTTTTCAAACTCCCGTCTCCGTATTGAACTTTCCCAAATCCCAATACCACTAGCTCCGTATTCGTATCTTTTTGGACATTAGATGATACTGTTCATATACAAACTTTAACTTAAAGTTTTATTATAGTTATATAATTTAAAATATGGTCTAGTAATATCTTATTAGATTCGTCTCGTCATATGGTTTTTTTAAATATTGAACTCTTAAAATTTTTATTTATACTAAAATTGAGTTATTTATGATTAAAAATATGCATTTGGTTTACGTGAAAAGTTGGTATGTAATAAATATTTCAAGACGGAGGAAGTATAATTTATAGATGGCGGCCCCGATAAAGGCAAAAAAGTAAATAAAAGTAAATAGAAGGACTGGAAGAACAGCAGAGGCAGCTAACCGGATGTCCGTCCTCACATACATATACTTGAATCTTAGAACCTGGGGCTTTGTCAGCACCTTCTCGCACCTCTAAGTACAAAGAAGGCAGATCCTTTTATATAAAACCACGACTTTCTTTTCCTGCCCTATATATAAAAAACGGAGATAGCTGCTACTTACCTACGACTACTCGGCGGTCTCAAAGTAATTGGCCAGGCATTGTTCATAGAAGACAAAACATCGAACTTCTTTCTATATAGGGCTAGCTTCTGCGCTTTCATCTAAAACTTCCAGTTTTCTTCCTTCCAGGGGCATTAGACAAGGAGATCCTATTTCCCCGGTCCTCTTCACGATCGCCACAGAAGGTCTTTCGGCTCTTTTCCAAGCAGCTATCCAAGGGAATTGTCTTGATAGTTTGGTAATAGAGTGACAAGCCATAGCGAGCTATATATAGATTCCACATTCAAAATCTTTCGTTATAGAAAGTCTCTAACCTTACTTTCTTATTATTATTGACTCTAACAAGTGGCTTTGCGAGAGCAATAAATTCATTAGTTAGCATTATTTATAGAGAAAAACAATGTAATTTATTGCTCTTATTAGAGAATGACTTTAGTTTATTAGAGAAGAAATTTGCTTGAACGGACCAAACAAATAGGGGTGATCTATGCATAGTCATTCCAGGTCCACGCATGTTGGAGATAGTTGTTATAAAATTGATAGATATACACACAAGGATTGTTTGGGGCACCCAAATTACACATAAAATGTCATATATATACCCTTAGTTAATCAAAGCTATGGATTGAGCACCAAAGCCATGGATTGGGGCACCCAACTAAAATACTAATACATACAATAGAGGACAAAGGATTGGGGCAAATTTGCTAAGGATTGGCGCACCCAAAAGTTTTCTTCTTCTCTCTCTTCTTACGCTTCAAACCAAAACCCTACTTCCTCCCCACAATGTACATTTTCTCCTACTTTCATCCTTTCCTTCATTTTTCACAATACTATTTTGGGAAGTATATGGAATGAATCTCATGCCATTTTAATTTTAATGTGCAAGGAGTTTTTTTTATGGAATTTTGATGTGATTCCAAACAGAATAGGAATAACAAGGCGAAAAAAACAAAAATGGTTGACCGGCCAGCACTGACCGACCTTGTGCCAGAACAAACGGCTAGCACTGACTGTTCATTCTTCACCAGCGATCGGCTATTGCTAGCCGATCGCTGAACATATATTTTAAAAAAAAAAATGACATCACAAGCCGGCCAACTCTCAAACAGAACGACCAATGATGGCCGTTCCATCTATAAGGCGATCGACCAATGGTGGCCGATCGCTAGTTCTTTTTTCGTATTAAATTAGGGCCAACCACTTCTCAAGAGGAATGTCAGCCCTGGCCGTTCGTGCCTTACACCATCGGCCAAGCTTAACCGTTTTCTCTTCAAGGCGATCGGTCAGCAATGACCGATCGGCTATGTTATTAAAAATTAAAAAAAAAATATCTCACCTGTAATATGATATTTTCCATAGTTTAACATCCAACAATACCTTGTCATATGTAATAATCCAAACTAATAATCTTATATGTAATATAATCCAAATAACAAATCATCCACAAAAAATTAATACTCAACATGTCATATAAACCGTTCGCTGTCCTCGTCTAATATAGCCCGATGATGTCGTCTGTATGAGGCCGTTTGTGACACACGAAGACGAATACCTGTAGTAATACAAAAAAAATCATTTATTGGGCAATGCATAACATAAAAAAAATGCATAACAGAAACAGAAACAATAAAAATTAAAAATTAAAAACAATGGCAGTATATAATACACGAACGTCCATGGACATCCATGGTTGTGTATTGTAGGAGAAGAAAAAAATTAAAAAAAAAGGGAACGTACAGTGTTGGACTTTCCTCCCATAAACCGAACGTCCACAAGTGGCCGTTTAGTTCTACACGGCCATGAACAGCCATGCACTACAAGAAAAAATCTAATTACCGACCCCAATTATCGACCACTATAGTCCGGGTCGGATTTACCGACCCCAAAATGGGGTCGGTAATATGTAGCAGTTTTTGGGACCCGGGGCATTCGACAACCAAAACACCGACCACAATTAATGTGGTCGGTGTTACCGACTCCATTACCGACCCCGTTTGGGGTTCAGTAACAATTACCGACCCCAATTTGGGGTCTGTAGTTGTTTTCATTTTATTTTATTTTTATTTTTATTGTTTTTCCCATTATTTTATTATTTATTTTATATTTTATTAAATATTTATTTGATTATTTTTTATATAATTTAATTATTTATTTATTTAAGCCAATTAATTATTTATTAATTTTATAATTTAATTATTAAATTCAATAATTTATTTAATTAATTTTATTTTTAATTTTTTGACTCATAGTATTTTTATTAAAAATAAATTTATGTTATTATTTATATTTATTTTAATTTTTGAATTATTTTATTATTTTATTTAATTCATTGATTTCAATTTTTTGATTTAATTAATTTTATTTTATATTATATTTAATTAATAAATTCTTTATTATGTAATTAATATAATTTTTGTTTATATTTTGTATTTTGATTTAGTTAACTACAAGAAAAAGTCAATTTAATGACCAAAACTCGCGATCGAACATATTGGGTCGCTATTGCTGGTCGAATTAGCGACCGAATTATCCATATTAATTATTGAATTTAATAATACATATGTCATTTTTTAATTTTTATTTATGGAATTTAAATTTTTTTATAAAGTTTATAATTTGATTAATATTTAGTCATATTGATTTATATTTTCTTAATTTTAGTTAGTGTTTTAATTAATTTTATCCATTTAATTTTATTTTATATTTTATTTAGTTAATTAATTATTCTATTATTTATTTAATTAATATAAATTTTTATATTAATATTTAAATTATTAATTTACACATTTATATATAAAAAATATTATATATATTTAACAAATTACATATGATAATATGAGAAGTTGTGTATCCGGATGGCACGCGCGCGGGTGAGAAACCCACTTCACCTGGGTTCGAATACCCTTTTCAGCATTTGGAGAGGAATTAATATATATATATATATATATATATATGACACGTGGCGGCTTCCCATTGGTGGTGCAAAGGGTAGCCCAGCTGGTTAGGGTGTAAACCAAAAAAAAAATGCCTACCACCCAATACAAATCAAACATTGCATACATTAGGGGTGTAAATGAGACTGGTAGGCTCGTGAATTGTTCGAGCTCGGCTCGGTCAAAATTCGGTTCAAGCTCGACTCGAAATGGCTCGGTTCGAGCTCGAGCTCGGCTCGTAACACACATGATCTCAAGCCGAGCCAACCACTATTCGGCTCAAAAGCTCGATAATAGGCTCGATTTATTTTTATACATATATTTATTTATTATTAAATATAGAAATTATATATAAGATTAAAAGTATAGTATTATTATTGTTTATATCTTTTAATTTTTAAACTAAAATATATTATTAATTAAATATATATTTTTAAAATTATTTTAATATGTAGATTAAATTAAATAAAATTAAATATATACAATATATTAAATATAATTTCTTTTATAAATTATGTGAGGATGAAAATGATACTAGTTCGAGCTCGGCTCGACTCGGTCAAAGCTCGGTCAACGCTCGGCTCGAATTAGCTCGGTCAACGCTCGGCTCGGTCAAAGCTCGGCTCGAATTCTCATGAGCTCAAGCCGAGCTTACCACTATTCGGGCTCGGCTCGGCTCGTTTACACCCCTAGCATACATGTTGCATATAATTGATTATATGTTCAAATCAACACAAATGCCAAAGAAAGCTTGAAAGTTGAAACAGCATCAAAAATCTAAACCCTACCCCTCCTCTACGCCCACCGCCGTCGTCGTAGCTAGTGGCCCCGCCGCACATCCTTGGTATTTCAGTGTTCTCGGTTTTTCAATGCTCGGTGGTCATCGGTCGGTCTCGGTGTCTCTCGCTCTCTCTTCTATTTTCGGGTGTCTCTTCTTTCTCTCCAGCGGCCGCGATGTGTATGTTTGTTTTGATGCAGTGTCTGTTAGGGCAGGTATTTAGTGCATTGGGTGCCCCTAACACACTACCAAGTGCCTTCAACATTTAATGGTATTCATATTTTTAGTTGAAATAGGGTAAATTGGGTATAAATAACATAGGTGCCCTAACGTGATGTATTTTTACCCTTTTTAGTCTTGTATGCCAATAACTTTGTGTTTTTTAAGGAATTATGTGGGTGTATATAACGGTTGCCTTTATTGATGACTTGTTGTTCTGTTTTTAGGGAGGTTCCACCTATATCTATCTCCTATTAGAGGAGCAGTGTAATGATGTGTTCGTATATAACGACCGCCTTAATTGATGACTTGTTGTTCTGTTCTAGAGGAAGTTCCACCAATATCTATCTCCTATTACAGGAGCTGTGTAATGACGTGTTAAAGGCTTGATTATTAGGGCAAACTTCACTTTGGATACATTGTTGCGTATTTTTATTTTCATTATACGTATTATTTTATACTTCATATTCTTTCTATAATTGATTGTTATTATTATTATTATTACTACTATTATTATTATTGTCAAAGTATCATTCACTATTCATCAAAAACTATACTGAAAGCTTACCGAAAAAAAAAACTATACTGAAAAGACCTACACAGTGAATCGTATTTTTGAAATCAAATTTGACAACTAGCTAGGAATTGAGTTAAAAGCATGGATTAATTAGCTATGCTCCCTAATTTCTTCTCATGGATAAGACGTACAGTAAACGAAACGTAATATGACCGTATAGAGATAGCCAATAGGATCCGAATTTCCAATCAAGGCAACTAATTATTACATACACGTAAAACAAAAGAAGAAAAGTACTCCTAATTGAATTGGCCAATTGGGTGACTGTAAATAATTGAAATGAGGTAAGAGGGTAAGAACTAATAAGAGGAAAGGAGGGAATCCGTTCCCATACTTAATTCCGTTAGATATATAAAAGGTTATTCTGTGCGGTGCCCCATTCCTTTAAACTACTGAAATTATTATCATCAGGATGTTACCACTACCAAGTTACTGTCAAATTATACGGACTACTCCTTCGATGTTATCATCAGCAGCTCCCTTGATGCAGACTCACTCTCGGATTCACTCTTCGGCTCCCATCATTCGACGGATAGGCGATATGTTCTAGAGGAATGCAGGATCCATCACTGTGAGTCGAGTCGAGAAGGGAATAGAGTGGCGGATAAACTTGCTAAATATGGAGCGTCAGAGGAGGACTTCCACACAACATGAGCCTTCCCTCCAAACTTCATCGTGGGGGAACTTGAGGCTTGACAGTCTGGTCCCTGCCTCCTTTGTTGTGTTCCTGTAGTTGGATTTCTTTGCTTTTTTTTTTGTTTTTTCTCCTTTGCTTATGTCGTTATTCTCTGGCCACATCTATGGCTCACCCAAAAAAAATTAGTTACTGTCAAAATTAAAACATGCTTCCCAGGTTTCGCTATCGTATCCACCATCCACTATATCAAATCATACAAATACTCCCGTCTCAGTCGATGTATCCTGATTGACGTTTTAATAATATTTATTATTGTTTAATTTGAATTTAATTTTATTATAAATATATATTTGGAAAAAAAAATAATTAAATTGGATCTTGTTAGAATCGTATTATTATGTAGTTTTAGAATATATAGTATAAATTTTTATTGTACTCCATATTTGTGAGATACTCCCTCCGTCCCACAATAATGTTCCCATTTCATTTCTGCACACAATCCAATGCACTTTTTAAATTGTTAATATCTCAAAATATATACAAGTAGAAATTATGTAAAATATATATTCTAAAACTATACTATTAGACGAATTTAACAAGACCGAACTCGATTATTTTTTAAATATCTAATTACAATAATATCGAGTCAAAGTTGAACAATGAACAGTGTCAAAAAATCAAATGGGAACATTATTGTGGGAAGGAAGGAGTATTAATAATGAAAAAAATACGTTAGATTATGTAAAAATTCAAACAAGCTGGAGAGACGGAGTAATTTTTAACAATATTAATTATGTGGGTGGGGTCGGGATCAGGCTCGATTTTCCGCATAAATAGAGGCTTCGGGTTATCAATCATGGTCATGCATTGCAGGCTGCCCCCTGCACCCACCTCTGCTGCTATTTCCCCTTTCTTCCTTCCTTCCTTCCTTCCTCACCAGCTGCAATTTAATTTGCATAAATAATCCTACTTCCTTAATCATTTTCAGCTTTATTAATACTTATTCCCTTCACATTTTCCGGCCGCCGGAAACCTAGTTCCACGTAACTCCCACATTCAGTGCCTCGCCTGAGCACCGCCCGGCCCCGCCCTTACTTTAGTTATTTCTACACAGTAAATAATTTCTGAACTAAGCATGCCGGTCCTAGCTACCTGCCTGGAATCCCCACATCCTCCCCACCCCTTCTCCTTCTCCACCTGGAGTACCGCCCTCCCGGCGGTGGAGGCTGAAGCCGCCGCCTGGTCGCCCGCCGACTCCGCGTCGCTCTACCGCGTCCACACGTGGGGCGCCCCCTACTTCACCGTCAACACTAACGGAAATGTCTCCGTACGCCCTCACGGCGTCTCCACCCTCCCTCACCAGGAAATCGACCTCCTCAAGGTCGTCTCCAAATCCTCCGCCCCCAATTCCGCCGCCGGTCTCGGTCTCGGCCTCCCGCTCGTCGTCCGCTTCCCCGACGTGCTCCGTCACCGTCTCCACTCCCTCCAGTCCTCCTTCGACGCCGCCGTCAAATCCCACGGCTACCGCTCCCATTACCAGGGCGTCTACCCCGTCAAGTGCAACCAGGATCACCACATCGTCGACGATATCGTCAAATACGGATCGGGTTTCCGGTTCGGGCTCGAGGCTGGATCCAAACCGGAGCTCCTCCTTGCCATGGACGCCCTCTGCCGCGGCAGCGCCGACGCCCTCCTCGTCTGCAACGGATTCAAGGATTCTGAATACATATCTCTCGCCCTATTAGCCAAAACCCTAAAATTGAAAACTGTGATCGTTCTAGAAAAAGAAGAGGAGCTCGATTTAGTGATCCAATTGAGCAGACATCTCAACATTCGTCCCGTAATAGGCGTCCGTGCAAAGCTAAGAACGAGGCATTCCGGCCACTTCGGCTCCACCTCCGGCGAGGACGGCAAATTCGGTCTAACCACAGCACAAATCCTCCGCGTCGTTCAGAAACTGAATCAAAACAAAATGCTGGACTGTTTGCAGCTTTTGCATTTCCACATTGGCTCCCAAATACCAACAACATCTTTGCTCGCGGAAGGCGTGGCGGAGGCGGCACAGATATACTGCGAATTGGTCCGCCTAGGCACTTCCATGGCAATTCTCGACATCGGCGGCGGCCTCGGAATCGACTACGACGGATCCAAGTCAGATAATTCCGATGTTTCGGTTGCTTATACTCTTCAAGAGTACGCTTCAGCGGTCGTCCAGGCGGTTCGCAGGGTATGCGATCGCCAGGGCGTGGATCATCCCGTGCTATGCAGCGAAAGCGGACGGGCAATTGTTTCCCACCACTCTGTTCTGGTGTTCGAGGCGTTTTCCGTGGATTCAATCGATTCGCAAACAGTTGTTTCGACCCACGAACTTGAGAATTTGATCGAGCACTTGCCGGATGAGGCAGTTGCTGATTTCAGCGAATTGTCCGCGGCTGCGATTCGGAATGAGCGCGAAACGTGCTTGGTTTACGCAGAGCGATTGAAGGAGAAGTGCGTGAAGGAGTTCAAACAGGGGAGATTGCCAATCGAGCATCTTTCTGTAGTGGATGGACTCTGCGAAATGGTGAACAAGGCGGCAACAACAGGAGAGTTGCCAATTCGGACATACCATGTGAATCTCTCCATCTTCACCTCAATCCCGGATTCATGGGGGATTGGGCAGCTTTTCCCGATCCTTCCGATCCACAGGCTCGATGAGAAGCCCGAGGTCCGGGGCATTTTATCCGACCTGACGTGCGACAGCGATGGGAAAATTGATAGGTTCATAGGTGGGGAGACGAGCTTGCCTCTGCACGAATTGGAAGGGGCTAATGGCAATGGTGGTAAAAGCTATTACTACATCGGAATGTTTTTGGGCGGGGCGTATCAGGAGGCGCTCGGAGGGCTACACAACCTGTTTGGTCGGGCGAGCGTCGTGAATGTGGTGCAAAGTGATGGTCCTCATGGATTTGCGGTGACGTATGCTGCCCCTGGAGCGTCGTGTGGGGATGTTCTCCAGGCAATGCAGCACGATCCCAAGTTCGTGTTCGAGACGCTCAAGCAACGTATCGAGATAATATTATCGGGCAAGGATAGTGTGGGCCTCGTACATGATCTTGCTTGTAGTTTTAACAAGATGCCTTATTTAGAAACATCGTCGACATGCTGTAGCTTCAAAGGGGAGAATGGTGATGAGTATGAGGAGGAAGGGGAGTGGGACTATTACATGGCTTGAATTGAGCTTGTGTAGGAGTAGTATTATTGTTGTATCATGTCAAATTTATTTATTTTATTTTATTTCATTTTTTGGTCTAATTTCCCGGTTTCAAGAAGTGTATGCAGAGATATTGGAATTTCTCCACCAGTTGTATGGGTTTCCAATGGAACTCTCAGATCTCAATTTTATTTTTTTTTTGTAAACAGTTACGTTCATGTGTTGGCAAAGGTGTGTGGGAACCCAAACCACACAAATTACAAAAGGGATAAAGGGGAGGGATAGAGGGCATGGTAGGAATCGAAACTCAACCTATGGTTGGGAGAAGGGGACATGACCGCTAGGATAAATTCCCAATCCCTGACTCTCAGATCTCAATTCTGTCTTGGCTACATAAATTCTTCAACCGCATCTAATCTTTTCGTGTCTTTATTAACTTTCGTCCAAACCGATGGTCCATCAGAACTATTCAAATTTGTTTTGGTTTTATAAAAATGGCAGTGGAGTAAATCTTCTGGTGCTCTTTCTGTTTCTGGGACTAAGAGATTGAAAAAAGAGGTGCCGCTACATTTATGTATATCCCAATAGAAAGGACAATTCCAGACTGCAAAGAAATTGAATGAAGCAGGAAGGAAACCACTGATTATAATAAACTGCTTGCAGAGGAATTGAATGATTCTCTGCATTATTATTATTATTCCATTACAGAAAGGGGAAATTGGAAATTCAGTATGAATACATCCATCAAACATATCATTAGATAGTGTAACCTTCCAACCGATTTCGATAGTCAAGTGCTTAACACGATCACGCGAAAAGAAAATGGGTTTAAAGATGATTGAACTTCAACAGAAAACAGTTGATCAGTATTCCCAGCAATCTGCATCACCACAATTGTTTAGAATTTTGAGCAAATTTAAGTATGCAATTGAATTAAATGAGACAGGTGTAAACAAAGGGGATAACTAAATGGGATAGGTGTAACCCAAAAGGCCAAAAGGGATTCACATACACGAGAAGAGGATGTACAAGGAAATAAATATGGCATGAATGAATAGCCTCGCTGGAAAGTTCTCACACAATATTTTTCAATAAACATTTTCACCCATCTCAAACAGAGATTTCTGGACATTTTTCTACTTTTAATATTCTCTTTTTTTCTATCATATCTTTCTTCTGTAATTTTTTTTCCTGATTTCGGAAAGTTTTGCTAAAAATGATATGTAAATTGTTTAGCAAAAGCTTTAAATTAAAATACATTTTCTTTATATATTTAAATTACTAAATTATTCTATTTAACCATTAAAAAATAACCAAAAACAGTTGGATTCACAGGTTACGGGGCTCTAGCAAACAAGGTCCCGGATTCAAGCACGAGCCTGCAAAAAACAACTGTTTGTTTTGGGAGAGATCTTCCTAAACCAACTAGTACCTGGAGGTTACGATTGGCCCTCAAGAAATCCCTTTGGTTCACCTAAAAAAAAAAGTAACCCATCGCATCTTCACATAATAATTTGAATTTCCCTCACAAATACTATCCATTCACGCTTTAAACATCTCCTTTTCCAAATATATTTTCAATCTCTCTCTCTCTCTCTCTCTCTCTCTCTCTCTCTCTCTCACACACACACACACACACACCATCTAACGTCCTTGTGTTGCCAAGGATTGAAGGGGATACATTTGTACCATAAGCAATTTCTTTCCGTTTATATGAATTAATTCTGCTCAAACAGGTTCACTAAAGATCAGATTATGAATTCATTCTGCTCAAACAGGTTCACTAAAGATCAGATGAATGTAATAAGAAATTACTGACCTTCATTTAAGGATCTCACCATCTTCACGACCATAGTCATATATAATTTCAATCTGCAACAGACCCACAAATCAGATGTCGAAGTTACCGTATGGCACACAAATTCAGTCACAACATGAGATGCACCAGAGTAATGACATTAGAATAAAATGGTTCTTTATTGACGTAATTCTCTGCTTATAGTCAAAGAATAAGATGCTTCAACTCATCATCACACTGCACTCCTCTGGAGCCCGATAGCCAATACACACGCACATATATGAAATGAGTTTCAATTCTAGAAGACATTCAAGATGATTCTACAGATAAACTTCATAGTTCATAACTTCATACACTTCAGACACAAACAACCTGTCTTTATTGAACAGGAAACCGTTCACACCAGAAGAGTAAGTGTGTGTGTGTGTGTGTGTGTGTGTGTGTGTGAGTGAGTGAGAGAGAGAGAGAGAGAGAGAGAGAGAGAGAGAGAGATGCCTATGCAAATATAAAGCATCTATCTACATTCCAAAACTGATGGGCTTTCTCAAATACTACTAAAATGAAGTTCTTCAATTATAGGAAGAAAAGAAATGAATGCCATATGAGTTCTGAATTCATTACCCCTGGAGGTGGTGTTGGGTTTCGGCAAAATTTGGTGCCACCGGGAGCCCAAGGAACTGTTCACAGAAATGAACCATCAGCTTCAAATGGGATTGTGAATTAATCACCAGGAGGAGAGTCAAAAAAGGAAAAGAGAATATAACCAGTAGTCCAGTACTATGGAGAAGAAAGTGAAAACAAAATGAGCATGAATTAGATTGTAAGATCTAAATAGAGATAATAATAGTTGTAAATGGATATCATACATATTACACAGTTAAGCTCACATTTAAATACTTCCTCCGTTCTCATGAATTTGCAACATTCATATTATACATGCAATCAATATACATTTTCAACGAATAATAATTCAAATTGTGTATAAATAAAAGTTATACACAGTTCATATTCTAAAACGACAGAATGAGACAAATCCAACAAGATCTCACTTGACTACGTTTTTTCTTGTATAACTATGATAAAAATATGAGTCAAACTTCAATAATGAGCAGTGTCCAAAATCCAAATATTTCACTATTAAAAGAACAAAGGAAGTATATGTTTCATTGTCTTCCTTTTTTTTACTATGTTTTATGACTCCAAAAACTCTCCTTCACACATTCCCAAATATATCACATTGTTGATTGATAAATCATACCCAAGCAATTAGGAAGTTTGGCAACATGTTGCTACCACAACAAAGATCCATCCAGAAGTGCATTCTTTGATTTCAAAGCTATTTGCATATATTCTCTTTATTCTTCAACATAAGAAACAAATAGACATATTACTTAGACACATACCAATGTAAGGATCGGGGTGCCGAAATTTATTGTATTCTGCTTCTCCAGCCTCTATCATTCTGTCAACAACTTCAACATCCTCCTGATAGGATGCAGATTATCAAAAAAAAAAAAAAAAAAAAAAAAAAAAAAAAAAAAAAAAAAAAAAAAAAAAGTAAACAACTTCAATCATTCCAGAAACAGAAAAGTATCCTACAGTCCATGAATCCATATCCATTGTTATCATCAACTAAGACAGAAACTGAAAAACTCATCCTTTCTTGACACATAAACAACTGATCAAGTTAAGCCACTAATAATTGAGCAATCATTCCAGTTTGAACCACATTAGATCTCCAGCTCAATAAAACTTCAAAACTAATTTCCACAGTTAACATAGAATGCAGAATCCTAATATAGTCAACAATCTGACCCTATTTTACACAAATTTATTTCACCATCACGACACAAAATAAGAAAATGCCTAAAAGTAAACAAACAAAGCCAATTCGGGAAGAAAACAAACCACATGCTTGTTGGCGTCAAACCTCTCCCTGAGCTCATCAGCCTGGAAACACATATGCAAAAACCCAAAAATCAAATCAATGAAAACCAAATTATGAGCATTTTACCAAAAAAATGAAAAGTAAAACAAAAATGGTGATTAAAAGTTGATATCCAATCAACGCAGATGAACCCTAGAAATGGGGACAGGGGAAATTTTACATCAGGATAAAAGAGGTGGCGATGGACGGCGTAATTAAGAGTGTCCTTGAGCGCTCGCCGGTAGAGGAGCCTGACCCTCTCCTTCTGCAAGGCTCTCCGAGCCAAATAGGAGGCCGTCGCAATGCTCATTCTATCGTTCCTCTCTCTGATCTCTGCAGTAGTTCTCTCTGCGATTCGGGGAAGTTCCTAGTCCTTCCTGTCTACGTTGTTTTGATTGATGGGCCGCACAAAGCATCAAAACGGGCAATTGTTAAGCCTATGCGGTACACGGCCCATTGATTAATATTGAACTGAAAAACCATTTTGGGCTTTGACATTATCTGAGATTATAGGATTTCTTAAATTATTTTAGTATAAAAATTTAATATTCTATTATGTGATTAGAAATCTAACAACATACTATCACTTAACTATGTTTGATCTTATGTAAAAAATTTAAATCAAAGTTATTATGCAAACACTAAAATTATTAACTTATGGATGAAGTACTTACTATGTTTACACCACGCACGTGCATCCACTAAAAGCATTGTATTGCAGCTGAAAGTAAAACAATTCAATCTTCTAGTAGAAAGTAGTAAGCCGACGGGCAATAAAACGAACAAAATCGCAATTTGCAATTAAATTCACTTCATTCCATTTCATTCCATTCGATAAAGCAGCAAGTGAAGTAAAAACACATGGATGACTGACTATTTTCATTACAAGACAGTGAGACACTTCCTAATCAACACATCGTTTCTCCCAACAGAGGAGGAAAAAAAATCCAAAAATTAAACACAAGCTCATCTCATCTCAATCAGATATTTTTGTTACATCAAATCTTTAAATTTCAAATCAGCAAATTCTACATCCTACAGTTTCTGAATCCTTGAAATCAATTGTTTACAATCTCATATAAGGGATGACATGCTCTTCCAGCGAAAGGATCTCATGCTCGTCCGCATGGGGGCAAAGCTAAGCCCAAGCGTTTCTTTGACTGCATTCTTGTGCTCTGAGAATCCAATTAGTCTAGCAACAATGGCAGCGCTCTTTGTGATTTGATCCATGCTCTCGGTGTCACTCCATAATAGATTAACCAGCTGCAACTTCCTCTGTTTCGAGTTAACACTGATGCCCCACTCCATGTACATTTGGTTCCTTTCGTCTTCAGTATACCTTTTATGCAGAAGCCTGCACAGCATGGCCCTCTCCCGGCGTAAGGCTTTCTTGCTGTCGGATCAATAAAAGAGAAGTACAAAATTAGTATAGGTGTAAACAAGTAATTTGTGATGCTTACCAAAGCTTATCTCATATACTATGTACTAGTCAGAGTCATACCATATGACATTGGTCCCAACTCGACTTACAACTTTAATTGTCTAGCTCGATTTACAACTTTAGTTGGTCTAACTCAAGTTTGACCAGTATGGCAACCAACCTTTTAATCACTTTTTCTAATTTGACTCTGAGTAAATTTAAGAATCTCAAAGCTCAAACCCAGCTTGATTATCATAAAAACAACCTTGGCTTAAGCTTTCTAAAACCATATGTTCACTTTAATGGATAGGATTGACCGATTGATTATTGTATCAATTCACTAGGATAATTTAATCCCAGTTCGCTTTGATT
The DNA here is from genome assembly GCA_030278955.1 of Hygrophila difformis. Classification (NCBI taxonomy): domain Eukaryota; kingdom Viridiplantae; phylum Streptophyta; class Magnoliopsida; order Lamiales; family Acanthaceae; genus Hygrophila; species Hygrophila difformis. Next base: position 52,448,085 of record JAOANR010000004.1, read on the forward strand.
GATTAAATAATATCATACCCATTAAAGATGATGGGATTAGGTGGGATTATAATCCCAGTATTTGGTACTGTATTATAATACTGGCCCATGATTAATCTTTAAGCCCTAATCCTACAAAGTAAGCATGCATTAGGTTGATAATTTATCCACATCCTAATCCTAGTATCCTACAAAGTAAAGAAAGCCTTAATTCGAGAAATAATTCTGTTAAGGAGTAGCATATTTGTAAAATCACTAAGGCTATATAAAATCTCACAATTTAGTATTATAATACATAATACTAGCTCCTATAAAAATTGGATCAGAGCCAAGTGAAACCAAACTATTGACTGACTTCTTTCATTTAACAGCTCCACCTGTCATATCAGATGTATTGAGACCATACAGACTCACACCTCGGAAGAACAAATTGAACTCTCAAAAGATAAATATAGCATGGACAGGAGAGTAGGACAATACCTTGATGCCAGCGTAAGAATACTGCCACTTTGTACAGCTGAATTGCCATTGGAGAATGTTTCATTGAGATAGGACAATCTTCTATGTTCCACTTCCACATAAATGGAATCTGTGTAGTCATCTTTAACAAGAAAGACAAAATATGTCCTGTGGATCAATGAAACATTGCACGTTTGCCACATTTCAATTATAGATTTCTGCAACTTTGCAAATTTCACGGGCCAATTGTTGATTGCATCCAAACTAACACCCTTGGCATTCTTATCGTCTGCACTTTCAGTATGTTGATCCTGAGAACAGAAGCCGACATTAAATTCATTATAATTCTATTGATTAGATAAGAAAGAGGAAAGTATATGTGCATTTTGTTGGAAATAGTCCAGAAATAGTATCAAGGATTAACTGTCACCTGATCTGCAATGTGATCTCCATACTGATGTTTTGTCATTTCCTTGAGTCCTGCAACAAATGAACCTAGAGTAGGAATGTCCTCATCTTGACTCTGTGTTTCATCCACAAAACTGCTGCAATCAGAAGACATGGAGTTGTTTCTGGTCAGTCTTGCCCCATCGGCACCATAAATCACAGGAGGAAGTTTCCATTGTTTCCTGGCCAAAATGCCCTCTGGTCTTCCTGTTAAATCTTTCTCCAAGACAGCAGCAGGGGGAGTGCTTTCACTTTGCTCAGCCATCTCAATATCAGGTGAGCTAGTCATTCCATTAGTTCTGCAACTTTTACTTCTATACAAGTTTAATCCTCCAGAAGCTGTAGAGATAGCCGATGTGGCCTCTGGGGAAGATACGTCGGAATAAGGTCTTAAAGGAGAATCTAACATATTCTGCACGCCCTGAAGTTTCTGCTCCGGTGGGCCGAAAGAGGAACGATCACCGATGCCACTGACTTGCCTAGGTAAAGCAGATAATCCTTGCCTCTCCATAATAAAACCATTCCTCAACTCAGATAACATTGGAGTGCTTTCTACACTCTCACTAGTTGACTGATAGTCTGTTTCTTGTGTTCTCTGCTGGTCAGAGTTGTCCGTCTCAATGCATCGAACTTCCTTGCAGGTTTCATCAGAATCCTCCTCTTCTCTCATTTCGGGGTCCTCTGTCTCTTCAAGTGGCAAAACTTTATCACTTTCAATAGCTTGTAGTAAATCATCAATTCGGGAATGAGCAAGATCCCTCTGCTTCTTCAGCTCCCGGATCTCTTTCTCCAACTGCAGAGTGTGACTAGAAATCACATCAGGCTAAATCTTTCTAACAAATAAGAGCACCATATAAGACTAGTTATATCTTCAGACAATTTTCAAAAGAAAATCTAATCTTGGATCCTGAATATAGAAAAATAACCTATATACTGCAGTAGCTTATTAAGTATTCTAGCACTTAACCTACTCTCTCATATGTATAATACCATAGGCAATATGCCAGTCAAATTTCATCTTTCATACATAGAATACCATATTATCATATTATCAGGAGAAAAGAACCCCGAGTGAACGAACAAATAATATGCCTCCTAAACTTCACCTGCATTTATCTTAATTATGGGACAATAAATCACCTCATTACTGCAATAAATTCATAGAAAATTAAGCTGAAATAACAAATGACATTTAGAAATATTTTAATGAAGAGTAGTTTGCTAATGCAAAAAGGAAAAAATATAAAATGGAGTCATAACCTTTTCTATCTGCATATCTTTCTTTCTTAACAATGGTCCATGGTCGCAAACTGATCCTGGAGTTCTTAGCTCACTTTCCAGCCTAGCAACCTCTTTCTGCAGATGTTTCACCAATGCCTTATCGGACATTACTACATTAACTTGAGCATTAGTTGATACTTCCTTCGCACAGGTAGCAAATAGAAGGGTATTCCGTGACTGCTCAACATGGCTTCTAGCAGGGCTCAAGGTACAAATGATAGCTGTCCTAGCATTGCCTCCGAGGGCTGGCTGAAGTATACGAGTAAGCTTTGAATCTCTATAGTTTATGTGTCCTTGTCTTCCTTTGCTGCATTAAGTAAGAAAAACGCAATATACCATATCAGTATATTACAAGCAGGCGTACCGCATAAACAATTGATAGATAGGAATGAGTGTGTTAAATCCTCTGTGTGAGTGATAGCAGACATGCATCAACTTGTTCAATGTGTCAAGAGAAGAGCAACAAAGGGCATCTTGTGGAAAACAAGTGATGAAGCTACATGCAATGTACTGTCTAAGCAGATAGGAGTATAATATTTTTTTTTTTTTGCGGAACAGCCTATACAGGCTAGAGAAGTGGTGGGGGCCCATGCCACACAATTACAAAGGGGAAAAGGGGAGGGATAGGGGCCGGGTGGGAATCGAACCCTCAACCTAAAGGTTGAGAGCCAGGGGCTTAACCACTTGGGCATAATATTTGATCCAGTACACTAGTACAGAATGCAACAAAGGAGATAAATCAATAAGTTGAGTTACCTAAGTTTGCGAATGACAGTTCCCAAAGTGAGTAAACTACGATTTATATGACAGCCTTCTTTTAGCCTCTGCCCTACTGATAATGCTTGAGATGCCCGCTCACTTCCTGCCAGATCAACAAAGTTCTACATGCAAAGAAAGAATTACTTACTAACAGAGCAATTTTTTGTTTATGTACATCCTGGAAATGTGAAACCATTCAAACCAATATATGTAAGAGTAACAATGAACCAAATGCAATTGTTCTCTACCACACTAGCAGCAAGGGTAGTTGAGTTTCCCTTCCCAATAAACTCACGAGCAGAACTTTCAATTGTCTGAAGAAAAAAAAGGTGAAAGTGAATAACTTTTCAAATAAATAAAGAAGCAAGAGTAGTATTTATAGGGGGGATCACAAAGGGGGTCACCAATCTAAGAATCTGATGTGATCTAGAGCTTGTTTCATTTAATGAGGTCTCCCCAATTTTCCTTTGAGCTGTTAGGAGTTAAAAGAAATGCATAAGACAGATGGTATGTGATGAACAACTGAGAGCTTGAATTTAGATCAAACAATGAAAAGGGAGTTTGCCTAACCTTCACAAATGGATAATAATTCCTTGAGGTGATTCCAATCCCTCAAAGTATCTTCTGTGAGTTTTTCAATAATAGTCCCTTTCTATAGGCAGAGAGAAGGAAAGCAAAACTAATAAGATACAGGGATGCATGCAAAACAATGACACTAATTCAGACAAGACTCACTTCAGGGTCATCAAGAAGCCGCAACGGAGCACTGTCTGTGCTAAGGAGGTCTCTTACAACTTCATTATAAATCTCCACTGCAGAAAATTTTAAAACAAATGCTCTCTCTTCGTGCTGTAATGGATGGAAGGAAAAATATTAGACCAAAAACCAACAACCATATAGGCATATACTACTATATCATAAGGATGTCAAGAAACAACATTATTGCATGGTTCTTGCCAATAAATATAACATACCTTTTGCATATAGTCGTATATGTCAGCAACAGTATACTCTGTAATACCATTCATAGTATACGTCTTTCCACTGCTTGTTTGACCGTAGGCAAATACAGTTGCTGTTTCCCAAGGGGTTCAAGAGAGTTTAAACCTTGAGCTTGTCAATCTTAACTTGAAATAAACTCATGCCACACACCCAATTCCTTACAGATAACCAAATATTGAGCAACTACATGATTTTCAACTTACAGTTGATGCCACCAACAACAGAAAGAGCAATATCCTTTATCCCATCATCATAAACTTCCCTTGTGCTGTTGTCACCTCTAAATACTCTATCTGCAGTGCACATAAGAGAAATATTGAAGCTACCAAAGAAACCCATAACTGTTTCACTCTAAAGTCGTTTAACTTATAAATCCATGACAAGAAATTCAAAATAAAACACTAAAGAAACTTGACTTAGAAGATTTAAAATTCGTGGGAAACTATACAAATCACAGCGCCTGGGTAGAAAGACCGAAAATCAACACTTTAGCAAGCATCAACATTCAAATTATGATTGTCAACTTGAACTAGACACCAAAGTAAAAGTTGTCTGGGATGGGAGAAAAAGTTGAATGGCAAACCTCGGATTCATTCCAAAAGGACTCAATATCATAAAATTTCAAAATCTGAAGACAGGCAAGCAATCAATTCATCCTAGACAAAATTCATCAAAGTTATGGATAAATGACTTTACTTGCACCACATACCAAATGAATAAGCAGTGGGAAGTCCAGAGCGCTCCTGAAGGCTGTTCCGGTATAAAACAGTGGTTGAGTTGATACATTCCCAGTCTGAAACTTCATTTTGTGCAATCTCCTTTTCACTCAATGGCCTTAATCTCACCAACACCAAAATTTTCTCTTCCATTTCATGCCCCATACCTTGAGGTTTCTCCCAATTTGGGTCCTCTGCACCAATTGATCCCATTTGATATTCAACCCACACACCACACTCTCTGCAAGCAAACCCACGTCCCCCTTCAGTAAAAACCTTCACCTACATTATAGACGAATTTGATCACTGGTCATAGAGCAAGAACTCCTTGGAAAGCCCAATGAAAGATCAATGCTAGACTATTCAATGGGCCACTGATGGTAGTCTGCAAAGCAATATAGTTATTGCAGTGAACAACAGAGTCGTTGTGCCCTCCAATAAGCATAAAATGCCATAGCACCCCAACTCATGGTTATCTGCAAGGAAGAGGAATATAATTATAGAAACTTAACCAACTAGTATTTTAATGTTTAAGCTAAAATGGAATGATTCATGGTTGGTTGTGATTAATCACTTTGCTTAATGGTTGGCCTCAAACCTTGTCTTCCAACAGAAACCTAAAATTCCATTTCCATGACAGAGCCCAAAACAATAAATCAACGTTAGATAACTTTGCTTAATGGGGACCCCTACTATACTTCAAGTCCAAGTAATGATTCTATTTGATGGACCTCTTAATTTTATTTATTTACTTTTTTTCCAAAAGCGCCAATGGAAAGTGGACCCCCAACATCCATACGGAACGGAGATTACCTACTAGTTCACACAATTGTAGACAAAACATCCATTATTTATTCCGCGGGATTTAAAGACAGACCTATATGATGTTTTCCATTGAACAGACTTTGAACCAGAGCTCTATTTTCTCTCACTTCTCTTCCGGCGTTACGCAGCTACATCGACAATACATTAATCAGCCTTTCGAAATAGTTTCGACCAGCGCATTCAAAATTTCCATAACTTGAACTTAAAAATCTCCGGAAATCGCAAGGTTGGGTCATTAAATCATGGAGATTGCAAGTTAATCTCAAACTAAAGAAAATCTATCAACCAAAAAAGAACAAGAGAAATATAGACAATCCAGAAGAAAAAGAAAAAATATCGCAGCAAATCTAACCGTAATGCTCCCCCTAGAAGATCGGGTAACTTAAGCCACTAACATGGATCATTAATCCACCGAAAAAAAAATCAAGAAAATAAAAGATAAACACACCCGACTTTTTTTCATCATTTCAAACCAGAAAAAGAAAAGGCTTCAAACGTGAGCTTCAAGATTAAACCCACCACCTCTGTTCTACTTACTATTACTGTATTGTTCACTACAAATTCGAATACACACTTTACGCATCGAATAAAGCTACCACAACACACTTTCCAAAGCAGAAAATCGAGCCAATTACCAAATGGAACAGTTCAATTACAACGAAGACGGCGACGAATCTTACCTCTCAGTCCTCACTGCCAGTAATCAAAATCAATACGATGAATCCTCCGAATCGCAACCTCCTTCCAGCATTATCGGCAACTCCCCCGCTCCCCTCCCCACACGGTGACCCAATCAGCTGAGGCGAAAGTTTGAACGGTAGAGACGTGTGTGAACGTTATATACATGTTGCACTCCACGAAGGGGGAGGACCGAAGGAAAGGCCAGTGAAAATACTAAAATGCCCCTCCTTTGTGGTAAAAGCCTGGGAGACAAGCACGTGGCACGTGACCGTCGTCGGTGCATTGAATCGGAACCCGGAAAGCGAGAAAACTTCCACCGAAGAGCTGGTTTAAAAAGCTGTTGATAATTAATTTTGTAAAAAATATTTATCTTGATCGGTTTTTATTTTATTTTTTTGGAGTATGCTATCAAGTATTTCCATATTAAGTGAGATTGGATATTTGGATTCAATATTTTTCTTATTTTGACGTAATTTTATTGCTAAATCCAAAAACTCAGTTTCCGTAAATGAAGCGTGAATGGAAAATATGGAATCACTGGCGCTGAATTCGGGTGCAGCTGGAGCACTGCGCCACTCACTTTACCGTTGGGTGGGGTTTCAGTGGCCAATGATACAGAGGCACGCACCGTACTGTCGATTGTTTACCACGCGCCTAGGGTACAAAGACCAAGAAAAACAAGTTTTTTTTAAAAAAAAAATCATTAAAAGCCTGGGAATAGTGGTGAGAGCTCATTCCACACAAATTATAAATAAAACAAAGAGTGGGAATAAGGTGCCGGGTGAAGATTCGAACCTTCCTTAATCTATAGATTAAAAGTCGGGGGTTTTAACCACTATAATAAATCCACAACCCCAAATCTTTTTTATCCATACATTGATTTTTTTTTTTTTTTGCGTCACAAACTGTACTAGTCTACTAGATAATGGAAAAGCAAAAAGAATACATTGAGTACCGTATTATTTTTAAATTTTTTTTTTGATGAAGTATTTTTAAATTGATTGAGAGAATTATTATTAATTTATTATAGGCACTATAATTTTAGATTCGTTGAAATATTTAATGTGACACTCGGATATTAATTGTAATGTTTTTTTTTTTTTTTTCTGTATTGGCATTTGGCATTCAATATGGAAAATGCAAAAGCAAAACATCAATCTCATCAAGATTCAGGAATAACCCTAATTTAGAAAAAGAAAATAAAAAAGGAAAAAATAGCAGGTGGTTTTTTGGATCGTTAAGAATTCCGCTTTTATAGTGAATTTAAATTTCCGTAGTAATAAATTAATTTAATTACTAATTTGGTATACACTACACAAACCTACTAATGAAAAAATTTAACTATAAAAATTACTTAGTATTTTAAATTTGAATTCATTCATTTAGCAACGCCATGTCTTGGCCTTGGGCTCTGGCAGAACATTTACCAATCATTTATGCATTTTCTATTAATAAAATATTTATTTTGAAGCCTTCATTCAACTATATGTGGCGCAGCCAAAGAAAACTATATGTGCGATGTAGGGTTGGAGAAGTGGTCAAGTCCTCAACTCTCAACCTATAGGTTAGGGATTCGAATCACATCTGGTCCCCTATCATTCCCCTTAGTTTTATTTGTAATTCGTGTGGCATGAGCTCTCACCAACCTTTTCACAGGCCTTTAATGGCTCCTTAAAAAAAAAAAAAAAAACTATATGTGTGATGTCTTCCACAATAAAATAAAGTCTATGTGTAATACAGTATAAAATGGTTTATAATATACTTCCTCTACTTCCTCTGATTTTTAATAAGTGCTACGGACCCACTCAGCACGCAGTCCAATACACATTTTAAACCATTAATAACTCAAGTTCGCTACAAGTAAAAATTCTAAAAGTTCAATATTTAAAAATTACACGACGAGACGAATCTAACAATATCTCACTTGGCTATATTTTAATTTCTATAACTATGATAAAACGTTAAGTTAAAGTATTTGTGTGAGCAGTGTCATATTTCCAAATATTGCACTTATTCAAGAACGGATGAAGTATCTTTTCTAAAATGTAGTATTATTTTTTTTGTCATTATTTGTGGTTTAGCTTTCACCTAATATTTTATTATATTTATATTAAAAATTATAATAAGTATTTAATTATTTAGTTTTATGATATTTATTTTATATAATTCTAATTTATATATAATTTAAGTTATTAATTATTAAAATTGTGTTTTGAATTTTGTGTATGGTGAAAGACTGAAAGGTAGACTGTATATTACCAAAAGGATGATCGAAAAAAGAAATTAGCAGGGGAAGTAACATGGTGGAATGATGCAGTTGCAGTCCCACTTTGCAAAGCCCATGAAATGAAATATTACCCCTCCGTCCCGCGAAAGTTGACGCGTTTCTTTTGGGCACGGTAATTTATGTAGTGGGGTTTAATGGTTAAAGTGTTGTGGGTATCTGTGTTTAAAATTTTAATGAATTTTCACTTTACTTATTGTTTAACTTTGATTTAATATTATGGTAATGATTTAATTAGAAAAAAATATTCAAGTGTGGTCTTGTTAGAATCGTCTAGTTGTCTAGTTTTAGAATATATATTTTATATAATTTTTATTTGTACCTATTTTGAGATATGGAGAATTAAAGAAATGTAATGGATTTGTATAGAAAAATAAAAGTGTATGGGGAGTTGTGCAGAATAGTTAAAGTAATTACTTTTAATGGGTTTTTAGAAACCATTAAGATTCTAATTATATTTATATTAATTTAATTTATCTAAAAAAGGAAACGTGTCAAATTTCGTGGGACAGCTCAAAAAGGAATACGCGTCAACTTTCGCGGGACGGAGGGAGTACTAATTACTAGTAAAATAGAGGCACATGTTCTTCTGATTGCACAACAACTAATTACTAGTATGATTTATATTGGGATGACAAACAACAGGAAACGCTAGGTATAAATTATTCACTCATTGGAATCTTCATTTTTTGCATTCAGTATTTGGATTGGATTACCTAACAATTTATTGTACTCCATATTTTAGGTTGAATGATTTGGGATTAAGAATTTAGTAGTACTAGCATACCCGCCCGCGCAATGCGCGGTAAGTAAAATTTATATATATAATTTTAAAATAAGATAAGATTTCAAAAATTCAAATATTGTACTTATTACATAAAATTTGGTTCATGCGGGGTTGGAGACTTAATCATGTGGTAACTCCCCCAACTCCCAACCTTTAGGTTGAGGGGTTCGAATCCCCATCCGGTCCCCTATCCATTCCCTTTGTTCCCTTTGTAATTGTGTGGCATGAGCTCCCACCACCCTTTCCAGACCTTCAATGGCTTCTTCAAAAAAATTTGGTTCATGCTAATTTCCTGACCACATTATTGAGAAAAATGTGACAAAGTGGTTTAGCAACTTTGTCAATTAAGTTATTTTCCTAATATTGTTGTTTTATTGATTTAGCGGGTGTTTGTTTGTGCATTTTGTGCGGAATTATCTGATTATTGCGTTTGCAAAACGCAAATAATCAGTTAATTCTGTTTTTGTACTAACTTCCAATAATCTATTATTTGCCTTTTGAGGGAATGAAAACGCTATTTTCTTGCAGCCCACTTTGGTGCTGCAAGAAAATTGCGTGTAGCCAAAAATATATTTTACCATATTGTTGCCTTTTGAGGTAATGAAAAATACAAATCCAAACACTTTTTCATGATAATCTGATTATTGCGATTTGAAACAACATAAGCTCATCCAAACACTTAATTTTCTACAGCATGTTTTGTTACAACAATTATCTGATTATCCTTTTCTAAATGCTGCAGCACTTTTTAAAACGCGCATCCAAACATCCTCTTAGCCCATAATCAATTTGATTTTACATTATTTAATTTATATTAATACATTTTTGCCTGATACGAATTATGTAATATATTTGATTTTATATTTTTAAATTTATAATTTTCGAGATATAATTTTAACTCCATTTTATATTTTATATGTTAATTTATTATTATATATTACACTAATAATGCTACTGGACTACTCGACCAATGGCATGCCTCCCGCACCTGGCGAGACGTCTTTGACCGATGTTCAGTTCATCATGTACTTTGCAAGTGTAAAATGGTCGCGGATTGTCTAGCAAAATGTGGTGCATCTTTAGAAGAATTCTACACTACTTGGACATTCCCCCAGACTTCACGCACAGGGTGTTAGCGGCGGATTCTTCCGGCGTATGGTTCCCAAGAGCCAAAGTGTTAGCTCTTTTTTTCCTTTCTGCTTTTGGACACCTCTTTTTGTTGCTCTTTTTTCCCTTTATTTTCTTTTCAATTTGTTATTTGGCGTCAGCTTCCCACAAAATAATGTTAATAATTTTAGAACATTGTTCACATACATATGGAGTGACTAATGCAAATTTAATCATGAATATATAATTATCATATTATACTATGTTATACTTCCTCCAGTTTTTTTAAGTGTTACACTTTCTTTTTTTGGGTGTTTCATAATAAATGTTACATTACCATATATAAATGCTTTTAAGGGTATAAAACTTCCACTAAAGCACTTTTATTCCTTGAATTGAATCTCGGGTCATTTCCTTATGTTACATTTATTTTGAAATGAAGGGAGTATTATATTATATGTAGGGATGAAAACTGTATGGATATGATCAGATAGTATTGGATACGAATATATATTATCCCACATTTTTTTTCTCGGATTCGGATCGAATATAGATATGCCAGATACAAATACATGTCGGATATAGATTTAATTGGATACAGATTATCGGATAATTTTTAATCTTTTTTTGAAAATTTGATAATTATATAGGAGTAATAATTTTATATTTTGTTATAATTATTGATCATTTTTAATTAATAAATAATAATATATTAATATATTCGGATATCCATATTTAAATCTGGATAATATCCTATCAGTTTTTAGATAAGGTCAGATATTTTTGGATACAAATACGAATGCATATATTAAATTACAGATTCAAATTTGGATGCGACTATTGAAATATTTGGCTGGATAGTTGGATACAGATTCGGATTCGAATATAATCGGATACAGTATCGGATCGGTCTGATATTGACCGTACCCCTTTCACCCCTAATAATAAGTACATATATTATACAAATATATAGTACTATATTTATTCAATTAGACGAAGTTAAAAGATGTATATCATAGTAAATCTTTTTAATTTATGTAGTGTTATTATACCGTTTATATTAATTAATAATTTCTTAAAAATATAGGATCGGTATCCACCTTACATATATATATCAACCATTCAAAATTAGATTGATATCTTCTAAAATAATAACAAATCACTATGCTAAATAAAAAATTGGGAAAAAAATAAACAACTAATTTAAATAATTCCCTATCCAATTTATTAGATTATTCCCAATTTTTCCGAATTCAATTAAATAATGATTTTTTTCTACTTTATAGTGAACTTAAATAAATTAAAAAAAATATGTAAAAAAAATGTATCCAAAAGGAAAGATGTCAAAAAGGCAATAATCTATTAACAAAATGGAAAAAATACATCAATAAAAAATAAAGTGGAAATATCTCCAAATTTATTCTCTTCAGTTTTTTTTTCAAATTTTGAATAAAGACAAAAAAAACAAACAATAAAAAAATCAACATAAAATAGATTCATGATATACAAAGATTTTGAGTAGTATACAAAGGAGAATCATAAAAATAATTTGTAGAGTATGACTTAATTACAATCTTGAATTACAACATGTAATCCTGTAAAAGTCATTGGAAAACCATTAGAAATATATATTTAATAGTACATAAGAAAAAAACAAAAAAAAAACCCACTAATATTCACGTTTGAGTAAAAAAATCTTACATGAATAGCAAGACGAAGAATATATTGTAATCTGAGAAAAATTAACCTGCAACAAAAGAAATATAGGAAAATATTGGATGTGAAACATTGTAATACATGGGAAGAAGAAACATAAGACATTGTTTTAAATATAAAATCAATGTTGAGAAGACATAAACAAAGAATGAAGAAATAAAATGTGAGGTGATGAGAATTTCAAGACAACCATGATATTAGATAAATGAATGGAATATTTATAGATAAATAGGAGGAGATTTGATGGAGATATATATGCAAATATTGGATGAATAGAATCAAATTTGACGTGATCTTCTAAAAATATATAATAGTTTAAATTAGTTAAAGATATTATAATTTTTTATTTTATTAAGAATTTGTTAGGATATTGATGAATATTGATAAAAGAATTATATTAAACGTATATTAATTAATATTGGATATTAATATATATTTATGGATATTTCAATATATAATATTAAAATTTTAGGATTAAACATTGTTGGATGAATTAAATGTGATTGTTGAAAAAAGGGGGTGGGGAAGTGGGGGGAAACTTGACTATATTACTTTTATATATATATATAGATATATAGATATATAGATATTGATAAGTATAAGTGTTTAAGCATATAGATAATTAATGACATCTACTGGTGATGAACATTGCCATTGAGTGTTTTCTCTTGTCAAACTGTAATTTATTTATTTAATGATAAAAGTATGTTGGGCATTGACCCTTTTTTTTTATATATATATAATTATTATATGTAATGTTTAGGGGGAAATAAATTAGGATTAATGTCTAACATAATTCCTACAAATAAGTAAGATTGACTGATTTTAAGCATATTTTTTTAGAAAATAAAAATGATTAGCTTTTTTTTTATATAAATATATATATATATATATGTATATAAATAATTAAAAAAGTTGACTTTGTTGTTGAGTGGTTAAGCAATAAGAAAGTTGATGAGTGATGAGTTGATGACCACCCACAACCAGATACCAACCTATCTATTTGTTGGTTGCCCTTAATTCATTCCCTGATTAATGCCTTTTACAGTTATACTACATCGGTCTTGTTATGTTTGTTACTTTTGATTGATAATGTGTTATTATTCTCACACGGACTTTCACTTAAAGTTTTGTCATAGTTATACAAGTTAAAATATAGTCAATTGTGATCTTGTTAGATTTGTCTCGTCGTATAGTTTTTAAATATCGAACTTTTAAAATTTTTATTTGTGCCGAACTTGAGTTATTAATGATTTAAAATGTACATTAGCTGCGTAGAAAGTGGGTTCCCACTAAATATAACGATACGGAGGTAGTATTAATTATACTCGATTCAATTTCTTATTAAAAAAATATAAATAAAAAATTAAAAAGTAAATGAAAGATGATGATGATGATAATAATAATAATAATAATAATAATAATAATAATAATAATAATAATAATAATAATAATAATAATAATAAATGTAGGTATCCAAACAATTTTTTTTTTTTTTTTAAAAAAGAGTCAAATTTCCCCCATTAAAAATAATGAAAACGAAACACTAACTAGGAATGACTTTTGAATGAATCATTTCGGTCGCTTCATGCGTGTGTAAACATAATACTCCTACATTATAAAAGACAATTAATACTACCTCCGTCTCACTATAATCGCTACGGACCCACCTGACACGTATGCCGAAACATATTTTTAACGGTTAATAACTTAAATTGTGTACAATAAAAAATTATAAAAATTTGATATTCTAAAACTACAAGATTAGACGAATCTAACAAGATCTTACTTGACTATGTTGTTTCTTACATAATTATGATAAAAATACGAATCAAACTTAAACAGATAATAGTGCCAAAAAGTCAAACGTGACAATCTAAATGAGACGGAGGAAGTATATGTTCTGTTGGGTCCAATTAGTTTACTCCATAAATAATGAATACATTATTGTAAATTAATTACTCCCTCATCCCAATTGTATTATCCCATTTTTTTAACACATTATTTTAGGTAGAATGAGTTTTTGTGTTAAAGTGGAGTAAATAGTTGATGTGATATTTATTTGAAGGAGTAAAAATTTTTGAAATAAGGAAATGTGACAATTAAAGTGGGACGGACCAAAATATAAAATGAGACATTTGAAATGGGACGGAGGAAGTAGTTTATTAATGAAAGAAAACTTTAATATTTTTTATGAAAAAGAAAAAAAAATGCTAAAAAAGAAGATAAAGTAATTAAGAAAAAAATACTCCCTCCGTCCCATTCCAAATGTCCTACTTACAATTTTTGGATGTCCCATTACAAGTGTCTTCTTTCTATAAATAGAAATAATTTTCCCCTCCAACAACTATGTGGACCCCACCATATACTCACAAACCAACTCTACCTTAATTCTCGTGCCCAACAGTAACAAGACACTTTGGGTGGGACGGAGGGAGTAGTACAACCTCATTATCTTAAAGTTTATTATGAATTCATTTTTCACGTAGTTCAATGCATATTCTAAAACATTAATAACTCAAGTTCGGAATAAATAAAAATTCTAAAAGTTCGATATTTCTAAACTACAAGACGGGACGAATTCAACAAGATTTTACTTGGTTATATTTTAACTTGTGTAATTATGATAAAAATTTAAATTGAAGTGATAAAAGGAACAGTAGCAAAAATCAGACCGTAAGAAACTTACCTAGACGGTGGTAATATTATTTTATTATGCTAGAAGATAAAACTAACTTCCTAATTTCCCTGCGAATTGAGAAAATTTTTCACTTTTTAAAAACAAGAATAAAAATAAAGAAAAAAAAATCATATTGCTTTATGAATGAACTAGCAAGTAACCTGTCGAGACTCGATGGGCATAATTATATATTTTATATAATATTTATATTTATATTATATAAATTAATAATTGATTGTATTTTTTAGTAATGAAAATTTTTAATAATTTTATATAGATTCGAAAGAGGATGTATATGTTAATATAATTTAATTATTTTTAAAGCGAATAAAGAAATTTTCTTTAACTTCTGTAGCTTGTCTGGTACAAACCTAACATGTCAATAAAAAAATATTATTAAAATATTATTTTTATTTAATTTGAAATTTAAATTAAAATAAAATAAAATTTAAATATAGGTATTAAGCATAATATGATAAATCCCCCACAATTTGCTGAAATTTCATTGTTGAAAATCTCATTGGTAAAGGCTAGTATAACATTATCTTTTAAAATGTCTGAATTAGAAGTTGTGCAGTTTATATTTGTATATGTCCTCTAAAAAATTGCTGCTATAGGATCACACATAAAGTGTATAAGAATATCATTCGCAAATGTCACATCTGATTGTACTTCTCCAAAATCAATAACAGCTTTACCATCACCTACATCAAGTATATCAATTTTGCAATTTTTTTTCATATATAAATTTCATTGTAAACATTTCTTGTGGTATGTTGAGTTAATCATTCTTAATTGTATATTAATACTTCGAGTCACATCTTGCTAGTGATATGAAATATTCCAAATAACTGTTAGTGGCTAAAAACTGGTTTTGCAAGATAAAGTCCAACATTCTTTAAAGATTGACATTGACTTTTGTGTATAATCAATACAAAACAAATTGCGAGTGAGAATTTCTCATCTGAAATCGAATGGGGAATTTGGTTAAATCAGATAGGTTCATAATCATTCCACCAATCAAGAATTTTTACTTTCATGGTTTTCCAAAAATTAGTTTAATCTCAATTATATGCTTATGCATCTTAGTTACGATCAACCTACTTCCATTGCATAATTTATTTGATGGATCTATATTCCTAAGAAGCATGACTATGCAACCCCCATCCAACTAAAATTTTTTGATAATCCAGAAAAGTTGACCGTGTTTAAATATTCCAGTGAAAATAATTAATTGGCATTATTTATGCTTTCAACATCTTGACAAATATTGTTATAACTGATATATATATATATACATTTTCATTTGCAAACATACATTCCATGTGTAATTATTGATCGTATCAACAATCTCATTGGCAATGGTTAGCAGTGGCGGACTTACAAAGGGGCCTGGGAGGGCCAAGCCCCACCATTTTTTTTTATGTTTTTTTAAAGCCCAATAGGTATATGCACCCCCAAATTTTTTTTAGCCCAGGCCCATATATGTGAACGGTGCACCCCCAATTCCCAAATTTCTTCCACCCTCCGTTCAATTCGTTCCGTCGTCGTTCAAGTTGTCTTCCAAGTTGCAATCTGTTCGTGGTTTTGCACTCCTGCTTCAAGAGCTTAGTCTTAGCAGGCCTGGTGATACCCGTTGAGGATCTCACTTTAAAACTATTTTAAATGTGATTAGTTTGTATCCTGCAAATTCTTAAGTCTCTTGATGCTATTGGGGAAGTTTCTGATAGTGTTGACAAGAATAAATGTGAGTCACTCATACACCTGTTGATGTCATTTGACTTTATCTTTTTGGCACATCTGATTGTGGGCATATTTGGGATTACAAATGAACTGAATTTGGCTTTACGAAAAAGTGACCAGGATGTTGTAAATGCAATGGCATTGGTTGACATTGTTAAGGTGAATTTGCAACATATGAGAGATAGTGGATGGGATTCTTTAGTTGATAAGGTCACTTCATTTATGACCAAGCATGGCATGGAAGATGAAATTCCTAATATGGAAGGTAAATATGTTGTTCCAGGGAGAAGGAAATTTCGAGGAGGTGCAAAGCAATCAACAAACTTTCACCATTTTCGAGTTGAAGTTTTCATGAGTGTCATTAATCTACAATTGCAAGAACTTGAAAGTCGATTTGATGAAAGAAGTAAGGAATTATTTATTTGTGTGTCTTGCTTTAATCCTTCTAATCGATTTTCATCTTTTGACATTGACTAATTGGTTCGCCTGGCTGAGTTCTATCCTAATGAATTTTTGGGTAATGAGAAGCTCTTCTTGGAATGTTCTCTTCAGAACTTCATTGTTGACATGCGAAATGATGACCGTTTTTTAGAGGTGAAGAACCTTAATGAACTTTCGATGAAGCTTGTTGAGACACAAAAGCATGAAACTCATCCAAGAGTTTATTTACTCTTAAAGTTGGTATTGATTTTGCATGTGGCAACGGCAAGTGTGGAGAGAGCATTTTCAAAAATGATTCTGATAAAGAGTAAGTTGCGAAATAGCATAGGTGATCAACTGTTGAATGATTGTTTGGTTACTAATATAGAGAAAAAATTATTTTTAAAAGTTAGTATTGACGACATTGTAAATCGATTCCAAAGTATGAGGACTCGACGTGAACAATTGTAATAAATTTTAGTTAATATTAATTTTCTTGAATGCACAATTTTTTTTGTTGGCTTTATTATTATAAAGTCGAAGGCCCCCCGGGAATTAAATCCTGGGTCCGCCATTGATGGTTAGTATAACACTATCTTTAAAAATATCTGTATTTGAAGTTTTGCTGTTTATATTTGTATAAGTACTCTCAACAAATGTCGTTATATGATCTCCCGTCGATTTTATAAAATTATCTGGAAATGTCACATCTAATTGGACATCTCCAAGATCAACACCAACTTTACTAATTACCATCACCTATACAAAGTATTCATTGTGCAAATTTCTGTCATATATTTTCATTTTAAACAATATTTATTGTAGTATCTTAAGTTAATCCATATTAATTACATATTAATACTTCGAATCCCCTCTTTCCAGTGACACGAGATATTGCAACATATCACTGACATGGGTAAAAACTTATTTTTGAAGATAGAGCTCAAACTTTCTTTAAAGATTGACGTTGACTTTTTTATATAGTCATAGAAAAACAAATTGTGAGATGAGAATTTTTTCCTTTGAAATCAAATGGGGAATTTGGTTAATTCAGACAGACTCTACCAATCAAGATTTTTCATCCCAAATAATGAGTTTTGTTTTAATTAGAAGATATGTTAAATAATTCACTGGGGTAAGCTTTTTGCAGATAGAATTTTCATCACAATATAGTTGAATACCAAATTTAGAACATGCAATCCTACCTCTTGGAAAGAGTAGGAGTATGTGTGTTAATCCACTGGATGCTACATGAGCACCATATCACCTATTCCACAAAACGATATCATAATGTTTTCTATATAAATTATCGATAAATGTCTTGTCAGTTCCACCACGTAAAGAAAAAATAAATCAAACTCATCACTATCAATTACAGACATTATTTTATTATATACTCATCAAAATTAAGAAAGATAATAGCTTAGCATTATCCGCCTTCATTTCTTCCTTATTATAAGATGTATGTCTAGTATCAATAGATTATATGTTTCAAACGTTAAAACTTCATTCAGTATCGACATTCTAGAGAAGATTTACAAACTTATATAATTTGCAGCAATTATCCTTTCAATTCTAACAAACTATATTTATATTTGTTCTTCCGGCAATTACAAATCTGTAAAAATATAGAATAATGAATTATTTCTTAAAATATAGATTAAAAGATTAAATTTTCCTTCTTTATTTACTGATGGATCTATTCGCACCCACAATAACTCTTTACACACCAGATTCTTTTATTTATGATATGCTTTACGAAAATAATTAATTTCATTAAACTAATTATCCATAAAAATATGAATTTTCACAATTCCCTTAATAATTATAATTGTTTTGAATTATTTTCAGAGATAATAACTCTTTTAGGCCATCAGAATGATCAATTTTCAGATTTTAACCATTATTTTCTTCATTTACAGTTTTGAGTCATTACAAGGCTGTCAGACCCAAAAAAGGGGCCAAAGCGGGCTGCATGTTATTCAAATCGCCTCACTATGGTCCAAAATGGAAATTACATCCTTCTGATGACCTATTTAAGTTTTTTTATGTAATTAAAATAAATAATATTCATTCCATCCCATTATTTGTGTCTCACTTTTCTTTTTTAGCATTTCGAATAAAAAATAACCAATTAATAATAATGTGTCAAACCATATCTCGATGTCAATTGCTAAAATGAGGTTACTCAGTGCATTGATACTACTCCGTTATACCAAGGTATATCTTCCCATCGGAGACCCCTCAACCTAAGGTTTGGGATTCGATTTCCCTCCCGGTCCCCTACCATTCCCTCTATCTCATTTGTAATTTGCGTGATTTGAGTTCTCAATAAAATAAAAATAAAATAAAGAGAATAAAAATAAAAATACATTTTTATGAAATGATAATAGAAAAAAATAAGAATTCTCCAACCATCAAGAGCAAGTGAAACAAAATTGAAGATCATAATGATGATGATGGGTCTCCAATGGGAAGGTACACATTGGTTTGATAGAGGAATATCGAGGCACCTCGAGATGTGGTTTAACATATTGTTATTAAATGGGTTTTTTTGTATTCGGACGAACAAAAAAGGAAAGTTGGACATAAACAATGAGATTTAAAGAATATTAATTATTTTAATCATATAAAAAATAAAAAAATAAACATTAATAGACCATCAGAAGGAAGCGATTTCCACTTTTGAGTTATAAGGAGGTGATTTGAACAACATGCGGCTCTTTTGGCCCTTTTTCTAGGCCAGACATCCTTATAGTGGCCCAAATTCTAAATGAAAAAATAATTGCCAAAATATGAAAATGACTGATGGCCTAAAAACATTATTATCCCTTATTTTTAATATAATAAAACATAAATAAGATTTATATTATTTAGTATATATTTATATACTATTAGAATGATGAATTATAAAACATATTTTTTTTAACGATTAACAGTTATATAATTGTATATTACTTTCATGAGAAGTAACATATTTTTGTGAAAACATAACCTATATATACATTAATTAATTTATACAATTTTTTTCTTCATATATTCATTAATGTATCTTTTAATAATATAAATTCCATATATACAATGCGAATCTATAAATTTGAAATTCTAAATCTCTTAAAAACTGATATAAATCGGAAATTCAATATCTTATAAAAACTAAAACTTGGAATTTCTATATACACATTAATATATCTTTAATATGAATAAATAAATAAATAAGATGTGCAATGTACAATTTGATTACATCATTTACCACACTCCAAAAAAATATAACCAAAATTGAGACCAAACCTACAGAAAATTACCGGCATTGATCACCGTATTGAAACATAAACACAACATAATTCTTAGTTACCAATGCAGCATCATCATAAAAATTTTCTGGTGCAAAAACTGAAAATGCCTATCTATGTCTTAATTCTATAGTTTAAAATTGAAAATTATAAATAAATAATAAATGCGGTGACAAAATAAATAAATAAAATATAAAATACAAAATAATAAATCTACAAATAACAAAATCTAAAGTAGATTAAAAAAAAAATGCAAAATATCAAATTTCCAATCTTTCTAAAAGTGAACATTGTGGGAATTTTATATAAATTGAAAATTGTATATATTTAAAAAACTAAAAATCTATAATGAATAAATAAATAAATACGACAATATTAAATTAGTAAATTAAAAAATTCAAAATAATAAAGATAAAAAAAATTGTAAAATTTCAAATTTCAAATCCTTCAAATCTTTTTAAAAGTAAACATAAAAATGCAAAATTTCATTCTAGAGTCCCGTATTTAGTAATGCCCAAACTCTTTCTTCTGTATCGAGGATCATCGAAATAATTTAAAATCTTTCAAATCTTTTTAAAAGGGATATTTCATATAAATTGGATATTTCATATATTTCAAAAACTAAAAATCTATCATGAATAATGAATAAATGTGAAAATCTAAAATTAATAAATTAAAAATGCAAAAATTTGTAAAAATTAGAAATTTAAAATGGAGACACCACATTAATTATAGGATGGGTTGGTCACTAATGCTTTAATATATATATATATATATAGATAACATAATTCTTAGTATTTTGCAAAAAATATAACCAATGACAGAAATGAGACTGAATTCTTTCTGGGCTTGAGAGCGTCCCTGGGTCTGTCCAGTGAATAAATTAATCCCGAACAAGCCCAGGCCCAACATGGTACAAAATGCGAAAAATAAAAAACAAAATAAAAAAAAAAAAAAAAGAATTCCGTTGCCGGGACTCGAACCCGGGTCTCTCGGGTGAGAGCCGAGTATCCTGACCATCTAGACTACAACGGATACATGTTTTCTTGTGTTTTTAGTTAAAAATTATAAAAAGCTTTGTTTGTTTCATGGTTCTAAAATATACTATAGGTATGTTTGGTACGGTGTATTGAGATGTATTAGGGTGTATAGTATTAACATTATGTACTAAAATAGTACTATCCTATGTTTGGTTAGTTTTAGAACATGTATAAGTATTATTTTAATGAGGGGTTTGATGTATTATTTAACTAGTACACCCGCCCGCGCGATGCACGTGGATGTAAAATAAATTTGATGGAATCAATATTATTAACTCCTACCATAAAGTTATAATCAAATACTCCTATTTTCTTATATCTTAAATGAAATATGCAGCATTGGTCCTATAACTAATAAAAATAGTATATTGAACATTTAATCTTTAATATTAAACAATATTATATATACATCATGATCCTGAAAATATACGTGAATGTTTACTCAAATAGATCAATTATTTAAGGAAAATATTTATATTATATTTAATGTAAAAATAAATTAATTTTTTAAATAAATAATTTGCATATACATGAAAAGTAAAATAAAAATAATTTCGTAAATAAAAATTGTTCCAGTTAATTTATATACTGTCAGTCAAAACTTCACCCCCCATGACATGTTTTCTCATTCTTGTCGGAACCAATATAATGTCAGTTAATACTTTTACCCTCCAATACATTTTTTCACACTCTTGTCGAAACCAATGTACTGTCAGTTAATACTTCACCCCCAGGATTTTTTTCCTATTTTTTTCGGAACCAATGTACTACTAGTCAATACTTCACCCTCCAAGACATTTCTTCCCACTCTTGTCGAAACCAATGTACCCGCGGGGATGTAAAATCGAGAGTAATATATTTATACGTTCATATAAAAAAATACTATTGAATTAAGATTATTATTAGATCCTACAGTCAAGATACAATTTATATGTTAGCATAATGAATGGAAATCTCAATAACATAGCACAATGTTATCCGTGGATCTGTTCCATCTGACGACTGTTGATTTTACACAAAAAAAAAATCAAATCGAACTTTCTCTCCCCCGCAACACAGTTCTAAAGAATCTTATTTATTATTTCAATATTTAAGAATTTTAAATGAAATAAGCAGCTTTGGTTCTGTAAGTAATAAAAGTATTGTATATTGAATATTCAATTAAACAATATTATATATACAACATCTCTCTAAGTATGACGCGTTCTTTCAAATACTTAAAAAATGTAAAGTTGTTTCAAACTTTAATATATTATATATACATTTATATTAAACGATGTGAGTAGATGTAAAATTTAAAAAAATTATAAAACAGAAAATAAAGAATATTGTTCTCCTCACTATTTGGAAGTTAAAGATGAAAAAAATAAATACAAAATTGTATGTTATTAAAAATAAAATAATTAAAAGATTATATTACATAAACTTTAATTTTTTTATTCTTATTAAGATGATAGCCGGTAGAATAACCCCAATATCTCATTGCACTTTCAATTTCCTTGAAGATGATCGTCTGCGAACAACCTCCACCCCCAATGTATCATACGCATTGATTTAAAACGAAAAATCCAACTATTTGATTATATGAATGAAAAATACTTTCAAACGCATGTCACAATGTACTGTCAGTCAATATTTCACCCCCATTACATTTTTTCCCATTCGTGTCAAAACCAATGTACTGTCAGTTAATAATTCACCATCCAAGACATTTTTCCCACTCTCATTGTAACCAATATATTACCAATCAATGCTTCACCCTCCATGAAACTTTTTCCCATTTTTTCGTGAGTCAATACTTCACCCTCCAATACTCTATCATTAGACATGTATCGCCAATACTTATCCACAGATCATCAGAAGAAGTTAACACAACAGCTAAATAGTAAGAAAGTGATTTCTCAAAATAGGTGCAGAGGCCCAATGATATCTCATATAACACAATTCACCCTTTACCCTAACGCGTTATCGCGTTATTACATGTGATGCAGCAATATAGAACTGATCGTGTCTGGATCCTTTATTAACACTCCAATATGTTTTAAGGATTGACATTGGCTCTTGTTGATAGTCACAGCATAGCAAACAATTAGTGGAAACTAACGTCTTGAAAATTTAAATGGTATTCTATGATCAAATGACGCCAAACTCATTCGTGAAATAAACACTCTATCTTCACTGCTTTCGCGAGTCAATACTTCATCCCATGACATTTTTTCTATTATTGTCGGAACCAATGTGTTGTCAGTCAATACTTTCACCCCAGGATATTTTTTTCCATTCTTATCGGAACCAATGTGATTATAGTCAATACTTCACCCTCGGTACCCACGAGAATATAAAATCGGAGTAATATATTTATACGTTAATATAAAAAATACTATGTAATTAATATTATTATTGGATCATACAGTCAAGATATAATTTATATATTAGCATAATGGATGAAAATTTCAATAACATCGCACAACGTTATCTGTGGATCTGTTCCATCAGATGACTGTTGATTTTACACACAAAAAAAAAAATCAAATCGAACTTTCTTCTCACCCGCAACACAGTTCTAAAGAATTTTATTTATTATTTCAATATTTAAGAATTTTAAATGAAATATGCAGCTTTGGTCCTGTAAGTAATATCAGTATTGTATATTGAATATTCAAACATTTATATTAGACAATATTATTTATACATTATCTCTCTATAAATACGGGAATTTGACTGAAATTGATCGATTATTGTAAAAAAAATTAAACGGTATTCTATGATCAGATAAGGTCAAACTATTCGTGGATGGTATCACTAAAATACATCTGAACATGATGGTATCACTTTCACTACAAGAAAGAAGTGAATTACCGACCGCATTTGCCGACCGTCACCTTGCGGGTCGGATTTACCGACCGGGTTACCGACCGCAAAGGCGGTCGGCAAAATGTAACCGTTGGGTGGGGACCCAATTCCGAAACGACCGAGTTACCGACCGCGGGTACTGCGGTCGGTAATACCGACCGGGTTACCGACCGCACAGACGGTCGGTAACCTAGGTCGTATATTTGCGCCCCAACTCAGTGAAAACACAATACCCGCGTCTCCATCCCCAAATTCACCTTCTCCATTTCACTCCCTCCGTTCCCAACGTTCGAGCGCCGACCACCCCCTCGCCGACCGCCGCCGCCGCCGACCAATTGCCATTCGAGCGCCGTCCACCCCACGCGAGTGTCGACTCCTCCACGTACGAGAAGGAAGCGCCCATCCGAGGACCTCCCTGCCGCTGCAATCGCCGCCGGACGCGTCGCCTGTCGCCGTCGCCGCCGGAGCTAAGACGCCCGCAGCCCCCGCCCGCCGGAGCGCAGACGCGCGGCCACCATTGCAAGAGCCCCTGCCCTCCCCATTTCTGCCCTCCGGCAGTCCCACCACCACCGGCCACCCCTTCCCATTCGAGTGCACAATCGAGGTATTCGATTCACTTCTTTTTTTGCTCTAAAATTCCATTCGAATCTTGATTAATTTTTTTCCGTTTGTGGCATTGTGTTTGTATTTTTTTTTTGGTGATAATGGTATTTGAACTTTGAAATGTGGATTGGGTACTCTATCGAGACAATTCGATTTATCATAGTCTTAGAAAATGCATTTGATTACATTGATCGGTTAAGCTCGTAATCGTGTTCTCTAGTTAGCAAAACCATTTAAAGGAAAAAAATTAGATTGCTAACGTTGGGGCAGCCGGCTGTTTTGGCATTTTGGGTAGGAAATATTTGGATTGTTGCAATTACGGACTGAGATATAGAATCCTCTCGTCGAGTAGATGATTATCCATATATGATATGTTGAATTTGGAGTTGATTTGAAAAAGTTATGCCATTTCCGAATGAACGTGTTGGTTGGTCGTTGAATTTTTTGAATGCGTTACTTGTGCGTGCCATTGTTTATTTCCTTTCGAATTGGGCATTGATGTTGTCGATTAGAATTTTGGTTTGAGTTTGTGAATGTCTGTTATTATAGTTATTTAATTTTCGATTGCTACATGTCCAAGTCCATGGGGAACTCAATAAAATGCCTCTAGTGTTATGCCGATTTCCATGACATTTCTTCTTTATCGTTTTAATATTGAATATTGTAGTATTAGACACATTTTGGGCACTACTTTAATTTGGAAATCAACATAATATCATTCTTAAATTGAAAATTCTTAATTCCTAAGATTGTTTTTCAATATCATTCTTAAATTGAAAATTCTTAATTCCTAATATCACCAATATCGTTCTTAATTCTTAAAAGATTATAATAGTTAATTGTAAAAGATTAGCACATAAAATGACTTAATTACAATCAACAAAAATCCCAACAACAGATGTTTCATAATGTGTTTCAACATGAAATTGCCCATCAATCGTCTATACACAACCTCAATATGCTAATTTACCCGGTAGGATTTGGTGATTACATGCGATTGATTAATAATATTCAAGTGGAATTCAAAATGTCATAGGTATGGACCGAAGTTGGATGTACCGCTCCCGACGTAGTATTGGAGTACTCACAGATGAATTTAAAAATGGGGTCAAATTATTTATACAGATGTCCCATGCAAACCCAAACGTGGATAGAGCACAGGGAAGACTTAGGTGTCCGTGTAGTAGATGTAAGAATAAATGTTATCTATCTGATAATGACATCACATATCATCTATATCGTGATGGCTTTGTCCCTAACTACGAAATATGGACGTGTCATGGAGAGCCACACCAATTTAGTCGCTATTACGATACCGATAATACGGCGTCCACATCAGTGTCGGCACGTGATGATGATTACATACAAATGGTGTGCGATGGAATGGGAATTGGTGGGCCCGACACAATACCAAATGAAGATAGTGATGAACCTAGGCCACCCGAGGAGCCTAATCCACAAGAGAAGTTGTTCTTTCGAATGTTGGAGGCGGCCGACAAAGATTTGTGGCCAGGATGCAAGAAAATGACTCTTTTGTCCACTATTGCTAGGTTGTTGAATATTAAGGCCGAACACAACTTATCGGAGAGGTGCTTCGATACTTTGTGTCAACTAATTCTTGATACACTCCCCGAGGATAATGCTATGATTAAGAATTTTTACGAGGCGAAAAAACTACTTGAGGGGTTAGGGTTGCCTGTTCAAAAAATTGATTGCTGTGAAAAAGGGTGTATGTTATTCTGGCGCGGTGATTCGGCCTTAGATAAATGTAAGTTCTGTGACGAGCCTCGCTATAGAGAAACAAATTCGAATTCAAGGATTGGACGGAAATACATGTTCTATTTCCCACTTAAAAACAGATTGAAGCGACTGTATGCGTCGGAAGCGACGGCGAAGCATATGACGTGGCATGTAGGACATCATCATGGGACTTATGGGGAGATGTGCCACCCGTGTGACTCAAAGGCATGGAAGCACTTTGATTCCACACATCCAGAATTTAGTAGGGATGGTCGGAATGTGAGATTAGGCTTATGCACGGATGGTTTTCAACCTTTTGGTCAATCGGGATCTCAATACTCATGTTGGCCAGTCATACTAACTCCGTACAACCTCCCTCCTTCTATGTGTATGAAGGATGAATACATGTTCCTAACATGCATAATACCAGGGAAATCTAGCCCAAAGCAGAGGATTGATGTTTATTTACAGCCCTTAATCGACGAGCTCATAGAGTTGTGGGACGTTGGGATCACTACATACGACACCTCTTCTAAACAAAATTTTCAGATGAAGGCAGCCTTGATGTGGACAATTGGGGATTTTCCGGCGTATGCTATGTTGTCGGGGTGGAGCACCTATGGGAAAACTGCATGCCCAGTATGTATGGAAGAAACAGAATCTATACGGCTTAAAGAGGGTGGGAAACAGTCGTGGTTTGATAACCACAGGAGGTTCCTCCCTTCGAATCATCCTTTCAGAGTTGATAAGTCTAAATTCGTGAAGGATCGGGAGGAGCATAGATCGCCACCTAGGGGTAAGAGTGGTGAAGAAGTCCTAGCGGATATAGAAAGGCATGGCCTTCGACGTGTATACGAAGTGGGAGGCGAGGAAGTGAATAGAATTGTAAGCAAGACATGTGGATGGAAAAAGAAGAGTATATTCTGGGATCTACCGTATTGGAAGACGAATTTGGTTCGACATAACTTGGACGTCATGCACATTGAGAAGAATGTGTTTGAAAATGTGTTCAATACAGTTATGGATGTTCAGGGGAAGAGTAAGGACAATGCGAAAGCACGTGAGGACATTGTGACCTTGTGCAACAGGCCCGAACTGCATAGGGACCCTCGCACAGGGAAATACCCAAGGGCAGTGTATACAATGGACAAGGACAAGCGGGATGTGTTTCTGAAATGGGTCGCCGGATTAAAATTTCCTGATGGATGTGTATCCAATCTTGGTAGATGCGTTGACATGAATAAACACCGATTGTTTGGCATGAAAAGTCATGATTGTCATATTTTCATGCAAAGACTACTACCAATTGGATGGCGGGAGCTTCTTCCTAAGAGTGTGTGGGAGCCAATAACAGAGTTGAGCAATATTTTTCGGGCACTCACTGCGAAGACGCTGAAAGAGGCAGATATAGAAAGACTGGCCATAGATATTCCAGTAGTACTGTGTAAGCTGGAGACGATCTTCCCCCCCTCATTCTTCGATTGTATGGAGCATCTACCTGTCCACCTCCCTTATGAAGCTAGCCTTGCCGGTCCCGTTCAATTCAGATGGATGTACCCTTATGAAAGGTATAATATGAATATGCTTGTACTTTAAAAATTTCAAAACTTTTGTTCAATACAGTCGTTTAATACAAAAAACGCATTCAATGTTTTGTAGATATCTCAATCGACTAAAACGCACTGTGCGCAACAAGGCACATGTTGAAGGAAGTATCTGCAACGCATACATGGTTCGTGAAGCCTCAATTTTCTGCTCTCATTACTTTGAGAAGCATGTATTCACCCGGGAAAGGAATGTGCCAAGGAACGATGATGGAGGCACAACACAATACGACGATCGCCTTCCAAGTGTATTCAAATACCCGGGGCGTGCCCAAGGTCATCCCAAGAAGAGGCGGTTGTCTGAACAAGAGTTGAAAGCCATTCACAATTACCTCATTTTAAATTGCAAAGAGATAGAACCTTATCTCACGTAAGTACTGAATTTGTTTTGTGTATTCAATTACCTCATAGTAAATTGCAAAAAATGATAACAATGCTCGTAATGGTAATAATAGGACATTTGAAGAGCAGCTGCACAAGGAACGACCGATGATAAGTGAGGCGGATATTCAAAGTGCGATGTCGGACGACTTTCCGCGATGGTTGGAGACATATATGACACAAAATCCACCCGAAAATCCATGTCTGAGTCACATAGCACAAGGGCCACTTCCTATTGGTATTTCATATTCAATGTACTTCATAAATGGGATGAAATTTCACACAGAATCGCACGGGAAGCATAGATCGACCTACAACAGTGGTGTTTGCATTTCAAGCACGTCCGGAGACTACTATGGCATAATCGAAGAGATTATTGTCATAGAGTACCCGGCGCTGCCTATGAAGCAAACTACATTCTTCAAATGTAGATGGTTTGACCCCCGTGAAGGAATTGGAACACGGACCCATGAGAAGTACAAGCTGGTCGAGATTAACCACTCAAAGTCGTTGCCTATATACGATCCTTTTATATTTGCATACCAGGCAGAACAAGTTTGTTATGCTTCGTTCCCAACGATGAGGCCAGCTGCGAGTAGGAATGAATGGTTGGCCGTATGTAAAGTGAAACCGCGGGGTGTAATAACTGTGCGACCTGGGGAAGAACCGGAAGCATTTCAGGAAGACGCTCCAGAACATCATGGAATCGAAACCACGACCTTCACTACTGCAAGGGAGCGCCTAACAGATAGCGTGGTCCAATATGTAGAGCTTCAGCGGGATGACGAGGCAGTTCACTCTGATTCCTCCAGTGATACTGATGATTTAGATGACACAGATCCGGATGATCCGTCACAGGAGACTTCGGATGAGGACTTCGAAATTTGACATGTGATAAACTTCTTAAATACCGTACGAACTATTACACACTGTATGTTTTAAAGATGTTATAAAGCTTATATTGGAATACAATTGTCCCATATACAGATGTCTCAACGTGGTAGTGGCTCTTCTTCGAACACGCCACAGCGGACACTTACTCCTGCCGAGGAAGCGGCAAGGATACGGCGGGCGAGGGAGGCATTTCAGCGACGGATGGCAGGTAAGATGTAAATTACGTTTATTATGTTGTATATACTTGACATGCTTGAAAATATTTAACTTTATTTGAAAAATATTGAATTACAGTTGCAGCTGCCAGCCAGGAAGAGCAGCCTATTGAGCCTATTGCTGATGATACGGCTGTTCCAGAGACACCACCCCCACGCACCCCAGGTACTAACAACTTTTTAAATAGATTTGCTGCAGTTCCTTTATGATAAAATTGATCTGAATTTGTTGATAGGATCGGCGGGGTCTTCACAGGCGGTTCCGCCTGTGCCTCCTCCGGTAGCTGAGCCAGGTCTCGACAGGGTGCTCCTTGCCCCGAATGCCACAGATGGGATGTAAGTATTCCACGTTATGTTACATTATTGACAATGATAATTAATTGTTACTTTATACAACACGAGTCTTAAACTTAGTTACGTTGTTTAACGAATGATCCTTGTCTTGAAGTATCGACTTCCCGAACGCTGTCGTGAGAAAGATTACGGACATATATCCCAGACGAGCGGATATGAATGGAATCAGCTGGGGTAAGGTGTCAAAAGAAACGAAGGAGTTCTATTGGGGAGAATTCCAGGTATGAAGTTTACCTTGCAATAATTTTTGTGTGGTTCAAACTAGTAATTCAAATGCTCTATTTATTTATCTGCAGAAAGTTGCTCGTTGGGCTCCCGAGCATGCCCGTGTTGTGAGGAAGGAATGGGAGAAGAAAAACATTGCACGGTGAGTTTTAAATTACAACAATAGTGTTTTATTATAATATTCGTAAATTTACTGATTTTATTTGCAAAAAAAAGATACAAGGACTACACTTTGGACATCCGCTCCAAGAAAAAACCGATGCCTGGGGATGCGCTAGTGGCAGAGAATTGGAGGCGCATATGGGATTCCCAACAATTCAAGGATAAGAGCAAGAGAGGAAAGCTGAACAGAAGGCGCGGTCAGGAGGATGCACCTGCTCTCCCCACACACACTGCAGGATCAAAGACATTTCGAGCCACTCGTGATCATATGGTATGATGTTCAAATCTATTTGTCAAAATAATATGGTATTTAATGAAGCACATTATGATCACTACCTTTTTGTTAAATATATATAGTCGGCTGAGAAGGAAGGTCCTGTCCACTTGCACGAGCTTCATGAGCACACGCATACAAGAAAGCACCAAAAGGACAATTGGGTACGCGACAAGTCACAGAACCTCCAGGTACAGATAGAAAATGACTTGTTAAATTCCATATTTACTACAATGCTCAGTTGTTTGACTATTTTTTTTAAACTTATAACACAGGCCGAGTTCAATGCTGTTGTTGAGACCTTAAGCCAGGATCCGGAGATTGGCAGTAGTTTGGATCCCGATCGTGTCTTTCTGGATGTTGCTGGTGGCATGGACAGGCGCAAGGCAATTTATGGCATAGGCTCTGTTGCCAGGTCGATCAGGGCCGGGGATGATGTGGATTCCACCCCTCCACCGCCTACTACTCAGTTTGTGACGCAGGCCCAGTTCGATGCATACACGGCGACTATTGAGCGTCTCGCCCAGTCACAGATGACCATGGCGGAGCAGATGGAGAGATTGTTGGGACGCCGGGGCCCTCGATCCCCACCCCGCGGGGACGGGGATGATGATCTTGGAGGCTGCTCAGGAGGAGGTGACCTCGGTGTTCATTAGTTGTTCTTGTTTTTTACTTATGGTTTTTCATAGACTTGGACTTGTTTCTTTCTATGCCC
This sequence comes from Hygrophila difformis, assembly GCA_030278955.1. Lineage (NCBI taxonomy): Eukaryota > Viridiplantae > Streptophyta > Magnoliopsida > Lamiales > Acanthaceae > Hygrophila > Hygrophila difformis. Next base: position 52,479,324 of record JAOANR010000004.1, read on the forward strand.
TTTTGACATGTTGGACAAGAATTCTAGTATTTGTAACTCCTTATCCAATGTTTCTCTTGTTGTGTGAATTAAGATTTAAACTAATGAAATGTAATGATCTATGTTACAAATTTACAATATGTGAAGCTTGGAAGTTTGGTATTGATGTGTAGATGAGATCCAAAATGTATTGGATGTTGTGAAATTTGGATGTTGTGGCAGGATTTATGAATTTTGGTTTTGGCAGGATTGGTTTGAGGGAAAACCAATTCTGCTGGTGCGGTGTTCAGGTTTCCCGACCGCATATGCGGTCGGGAAGTCGGTCGGCAAGCTCGCCGACCGACACACCGACCGAAAAACGGTCGGTAATCAGGAGGTCCCGAAGCCCTTAGGGGCCGTCTTTCCCGACCAACAATTGGTCGGGAGTTTTGGTCGGTAGGTTTCCCGACCAAAACGCGGTCGGTAGTCGGTCGGGAACATGGCGACCGCTTCTCCTGCTTGGTCGCCAAAAAATTTCGGACCACAACATTACCGACCGTCGTCTGCGGTCGGTAAGACGGTCGGTAACGTGGGAAACGACCCGTGTCCGGGATTTGCCGACCGCATTGACGGTCGGTATTCCCTTTTTTTCTTGTAGTGTTTAGCCTTGATACATCTCGAATCAAAAATGATAAATAGTGGATTTTGAACTTATGCTACACACTGCAAGCTTAATGAGTTAATAGTCAATCAAATTATTTTCTTTTTTTTTAAAAAAAAATAAAGAAACATAGAAGCTAACAAAGGCAGAGGACATTTGGTATTGGATAATGGGTCTCAAGTGAAATTAGCGTTCTTTCGAGGCCATCAAGAACACAGAATAGTTTTCTATTTAATGGAATGGGATGTAGCAATCTGTTAGCAATATATATGTATATGCACATGTGGAACTTGTGTAGCTACCTGAGTATGCTTGCTGAATGGTTTGAAACTTCTTCTTCGCCTCTTCCACATGCTTTTAATTTCAAATTGAGGGGGCGTTTTGTTCGGGGATCCTAGATTCCCACTGGTAATCTTGGATAGGGAATGAAATATGCTCACATTTGGTTCAGGACATGTTTCATGTGGGAATGTCACATTCCTACGTCAGTGGAAATGTTTTGAGTTTTTTGAACGGCAGGTAATCTATTATTACCACCTCCACTTTCCCCATTTCTATATTAATTTGAATTTTTTACTCTCATCTTTTATAAAATTAGATATTTGTATTTTAAAAATAATAAATATATGAAATTTAATTTTTAAAAATCATTTGAAAAAATTTAAATTATTTAAACATATTTTTATAATATATATTCTCATATTTTCTTAAATTTTATTTATCTTCTATATACAAAATAAAAATAATAAGGATTTAGAGACATTAAATGACTAATAATCATAATAGTTCACCAAAAAAATCATATAATAAATATAAAGAATTTTTTATATTTAAAAAATAAATCGGTTTAAATATTTTCTATTGTGTAGCAATATGACATATTTATAACATTCGTTCAATGAAACTCAAAGACATAATAGTAAATTAATTAGAACGGGAAATCTGAAATTCTCAATCTAACCAAACACAATAATCTTAAAACATTCAAAAATAAGATTCCCAGCAATCTCATATTCCCAATAATCACATTCCTATTGATAATCTAAGATCACTCCTACCAAACACACCGTGAATGTAAACTTGGTAATAAATTAAATATTAATTCAGTTATCAATATTGTACATAAGGAACCATGTTTTACGACATTTGTGAAATTCATAAAAAATAAATAAATAAATAACGAAAATGGAACCAAAAAAGTATTTTGTTGGTTTTCGTTTTATTTGGAATATATCCAATATATATATATATGTCATGTTAGGATATACAGTATAAAATACATCTACAGATAATAAATCTGTATATTATTATCTAGTAATATAGTTAAATCTTGAGAAAAATCTTTATATCTATTTTAAAAAAATATAAATTAGAAACAAATCAAATTATACTGTTTGACCTGTGTAAATGGTATCGAACTTAATTATATCTCTTAAAAATCTTCTTAAGAAAATTTCGAGAGTTGGGGGAGGGAGGACGAAAATTGGAGAGCGAATTGAAACTTAATTGATTCAATAGGTTCACTCATCCCATGTCAGAGTCTAAAATAAATATATTTTTAGGTAATAAATCTATCTATTATCTATATAAAAAAATCTAGAAAAAAATCTTTCGATCTACTTTAAAAAAAAAATCTAGATCACACTATTATAATAGAACATGTATTTGTTTCATAAATATTAATACAGTAAAATCAAAGTTGAATCGAATCCATAGGTAGGTATTCTCAAGATTTTATTATATATCAATCAATACATAGATAGATTTATTATATAAATTTATTTTAGATTCTGACATGGTCTATATATATATATTCCTGATAAGTGATACCTATTGAATCAATTCTCGGTTTGAATTTGCTCTCCAATTTTCTTGCCCCACACAATTTTAATTAGCGGATACGCTCTTGATTTTCTAGCAGAAGATGAAGAATCCTCCTCCACCATGGCTGCATCGGCCTGCCGCCAATTACCGCACTCGTGAATCGGCGGCCTTGGACAATAATGGCGACATGTATTTATTTTAGACTTAGCAGTATTATACTTTTGTAGTTTTGTGGTCTTAATTTCAAATTTGGATTGCTGATTAAGTTAGTGAGCCATGTGAATGTGCATCTTCTGTTTCCTAGTAGAAAACTATTCGCAATAATTTGTTTCTTCTTCATTTATTTACACCATTGTTGTATTCGAGTGCTTTCGGAGAGATCATAGATACTCTGTCATATTGTTTTGTGATATTCTCTATTGTTCTAAAAAAACACTAGGTTCTATTCATCATCATTCACTTATTAATTTGAAAAGTTCAATTTCAAATTTTAGCATTGTTGTTGTATACTCTCACTCACTAATTACCTATTCTACTGCCAACAGCCCCTATCATCTCCCACACCGTAGAATTGCAATTCTGGATGAACAAGTATACGCATTCCCACGAAACAATCGTGGATCCAGCAGGCATCCAAGACTTACTGATGCAGCTGCTAGCAGTAGTGGCAGAGCACCGTGGATACCAAGATTGCCTAATTCGCAACGCCCTGCAGACTTGCCGCCTGACCATTCTAATGGTTCTGATCATGATTCCTATGACGATGATTGGTGGAGTTTCTCCGAATCATGGTCACTTGACGACGTATTTATGATCACAACAGGGATTTTGACGGGCATGATTCTGATGCGTATGCTTCTGTAGACATGAATTGGGTTCGCCTTATCACAGTCCGGGATGGACTATATTTAAATTTGCTACTGGGTAATCCGATGAGTTGTTTCTAACAATCTTACCAGTTAGGAAGTTACATTTTTTCTGTTGTATTGTCTTTATGAATTTTATGGCTCGTTTTGTTGGTTTTGCAAGAATGGTATTGTATTGTTGGCCAAGCTCTTATGAATGCATATAATTAATTTGAGTAAAGTACTATTTTTTATGATAAAGCTTCTTGATTACCATGGAGTAAGTTAATGTCACATAGTACTTCACATACAACTAACATCACCAAAGCACAACAAATCAAGTACAAAAAGTTGAAAAAACAGAAAAAACAAAATCAAATGATTTAATCAGCCATCGAAATTCGAAAGACAACCAAAATTGGAAACTAGAATTACTGCTACAGCCTACAGACTATAGTACATTCTGGCAATGCACATAAGCAAGTTATTGTTGCCAATATTCTCTATATCGATGTCGATCAACTGTCCCTGCCTAAGATCGACGGCAGTACCGGAGGCAAGGGTCCTCTGTTGTGAGAATCGGCTTCCTAGATCGCCTCTAAGATCTGCAGGAAAGCAATTACAAATGTGAAGTGATTCAAGATACGAGCAACCATCAAGAATGCCTTTCAATCCTTCATTGTCAAATATGTCAACACAAAGTTTAAGGTGGTGCAAATTAGGCATGGGTTTTGCGATTGCCAGTGCAGGGCCATTGCCAACTACTTCACGCATAAATCCACTTGTGTAGCATGTGAATGACTTCAACTTGGGGCAGCAACTGCCGATTCTTTCTATGTCCTTTCCAGTGATATCTGGCGCGAACTTTAGTTATAACTCTTCCAGCTCCGGGAAAAATTCAGCTGCTTGGCCAGACCTTTATTTGATAGTATAGGGCAACATGTGAGTCTAAGGCATTTGAGTTTGGACCTGTTACGTTGGTAAACACCCAGAAGCCGAAAAAGCTATGATCATTTATCAGGTCAGGCAACATCTATACAAAAATAGAGGGAAGATTGAAAGCTGTCATATATATCTATACTCATTTCTCCATAAACATTTAACTACCATGCAGTAAATGAAGGCCACAAAGAATAACTAACCAGTTTCCAACAGCTCAATTAATGGATCCACACTAAAACAACTTAAACAACTAACAATTTATTCAAGGGAAAAACTGAAATACAAAAGTAGAAATAATAATAATGCTATAGCCAACAGTACCTTTCGCCAATGTACTGCAGCCATTCTTCGGTGCCAAAATACTCTATATCAATGTCAACCAATTGCCCCTGGCTACGATCGACGGCTTGGCGACACATGATTTCGGAGTAACGGAAATCGTGGTGGTCACTCATTGTCCATTGCGCCAACACATAGTTTAAGGTGGTGCAAATTAGGCATGCTTTTTGCGATTGCCACTCTGCATTGCCATTCCTAACTCTGTACTCCAAATGTTCAATAGAATTGTATGTGAATGACTTCAACTTGGGACAGAAACTGCTGATGTTTTCAATGTCCTTACCAGAGAGCTCTATCATGAAACTAACTTCTTTTAACTCTTCCAGCTCCGGGAATCTTTCAGCTGCTGCGACCAGACCTATGCTTGATATCTGATGGCATTGTCCGAGTTTAAGGGATTTGAGATGTTTGGACCTGTTGGTAAACACAATAAACCAAATAAGCTATGTTCAGGCTATGCACCATCTCTAAAGGCATTTCTCCATAAAATGGTAACTAAAATACAGTAAATGAAGGCAACAACGTGTTTTCAAATATGCTAACTATCTCACAGAAGAACATCAAATTAAACTAATTGCCAATAGCTCAACGAAAATTTAAGGGCAAATTAAACGAAAATAGAAAAGTAGAAATACTGCTAAAGCAACGATACCTTTTGCCAATGTACCAGAGCAACCCATCGGTGCCAAAACCCTCAAGATTAATGTCGACCAATTGCCCCAGGCTACGAGCGAGCACATGATTTTGAGGTCGGAAGGACGACGTACAGTGCCGTCGTTCCTCATGTCGATCGTTCGCCACATCTCAGGACAATGCTTGCAGACCCTCCGCCAATTAGTGCAGACTTTTTGTGCGGTTTCCAGGACCTCCACGGCGCCAAGCCTTTGCAGGATGTTGGCGGTGACATCGTCGGGCAATTCGAGCCATGGTGGAGTGTTTGGCCGTTTGTTAAAAAGAAACAGGAACAGGAAGCAGTTTTATAATCGTATACTATGTCAAGGAAACTGTTTCCAAGGGTTAATTCTATCGAATTAATTCAACTCCTAGAAGATATTATTCCATCTGTTTTCACCCAACTCAATTGCTCCTTCCGTCACATTAACAGTGTCTCATTTCTTTTGGACACGGTATTTTATACAATGATAGTTAATACTCCATCTGTCCCAGCAAACTTATCTGGTTTGACTTTTTGACACCGTGCATTGTCCAATTTTGACTCAATGTTATTGCAAAATATATTTGGAGAAAATTAGTCAAGTTGGGTCTTGTTAAATTCGTCTAATCGTATTGTTTTAGAATATGTATTTTACATAACTTTTAGTTGTATATATTATGAGATATTGATGGTTAAAAAATGCATTAAGTTGTGTGCAGAAATTAAACAAAGACAAGTTAGTTGTGACAGATGAAGTATTTAATGGAGGGGTAGATTAATGTTTAAAGTGGGGTAAATTATGAATTTATTTGATCTGATTGTAATGTTTTTGAATTTTTAATTAATTTATTTATGTGTGATGTAATAATTGTCATTTATGTGTGATGTGATGTGATCGCAAATTCGCAATCACTAGGCATCAGATGAAGCCTTCCATGAGAATCCTACAACGCATGAGACAAATTAATTCCAACATTTGGGTTCAGAAGTCATTCCCTTCTTCATCATGTAGTACAAAACAAATGACCAAACATCAATTTGGTTATCTGATGCTTTTTATTCTACAGCCAATGGTCAAACAGGGCAGAAAAGTTATAGTAAAATAAGGTAATAGATGGAGAATACAGTGACAAATACCATACTCATTTTCAAAGAAATTAGTCATGGGGGTCGATTTTGAAGATCCACATTATTTTGTTTCCGTAGAGGCAATGGAAAGGGTCTGTGTACTCATAATAATCTTGAAATAAAGCCTTCAAAGGGATGAGATGAAATGAATAGTAGTATTCATTAAAGGGAAATTTGAATTTTTAACTTAAAAGAACCTAAAAGGGAAATTCGAGGAGATCCATCATCTCAAAGGTTGTCGCCATGGAGAGGAATTGACGCTTCCACATCAAGTAAGTGGTGGTAGTGAGTTTAATCTGAACAAGATTGATCATTGATGTGGTTTTAAAAAATACAATATAAAGAAGTTATAGTATACTATACGTCTTAATTTATTAACATTCATTTATATAATATATGTTGGAAGTGTTCAGTATAAAATAATCATGAATTTACTGAAAAGCCTATCAAATACAAAGTATTTTCATGGTTGTTTAGTATGTGAACTTAAATACAAAGTATTTTCATGGTTGTTTAGTATACTATATGTCTTAAGTATTTTCATGGTTGTTTAATATTTTCCAAAATAGCTTTACAGAAATGTAGGAGTTTCATGGATTGTTTATATTTTAAATCATAGGAAATATTTTTTGTATCCAATATTTCATAGAAATCAAAATTAAGTACATAAAATGAAGTGAAATTTGTATAAATTAAACTTGGAACTGATCTTTAAGTTTAAAATAAATTTTAGACTTTCGAAACTCAATGTATATATTGTTGAACTTGGAAAGGGATTTAGAGGATATTGGTAAAAAATAGCCCAATTTGGTTAGGGGAAAAGGGATTTTAGATGATTCGGAATTTCAAACTAGAATATTGGTAAAAGTTAGACAAACGATATGATTGGATTTTAAAACTTTGCAATATAATTTCACCATATTGTATTTAAAATCCTTTATTTTAAAATACTTTATTCACCATATTTCAAAGTTCATTGGAGGAAAAAGCATAAAATACAAATAATAGTATATTAATTTAAAAATAGAAAAAGTCAATTTCTCAATTTTCATCCAAATCAAAAGTCTTTCAATCCAAATCCACCATAAGGGAATTTGATTATGTTAATAATGATAACCAAAGTAAAATAGAATATGGATAGTTGATTTTTAATTTTGTATTTATTTAACTCATTCAATTAACTATTAGTTTCACTGATTCATTAATTTTACTATACATACAAATTATTTTTAAATAATTATAAACGTTCACTCCTTTTAAATTTAAATAATTCTAAGTAAAAATTAATATAAACAATCAAAAGCATATAAAATTTGATCTCAAATTCAAATTTTCAACTCTAAATTAAATTACCCAAATCAAAAAAACTTTATACATAATATATACTGTATATATAAATTACCCAAATTCAAAATAAGATAAGTAATAATAATTTAAGTTAAACTATAGTTACTTTAAATAAATTTTATTTAATTTAATTTAAATCAAATCTAATTAAAATATACGTCAACTATACCAAATTTTTAAAATTTGTACCTAAAATATTTTTTAAGAAGAACATAGACCCGAGCTTCTTTTTTTTGAGAAAAATATCATTTTATATTACACCTCAATCAGATATAGTAGTCCGGCATACAACAAAGGTTCCAAATTCTAAAGACATGCAATCTACAAGTTCAGACATCAACATATGTTATCTATCACTCTAGACACCGCCTCCTCTCCATCTCCACTAGCCTGCCAATCCATTTCTTCCCCATCGAGACACCTTACCGAAATGCAGCTACCACAATTTTTGGACCAAGCCACTGAATTATGAGCAGACAAGTTAGGGATCCGAAACAGGCGGCTCAAACTCTTCAAACATGCGCATCAATACCATCAGAGTCGTTTATGGAAGGGTCAGCAGCTTCCATGATGTGGTAAAATAGTATCAAAGAGCACCATCCTCCTCCCCATATCTTGACAGAAAAAACACCACAACAGCCCATAACCTTTGGGCATCGAATGCGTCAGGCAGTGTCATTCTTGTCCAAACAACTATTGAGCAAGCGCTCTCAAAGTAGAAGCTCAGTGAGTCCCTAAGGTGATGAAGATCGAGAGTGCAAACCCAAGAACTTGCTTTACGCACACATATCCCAAGCAAAATATTCAAATCCAATGTATCGACTCAAAGGGACTTAGGGAGGAAAATGTGGGATCTAATAAGGGGTAAGGAAGTTAGTTTAAAGGAACCATCTATGAATGATCACATGGCTAATCAGAAGATGATGCAGTCGGGTGATAACTCACATAGTTTAGGACAAACCAATCTTCATAAGAAATTCTCGCACAAAACTAGACTCGAACTTCTTAATCTTAGAAAAAAACTATACTTTTCTCTCGTCGAATATCATTTAAAACCCATTGAAATTTTAAATAAAAATAATAAAAATCCTTATATCAATTAATTGACTTAAATCTCACATTTTTTAAGAAATTAGAAAAATATTTAATGTACTCAATTATGCTGCCACTGGTATTTGGAAGTTTTTATTTTTGTCTTTTTCCAACAGAGCACTCCATTATTTGCCTTGGAACAAAAAATTGAAATAATCTGGGGAACAAAACAATTTTAGGGGTGTAAAAGGATAAATGAATGGGACAGAATCAGGTGGAAAATTGAAATTCAAACTATAAGATTGGAAATCGGAGGACCAATGAGTTGATAAATACTCCAATATATATTGGCAATTTTAATTAATTGTTACATATAAAAAAATGTATTTTTTTGCTGAACAGCCTATACAGGCAAGGAAAGTGGTGGGAGCTCATGCCACACAATACATATAAAAAAATGTTGATCATATAACAATTATTTAGCTATTGTTACAATGCACGTCGACAACACTACCTCATTACGTCGACGTCGACATAGCAGATGTGTGGATGCTTTGTTGCCATATATTTAGTTACTATTATTAGACATTGCTAGGCGGTTTTGTGCCTATAAAATGTGGTGAATTGATGAGAGTATGTACACTACTGAATTCCATTCAAGTGGGAAATATATCAAATATCGTTTCTTCCCATTTCCTTTGTTTTCCATTTTCTGCCCTACTAAATAATTACTCAAACACACACGCCCTATGCTAGCTATTCTAGCTAATAGGTTTAATATTATATAACACGTTATCAGCACGAAGAGACTCCGTCGGGGTTCTGCCGAAATTTTAGGTACAACTTTTATTCCTAGATTTTCAATATAATTATGGCTAATGTTTCAAAGCAGGAATTCCTCCCGTTATAAGTTCCAGGTGATAAAGACATGTTCTGGACACGAGACGTTAAAAGGCACTGGTTTCAATGGGGTTAGAAGATATTACTACCCCGGAAAAAAGGCAATAAGCCAAGATCGAGTAAATTGCACCAAACAAGCTTGCTCTTAGTCTTGGTCATGAATACCAACAGGTCCATAGGTCTTAGTTTGGTTATACCAACAGATTTAATGGACCTTTAGTTTGGTCATGTATACCGACAGAGTAACTGCTATCATATATTTCTGCCATCATTTTGATGAGCTTTTAAAGTGACAATATGTCATACTTGAAAATCCACCAAATTGTGGAAAATATTATTCGATCACCTGAAACTGATCGTAGTGTCTCTCTTGGTCGAATAAAGCAATGAAATATTATGAATCCAGGACAACTAAATTTTCGTCCATTCCACTGAATCAAAATATCTATGGTGTTGCTTAATGAAGATTTAAATCTACCAAAATCAGAGGTATACTTGTTTGTTTATTATTTCCAATATTATTATGACTAACCTTGCAGAATTGGATTCTATCCGAATAGCCATATTTCGGGCCAACGATATGGAAATGAAATGGGCTTTAATGAGCCTAAAAATATTGTGTGATAAAAATATCATACTTGGCTTGGGAAAGCAAATTGAGCTATTGGCCAATACTATGCCGGAATCAGATAAAATTTTGGCACGAATCAAATCGTCTTTATAATGACGAAATGCTGCAAAACCCAAAATGAGGGTAAACCTCAAATAAGGGTATATATATGTCCGGTTAAACCGGATGAACTATAAAGTATTCAAAATGATATAAAAGACCATTACGCCTATATATGGAAAAGGGTATTGAGAATCCACTAAAATGTGGAAAAAGTATACCTTCATTGATGATCATATTGGCTTTCTTGGCTGAGAAATGAAATATTACTGAAAATTATGAATTCAAGCCAACAAGTTATTGCATTTTCCAAAAGAAAAATGATTGAATATGATAATCCATGGAGTGATTATTGTTATGCCAAAAGGCAGAACATTGACCAAATTGTGATCGAAATTGAAACAGGGTTAAGCCATATTGGCGAATATGCAAATGTAAATTCCCTGGAATTAAATAAATTGTCCATATGACGACAAAATTCCTTTTAAACCCAAAAGAGGTTTAGTATCGTTATGCCACGAAATCCACATTATTGTGTTATCGAAAAGGTCGTTGGATATTTAAATGTCACCTAGCTGGACATCTGGCTCGCTCATATTAATCTCAAAAGAGTAAACATCAAAGGCCAGATTTTGGAATGTGCTATATTGATCATGATTATTTACATGATAATAGAAGTGAAATATGATATCACGCACATGAGATTAAATAAATTCATTGAGCACAATATTGGTGCCAAATAAAGTGAAAATTCATGTATTAATTCCCCGTTACAATCTCCCTTTGTGTATATAAATTATACACTTATCGGGAAAATAAAGTGGGATGCCAAATAAAGCTAGAGATATGTGCCTCTTCGAAAGTGCTATTACGCATGTTATACAAAAATGCAATAGCAATTATCCCAACTGAAGATGGGAAAGTCCATTGCTAATTTAATCAGTGGAAGTTCAAAAAGACTCTGGAAGAGTTATTGTATACCTCCTGAAGGAGAATAAAAATTGTGCTTACAAATACACTATGATTGTGAAAATCTTGAAAGAGCTTACTAAGTTTCAGTGATATATGAAAAATTGATATCACTATGAAACACTGAATGAGGCAATAAGACTCTTGATTTCAAATCATGATGCAAAGAAATTTGTTAAAGAAAATTGCATCAATATCTTCTAGCATGTATTATACAAATTAAAGCTGAGTGCCACTGAAACATATTATGTGATAGACCTGAAGTCTACAAGTAATTTTCTAAATTGGTACGATCGGCTTAGGCATCCTTCTAAAAGCATCATGCTGAGGTGAATTATTGAAGATTCAAATTCAAATGAATCTATATGCGTTGCTTACACATAATTAATTGTGAGCATAATGACATCCAATAAAGAAAATAAGATTGGATAATGCCACTGAATTTTAATCGCGTGCAAGCCAGGCCTGGCCAAAGTATATGCCAAAGTAAGTAATAACTAAAGTGCACGCTGAACTGATAAGGTCAAAGTTACCTACAACAGTCGGGGACATACTATACAACAACGCTTGTGTAAATAAAGCTGACAGACTGTCATTAACTCTCTTCCCTAACATTGATATAAGCCCAATGTATAATAATTGAAAATATTTGGGTGCGCGATATACGTCCCCATTATGCCACCCTAATTGGGCTCCCAATGACGATTGGGTATACGTATGTCGGATACAAATCACCATTAATTTGGTACCAAAATTTGGTGATTTTATATAAGGTTTGCAAATTATTTACCGACATTAGGGGGAGATGTGGATCAACCGAAAAAAATTGCAGAAAAAAATTGCAAATTCACTGCCAAACATATCATGTGATTCTAAAAGGGTTACTAAATCCCACATATCGGCATTCCCCAAGGAAAACTTGTTGCCTGAGTAAAATGCTTATTGCACAAGATAATCACTTGGTGTCGAGTATGTCCTAAATGGACCAATTACAAATATGAAAGATAAAATTTCTTTCACACCAAAAGTGCGATAAATCATCTGGTTCTAAAGGTAAAAATCCTCGAGGTTTACAGATTTTATAAAGTGACAAAATTGATGAAACAAGCTCTAGAAATGAGCAAATAGCTCAAAAAAAAAGAGCAGGGCCCTTAAAAAGGAATGAGATCTCAATCAATTGTCACAAATAAAATATTTGGAACCCAGATGAAATTATATTGCAATCCTAAATCGGTTGATGAATGTCGGTTAAAGATTGGTATTATGTGCAATCTAAATGCACGTTATTTACCAGCCTCAGCAAAAGTTTAATAAATGACCCTATATGCCCATGTGTTTTTATAAAGAAAAATGGGTCAAAATTTGTAATCGTTGCAGTCTATGTTGATGATTTAAATTTAATTGTAACTCCTGAAGAGCTAGAAAAGGCAATTGAATATCTGAAAAGGGATTTCGAAATAAAGGATTTTGGGAAAACAAAATTCTGCCTTGGCGTGCAAATTGAGCATTTGGATAAGGGTATTTTTGTTCAGCAATCAACTTATACCCAAAAGGTATTGAAGCAATTTCGAATGGATTATGCTCATCCATTAAGTAGTCCAATGGTCGTTCGGGCACTTGATCCGCAAAGGATCCATTTAGGCCAAAGGAAGATGATGAAGAACAACTTGGCCCAGAAATGCCATATTTAAGTGCAATTGGTGCGATAATGTATCTAGCAAATAACACGCGACCTGATAGCGCATTTGCTGTTAATTTACTCGCAAGGTTTAGTTCTTGCCCTACTCAACGATATTGTAAAGTCATAAAACACATATTTCGCGACAAATTCAATCAGAAGAAAATTGATGTGCGACAAATTCGATCAGAAGAAAATCTAGCGGATTTATTGACCAAGGCATTGCCGACTGCAACATTCGAGAAGCTTGTGAAGAAAATTAGAATGCGGCGGCTTCGAGATTTAAAATGATGTCCAAATCAGGGGGAGCGACGAATACAAGAATATTGTACTCTTTTTCCTTCACTAGGATTTTTTCCCACAGGGTTTTTTCCTAGTAAGGTTTTAACGAGGCATATTCTTTGTATTTAAGCATCCACAAGGGGGAGTGTTACAATGCACGTCGACAACACTACCTCATTACGTCGACGTCGACATAGCAGATGTGTGGATGCTTTGTTGCCATATATTTAGTTACTATTATTAGACATTGCTAGGCGGTTTTGTGCCTATAAAATGTGGTGAATTGATGAGAGTATGTACACTACTGAATTCCATTCAAGTGGGAAATATATCAAATATCGTTTCTTCCCATTTCCTTTGTTTTCCATTTTCTGCCCTACTAAATAATTACACAAACACACACGCCCTATGCTAGCTATTCTAGCTAATAGGTTTAATATTATATAACAGCTATTTGATTTGGAAAACTTTTTAAATTTTCCTATATATAGTATATGCAATTAATATGAGTAAATTTGCCGACTATATCCTAAAAACTTTTTTAAAAAATAATGTAGAATCAGTGAATCTTAATTAATATGAGTATATTATGTATTTAAAAAGTTTTCAACCACAATTTTGGTGAACATGACGTTGAGGCGTCTTGTAATGAAATAAAAAAGGCACATGAGCCAATATTATTTGGACATCTATCAAATATTCTTTGGACATCTATCAATTAATCGAGAATAGGAATCAAAATGTAAATACAACTTTCTCTTCACTAAGTACTCATTTGATAGGGCAGCTCGCCCCAAACATATTGCCACATACAAATGACATGATCTGCAGCCTAGCATAAAATGCTTTTGGACCAAATTTTAGTGGAAGCATAATGAGCTTCATATATCTACTATCCCAGTTAAAAGAAATATGAGTATAAGACAACATGCAGAATAACTCTGCACTATAGAGATGACTTATTAAAATATGCCTCTGTCTGTACATTTAGATAAAAGGAAAAAGAAAATGATATTAAACCATCCGGCATCCGGTGACTCTTAAAAGCGTAGAGCCTACATAATACAAAAGGGTGAAACGACCCCTACCACCAGAAGCATCGACATAAATTCATTTCAACCTGAAAAGAATTGAAGAATCCAATCAGATCAAACGCCACAAACTAAAAACCAAAATATAAGTAGCAACTAAAACAGGGATAATAATGTTTATACACGATGATCAACTTTCATCTATAAAACCATGAAAACAACAATATGTTTATATGGAAATTTAAAATTATAGCATTGTACTTATATTGTACTTATATTTGCATGCTTATCCATTAGCAAACATTGTACTTATATTTGTATGCTTATCCACTTGGAATCTTGCGATATATCTTTAAAAATTTTTAGAAATGAACTATATGGTAACATGGGCATTTGGTCGAGCTTAGCAGTAACCATTCACCAAGAAAACAAAATATTATACAGAAATGACAGTATGACAAACTTAGCAGGTAAATAACCTACTAAATCAGGCAATCAAAGAAAGGAAAACAAAAGGTGTGTTTCCACTCTATTGGTGAAGGAACAATTAAGTGATTTATTAAAAGATATAAAACTACTTCTTCCGTCTCACTATTTTTGTTACGGACCCACCCAGCACATATGCCGATACACATTTTTAACTGTTAATAACTTAAATTGTGTACAAGGAAAAGTTATAAAAAGTTAATTGTCTAAAACTACAAGATTAGACGAATCTAACAAGATCTCAATTGACTATATTTTTTCTTACATAGCTATGATAAAAATTCGAATCAAAGTTAAACAGTGAATAGTGCCAAAAAACCATCCGTAACAAATTTACCGAGACGGAGGTAGTATAAAAGAGGTTTCGGGGTGCTATATCTAATGGGGTGGGCGAGAATCGGGCAAGACAGGCCGGTGGAAGAAGAAGATCCAACTATGAAAGAAGAGATGTCATCGAAGGAATTTGATTTTTATTTGTAGTGAAACTGCAAGGGAGCTGAGTTTTTGGTCCCTTAGTTTCTGCAGATGAAGAACAAAAAATTAAAACATTGACCTTGTAATAATGCATTCATTTAGGTGAAGGGAATGTGCAGTTGAGAATACTATTGTCAGGATAATAACACTCCAGTTTTTTCTGGCTAACTCCCAATAAGATAGAGTTCAACAGTAAGATGAAACTCCAACATAATCGGAAGCAATTTACCAAGCATCATCAAAAAGCAATACCGACTTTGTAATAATGCATTCCTTTAGGCCTCAAGTGCTTTTATACAGTTTAAGGTAAGAGCCAGTAGTACCTCAAAGTAGATTGATATAACACGACGGAGGTTTCCAAGGATGTAGATTGATATACCACGACATGAGGTTTGAATCAACTTCTTCAATCAATCAAACAAAAATACTCCGTAGTCTAATAATTGAAATCTTGAAAAACAATTCACAATTTACTAAATGCTGCTCTCATACAAATCAAACAAATAATTAACAAAAAAGAAAAAAAAAACGGAAGACCTTCACCTGTATCAAATCTGCGAACACCCTTTATTTCATGGACACCACAACAACAAAATCTGCAAAGATCAGCACGTATTCTGATAGGCCTCTTGTCTGCTCAATGCTTCGATCTTGGAATCTCCGACAATGATATACATCTCAAAGGTTGGGCTACTGAAGACAACTTGCTTTGAGATTAAGAACAATATCTGCCAATTAATGGCTTTGGTTAAATTAGTAAGATGAACCAAAACGTGAATAATCAAATGCATGAAAACATAAATTACACTTTTTTGACCGGTTGATTGTGACCCTGCTAAGGTTTCATTCAAAATTTCAACATGCTCTTGCGGATCTTCTTCTCACTTCTGTTTTGCTTAATTTCTTTGAACATTCACTTGACTATATTCAAATTCTGAAATTTCTTACCTTGAAGATTTTGAACTTTTGACTCAAACATCTTCCCTTCTATATAGTTCCGCTACAAAAATCGAAATAGAGCATTTGCAGAAAGCATATTAGATTATGAAAACAATTCGAATAGACCCCAAGCACTTATCATAGGTTTGAAAATTATCACTATCAAAGTGTGTTTAGAATAGTTAATATCACTATCAAAGTGTTGTCAAACTTTCAGAAAAGAGAAAATAAGTAAAACTTTACACTACATTAGATTAAAAGGTACCGACGAATACCTGGAGCAGCAGGATCATTTGCTGCAAAAACCAATAAAGTTAAGACATTACGACAAATGACTAATCTGAAGTACATGATTATTTTTCCTTTTTCAGAATCCAGTGAACTCGAATTTAATAAGCAGGCATATTCTGGTATAGAGAGGTTCAACGGTTGCGACGGAGGTGACGAAGCATGAGGCAGCCGTGGAATTCAAGGCCAGAAAAAAAAACTCTATCGGACAACAGAGTCATGGAAAAAATTAGGATGAAACACAACGAAACTTATTGCTATCCACAAAACAAACACTGACACACACACAAAAATAGTAGAGATTTTATAATTTTGGAGCAAAGCTACAATCAAAGTCAAAATTCAATAAAAAAAAAAAAGGCAAAGTAATTTCTAATCAATGAGTACTGCCACATTGACCTGTATTGAAAAAAGGCATAAACTATACATGATTTGGTGATTTTCATAACTACCTCCAGGCCAGGGGAAATTTCAACAAAAACATCATATACAACAACAACAAATTTGATCTCACATCAAATGAATTCCATTGTGAAGTTGCTCATAATGGCTTTAGACTCCTTCAAGCTTTACAAATCTTTAGCTGTTAACTTGACCTGTAACAGCCAGCACATTGATTAATGACAGAAAGCAACACTCAGGTGAAAAGTCGAACAATGGAGAAAGAAATATGCATCTAAACGTTAAAAACATATAACTTCTTACATAAGAGGGCATAGTAAATCAGTAAGAGAAAACATATAATGAAAATGAAACTATAAACAATAAATTTCAGCAGTAACAATAAAAATAAATAAATAAACAGATTGGTGAAAACACACAAAAATAACTTACAACTACAATCGAAGAGCAGGTGGTAACTGAGAATTCATATCGCACTGTTAATCCTTGTAGAAATGATCCAAAAAAGAATACTGATAGAAATCTTTAGCTATAAAGCAAGAAGAACCAATGAAAAGTTAGTTATTTACCTTCGAGCGGGTGTATACCATGTGGAGGAGTAGAAGTTGAAGTTGGTGGTGCGGTGGGCGGCGCAAATAGAATCTTCGACAGAACTGGTGATGCGGAAAGAAGGGAAAGCAGAAGGAAGCACAAACATAACACCATCGGCAAGTTGAGATTGGCCCCTATGCTTTGGCCCTTTTTCCGCTGTTGGGTTTCATTGCTGGATTGGGGATCTAATAGGAATTGCGCCAATGCAATTTGCGAAGGCGGAGACAGATGCCATTTTTCCCCTGTTGATTCATAATCAGTTCTGAAAAAAATTCACGGACTACCCAAAATTGAGCAGAGAACAGCTTTTCAGTTATTTAATGCATTCATTCATAAAATATGACATTGCAGTTGGACAATTCCTCAAGCTACTTGCGCACATTAAATTGACAACATGTAGGCTGAAAAGCAAATACAGGCTACCAATTCTCACCTCTTTCAATCCAAGATGGAAATACAAAAAGAAGATCAAACAAATACAACTACTATTCCCGGATCAAATTAGTCGGAACAAATTCGGAAAAAGGATCAGAATATCCTCCAACTCAAACAGTTCGAACAAAAATTGCACCTATTCCATGGTCAAAGTAGAATATACACACATACACACGCATACACTCACCTTTTGGATAAAAGAAATAGAGAGAAATCCGCAGCCAGAATTGTCGTCGTTTGCGAGTTCGCCGTCGCCCTTTATTGTCACCGCCACTGCATGGTTGCCATTCTCCGTCGATGAAATCTCCGCCATTTGCAGCACTGCTTCTTCAAGGATTTGAGAAATTTAGGAATTTGTAGAGAGTAATTTGTTGAAAGAGAATTCTGAAGCTTGTATGGATATGGAGAGGGAGATCAACGCACATATACATATATATATATATATATATATATATTCTGAAAATGAAGCCACTAGTTGACCACTATACAGAAAAGCAAAATCCATACCAGAATATCTTTTGAGAAACAATAATAGAATCACATTAACAGGAACGGCGATGGGAAGATGAACGACGAACGGCGACGGGAAGACGAAGGACGAACGTTGACAGGAAGACGAAGACGCAAGGCCGCGAGCAGAGGACGGGGAGAGGAAAGGCAACACGCAGCTACACGCGAGATCGGCGAGGCGGCGCCGGAGTGGTGGGGGAGGATCGAAGGGAGTGGCGGTCTGGAACTAATTCTGGAAGTGAGATGGGCGACAGTGCGAGACTTCGAATAAGGAGATACTTCGAATGTGGGAGATTGATGGGCTGATCCGGGAAAGAGACGATTTTTGGGAAGATGAACCGATTTTGGGAAGAGAGTTGTTTAGGGAAGATGGCTGCAATTAAGGGGAAGGAGATGAGTATAGAATTTTTTCCCTTTTTTATTTTTTAAAATGGCAATTTTGT
Source organism: Hygrophila difformis (assembly GCA_030278955.1). Taxonomy (NCBI): domain Eukaryota; kingdom Viridiplantae; phylum Streptophyta; class Magnoliopsida; order Lamiales; family Acanthaceae; genus Hygrophila; species Hygrophila difformis. Next base: position 52,498,153 of record JAOANR010000004.1, read on the forward strand.
AAATAGATAGGTGTGTGAGAGAGAGGGTACAAATTGTTGAATTGAGAGAGGATGAGAGATGGGCGGGAAACTGTGTGCGTATTTCAGGTTGTTGATAATGATACTTTGTGGGAGGGTGGGTTTATGGTGTATTATTTTTTATTTATGTTTATTTTTCTTTTTTTTCTTATGCATCTCATAACTATTTTTTTTTAAGGAGCTATTGAAGGCCTGGAAAGGGGTGGTGGGAGCCCATGCCACATAATTACAAAGGGGAGAATAAAAGGGAGGGATAAGGGGCCGGTGGGGATCGAACCTCCAACAGTCCAACCTTCCGTTGGAAGCCTAGGGACGTAACCACTTGGGTTAAGTCCACATCCCACTATTAAATATTATGATATTATAATAATATTATTTTATATATATTATTTATTTGGCGGAATTATATATATTATTTATTAATATATTAATTGTTTTAATTTAATTATTTAAATAATATTTTTAATAAATTATTTATTATTATATTAATTATCTTAATTTAATTAATTTTAAAATAATTTTATTTTAAGTATATTATTTATTAATAAATTAGAAAAAAAATATTTATTTATTTAAAAATATAATACATGATGATGTAATACAACATCAATACCAAACACTGTGTATAACATTAATTTAATACAATACATCCGCATTAAATAATACAATACACCATAATACAGTAAGTGTTCCAAACGTGCCCTATAAGCTATAATTCTTGTTAATAAAACATTAAAATTCAGTTATGTAATTCAATAAATTTAAGATGTGTTATTTTCAAGTTAATTCTTTTTATCTGTTTCCTTTTTTTTTTGGGTTTGAATTAAGTACTCCATGTATTGCCCTCTTTTTGAATAATTTATCTTTTCATAAAATAATAATAAAATATTGTAGTATATTTTTCTCTATTTGTTAATAAAGAATTAAATATTCCATCTTTTAAGTGTATCGATTATTTTTTTTCGGAAGAAAGGAGGGCCGAGGCCTTTATTAATCAATCACCTGTAAGGTGTGGTACAGACCAAAACGGTCAGAATCAAGGATATCAAACATAAAATCAGGGGGCCAAACACAATGTTGGACACCACCAACAATTGGCAATCCTTTGATGAACATGTCTGCAGCTGCATTGCACTCGCGAGGAACAAGGTTGAAATGAATGTCCCAGCTCCAAGCATTCATAATCCTGATGTGATCCAGCCATTGCTCTGTAGTATTAGCCATATCAGACCCATGAAGGATAAGATCAATAGCATGCTTACAGTCAGTTTCAATGATCAACTTCCTGATACCCATAGACCAGGCCAGCTTCATGATAATAAGAACAGCCTTGATCTCAGCATGCAAGCTATTCAAGAACCTATCTTTGACACAGATGCCGCCAAGCCATTCTCCAGTGTCCGATCGTAATATACCACCAGCAGTCCCTTTGCCATGTTTGAAACTACCATCACAATTAGCTTTAGTCCATTGGGCGGGAGGTTTTTCCCAACGTGTGCGGCTACAGCTCCAAGCTTTGACACCAAAAGATTTGAGCTCAGATCGGGCAGCAAGGAATTCATTGGTAGCCCTATGAATTCTGTTGTGAACAGTATCCCAATTAACCCGTTCATGCGCGTAAAACTCCTTACATCTTAACTTCCAAATGATCCAAATCCCATTGGCGAAGAGTGGCGCCTTCTTTTCCCCAATAGAGTTCCAAGTCATAGCTAAAATCCAATCTTTAATGTTCATAGCATCAAAACCCTGAGTGGTGGAGAACCCAAACCTAGACCAGACCACAGAGGAAGAAGAGCAATCACGAAGGGCATGGAGACAATCTTCTTCATCACCACATTTCCAACATCGGGGATCAGTGGCTATGTATCGTATGCACCTCTCCCGAGCAGTAAGAAATTTGCCATGCAGAGCAAGCCAAAGAAAAAATCTCGTGCGGTGGTGCACAGGCCATTTCCAGATAATATCCCAACTCAGACTAGACACAGTAGGGGACAAAGAAAGCCAATGTTTCAGGATACCGCTAACAGTGAAATGACCCCTGGCATCTGGTTTCCAAAACGGGCGATCATCCAGGGAAGTGAGAGTTGGAGGTGCTTCAAGATATAGTTTCTGGATGCCATCTGGGGAGAGGACCGAAGTAAGCTCTTGAAGATCCCAGCTGGTATGATAAGTGTATCGATTATTGAAGTGATCTATTGTTGGTAAAATTGAAATCACTCCACGAGGCGCCAGCAGTAAAAACAATTGAAGAGCTACGTCCTTTTAAATTCTCAAAAAAACGAGCTTATTCTTTAACCGAATTTCAAAAATTGAAATACGTTTCGCTGTGAATAATTGAGGCCCATTATACTTTGTCGTTTCATGGAAATCTCTCAGTTTTGAAACAACAAAATAAGTTACCCCGTATTAAAGATGTCATTGTCGTTACATTATAAAAAAAAAATATATATATATATTGCCATTCAATAAAAATAAACTCTTTATACGCTCGGTATAAAAGAAATAGTGTGACAACACAATGCTATAATAGTTGGTTCAATGAAAAATAGTATACTAGGGGGAAACATGTTATAAGAATTGAATACGTCAGATAGCCCAAGTAATAAGTGTGAATGAAATTAAAATTCGAGGCATAATAAATCCATTGATAGATGCTCAATGTGGGGCTGGAGATCTAGAGTTTAAATTCTAGCATCCACAAATTATTATTACTACTACTTAATAATTTACATTTTCTTTTTAAATAAATTATTGGCACAAAACAAGTCAAAACATAAAAAGCAGGGGTATCCCAACAAGGCAATAAATGGATGAATACCAAACATCACGGGGGAATCTGCATCAAAGCTATCTACTGTATATCCTTTCGGCATATGATAAGAGGGCGTTAGTACAATCTTAACATATAGTAATACATGGTCACAGTCGTTTGCATCTTTTTTCATTCAGAATTTCATCAGATGTTAAAACTCACATTCTCAAAACGTTTTTAAGGTAAAATTGGCACCCCCCCCTGCTGTGTTCATAGTTGCATCATCTGCAGATGGGTCCAACGTTGATGGATCAGACTCCTCCCAATCAATGTGGTAATTGACGGCATGTTGGACAATACCACTTTCCTTTAAACCTTGTCTCCGGAGTGAGGCCAACACATGTATAATGAAACCATTCACCTCCTTGACACTGTTGATAAGGAAAAGGTAAACAACGAACTTAGGGACCATTTTTCACGGAACAATGTTAAATGTCACGATTCATGAGATCAAGTCAAGCAAATCAATGAGCACTTGATAAGACCGATATTGACAGTTGTTTGAAATGAAGGGAAAAAAAGGAATGAGGCCATCTCAATGAAAGTATGAAAGAAATGCAGTGTTTTAAGAAGGCAACCAAAGCGAGGAAATTATGGTTTTCTGATTTTTGTATGTTTAGCTGACCCCATGCAAAATGGGCTCTAATTTTCTCCTAACATTCAAGAAACAGTTTAATTTCTAAATGTACATGGTGCTAAGCAAAAACTTAAAAGAGAGCAAAATGCAGAAAAGTAATGGAAAAATGGGCTTACATTTTCATTGTCACACGCAATCATATCACCAAAAGATACCTGTAAGTTAAGGGCATATTTATAAGTAATTCATAACTTTATAAAGAAAAAAAAATGAGAAAAGTTATAATTGTTTCAAAGGATAAAAATAAACTGATGCCAGGACCTGATGACAGACACAGTAGGTTGGTTCATTTGGATCAATAGGTTGATCAAGCTCAACTGATGAAGCAAACTCTTTCCTGAGAGTGCCTGGAGGAGGCATAAGATCAAAATCTCTATCGCGTTCTCTGTCCCAATCTCTGTCCTTGTAATCAGGCCTTTTGAATTGAGGTGTACCAAAAGGTGGTTTACGTTTCTCAATTTTAGGCACCAACGGTAATGGTGGAAGCACGATTGGCTCGTCTGGTGCTATTTTTCCTTCTGCAAAATAGAACATAAAATTGCTGAGGGAAAAACAAAACTCTAGTTTATCTCAATTTTATTATGGACAAGGCCAAAAAATGCTAGTTTGCAGAAATAGCACCGCTTGCTTCTTGTGTAAGCCATAAAAATTCTAGTTAGTACCCAAAAAGTTGTTTTCAGGCGCAAGAACCATCCATGTGTAAGCTCCAATTATCTTGATGATGTGCAAAAGAAAAATGACACATTGATATAAGCAACTAGCGACCATTCAAATTCAATTATTTAAACAGTACATATTACATATATATAAGCATTCAAATCAACAATCAACAAAATTGATACGAAAGTTAACCTGCTATATTGGGAAATTTGGATGGAGATATAGGCATCGAACATGTCGTATAAATCTAACTGATATGCAGCACATTATATTTGCTACAGGAATTTATGAATAATGTTGTGCAATGATACCTAATTAAGTAAAAGATTATTTAAAAAAATGACAATTGAGGCACCTTGTTTGAGATCATCTGCAAAGTTGTTCAGATCCTCTTCAAGTCGTTTTATGTGGCTGTCAATCTGAATGAAGGTAGCAAATGATCAAAAGTGATCAGCTTCCTATGCATGAACAATTACCATATAGCACGTTCTATGTTAGTCAAGTAGCTAGATTAACAGGCAAGTCGTGGCGTACTTGTAACACAAATGTCCAAGATGAAGATGAGGGACTGCAGAGCTCATTTCACATTCCAATACCACAACCCAGTAAAGAAACTAATGAGCAGTGAAATGATATCATATATTCGGCATCTCAAGCTTATGTTTGTAGATACATAAAGAAGTCACAAATTCAAAAAAATGAAAATTATTCTGGGTTAGAGATAGAAAACATTTTGTTGAGCAGATATTCACCACACCATTGAGGAAACCAGAAAAGAGTATCTAAACCTCATACCACCAGGCAGCAAAAATACAGTATTCAAGTACAGAAAAAATTTCAATCTGGCAAATTGGTAACTCAGAAGTGCATATTTAACTTGCAATACCTGCCTCATAAGTCATATCACAAATAAATATCACCAAGCCACCAAATAATACTGAATAAATCACTCCTTTAAATGACAAATCCACAAAACCATTGGCATCTTCAAGCCAAACAAAAAGTTTATATTAAGCAAATGTTTGATGACTTAATACAAGGAAAAAATAGAGATATGAATAGAATAAATAATTTACAGCACAACCACCACAGACAGCCTTTTAAATGGAAAAACCACAATAATCTAACTAACTATATTTAAAAAAGGACATCAATACTAGTTGAAACTTACAAGGTCATGAGCCTGTCGGGCCAATAAAACTTTCTCAGTGCAAAGGCTAAGTGCATTGTCCTGGTTTGCCTCAATTTCCTTTCGAAGCTTTTCAAATATCTCCTCCTCTTCATTTTTCCTAGAGAATGGCCCACCTTGAGATGCCAAACCCAGACAGTGATTGGTCCGCTGCCTTGTGTGGTTTATCAATGCTTTATACCATTTATATATAGACAGATGGGGAAGTTTGTCATAATTGCAGAATGTTTGACAAGGTATAACATCATCCCAAATTTCCAAAAAGAAGAAGGAAATTGGAGAAGAAGGGAACCTTGTGAACGCTCATCCAGTTCTCTAATGGTGTTCAGAAGCCTTTGAAGCTCCGCAGGCAATGTGCTCGAATCTTTTACAATCAATAATTTTTTCAATGATAAAATTGAATTAGGGAACACCTTTTATTTAGTTTTTGCATAGTTCGTAGAAGAGGAAATAAACCAAACAACTCACACTCTAAATAATCATCAACAAAGACTCCTGTCCTAGCAATTGCCATCTTTCTCTTGCTTGATTGGATAGATTTCCTCTAAAGAGTCCCCTGCACAAGATGAAGAGCCAAGATATGTTTATGCCGAGGAACAAAATGCAAATACAAAAATAACAAAGGAAAAGAAGAGCAAATTAAAGGTAGGAAAATTACAGAAGAGCAATAAATGGTAATGCACAAGCATGACTCCTCAAAATTTAAAGAAAGTATTTCACAAAACAAACAGATCTAAGTTGAAAAGAAGAAAAGGAAGAAAAAGAAATTTTGGCATTAGGAAGAATAAAACAGGAAACACCGAACATTGGAGGGAAAAAGAAAAGAAAAGAAAAGAAAAAATTCAAGACCAAAACATTAAGGGGACTAAAGAGTAATTCGTTAAGTCTGCCGTGTGCAGCTAATGGGTTTCTAAAAGCACACTTGTAGAGTGTAGAATATCAGGCACGATGTCACAGCCAGTTCAAATAACTTCATGGCCTCACATTCATGACCATGAAGAAACATACTAGCATTATGCAATGAAGAAAATCATGATCAAATCACAAGATACAACTTATTATCAAATCCGAACAACCAAAAGCCCAATAATTATAACTCAGAAGAAACACAAATATTCACCAAACCAAATCCTAAACAATAGTTCGAAAAAGAAGATTAATATAACTGTGACGCCCCAAAACTTGTTCACCATGCCTTAACCATTATATAAATGATAAACAAACTCAGGCAAACCTTAAAAGAATTTTGCACAAACCACATTAATTGATTTACAAACCCTAAATTCAAATAAGAAACAATTGAAAGTTTAAAGAATTGCAAGAGAGAATTAAAATACGATAAGTGGCAGCGAAGATGAGAAACCTCTTGTAGCGCAATGTAGAGCTACGATGGAGCGGCTTGGCAAATCGGAACTCCAGAAGGAAGATACGCGGAGAAGACTAGCCAAGTGCGCTTTGACACAGAAACGACAACATATTTCCACGACTCTGGATTGAACAGTTAATAGTTTCAGAAAATTTCAATTTAGCCCGTCTCCTCAAAAGTCACTTTGGATTTTGGACCATGCACATTTTTATTTTTTTTTTTTTTGGGAAAATTATTACTATCCGTCGCAGTAAGATGTCTCATTTGACTTTTGGGTACTGTTTATTACTTATTTCGTTCCTTTTTAATTATCACGGATCCATATTTCATGCAATTCAATACATATTTTTAATCTTTAATAATTTAAATTGCATACGAGGAAAAATTATAAAGATTTGATATTCTAAATCTATGCGATTAGACGAATCTAACAAGATCTCAATTGACTATATTTTATCTTATATAATCGTATATGTAAACACGTGAAATTTATTCGCCACTAAAAATGCGACACGTGTAAATTTAAATATTAATTTAATTATTTGCTAGGCATTTTAAATAAATTAAATGCTTGAAATAATTATTAATATTTATTGGGCCATTTGGATCCATCAAGCCAAATGGATTTAATTATATTGGGCCAATGTGGACAAGTCCAAATGAAAGACCCACAGGCCTATGATCCAATGGACACTGAAAGCAGGCCAGTCCATGGAAATCAGTCAATGTGAACAAGCCCAGATGAAAGGCCCACATGCTCACTGACCCGATAGAAATGTGGATTGGACCAGCCCATCGATTGGCACATCATTCACAAACCCTGGGGTTTTTCCTCTATAAATAGAGGCACCCTGTCACATACTGACGACTTCTTCACTTCCAGACAGAGGTCTCCATACACTACTCACTCTCAAGACTCATATACTTGAGATTCTACAGCAACAAAACGCTGCAGAAATATTAAAGAGGCGAAGAAGAATCAAATACACTTCTACAACCTCTAAACAGTCATACGCTGAAGTATTTAACTTTTACTTAAATTTATTGCAAGTATATATTTAAAAAAATAGTTTTAAAATATATATTTTACATAATTTTTTGTTATACATATTTTGAGATATTAACGAAAAAGTATATTGGATTATGTATAGAAATCAAATAAGACAGATTAAAAGAGACGAACGGAGTATTATTTTGGCACTTTTCAAATTATGCATGTCTTTTTTGTGCACATTATGAAGTACTATTTATCGTTTGCAAAAACATATTTTAAATAATATGTATTAAAATAAGCAAATAGTAGTAGTATATGTATATATATATATATATATATAATTTTACATATTCAATAAATAATTTTATGTGTGATATATACTTTATATGTTTAAATATAAATACATGGCAAACATGTACCGGCCAGGTATATCAATCACCCATTTTCTTTTAAGAAAAATGATAAAAGCTGTTGGCTTAAAGAAGTTAAGTTTAGCTGCTTAAACAAATTCCAAATTGGAAGTTAAAAGATTTAGTAATTAAGCCCAGATTCCTGAGAAAGAGTAGAAATCTGATAATATAGGTTTATGAATAGTTTAACTGAAGCTTATTCAGTAAGAAGGAAATCGACAATAATCTAGAAAGTAAAATGCATTTACATAAAAATAATACCACCACTTTTCAGAGACAGAACTTTCACATTACCGATACAAAAGTATACTACATTCCAGAGAAGCCAAAAGGACCTTTGATAGCACATACACACTTGACATTCAGTTTCAAAATATCCTCCACACATGCCAAGATTAATTGATTTCTGGATAACGATGCACAAAGAAAAAAAAAAAAAAAAAAAAAAAAAACATGAACTCCATTTCTTCCTTATTTCTTCTGTTAAGTGTAAAACTCCCGTTTGAGTTGTAAAACTCCCGTTTGAGTTTTATTGTAATGCTGAATTGGCGATCTTCACATATTAGTTGCTCGATTTGCAGATAAGTATGCAAGCAAAATAGCCAGTATGATGAAGATGACGGCAATCTGCATTAATTAAAGAAACATTTAAATTGTTATATTCAAAAGTAAAGAAAATTAAATATGTTGCTCTTGATGCTTCCTTTTGCTAATCATCTCACGTACTGATGATAGTAGGCCAGAAAGCTGTTAAAATACTAACCGTTGTTGCATTGTACTGCGATTTGCTTTCAATTACATAAGATTTCCTGTGGAAGAAAGATGTTTGATATCAGTATGATCACAAAGTGCACATTTTCTCGCTCAGGCAAAGTTAATGGAATTACATGCACCATTGTGCTTATATATAGGGAGCTGGCTTACTTTTGGGTCAAGGTTCCTGAGTCACGGCAGATTTTCAAGATTGTTTCTAATCTTTCCTTTGTCTTTCCAGCATTAGGATCTCTGTCATCAACCTATGTATTTCCCCGCAAAAATACTCTCAGCAAACAAGGAGGTGAAAATAATTCTTATAAGAAATTGGCATGTCCTACATTGATGATTGAACATTACATAGATCTTCCAAGTCACAGAATTGTCTATAATTAAGCTTTGATATGTGGAGGTATGCCATCACACCATATCATCACTGAGAGCATACTATTTACATCCACCAATTCAAGGTTTTAAAAAACTTTTATTCAATAAATCCTTTCAAATATCAATCCATCTATCCGAACATAGCCACGGTTTCGAATTCCCTTCTAAACCTTCCATCCAAACAAAACAAATAGGTGTAAAGAATGAAACTATAAGTTTCAATTTATGCGCCATACCTTCGATTTAAGCATGAGAGAGAAGTCGTAGAAAGCCCCATAAACATCCGACATAGTTTTAGTTCGGTCAATAACTTTTGCAGTAAGGCCTAATGTCAAAGAAACACAACACCAGTAATTAGGACATATCCATTAGAAGGAGAAATACAACGTAGAACTATTGTGCTGAAGCTATGGAGTATCAATCAAAAGAAATTTAAACTTTTCAGAAGGACCAACATAATGAGTGATCAGCTTACCCCTTCGCATTTTCACCACCCCTCTAAAGACTTGAATGTTGTTGTAACACAAAGCTAATGTTCCAATTGCCATGATCTGGTAATATTAGCAATTTAGCATAAAAGAATTATAGACATTCTGATATTAAATTAAATGTAAAAAAATGAGGTAACATGAATCTTTGATATAACAGTAAAATCATGCTGACACAGATCTACATATACTCAGTGCATTAATAATTTTCTTCGAATCAATAGGAGGTGAACACATGTTTAAATATGTTTAATACTATTTGAGAGTTAATGAGAAGGACAAACATCTAGAAAGCTAACAGCTTGTTCAGCCAGATATATCTACATTCTATATCCCACTCACTGGAATTTATGATATGCTGTGGATGGACAAGTTTGGATGATATCACATCAGAAGTACGGATTTAAGATTTCCAGTCTATTCCATAACACTAATATAATCTGGTGAGATGTAAAAGGATTTAATGACAATCTGTGAAAAACTCAAGTCATCATGTGTGGAAGGGGAAATAATGGACCGTGTTTCTTTTATCTCAGCTCTTGCAATCACTACCATCCCCATGAGACTTTCATTTGCAGGAGTTGGCATAATTTAAAAAGCCATTTTGCTTCAAAAGGATAAGATATACGAAAAATCATATCTACCTGAGGAATTGCGCAAAAACGGAAGATAGCTATATTTCTCAGAGCAGACATGTACTTTAGGCAATCTTCCACATGTACTAAAGCATTTGTGACCATATCATTCAGGCACTCGACTGCCTTTGCTGAGTTTTCCTCTTCTTTTAAGTTCTAACAGCACAAAGCAACATAAGATATCAGTACCAGTGTAAGATAATTCACTCATATTAAATTAACACAAAATCTCTGTTAATGATGAAAAGAAGCATTTGAACATGAGGAATAGAATTACCTCCAGTTTATCAACGTATTTACTCCAAATCTCACGGGGCCAGAACATGCGTGACTTCGGTATCTCATTAATATCCTCGAGATAATCTCTGATGATGTTTGTTTTCTGTGGTTTATTGGAAGATATAAGACAATTGTGAGTTATGTATTTGGGAAGAGTTTAGTGTGAGAACTTCAAGATACAGCACAAAATCAGTACTTGAAGAAATAAACCCATTGAGTTGGAGATCTCATCTGAAGCCAAATCTTCCTTTCCAGAAGCATGAAACAACTTTGACAGCCCTAGCCCAACAAGTCCAGCCACATAATGACAATATTCATTATAATCATCAGTTGTTTCTACCTGGAAGAGATGTTAAACTTCAAACTTTAGATCCAGACCCATGGACTTTTATTAAACAATCCCTAAGTTAGTAGATTTCATGAAAAATCTAAATGAACAGCCATGAGATGAAGATTTAGGAATGGCCTAGATTGTAAACTGAGTTTGAGTTTCCAGTACCTCCTTGCAAATAAATTTTGCCATTCCTGCACCCATTCTCATGGTGATATCCTCGATTGCCTCTTGATAACTGCAAAAAAGCAATTAATTACCTTACGAATTACGATGGATGAATTGTTCAATATTGCAATGTCATAAATATAATTCCAGACCCATCTTTTCCTACTAAATCAATTGTTATAGCTTCCTGACTTGTTGATACAACCTGGTACTTACAAAATTTTATTACTTGATCACTACTTTACACTTGGGTGAACTTCTATTTAAAATATTTTAACATCACGTATTCCTATTCCATCTAAATCATAACAAAACATGTAATTCAAGTGACTGGAACTTTCAAATTTAAGATTTGATTGAATTTGACTCTAGATATTTTGTCAATATGGTGCATTTTAAGGGCTTACAATAATTATGATATTTCATCATGTGCCTAGGTTTGTATAAGATGTCCTTTCTAAATTCAAATATTCAACATCTAGCTTTGCAAAAGCTTGTAGTCATGGACATGTACATCCTAGCATGATTCTCTAACGACACTGAATCAAAGTCCAAAAGCACCTCTTCATATGACTTTATTAATACATTTTGTAGAGTTTAAGCACATGTTATATTGATTGGTACATAAATTAGAATAAAAAACAAAAATGAAACCACATATGAGGATACCTTCTACCAAGCTCTAGAAAAGCAGTTGAAACATGGTGAAACTCATCCATGAGAATTTTATAGTTTTTTGTTCCACCTGTTAAAGAACAACATGGAATATTCCAAATTAGTATTTTTATATAACAATTCAACCATATTATTTCTTGGGGCCAATTGCAATAGTTCCACAGCCTCTCATGTCAACCATTAACCTCTTTAACATAGAGAATGGAAAGGGAACGTCAACCACCAAACAGTGGCCTGATCACACCAACCTACAAGAGTAACTTGAAAACTCACATGAAAAATGCCAATCCCGGTCATAAATGTGGCGATGAAAAGCCTTCAGAATGGGAACTTTAACGTCTGTTGCTATACTTGTGTCATCTTCTGCAATTACCAAAGAAAGAAAAAAAGAAAATGGAGACTTAGATTGTTGAACGGTTATCAAAGGAGTATCATTTCCTTTTCAAACGCCATTCAAATTCATCCTAAATGAAAACAAAAGTTCACCTAGATTCATCAAATAATAAGTTGAGGTTCTGACATAAATATTCACCTGTAACATATAAAAGGATATTGAAAATGTAAACCATAGGATAGCTTACCAACGGTGTCCAGTGCTCGAAGGACCAAATAGAAAATGCACACCTGCAAAAAATTATGAAAAAATGATAGAGAGATCATTGTTTGAAACAAGACAGCACACAGAGACTTATTCAGTGGAATCAATTCTTTTATATGATAAATAGTGACTATTGTGTCGAGAGGAAAATCTTTACTGTCACATACAACAATAGCAAATATATCTGTAACAGGCAAAATATCTGGCACGGTTATGGATTACAATAAAATGTTTCACACAAATCATCATAATAGGTTTAGTGCAAACGAATTCCACCTGTAGAAGGAACAAGAAACCAATCCACCGGAAACCGAGAGAAATAACGAAGGCTTCCCATCAATTTTGGCAACTACTGTATTGCATTTGCCTCTATTTATGATCATTAAATTTGCTGACATTATGCAAATTTTCCCTTTTTGTTTATACTTAATTAAAATATACAATCAAATTGTGAATCAAGGATGTCTGGATCTAATTCCAACACTTTCCTACTTCAATCATCGCCAAATCTAGAATTAGTTCAATCTGTGTCGCCGGCAACTGCGGAAAATCGGCAAAATCTCTCGAAACACAAACTACAAAATCCTAGAGCAAAACCCATGTAAAAGCAGAGAAAATGAATAACAAAATAATAGAACTAGAGAACCAAATAATTTTTATTATGAAAAAAAGAATGTATCTCACAGCATCACGAAGATCAGTATCTAGCTGCTGAATAACGAGGGCAAAGCTTCTGGAGACTTTGAGAAGCATATTGTAACAAAATGCCCAGTGCGGTTCCGCCGGGATCTGCTTCTCGGCCTGCCTGGCCGCCAGCTTCAGCTTCACCATCGGATACAAGTCATCCGGGTGCCTCCAAATCGTTCTTAATCCCGCCATTTTCACGCTGCTCAACACCAAGTCATCAACAATTCCGATCAGCAACCGATAACACGAAATGAATAAATAAATAAATAAATAAATAAATAAAACCGAAATCGCCGGACTTTGAACCAAAAATAGTTAAAGGACAGTCAAATCAACGCACACATACCAAACAATTCGCCGTAAAAAAGAAACGGCTGATGAAAAGCGAAAGCGGTAGCGCCGATTGGGATGGAAATAGAGAAACGATGAATCTAACTCAGGTGGAGATTTATATTGTAATAGGTGAGAGTGTGCAGGTGTGGAAAGCGTGGAGGCGTAATGTACTATTGGCGTGTTGTGTGTGAATTGGAAGAGGTTGAGTTGTTTGACGAATACCAGCAGTATTTTGTTACTTTGTTCAATTTTAAAAATGCACATTCTGAAAAAATTTTCTTTAGTAATTCTTCACCAGTTTCTGTCAAAAATAAAACAATTAAAAAATATCGGCCCGGTACCATATTTTGACATTATGCTATTTCCAGTGTGATTAAGAGAATAATTGACAATTAATTACAATTCTTCAACCCTTAATTCGGATATTAGTGACTAAATGAATAAATAATTTTGGTAGAAAACATTTAAAAGCATTAATAGTCTTGATAAACGTTTACCCAAAAAAAATAGGCTTGATAAACTATTCTAATCACCCAAGTCACACAAAAGAAAATTTAGAGGGAGGCCCAGTGGGGAATCGAATTTTATCACTTGGGCTAAGTCTTCATACATATATAGTTATAATTTAATGTAGTTTGAGTAGTAAAAGGGTTCCTAATCATTTACAAAAGAATAAATAAATAAATAAATACTACTCTTATAGGGGTATTACATTTTTTCTATTTTTATTTTAAATATGAACATTTTAATTGTGGATAAAAATGAGAGAAAATATTAAATATATAGAAGTATGACATCCATTTCAAAATAAATTATTAAACAGGTGAAAAAAAAAACAGGGGGGTTGTGTGATGAGCTGGAGATGGAGTTATTGTGGTGCGGAGAAAATTGCAAATGTATGTGTGTAGCTTATGAGATGTTATTTTTTTTTATCAGAGGAGGCGAAGCCAAAATAAAAAATAAAAATAAAAAAAAATAAAAATAAACCGGAAGTAAAGAAAAAGGCTAAGCCTTGGTGAAACGCACACCCGAAGAATCCGTCGCCAACTCTCCAATCACGAAATCCGGAAGAAACGCCCATATAATTTTTATTTGTTGCTGAACTGCAAATTTTATTTATTAAAAAAAAAAAATCCCTCCATCCTTGTATGATGAAGTCATGAAGTAGAAGCGAGCTTTCATGAATCTTGGTTGCTGCTATATTTATTTGATGTTTTTTTTTTGTTTTGAGGAGCCAAAGTTATAGAAAGGGTGATGAGAACCCATGCCTCACAAATTATAAAGAATAAAAGGAAATAATAGGGGCCCAGGTGGGGAATGGAACCTCCAATCCTAAAGTTGGAATGCATGAACCTGGCTGCTTACGCACGTCATCATCAGCGGTTGATTCAGAAATTTTTTTCAGTAGTATCAAAAAAGTTATGAAAACTATGTTGAGATTAAGGATAGTAGTCAAAATACAAAAACTATTGAAAAAGACTATGTTATATGTAATTGATTATATTGGTATCACTACAAAAATTCAGCGGTTGCACAAAAGCCAAATCAAGCTGAATCTAAATTTTTTTTAGCTTAAAATAATATTTTTATCAATTTGAGTGGTATCCCGTGCTACCGTAAAAGTTTTAATACATCCGCCCCATCATCCCTTTTAATTTTAATGTGCCGCTGCAGTTTTTGGGATTTTTACATATGTCAAGTGATGTTATGATCTGTTCTAACTCGTGAATAGAGAAGCTCACTTATTATGATTATTTTTTCTTTCAGAATTAAATATTCAAAAATCATATTAATTTGAACGTTATTATATTATATTATACGAAATAAAAAAAATCAAACCAAATTATTTATTATATATTTATGATTTAGATTAGTACATGCACGAATTAAAATGTACTTCCTCCGTTTTTTAAAAATTGAAACGGACCCACAGTGCACGCAGTCCAATGCACATTTTAAATCATTAATAACTCAAGTTCGGTACAAGTAAAAATTCTAAAAGTTCAATATTTAAAAACTACTCGACGAGACGAATCGAACAAGATCACACTTGATTATATTTTAACTTGTATAACTATAATAAAACTTTAAGTGAAAGTGCGTGTGTGAACAGTAGCAAATTTCCAAATGTTACAATATTTAAAAAACGGAGTGAGTACATATTTAGTACCAAGTAGATGGTGCTATTGTTAGTTTTAAGTAGCAATAAAGATGCAGCAGCATGTCCCTTTCAAAACGTCAAAACACCTGTTGTGGCCATTTGTTCAAAGGAAAGCATATACCCAATCTCCCATCCCCACATATATAGTATAGTAGTCTACCTCTTAATTATATGTGGTTCACAATTTTCGATTTTTCATTCATTTTACAATAATAATATCGAGTTTCTGTGGTACCTGTGACCCCTCCCACTATTTTATTTTTTATTTTTTAATTTTTATCTATGATTGTTTCATTCGATGGCATATCGGATCATCCATTCAAGATGGAAGTTTCATTTCAAAAATTTGAAACAAAGGGTCACAGAATCAATAGAAGGAGGAGCAATTGATAGATATTCTGATGACTGATATCCTATGTAGTATTATTGTACATAATCAATTATATTAATGCTCATTTGTTTGTTTTTTTGAAAAAAGAAGAGAAATGCTGACGAGTAAGCTTTTATATAATTCTTTTAGAAATAGTTGTAGTTATTAAAATAAATTCAAAAATAAAAGTAATTAGATTGGAAGTAAGCTTTAGTGGGCATAGCTATTGTTTGCAAAGTTTTTGTTGAAAGCTTTTGCCCCTAAAAACTTGTGTTTAGAATGGGCATTTTATTTTGACATAGCATTTTCTAGGTAAAACTCCTAAAAACTTCAAAAAAGAACAGACCCAATGCAACCCTACGTGTGCATAATGTGGTGAACTGATGGTGATACCGTGATACAACTTTAATTTATAATTGCATGTACTTTCTTCGTTTTTTTAAAGATAGTTACGTTTGAACATAATATATACTTCCTCTATTTTTTTAATTTTTGCTACGGATCCATTCTGCACGCAGTTCAATACATATTTTAGATGCTTAATAACTCAAGTTCGGTTGAAATAAAAATTCTAAAAGTTCGATATTTAAAAACTACAAGACGAGACGAATCTGACAAGATCCCATCTTGATTATATTTTAATTTGTATAACTATGATAAAACTTTAAGTTAAAGTATGTATGTGAATAATTGACATTTGCCCAATGTAGCAAATAATTAGGAACGGAGGAAGTACTATTTATACAAATATTTTAACTTGAAATTTTATCATAGTTATACAAATTAAAATATAGTCAACTGGGATCCGTCTCGCATTGTAGTTTTTAAATATCGAATTTTTAAAATTTTTATTTGTACCGAATTTGAATTATTAATGGTTTAAAATATGCATTGGATTACGTGTTTCATGGTCCGTAGACAAAAAAAAAACAAAAAAACAAAAAACATATTATGTATATATTATTCATATAGTGTTGTATAAATGTAAAATGAACCTTTTAACGCAATGTTTGGGATATTTTATTAATAGTGTGTGCTTATTGGTGTAATGGTGTCCGGTTGCCAAAACCTATACAAGACCATCGGAATCCCAATGTGTAAGAGAGAATTCAAGAAAACTGTCTTATTACACCAGGATCATAATTTGAAGACAGTGAGGGAAGCTCCGAAGCAAAGGTTATATAGTAGGAAATAATTACTCTCATATGAATAAATAAATCAAATGATATTTTCAAAAATAATAAAAACGGAACAAACAACAGTTGGCTTGAGTAGATGGATGCTCTAGTCGCTTAAGCAATGTCTAGGGGTTCGACCCTTGTGTATGCAAAAAAACTACTTTGGGAGAAGTGCCCTTAATTGCCCTTGCGGATCCTCGATGGATTAGTCTTGAGTCCAATGTGGTCTGGGGATTACCTGGTATTCACCTAAAAATAATAAAAACGGAAAGGGACATTTTGAAAACGTTAACCCATCAAAGGTGCGATAGCATATTCATTTTGAAAGGAATAAACGACTTTAAGAATTAATCAGATCACTCCAAATTAAATATTTAATTATATGATGCCCATTGCACGTGATTGACCATTCGCAGGGCTGAAATTTCTTCCGGTTTATGGGTGTGTTTGGTTGTAAGTAGATTAGGAACATATAGCGGATTGAAATAGTATATCCTCTCACAATTCTCTCTCCGAATCTGCTATCTGCTAGTGAATTCGCTGACTTCCAAACATCCCTATATACTACCTATTATCTCATGGTGATTTGAGTCAAATATTTAAAATGTGCTCAAATTATTTCCCAACCATATAAAAAGCTCAAAGTCTCTTCACATGCCGCAAACATACAAATATAGACAATAAAAATGATTGGGTAGCATTTAGAATTATCAGTTATGTACACATAACAATCTAAAGTTAAGTAATTTAGAGTAGCTGTTTAATATAAATATGCGTATATATAAAATATACTCCGTATGAGATTATAAAAAGTTATAAATGTAAGGGTAAGCTAATTACTTCCTCTAAAAAAATATATTTAGAACTGCAATTCCAATGTGAAAGCAAGACGTCTATTATTATTAACCTATTTTGGCAAACTCGCATGTCAATTTCAAGAAAATTTGCATGGCATGTTTCTTTTGACACCAATAAAAACTTGCACCGTCGTATAATGGCTGTATCATAATCTGTATATTGCGGTCGAGAAATTTCACCTCTTTTTTTTTTTTTTTTTTCCCCTTTTTTATTTCTTTATTTCTTCCGATAAGAATATTAAAATGTTAATCAAATCAATTAAGTGCAACCTTTTTTTTAAATACCTATAGAAGTAATTAACAGTGTAACCTTTTTTTTTGGCAAAAGAGCCTAATAAGATTAACAGTGTAACTTTGATATAAAAAACTAATACAACCTTAATTACCCCCAAATACCCCTATATATACATGTATGCATTTACTTCGTATTATACATTATATATACGTCAAAAAATTGCACATATAAAATATTAGGTATCAAATTTCAACCTGCTCCCCAACAGAACAAATTAATTTTTTTTCTTTGAAAAAAAGTCATAGTAAACCCTAATATAGTGAGTAGTACATTTAGTGCCAAATCTTCCATTCAGGTGTATGTATACGAAATTTCAAACACGCACAAACCCTCCCACGCCCACCTCCCCCCGATCTCAATAAACAATAATTAAGTACTGTAAAATGTCATCTTAGAAACATATGATAAATTCAGACCCACTTTTTTTTATTTGACATGAAATTTCCAATTAATTTTTAAAGATAAATTGACCAATATAATAAGGGGAAAAAAGGCCAAATACGTTCTTTTTCTTTTCCAAAAATCCAAATTAGTCATTTTTCTATTTTATTACTAAAATAGTCCTCTATAAATGTTAATTATGTCCAAATCAGTCCCTTGTTCACTAATTATGCTCTAATTACCGACATGACAAGGGTTTAAATGTAAACCTGACACATGGCCATAATATTAGTCCATTTTCTTTTATTGTTTGCCAATTCAGTCCTAAACTTTTGTTTTGTTTCATTTAGTCAGCTACCCAAATCAGTCATTTTTATATTAATTGGCCTCCAACCTTTCAAATATTTCATTTCAGGCCCAGAATCTTAATTTTTTTTTATTATTACTAATCTATTTATCAAATAAATATCCAACATACTTCTGTAAATAAAATTAAACACTAAACCTCATACATTGGGTTTGACTGTCTTGTTATCGGGTCTTCCAAGTATCAGAATTTTACGGATTCTCTCTAACCACCCGACTGTAACCGACTGCCTTGTTAAATCATTTACTCAAACCTTTCTACGTTCTAAGGTAGGAAACAAAGTATGATTGTGCTAATTGTTGCTGAAGGAAACCAGAATTAATGAACCATCGGTTATGGTTGGGTGGTTAGAGAGAGTCCGTAAAATCCCAGAACTTGGAAGATCCGGTAACAATGTAGTCAAACCCAATATATGAGGTTTGGTGTTTAATTTTATTTACGGAACTATGTTGGCATTTATTTGATAAATGGATTAGTAGTAATAAAAAAATTAAGGTTCTGAGCCTGAAATGAAATAATTTGAAAGGTTGGAGACAAATTAATATAAAAATGACTGATTTGGGTAGATGACTAAATGGAACAAAATAAAAATTTATGACTGAATTGGTAAAAGATCAAAGAAAAAGGACTAATATTATGCACACGTGTTAGGTTTAAATTTAAACCCTTGCCACGTCAACAATTAGAGAATAATTAGTGAACAAGGGACTGATTTGGACATAATTAGCATTTGTATCGGACTATTTTGATAATAAAATAGAAAAATGACTGATTTGAATTTTTGGGAAAGAAAAAATGACTTATTTGTCATTTTTTCCAATATAATAAGTAACAACAATGATGAATTTATCAGGTCAATGAGGTCAAGGTGCATCTTAGCCGCCCGTCTCAAAGTAAGCTGCCCAACTTGGACCAGTCATCATCGCACAGAAAATTTCCCATAGTGGTTGTTCAATAATGGCATGACATTGTGCCATAACAACAAATCCACCCCTTGTTTGGTGAATGACCTAAATTCCACCCAGTTTGAACCATTCTACAATCTTACGTGAGATTGGACCCTTTTTTATTATTATTTTTTTTTAAAAAAAAATTAAAGTTGGGTCTCTCCCATTCACCATTGTACAATTTTTATCTTTTTTAGGAGCTATTGAAGACCTGAAAAAGGGTCCGTTGGAAGTCAAGAAACTTAACCACTTGTGCTAAGTCCTCATCTACAGCATTGTAAAATTTGTTATAACGTGGATCTTTACATTTATATTGCCAAGTAATGCCAAATTCTTAAGTAAGAAATCATTGTCGTTATTTGTAATTCATGATATTTGCATTAATTAATACATTCACTACAAACATGTACTGTACTATAATTTTCGTTGTCTTATGATATGTTCTGTAAGGTAATACTACCTCCGTTTTTTAGTGTTTCTTACATTTAATAAGGTGTCACTATTTACACACAGACTTTTACTTAAAGTATTATCATAGTTATACAAGTTAAAATATAACTAAATGGTATCTTGTTAGATTTGCCTCTTCGTGTAATTTTTAAATATGAAACTTTTAGAATTTTTACATATACCGAACTTGAGTTATTGATGATTTAAAATATGCATTGAACAAGGTAACGAATAGGTCCGTCAAAAATAAATGAAAACAGAGGAAGTAACTAGGCGCCGTAAAACGGTCAGCATCTAATCGAAATGGCAATCAAATATGTTCAATATCTTTTAAAATTTATAAAATTTGTGAGGAGTAAATTGTACTCATTTCATTTACCAAAAAACGATTTTATGATTAAAGAGATGTAATGTAACCACCACCCCTTAATGTATGGGCTCTCGATAAGATGGAATTATTGGAGTCTTCCAAATCTATTGACAACTCGAAATGAAGATCCTATAGGGTTCATTTAAGCATGTCCAAATACTTGTATGCAACCCATTTTTTTTAAAAAAATAAAAAATAAAAAAATAAAAAATAAATAAATTATAAGCCCAGTAGACCACCCATAATTTTGCTTAAATAATCCAAAATTCCAACCCTTCATTCAGCCTCCTGCAAATTATACTTACCATAAAGCTAACCAGATGGAACCAAGTCAGAAACCTGTTTTCATTTCCCTTCCGACTGTAACAGTCAAAACCAAATAAAAGCACCAGGTGAAGTTCACTTCCGAATATGATCAATTAAAATTGATTGCTGGTTAAACTTTTACTACTTCCTCTTCGCCCTCGACCAGGGGTTCTTTGTTCTCGTCCGGAAAATGAGGTAGGTTTTTTGCTCTGCAGTAAGGCGCCAGACCAAACTGGGTTACTATGCAAGAAATCTTAAAAAGGCCCTTTTGAATTTGGGTTACTGATGTGCATATAATGAGCAATGTTCATCAGTGTCACTGAGTTCGGCGAGCAATTCATAGTGATTTGTGCATCAAAACGATCAAATTCAGGAACAAGTTTTAGAAGCCGTGATAGGTACCCTATGAAGAATTTAGAAAAGTGATAGAAACCATGCCTGAGTGAATCGTTTTAGCCTTTCCAAATGAGCTTTTTGAGCCTGCTTCTTTTTCTCTTCTGCCTTTAGCTTGGTCATGCTGGGCCTGTACAGAATAACTGTTCTACCAATTTGGCCAACTACTACTGATCCAGTGCCTAGCTCCAATTGATTCACTACATCAACGAACTCGCCAGGGCAAGAACCGTGTATTTTGAGCTGCTCAGATTAAATTGACAAACACACAAGAATCATTTATTTTCATTATTCATCGAAAGAGGGAATTTTAAACAAAGAAATCCTCCAATGGGCATGTAGGAGCAGCCGCATAATGACATCAACAAGAACATATACGCATATAAAAGAGCCCAGACAATCATTAGAACTCAAATACAGATCAGAGCAACAGAAAATAGCATGCAAGATTAAATAAATAAGCTTTTGAAGGACCTTTAAAATGAAAGTAGAATATGCTAACGTGAAAAAATCAGTTGGAAGTTATCCTCAGCCACCAACCAAACAACAAAGTATCGAACGAATATTTCATCGGAAATGTTAAGCAAGGAGCGCCGTGGCTACCAATCATTACAATTCAAAGCAAACTCTTCCCCACACAATTACACTTCACAAATCAATACATAACTCAACGCAAATTTGCATGATTTTGGTACTACTAAACTAACGAAACCAAATTAGAGGAACAGAGGCCTTCGCTGCAAAAAGATGAAATACTGAGAGTTGCCAAAGTGTACCCATTGAAATGCTTTTTAACATATGTGAATCATATCACACAGCAAGCTACACAACAGCTAAAGATCATTCAATGTCTTCCTACCGAGCAATTCACGGAGATCAACCTTAATTGGCGTGGCAAACTACCATTTCATATACCAAACAACACAAAACAGTAATCAACAACAACAACAACAAAAAATAAAAAAATCGAAATCCAACACTACCTTGAGAAGCTCGTTAGCTTCAAGCGTCTCGCTCAGCGCCGCCACAACAGTTTCAGTAACTCCCGATTTCCCAACTTGCTGTGACTTAAGCTTCTTCCCCAAACTATGTGCATACGACGCCAAATCCTTCTTCTCCTTCACACTGAGACTCGGCAGAGCCCTAATCGCCCCCAAATTCAAACTCTTGAAACCCTCCTCGGCACCAGAAATTGCATCAACCCTTCTTTCCGGTTCAATCTTCGCATCTTCCAACAAAGAAACCTCATCCGAGAAGGCGCGGATAGCACTGGCGCGGAGTGAGGTGAAAGGCGGCGGCGCAGCAGCGCGGGGGAAGTACAGGAATCTACTAGTTTGGGATGATGCAGCAGAATGAAGAAGAGGGCGAAAAAGAAATCGAGGAACACACCGACATACCAACGGATAAGAAATCGTCGGCGCGGCCATTGTGTTTTTCCCCCCCGTGAGTTAAACCTTCATCAAAACCGCTGAAGGATTCTAGTACAGAGTATTTTTCAGACAAAAAGAAGGGGGTAAAATGCACAGTTAAACACGGAATAATTTTGTAAGAAATACGATTAATTTCAAATTACAAAGTTAACATAACAGGGTGTTTGGTCTAGTGGTATGATTCTCGCTTCGGGTGCGAGAGGTCCCGAGTTCGATTCTCGGAACACCCCAAGCTTTTGCTTTTTACTTTATTTATTATTGTCTCTTACAGATACTACTCCCTCCGTCCCGCGAATTGTGGCTCGTTTTTTTTGGGCACAGTAATTTATGTGGTGGGGTGTGGTGAGGTTTAGTGGTTAAAGTGATGTGGGTATTTGTGTTTAAAATTTTAATGAATTTTGACTTTCTTTATTGTTTTGCTTTGACAAAATATTATTGTAATGATTTAATTAGAGAAAAATATTCAAGTGTGGTCTTGTTAGAATCGTCTAGACGTCTAGATTTAGAATATATATTTTATATAAT
This sequence comes from Hygrophila difformis, assembly GCA_030278955.1. Lineage (NCBI taxonomy): Eukaryota > Viridiplantae > Streptophyta > Magnoliopsida > Lamiales > Acanthaceae > Hygrophila > Hygrophila difformis. Next base: position 52,521,603 of record JAOANR010000004.1, read on the forward strand.
TTTTATTTGTACCAATTTTAAAATATGAAGAATTAAAGAAATGCAAGGGATTTTGTGTAGAAAAATAAAAGTGTATTGGAAGTTGTGCAGAATAGTAAAAGTGATTATTTTTAATGGAATTTAGAAACCATTAAGATTCTAATCATATTTATATTAATTAAATTTATCTAAAAGGGAAAGTGGCCACAATTCGTGGGACAACCCAAAGAGGAATACGAGCCACAATTCGTGGGACGGAGGGAGTATGGTGGAAAGGGTACAGGCCTATAAATGGCTGCGGTCTGCAAAAATGTTGCACAGGTAAAGTCCAAACTCTAGCAAGTTTTCATGGAAAGAAAAATTAATTTTAAAAAAAATTGCAGCCTGTACACATAGTACATGTTTAATGTTTTCATATTATTTTTTAATTAAATAACCTATATACTTCATACTTTCCCGTCTCACTATTTTTATTACGGATCCATCCAGAACGTATGTCGATACACATTTTTAACGGTTAATAACTTAAATTGTGTACAACGAAAAATTATAAAAATTTAATTGTCTAAAACTACAAGATTAGACGAATCTAACAAGATCTCACTTGACTATGTTTTTTATTACATAGCTATGATAAAAATTCGAATCAAAGTTAAACAGTGAATAGTTCCAATAAATCACCCGTAACAAATATACTGAGACGAAGGTAGTATATTAGAAAAAATTTGGTGGGAATCAATTTCATAAAAATTACAAAGTGATAAAGAAAGAGATAGGGGCGAGTGAATAATCAAATCCTCAATCTAAAGATTATGAGTCAGAGGACTTGGCCACTAACCAAATTTTTTTCCCTTATTATTAAGAACATACAACACTGGAGTATTATTTAATGAAAAGATAATATTAAGATACCTCTCAATTTGAAGATTTTGAAATATTCTTTAAGAGATTTTAGATATTATACTCACTTCATTCCTTATTAGTTGTCCTTTTAGAAATCGAAAAGTATTTCAAAATACTTATCATTTTATATATTTATATCATATTTTTCTTAATGTTATTTGCCTAGAATATTGTGCATTATTTCTCATTTTTTGAAACTAATAAATCCCTACTCAAAACCACCATAATGATGAATGACAAAAATGTAAATGTCTAGAGTAATTATTGCACTTCTTGGTTTGTGCAATTTGGTCCAAAAGGACCATTAAAAAGGAATGGAGGGAATATCGTACTGTATTTCATCGTTCCATATGTTCTTATTTTAACAAACATATATCGTATTTCATGCAATTCAAAATAAATTTACTATTCTTAATAATTCAAATTGTATATAAGAATAATTATAAAAATTTAATATTCTAAAACTATATATGTATCATTTATTTAGGAATGGAAGAAGAATTTAATAAGCTATATCTAACACCCGAGAAAATATGCTATCTCTAGTTGATATATACTGTCTACTAAATACTATATACTACCTTCGTCTCATTATAATTGTTACGGACCCACCTGACACGTATGTCAATGCATATTTTTAATTGTTAATAACTTAAATTGTGTACGATAAAAAATTACTAAAAATTGATATTCTAAAACTACAAGATTAGACGAATCTAACAAGATCTCACTTGACTACATATTTTTTTTCTTTTGAATCAAACTTAAACAGTGAATAGTGTCAAAAAGTCAAACGTAACAATCAAACTGAGACGAAGGAAATATATATTTTTTTTAATATATGCCCTTTATGTGTTATGGCCAAATCAATTCCTGTATGGTGTGGGCTCACACCACCCTTTATAACCTATATAAGTTGTTTAGAAAAAATCTAATAATCTAATCGGCTCAACAAAAAAATCTAATAATCAAATCTGATACTACCTCTGTTTACTTAAAACTGCAACATTCACAACCAGCACGCAATCCAATATATATATTTAATGATTAATAACTTAAAGTGTATACACTTAAAAATTATAAAAATTTGATATTCTAATACTTCAAAACAAGACGAATCCAACAAGATCGTACTTGACTATATTTTCTTGTATAACTATGATAAAAGTTTGAATCAAACTTGAATAATGAACAGTAGCAAAAAGTGAAATGTTTCACTTTTATGAGAACGGAGGAAGTATATACTACCTGCATAATTTTTGCTACTCAAATCAAATCTAATAATCACATATTTAAAATGTGTACCTAAAATGATAAAGGTTTTTTTTTAAAAAAAAAACACTAGACATTTTACCAACAGAATGACAAACATAACTTTAACATTTGTTCTATAGTTTTGGCTCTTTAAAAAAGGGGAAAAAAAATAGACAAACTTCCGACTTAATTTTTAAGATAGTTGTATATGTTGTTCAGGAAAAAAAAAAAAATGTAAGATGGTAACTTCAGGTTTCAATCAATGTTACAACAGCACCATTAACAATTTCACTTAAATAAAAAGAAGCAACTAAATTACAACCATCAAGCTAATTACTCTCCCTCCGTCCAAGTACATATATATATTTTTTAAAAAATAATCGAATCATATAATCATGTAACTTTAGTATTACTTAATTTTTTGTTGTACATATTTTTGTATAGAAATCAAACAAAACAAATTAAATAAGACAAGTTAAATGGGATATAGGAGTAACAACGTTAATTGTGAGATCACGATTCACAGACAAACTGCCTGGTATTTATGAGTTATACCTCAAACATGGAAATAGAGGTACAACCTAAAAATACCACAACTCCTCCTACAGTAGTATCAATTTACAAATAACAATAAATAATAAAGAAAAACCCCTCCAAATCCTACCAACTTCCTGCACTATAGCTTTCGAAGTACTAGCAGCAATCAACATCAACAGATCATGGCAGTAGTATTTTCTTTTGTCTTTTCTTTCTGCTGCTGCTAATCATGAAATGGCTATGAAATAGGGCCATCATGGTGATTGGGATTTCTGTTCCCAATTATCGTCTCCACAACCGCTCGACCCGAACCGTCCCTCGCCGGCTCGAATGCCACAGGTAAATACTCATCCCTTTCGCAATTAAAATTAGATCTCGCATAATGCTCTAAACAGGCGTTCCTTCCCTATCCATTTAAAAACATTAAATAAATAAATAAATAAATAAATAATATTTTTAAGGATATGCACTTATATACTGATCATTATCAATGAGAAAATTTTGTGTGAAATTTTAATTTTAATTTGCACCTGCATTAGGGCAGCGGCTATGACCATCCTCCTGAACCAGTTATTACTGGAATTGGAATGTGGAGAAGAATTCCACATAATGCCATCATAATCTTCATGGAACTTGAGAGCGGTGATGGGATCAGTGAAATTCACAAATGCATATCCTTTTCCCCTTTTTGTACTGTGAAAAAGCTTACCTCGATTAGAACATCACCAAAACCCTAAAAATCAGACTATGCCTAATTGCAAAAATCAAAATAGGGTTCTTTCCACATACCGGAAATCAATTGGCAAGTACAGAAAATCGTAGGCAGAACCTAAGCCCGAACTGGTTGAAACCTCGGCATTCTTCCTGGAGCAAAATCCATCTAACATATTTATAAGCTCTTCACGCCTGCAGATTATCAGAAGATTATTAGTAATCGCCAGATAATTAATGAACTGAGAGATTTTGAAAAGAACAAATTTAATCAAATTTAAGGGTTTTGTAGAAACCCTAATTTTACATACCAATAAATTGGGAGAAATTGGGGTAGGGAATGAGGATTAATAAATGCAAGCAATTCATAAATAAAGTCAAGAGTACACAGAATAAATACGTGGAATCGTAAGGAATGTTCTTGATCAGGACTGTAGTTTGATTTCCGCCGGGTTGAAGAGGTATAACGGCCATATGCCTTGACCGCCGGTATCCACCTCCATTGTTGTTATGGCGAACATTATTATCCCTTCCTCCACCGGAGGCGGCGCCGTGGTACCCGGAATCTACAGCAAAGTGCGTCACTTGAGGCGTTCTCCCCTCCGGTGGCTGATCGCGTTGGTTAATCGAAACTTCCGGCGGCGGCAGCAATCTCGGTTGCTGCGGTTGCCATTGAGGCGCGGGATTTCTAATAAATGGCTCCGGTGGCGGCGCTGGAGGCGCGGCGGCGTATACAGGCGTCGCGTAATTGGGGTAATTGCGAGGCAGATTTTGGCGTGGAAGGTAGGCGAGAGCATCATAAATAAACCAAACTTGGTGCGGAGGAGGTGGCGGCGCGTGGTATTGGTGGAAATTGGCCGGCGGAGGCGTAGGAGGTCGCGGAGGAGTTGGGATGAATTCGGGGGCATAGGGATTGAGTTTGGAATCCATGGAAGAAGATTTTGGTGGAGTCTGTAGAGATCGAAGAAGGAAGGGTGGACAAACTAAGAGTAATAATTTTTCCTCTCTATATATATACGCAGACGACTTAAATACTTGAATTAATGTGAGCAAAATATGTGTATCTTATGCTCCGTAGTTTAAGTGACATTGGTCTGGTTTAGAAGTGAGATAACAGATTTACTAACAAAGTAGATTAATTTAATAGATATACTAAGAGATTTGTTAAAATTGATGATTAGATTTGTTCATAACAATATGAAAACCTATTTTAGTGTAAACATATTTTATTGTCCTTAATGATTTTGATATTGTTTTTTTTGCTGACTGATTTTGATATTGTTGAATAAGAATTTTTTGATTTCATTTTATATATATTTCATTATTTGATTAAATATTTTTTCAACAGCTTTAGAATATAAGTAATTAAAGAGATTTTTTTTAAAAAATATGGGCCGGATGAAAACTTAAATCCCAAACAATAAAGTTCAAAACTAATAAATTAATCACTATACCAAGTCGTAATATTATTTAATTATTATCTGTATATATATCTATATCTTTTTTATTCGATGAAATATATCTATACTTTCAGTATATGTAAAGGTAACAGTTATCCAAAATATTCATATAAATTTAAAATATGCATCTAAATATGGTAATTAATTTTACAAACGCATGATGCAGGAGGAGCAATGAAAAAGTACACAACAATAGTTTTTTAATAAGACAAATTAGTTTAAATTAATTTATTACTTCATGTACATTAATATAATGTGGTTCGGGGGTATGTTCTCATTAATACAAGAAACGAATATTATTCATAATAACTCAATTAATACTCGGTTTTGAGATAGATTATTGCCATTACATTTTGTTACGACTTGTCCATTCGACAAAAAATATATTACTATAAATTTTTAATATGACATCATTACATATCGTTTAATATATAAAAATATAATTAAATTGTCGTAATACCCTTCAATCTTCATCAATTCTAAAGTTCTACTTGCGCTATTACCCATGTTAGACAAGTTTGTAAAAAAAATAAAATATAATTAAATTATCGTAATAACATTTCTCAATGGGGCCGAAAATAAAGAAGACACAGTGCTTGGAGTGGAGCCCTGTAGTATAATAAAAGAGAGTCCATTATGTACTGGGCTTGAAGCTAATTGTAATTGGCCCAGTGAATAATGGCTTTGACACTTAGTGGCGTACAGCACAAAAATAAAAAAAATTTTCCGTTGCCGGGAATCGAACCCGGGTCTCCTGGGTGAAAGCCAGATATCCTAACCGCTGGACGACAACGGAATTCGATAATAGTTTTCAAAATTATTTATTTACCTTATGGTGATCCTTACTATCAATCAAAAAAGGGTAGTACCGAAATATCGTTATCGTACCGTACCGAAATTTTCGGTATGTATAAAAGTCATTCGACACCGATACCGAATATTTCGGTATATCGAAAATTTCGGTTTCCTATAATATATATCGCTACCGTACCGAAAAAATCAATACATGATCATATTTCAATCGAGGGAATACCGAAAATTACTTAAATTGGCCCTTCAAAGTTCCAATATCTTAACAAAAAAAATAAACATTAAATTTTAAAATAATGTAAAATTAATGTTTCGATATTACGGTATACCGAAATGCCAAAAATCTCGTATGCGCATACCGTTACCGTAACATTTTTTTCGGCATACCTAAATCTCGATATTTTACGGTAACTTTTTTCCACCCCTAGATATCATCGATTGATTGTAACTCGAATAATATTTTTAGATAATATATTTACACTCTAAAAAAATGTATTCTAACGAACTATTTAGTTATGCCAATGTTAAATTTGATCTTAAACAACAACTTGTATGGCTTGGACTCCTACACACATTTGCCGATATATATGTGTAAATGTTTATCAAAAAATTTTATCAAAACTCTGCTCTTCAGTGTAATTAATATATACGGGGAAAAATCAATGTTCTAATAATAGTTTATTGAATAGCTTATTTTAGTTGAAATTTTGGGTCTTATCCCATTAATGAAAATTCATAATGTGTGTCCTAGCTACATTTGTTATGACTTTTTCTTCTTTTATTTTTTGTTTTTTATTTTTTAGAAAAAGGAAAACTAAACTAAACTATTTAATTGTGAGAGCGGAATGGGGTTTGATGCATGTTTCGGAAAACTATCTTTTTGTGTTTCAGATATCTACTTCATTTACAAAATAATAATGTGTAGTATATATATATCATTTAAATAAAATATCTTTTTGTGTTTTAGATATACTTCATTTAGAAAACTAAACAATTTTTTCTTCTTCCAACCTATTATCAATCGCAAATATAAATTTTAGATGCCCATGGGAGTTGTGTCTGGTGTGTTGATTCATATGTGCGTTGTTGATGTATTTAAAACCATTATTTAATGCATCTTTAATTTTTGACTTAAATGACATACCTAATACTCTTTGACCACTGTGATACACCTTTTTATATAATAATTAGAATAAATAAATAAAATCACATAGACCATTTTTTAAACAACATATTTGAATTTAAAAAAAAAACACACACACACATACACAATAAAATGAGAAATGCATACATAGCTCCATACCCCTCTCCTTTATGTTCTATTTATAATTTTTGTGATACCATCAACTCTCTAAACAAAAAAACCCTTGAACCTAATGTACCTGGAAAATGCACACATAGAGCTGATTGATGGAATTGTTTTAGAAAATTTTAGAGTTAATGGTGAAAAATAGTTTTAAATTGAGTAATAATAAATTTTGATATTATAGATTAAAATTATTTATAGATTGGAGTTTGAAAATATAATTGTTGGTGGGGGCATCGTTTTAGAATTTAGATATGAAAAATTAATAGCTAATGAAACAAGTGTTTGCTATACTATTTATACCTTTTTAACCTATTTTTAATAAATATTTTAAAAATTAAATACTCCCTCCGTCATTTAATTATATTAACGTTGGCATAATAAACATTATTCATTGAGTAACTTTGATTCGAATTTTTAACATAGTTAAGTACATAAGATAAAACATAGTCAAGTAAGATCTTGTTGGATTCGTCTAATCACTTAGTTTTAGAAAATATACTTTAATAGGGTTGCTTTTAGAATTATTTATTTTGTGAAAGACTAGTATGGTTATTTTATAAATATATAAAATTGAAGAAATTGAATTTTAATCTAAAAATATATAAAATTGAAGAAACTACTGGTAAGTTTACTACTGTGCATGTTCTAAAATTATGGAATTAAATTAATCTAAAAGTATGAAACTTATTCTACCAAAAAAAAATATGAAACTTATTTATATTTTTTTAATATATATCTACTATGAAATTGTGTTAAAGTTAAACGATGAATTAAAAAAATCAAAAGAACACTCCGGATACATTTTATGTTATAAATCAATACAAAAAACATGGCTTGATTTGGTAAAGTAAAATTACATCTGTTAAAAAAGACAAATGCATATTGTTATTATCAAGCACAATTATTACTCCTATTAATCAATTATGTTCCCATACAATAGGGAAAAAACACATACTATTTGTAGACAATTATGTTCCCATACTGTGTTATTGGTCAAATGTACTTTATTTAATTAATAAAATTTGAGATTGAACTGGGAATATGGTTCTCTTTTATACTACTCCTATATTTATTGTTTTAATTTTTATTTTATTTTTAAAAATATTTACCCATTTTCCACCTAATTCAATGTATACAGTAATTTACAATGTCACAGCCACAGGTCAGAGGTGACAGCACTTTCTCGGTTCGGGGCACACGCATACAGTCAGTGTTTAGATGAAAACATCGGCCCGGTTGTTTTGCAGGTGGTAAGTGGTAACAACCTAAACTGAATGTAATTTCACAAATCACACTCATTTAAATTACTACTCGCCAAAATCCAACGTAAATTCAGTTTCCAAACACAACTCCCCCAACTCCAGGAATTTTTTTGGAGCATCAATGCGGTTTGAAGTCGAATTCGTGTCATTTCTTTATGTAATCGGCCGGACTCATTTTTCCAACCTTGTTAATGGTAAATTGAAGTTTTCGTTTCGTTGTTTAGATGTTTTTTGGCTTTTGATCGTGTGCGCGGTGGGGCCGGCCTCGGGTTAATTTTTTACGTGAACAGAGTAATTGCCTGAGGCTGAGGCTGAGATCCTGCAGCTCCTCCAGTTTCAGGTGATTTCCGTGACAATTTTCAGTTTTACAACAAGATTGGAGTAATTATACATTGCAATTTTATCAATTCCGAGTGATGCAGAATGGAATAGAATGAATGAAAAAATCACAGGTTAGATCTTTTGTTTGTTGGTTGGTCTGTTTTCTTTTATGGAGTAGTAAAATTGCAATTCCAAGGACTTTGGGGGTGTCTAGATTTTTAATACTCCGTATGTTTTAATTATAGCTGTTGTAACTTAAGGCTATGCGTTTTTTATGGAATTTGCGATTGTTTGTAGCTCTTTGGTGATTTGCTCGAAATTAACTGAGGAGATATAGAAAGATGTGGAGAAAAGCAACGTGCAGGTGTTCTTCAGTGGACAATGTTTTCACACCAGTTTCTATGAAAAACAAACCCAAGGTTTGCACATATCCTCTGTAACATCAGTGGATGATCAATTGATGATTGTCTGTGACTGTGTTATTTGTTTTTTTTACAGAAAAAGGGTAGGTCAAAGAAGAAAAAGGATGCGGAAGCAAAACCTACAGCTTTTGATCCCTCAAATCGTTGCTTTTCAGGACTGTCATATCCCATCATTGCATTAGGAGAAAATGAGGATTTGGTTGAGGTGGAGGACAAGGCGACGAAGCAAGCTTGCTTTGTCACAGATGTTGTGAATGCAGCAAGTTCAAATACGGCGGCAGTGGTGGAAATTGAGAAATTTATTGAAGTGGAGGATGGGCGTAAACAGAAGGCTTGTTCTGATGCACACATTAAGGTGGCAGCCGCAGCGGTTGATGCTTCTCCAGAGGCTGCAAAAAAAGTAGTTCAAAATCAAATGTCTAAGGTAACCAAATTTACTGATAAATCTGAGGAGGAAACCGCCACCGTGAGGATTCAGACTGCCATCCGGGGTTACTTGGTATGCTATATTTATAAAGGTTATATATATGCCATTAATTGATCAGTGTTGGATAAGCTGTGATGATGTGAATCTACTACTACTTGAGTTATGAAGGAGCTTTAACTAGTAGTTCTCCACATTTTTCTCCAAGTCCCCTTAGGAGTATTGATTAATTGCGTACAAGAAAGTATAATAACGTACTTACACACAAGTAATTTAAGCTATTTCCTTGACATTTAGCGCGGAGTATCTCTGATTTGTGGATAGATTTCTCTGATGCTCGCCGTTGCCTATTGCTAAAATTTTCAGTCATTTATTTTAGTTATAGTATTATTTGTAAGCAATCTTGATTGTTTGTAGTGAATGATTCTTACTGAAAGTTTACTATCTGTATTACTAATCATCAGGCAAGGAGGGCATTGCAATCTCTAAAGGGGGGTGTTAGACTAAAATTGCATGTTCGTGGGAATTCAGTGAAACAACACACCTCAGACGCCATGAAGCAGATGCAGACTCGATCTCATGTACTAGCACAGGTTCGATCAAGAAGAGCTGGGGTGTCACAGGAGAATCTGAATCAGACACTTCAGAGGCAGCTCTTGCGCGCCAAACATTTGGAGATTTTGAAAGTTAGTACATGTAGTAATGTTATGTCATTCCTCATTACCACCTTATTAATTTTGATTTCTCCTACATCCTCACCTTATTATTAATGTCAATTCATTTATTAATGTTATGTCATTCCTTATCTAGTACTATCAGCTATGCATCTGTAATTTAGTAAGCGACTTTGTAATACTGTTTTAAGTTTTGTCCAGAACCTAATTAGAAGACTCTGCTAAGTTTGAGTGGGTGTTCCCTGATGTTAACTTTAGTGTGAATCCATCTTAACTGTGCTAATTCTAAGCAGCAGCTTACTATAGCTTCCTATATTAACTAACAGTTTCTTTCATGCTTGAAAGGCTGGAGACAAATGGGATATCACTCTACTGTCAAAAGAACGAATCGAGGCAAACTTGCTTGAGAAGTATGAAGCTGAAGTTAGACGGGAAAAATGCCTTGCGTATTCATATGCACTCCAGGTATGGGTGTTCCTTTTCTGCTGGCTTCATTTGTGAAAAAAAAATTACATTGGCTCGACGACTGTCTTTGTGCCTAGCTCAGTAACAGTAACATTTCCATGGAACAGAAAACACAGAATCCATCAACGAAATCTACCAGTTTTTGGTCCGCAGACCAGAATAATCCCCTCTTGGGTTGGATCTGGTTTGACCGTTGGATGACCACAGCCCGACAATGGGAGGTTCAAACGAAAGATCTTAACAGCAAGCATAGTGGCAGTCTGAGAATTCCTCCTAGAGAAGTTACAAAATGCCCTGCCTGTCGTCTCCTGAACCCGGACAACCCGTCCTCATCCTTATCCGCCACCCAGAAACTTCACATCCGCCACTCCCCAGGAACTGCTTGTTCAAAGGTCGCAACTGCTTCCTCATCAAGTGCAAATGGGAGCGTAGTAAGCCACGGTAATGACTCAAGGAATGCACGCAGCATTGCAGGCTCGTTATCAAGAGAAGACAGGAGGAGCCTGACAAGTCCCCCATCTGTTCCAAGTTACATGGCACTAACTCACTCTGCAATGCTCAAGTCAAAGCTAACAAGTCCAGAATGCAATCTGGTGATGCCTAAGAAGGATTTGACAGGGTCTGCCAAGAAGCGACTTTCTTATCCCCCTGCCAAGAACAGGCGGCATTTGGGTGCTGCCACTCTCTCTGTTGTTAAAGAAAATGGTGCCAATGGAAATCTTAGTTCATCGTTCACCCCCTGTCGGGAAGCACCGGAGATATAAATTGATCTTGATCTGTCTTGCTTTATTGGGTGGAGAAGGATAGGGTAAAAAGTTATAGTTTTCAGTTTGATGTGTGAAGATTACTTTTTACAGTAATTTCTTAGTTTATCAAAAGGAAAACAACAAGTTTCACAAAAACTTTATTGTTGACTGTACGATGGTTATACATGTCATTTAGTCTCGAGAGGGTTTTGAGAGTTTGAATAATACTCCCTGGTTCCATTTAATATGTTCCATTTTCGTATTTCATACTTCCTCTTTTTTCATAATTTTTGCTACGGATCCACAGTGTGCGCAGTCCAATGCACATTTTAAACGATTAATAACTCAAGTTTGGTACAAGTACAAATTCTAAAAGTTCAATATTTAAAAACTACACAATAAGACGAATCTAACAAAATTTCACTTGACTACATTTTAACTTATATAACTATAATAAAACTTTAAGTGAAGGATGTATGTGAATAGTGCTCAAAATTGATATGGGGCTATTATAAAGAATCGGAGGAAGTATAATTTTTTTCTAAGTGTATTCTCAAGACACATTAATTAAAGACTAATCCATTGAAGATCTTATGAGCATTGAAGTATCGTGCAACTATAAATAACTTAAATTATATAATTAAAAATTATAAAATTTTATATTGTAAAACTATTGCAAGCAATATGAGTACATACATTGAAATTGGCTGTGTGGCACGACTCAACGAGACGACGACTGTGGCAGTTCAGATGAAATTGTCTGGATTCTACATGTAGTATTTCTTTTGTATGGGCCGACATAGGTCCAACTTTGATAAGTTTCCTTATTTTATTGTTTTTTTTTATTAGTGATCCATACACTATGCATTTTTTATCCCCTTAAAAGAAATCGTGTAATGTGTGGTAACCGCTAAACTATGCGTTGATGAATGATGACAGAGAAGCCATAAAATATCGGCATATCGCCTCACCCAAGCATTATCACATTTCACATATTGTGACACTTGCTCCATTATTGGACTGGAGTGATGACGACAAATGTACCGAGGACTTGATGAACCAATACAAAAACAAAGCAACAGAAGTAAAGAGACGTATAAATGCCAAATACTTGTCTTATTTTATCATAGAATAGAAACTACTCCATAAGGCATTTGGTTTGGGCATCAAGATTCTCATTTATATACCTGCATTTGGTTTGCGGTATTTTTCACGTAGGAATGTCACATTTCCACTGAGGTGGGATGAGGTGGGAATGTTGAAGGTTTTGGGTGTGAATGTAATTTCCACTTCCACCTAAGAGGTAGTAGCTATTCTTAGATTATCACATCAATTTCTTATACTTTTATACTAATTTGTCATTTATACCGTTACATTTTATACTTCTTTTATTTTATAAATTTAGATATTTGTATTTTAAGAACTGATAAATATGTGAAATTTAATTTTAAAAACCAATTGAAAAATTTTAAATTATTTAAACATATTTTTTAAATAAATATTCTCATGTTTGATTAAAATTTATTTATCTTCTATATAAAAAAATAAAAATAATAAGCATTTAGTGATTATTAATTATTATACAATAAATTATACTACTATATAATAATTTTTTATATTTTTAAAAATAAATCGATTTAAATATTATCACTATTTTTGTAACAAAATGGCATATTTATAAATTTGTTCAATTAAAATTTAAGGACATCATAGTAAATTGACTAGAAATGAAAATTTAAAATTCCCAATCTAATCAAATGCAATAATCTTAAAACACCATGCCATCTCATATTTACAGTAGTAATCTTACTTTTCCAGCCATCAAGATCCTTTCAACCAAACGAAAATTAACATATACTCCGTGTTATACACAAATTACCAAAAGGCAAGCTCAAACAGAATGCTAGATTGAGCTTGAGATCGACCACTTATATATATACACACATTACACATTCATGCGTATCTCTCCTTTACTCTAACAGGCAATCCACCCTTCATCCTCAGAGTTAAAGACAATATGTAATCAGGGCACTTACCTTTCTCCACCAGCACTCGAAACTCAAACCTCTCAAAAACAGAGGCAACAATGGACTTCATCTGAATGTAGGCCATGTCCTTCCCAAGGCACATCCTCGGACCCGCGTGAAAAACTGGATACTTAAAAGGATTTTCTTGCCTACAAATCCCATCATTCTCCATCCACCTCTCCGGCTTGTACTCGCGACAATCCTTCCCCCAAATGCTCTCCATCCGCCCCATCGCAAACGTATGGTATGTCATGAACCAATCCTTTCCGATAAACGTCCCATCCGGCAGCACATGACTTTCCTTACAATTCTTCGTGTCAACGGGCACCGGCGGATACAGCCTCATCGCCTCCGATATAGCTGCGTGGAGATAATGCATTGACCGTAATTCATCGAACGTGTAGGCGTCCCCTGCTGATTTGCAGCTCTGGTTTCGGATCATTTGTAGCTCCTGCAGGATTCTTTCCTCCACTTCTGGATGAAAAGATAACAGCCAGATGAACCATGACAGGGCTGAGGACGTCGTGTCTCGACCGGCTAAAATGAAACTGATCACAATATCTCTGAGGAATTCTGCTGAGTTTTCTTCTTTAGCTATGAACCTTGACAGCAAATCTTCGTCGCTGTGCTTGTTCTCAGTCTCACCCCTTTTTTCTAATCTACTTTTGATTATCTTATCAGCAAATTCATGAACTGTGGCTATCGATTTTCTCAGTTGTTTCTCGGATCCTAAATTCAGATACTTCTTGATTGCATACAGTTTTGGGAAAGCGTACATAAATCTACCTGAACTGAGCGTGGAAGCAATCTCAAATGCCTCCATGAATCCACCTCCATAAGAGTTATCTCCTCCCAAGCAACCCGGATCGACATTGAACGCCACTTTGCAGATATTATCAAACGCGAAACATTCCAGAATGTTCTGGACGTCCAAAACGCAATCATTCCTAGCCGCGCGCTCGAGAATCGGTACCAATCGCGTCCGCGCCTCCACGGCGGCGGTCTCCATCACGAAACTGCGGAGCGACTTCGTATTGAACTCGTAGCTCGCCGTCTTCCTCTGTATCCTCCACACCTCGCCGTCGGTGTTGAAGATTCCCGAACCGAGGAAATCCTCCAGAAGCTCGCGGAAGCGCTCGCCTTTGGGGAAATTCTCGAAGTTCGACTTCAGCATATGCTCGACGTTGCGGGGATTCGCGGTGATGATGCCGTGGACTTTCCCGGGGCGCCAGAATACGGCGGTGTGGGAGGGGCAGCGGGCGAGGATTCCGGTGGTCCAATCGAGGAAGCGGTGGCGATTGCGAATGAAATCGGGGAGGGTACCGAGGATAGGGTAGAGTTTGAAGCCGGTGGAGGGCTTGGAGGGTGGACAACGGAGGAGGAAGATGTAGATGAAGAGAGAAAGGAAGGATAGGAAGAGAAAGGCGACGACGGCGGTGAACGGCATTGTTACGGAGGCAGAGAGTAGTGGAAGATGACACAAATAGTGTAGTGGTGAGTGGTGAGTGGTGAGTGATGGTAATTGGCAACTGATAAGAGATAAAATTGGGGGGCTGAGGAATGATGATGGATGTTTGGAATTGGAAAGCGTTCAAGTGACCGCCATCCGCCAACCTCAAGGAGTTAATTATGCTAGTCGTGTAGTATATAGTAACCGTAGCCCGTAGGATCTCCGGGTTCCAAGGTCTCCTTTTCACACCACCACTCGCACCTCGCCATTCGACACGTGTCCCCCAATACTTTGCTTGTTTTATCTTCTTTTTCAGTTAATTTTGCCACCTTTTGTTATACTACTCGTAGTCGTAGTACTAGTTTATACTCGTGTAGTCGTGTTTACTGGATTGGATTTTCGATCACCTGCCGTCCCCTTCAAAGCTTAGACCAAGATAACTAAAATTAAAAATATCTTGAAATTTGTGTGACATAAAAGGAAAAAAATAATTTATTTGATGCTATAATTATTATGAGTACTTTCTCGGTTTTTAAAAGTTTGTTACGTTCGTAAATGTGACATTCCTCGTATAAATATTTTGATTTAAAATTTTATTATTTATCTATATCTATCTATTTATACTATAATAAATTTTGGAATCATATTTTTATCGTGATGTCTATATTATTTTTTAAGTTATAATTAATCTCATCATAAAAATTACTATATATTATGAGTTCAAACAGTAATTTAATCTCAAAGATATGCATATATATCATAAAAATGTATATCAAATGTTTAAAAGGTAGAATCACTTCATTTTAAAATTTAATGACCGTAGGATTGCGATCTCTTGATCTCCACCTAAATCCTGCAATCATATATTTTTATTCTTCACCGTCCCCCTATACCTCCCATTTTTTCCTTTTATAATTTGTGTGACATGAGCTCTTACCATTTATTTCCTAGTTTGTATAGGCTGTTCAAAAAAAAATCCTTCATCTCCTAATTCAATAATTGTGGGTTTGATTATATATGGGCTCAAATAAATTACAACTTTATATTTCAATTGTAATTGATTAATTTATGTACTTTCTGTATTTTTAAATGGAAAAAGTTATCTATAATATGTAATTAACTCAATTAGTGATCAAATGTGAAGATTTTTTTTAACCAAATGCAGTTGCCCGAGTGATATAAGATTAGTCTTGAATAGAATGAGGCATGAACTTGTATTCACCTAAAAAAATGTGAAGATTTTTTGGTGTGTTCCGATGTGAGAGTAGATAGCATTTTGGAATGTTTGATAAATAAAACACTTTAGATTCAGTCTACTCATAGGGACTTCCAACCTTTGTTATTCATGAATTTTTTATTTTTTTTTTAATTTTTATTTTTATCTTTAAACGCAGACAATACACTAACATCTTGTTAACTTGGTGGTTAACAGGGCATTATTTTTACAACCAATTTATGAAGTTTGAAACACACATTTCTTGCCAACTTGGTGCCAGTTAAGAGGAGAGTAATAAAGTTTTAATATGCAAAGTAAAACAATTCCCCACAAAAACAAATACATAAAGTATCTTCAAAGAAAAAAAAGGAAATGCAAAGTAAAATAATGTGCATACAGCAATATGTAGCATATACTCATATTAGTATTAAAATCCAAACCTAAATCCTTTTTTTTTTTTTTTTCTTTCTTTCTTTCTGTTTTGTTTTTGTTTTTTTTATTGTTTTTACACGACGCTGGTGGAAGCCCAGGACGATGAGGGCCGGTGGATTCCATTCCAATGAACCCTGACGGTTGGCTGGTTGTCCAAATGAACCTAAACCCCTCCTGTTAAAACCCTAAATTCACGGCTCACTGGTCTCTTTCTTTTGAATCTCCCTACTCAAATCCCCAATTCACTGCAAAATCCATAAGCAATTTTACACCAGAAGGGTCAAATTCAAGGAGAAAATAAATCTACATCTGAGTTCCGTTCAATTTCTTGAAGCTCCGAGGCCATCGTGGAATAAGAAATGGTATCGCCGCCTTGCCGGTACCCTTTAATTGTATTTCAATGCACATGATTTTGTACTGATGGTGGAAATTTATCTTTGAGGGCACTGGAATGATTCTGCGTGCATTTGTATGTCGGTCCGTGTTTGTGTTTAAAATGAATCTGTTTGTGATTGTTTTATAGTTTTAACAAACTTGATTGTTTGTTAATTCTTTTAACATGAAGTATAAGATTAGGATACGATTTCCTCAAGGCCGTCTCGTTATGATTGGTTAGCATATTTGATTGTTTGAATGGAATGGTGGGCATTTACGGTCACAAATGTGTAGAAGGTGTTTAGGATGTGATTTGGTCATTTTTCATGCATTGGTACTTTGGTAGGAGTTAGAATTGTGGTGCTGTGACTAAGGGGGAAAATCTCTCCAATCTAACTGTGGTTGGAAGAATATCATCATTTTATTTTTCTTTTGATTAGTGGTTATGATATTAAGGATGTAGATCAGATTAATCCATGTTCATTCAGGTCGGTATTGTACTCAATTCCAACCATATACTAGTGGCCCTTATTCATAATAGATCATGTACCCTGTTAATCATGTTGGTTCATAGATGAGAAGTAATCTAAAATCAAATATTCATTTTTTTTTTAAATTTTTTTTTAATTTTTAATTTTTAATTTTTAATTTTTTTTAAAATGGTGTATTTATTGAAATTCAACATTTTTCCTTACTTGGAACTCAAGAAAGTTCCTAAGGCAGTATAATCCTTGTAGCACGATCCCATTTACTTTTGTTGGGTATTTCTTACTGTGATTGTCGACTGATCTTATACTTAAAGGCCTTGTTTTCTGCTGTTGTATATTGTACACACATTCATGGTGTGAAACCTGTGAACTTTTGACAGACTACTCCACTGGTGGCTGGACTTAGCATTGCTGCTGCTGCTTTAGCTGGTAGGTATAGCATTCAGGCATGGCAAGCTTTCAAGGCAAGGCCTCCTACTGCCAGGATGCGTAAATTTTATGAAGGAGGTTTCCATCAGAAAATGACTAAGAGGGAGGCTGCACTTATACTTGGCGTTAGGTAAGTTGTAACTTTTTTATTTGAGAAGTAGTATGAATTTTCCTGATCATTCTGTTCCTGCTTTATTTAGCATAGGTAGGGCACATATTTGGGTAGTCTATATGTGCAGTTGTGAATTGGGAGGCATTGTATGTTTCATGAAAACCTTATTTAGAGGTTTAGTACGTATAGCACTATGAGTGGGATTTGTTATGTGGCTAGGGATAAGTGGTATGAAATCTGAAAATAAAATGAGGATTTTAATCTTGGCAAATGAAGCAACTTATTTTGTTAAGAGTAATGTGTCCGCCCTCTGGGTTAAAAGTATCTAAGATGTCAAGGTAAGAGATTGTATAGGTAGTTTCAATCATTGCTTGATAACGGATTTAGCATAATTGAGAAAGTTAAAAATGTTTAGATTTTGCTAAATTATTTTTGGATACAACATTTTGTCTCGAATATTAAATAGAACCGTCTTCAACGACACACTGTAGTGTCTCCCTCTTCATATTCTTCAGAAATTCATAAGGCCTCTAGTTGCCATATTGCATTAATCATGCATTCTACAATATATCCTGTTACTGCCGTTGAAAATTATATAAGTCATTAATGATAGCTTTTCAATGAACCACACATTGCCTACATGGTTTTGTCAAACCACTAACTGGTGAAAAGAACTTGCTCGAGCCAATTAGGGCATCCAACTTTTGTTGGCATTCCATTTGAGTGTTAATTCTTCCATAACCTTTTTATGCGTTAATGTACATTATTTTCCTTGATCTATATTTATGGTAGAATTGATGCATTGATGCTCCAGTATGATAGATAGTAGGAATATAGTAATACAGACACACTGATTCTTATTAAAAGAGGTTTGGGAAGAGGACAACTTGAAATGAATGTGCAAGTATAGATATGCTACACTCGAATAAGGATAACTTTTATTTTGACTGAATCCAATGGCATCATGGCGACATGGAATACATATAGCAAATCTACAAGTGGGATAAACTATAAAGACTCGCAAGATGTTGATATTATGGCTGAAATCTTGCCAATTGCATTATTATAGGGTAACAATTGCTGGTGTTTTTTGACTTTTGATTGGTTCCACCTTCTGAGTTCATTCCACTGTCGCTTATTAATCTTCCAAAACCTCATTTTCCCTTAGTATACTAATTATCTGTCACATATCAACACTCATCTGCATGCTGTTCAAGGGAAACATCACATCATCGAATATCCCACTTATTCCCACACAACTATCATTGGAGCCTCGTTATTTCGCTCTAATTTTTAATTTTCTTGATCAGGGAAAGCACACCAGCTGATAAAGTAAGGGAGGCACATAGGCGGGTGATGGTGGCTAACCATCCTGATGCGGGAGGCAGCCATTACCTTGCCTCCAAAATTAACGAAGCTAAAGACTTATTACTCGGGAAGACTAAAAACAGTGATTCTGCATTTTAATCTTGACAAAAGTTTTGACAGTCAGCGGTGGGCATGGAACTTCTTTTCTTTGCAGTACTCATATTATTTCTGGATAAAATTATCACAGATTCTGTGGAATGGTAATTGTTGGAGTCCAGGCCATTGGTTCCATTGTTATACTGTCACTCAAATTCCTGCAATACATCTTCATTCATCATTCATGTCTTAAAACCTGCCATCCGTGGTAGTCGATGGTGCTGTGGCCGGGTGGGATATGGTCTGTGTGCACGTCTAGGGGTGTCAATTTCAGGTTTCAGATCGTGTTCGTGTCGGGTTGATCAGGTTGTATAATATTTCAGGTCGGGTTTCGGGTCGACCTGATTTGGGAAAAAAACCCAAAATGACTAAACCCAAACCTGAAATTTTTCGTGTCGTTCGGGTTCGTTTTTTCGGGTTATAGGCAAAATTTACAAAATTTAAGGTTTCGGGTCGTGTTCGTGTCAGGTTGAGCAGGTGGAATAATATTTCAGGTCGGGTTTCGGATCGACCTGATTTGGAAAAAAACCCAAAATGACTAAACCCAAACCTGAAATTTTCGTGTCGGTCGGGTTCATTTTTTCGGGTTCGTGTCCAAATTGACACCCCTACGTCTGCGGACTTATATTAGTGAAAATTTAAGCATTGTGTGCGGTGCGTGTGTTTGCCTTGATGGATTTACCATGCATTCTATTTCGCCCTTTAAAGAAAAGAGGTAATAACTAAAATAGACGACCAGAAGGAGTTATTTCCACTTTTAGGCCACGATATTTTGATTTAGGAAAATAGGCCATTAGAAGGATTTCGGGCCTGAATTCAGGTCATTGGGCTGAAATTCGGGCTGCGATGGCCTAAAAATGGAAATGACTCCTTCTGGTGGCCTATTTTAGTTTTTTTCAATTATTTTTTATTTTAATTTCTTCAAGTATTATGTAACTAAAATAAATAATACTTATTTTGTGTCATTATTTATGTCCTACTTTTTTTTTCTTGTTCCAATATTTTTATTTCGTATTCATTTTAAAAATAATTAAATATTAATCGTCAAACCTGCCCATCACCTTACATTAAACTTTCAAATTACCCTCTACCAATAATAAATCCAGTCCACCCCACAACCACATATCAGTAAATCACGCATAGATAAATAAATTAAAATTGTAAATTCATTACAATCATATTATATAAATTTTTAAGTTACTTTTTTTAACACTAATAATGTGACGAATGGAGTAATATAATAAATAAAATAAATATTAATTCAAATATATTATAAAATAAGTAAAACAAACACATATTCAAATAAATTATAAATTTAAAAATAAACATATTTTATTATTGGTATCCCAAAATTTTCGGATATGGTACTTTATGTAGGGATAATTCGTATTAAATACAAGGATATACTATGGTTAAAAAATGTAGCTTAAGAATTTATATTTATGTGTGATTTACTGATATATGGTTGTAGGTTGGATGAGAATTATTAATAGTAATTGGTTTAAAAATTTAATATATTTATTTATTAATGCGATATGATGGGTATATTTGGTAATTAATATTTAATTATTTTAAAATGAAATTAAAAAATGTTGGAACAAGAAAAAAAGTAAGTAGGACATAAATAATGATACGGAATGAGTATTATTTATTTTAAATAAATAAGATAAAAAATAATTCAAAAAAGCTAAAATTGGCCACTGGAAGGAGTCATTTCCACTTTTAGGCCATGGAAGCCCGAATTCCAGTCATAAGAAGTATTATTGGGCGTATCTTACTATACTAAAGTGGATTCATCAGCTCTTAGAGGGTGTTTGGAATGGCTTTTGGTAAGGTGCTTTTGGCTTTTGCTTCTGCCAAAAGCACTTTTGGTGGAAAATAAACGTTTGGTTTGGCTTTTCAAAAAAAGCAGAAGCACCTCGAAAAGCTGCAAAAGTGCTTTTGGGAGAAGCAGCCCAGGGGGTGCTTCTCCAAAAAGCAGAAGCCAAAAGCACTTCGTAAATTGTGCAAAGACTTAAATACCCTCATTACTTAATATAAATTACACTATAAATATATCCTATTATCATATTAATTAGCATGCCCTTTTTGGTAATTTACACATTTAAAAAGCACTTTTTACTTTTACACATCCAAACACACTTTTGAAACAAAGCTGCTTTTCAAACATTCCATCCAAACACAAAAATTACCTGCTTCTGCTTTTGGCTTTCACTTCTGCTTCTGCTTTTGGCTTCTGCTTTTTTCAAAAGCCAATCCAAACGGGCCCTTAGTTGTGGACCTGTGGGTGTGAACTTGTGACTTGACTGGCCTGTGGGCACGTTTTGGCGCCAAAACAACCCCTGGATTTCCCGCCAAAATCCGCTCATCCCTTTAACAAAGGTACAGTCTATTATCTATAGAACCCTAACTTGCCAAAATCGCTATCTTCATCCTCTCCCATATCTCACCGCATCGTTCATTTACAGTTTGTGGATTATGGATTCGGATTCGTCTCCTGCTAATACGCCTGGTGGTGGTAAGATTTCTTAAGTAATAGCAGCATGTTTCAGTGTCAATTCTGAGATTCGCATCGTCATTTGTTCCTAACCAGGAAATGTTTTTCCCCTACTGTGTTTGGTTTCGATTAATCTATGCTTCCTTGGTTTTATTGTTGTGATCGATGTTGGGGGAGGTTTTTTAATGTTTTTATTACTGTCTGTATAATTTTCTAACATTTGCGCGTTTTTGCAGTCCCCTCGTCTCCAGGTGAATGGCCTTCGAGTCCAATTGGAAACACATTTTCCTCTCCTGGAGAGACACGGCGCCGTAAGCGTGGCCGGGCATCTGCCAGCGCCACTCCAACTCCTCAGTCTACTTCTCGTTTTGCAACAACCCCTGATGCAACTCCAACTCCGATGGGCAGTAGCCCAAACCGCCGTGGTCGTGGAAGGCGGCCATTCGATACTCCGTCTGTTGCTGCCACCCCATCTGATGACGTGCCACCATCATCGGAGGCTGGAGATGGGGATGATGAGACGGCGCCGGTATATGTTTGGGGTACAAACATTGGCGTTAATGATGTTAAGTCGGCGATTTTGAGGTTTTTGAAGCATTTCAGAGAAGACCCTCAGCAAATTGAAGGGAAGTATGAGAGGATTATTAACCATGTGATTGAAGTAGAGGGAGATTCACTTGATGTTGATGCTCATGATGTGTTTGATTATGATGGTGATCTGTATGCCAAAATGGTTAGGTATCCACTGGAGGTTTTAGCAATTTTTGATATTGTGTTAATGGATATGGTTATTAGGATAAACCCTATGTTTGAGAAGCATATACAAGCCAGGGTTTTCAATCTTAAGACTTCAACATCGATGAGAAATCTCAACCCTACTGGTTAGTATGATGAACTTTCATGATGTGTTCTTAATCCCTTGAACGTTTTTATCTTTTCCGCCAGAGTACAAATTTAAAACTACTTCTGGCTATTTTTCTTTAGATGTCGAAAAGATGGTTTCTATTAAGGGGATGATCATCAGGTGTAGTTCTATTATACCCGAGATCAGGGGAGCTATCTTCAGATGTCTTATATGTGGCTATCACACCGAACCTATTGATGTTGACAGAGGTAATTTCTATTTTCTAGAACCAATTTAGGATCTATACGTATTTTTTATGGTTTTGCATAATTTAATGAGTTTTTCTACCAGGAAGAGTTAATGAGCCTGACGTATGTGGAAAGCAAGAGTGCCTCTCTAAAAATTCCATGACCCTTGTCCACAATAGATGCAGGTAATCAAAACTGTTTGAAATCTCCTTGTAAAGGCTGCTCACTTGTATCCACAGATGCCGTCACAAAATTGATCAGCCATGTCATACTGAACAGAATCTGATGTTTTTACCGTAGTGCTTTTGCAACTGCTTCTAAGCTTTTATTTACTAGAACCAAATTTGCAATATTTGTACGCTTAGTATTCATGCAATTGTATTTATATAGAGGATACAAGAATTCAACTGTTCAGTAGTAAAGGCTAGATAGTAGATACTCAGTCGCTTTATGGCAATTCCTTTTCAACATGTGCTTTTCATTTTGGAGCTTAAATGTCAATTTTTTGACATTGACGAAATAGGTTGGTCCTTGATTTTTACTATATTCTTGGAGATCCTGGGGGTATAATTTGCTGATCACC
The DNA here is from genome assembly GCA_030278955.1 of Hygrophila difformis. Taxonomy (NCBI): domain Eukaryota; kingdom Viridiplantae; phylum Streptophyta; class Magnoliopsida; order Lamiales; family Acanthaceae; genus Hygrophila; species Hygrophila difformis. The sequence continues at coordinate 52,545,045 of JAOANR010000004.1, forward strand.
ATCACCAGAGCCTATAATATTGTTTATTTATTTATTTTTATTTTATTTTTTAAATTATGGAGTACTGGCAAAAATATTTTTGGAGTGCATGTCCGTGAAACCTTGAATGATGATTCAAATAACTGTCCATGAATTGTATTGGATAAATTAACTGTCCTTGAACATTTTGAATTGCTGGCAAACCTTTTTACGTTTCATTTTGTTTCTTTCCTTCAGTTTATTTTATTATAATATCTCAACACCTTCCTACCTAGTTTATTAAAAATCGTAGTTTTAAAGAAGTTATATTTCTTGTTTGTGTAAAACACAAGGTTTGCTGATAAGCAAGTTGTGAGACTTCAAGAGACACCAGATGAGATTCCTGAGGGAGGAACACCTCATACAGTTAGCTTATTGATGCATGACAAGCTTGTAGATGCTGGCAAGCCTGGCGACAGGGTTGAGGTGTGATGACATTTGATTTATCATTGCTTTTGAATTCATGGTTTTATACTGAAGTCAATCTGAGCGGCTCTTGCTTGTTGCTTCTGTTAGGTTACTGGAATTTATAGGGCTATGAGTGTCAGAGTTGGTCAAACACAGAGAACTGTCAAGTCAATTTTCAAGGTGAGCTTCTTGTTCGATTATGTGTTAATGATATTGTATCCTGCATGTATATGCTCGATTTATATAATGGTTTATTTTGTTTTCAGACTTATATTGATTGTCTTCATCTGAAAAAGATGGACAAGTTAAAAATGGATGTGGAGGATGCAATGGAGACTGAAAATGGGACAAGTAGGAACAATGATGAATCAACTCCTGACTTTGGAGATAAGGTAACTTTTTGATACTGGAAGGAAAGACCTGACTTATCATTCATTTTTCCAATGGTTATCTCCTGAAATTGTAGGTCGAGCGTTTGAAAGAGTTGTCCAAATTGCCTGATATATATGAGAGATTGACTAGGTCTTTAGCACCTAACATATGGGAGTTGGATGATGTGAAGAAAGGCCTTCTTTGTCAGGTTGGCATATCATATTGCTATATTAATAATTTCATGATATGAATAATGAAGTGATTTTAGCACCCCAACCCCCACCCCCCGTTTTTGGTCTTATTTCGTTGCTCATGCTGTTCTAATTGCTATGCTTAGCTTTTTGGTGGGAATGCATTGACGTTGCCAACTGGAGCTAGTTTCAGAGGTGATATCAATATACTACTTGTTGGTGATCCTGGAACAAGCAAGTCTCAGTTACTACAGTACATTCACAAGTTGTCTCCTCGTGGAATCTACACCAGTGGACGTGGAAGCTCTGCTGTTGGATTAACTGCTTATGTGGCCAAGGATCCTGAAACTGGTGAAACAGTGAGTAATTTTGTGAACTTATCAAGTGTATTATTTCCTTTCATTATTATTAACCTCAGAGAAACTAAACTTTGGAGGATCTCTTTATAGGTACTAGAGAGTGGAGCCTTGGTTCTCAGTGACAGAGGTATATGTTGTATTGATGAATTCGACAAGATGTCAGAAAATGCAAGAAGCATGTTACACGAGGTGATTAAAATTGGAAATTGTTACCATAAAGATTACAAACCTTCCAATATCCACAGAGAAACTCTTACTGTGGAGCAAAAACTTGGTTGTGCAACCATTAGATTCTTTACTTATCAATAACAGGACTGTGTCATCAGGTAATGGAGCAGCAAACTGTTTCGATTGCAAAGGCAGGGATCATTGCTTCCCTAAATGCAAGAACTTCAGTACTTGCCTGCGCTAACCCAATTGGTTCACGTTACAATCCGCGTTTGTCTGTCATTGAAAACATACACCTTCCCCCAACCTTATTGTCCAGGTAAGCACTCTGTAGGTGCATTTCTGTATAGCCATGCATTTCATAGTTAGTAGAAATATTTTAATTCTCAAAGACAACGTCAAATACAAAGTGGTGAACAATATTTTTATTTTCTTTCATAATTTGATGGAGTTTGTGGCTTTCCAGGTTTGATTTGATCTATCTAATTCTCGACAAAGCAGATGAGCAAACAGACAGGCGCCTTGCAAAGCACATTGTGGCCTTACACTTTGAAGATCCTGATGTTTGATTCTTTGCCCTTTTTTTCTTAGAAATGCATTTGGTTACCCTCAATTAATAGGTCAAATTTCTGCTTTTCATTCACAGAGTTCACAGCAGGATGTTATCGACCTATCAACATTGACTGCTTATATAAGCTATGCACGCAAACATATACATCCAAAGTTATCAGATGAAGCTGCAGAGGAGTTGACAAGAGGATATGTGGAGATGAGAAGAAGAGGAAATTTCCCTGGAAGCAGCAAAAAGGTTAGTGATTCAAAGCTCAATGTAGGGGATGGTTATGATGGAATGTAATTTGATATAGGAAGACTTTGTGCTCTTCCTAAATTTGATGCACCGAGTATTTCATGGTTAATACAGCTAGAGAGCTGCAAGCGGAAAGCCCTCCTATAGTTGTTGAAGTCGACAAAATAAGCGCTTGTCATCTTAGGCATGTATGTACTTGTAATAGTGCTCATTCATGTTTGAACTGTATGCTTACAGGTCATCACTGCAACACCAAGGCAGATTGAAAGCCTGATACGACTCAGTGAGGCGTTGGCCCGCATTCGTTTCTCAGATGTGGTTGGTCAATCTCCTTTATAGTGAATAGTGATCCTTTGATTTGAAGACATGATGTTAACAATTAACATGACTGTTGCTTATTCTTTCAGGTTGAGCAACATGATGTTATTGAGGCTTTTAGGCTTCTTAATGTAGCAATGCAACAATCTGCAACAGACCATGCAACTGGTAATAGCCGTTGCGTCCAATTTTCAATTTCTTTTCCCTTTTATGTTGCTTGTATCAATAAATTTCCACCACTTGTGCAGTTTCACTGCTGAAGAATATTATGTTGCTACTTTTTACATGAGCTGATGATTGGATTTGCTGAACAGGAACCATTGACATGGACCTCATTACAACTGGAGTATCTGCAAGCGAAAGGATGAGGAGGGAGAATTTAGTTTCGACCACACGCGACATAATCATGCACAAAATACAACTTGGTGCATCCATTCGGATGTTAGAGGTATAATCTGAAGTTAGTAATCTCTCTTATCATGCTTCGAGTTGAACCCCCTTTTGATTTCCCTGCATTTTCTTCTTTCTAGTTGCTTGAAGAGGTGAAGAAGCAAAATCTTGCTGCTGAAGTCCACCTAAATGATGTCAGTATCATTTTCCGTTTTTCTTGTACTAAAGCATGCTTTTGAGTGCTTCTTTTGATGCACATGAATCATGAAACAGATACCAATGTACTTATTAACATTTTTGTTTTTCTTCAGCTTCGAAATGCCCTAGCCACTCTTGCAACCGAAGGATTTGTCACTGTCCATGGCGATAACGTAAAGAGAGTTTAGTCAACTTGCTGAAGCTTAAATGCCTGCCGGTGCTCTACTGAAACAACCCACCATGTATAAATCAAGGAAAATCCACTTGCTCGAAGGTTGATGTTTGCTGCCGTGTTGCTCTGTTAGAGAAAGATGCATTTGGAATACATTGAATATCAATTTTCTTACCTTTCATATTTAAGGTTGACGTGCTCCTTTCTTCAACTTTCATAGTTTATACTGTTGTACTATAAAACTAGGCAGTTTATGTTCAAATCTTTTCTGAACTTTCTTATTTTTCTACTTAGAATTCTTGATTTTTTTAAAAAAAATTTTTGGAAACTTTTTTCAACCCGTGTTAATCGCCGTAGAGGTTATAATTATTGACAAGTAAAATCAATCCATCTTTTTTTTTTTTTTTTTTTCGGGGAAAAAACCAATCCATCTTTGAATTAACAGAATGCAATAGTTTTTGATGTATACCGGACTTGGCCTCAATTTTTGAGGATGTTAAAGGATTCTCAATGATATTTTTTTTTTGGTAAACATTGACACTCATGTGTCGGCAAAGGTGTGTGGGAGCCCAAGCCACACAAAGGATTCTCAATGATATTAAATAATAATAATAATAATAATAATAATAATATCTTATACCATAAAATACAAAGTAGTTAAAATATTTTCTACCAAAAAAGTTGGGAATTGTGGTAAATGATAAATTATTTAAATTTGAAAAGATATTAAACTTGAAAATTAAAATAATATTATTGAAAAAATAAACAAAAAAATGTTTATAAATATACTTACAGAATGATAGTATTTGATTTAATTATATATTTTCGAGATTTGTGGGATTCTCTCTTTTGTGAAAAGATAAGAATCTACCCATGTTGATCTATCTTTGAATCTAGTTAGTTGAACTCAAATCTCAGCGGCATCCAGCGATTGGATTGATTCCTTATGCATATGATTTAGTATATTTCAAGTTTTGTTCTTATGGGCTCTTGGTTCGGATTCCGCAAACGCCTTTTTTTATCATCCTACCAGACCTTTTCGGATTGGGTAAGGTCAAAGGTGTAAGGGCAATGGTAAAGGCACAACGCTAAGCATCAGAAAAGCTTCCCAAACCGAGGATAATTATAATAAGGGCTCAATTGCAATTTCCCGTAAATATAACGTGACTGATGTGACGAAATTAAATACAGCAGCCTATTTCCTTTTTTTCTCTAAAAGATGAATTAATCTCAATCGTCCACTTCCAGTCCTTCCCCTCGTGGCACTGATCCGTCCGTACTATATATTCAATCGTATATCAATTATCAATCCATATACTTATAATTTAATTATTATATACTGCGGAAAACAATCTCTCCCGTCCCGATACACAGTTCCAGACTGATTGAATCAGATACTCCAATCTGACGGTCGAAAAATGGGAGAGCGGGGGAGAGGAGGATGCTGTCCGCCGATGGATCTGATGCGGTCGGAGCCGATGCAGCTCGTGCAGCTCATTCTCCCCGTCGAATCTGCTCACCTCGCTGCTCTTTACCTAGGTGAAGTCGGTCTTATTCAATTCAAAGATGTGAGTATAGTTTATTTTGCATTTGATGTTACTTTTGACAGTTGAATGAATATTTTTGATCGGCTAATTTGTGGTAATGAGTTTGTTTTACTTTGCCGCTCAGTTGAATTTTGTTCTGGAAAAATTACGTATCCGATGAGTAGCGAGGGCAGTAACGGAGATGCGATTCGCAATATTAATTGGATTATATTGGAAATAAATGATGAATAGGTTATGATAACTGAGATCTTTCACTGTTGGTGTGGTTTTTTTTTTTTTTTTTTTTTTTTTTTTTTTTTTTTTTGTGTTTCTGCTTAAGTTGCGTGGTGCGATTGCCAAAATAACTAGAGAGAGAGAAATTCTAAATAGCACAAACAGCTTCCATTAGTATGCTGTAGGTTAAAGTGGGCTTGAATATGTGGAGGTTGTTTTTTGAATCTGCTTTTATGTATATCGTAATATTGCAGTAGTCTACGTTTTTCTTTAGTTGCTTTTGGGAAGAAAAAGCACCTTTCATATGCTTGACAGCTTGAGTAATTAGAGTTAGGCACTACTTCTCTTGTATAGTAGTAACATTATGGGATTGATAGATCCATTACTAATAAGGATTTTACTTAATTTAGTTCTGTATAAATTAGGGAAGGGATATATTTTCTGAGATGGTGGTGTTTGTTATCATGATTGTATGTCTGTTTGATGTTGTTTGCTTGTTTATTTATTGTAGATATGAAATTGGTGTGTTGCATTATAGTGACGGTTGACTGTTTGACTAATCACTGCTTAGGTAATTAGAAACTGCTGTATTCCATGGTATTCCGTGCCATCAATTTTCCTTGGACGTATAGTTTATTGATTTCTGTGTTATTATTTGGATGCTGCTGTTTTTGTCATCAAATGGCCAATGCACAGTTACTTGCACTGTAACAGTGGACTATAGAGGAACTTAAATTCCTGACTGTTGGTGGTGAAAATGAAACGTCACTTGAACCTTTGGTTCTTTGCCCTTCATACTGAATAATTGAACAATGCATACCTGTAGAAAGTAATTGACTGCAGCAACTTTGGAAAACGAGTACCACAACGAAGGCTCTTTAAACCAGCCATGCAGCTACATAAATTTTATTATCATGGAATTGCAATGGAAATTCCTATACTTCTTAATGGATTATAAAATGTAAAATAGCTGGAGGATATGAAACGACGAGAAAAGAAATGATGTTTGCAGTTTGTACTATAGTGCATATAGGAGAGTAATGCATATGCTATAGAATTTCAATAGGATGGTTGTTTCCTAGTGTTTTTCCCCATTGGGTTGAAAATTTTTAACAAATATCCTAAGTGTGGAAGGGTGAAGATCTTGAAATTTTGCATTTTCTTTTGCTTCAGTTTTATACCTATGAACCATTTTCTGATTTTCTTTTTATCTCAGCTGAATGCAGAAAAAAGCCCTTTCCAGCGGACATATGCCAATCAGGTAATGTAGCATGAACGATTATGTCCTTTATTTCTAGCATATATCCGCATTAATGATGGATTGATTCTGGTTTTTATGTGCTAGAAAGTTTTAACTATAAGTCTATTAGTGATCAAATGATTTTCAGAAGACCACATCAGGCATTATATTTAGCACCTGGTTTTCGGTTTCTTGAGAACCCAACCCAAATGTAGATAAAGACTTGCTTAGCTGTCCAAATTATGCCAAAATGCTGAGCATGGATCATGGATGCACATATGTAATGCATGAAAAATTTGATGGTTACCCTGATTAGTTGAAAATCTGTGTCAAAATAAGAAGGAAAAACAAGATGCAAATAATTTAGGTGTACTACTCAAGAGGAGATTGATGATTTGTTCACTCCAAGTATGGTACATTACAAGCCAACTGAAATGAATGTCATTTATAAAATTTTGAACCCTTGTGCAGGGGTATTGATTGATAGATTTAGTGACGCGATGATTGATGTTCATGTTCTTAAACTGCACATAGAAAACAACTGTTTTGTGGTTTGATTTCTCTGTCAAAAGTTCTTCCAGACTAGAGAAGTTACTGACATTCCCATTATGTTTGGTAGATCAAAAGATGTGCGGAAATGGCACGTAAGTTGAGATTTTTCCGGGACCAGATGTCAAAGGCAGGAGTGCCCACTGTTGAAAAACCGCATGCTACTCTTGGACTTGGTTTAGATGACCTTGAGGTATGTTTAGCCTATTAGGAATTCTTTAATTCACTGTTACCAAATGAGTTTGACATCCTCACTTTTGTCATATTTTAGGTTAAACTTGGAGACCTTGAGGCTGAACTTGTTGAAATAAATGCAAATAGTGAAAAGTTACAGCGCTCCTACAATGAACTTGTTGAATACAAGCTTGTTCTACAGAAAGTTTGTCTTTTGCTTCCCTAAAGATATCTGACTTCCTGTTGTACAATTTGTTTCTGTTTTGTGCTTGTATATCTGTTGCTGAGTTGCGTAAAAATTGGATCAATGTTTTTTGTAATGCTCTAGGCTGGTGAGTTTTTTAGCTCTGCATTGAGCATTGCGGAGGCCCATCGAAGAGAATATGCATCAAATCAAAGTGGTGAAGAGTCCTTAGAAACTCCACTTTTATCTGAGCAGGTAGAATTCTTAGCTTTTCCATTTGATATCGGAGGGGATTATTTTTGTCCTTTGCTTTATCTTATTTGGGTGATTTGTCACTTCCTAGGAATCTGTAATTGATCCATCCAAGCAAGTTAAGCTGGGACATATTACTGGACTGGTTCCCAGGGAAAAATCAATGGCCTTTGAGAGGATTTTGTTCCGAGCTACCAGGGGTAATGTGTTTCTGAGGCAGGCTGTAGTTGATGAGCCAGTCATTGATCCTGTGTCTGGGGAGAAGGTTTGTACAGGACACAGCACAAGGGTTGTGTGTACTTTTGTTGCACATTTCTAGCAGCTTGCAAGATTGGAAAAATGCATTTACATCTAGTTAGTTGTTTCCATTACTGAGTTAAAATGCTTAAAAGTGTTTCTCATGAGTAAAGTTTCACATGAAATACAAAGCGATAACATATATGGTCTGTTAAATTGATAAAGACTGTCGTGTGTGTGAGTTTCTGACCTGGAACCTGTGTAGACGGATAAAACCCAATTTTGTTCTTATAATACAGGTTGAAAAAAATGTCTTTGTGGTCTTCTTTTCTGGAGAAAGGGCTAAAAGTAAAATTCTCAAAATATGTGAAGCTTTTGGAGCAAATCGGTATTTATTCAGTGATGACCTAGCCAAGCAGTCTCAAATGATAGCTGAGGTTAGCACGCAGTATTTTCTTCTATCTCCTCTCTCTTGTTGATATTATTTCAAGTATGTTTAGTTGTCGAATTTTGATGGTAGATTGCATATGATATTGGTCACTTGGTAGACTGGTACTAGGCATTTCTCCTTTTTTTTGCCATTAAGTATTTTTTTATATACTAAGTTGTGCAGTTGAGTGTTGGTTCAAATAGTGTTAACCTTATGCCTCTTGTGTGATAAGTAGATCTACTTATTGTTATAGTCTCACATATAAATAATCGTATCAGCTCCAAGATCCTTCATGGTTTAAAAGTTATAGCATAGTTTGCCTTCAGCATAGGTTCTGACAAGTGCAAGAGACTCTTGCTGCGAAAACTGCCATGCAAGTAAATTTTCATTTGGCAACCTTTCAGTAACATATGATGATTTTATCATCATGGCGTGGCCTAGCTGCTATTGTTCGTGTCTGCTCCATTTTATGCATAAGTTGCTTATGAGTGAATATGTTTTTGCTAATGTTATGATATTTGTTGAGTGAGTGGCTGCACAAAATCTTGATGTCTTTCTTCCTAATTCAGGTCTCGGGGAGACTCTTAGAGTTAAAGACAACGATAGATGCAGGATCAGTTCACCGTAATAACTTGTTACAAGCTATTGGACAGCAATATGAACAATGGAGTTTTTTGGTAAGTTTTCCAGTCTCACTACTGAGTTGATGACCTTCCCATATATATTCACTTCCCTCGTGTTACTGATGTCTAGCCAATGTGTTTGAAGTCCATTTCCTTATAGCGTTTTATTTTTATTAGATGGAAATCAAATTGCTAAATTATGATTCATATTTCTTTTTCCAGTTTAATACCTTATGTTTAGCAAGTTTTACAAATTTTGCTAGTTCTAGGATTCTAGTTTAAAGATATTAAAACTTTCTAATTCAGCTACTCTATTTTGTTACTAGGATGTATTTGAATGTGTGAAATACTGTGGGCTTTTGTTGAACTAAAATAGAAACAAATTGTGTAAAGCCTTTTGAGGTACATCCACACTTGATATTGATTGAGTATGGTAGTGGTTACTTTTCGGGTGCAGGTGTAGTGTCCAGTACTAATTAACTAAATTGTTAGAATTTTAAATTTAGATTTATTTTAATTTTTTCAAAATATGTTAAGTTAGCTACATATCGTATCCATGCTTAACTTGGAAATACATCCAAAAAAAAGTGTGCATATATCACAATTTAAAGTCGTATTAATTCAAGTTTTTGGAGTATATTGTCCTTGATATAGATTGATCTAAATTTTTCTATACCTTTATTGAAGTGTGCATGTTTTTTCGTAAAGGTGAAGAAACAGAAAGCCATTTATCATACGCTAAATATGCTCAGCATAGATGTCACAAAGAAATGTCTGGTTGGAGAGGGTTGGAGTCCTGTTTTTGCTACGCAACAGGTACTTTCCTTTGAGATTCAATTGTTTCACCTTTGGTGTGGCATGCAGGAAAATATTGGTGGCTTTACACTGTTAAACATATGTTCATGGTATTCTCAGTGGAGGAGGATATTTCTTTTTGTAGATTCAGGAGGCATTGCATCGGGCATCGCGTGACTCTAATTCACAGGTTGATGCTATTTTCCGTGTCTTGCCGACCCGTGAGATGCCACCGACATATTTTCGGACAAACAAATTCACTACAGCTTTCCAAGAGATTGTCGATGCTTATGGGTGAGTTTTTCCACAGATAGGATAACTAGTATGAAGTCTTGTTGAGCCGCAAACTCGTACTGGATATTAGGAACCTAGATTCCTTGTTACCATATCTGATGGCATTTAGTTGATTCGTTGCAGAGTGGCTAAGTACCAGGAAGCAAACCCTGGTGTATTCACTATTGTAACATTCCCATTTCTTTTTGCTGTCATGTTTGGGGACTGGGGACACGGCATATGTCTTCTTCTTGGTGCATTATATTTTATCATCAGAGAGAAAAAGTTCTCCAGTCAGGTAACTTCATGTCCCAACTCCTTGTTAACAGCTATTTATTAACCCACTTCCCCATTGTTTATATGTTTTTGTGGTACCTGATTTTTGAATTTTTGAGTGGAGACATTACAAATGAAGTCCTAGGATTGGCATTCCATTGCTGTCATTTTATACATATATGGTTACAATTATCTATACTCCCAATGTGTTTATGATGTATCGCCTGGTGCCTTTGTTTTTGCTTTACAAAGATGACATTTTTTGGGCATTTATAATAATATCAAGTATTATTCCTATTTTAGAATCTATCACTTCCGGGATTTTAGCCCCACTTAGGGCAATGTGAAAATGCTGATAAATTGCATCGTTTATCTGTTCTATAATCTAGTAATAATCAGTATTCCTACCAATTTGAAATACCTAATAAACTTTTGACATGTTTTGTTGATGTCTTGTTACAACTTTTATGGTGAATTTTTAACTTAAGCAAAATTGGAGGTTAAATCAGTATTATCCAAAGGCAACTTTGATACTATGAAGCCATTTCTGACTATTTAACTCTCGAAGATGCAATAGAAGAATAATTTTGTTTCCTTTTATATAATACTTCCTCTGTATCCAAATGTTTATTACATTCTCACTTTTCACGCAGTTCAATGCATATTTTAAACCATTAATAACTCAAGTTTGATGCAAGTGAAAATTCTAAAAGTTCGATATTTAAAAACTACACGATGAGACGAATCTAATAAGATCTCACTTGGCTATATTTTAACTTGTATAACTATGATAAATTTTAAGCGAAAGTGTATGTGTGAATAGTATATACTATTCAAATGTCAATTATTTACAAATACGGAGGAAATATACGATATTAATTACAGGATTTTTTGTTGTGGTTACGACTTTGTCCTTGGCACCTTCAAGATTGTTCTCATTTTTCCATGAAATGTGATTATGTTACTCTCCATGACTGCAGAAACTTGGAGACATCATGGACATGGCTTTTGGTGGGCGATATGTGATTCTGTTGATGTCACTATTTTCAGTTTACACAGGGTTGATATATAATGAGTTTTTCTCCGTGCCTTTTCCTTTATTTGGAAAGTCTGCATATGATTGCCGTGATCCAAATTGCAGGTATGATTGGGCCTTTAATGACTTGTTTTCTGTTGCGTGTTCCTTCATTGATTGAAATTATTTCTGCAGCGACGCTACTACTCTGGGCTTGATCAAAGTGCGACGCACCTACCCCTTTGGAGTGGATCCTGTGTGGCATGGGTCACGTAGTGAACTGCCATTCCTAAATTCATTGAAAATGAAAATGTCAATCCTCCTTGGAGTTGCTCAGATGAACCTAGGAATAATATTGAGTTATTTTAATGCTCTATTCTTCAAGAGTCGCCTAAATATATGGTAAGTTGATGTAGGTCTCTTGCATCCAAAATTGTTCTTAGTATTTTATACTGATTTCGAATCCTACTTGGGGAGATTTGATTCATTCTGAATTAACGAATCCTTATATTCCTCTGTTTCCTGTGTGATGCTTTTATCCCAACTTTCATGACTTTGGTCAACTTATTACAAGTTGCCCCACTAATTATATTGTGTACTTGTGCAACTTGTGTTACTGCAGGTTCCAAGTCATCCCTCAATTGATATTTCTGAACAGTCTGTTTGGCTATCTGTCTGTACTTATCATCATTAAATGGTGCACTGGATCTAAAGCTGATTTATATCATGTGATGATCTACATGTTTCTGAGTCCCACCGATGACCTTGGTGAAAACCAGCTTTTCTCTGGTCAGAAGATGACTCAGGTGGAGCAAATTATTTATAGTGAATAGATGCTGCTGACCTTTTCCCTTGATGAAATCTCAATGTATCATGTGCTTTACAATTTGAAGCTTATTGCATTTCCTCTATTTTGTATCCAGATGGTGCTATTGCTCTTAGCTCTTGTCTCTGTCCCATGGATGCTACTTCCAAAACCCCTTCTGTTGAAGAGGCAACACGAGGTGTGTGTGTGTGTGTGTGTGTGTGTGTGTGTTTTAAAAAAAAAATAAAAATAAAAATATCCATGATGGGCTTACTTTCCAAACAACCTATTTGGTCATGATCCTTTATATATTTGTAATGCTTTTTCAGAGGCATCAAGGAGAGTCATATGCACAACTTCCAGACACTGAGGAGTCTTTGCTATCAGAAGCAAATCAAAATTCTCAGGGTCACGAGGAGTTTGAATTCAGTGAAGTTTTTGTTCATCAGCTCATACACACCATCGAATTTGTTCTTGGGGCAGTTTCAAATACGGCTTCCTATCTTCGTTTATGGGCTCTAAGGTATTATATCATTTACGGTACTCTGCTCACAAGTGTCTACCTAAGCAAGAACAGATTCTTGAAATATTTATAGGATTTTCACATTTAGATTATTTATATGTGCTAGCAAGTAAATCATGTTCGAGGAATTTCTAGTGGAACTGTATTGACATAGTTATCATCTGTAGCATTTTGTCCTCGGGAAGATTCTGTGATCTTATTTATTTCTATAGGCTACAAATTAACACAATTTATTTCATTTTCCTGACCATCTTATTTTCTCTGATCACCAGCCTCGCGCACTCTGAACTGTCAACTGTGTTCTATGAGAAGGTTCTTCTTCTTGCTTGGGGGTAAGTTGATATGCTGTTCAATTAAAATATCAGATTATCAGCCTTGATTCAGACTTTCATTATGCTTCTTATCGTTCAGTTTTTGGGTTATATCTGTGTTCTTGATGCATAGATCGGTACTGTTTCTTTAGAAAGTCGCAGCAGTTTCACAATCTGACTTAGGTTTGTGGGTTTAGTTAATTTTCTTGAATAATGGGTTGGTATAAAGATGAAGCATTGATTCGAGTAATGACCTATCTCTGATATTTGATCTCCTCTATATGATTATTTCAATCCAATGACCCAAAACGTATGGAAAATTTGAAGGGACAGAGTAATGTTGGTAGCTCTCTGGGGTCTACACTGTCTGATTAAATTATTAGTCATACTCGAAAGTTGTAGTGTCATCACTTTGCAGGCGCTGTAATTTTAATGAGCGGAAATACTCTATCCCCTCTGCAGGTACAATAATATAATCATCCTGATCGTAGGTGGCATCATCTTTATATTTGCCACAATTGGTGTACTGCTGGTGATGGAAACCCTCAGTGCTTTCTTGCACGCGCTGAGGCTTCACTGGGTTGAGTTCCAAAATAAGTTCTATGAGGGAGATGGATATAAGTTCTTTCCCTTCTCATTTGCCTTGCTTGATCAGGAAGATGACTACTGATGCAGTATCCCGTACTACAATCAAGGTACAGCCTAATATATATTACAATATGCAGATTGCAATTATTGTTCAGAGAGAGGAGGCTGTTGTACTATTGTTGTTGATTATTTATATCTATATCTATATCTCTCTCTCTATATATATATACATATTTATGGGTTGGTGTTGCATCGGATAGAGGTTTTTTGCATCGCATTAGGATTGATGCTCTGGTCCGTATCTCACGCTATTGTGGTATCGTACTGCATCATTTTATTCGTGATTTGAGATGAAATAAGCAGGAAGGGCAAGCGTGTATGAATAATTCCTGCATATGTGTACTTGATTTTCTTCCACTGGAAGTTTGCCCAGCAACACAATATCCATGTGTGCCGTCTTCAAAGCATTTCTCAGTCTCTGGTTTGGGTTTGTCTGGTCGTTTAGAGCAGACAATGCTGGAAAGAAAATAAAGGAAATTGATTATTATAACTGAAATTGTAAATAATGAGGAATAATAATTTTTGGATTTAAAATTATAAAGTAGTAGTAGTATTTGTTAACATGCATAATTGGATTGATTTTAATGTAAAAAGTACATCGTATTTGATTTATAGAAATATATGAAATTATTTATACTAAAGGTGGAGGAGAATCTTTTACATTCTTTTATCAGAAATGAGTTTTCCTCCTCCGTTAGCTATGTTGTATTTTAACTATTTTTACCGGTCTTGAAAAAGAAAAATTCTTACCGCCCCTCTCACCTACCAAAAGTGAGTATGGGAAAGGTTAGAGGTACAATTAGTTGAGTTAGTTTTATTTTGGATATGCATAGATAAAATAATTTTGGTGAGTGATTAAATAGCTTATATTTGTTAATAAAAATAATTCAATATCTATTAAATCTTACTTTCAATTATTGAATTTTAAACATTATATATTCAGTAACTTCATTCGGACCAACTCCAATGCGACGCCATTTTTGGCGTCTGCTGCTAAAAATAATGGAGCGGTAGCTCCAATGCTACCGGCAAGATTGCGGCCGGTACCGCAAAATATTGCGGTATTGAATAGTGTCCCGCAATTGAAAGCGGACACTGTTCACGACGGTATACTATTTCTTTTTTTTTTCTTTCTTTTTTTTAATCTTTTATTTTTTCTTTAATTTGTTTCAAGATAAGTTTTTTTATTCTTTTTGCTTTTTCTATTTGTTTACTTTTTTGCTTTTAATTACATTTTATCTCTTATTATTTTTCCTTTTGTTTTAGTTTCAGATTTTAATTTTTAAAATTTTAAATTAAATAATTTTAAAAATAAAATTAAATACTTCCTCCGTTCCTAAATAAATGTCACGGACCCACATTTCACGCAATCCAATACACATTGTTAATCCTTAATAACTCAAATTTCATACAAGTAAAAATTATGAAAATTATATATTCTAAATCTATGCGATTAGACGAATCCAACAAGATCTCACTTGACTATATTTTATCTTATATAATTGTATTAAAAAGTCGAGTCAAAGTTACTCAATGAACAGTGACAAAAGTCAAAACGTTACATTTAAAAGGGAACGGAGGTAGTATTATACTATATATAAAAAATATGTATTAAAATCAATTGATAGATAAAATATAATATAAATAGTAATGGAATCAATATGGAATATTCTATTGCGGAGGGAAATGTAGAGTTGTGGGTTGGAGAGAAATAGTGGAAAACTATAAATTTAACTGTAAAATAGAGATAGTGTAACTGTAAAATAAAGTCTAGGGTTGGAGATGGACTCAGTAACTTCATTTGCGGCCATAATTTATCAGCGGGAACATGACATTGCCGTCAATTTAAGATATATAGGTGTATTTTGATAAGGTGGATAAAGTTAAATCAATTACTCCATTTATTAACAATAAAAACAAATCTCTTCATCAAAAAAAAAAAAAAAAACAGTAAAAACAAATCTCAAATAAAACGTGGGTAATTGTTTTATTTTATTTTATATGTATATCTATATATATTTTTTTATATTATATATACATATTTTGCGAAGCCATGGAATGAAATGGATTATGAAAGCCCACACAAACTATAAAAGAAAAATCGGAGGGATAGCCAAGTGGATCATTAGAATGACTCATGTTCAACTCATAAAAATTCATCTAATTTATTTATTTAGAGAGTGTTTGGATTAGTGATATAAAAGAGATGATTTGATTATTTCATTTTCAAAACGCAAATAATCAAGTTTGCAACACATTTTTTTGGCGGTTAAACTGATTATTTGCGTTTTGAAAATGTAATAAACAGATAATCCATTTTCTTGCAGCTTATCCAAACACCCTCTTAACATCTTTACAAGATATGGATAAAAAAATTCAGTGAGTTCAACGTAAAAAAGTGCTGGTATGAGCTTCCACAACCTTTTTAAAAATATATACTATATATTTAAAAAGTATATATATTTTTAAAAAAAGTGCTCGGTTAATTTATGAAATTTATCCGAGTCGAGCGGTCTAATACTGGGTAACAACCCAAACTTGGTTATCCCAGAACCCAGATGCGCAGAATCCACCTCTGGTTGAGTGAAAGTCATTCAAACTGCTTTCACATATTTTCAACAATAAGGATCATCACCATTCTACTTGTTATTATCATTCGATCCAATTAGTTATATACCATACAATTTCAAAGACCGACAACCTTAAATCATCATACTCCACATATATTACATTCCAACTCACAAACGTTTCTCTGTAGTAAACGACAAGGCAAATGAGAAAGTAGTTTTCAGTTATGCACGTGCATAAATATTAAATACACGCATGGCTATTAATTTAGGAAGCTGAAATTAGCAATAATACCATTGTGTTCTCTTTCACTCTGAATCGGCAGTAACTGAAGCTGCAGCAACAGTTGAAACCATGGAGTCCACACCACATATATTACGACCCTGGCAGATCTTATAGTACCCCTGTTCCCCCCAGTTTTCTCCCCACGAGTTCTTGATAATCCAGTACGGCTTCTCCTTGAGACGAATTGGGGCATAACCCGCTGCACCATAACCAACCAAGAGAACACCATGGTCTAACCGTGACTTAGAGCATATGTAAGGGCATGAAACTCCCCCAATGTATGTCTGCATGAATGCCGCATTGATGCCCACTGCATCCAACGATACAATTTATGATTCACCAGCTATGTCCATAGTTAATTACTTGAATCGAATTCAAATATTATATCCCGCTTGATTAGAAACTGAGATAGATACTAGCATCTAAGCTATCCCCAGAAACATGAATTGGGTGCCTAAGGAAGATGGTTATCTTCCAGCATGTTCTTGAACCGATCACCGTGGGACTGATGTGCAAATGAATACGTAGTATATAACAGATAGGGAGGCAAAGAAGGTAGAATGGGCCTAATCTTAAGTTGCTATCATAATTCATTAGAAAGTAAAGATGCGAGGGATTGTTTGCTTCAAAAAATAACCTTGATAAATTATTTTATTAAGGCCGATGCCTTGTTCACCTTTTTGAGTGATTAAGACTCCTAATTATATAAGCTCCGGTATACTTAAACTAAATCATGTGATAATTATAAGATGCGTATGATTTAAGTTATCCCATGAAAAGAATCATATCGGGTTGATTAATCAATGTATCGACACACGCTGAAAAATGACACTGGGATAACAAGGAAATAACACATACCAGCAAGGGGGCCATTCTTCACAAGATTTGCAGCAATTTGCTCTTCATCAAGGGACACAACACTGAAGTTAGCCACCTTGGCTGCAATCTTGCTCTTGTCAAATTTGCAAGTTTTGCCATCTCTGCCTGTGTAAGGATAGTCCTTCTCCAGCATGACTCCCCCAGCTTTAAGCGCGTATTCAAAAGCATTGTTCATAAGCCCACCATTGCACCCTGCATCACATGAATCCGGTCCTTCTTCTGGATCACACTGCAGAGTGATAATGAATTTAATTAAGCCAGTGAGGCAGAGGAAGTATGAACCATTATGCACAATTATAATTCATTGATGACAGACATGAACAACAGTGCAACTAAGATAAATTGATGACGGACCCCCTTTATTTTTTTCATGTAAACCATGACGCATCCAATCTCTATACAAAGTACAAACATATAAACCAAGTAAACATCGAGCATCAAACAAATGATGGTATTTAAGCAATCACACAATATTACTACGGCATTCATAAAATATTTAACACTTCAAGGAGTACACCTGCTGCACAAACTTTGCATGGATCGATGCTTTAAAAAATTTCTGCAGTGCCAAAAAGTGATTGAGAAATCACAAACAATTCATAGTACAAGAGTAAGCCAACTCGTTATTTTCAACATTCAAGAAAAGACTAAGACTAACACAAGTACACAACTAACCAAAACATAACAACAGGAGCCAACGACAACCAAGTTTAAATTCAAAATAGTAAACAGAAGCCACGAATGAAATCAAAAGATTTACGAAAACAGGCAAAAACGAACACAACAAAAACAATGAACAACATAATATTAGGAGCACAACTGTATAACATACCAAAGTTCAAATTAAAAAATTGGTGAAGGGTAAAAAAGAAACCAAACGGAAACGGCTCACCTCATGATCACAATCCACAAGCTGTTGCTCGCTGAGGCTCACCAATTTCCCCGTAGCCAAAAAATTGGCACCTTCTAATGCACCTGTTGTGCTAAATGACCAGCAGGATCCACAACTACCCTGCATATGGAGAAGTCAATGAATCAAAATTCCTAATTAGCATCAACTATATTAAGAGTAAATCGAAGTCAACGTTTCTAAGCAAACAACTGTATTTAAGAAGGAATACAAAAAGCACTGATAACGAAGACGCACCTGATTCTTCACCGGCGCGACGGCACCATGATCTCTCCAATCAAAGTCCGTCGGTAACTCGTTCGTCGGTAGAATCGGCGCCTTATGAGCGTCGGAAGGAAAGCGTAGCCGCCTTTTCAGACCTAGGAATTGGCTGCGAAATTCTCGCGGCGTCAGATCGGAGAACTGCGTCACACCATGGACGGCTTCAGGATCGAGCTTCTGGTGTCGCCGCGCGCGGCGTAGGTTATGCTTAAATACCGAAAACCTGCGATCGTGCTCCTCCTGCGTCGCGTATTCCTTTCCGAACTTCCTCTTGAAGACGGCGAAATGATGATCGGCGCTCAGTAACTCGTCTTCGCCGGCTTCTCCGTGGTCAACGACTTGACGGATCAGGATATCGGTGGCGTCATCGACAGCAAAGGAAGATCGTAACGACACTGCTAACAGAAAGGAGAGTAGGCAGAGGAAGGCGAAATGGGAAGCCATGGCGAAGGCCTGAATGAGAATGAACTTTTCCCTTTTTTTTGGTGGAAAGATATTTTATAGCCACCCCTAACCTAACCTTGCAGGCTTGCACTCTCCACTCTACTAGAAGTATTATTTTGTTTTATTATATTTAATTTGTTTTTCTGGGATAAACCAGGAACGAGGTAGGGAATGGAAGAGATGATTTATGGGAACTCCCGGGAGCGTGACGCTTGAAGAATCTACGCTGTCCATTGTTCGCGCCGACCAATGGAAACCGCCGAATGGACGCTCTTTTATGTGGGTGTTGAGGATCACGGAGTGTTTCTTAGAAAGATATGGGACACGTGGGTGAAGATAATTTGTTAGGCCATCCCCAACGCTTGGGTAGTTGATGACATGGCATTGGAATATACCCAACAAGAGAGGAAGTTCACCAATGGTAAGAGTGAGAGGAATTAAACGGGTAGCAAATTAGCTACCCAGGAATTATACATAGAAAACTGTGCCACCCTTCTGCAAAGTGCAGATTTCCTTTTTCTTTTTTTTTTTCTCTCTTTTTCTTCTTTCCTTTTTTTACATAGAATAGTAGATAGCTGATGGTTTAATATTTTTTTTCATTTTCTTTTTTCTTATAATTTTTTATTTTTAAATAATACAAATCTATATGTCATAAAGATATTTACATATTTAAATATTAACATGTAATAGTAAATTATAATGGTAAAAGTGGGTTATCTAAATACCTACTTTTTGGGTATTATTGTTGGGGAAAGAGTTTTATTTAAATGTATAGGTATTTAGATGTTGAGGTGGCGCTGACGTGGCACCTAAATACCTGAAATGGGGAAGGTTCCATTGGAGAAGGCCTTAGGAAGAGTCCACGATTCTGCCAATGGCAGATTTTTATGTAGGCCAGTTATCTGTTAGAATTTATTTATTTATTTTTTTTGCGATACTAGAATATCTGAATATGTTTTGTTCATATATCACGACTAAATTAAATTTAAATGTTTATTATTGCTCCATTTTTATTTACTTATTTGGTTTTGCTGCTATTAATTCAATGCCTTTAGATTTTTTCTTTTTCCTCTTTCAGGCTGTACCGCAAAAAAAAATTCAATGCCTTTAGAATCAAGTCCCCGGCTTTTACACGTGGGGATGAGGACTTATCTTAGTGGTCAAGTTTTTCGATTTCCAATCTATAGGTTGCGAGTTCAATTCCCAACCCGACCCTTACTCCTTCCCTTTTTTCTTCCTATGTAATTTGTGTGAGTTGGGCTCCTACACATCTTTACCGATACATGAGTGTCAATGTTTAAAAAAAAATTGACTTTGAAATCAAATTTTGTTATGGTTGTTAAATAATAAGAATACAATTAAATAATATATTATTGAATTCACCTACTAATTATTTTTAGAGTTCTAATTTTTCTTTGTAAAATTGACACTCATGTGTCGGCAATTGTGTGGGAACTCAATCCACACAAACTACAAAGAGGATAAAGAGGAGAGTGATAGGGGACGTGTGTAATCGAACCCCAATCAGAATGTTGAAAGTCAGGAACATAACAATTAGGACAGATTTTCATTCCCTAGAGTCCTAAATTTTAAAATTTAATTTATTAAAAATGAAAATTGAGTGGTTATTAAAAAAAAAAAAACATTTACTTCTACTGGTACTCTATTTAAATCATGCCCATTTTTTAAACTTTGACACTAAAAGGGAGAAATGAGAAGTTGGGCGGGAACAAACACCAACCATAATGTCGACCACATCCCCAACCTTCAACTTTCAGGTTAAAAGTCAAGTGAGTTAATTATTTGGGCTAAGTTCTCATCCCACCACATCCCCAATATTGAACACGATATGTAACTTTTTTCTAAAAAAATAAAATATTTAGATCAATAAAGCCAATTGGATGACCTCATTTTAAATTCCATTTCAAATTTAGGTTTACTAATTTGACCAATTTTTAACATAAACTTATTTATCATAATTATACAAGTTAAAATATAATAAAATGAGATTTTGTTAAATTCGTCTCGTCTTATAGTTTTTAAGTGTTAAACTTTTAGAATTTTTACTTTTATCAAACTTAACTTATTAATGATTTAAACTTAACATTAGAGTACATGCACCGTGGCCCGTACACAAAACAAATTAAAATAAAGGAAGTGTAGAGATACTCCCCCATTTCAAAATAATGTCATCCTCGTCGGCCACAAGATCCCTGGTGAGGTCCTCAGTCGGAATATGAATAAACCCAGCGACGCGGCGTGCTGCTTCACTATATAGCGGTCGAGGTCTCTTGACTGCTTTGGGATCGTCATCAGGTGAAATCCCACCATGGTCCGCCATCCTCTGTGTCCCCCATCAGAGATGGCCTCGGCAAATTTCTTGGCGGGATGAGGGTGGTTTCTTGGAGCTTTAACAACTAGCAATGACTAAACAACCTATATTTTTTCCATTATTTAATAAATTTTAATATTTTAGCAATTAATCTTTATTTTAGCAATAAATATTTCCCCACAATATTATGCAATATAACTAATTTGTTTATTTAGGATATTTTTGAGTTACATATTAGGTTAAATTATCTATATTGAAGGTATGTATAATTATTTTTGTTACTATTCCAACAATGATCTAATTTTAAAGTAAAATATTAATTGTGTTTTTTTTTTTGGTGGATTAGAATTTTTTAGCCTAAAGAACCTTTTTGCTGAAAATTTAGATTAAATTGTGGACTAATAAATATTTTATAGATGTAAATAATGTTTTTATTTAATCTAATTATCTATAATACTGTGTAATAATTAATTTCTGTAATTCAATAAGTTTTTAGAGACTCAAATACATTATATGAGACAAATATTAGATTAACATTATACACTTCCTTTGTTTTTTTTGTTTGTTACGGACCCACCCATCACGCAGTCCAATGCACATTTTAAACTATTAATAATAACTCAAATTCGGTAGAAGTAAAAATTTTAAAAGTTCGATATTTAGAAACTACAAGATGAGACGAATCTAACAAGATCTCACATGGCTATATTTTAATTTGTATAACTATGATAAAACTTCAAATTAAAGTGTTTAGGTGAATAGTGTCAATTTTACCAATGTAGCTATCTCTTCTAAACGGAGGAAGTACATTAAATAATGAACTACTATTTAACAATATTTTTGGTCAGTAATATGGATTTGAAAATTTAATAGTATTTTTTATTTTATTGTTGGTAAATTTATTATATATACAATTACTGGGCGAAATATTTTGGCTCGACAATTATTTCATACAAAACTCAAACACATTTAGATGTGTGAGTTCGTATCCATCTACAAACTAATATTACATTTCAGTATTTTATTATCTTTTTAATTTATGCGAAGTATGTTCTATCCTATATCTGCCCATTCAGGTGGGGTAATACTAGTAAATACTTTCTCCGTTCCTTTTTAATGTTACAGACCTACATTTCACACAATTCAGTACACATTTTAATCTTAAATAACTCAATTGCATACAAGTAAAAATTATAAAAATTTGATATTCAAAATCTATGCGATTAGACGAATACAACAAGATCCCACTTGACTATATTTTATCTTATATAATTGTATTAAAAATTCGAATCAAAATTACTCAATGAACAGTGCCAAATTTCAAAATGTGCAGTTATATAGGAAGTGAGGTAATATTGGGAGAATATTTATTAATAAGTTCCCAATTAAAGAATTCATTACTAATAAATACTACTATTCATTACAGTTAAAGTGTTAAACCCCACTTCATCTTACTTCTTTCCCATTCCCCTCCCACACCGTCTTTTTCCTTCCATTGCCCCAATTTCGCAACCCATCTTCCGCCGCTCCCCTTGCCCACTCCTCGTCACTGCTTCCTCCTTGCCGGATCATTGATTTTTTTGATCCGGTTCGCGATACCCGACGATCGGGTACGATTCGGAACAAATGTTCTGGTCTGGCGATCGGTCGGTCGTTCCCCGATCCTAGTAACTATGGGTTAACCGACTGCATTGTAATCATCGTGTAATGTGTGTTTGTACCTTCCAAATTCCAATGTTGTGAAGACAACCACTATTGCGAGAAAGATGACTATACATATTCTGTAATAGAGCTCGCAACGCCTATAAGTGGTGTCACAACGACACAAGTACTGATGAACTTGCTTCCCACACTTATAGCAGAATTTGATACCGCATCTGCACCAACAACAGAAGTGATTAGTATTAGTGTAAACTACACATGAAAAGTTATAAAGATGAACTGACCAGTGAAGAAATTATGCATTGCCTGAGAACAGATAAAAGCATTGTTTAGTTTTTATCTTGAGATTGATGTGCTAGATATAAACTCAATCTTGCCTGGAGGGCAAATTTAATCAAGAGGTTTTTTATTGGTAAATGATAAGGGAAATGGAGAAAGCACACTTCTGTAAATATATATATATATATATGCAGCAGAATTGACAAGAGTTTGCTCTCAATCAACAAAAGAAAACAAAGATCAAGATAAGTCCTTCTCAAGTGGATATACCTCCATTGCACGTATTTAGCTGCCATATCAGCGCCACCACTAAAGTTAAATACCTCTACCTATAAATAAAACTCCTCCCCTAACAACAATACCCGTATTTAGGGGACCACTTACTATTATATTTATTATATGTACAATCTATATTTTAATTTATCCAGTATTAAAATATCGTGTCACCTGGATGAGGACTTAGCCCAAGTAGTTAAATCCCCTGACTTCCAAAGGTTGTAGGTTCGATTCCCACCGGCCCCCTATCCCTCCCCTTTATTCCCCTTTGTAATTGTGTGACATGGGCTCCCACCACCCCTTTCCCAGTCCTTTGGCTAATCCAAAAAAAAATATCGTGTCACCAAAAAACTATTAAAATTGTTTATTTTTATATAAGTAATAAACAATTAATATTTAAAACAAAAAAAAGATCAAACAAAAAATGCCATCACTGTAAAAAAAAAAAAATTTAAAGAAAAGTCGCCATCTAGATTGCGATTAAAATAAAAAAAAAAATGAAAGAAAGAAGTCCCCATGGCGATTAACATTTAAAAAAAAAAAACCAAATCGCCAGCCAAAGTGGCGATTAGCACAATGAATTTTTTTTTAAAAAAAAACTGTTGGACTTCGGAGCTCCCTTCCCATTAGTAAATACTATACATCATTTTTGGGTATTTACTTTCTGCACGTCACCACGTTCCCACCGTTGGGAAGACCTAAGCCACGGAAAAAAAGTCAATTGCCATATTGCAACATAATCCGGCAAAGGACAAACCAAATACAAATATATAAACAACAAAAACAAAGTGGAAAGCTCTTTAACAGAGCTCACCAAAGGGCAAACCAAATACAAGAGACTACAAACAACAAAAAAACAAAGTGCCAAGCTCTTTAACAGAGCTCACCACATAGTGAGTATAAAATAAGGTCCACTGAAAAAACATAGTAAAAGGCCCAGAATTGAAAAGCAAATTTCCCAAATGATCACCCGAGAATTAATCTACTTTCCTGTTTCCTCATACTATTTGACAATTTCTTCCTTGCCTTTTTCAAACATGCCTTAGCAAACAAAATTGAAAAGCAAATTTCCCCTCTTAAAAATGAATCCAAGTCCACATAAATTAAAGAGAACCCAACTACAAATAAACCGTAACACGAGCAATGAGCAAATTTTCAATTTTATGTTGTTTTTAAAGTCCCAATGTTCGATGAGTTTTTCTGCAATTACATTAATAGAGCTCCAAATTCTTCCAACCTCGTCGATCCAAAACGGTGAGAAAAATCAACACAGTACCAAAGTGAAACATTAAACACAAAAATCCCAGAATCATCAACAAAGAAACAAAATAAATAAATTCACCTGCATCGCACAATGTGGCAGCCTTCCATGAGTTCCACAAAATGCCTACACTTGGGGCACCTCATCCACCGCTTCTGCTCCGCCAGCATCCCGAACGCCACGTCATTCCGATCCCTTCGCTCCCCACTCTCCTCGCACCCAAACCCAGCGTGCCAAACACTCTTGCACTGGAAGCAAAAACACCTCTTGCAGCTAGGGCAGCTCGATTTCCCCACAATTCCCCCGCACTCGTTCACAATCAGGACGTTGCAGTTCCGGTAGGGGCAGTAACAGCGGTCAAATCCCGCAATCGTCCCCTCACAGAGCGCATCACACCACCGGACGAAGAGCGCGTCGCCGACAAGAGAGGCGCAGGCGAGCGGATCGAGCGTGCGATCGCAGTTGGAAGCCGGGCACTTGATTTCTCCGGTGCTATACTCCTCGAGGCGGGCGCGGATGTACTTGATCACACAGTCGGTGCAGAACGGGTGCGCGCAATCGTCGGCACCGTTCCGGAAGCGGCTGGCCGGAGTGGGCATTGGCTCGA
This sequence comes from Hygrophila difformis, assembly GCA_030278955.1. Taxonomy (NCBI): domain Eukaryota; kingdom Viridiplantae; phylum Streptophyta; class Magnoliopsida; order Lamiales; family Acanthaceae; genus Hygrophila; species Hygrophila difformis. Next base: position 52,570,306 of record JAOANR010000004.1, read on the forward strand.
TGCAGATTTCACAAGTGGACTGCGTATATTCGTCATCACATTCACATGAGGGGCAATTACTGTTCCCTAATTGCTGCTGTTCTGGGGTTTCGTTGGGGGCCGGAGGAATTGGGGGAAGAGAGTGCAGAGTATTTCCCATGCCTATTTTCTTCTTGCGTGTGGGCGATATTGAGAGTGGAGACATTGGAGTCTGTGTATTTATAAGTGTGTGGAACAGGTAGATTACGAAATTTGAAAAGATCTGATAATATTTTTTTTTGGTGAAGCCAGGAAAAGAATTGATATTTTTTTTGGAAAAGATTTGATATTGACTTGCATATTTTAGCTACGGATACTTCATCGGTTTTTTTTCTCTTTTTTTTATTTAGCTACGGATCCACCCAGCACGCAATTCAATGCATATTTTAAATTATTAATAACTCAAATTCGGTACAATTAAAAATTCTGAAAGTTCGATATTTAAAAACTATATGATGAGACGAATCTAACAAGATCTTACTTGACTATATTTTAACGTGTATAACTATGATAAAAGTCTAAGTTCAAGTATTTTTATGAATAGTGTCATTTTCACAAGTGTAGCTTTTTTTAAAAAAAACGGAGGGAGGGAGTACTAATACATTGAGAATGTTTGGGAGTCAGCAGATTTATTAGCAGATAGCAGATTTGGAGAGAGAACTGTGAGACAATATATTATTTCAATTCGCTATATGCTTGTGAATATGCTGACATCCAAACATGATCATTCTCCTTAATACATATTTGTCATATATACACATTTTATGTAATCCATTACACTTTTTAAATTCTTAATAACTTAAATTATATATAAATAAAAATTATAAAAACTAGATATTCTAATTCTATGCAAGTAAATAAATCTAACAAGATATTACTTAACTATATCAATAATATTAAAAAGACGAATTAAACTTACTCGATAAACAGTGGCAAAAGCTTTTATGTATCAATAAATAAGGAACGGAGAAAGTAAATCTTGTGAATTTTATTTAATTTTAATTTTTTATTATTATAATTTTATTTAATTTATTTAATTTTAATTTATGTGTCAATGGCTTTGAAATCAATTTTTTTTTATGGCGGTTATATAATGAAAAAATAATATTAATAAATTTATTAATATTGAATTCATCTAATTAATTTATTAATATATATGGCGGTTATTAATATTAAAAAAAAATAACATTTTTTTGCTTGATATTAAAAAAATAATATTAAATTCATCTAATAAATTTTTATTTTTAATTTATTAAAAATAAAAATTGAGTGAGTATTAAAAAGACCTATATATTAATTACTCTATTTACTTCCTGTCTACTTTTAGTAAATATTGACTGTTGACACTAAAAGAGAGAAATATGATATCAATGGGAATTAATGTTGATCTCAAAAACGGACATTGGCTGAAAACTGAGTTCTTGATGTTTTGAACTGGCATTTTGGAGGCCTTGTATTTGCAGAAAGAACAGCAATGAAGGCTAGGAAAAAATCATTCATATCCAACCATATGTCATATATTTGGAGGCCTTGTATTTGACATTAGAATTGTTAATAAATTCATCCATTTTTCTAAAAAAAAAAAAATGTTGACCTCATCCCCAATATTGAAGACAATATTTTACTTTTTTCTAAAGGAAAAACACTTAGATCAATAAAACTAATTGGATTCGAATTTGACCTCATTTTAAATTCGGTTCCAAATTTAAGTTTACTAATTTGATCAAATTTTAACATAAATGTGAGGTGTATACTATACATAATTTTTTTAATATTAAATATATTTATAAAATATTTTTTTAAAAATTCTTAATAAAATATATAAGGAAAAAAAAATCAAAACATCATATTCATTAATGGAAATGCAACATCGAAAAACATACAACGAAAATAAAAATACAAATGCAGAAAGTTGATTATGTGCTCCATTTGCATAGTAGTAACTATTTATTAAGTAACTTTGATTCAATTTTTTAACATAGTTCTATAATATAAAACATAGTCAAATGAGATCTTGTTAGATTCGTAGTTTTAGAATATCAAATTTTTGTAATCTATATATATATATATATATTAAAGCATTAGTGAACAACCAATCCTAAATTTAATGTGGTGCCTCCATTTCAAATTTCTAATTTTTATAGATTTTTACATTTTTTAATTTTTTAATTTTAAATTTCCGCATTTATTTATTTAGTCATTATAGATTTCAGTTTTTAAAATATATGGAATTTTCAATTTATATGGCATTCCCACAATCTTCAGTTTTAAATATATTAGAAAGATTTGAAATTTGAAATTTCTATTTTTTATTTTATCTATATTATTTTGTATTTTTAAATTTACTAATTTTAGATTTTCGCAATTATTTATTTATTAATCAGAGATTTATATATTCACTTTTAAAAAGATTTGAAAGATAAAATTAATTTTTTTTATCTATTTTGGATTTACTTTTTTCTTTTTTATTTTATCTATTTAGATTTCATTATTTTGTATTTTTATTTTATTTATTTTAGATTTTAATGATGCATTTATTATTTATTTATAAATTTTGAGTTTTTACACCATATTATTATTATGACATGAATAGACATTTTCAGTTTTTGCATCATAGGATTATTAGGACGAGGTTCTGCACTGACAACTAAGAATTATGTTGCGTTTATGTTTCAATATGGTGATCATATTGTAATGTCGGTAATTTTGTGTAGGTTTAGTCCCAAGTTTGTTTATATTGGTAAATGATGTAATCAAAATATATATTGTACATCTAAAGATATATTAATGTGTACATGAAATTACATTTTCAGTTTTTAAAGATTTGAAATTTCAAATTTATATGGAATTCGCAGTGTATATATGAAATTTATATTATTAAAAGATACATTAATGAATATATAGAAAAGATTTGTATATATTAATTAATGTATATATATGCCATATTTTTACAAAAATATGTCACTTCTCCTATGTAACACCCCGATTTAATTAACACATGATTAATTTAATTAATTATGGTTAATTAATAAAGGATTTACTATATGGATATTTTGTAGGTATGATTTTAATGAAGTGGAGAAATAAGTGGGTTCAAACTCACAAGAGAATAAGAGTTCAAGTGCTCAAATGGGTGAAAGATGGTCAAGACAAGTGGTGCAACCCATTAACCCACATTCCAACCCGACCCGTGTCTGACCTGGGTTGACCCATACCCAAATAAGAACCCCAAAATCAGCCATAAGCCTCATGGTCTCTCAACACTCAAAAAAAACTAGGGCATTCCCGTTTTTGAGAGCAAGGGTGGAGAAAAGTGGACTTGTGAAGAGATTTTGGTGTCTTCTTGCTAAAATCTGTTGGGGGAATCAATTCTACTACCTTGGGTAAGTATTTTTCCATCATTGTTGCTTGTTTTCCTTGAGTTTGGAGTGGATATTGGGGCTGTTTTAAAAAGTGACGAAAATTGGTGTTTTGGTTGGAATTTTTGTAGTGTGGTTTATTGGTGGCTTGAATCTTCATTCTTGGAGCTTGGAGACACCTTGAAGAAGTTGAGGTAAGAGTTTGGTGTTGATTTGGTTGAGCCTTGTTGGGAAATTCTAGCTTAACCTCTTGCATGTTGGAAGAACTCATGTTCTTGGGAGAATGTTGATAATTTGGTGGTTGATTCTTGAATTGTAGCTTGCTTTGGTGTTTGGAGAAGCTTGGGAGCTGGGGTTGAAGGCTTTGGGACTCCAAAACACAAGGCAAGAGTAGGATTTAGCTCAAAGTGGGGGAAAATTGGAAGAAATGGGGTGAAAATCGCGGATTCTGCCCCTGTTTGGTGCTTCAGAGGCGCCGCATTGCCTTTGCGGCGCCCAAAAGTGGCCTGGAGCGCCACTTCGGCGCCCCGGACCGCAGAGCCTTCAGTACAGGCGCCACATTGCCTGTGTGGCGCCTAGAAATAGGCTTAAGCGCCACAATTGGCGCCACCTGTGCACCCAAAAACTCACAAACTTGAATCGGCTCTAACTTACTCGTTTCTAATCCGATTTTCGCAAACCATATATGAATCTGACCCTACTCGGAACAAGGATTTCAAATATGCATTCAGATTTCAGAGATAATGACTCTTTAAAAAGTCAAAAATTGGAATTTGTAGTCCGGGGTGTCACATGCAGGCCCGATTTGCTGTTTTCTTCCATTTTTCATCCCCTTCTCGTATTTTATCACTTCTCACTCATTTCTAGGTCTTGGAATATGCTTAAAACTTATCTAGGATATGTTAGTGTCTATCATGAGTATTGATTGAACTTAGAAGATTCACCTAGCCTTAGTTTAGGAGGGAATCTTGCGTTGCTTCTATCACTATGTATGTGAGTCGAGTGCCGATATGTGGGACGTGGCACACCCTGGAATACGTCTAACTCATGTGGTACTGTTGTGATCCGATGTATGGGGTTGACAACCCGAATATTGTATGTAGTCTGCGGACTGAGAAATTACACTAAATGTTTACGAGTCGGTATCCGACTGGACATTGTGTAAGGTGATTGTGATCGGTATGAAATTATGCTTTCGTGGATGTTAGATATCCTAACAATGTTTATGAGTCGGTATCCGACTGGGCATAGTTAGTATCTCTCCCGGGCATGTTGGCCTTTGAGAGCGAGATGCTCTGGGCTAGTACCCGCCATGACCGTAAGCCACTTATTTCAGCTGTTAGTGTCCGCGGCGGGGGCACTGTGGGTATCTCTTCTGACCATTAGGGGAGTGGACCCTATTTGGAGAGGAATACCGACCATGGTACTTAGGTTGCGCGCTAGGCATACTTCTGTGCTGCATTTAGCGTAGATAGACACTTTAGGTCATAACATTTCATCTCATCATCCATCATTCATCTTATTATTGTTTTGCAGTGTATGACGTGGTTGAAGCACCGGTATGGGACGGTGTGATGTTAAATTATTTAATTATGCTATTATAAACTGTTAATTAACCTCTAAAATCTTGTTCCCTGTTTCCCAGCTTTTCCTACTCTTGCTCAGTACTTTATGTACTGACACCTTGCTTTTTGTCTGTTTTATAGATTCTCCGAGGAGGACGCAGTGCATGAGCATAACGACGGGTTTGGGGCTGAGTGATCTAGTAGGATTGCATTGATAGGTCTTGATTGAGTTGCTGTATTAGACTCTATGCTATCTAGTTGTGACTAGCTTGTTATTTTTTAGTATTGTCTGACGGTTGGGATTGGCTTGAGAACCCTTGTTTTGTTATTTTCCCTGTATACTTGGTATTTGGACAGGTTAACGTGAGTACCGAGGTGAGGTACTGTATGTGGCTTGTAGCCGAGACTTGATGATTATGTGTTAGACATGTTTTTGTTGCTTACTCTTATACTCTATTGTTATTCTCTGTTGGATTTTCTGATTACCAGGCTTCGTGTTATTGAACTTAAATTGATTGGCCAACAGTTTAAGTGAGGTAACACGGCAGTGACGTTAGCAAAAATTAGTTTAAAATTTTTGGGGCGTTACATGTTGGTATCAGAGCCATGTGAGCTCTTATGTGCTTAGAATTTGACACAAGCATGTGGTGAGGTGTGTGGGGGAATGCATATAGTATAGGATTTGCATTGGATTATGCGTATATTCCTGTTGTATAGCATTATTTTTGGGATAACTGCGTACCTTATGAGATTGAGTTTTGGTTTGTGAGCCAAACCACGATCAATTCATAAGGATATCCCGGGAGATCTATACTTACTTAATTGATATTCGGTATCATTACCGAATATTACTCAATGGTTTGTTATGTTTGAGTACAGGATACCGTCGCGCAGAGTTGGAAACCGAGAGGCGGAAGGGCCTCATAGAAATTCGGGACTGGCAATTGGTGACGATGGGCAGTATAATGTCAGTGAAAGAATGACCTCACTAAAGGGAAGGGCCTTCATTCAGATGAACTGTTGGGAGTTAATGGGGGACTTCGCCTGGAAGATGAACCGGTTTCACGACCACTGCCACTAAGGCCTTTACCTTTCGATTCCGTTCAGCTTATGCCACAGATGTTCTCAGTTATGCAGAACATTAATCAGGGACAGAGAGTCGATCCAATTCATCCCAATAGGCATCTTGTGGATTCAGCGCTACGTTGGTGGCGAACTTGTGAGAACGAGTTTGTGAAGAGATCAAGATTTACTTGGGAGGCGTTCTGCTATACCTTGCGATCTCATTCTAAATCCCTCAAATGATGGATTTCAAGAGGAGGGAGTTCCTCACTTTGGAGTAAGTGGAGACATGACAGTTCAAAATATTACCAGCGCTAAGTGGAGCATGTTGTATTATTGCAAGTCATTATGAGGATAGTGCCACATATTGTTGAATGTGTAGGTACTATATTTGTTGACAACGTGCTAAACTCGGACACCGTGCTCACTTATGTCCTCAGATATGATATCCGAACACCGGATGGGACCTTTGATGACTTATCATCTTCCTGTGTCATTACCATCTTGTGATATAATATGATGTGAACGGATAGGACCCAATGCACGTATAACTATAAAGGATTCGGGAGTTCAGCACTGATCTCGTGGTGCTAGACTTGGCGGATTCCAATGTCACAATGGGAATGGATTGCTGTCCAAGTACAAGGCTAGATTGGATTTCAGAGTACCAAGAATATTCTTCGACAATCAAGAAGGTGAGAAAGTGATGTATTACCCTAATGTTCGAGTTGTATCCTCCGTGTCTTCTGTGGTATTAAACAGAAATGGGTACTGGCGCATATCTACTATGTGCACGAGATCACACCACCTACATCAAGACCAGCAGTGTCACGAATTCCTATCACCTCAGAATCTTCCGTTGTACTTTTGGTGAGATACCCGGGAGATAGATTTGTGCCAGGGGCAACGCCGATTGCCAAGGCTCCTTATCGTATGGCTCCTGGCGAATCGAGGGAATTGAAGGAGTAGCTTGAGGAGTTACTTAATCAAGGATTCATTCAACCAGCGGTTCACCTTGGGGAGCACCGGTAATCTTTGTGAGAAGAAAAATGGGAGTTGAGGATGTGCGTCGATTACCGCTGACTTAATCAGGTAAGGTCAAGAACCGACATCCATTACTGAGGATCGATGACTTGTTTGATCAGTTGAAGGGCGCTTCTACGTTTCTAAGACTAATTGAAGCTTCAGATATTCGTCAGATTCGAATAACGAAAAGAAACCGCAAGAGAACATCCTTCCGAACAAGTTATGGTTATTTGGAGGTTACGGTGATACCGTTCGAATTGACCAATGCACAAGTGGTCTTCATGAACTTGATACACCGTGTGTTCAAACCATGGCGGGACGTGTGCGCGGTTATTTTCATCGATGATATCTTGGTATACTCTTCCGATCTACAGACGCATAAGGAGCATCTCATAACAGCTTTTCAGGTGCTCAGGGAGCATAAGTTGTATGCTAAGCTTTCGAGGTGTGAATTCTGGATGGATAAGATCGCTTTTCTTGGACATATAATCCGGGAGAAGGAATTTATGTGGATCCAGCTGAGGTTGAGGCAGTATTGTAGTGGAATCTACCAACTACTGCCAGTAAGGTACGTAGTTTCCTTGGGTTAGTGGGATACTACAGGAGGCTCATTGAGGGGTTCGCAAGCATTGCTCGACCCCTGACTCAGTTGTCGAGGAAAGATGTACCTTTCCAGTGGGGCGAGGATTGCGAAAGGCATCTGATCTATTGAATGAGAAGGTGACGAAGCTCCAGTTTTGGTATTACCCGATGAATCTGGGGAATATGAGGTATACACCGATGCTTCTCATCGAGGATTTGGAGGCGTGTTTATGCAGAATGTCAGGGTGATTGCACATGCCTCTAGGCAATTGAAGCCTCATGAGCTAAATTACCCGACTCATAACTTGGAGATGGCAGCAGTCGTACATGCATTGAAGATTTGGAGACATTATCTTTACGGTGCTAAGTGTCAGATCTATTCTGACCACAAGAATCTCAAGTGTCTCTAGACTGCAGAGAAGATGAGTGGGAGACAGCGAAGGTCGTTGGAGTTCTTGCAGGATTATGACACTAGCATTCAGTACATTGAAGGAAAGGCGAACCGTGTGACTGATGCGCTCAGCAGGAAGGGACACACGCTGCACACTATTACCCTCCCTTGGCTTTTGAGGCAAGAATTGGAGAAGGATGAAATTGTGGCAGTCCTTTATGGTATGAAGGCGAGATTAAATGCTATGACAGCGATGCCTTCACTACTCGAGGAGCTCAGATTGAGCCAAGCTGTGAGTCAGGAGATGATGCACTTCAGAACCAAGATTCGGCAAGGCGAGGCAGATGGATTCACTATTAATAGCAGAGGCATGATCAGGTTTGACGATCGTTGGTGTGTGCCTTCCGAGGACCAGGTGTTAAAAAGGAAAATTATGGAGGAAGCACATTGTACACCTTACTCTGTACATCCGGGAGCAGTGAAGATGTACAAGGACTTGAGACAGAATTACAGGTGGAAGGGCATGAAGAAGGAAGTTGCGGAGTTCGTGTCTAAGTGCCCTACTTGTCAGAAGGTTAAGGTTGAACACATGCGACCTTCGGGGTTATTGCAACCTTTGGAGGTTCCCATGTGGAAATGGGAATCTATTGCTATGGATTTTGTCACTGGATTGCCTAAGACGAGGAACATGTTAGACACCATTTGGGTGATTGTAGACCGACTGACCAAGAGCGCGGTGTTTGTACCTATGAGGTTGAACTGGAGTATGCAACAATTGACGGGTGCTTACATCCAACATGTGGTTAGACGGTTTGGTGTGCTGAGCGAGATCATTTCAGACAGGGATTCCAGATTCTTGTCTAGATTTTGGAAGGAATTGCAGGCAGCTTTTGGCACTCAGATTTGTATGAGCACGGCGTGGCACCCTCAGACTGATGGGCAGACAGAAAGGACCATCAGAACACTTGAAGATATGTTGAGGGCTTGTGTTATGGACTTTCAGGGGACGTGGGAGGAACACTTATCCTTGGTGGAGTTCTCCTACAACAACAGTTACCACGCGAGTATCCGTATGGCTCCTTTCGAGGCCTTATACGGAAGGAAGTGCAGAACACCCTTGTGTTGGAGTGATCCTTCGGAGCGAGCGGTGTTAGGTCCCGAGCTTATTGAGCAAACCACTGAAATTGTGCGGGTGATTAGAGATAGAATGAAGGAAGCTCAGGACCGTTAGAAGAATTATGCAGACTTATCAAGGAGGGACATCGAGTTTGTTGTTGGTGATTGGGTACTTTTGAGAGTCTCACCGATGCGGGGTGTGAGACGATTTGGGAAGATAGAGAAATTGAGTCCCTGGTTTATAGGTCCTTCGAGATCGTCAAGAAAGTTGGGAAGGTGGTTATCGTTTGGAATTACCTACCGAGGTAGGGAGTGTGCATAACGTGTTCCACGTATCGCAGTTGAGGAAATACATTTCCGATTCCGACAAGATCATTCAACCGGATGAGGTGGAGTTGGATGATAGCTTGGAGTTGGAGGAGTATCCCGTAGCGATTTTGGATACCAAGGAGAAAGTACTTCGCAACAAGGTGATCAAGATGGTGAAAGCACTTTGGTCTAGGCATGGTGTAGAAGATGCCACTTGGGAGGCCGGTAATAGTATGTTGGAGCGATATCCTGAATTGGATTTGACTCCAAATCAATGAGGTAACCTACTCAATCCATATTCTTGCATTCGAGGACGAATGATCCTAAGGGGGAGGGATTGTAACACCCCGATTTAATTAACACATGATTAATTTAATTAATTATGGGTAATTAATAAAGGATTTACTATATGGATATTTTGTAGGTATGATTTTAATGAAGTGGAGAAATAAGTGGGTTCAAACTCACAAGAGAATAAGAGTTCAAGTGCTCAAATGGGTGAAAGGTGGTCAAGACAAGTGGTGCAACCCATTAACCCACATTCCAACCCGACCCGTGTCTGACCTGGGTTGACCCATACCCAAATAAGAACCCCCAAAATCAGCCATAAGCCTCATGGTCTCTCAACACTCAAAAAAAACTAGGGCATTCCCGTTTTTGAGAGCAAGGGTGGAGAAAAGTGGACTTGTGAAGAGATTTTGGTGTCTTCTTGCTAAAATCTGTTGGGGGAATCAATTCTACTACCTTGGGTAAGTATTTTTCCATCATTGTTGCTTGTTTTCCTTGAGTTTGGAGTGGATATTGGGGCTGTTTTAAAAAGTGACGAAAATTGGTGTTTTGGTTGGAATTTTTGTAGTGTGGTTTATTGGTGGCTTGAATCTTCATTCTTGGAGCTTGGAGACACCTTGAAGAAGTTGAGGTAAGAGTTTGGTGTTGATTTGGTTGAGCCTTGTTGGGAAATTCTAGCTTAACCTCTTGCATGTTGGAAGAACTCATGTTCTTGGGAGAATGTTGATAATTTGGTGGTTGATTCTTGAATTGTAGCTTGCTTTGGTGTTTGGAGAAGCTTGGGAGCTGGGGTTGAAGGCTTTGGGACTCCAAAACACAAGGCAAGAGTAGGATTTAGCTCAAAGTGGGGGAAAATTGGAAGAAAGGGGTGAAAATCGCGGATTCTGCCCCTGTTTGGTGCTTCAGAGGCGCCGCATTGCCTTTGCGGCGCCCAAAAGTGGCCTGGAGCGCCACTTCGGCGCCCCGGACCGCAGAGCCTTCAGTACAGGCGCCACATTGCCTGTGTGGCGCCTAGAAATAGGCTTAAGCACCACAATTGGCGCCACCTGTGCACCCAAAAACTCACAAACTTGAATCGGCTCTAACTTACTCGTTTCTAATCCGATTTTCGCAAACCATATATGAATCTGACCCTACTCGGAACAAGGATTTCAAATATGCATTCAGATTTCAGAGATAATGACTCTTTAAAAAGTCAAAAATTGGAATTTGTAGTCCGGGGTGTCACATGCGGGCCCGATTTGCTGTTTTCTTCCATTTTTCATCCCCTTCTCGTATTTTATCACTTCTCACTCATTTCTAGGTCTTGGAATATGCTTAAAACTTATCTAGGATATGTTAGTGTCTATCATGAGTATTGATTGAACTTAGAAGATTCACCTAGCCTTAGTTTCGGAGGGAATCTTGCGTTGCTTCTATCACTATGTATGTGAGTCGAGTGCCGATATGTGGGACGTGGCACACCCTGGAATATGTCTAACTCATGTGGTACTGTTGTGATCCGATGTATGGGGTTGACAACCCGAATATTGTATGTAGTCTGCGGACTGAGAAATTACACTAAATGTTTACGAGTCGGTATCCGACTGGACATTGTGTAAGGTGATTGTGATCGGTATGAAATTATGCTTTCGTGGATGTTAGATATCCTAACAATGTTTACGAGTCGGTATCCGACTGGGCATAGTTAGTATCTCTCCCGGGCATGTTGGCCTTTGAGAGCGAGATGCTCTGGGCTAGTACCCGCCATGACCGTAAGCCACTTATTTCAGCTGTTAGTGTCCGCGGCGGGGGCACTGTGGGTATCTCTTCTGACCATTAGGGGAGTGGACCCTATTTGGAGAGGAATACCGACCATGGTACTTAGGTTGCGCGCTAGGCATACTTCTGTGCTGCATTTAGCGTAGATAGACAATTTAGGTCATAACATTTCATCTCATCATCCATCATTCATCTTATTATTGTTTTGCAGTGTATGACGTGGTTGAAGCACCGGTATGGGACGGTGTGATGTTAAATTATTTAATTATGCTATTATAAACTGTTAATTAACCTCTAAAATCTTGTTCCCTGTTTCCCAGCTTTTCCTACTCTTGCTCAGTACTTTATGTACTGACACCTTGTTTTTTGTCTGTTTTATAGATTCTCCGAGGAGGACGCAGTGCATGAGCATAACGACGGGTTTGGGGCTGAGTGATCTAGTAGGATTGCATTGATAGGTCTTGATTGAGTTGCTGTATTAGACTCTATGCTATCTAGTTGTGACTAGCTTGTTATTTTTTAGTATTGTCTGACGGTTGGGATTGGCTTGAGAACCCTTGTTTTGTTATTTTCCCTGTATACTTGGTATTTGGACAGGTTAACGTGAGTACCGAGGTGAGGTACTGTATGTGGCTTGTAGCCGAGACTTGATGATTATGTGTTAGACATGTTTCTGTTGCTTACTCTTTTACTCTATTGTTATTCTCTATTGGATTTTCTGATTACCAGGCTTCGTGTTATTGAACTTAAATTGATTGGCCAACAGTTTAAGTGAGGTAACACGGCAGTGACGTTAGCAAAAATTAGTTTAAAATTTTTGGGGCGTTACATCCTAAAAGTAATATACAATTATATAGTTGCTAATCGTTAAAGAATATGTTTTATAATTATATCATTCTAATTGTTTATAAATATAAATATATACTAAATAAAATAAGTCTTATTTATATTTTATTATACTAAAAATAATATCACAAAATTATAATTATTAAGAGAATTGTGAAAATTCATATTCTATGGATAATTCATTTAGAAAGCATATTATAAATAAAAGAATCGGGAGTATAAAGTGTCATTGGGGTGCGAATAGATCCATCAGTAAATAAAGAAGAAAAATTTTATTTTTTAAAATCTATTTTTTAAGAAATACTTCGTTTATCTATATTTTAACAGATTTGCTATTGACGGAAGAACAAATATAAATATAGCTTTATTAGAAATTGAAAGGCTATTTGCTACAAATTCTATAAATTTGAAAATTTTCTCTGGAATGCCGGTACTGAATGAAGTTTTAACGTCTGATACAGATAATCTATTGATACTAGAAGAGATACATTATAATAAGGAAGAAATAAATGCGGATCATGCAAGCTATTACCATTGTTGATTAATGAGCAGATGAATGTTTATAATAAAATAATGTATGTAGTTGATAGTGATGAGGGTTGATTCTTTTTTTTCTTTATGTGGTGGAACTGATAAGACATTTATCGAGAATTTATCTAAAAAATATTATGTTTAGCCTTTCGTTGGAGAAGTGATATTTGTGTTACATGTAGCAACAGTGGAATAGCATCAATACTCCTTCCAAGAGGTAGAACTGCACATTCTAGATTTTGTATTCCACTAGATTGTGACGAGAATTCTACATGCAAAAAACTTATCCCAGAAAATTATTTAACCTCTCTTCTCATTAAAATAAAACTCATTATTTGGGATGAAAATTCTTGATTGGTAGAATGATTATGAGCCCATTTGAATTAACCAAATTCCTCATTCGATTTCAGAGGAAAGCGTCACACTCGCATTTTGTTTTACTATGATTATAAAAAAAAAGTCAATGTCAATCTTTAAAAAATGTTGGACTCTATCTTCAAAAATCAGTTTTTACCCATGTTAGTGATATGTTGCAATATGTTGTGTCACTGGAAAAAGGGAATTCGAAGTATTAATATGTCATTAAGATGGATTAACCCAAAATACTTCAAGAAATATTATTTACAATGAAAATTATATATGACAGAAATTTACACAATGAATTCTTCATGTAGGTGATGGTAATTTGTAAATCTGATTAGATGCGACTTTTATAGATGATAATTTTATCAACTCTACGGGAGATCCTATAGCTGCAATTGTTGAGAGTACTTATACAAATATAAACTGCACCACTTCAAATCCAGATATTTTTAATGATATTTTTAATGATATTGCTATACTAATCCCTACTAATGAGATTGTTGATACGATCAATGATTACATCATGGAAAAACGTATGTATGCAAGTGAAAAAATATATATATATATATATCAGTTGTAACAATATTTGTCAAGATGATGAAAGCGTAGATAATGACAATGAATTATTTTCACTGGAATATCTAAACACGATCATTTGTTATGGATTACTGAATGATGAAATATAGATGAATTAGGGTTGCATAGTCATGCTTAAAGGGTATCGGGATAAGCTGCATGAAAATTGATTATTTGCTTATTGTGTTTTCAAAACATAAATAATCAGTTTAACCGCTAAAAAAAAGGTGTTGCAAACCTTATTATTTGCGTTTTGAAAATGCAATAATCAAATAATCTATTTTATATCGCTAATTCAAACACCCTCTTATTAGAAATATAGATCCATCAAATAAAGTATGCAATGTAAGTAGATTGATAGTAACCAAGATGCAGAACCATATTATTGAGGTTAAACAAATTTTCGGGAAACCATGAAAGTAAAAAATTCTTGATTGGTAAAATGATTATGAGCATATCTAGTTTAACCAAATTACTCATTCGATTTCAGATGAGAAAAATTCAACTTATAGTTTGTTCTGCTATGATTATAAACAAAAGTCAATGTCAATCTTTAGAGAATATTAGACCTTATCTTCCAAAACCAGTTTTTAGCCATAAATATTTATGTTGCAATATTTCATGTCACTAGCAAGATTATGCTTAAAGTATTAATATGCAATTAAGAATGATTAACTCAAGATACTACAAGAAATGTTGTTTACAATAAAATTTATATATGACATAAAATTTATAAAATGGATATTTGATGAAGGTGACAGTAAGGTCGGTATTTTTTATTTTTTTTTGAGGGGAAAAACTTTATTTATTGCAAATATGGTCCATATCCACCAGGAAACATGGGGCTCTTACAGTACACCATACCTATCACATCCTCATTTTACAAGCAGCAAACCAGTGCAGACAGAATACAAAAACAAAACCTCAATACCGAGGCATGAAGAAAATCAGACAGCGAACCAGACCAGACACAACACAAAACAAAACACCATTCTGAGGCATTAAACAATTGAACAGCGAATTGATTATAACATTAGTACCACTCTTCTATTTTAACACCACCGGCCGCACCATTTTTAGCCCACCCATCGGCGAGTGAGTTTCGCTCCCTCAAAATATGTTGGAATTTCACTTCGCCCGCAAAATGCATAATCGAAATTATTGGTCCAATGTGACGATGTAGTCTCCATGGAACTTCCCTCGGTTCAGCCATCCATTTCACCACATTTATAGAATCGCACTCAAAAATTAACTTTGGAAGTGGAAATCTGTGATCACGTATAAGTGCTTGACATACCCGGCTAATGGCCATAAGCTCTGCCTCCGTTGAATCTGCACTCCCGATTGTGTCTGACAAAATGAAGATCACCTTCCCATCTGCATCTCGGACTACCCCCTCCGATCCCGGCTGGACCCGGATTACCAAGGGATGATCCATCTGTATTAATCTTCCATCATCCCGAGTCCGGCCGAGTCCAAGATAGTCCGTGTCGAGCCTTTTTTATCCCTGCTCTACCGAAGTGAATCAGCCCATCCATAAAGGTATCGTCTGAACTATACACCCCAATCTCAACAAATAGTAAGGTCGGTATTGATTTTGAAGATCTACAATTAGATGTGACATTTCTGAATGATAATTCTTATAAACTCTACGGGTGATCCTATAGCGACAATTTTTAAGAGTACGTACACAAACATAAATTGCACAACTTCAAATTCAGACATTTTTAAAGTATACTAGCCCATACCAATGAGATTTTCAGGAATGAAATTTTCAGCAAATTGTGAGGGAATTTTCATATTATGCTTAATAGTTATATTTAAATTTTATTTTATTTTAATTTAAATTTCAAATTAAATAAATATATTATTTTAATAATTATTTTTATTTATTTGTTAGATTTGTACTGGACAATCTACATAAGCTAAAGAAGACGGTATAATATTATTTCTTATAAGTTTTAAAAGTAATTAAATTATATTATCATATACATACTCTTTCGAATAAATATAAAATCATTACAAATTTTTCATTACTTATAATATAATTTTTTTTATTATTTTATACAATATAAGTATATATATTATATAAAATATATAATTATGCCCGTCGAGTCTCGACGGGTTACTTACTAGTTTTTGCTTATATACAATTTGAGTTACAAACATTTAAAAATGTATCTTGGACTGCGTGAAATGCAGAAATGAAGCATTTATATGAGAACGGACGAAGTATATTAAATAACAATAATTTTTTTTTTAAAAAGAAAAAATAGTAATAAAATTTCTCTTGGCAGCAATAAAAATACTAGCAAAGGAAAGTAACTATTCACTACCAGCAACAGTAATAAATATTATAAATATTATTGGAGAGTAAAAGATTAAAGAATTCATTACTAATAAATAATAATACTACTACTAGTGTTTAAAATTTCGACCGAAATCCCGAAATTATGGGTTTCGGGACACCTCAAAGCAAAATTTTACCTACAATATTTTTTTTCTCGAAACCCAAAATTTAATAAATTTAACCGATATTTTTTACTTTTTTATAAAAAATATTTTTTCTAAATTTTAAAATATCTTTTTTTTAAAAAAATAAAATTTATGCTTCAACACATGTTGATTATGTCATCGATTTTAAATTAAAATCTTTTCAGTCAATAAGATTCATGATATCAACAATATTATGAACATAGTATATTATGGAATGAATATTTTCAGTATATTACTAGTTTATATAGCAACAGAGATGAGATATTTTGGAATATGTTCGAAATATTGAGTCCATTTAGTTCCCGTGCAATAATCTATATATTATTAAAACCATTAGTGGTCAACCAAGTCAACATTTAATGTGGTGTCTCCATTCTAAATTTCTAATTTTCTTAGATTTTTGCATTTTCTATTAATTAAATTTAGATTTTTGTATTTGTTATTTATTTACTATTTATTTATGTCAAAATATTTATTGATTTGTATTACAAAAAAATATTTATTGATTTGGATATGAAATCATCATTCCCATTTTTAAAAAGATATAAAATTTTCAATTTATATGGAATTTCCATAATTACCAATTTTAAAAGATTTAAAATTTGAAATTTTATATATTTGCATGTATTTATATTAGATTTTTGCACTTTTTATTCCAATAATTTTAATTTTTACATAATTTTTAGTTTTTAACAGATATAAAATTTTAAACTTATATGGAATTCCTACAATTTTTAGCTTTTAAAAGATTTCAAATTTCAATTTTGCGTTTATTTATTTATTCTAGATTTTGCATTGTATTATTATTTTAGATTTCTGCATTATTTATTTATTTTTTATTTTAGATTTTGCATTCTTTTATTCACATAATTTTCAGCTTAAAAAGATATGGAATTTTTAATTTATATGAAATCAAGAAATGGTTCGACACATTGTTATTAACTGGTTATTTTTTATTTGAAATTAAAAAAAAGCGATACATAAATAATGGGATGTAATTAATATTATTTATTTTAGTTACATAAAAAATAATAAAAAGAAAATTTAAATAGGCTACCAGAGGGTTGTGATTTCCATTTTTGGACCATAATGAAGTGTTTTGAACAACATGTGGTCCGTTTTGGCCCTTTTTGTGGGTCCGAAAGCCTTGTAGTGACCCAAAATTGTAAATGAAAAAATAATGGTTAAAATCTGAAAATTGATCATTCTGATGGTCTAAAAAAATTATTATCTCTAAAAATAATTAGAAACGATTATAATTATTAAGGAAATGTGAAAATTTATATTCTTTGGATAATTGGTCTAAAGTAAATTAATTATTTTCATAAAGCATATTGTAAATAAACGAATCTGATGTATAAAGATTTATTTTGAGTGCGAATAGATCCATCAATAAATAAAGGAAAATTTTATTTTTTAATCTACTTTTTAAGAAATAATTCATTAGTCTATATTTTAATAGATTTGTAATTGGCGGAATAACAAATACTTCCTCCGTTTTTTAAAGATAGCTACTGACCAACCCAGCACGCAGTCCAATACACAATTTAAACCATTAATAATTCAAATTCGGTAGAAGTAAAAATTCTAAAACTTCGGTATTTAAAAACTACAAGATGAGACGAATCTAACAAGATCTCACTTGGCTATATTTTAACTTGTATATCTATGATAAAATTTCAAATCAAGTGTTTAAGTGAATAATGTCAATTTTGCCAATGTAGCTATCTTTTCTAAACGGGGGGAGTATAAATATAGCTTTATATAAGTTTAAAATTTTTCTCTGGAATGCCGATACTGAATGAAGTTTTAACGTCTGAAACATATAATCTATTGATACTAGCACATACATGTTATAATAAGGAAGTGATGAAGGCGGGTCATGCTAAGCTATTATCTTTCTTGATTGATGAACGTAATAATGTTTATAATAAAAAATAATGTCTGTAGTTGATACTGATGATGTTTGATTTTTTTCTCTTTATGTCGTGAAAATGATAATATATTTATCAATAATTTATCTAAAAAATATTATGTATAGCCCTTCGTGGAAGAGGTGATATAGTGTTGCCTGTAGCATCCAGTGGAATAGTATCTAGTGGACTGCATATTCTAAATTTAGTGTTCAACTAGATTGTGACGAGAATTATACCTGCAAAAAACTTACTCCATAAAATTATTTAACATCACTTCTCAATAAAACAAAACTCATTATTTGGGATGAAAATTCTTACTTGGTAGAATGTTTATGAACCAGTCTGAATTAACCAAATTCTCCATTTGATTTCAGAGGAAAAAATACTCAACTCACAGTTTGTGTTACTATGACTATTAAAAAAATCTCATTTGCACTATGAATATTTCATATACACGATGGTAATTGGTAAAGCGATATTTATAATTTTATAAAATATATGGAAGATCATATAGCGGTATTTATTCAGAGTACTTATACAAATATGAACTGCACCATTTCAAATCCATATATTTTTAAAGATTATGTTATACTAACCCATACCAATGATTGCTCATACGATCAATGATTACATCATGGAACATATATCTAGAAATGAAATTGTATATATATATATACCAGTTCTAACAATATTTATCAAGATGATGAAAGCATAAGTAAAGTCAATGAATTAGTTTTGCTATAATATCTAAACACAATCAATTGTTCTGAATTAACGAAAAATATAGTTAAATGAGGGTTGCATAGTCATGTATCTTAGTAATATAGATCCATCAAATAAATTATGCAACGGAAGTAGGTTGATCGTAACTAAGATGCAGAACAATATAATTGATGTTAAATTAATTTTCGAAAAACCATGAAATAGAAAATTCTGTTGGGTAGAATAATTATGAGCTTATCTGATTTAATCAAATTCCCCATTCGATTTCAGATGAGAAAATTCTCACTCGCAGTTTGTTTTGCTATGATTATAAACAAAAGTCAATGTTAATCTTTAAAGAATGTTGGACTTTATCTTCCAAAATCAATTTTTAGCCATTAACAGTTATGTTGCAATATTTCGTGTCACTAGCAAGATGTGACTTAAATATTAATATAAAATTAAGAATGATTAACTCAACATACCACAAGAAATATTTACAATGAAATTTATATATGACAAAAAATTTACAAAATTGATACTTGATGTAGGTGATGGTAAAGTTATTATTGAATTTGGAGATGTACAATCTATTGTGACATTTCCGGATGATATTCTTATAAACTCTACGGGTGATGCTATAACGGCAATTTTTTATAGTACTACATATACAAATATAAACTGCACCACTTATAATACAGACATTTTTAAGGATAGTGTTATACTAGCCCTTACCAATAAGATTTTCAACAATGAAATTTTCAGCAAATTGCAGGGGAATTTTTCATATTATGCTTAATACTTATATTTAAATTTTATTTTATTTTAATTTAAATTTCAAACTAAATAAAAATTTATTTTAATAATTATTTTTATTGATATGTTAGGTTTGTACCGGACAAGCCACAAAAATTAAAGAATACGGTATAATATGATTTCTTTGTTAGTTTTCAAAATAATTAAATTATTATTAATTTATACTCCCTCCGTCCCACTTAACTTGTCTTGTTTCACTTTTGCACACAATCCAATACACTTTTTCAACCGTTAATATCTCAAAATGTGTATAACAAAAAATTATGTAAAAAACTACATGATAATACGATTCTAACAAGACCCAACTTGACTATTTTTTCCAAATATATACATGCAATAAAATCAAGTCAAAGTAGAACAATGAACAATGTCAAAAAGTCAAACAGGACACGTTAGCTGGGACGGAGGGAGTATAATATAATATAAATATTATATAAAATATATACATATGCCCGTCGAGTCTCGACGGGTTACTTGCTAGTTTATTTAATTAAATTATTCTCGACTTCACGGGCTCTCGGGAATTAAATTCCTCTTTGAATTAAATTCAATTTCTCTTTTCATCTTTTATTTTAATTAATTATTTATTATTTATTTATTTATTTATGTGCCTAATTTCGCGGGTATTACAGATGGTAAAGCCGATATTGATTTTGAAGGTGTACAATCAGATGTGATATTTCCGCATGATATTCTTATAAACTCTACGGGTAATTCTATAACAATTTTTTTTTAGAGTACATATACAAATATAAACTGTACCACTTCAGATTCAGACATTTTTTAAGATAGTATTATACTAGCCTCTACCAATGAGATATTCAGCAATGAAATTTCAGCAAATCGTGAGAGTATTTTTCATATTACGATTAATACTTATATTTAAATTTTGTTTTATTTTAATTTAAATTTCAAATTAAATAAAAATATATTTTGAATAATTATTTTTATTAATATATTAGTTTGTATCGGATAAACCACAGAAACTAAAGAAGATGGTATAATATGATTTCTTTGTTAATTTTAAAAATAATTAAATTAAATTATCATATACATGCTATTTCGAATATATATAAAATTAGTACAAATTTTTCATTACTCAAAATATAATTTATTATTAGTTTATAATATAAATATATATTATAAAATATATAATTATGCCCGTCGAGTTTCGACGGGTTATTTACTAGTTTGATCAAATTTTAACAAACGTGAGGTGTATACTATACAAATTTTTTTAATATTAAATATATTTATAAAATATTTTTAAAAAATTCTTATAATAAAATATATAAGGAAAAAAAATCAAAACATCATATTCACTAATGGAAATGCAACATCAAAAAACATACAAAGAAAAAGAAAGTAAAAAAACAAATGCAGAAAGTTTTTACGTGAATACCAGGGTATCCCCGGGCCACATTGGACCAAAAACTAATCCCTCGAGCATCTGCCAGGGCAATTAAGGGCGTGAATACGAGGGTATCCTCGGGCCAAATTGGACCTAAGACTAATCCCTCGAGGATCTGCAAGGGCAATTAAGGGCACCTCTCCAAAAGTAATTTTTTGCATACACAAGGCTCGAACCGAGACCTTGCTTTAGCGACTAGAGCCCATATCCACTCAAGCTAACTGCTGTTGGTAAATGCAGAAAGTTGATTATGTATATCAAATAACAATACTTTTTTTAAAAAAGAAAAATAGTAATAAATTTACTCTTGGGAGCAATAAAAAATAGTAAAGGAAAGTAACTATTTACTACCAGCAACAATAATAAATATTATAAATATTATTGGGCGAGTGAAGGATTAAAGAATTCATTACTAATAAATAATAATACTACTACCAGTGTTTGTACCATGCAAATCCGGATAAGAAGATAAGCACAATTGCGAGAAATATGAGAAAAAAACACATCAGGTAATCGAGGAACATGGAAGTAGCGTAACAACGACACCAGTGCTGATAAACTGGCTTCCCACACTTGTAGCAGAAACTGATCCCGCATCTGCACCAACAACACAAGTGATTAGTATTAGTGTAATTACACTACACATGAAAAGTTATAAAGATGAACTGACCAGTGTAGAAATTACGCATTGCCTGAGAACATATAAAAGGATTGTTTACTTTTTATCTTTAGATGATATGTGCTAGAGATGAAATCAAATCTTGCCTAGCTAGAGGGCAAATTTAAACAAGAGAGTTTTTTTTTATTGGTAAATGATAAGGCAAAGGGATGAAGCACACTTCTGTATATACTTATGCAGCAGAATTGAAAGGAGTTTGCTCTCAATCAACAAAAGAAAACAAAGATCGTGATAAGCCACGGCAAGAATGTCAATTGCCATATTGACACAAGCAATGAATATCATATAATCCGGCAAAGGAAAAACCAAATACAAAGGTACAAACAACAAAAACAAAGTGCAAAGCTCGACCTAAGTTAAGTTTTACTATACTGTCCTCATATTTGACAGTTTCTTGCACAAAGCCTCGAGTGCAAATCCTACGAATAAACCATGACACGAGTATTGAGCAAATTATCAATTTTAAGTTGTTTTAAACTCCCAAGGTCGATGAATTTTTCCGCAACTACATTAATAGAGCTCCAAATTCTTCCAACCTTGTCGATCAAAATGGTGAGACATAGTAGCAAAGCGAAAAATTAAATTAAAATTCCGGAATCATAAAGAAAGAAAGAAAAAAAAATTTAAATTCACCTGCATCGCACAATCAGACAGCCTGCCCTGAGTTCTACAAAATGTCTACAGCGGGGGCACCTCATCCACCGCTTCTGCTCCGCAAGCCTCCCGAACGCCACGTCATTCCGATCCCTTAGCTCCCCACTCTCCTCGCACCCAAACCCAGCGTGCCAAACCATCTTGCACTGGAAGCAGAAACACCTCTTGCAGCTAGGGCAGCTCGATTTTCTCACGGTTCCCCCGCACTCATTCAAAATCAGGACGTTGCAGTTCCGGTAGGGGCAGTAACAGCGGTCAAATTCCGCAATCGTCCCCTCACAGAGCGCGTCGCACCACCGGACGAAGAGTGCTTCTCCGACTAGAGAGGCGCAGGCGAGCGGATCGAGCGTGCGATCGCAGTTGTTAGCCGGGCACTTTATTTCCCCGGTGCCGTACTCCTCGAGGCGGACGCGGATGTACTTGATCGCACAGTCGGTGCAGAACGGGTGCGCGCAATCGGCACCGTTCCGGAAGCGGCTGGCCGGAGTGGGCATTGGCTCGATGCAGATTTCGCAAGTGGACTGCGAATTATCATCACATTCACATGAGGGGAAATTACTGTCCCCTAATTCTTGTTCTGGGGTTTCCTTGGGCGCCGGAATTGGGGGAAGAGGGTGCAGAGGAGTATTTCCCATGCCTATTTTCTTCTTCCGTACGGGGGATTGAGAGTTGAGACCTGGGAGTCGGTGTATTTATAAGTGCGTGCGTAGGTAGATTACCGAATTTGAAAAGATTTGATATTAGTATTTTTTTCGCGAAGCGCCAGGAAAAAGATTTGATATACTACTCTGAAGTACTTCCTCCGTTTTTTTTTAAATTCACCATTAGCATAGTACATACATTGAGTAACTTTAATTCAATTTTTTCATATAGTTATATAAGATAAAACATAGTCAAGTGAGATCTTGTTAGATTCGTCTAATTACGTAGTTTTGGAATATCAAATTTTTATAATTTTTACTTATATATAATATGAGATATTGATGATTGAAAATGCGCATTGGATTGCGTGCAGTGCAGGATGGGTGAAGTTAAAAAAAATGGAGGGAGTAGAAGTATTAATTTGCCTTTGCCTCTGCCTTTGACTTTTGGGATGGATCTTGTGAATTTTATTTATTTATTTTTATTATTATAATTTTTTAATTTGTTTATTTGCAAATCCATGACAAGAGATATTATCGATGATAGCAGTTAATGCCATTACACTAAAATAATATATTGTGGAATATAAAATATTTGACCACTCAACCAAGTTGTGATCCTCAATTCTTCTAAATATTGCATTGAGATTTAATTGTATGCTTATACTAAATTCGTGTCGTTGTATTTGTTTACGTTTGGTAAATTGTTATTATTTACACATAAATTTTCACTTAAAGTTTTATCATAGTTATACAACTTAAAATATAACCAAGTGGGTTTTTGTTGGATTCGTCTTGTAGTTATAAAACTTGAGGTATTAATAATTTAAAATGTGCATTGAACTGCATAAAAAATGTGAGTATAAAAAATATAACGAGACGGAGGAAGTATATGGGAAGGATGTTTGAATTAGCTTATAGTTTTATTATCAATACAATCTTTGATGTATTTTCTTAATTCATAGTAAATTGTGTAGCCAAAAATTCATAGAAAATTTCTGATTTTTTTTTTCTTTTCTTCTAAACCGTCTATACAAGCAAGTAAATAGGTGGCGGAACTCTATGCCACATAATTTATAAAGGAAAAAATAGAAAGATAGGGGATCAAGTGAGGAATTAACCCCAAAATTATATGGTTCATTTGCACAACTTTTCATATGCACAATTACTTATATATAAACAGATTTATTTTTATTTCACAAGTAATGAAATTATAGTCCCACAGCTTTGTTTTGTGTTGTTTTTATTTTTGTTTTTTAAAATAAAAAAAAAACAGTGACTCACAACATCGGCTAAATGGAAAACAAAAAAAGAAATAAAGACTAAGAAGAGAAGAAATGAGAAAGAACTTATATCACCGATACCAAGTACCCACAAAATAAGTTGCAAGCAGAGCACGCGCCTCATCCGAAAGATACGCCCAAGTAGTGAAGAACTCGTCCAAGCGCGCCTCATGTTTAGCTAAAGAGTCCGCCACCGAATTCCCTTCACATAGAATATGAGCCCAAAGGTAACCATGATGAAGATCATGCAACTCAACAATACTCTTGAGGATGGGAGATAGAAGGCAGTCATCAACATGAGCTTGCCGGATGAGTCGGAGGGCAACAATAGAATTGTAATATCAATCTGCCGCCACCACCCCAAGAGCATATAAATGCAGCATGCCTTTTGCCATGTAACTCCGCCACCAAATTAGAAGCAAACCCCACGAATCCTGAAGAACACTCAACCCAGACACTTCTCCGCGCGAATCACCCACCTGAATCCATCCGGTCCCGAGTGATGACCCATCAACATGCACAACAACACCTATAGGTTCATTTTGTAATATTTTTTAGTTCATAACCCAATAATTTTCATTGGGATGAGACAAAAACTTGGTGCAGTGGTTAAGTCATTTTATTTCTAGGTTATTAAATTTTTTTTTTTTTTGGAATTGTTTGCTCTTTTTTTATTGGTTTGAATCTTGTTTACACATAGTTATTTATTTTTATTTTTGTCTATAAAATAAATTTACTAATCTTTAAACGATAAAAAATAATTATTTATTATGTATTCTAAAGTGATTAAATACTTTATCTCTTCATTTCCAACTTTATGCTTTGGGTTCGATTCCCACCGGCCAGAGGCATACCTACTACGGGGCCTGGGGTGCCTAGGCCCCACCAATATTTTTTATTTTTTCTATATATACACCTATATTTTTATTTTATATAATTAATCATTTTTTTCTTCTCCAATTCAAGTCAAAAATCATAAATTATTTTCATTTTTTTTAAAAATTTTTTGTAAATTTAATTGTAAAATCCTCTCAGCCCAATTGTGAATATTATCGACTAGTTAATTGTTTAATTCTTAAAAGCAAAGCTAAGATAAATTTAATTGTTATTTCAAATTATAAGATCCAACTTGTAACTAAGTTATCTCAATAAAATTTAAGTTCGGATATGTAGTCCAGCCCTAGTATACTAAATGAGAATAATATCTATTTGAGAAAAGTTATTTGGTAACGAAAGAAATTGTCAAATCATATTATGAGATTCAATTTGTAAATTTGTATCTATGTTGTGCTAATAAATGTCAATTTTAGACATGAAGAACCGAAACATAATTTAAGAATGAATCAGTTCATCTAATAGGAGTACCAATTTTGCACCTCATAATCAGATATTGGCTAATTGCAAGCATGACAACGGAAGTATTCTGGCTGTGTATTAATAAAAGTTGAGAGTGAAGGGACATAACCACTAAATCAAATACCCATCTAGCACACCAAGAATTTTGAACCATCGTATATTTAATAACGCTTCATTAAAGAATATTATAAAACTGAACAATGAAAAGATTAAATACTTAGTTAATTTTAGGAAGTAATATAATTTCTCTTCAATATTCTAGGTTCTCAAGGAAGTACTCACTCTATTTTCAAAAAATTTTAACATTTAAAAAAATTACAAAATTGTGACATTTAGATATTTTACGCAATTCAATGTACATTTTTAACGCTTAACATCTCAAATTGTGTAAAAGTAAAAATTATTAAAATTTGATATTTTAAAACTATACGATTAGACGAATCCAACAAGATCTCACTTGACTATGTTTTACTTATATAACCGTCTTAAAAAATTGAATTAAAATTACTCAATAAATAGTACTAAAAACTATTCAAATCATTTCAATTTTAAAGAAACGGAGCGAGTATATATAAGGGAATGAGACTTTATCAAGGTAGTCATGTTCTCTGATTTCCAACTATAGGTTGGGGTTCGATTTCCACCCGGCCCCTATCGCTCCCTTTTATCTCCCTTTATAATTTGTGTAGCTTAGGCTCGAAGTATATCTAAGGACACGTGTTATGGGGGGGACTCCAGCCCCCCTGTGCATATCTATACAATTCATCAACTGCCCCACCTCAAGCCAAAGTGCCAGATCCGGAACACTCTGCCTGTGGTTGTGGAATGTGGATGCATCCGAGAGTCGGGATTCCGGGAGCTCCCAATACGAAACATTCAGTTAATACTACTTCGCTTGCGCCATAATTGAAACAAAGAACAGATGATTTACAAGAAGTAAAGAAATCAGAAACTTTGCAGAGGCAGAACAAAAGGGAGAGGAAATTATATGCAAAAACCAATAGAACCATCCCCTAATTTTGTACAAAATGCACTTAATTCATCTCCATTATATTTACCCCTTAATATACTTGTATCAAAGGTAGCTCCCCACCAACCCGCTGAATCCCCTCGGATGTTCCCATTCAGGTTCTATGGTTAGCCAACTGCATTGTATTCACCGTGTAATGTGTTTGTACCTTCCAGCTTGCCATGTCAAGAAGAAAACACCTAATGTGAGGAAGATGAGAACTATACACATTCTGTAACAGAGCTCGCAGCACATAGAAGTGGTGTCACAACGACACCAATGCTGATGAACTTGCTTCCCACACTTATAGCAGAAATTGATCCCGCATCTGCACCAAGAACAGAACTGATATTACACTACACATGAAAGGTAAGATGAACTGACCAGGCTGTAGAAATTACACAGTGCCTAGAGAGCAAATTTAATCAAAAGAGTGTTTTATTGGTAAATGATAAGGCAAAAGGAGAAAGCACTCTATATATGCAGCAGAATTGGACGGAGTTTGCTCTCAATCAACAAAAGGAAACAAAGATCATGATAAGCCACGGCAAGAATGGCAATTGCCATATTGCAACAGGCAATGAATATCATATAATCCGGCAAAGGGCAAACCAAATACAACAATACAAACAACAAAAACAAAGTGCCAAGCTCTTCAACAGAGCTCACCGCATAGTATAAAATAAGGTCCACTGAAAAACATAGTGAAAGGCTTCCAAAATGATCACCCGAGAATTAATCTACTTTCCTCATACTATTTGACAATTTCTTCCTTGCCTTCTTCAAACATGCCTTGGCAAACAAAATTGAAAAGCAAATTTCCCCTCTTAAAAATGAATTGAAATCCACATAAATTAAAGAGAACCCAAATACAAATAAACGTAACACAGGCAAAATGAGCAAATTATCAATTTATGTTGTTTTAAACTCCCAAGGTCGATGAATTTTTGTGCAATTACATTAATAGAGCTCCAAATTCTTCCAACCTCGTCGATCAAAACGGTGAGCAAAATCAACACAGTACCAAAGTGAAACATTAAACACTAAAATCCCAGAATCATCAACAAAGAAACAAAATAAATAAATTAACCTGCATCGCACAATCTGGCAGCCTTCCATGAGTTCCACAAAATGCCTACACTTGGGGCACCTCATCCACCGCTTCTGCTCCGCCAGCCTCCCGAACGCCACGTCGTTCCGATCCCTTAGCTCCCCACTCTCCTCGCA
The DNA here is from genome assembly GCA_030278955.1 of Hygrophila difformis. NCBI lineage: Eukaryota > Viridiplantae > Streptophyta > Magnoliopsida > Lamiales > Acanthaceae > Hygrophila > Hygrophila difformis. Next base: position 52,598,289 of record JAOANR010000004.1, read on the forward strand.
CCCAAACCCAGCGTGCCAAGCCCTCTTGCACTGGAAGCAGAAACACCTCTTGCAGCTAGGGCAGCTCGATTTCCTCACAGTTCCCCCGCACTCATTCACAATCAGGACGCTGCAGTTCCGGTAGGGGCAGTAACAGCGGTCAAATTCCGCAATCGTTCCCTCACAGAGCGCGTCGCACCACCGGACGAAGAGCGCGTCGCCGACCAGAGAGGCGCAGGCGAGCGGATCGAGCTTGCGATCGCAGTTGTAAGCCGGGCACTTGATTTCCCCGGTGCTGTACTCCTCGAGGCGGGCGCGGATGTACTTGATCACGCAGTCGGTGCAGAACGGGTGCACGCAATCGGCGGCACCGTTCCGGAAGAGGCTGGCCGGAGTGGGCATTGGCTCGATGCAGATTTCACAAGTGGACTGCGTATTATCATCGTCACCTTCACATGAGGGGCAATTGCTGTTCCCCAATTGCTGTTCTGGGGTTTCGTTTGGGGCCGGAATTGGGGGAAGAGAGTGCAGAGTATTTCCCATGCCTATTTTCTTCTTGCGTCTGCGGGGGGTTGAGAGTTGAGACTTGGGAGGCAGTACTCACAAAGCTTTGTGCTGTTTTTTTTCCTTCTTAAGATAGTACTGCTGGTAGTGTTTTACAATAATATCCCCTAAAAATAATAATAATAAATAAAATCGGGAGAGTGAGAAATGAGAATACGTACCAAAAGGGCTTTGTGAGTTTCGGACACGTCTTGGGGTGTGCAGTTTGCCCTTCCTTTCCTCGCTTTTATGGAGTGTATTTTGTTTGTACTGAAACTGAAGGAGGTTCCCTCGAGTAAAATGCTCCGGAGATTATTTACAGCGTTCCCATGTAACTTAATAATATTTTAAGTCCAAAGGTAAACTATAGTCTATACATACAAAGTTTAATAATAAGTTATAAATCCATGAGTATATGTTGGGAATTGAAATTAGTAGGGAATTTCGCATTATTCCATGGGAAATTTTATATGGGCTTATTTATCTTTCATTAAATATTCTATTCTATTTGTCACAGTCCCTCATTTCAAAATTATTTAGGTACATACTACACTTTAGGAACAGGGTTAACGGTTTAGTTTATTAAACAGATTTTACTTTGTCTGTAGGGCGTCAGTTAAGGGAGCAGGTTGAGGTTTTTCCCCGTCTCTTTAAATAAAAACAATATGTGTAGATGTATTATATAGGTCTCCTATGATAGCGATTTAAATTTTATGAATATTTAAAGTTCGTCATTTTTGTTCACCGAAAGGAAAAGAAAAAAAAAAGGTTCGTCATTTTTGTTCATTATTATCCATAACGAAGATAAATTATTGTTAAGAATGGTAAATTGTATCGTGTGAGCTGAGTAAAACCGAGGAAACATGAAAAAATAAAGTACTAATATACAAACCGATAATCAAGCAAGAATGTGCGCAGTACTACTTCTATAGTGTGGAAGATGAAGCTTATTTTTGTAGATATAAAATAAAACAAATAATAGTACCAGTTTTTTCTTTATGTTTTTGTATTTTTTTTTCTTTTAATTGTATCTCATCTTTGTTTGCAATAATTATTGTTATCGACTAACGTCCAAATCAATTGATATGGTGACGATTGATAATAAGGATTAAGGGATATCATATGGGAAACTTCAAGGAAAAGAAGTGGAAACAATTGGAGCAGTGTACGTATATGAAAAGAATGCACACATACACAATTATATACTTCCTCCATTTTTTAAAGATAGCTACAGACCCACTCAGCACCCAGTCCAATGCACATTTTAAACCATTAATAATTCAAATTCGTTACATGTAAAAATTCTAAAAGTTCGATATTTAAAATCTACAAGACGAGACGAATCTAACAAGATCACATTTGGCTATATTTAACTTGTATAACCATGAGAAAACTTTAAGTCAAAGTATATAAGTGAACAATACTCATTAGTCAACAGTAGCTAACAAAAAAACGGAGGAGTACTATTGACGATGGATTAATCCAATCCAATAATAGGATGGGACTTTAATTTCCTAACAACCAAGGAAGGATCGATATAAATTAATTCAAATTGTAAAGGCATGCATCATGTACCTTCTTGCTAAATTGGGCTCTTCTTCATTTTCACCTTTTTCCAGCTTTCACAACCCAATTTGGGGCTTAATGACAATGACAAGTTGAGTCGTCCTTCTCTTCTGACAAAACTAATACGTACCATTAAGTGAACATGGACTAAAATTAGACAAAAGTAATTTATTGAAATAAACTTAACATACCAAACATCACCATATTACTTTATTGTGTAGATTAAGACTATCATTATCCATAACTATGACCACCCAACCACCCAACCATCTCATTATTTAATTAATTTTTCTCTTCGCCAACTCATCAATCTCCAACCCAACCCAACCACCTAAATTTTACATCTATATCTATATATATAAAAGTAATATAGTCTAATTTTCCCCCCACTTCCCCACCCCCCGTTTTCAACATCTCATCCGACTTTTTTCTTCAATTTCAACAATCATATATATTCACTAAATCTAATATATATATATGATCTAATTCAACTACATCAATCATATATACTTCATAAATCTATAATATATATAAAATCTAATAGTATTTAATTTCAAAAAACTCAATCATATCATATATACTCCCTAAATCTATAATCTATAATACTCTTAAAATTTTAAATTATTTTCAACAACCACATTCACATAATTAAAATAAAAAATCTAGAAAAAAATCTAATATATATTTGAATAACGTATAATATCACTAATTAATATATACAATTACCGATTTTCCCTTATTTCCCATTGAGATCACATATAATCTATATAAGTATTATAATCTAATTCCCCCCACTTCCCCACCCCATTTCTTCAACAACTCATCCACCTATCCTCACCATTTTTCAACAACCTAAATCACATATGAAAATAATTAAAATAAAAATTCTAAATCTAAAATCTTATATTTAATTTATTAGTCTAAATAGAAGAAAAAAATATATTATCCTGATATATATATTTTGGGATTTGGATTTAAATCCAATATTCAATTTCTTAGTCTAAAAGAAAAATCTAATACTATTTACTTTCTTATATATTTTATATCTATATTATCCTAATAAAAATATGATAATATATTTAACCATAATATTACATATTTTTAGAAGATTACTTCCATTCTTCTAAGATTTGAAACTATAAAATTCATTCTCATTGAGATCAAATAAATATATATGTATATAATATTTATATCTATAATATCCTAATAAAATCTTAATAAAATATTATAATATCTTTAATTTATACTATTATATATTTTAGATGATCACATCAAATCCAATTCCACCTCTCCTATTGCTCTATAAATACTCCATTCATTTATCTAATCTCACGGTGATCTTGAAGTTCTCACCCTCTCATATTTTATTTCTTTATTCTTATTCTCCATTATTTTCTTATGTCTTCTTAACTTTGATTTTATATTTAAACATTTTTTTTATTTCTCACATCAATGTTTTCCTAATATTTATTTTGTTCCAGGTTAATTTTTCTCTCTTTTATTGAAAAATATTCTTTATCTTTATATTCATGTAAGAATATTTTTTTTCTTTCTGTTACTCTGCGTGTGAATAATATTAATAATTTTTTTTAAACGTAATGTTAAATATATATTTTTAATGCTTTTCCATTGTCTTTTGTACGATTACATGTTGTTGTAATGTAGGATTGCAATGAAGTCATATTCTACAAATTATTTTTGTCATTTTAATTTGGATACTACTCAAAATTATTTGTATAGCATAAAGTTTGTTTTATATTGATTTTGTTTTTGTTTGTTGGTTGTCTTTATTCATGATTTGAAAGTAGTGAAAAAAATTGAAGAGTGTAAATTTGGAGATGTTCCCCTTTATTTGATGTATTTTTTTCTTTTGTTAATAGATTATTCACATTTTGATATTTTGTCTTTTGGATACAATTTTTATATATTTTTTTATATTGATTTAAGTTCACTATAAAATATAAAATAACAACATTTTAATTGAATTGGAAAATTTGGGAAGATAATCCAATAAATTAAATACTTACCCTGCATAAATTTAAATTAGGTAATAATATAATTATAATATTTTTTTAAAAAATTTGGCAAATTGATATCTGCTTTAATTAAAATTAAAATTCAATCTATAGAATTTATGTGGAATTCATTATTAAGATTTGTATGTAGAACATAATTTATTTTATTCAATTAATTAAAATTGAAAATATTAATAAATACCTTATTAGCCATTAGAACTTAAATGTCCGGCTAAAGTTGAAATATTAATTTGGCATTAATTAACTTTCTTTTCACTTTTAATTAGTGATGTAATATAAATTTATTTTTATATTTAATTTTATGAATATATATATATATGGTATTTTTTTTACCTTTTAAGATATTATTCATATCATATATGGAGTATCTTTTAGGTTAATAATATATACTATCTCTGTTTTTTAATAACTGCACCATTCCTATATTTCACGCAATCCAAGACATATTTTTAACCATTAATAACTCTAACTATATATAAGTAAAAATTATAAAAAAATTTATATTATAAAACTACGTGATTAGATGAATTTAACAATATCCCACTTGACTATATTTTTCTTATATAACTATGTTAAAAAAATTAATCAAAGTTACTCAATAAATAATAATTACTATGTAAATGGTTCAGTTATTTGAGAACGGAGGAAGTATCTTCTACCATTGTCATTTAAACCCGCCTCATTATAACTGAAATTTTGAAATCCACAACAAATGAGTTTAAACACTGGAATTATATAATAGTAGTAGTTGGGGAATAGAGAATTATTTAAATTAATTATTTATTTTTTTTCCAATTCTTTATTTGGTATAATGATTTGTGATTATTCTAAAATATTTTAATTTGTTATTATTTTAAAATATTTTAATCCAATTTTAAAATAGTTGGGGGTTTTAGGCAGCTGGCCAGCGGAGGGGCGGCCTTCGGCCCAGCCCAACCCACAGGCGGATTGCGGGTCAGGCGGTCTTTTTAATTAATTAAAAAAAATTTATTATAAAATATTTTTATTTATTTAAATTTAATATATTATCTAATTTAAAATTAAAAGTATTTTTGAAAAAAAATAAAATGTTTTTTATATTATTTTTTAAGAAATTAGCTTTAAATTAATATAGAAAGTAATTTTTTTTTGTGGAACTATAAAAAGTAATATAAATAACCCAATAGATATGTACCGACCAAAAAATTGTTTTAGTTTAATTTAGTTAGCATCAAGTCAATTTCATAATTCTTTAGTAGTATTTTACAAAAATAATGTATAAAATTAAATTATATATTATCAAATTAACGTTATATGATTTAAAATAACATATAACCAACAAACATTAATATAATCATCATGTTATTTAACTTTCATAGCAAACTTAAAAAATTAAAAAAAATAAAAAATAGCTTGGCCCGCAAGCTGACCCGCACCCGCCGCGTGCTTGCCCTAGCGACGACATGTTTAGACCGGCTTCGAAATGAGCATCTATTTGTTCAATCCAACACAACATTTAGGGAAGGTGGGGTGGGCTGGCCAACGGGCCCAACCAATTTTGACATTTTTATGTAAAGTGGATATCATATATTTATATGTAAGTTATTACTTAATATTAAAGGTATAATAACACTCCAAAAATAAGAGAAAAAACTAATTTGATATTCAACTATTTTTAACTTCGTTTAATTGAATAGATATAATATGATAATTATGAATTAATTATTAAATGTATATTAGTCACTGCACGTTTATGTTCACAATGTTACAAGATTATATTTTTTCTTTTTTCTTTTCTTTTTTTCCATCTCTATTACCATTATTCATGATTATAATTTTGCTATGTTTCTTTAAATTACTTTAAGTTCACATAAAGTTGAAGAACAATATTGATTTGGAAAAAATTGGGAAAATAAATCTAATAAACCGAAAGACGAATGTACTACATGATGACATTTATAAATTAAATTAAGTAATGATTACAAATATATCTAGCAAAATGATATATTAAAAAATGCAAAATCAAATATATTACAAAAAAATTTATTGTAAATTTATAAATTAAGTAATGTAAAATTTTTATGCATGGGCTAAATCAATCAAATAAGAAGATTATGAAAATAGCTTGACTGTCAAAGTTACTAAACTACTTTGTCATATTTTTACTTACAAACCACTTTGTCATATTTTTCTCAATAATGTGGTTAGAAAATTGGCATAACCCAAAATTACGTAATAAAATATTTAAAAACTGAAAATATTATGTTATTTCTTTTTTCAATGTAAATTTTACTTCCCGCGCATTGCGCGGGCGGGTATGCTAGTACTTTATCAATAACCACTCAACCATCCAACCACAATATTGTAACATCCCGATTAATTAACGCATAATTGATTTAAGTAATTGTGGTTAATTAATAAAGATAACTAATATGAATTTTTGTGTAAGGGAGTTATTGGATTGAAGTGGAAGTATAAGTGGGTAGCAAACCCACAAGTTAATAAGAGCCAAAGTGCTTAAAAAAAATGGACCGCGACTTGTTAGAATAAAAGAAGTTGGAAGGAGACACAACATCATGACCCGATCCGGATATAATTTTTATTAAAAATGGGAAGTGGGTTTGAGACCCACCTTCCTCTCTCCATTTTTCCTTTTCTTCCCTTTCCCCATTTTTCCTTTCTTCTTCCTCTCTCCATTTCTTCTCCTTCCTGTAGCCCTCCTTGGCCAAGAACAATCTTCATATTGGCTTGAAATCAAGTTGGGAAATTCATATTCATGCTTTTGGTAAGTGATTTATTGTTATTAGTTCTTGATTTTGTTAAGATTTGGAGGTGTTTTGGGTGTTGACCGTGGGTGAAAATTGGGGGTTTTTGTATTTTGTTGAGTTAAGCTTTAATCCTTGAATATTTAGACTCAAATATATGTTTTAGATATATTCGTGAGCTTAATGGTGTTGATTTTGGAGTTGGTTGTTGATTTTAGGTTTTGGGTTGATTTTGTTCGATTGAAGCTTGTAATCGACGAATCGGAGGCCGGTTTTTGTTGGAAGACATCAGGCAAGGGATTATATTGCTTAAATTACGTGTTTGGGGGGTATTTGGGGGTCGGATTCCGGCGAAATCGCCGAAAACCGATTGGAAAATCGGAGAAGACGATGAACAGTAACTGCTACAGTACTGCTACAGTAGGTGTACAGTAGTTACCGCGGTAACTCGCGTAGTTACCGCAGTAATTCGTCACAGTAATTACCACGGTAATTTGAACAGTAATTACCACGGTAATTTGAACAGTAACTTGTACAGTAGTTACCACAGTAACTTGCTACAGTAATTACTACAGTAATTCGCTACAGTAATTACCGCAGTAACTCGCTACAGTAATTACAACAGTAACTTGCTACAGTAATCGCTACAGTACTGGGATGCGTATGTCACGCGTTGTACGCGCGCGGGTGCGCAGTGAGCGCAGGAAGGCTCTGTTTGGTCATTTTTGTGCGATTTTGATTATATAATGATGTTTTCTTTGCACCAATTATTGTTATGACTTCCCCAAATGTTATTGGTAAACCTGGGATAATCAATTGGCCCGTGGGGGTTGCTGAATTGCTTAGGGGAACTGTTGAATTATTATATCATTAATGCCTTAGCCTAGAGGGCTATGTATTGAATTCCTTATATGTTGAGAAGCATGCGAACCTAGTGTGTACGTGTTTGAATATCACTGTATTGTTATATGCATGTTATTGCAGTGGAATTGGCAGTTATTAACCCGATGGGTTGTTATAATGTTTATGATTGATCGGGCAGCCTTCACAAGTGTTGTTGAGTCCCGATGACCCTGCGGGGTGGATTATTGGTTGTTATTCCTGTTGGCCCTTTTGGGCTGGTTATTATAATGCATGGTATTGCATTATGAATGGATGGACATAATGGAAATGTCTGATCGGGCAGCCTTTACCGGTGTTGTTGAGTCCCGATGACCCTGCGGGGTGGATTATTGGTTGTTATTCCTGTTGGCCCTTTTGGGCTGGTTATTATAATGCATGGTATTGCATTATAAATGGATGGACATATTGGAAATGTCTGATCGGGCAGCCTTTACCGGTGTTGTTGAGTCCCGATGGCCCTGCGGGGTGATTATTAGGCTGTGATGCCTGTGATTTGGCTGCGATGCCTGTGATTATTTGGCTGTTATGCCTGTGATTAGGTTGTGATGCCTGTGGTCCCTGCGGGGATGGTGTATGTTACCCTGTAACGGGTTGGAGTTGATGATATCCTCACCCGTGGGTTCATACCGCCCGGGTTTAGGTTGCCGGCTAGGCATATTCAATTGCATTTGCATATAGGGTAGATAGGTGTATGTTAGGCCATGCATCACGTGCATAAATTGTATGTCTGTGGTTGAAGCACCGGTATGGGATGGTGTGATGATTTATTTATGTCAATTGTATGATCGTGGTTGAAGCACCGGTATGGGACGGTGTGGTGTTTAACTGCTTTATTTATATTCTGCCGTTATTAATATGTTTATTTATTACCTATATTTACTATCTTAAGATGTGGTTCTGTTTTCCCTTACTCCCCGGCACGTAGCCTTGCTCAGTACGTTGTACTAACCCCCTTTGCTTTTGTCTGTTTTATAGATCCTGCTGGAGGCGCTGGAGCATGATTTAGGTTTGGGGTATTGAGAGATCACATAGATAGGAGTATATAGGACGCGTTCATTATGCTAATGTGATATTATGTGACTATCTGTGGTTGGTATTTGGACTACTGCTGGTTGAGGCCTGTGAGCTTGGGATTTACATACTGTCGGCCGGTGGCCTTATGTGATTTACAGCTTTGGGCTGGTAGCCCTGTTTGAGATATTGGTATGCTGTTGGGAGGCTTGTAGCCTGGATGGGTCGCTGGGACCGTTATTTGATTATTATTGGGTGACATTTTTATGTGCCTATGTGTTTTTAATTTATTTATAGCTTCTGCATTAAACTGGATTAATCAGATGATCACTTTAGGTTTACCCAGTGTTGTACTAGCTGTTTTAAATTAGCTGGCCACTAGTTTAGAATAGTTAGTACATCGGTAATGCTTGCGAAAATCAGGTTTGAATTTTCGGGGTGTTACAGAGTGGTATCAGAGCCTGTGTGCTCTTTTATCTTATTAAAACTTGTATAGACATAGGTGGTGAGCTGTGTGTGGGGTACATATAGCATATAATTGTATTTTTATTATATCTGATTATTTCTGCGCACACCAGGTTAATTCACAGTTGGGGAACTGTGAGGGAACCATGGTACTCCAGTCAGGATCCTTGTTATCTCACAGTTATTGAGGACTATGAATGACTTTTGATCGTTTATTTAATTTTGTCATTTATATATACTGCTTTGTATATGATTGGTGATTTCTGCTAACATTGTTTGTTGATGTTCTAATCTAAGTTGACTGAATAGTCTGGAAAGGCCTCATGGAAGCCTGGGCTATTCGAATGGCGATCCAATCGGGATCAATCTGTTGAATGGTGTACAGATGGGTTTGACGTACCCTCGAGAGTGAGATAGGGTACTGAGAAAGTCTCCATTGTGCGATAACCCACTGGGGTGATATAGATATTTGCAGTCCGCCTGCATGCGAAGGATGGTGGAAACCATTTCGAGGCAATGCCAGTGAGGGTATAGTCGGATTTGGTTAAAACGAATAATGATATGAAGTGGCATAGAATTGACACTGGGTCAATCAAAAGAACATTAGATGGTTTTCGAAGCGTTGAATGCCTGTCGCCTGAGACGAGGCAAGGTGACTGTTCTGCATAGAAAGATCGGTAATGTGAAGGGGCCGATATCACTGGGGCGAGTCCGAACTAGGGGACTTCCTAGTATGTTGTCTTTATGTGATGGAAAAGTTACGTTGATTGGATAACGTTTTGGCATGTGTGTAATTCATGTATCATAGGTGTTTCTTCTTGACTCTCTGGTTAAGAGATAAACCCGTTTCCCTGATATGGGAATTATTTTTGTCGCATTTTGTGTTGCTGTTATTGTGTTTGATTCTGGAGCCTTATGTTCATTTGAGACTCTAAATTTCATTCGTAAGCATGGAGTAGATGCTACCACTGCTACGAATCCTTCTGCCTTAGTACTGTGCGATTCGGAAGCCTCGTGTTATTTAGTGGCTTTGCGAATTGTACAAGAGCACAGAGTAGGACCGTTGGCGTCGTACCACATGCTAGTTTCTTTACCTTCGGGTGATAATATTTGTAGTGATCATTTGGTGCAAGATGCTGTGTTGAGCATCAAGGGTCATGAATTCAGAGGGCTGACCTGGTGGTCTATAGCCTGACTGATTTTTTACGTAATACTGGGCATGGATTGGCTGTTTTGCCATCATGCTGTGATTGATTGTGGTATTTCATGAATATCCTTTTAGGATTCTTTGGGTAAGTGTGTTTCTTACTGACATCCTTTGATTCCACCTGTTATTGGTGTGGTTTCTGTTGCCTTGTTGTGTGACTTGATATCTAGGGGTTGTTCTATTTCCCTGTGGCAAATGAGGGATCTTCGAGCAGAAGTTTCTGCTTCTTCGAATGTCCCTGTTGTATCTGAGTTCGGGGATTTATTTCCCGATAAAATTCCTGGTCTCCCACCTCCTCGGGAGATTGATTTTACTATTGAGTTGATGCCTGATGCAACTTCTATTTCTAAAGCTCATTATCATATGGCTCCTGTGAACTGAAGGAGTTGAAGGATCAATTGAATGAGTTTACCAATAAGGGGTATATTCAGCCGAGTAGCTCGCCTTGAGGAGCTCATGTTTTGTTTGTTAAGAAGAATGATGGGTCGATGAGGAAGTGCATCGATTCCAGAGGTTTGAACCGAATCACGGGAAAAACAAGTATCCTTTACCTTGGATTGAGAATCTGTTTGATTAGTTGAGAGGGGCCAGTATGTTCAGTAAGATTGATTTGAGATCGGGCTACCACCAGATATGGGTGGCGAAGGCTGATAGGCCTAAGACAGCTTTCAGGACTCGTTATGGACATTTTGAATTCACGGTCATGCCTTTTGGTTTGACTAACACACTAGCGATCTTCATGGATCTCATGTATAGGGTATTCCATCCCCTGCTGGATGTGTGTGTGGTTGTGTTCATAGATGATATCCTGGTTTATTCGCCAATGCGTGAGACACACGGGTCACTTGAGGGCGGTCTTGAACGTATTGCGAGAGCATATGTTGTATGCTAAACTCTCCAAATGTGAATTTTGGTTGGAGAGTGTGTCTTTTCCGGGACACATTGTTTCCAGTAATGGTATATCTGTTGATCCTGCCAAGGTAGAAGCTGTGTTGAAATGGCAAGCCACAAACATTGTGGGGGAGATACGGGGTTTCTTGGATCTTGTTAGTTACTACAATAGGTTTATTGAGGGATTTTCTAGCATTGCTAGACCTCAGATGAGATTGTTCTGTAACGATGTTAAATTCCAGTGGGATGATGATTGTGAGCGTTCGAACTTTGGAAGAATGTAATGACAAAGGCATTTGTATTGACTCTACCTCATGAGTCAGGTGAGTACGAAGTTTTGACCAACACCTCACTTAAAGGTTTGGGTGGTGTGTTGATGCAGAATGAGAATTGTGATCAATAGAACTACCCGACGCATGATTTGAAGACGGAAGTGGTAGTTCATGTTTTGAAAATCTAGTGGCTCCCTTTGAGGCATTGTATGGGAGAAAGCGTATGAGTCCATTATGTTGGAATGATCCAATAGATAAGGTGAATGTGGGTCCTGAGATGATTGAGCAGACAATCGAGTTGGTGAAGATCATCAGGGATCGAATGAAAGAGGTTCAGGACAGACAGTGGAGCTATGCTGATTTAGCTCGTCGAGATGTGGAGTTTGAGGTTGGTGATAGCATATTTTTGCGGGTATCGCCTCTGAAAGGGGTACGCCTGTTTAGTAAGAAGCCAAGCTGATTCCGAGATATATATTGGATCCTATGAGATTGTGGAGAGAGTTGGTAAAGTGGCTTATAGGGTGATTTTGCCAGCTGAAGTGGGACGAGCCCATGATATGTTCTATACTTCCCAATTCAGGAAATTTTTTTTTGATCCAGCTAAGATCATTCAGCTTGCTAAAGTTGAATTGGATGCTAGTCTTAATTTCGAGGAGTTCCAGATCGGGTGATTGATACAAATGATGAGGTTCCGATGAATAAAACCATGTTGATGGTTAAGGTGTTGTGGTCTAGACACAGAGCTGAATATGCTACTTGAAGAAACTGGGGAGCGTATGAAACTGAAGTAGCCAGACTTTAATTTTTACTTCTCATAAAGAAGTAACATTTTTCCCTTGATTGTTCATTGATGATCATGTGGTTGATTATGCATTTCGGGGGCGAAATGATCCTAAAGGGGAGAGATTGTAACATCCCGATTAATTAACGCATAATTGATTTAAGTAATTGTGGTTAATTAATAAAGATAACTAATATGAATTTTTGTGTAAAGGAGTTATTGGATTGAAGTGGAAGTATAAGTGGGTAGCAAACCCACAAGTTAATAAGAGCCAAAGTGCTTAAAAAAAATGGACCGCGACTTGTTAGAATAAAAGAAGTTGGAAGGAGACACAACATCATGACCCGATCCGGATATAATTTTTATTAAAAATGGGAAGTGGGTTTGAGACCCACCTTCCTCTCTCCATTTTTCCTTTTCTTCCCTTTCCCCATTTTTCATTTCTTCTTCCTCTCTCCATTTCTTCTCCTTCCCGTAGCCCTCCTTGGCCAAGAACAATCTTCATATTGGCTTGAAATCAAGTTGGAAAATTCATATTCATGCTTTTGGTAAGTGATTTATTGTTATTAGTTCTTGATTTTGTTAAGATTTGGAGGTGTTTTGGGTGTTGACCATGGGTGAAAATTGGGGGTTTTTGTATTTTATTGAGTTAAGCTTTAATCCTTGAATATTTAGACTCAAATATATGTTTTAGATATATTCGTGAGCTTAATGGTGTTGATTTTGGAGTTGGTTGTTGATTTTAGGTTTTGGGTTGATTTTGTTCGATTGAAGCTTGTAATCGACGAATCGGAGGCCGATTTTTGTTGGAAGACATCAGGCAAGGGATTATATTGCTTAAATTACGTGTTTGGGGGGGGGGGGGATTTGGGGGTCGGATTCCGGCGAAATCGCCGGAAAATCGATTGGAAAATCGGAGAAGACGATGAACAGTAACTGCTACAGTAATTCGTCACAGTAATTACCGCGTTAACTCGCGTAGTTACTGCAGTAATTCGTCACAGTAATTACCACGGTAATTTGAACAGTAATTACCACGGTAATTTGAACAGTAACTACCACAGTAACTTGTACAGTAGTTACCGCAGTAACTCACTACAGTAGTTACCGCAGTAACTTGCTACGGTAATTACTACAGTAATTCGCTACAGTAATTACCGCAGTAACTCGCTACAGTAATTACAACAGTAACTTGCTACAGTAATCGCTACAGTACTGGGCTGCGTATGTCACGCGTTGTACGCGCGCGGGCGCGCAGTGAGCGCAGGAAGGCTCTGTTTGGTCATTTTTGTGCGATTTTGATTATATAATGATGTTTTCTTTGCACCAATTATTGTTATGACTTCCCCAAATGTTATTGGTAAACCTGGGATAATCAATTGGCCCGTGGGGGTTGCTGAATTGCTTAGGGGAACTGTTGAATTATTATATCATTAATGCCTTAGCCTAGAGGGCTATGTATTGAATTCCTTATATGTTGAGAAGCATGCGAACCTAGTGTGTAGGTGCTTGAATATCACTGTATTGTTATATGCATGTTATTGCAGTGGAATTGGCAGTTATTAACCCGATGGGTTGTTATAATGTTTATGATTGATCGGGCAGCCTTCACAGGTGTTGTTGAGTCCCGATGACCCTGCGGGGTGGATTATTGGTTGTTATTCCTGTTGGCCCTTTTGGGCTGGTTATTATAATGCATGGTATTGCATTATGAATGGATGGACATAATGGAAATGTCTGATCGGGCAGCCTTTACCGGTGTTGTTGAGTCCCGATGACCCTGCGGGGTGGATTATTGGTTGTTATTCCTGTTGGCCCTTTTGGGCTGGTTATTATAATGCATGGTATTGCATTATGAATGGATGGACATATTGGAAATGTCTGATCGGGCAGCCTTTACCGGTGTTGTTGAGTCCCGATGACCCTGCGGGGTGATTATTAGGCTGTGATGCCTGTGATTTGGCTGCGATGCATGTGATTATTTGGTTGTTATGCCTGTGATTAGGCTGTGATGCCTGTGGTCCCTGCGGGGATGGTGTATGTTACCCTGTAACGGGTTGGAGTTGATGATATCCTCACCCGTGGGTTCATACCGTCCGGGTTTAGGTTGCCGGCTAGGCATATTCAATTGCATTTGCATATAGGGTAGATAGGTGTATGTTAGGCCATGCATCACGTGCATAAATTGTATGTCTGTGGTTGAAGCACCGGTATGGGATGGTGTGATGATTTATTTATGTCAATTGTATGATCGTGGTTGAAGCACCGGTATGGGACGGTGTGGTGTTTAACTGCTTTATTTATATTCTGCCGTTATTAATATGTTTATTTATTACCTATATTTACTATCTTAAGATGTGGTTCTGTTTTCCCTTACTCCCCGGCACGTAGCCTTGCTCAGTACGTTGTACTGACCCCCTTTGCTTTTGTCTGTTTTATAGATCCTGCTGGAGGCGCTGGAGCATGATTTGGGTTTGGGGTATTGAGAGATCACATAGATATTTGGAAAAAATAGTCGACTTTTTGTTTGACTTTTTGACACTGTTCATTGTTCAACTTTGACTCGATTTTATTGGAAATATATATTTGGAAAAAATAGTCGAGCTGGATCTTGTTAGAATCGTGTATAATTATGTAGTTTTAGAATATATATTTCACATAATTTTCTGTTGTATATATTTTGAGATATTAATGAAAATTTAAAACGTGCATTGAATTGTGTGCAAAAGTCAAAGAAGACAAGTTAAATGGGATGGAGGGAGTATTTCCTTAATTCATAGAAAAATCCCATTATTCATTTTCACAGCTTTCATATGTATAATAATTATACTCCCTCCGTCCCACAATAATGTTTCCATTTGACTTTTTGACACTGTTCAATGTTCATTATTCAACTTTGACTCGATATTATTGTAATTATATATTTGAAAAAAATAGTCGAGTTCGGTCTTGTTAGATTCGTCAAATCGTATAGTTTTAGAATATATATTTTACATAATTTCTACTTGTATATATTTTGAGATATTAACAATTTAAAAAGTGCATTGGATTGTGTGTAGAAATGAAATGGGAACATTATTGTGGGACGGAGGGAGTATTAATTATTACGTATACATATAGATATATTTTATTTTTTATTTCATAAGGAATATGCGGTTATACTTTATTTTGTTGAGAGTCCTATAGCCCTGGGCCATTTGTTAGTTCTTTTTTTCTTTTTCTTTTTAAATTTCTTTGTACTTTTATTTTACTTCTATTTTGTAGCCCATAACCCAATAATTTTCATCGACTTGTTCTCTTTTTGTAACTGTATTTTTTGACGTATATCGATTATTTTCAGACCACTCTTTTTCTTGGTCGGATTTTGTATATACATTGTTGTCTTTTTTTTTTAAAAAAAAATAATAATAAAAAATAAAAATAAAATCTACAATACAAATTTACTAATTAACCATCAAATGTATTCTAACGTGATTAACTACTTAGAGTACATGCAAGAGGGGTGCCATTGAATTTAATTTATAAAATAAAGGAGCACAAGCCCATCTCGTGCCTCGTGGATTCAAATGGGTAAGATATTTAAAATGAAAACAAGAAAAGAAAAAGAATGCAGGTGAGGTGAAATTAGATGGATATAAAGAAGAAAATGCATGAGAGTTTTGATGTAGAGTTGTTACACCAAAGTCAAGGCTCCCGAGTCAATAATGTCAATAATTAAACTAAACTCTCCAAAGGGAAAACGTCTGTTCACATCAACACCATTTGCATTTTCTCTATCCGATGGGCGATAGAAGCCTTATGGACCGACCACTAAGGTTGAAAAACCACCTCAACTGTCCCATGGTCTCCACTTCAATTCAAACCATTCATGTTTCAAAGCTAAGGGTCAGAATCAGATTTCACAATAATAAGTTCAGTACATGTTATAACACATATGTGTGTTGAGTAATACTTACTTGCCTTTGATGCCCTTTCTGAGGAAGATATTCCATCATCTCCCAAAACATTTGGCAGATCCAAGAATTTTGAACCAGAGTATATTATTCGGTTACAGCCATAAGGCGAGCTAAGAAAAAAAAAACAAATATCAAGATAAAAAACTTAACCACGGCCCCAACCGGCTCACAGGCTGGGTTCATTAAAGAATATTAAAATCAATTTAGAGCATCGAGTTCATACCGGCTGTACTTTTCTGTAATTTTAAAACATGAATTGAACTTGCACTGAAAGCAAATCTAAAGTTGGCATTGAACTTTTGTGCACCCTAATAACTCAAATTAAGAATATACTAGCTAACTTCCAACCCAAAATCGAATACATTTAAATACCATTCTGAATATGCATCTTATTGAATAATGAATAATACAATCTACACAGAATCGATATTGCCACAAAATGCTTATAAATAAAAATTTAAAATTAAGATGAATATTATACAGTACGGATCTAGAACTTATGCATAGAAACACACAAATACTTTTAATCTCTCAACCCATTCATAATCTCACATACATTTTCCTTTTTCACATACTGAACATTTCAGCTTGTAACCCTCATCGACCATTTAGAGCATTAAACTGTGAAAACATAGCCGTTCCCGAGTGATCGATGTCCCCCGGCATCTCCGCCGGCACCCTGGGCGACCCACTTTCCGACGACGACGAGCTACCCGCTGGCTGCGGCGGCTTAATGGTAGAAGTAGGGCTGGGAAGCGGCTTGTGCTCCTCCTCCGACTTGCCTTGCTCCGAATTCTCCTGAAGCTGCAGAGCATACTCCAAATTCCACAGCACATCGCCCATGGTCGGCCTATCGACGCCGTACTCAGCCAAACACTTCTCGGCAGCCTCCGCGAACTTCTTCAACGACTCGGTGTTGATGTGGCCGACAAGTAACGGATCCATTATTTTCTCGAGCATCCCTTTACGTTTCCACTGCATTGCCCATTCGGCCAGGTTCACTTGCTCCCTCGGCAGGGCGGGGTTGATCGCCGGACGGGCGCAGATCGCCTCTAATAAGACCACACCGAACGAGTACACGTCGGATTTCTCCGTGAGCTGTTGTTTCCAGAAGTATTCAGGATCGAGGTACCCGAAGCTCCCCTTAACCGCCGTGCTCACGTGCGTTTGATCGGTTGTGGGAGCGTCTTTGGATAACCCGAAATCGGCCATTTTCGCCACGAAGTTCTCGTCGAGAAGGATGTTTGTGGTCTTCACATCACGGTGTATGATTCCCTGCGCCGATCCCGTGTGTAAGTAATGCAGACCTCGGGCGGCGCCGATGCAGATTTCCAGCCGCTGTTTCCACGTCAGGGTAGGTAAGTCTTTGCCGTAGAGGTGGTCGCGGAAAGGTCCGTTCGCCATGTACTCGTAGACTAAGATCATCTCCGAATTCTCGTTGCAGTAGCCGATCAACGACACCAGATGGCGGTGCCTGAGCTTGGACAGGATTTGGATCTCTGTTTGGAATTCGTTGATCCCCTGTTCCGATTGCGGGTTGCCGCGTTTTATCCCGACTTTCTGGCCGTCGGTTAGGACACCATAGTACACATTGCCGAATCCGCCGACACCGACGATGTTGTCCGTGCTCCAATTGTTTGTGGCTTCTTGCATTTCGGCAAACGTGAAGCACCTTCCGAGGCCCACCATGGACGAGTTGAATTGGCTCTTACGCGACCCATGGTTCGACGACATGAAAGCTGTGTCGCCAGCGTGGATTGGCAGTAGCCATGAGGAAAAGCTATTCGCTTTCTGCCAGTTTTGCGGCCGTTTTTTCCACTTGACTGCCATTGCGCCCAACCCGATGAAGGCTCCAACCATCATTGTGAAACCAACTGCTGCCACCGCCCCGCGGTGGCTGAGGCCGCCCGATTCGTCCGGACCAAATGTTCCATCAAGGCTGCCGATGGAGTTGTTCATTTTGAATACTTCTAGGCCATTTAATAAGGCGTTTTTAGTGCCCGTGTTGTCCAATGTCGGACCTACTTGAACTGTTATTGGATCCAAGGAGGTAACCATGGTGGAATTCACCACAAAATCGGCGAAGTAGGCGGCGGTTAGGCCCCCGGCAACTGTGGTTAAATCCAAGCCGGAAATGACTATCTGCCCGTTGATGTAGACGTTGAAGTAGAGTTCATTTGGAGCTCTGCTCACAATATCGGCAAAGTGAAGACGGATGAGGTATTGGAATGACGGATCGATCTTTAATTTCCATGTGATGTTGAAATTGGGAACCTAAATTTTCAAATACAATTTGGAAATGTAAATGGTTTAATTATTCATGCATGAGCTTCAAACCCTAGATTTATTTTTATTTGGAAATATAAATGGTTTAATTATTCATGCATGAGCTTCAAACCCTAGATTTATTTTTATTTGGAAATATAAATGGTTTAATTATTCATGCAAGAGCTTCAAACCCTAAATTTATTTTTATCTCAAAACGTCTTTAACCTTTTGATATTTATTGCATAGCTCTTAAATTGATTTTATCTGAAATTAATCATCAAAATGAAGTGATTCAAATCTTCAATTTGTGTTATTGTTATACTACTGACCTGAACATTGGCGTTCGCCATCTGCGTGGCGCTGGCGTAGACCACCGGTGGCGCAATTAGTGGCGACTCGCCCTCCGGGTAGGTGATCACCTTTGGCTCGACGGTGACAGCTGTTCCGGCAATTTTCGGGTCAAGGTACGGCTCATCCGGCTCCCAAGACCTTCCGATGGTATCATTTAGGGGTGTGATCGTCGGACCACCGGAGTTCAACCGGTAAACCGTCTGATACGCGACGGATGACGGGCCAGAGTAATCTCCCCTGGGGAAAACCGCCTTGGCGACGTTGCTGAGCCCTATATCCGGTGCCGACACGAACTCTATGCCGTTGATAAACGCCGCGCTGCCCTCGTCCGGCTGGAACGCGATTGAAAATTGTTCCGTCACAACATTGACCAGATATTCCTTCATCGACCACCGCTTCTTGGGATCCAATTCGGATTTGAAACCATAGGTGAGCATTACTCCATTGCCTGTTTGCACCTTGAATTTCGCCTCGTTCAAATCGATCACGCTCGGCGTCGGCGCAAAGTGGAGCCTGACCCAATGCCATCCGGGTCGGGTCACGCGGAAGATATAAATTGCCTCGGCGTCGAACACCCTGCACGAACGGTAAATCGGCGACGGAACGCTCTGGTCATCCGGCGGAAGCAGGCCCCGAATGTCCTGGCCTTTGTAATTTAAAAACTTCTGGCCTTCCTGATCGCCGATGAAGACGCGGTTGCCGGGTAGCGTCGTGGTGGCGGGGTTGCCACAGTCGAGGAGGAAATTGTCCGGAGGGGTAAAGGCGAAGGATTTCGCCGGAGCGTCGATTAGCGCGGCCTGGGTTAGCATTGCCCCAAATGATAGGAAGAAGAACAGAACCATGAGAACCGCCGCCGCGGCAGAGGCGGCGGAGGAGGAGCACCGAAGGGGGAGCCGCCATGGAGGTGTTTTCTCCATATCGACTCTCCTGCTGAGGAGGAGGAGGAGGAGGAAAACAGGAACAATTCAGGAATTAATTGTGGGGGGAAGAATTAAAAGGGGGGGAATTTTTTAAGGGATGCTGAAGAAAAGCATCGTTTGTGATTTGCGTTTTTTTGGTGTTTCGCCCGAGATTGGTATTAGCGGCGATTGAACTCTTATTTTGGCACTCCCATGCTGTCGGGAGATTGTGCGGTTGACTCTAATTTCTATTTTTAGTAACTGTGAGTTCTTCTTTTCTATTTTTGGTAACTACGACTTTTTCGGTTTCTTTGTCAAGTACTCGAATTTTAGAAAGGAACAGAATTTTCATCATTCCACATTTTCATATTAATTTTAAACATTGCTATATATTCACCCAGCACACAGTCCAATGCATTTTTAAATAATTAATAATTTAAATTCAATATATATAAAAATTCTAAAAATTAGATATTTCAAAAATTACAAGACGATACGAATCTAACAAGATCTCACTTGGCTATATTTTAACTTATATAACCATGATAAAAGTTTAAATTAAAATATATAAATAAACAGTAGGCATTTATCAAACTTAACTAACACAAAAAAATGAAGTATATAACAAACAAAGCATCTAACCCATCCGTTCTCTACTAGTAAATTTTATTTACGACTTAAATACAGGCTAAAATATATATACATATAGTATTATATATTTGAGAAATATTTAGATGACCATTGACCAAACAGGTCAACAAAAGTTTGTGTTAAAGAGAGCACACTACGTCACTACCTATTTGCCACCACTCCCAAGGACGAATAATCTTATAGGGAACAAATTCAAAAGCCACTAGGCACTAGGACGAAAAGTTCTCGTTGGACTCGTAGTCCAATATATTTATTTAATAATTAATATATTAATATGTGAAAATAAATATTTTATAAGATACCATTCGACTAAATTTTTTTATATAATTGCAACAAAATTCATTGCAATCTTATACTAAAGCCCCATAATTTATTGCAACCTTATACTTCTCCTACCAGAACAAAATTTAGACGATTGCCGTCTTTCCTACACATCATGGATTGTGAACCATCGGGTAGTTATCTAATGAAAATGGAACCCAAGAATATAAGGTACAACTATTTTCCGGATGCTATTAATAGCAGAAAATTTTACTTGTATTCAATGGGCAATTTAGATAAAAGCAGGGGTGAGTAAACTACTCCATAGAGTCTCGTTTTATATTGGGGCAAATTATAGTAAAGGACCCATTAGATTTAGTTTGTATTTTAAAAAGACCCATTGTAAAAAACTTACAAAAAAGGACCCATTTAAGTTTTGACTTTAAAATAGTACCCACCTAACTTCCCAATAAATTTATCTTTAAGCATGAGACACACTCTACAATTTGAGCAAAAATTCCATTTACTTTGTAAACCCACTAAAATAATTAACTTATAAAAAATGAATCAAGAAGAAATAAATTCATTAATATATGAATATGGAATATATTTACAAACTATGGAAGAAAGAATTGAAAATTGGAATGACATTGTTTACACTATACTCATATTTTTAACTGAATATAATCAAAAGGTATATCCCTATTCGGAAGAAAAAAGTTTTTGGGACAAAATAATTTTACTCAGAATAGGATCAGATAGTGAAAATTATGATGAAGAACAACCAGACAATTTAAGTAATTATGGTGAATATTATTTTTCTGATTAAAACCAGTAACACAACAAAATTAATTAAAATATTTTTATTCCACCCCTTTTTACAATTTGGTATCAGAGCCCAGAACGATTAATCTGGACATGAGTAATCATAATCATAATGATCATATATTAAACTATCATATGTCAAGATTAAGATTAAATACTTCAGAACAACTATACCCAGAATATATTCCAACAGCAAGATATCCTTTAGATGAAAATCAAGAAATAGATTATCCACTAAGTACGATTAATCCACTCGATACTGAAAACTATATAATAAATAGAAATAATGAATATACACAAAATAACACCGAAAGCTTGATGATACAAGCAAGAATTGAAAGAGCCTTTCTAAACAGAATAAGAGGATTGGAACCACAAATAAGACCAATTACAGACATAAGAACCAACAATAATCGTAGATTTTTAACACCCACATTTAATCCTGATCATGAAATAAGTCAAGGAGAAATAGAAAATATGGATCAACAAATAGAAGAAAGAAAAACATACATAGACAGAAGAAGAAGAAGATTAAATAGATTGCAAAACGATGAAGAATTTGGAATAAGACTAGGAAATAGAGGAAAAAGATTACTTTGGATAGGAAACTATATAATTGAAACGGAAGAATATAATGGTAATTTAATACAAATTATATCAAAAAGAGATGAAGAACAAGAGTTAGTATCACAAGTCAAATTATCTATAATCAACAATGAAATTACAACTTACAGAATGTTTCCAGGATATATAACACACAACACCATGTTTACTAGAGCACCTTCACCCGAATTTTCAGATCAAGAATCAAATTATAGTGAAGACTAATAAGATGCCAGGAATAAAGTTAGAAAATGAAACAATAGAAAGACTGACTAATAAAATTCATGAAATAGAAAGTCAACCACAAGATATAAGTACCATAATAATGAAACAAAAACTATTAAGAATAAAATTCAAGATTTCTAAAATGATAGATGAAAGAGAAGCATATGTAATTATACAAAAACACATAGATCCAGAAAAAGAAGAATCGGAGTTAATAAAAGAATGGTATTTAAATGAATTAGAAACAATAGAAATAGAAGAATTAGAAAGGGAAACTGAAATAGATGAAGTAAACGACTTCATTAGAAACATAAGAAATATTAGAAGATGAGTTATCTAGAAGATTTAGAAACAATAAAAGATGGAATTGAACTAATAAAAGAACTAATGATAAGTCTAGATACAAGACTCTACAATATCGAAAGATACATAGACAAAACAATAATTAAAACTCCACAAAAGCAAGTAGAATTAGAAAAGTCACTCCCTCTACCAAAATGGGAGAAGACACCAGAACCAGGAAGTCTCGATCATAGAGTAATGATGAAAGAAATAGAAAAACTAAACAAACAAAATAAAATTAGAATTCTTATAGACAAAGTAGAAAAATTAAAAAAGATAAATGAAGAACTAAAGGAAGAAAAATTAGAAAGTAGAGAAGATAAAGAAGAAACAGAATGAATACAAGTATAGAAGACTTAATAAATGAATTAAGTAGTGATTTAGAACGACTAAATTTAGAACCAATATATACAGGAACATTTTCAGAAACAGAATTAGAAACTAATGAAAGTGATTTGGAAGAACAACATAAAGTCTTTATGAATAATCATAGATTATATTTACCATCATCAGAAGTAGTTGAAGAAACTAGCACTACCTTGCCAAGAGAAGGTGTAACAGGAACTATACCAATGGAAGTAGATCAAACTACAAATAGACAAAATGTAGACAATTATCAAAGTAGATTACAAAATTTACCTTCAAGAAATTTTCCAATAAGAAAAACAACCTCTAAAAAAGAAATTTGGAAATACAATGAAGATTTTGAGTTAAAAGAAACAAGAATAGGAAATGTGAGACCAGGAGATGCAATATTCCTAAACCTGGATTGTCTTAAACAGCCAAGTCTAGAACTAGAAAAATGGAAACAGATAATAAGAATACATTTAATGTCAGAAGAAAGTACGTCAAGAGCAAAAACATTAAAAATATGGAATTTAGTCCAAGGAAATGTGGCACAATTCCTTGCAGGAATTTCATCAAATACAAAACAAACTTATATGAATACAATTACTCAAGGATTTGGACAAGATGTAAACACAGGAATAGAGGAATTTATCAATATCATACAAGAAGAATTCCTAGGAGTACAAAGCTTAGATAATAATGCTATAATAGAAGAACGAGATCAAGCGTTACTAAGATTAAATAAAATAAGACTAAGAGATTTATGCTTTTTTGATCAATTCTCTGAACAATTTAAAAGTTACTATTATACAGCTTATACAAGCTCACAAAATAATGAACACACCATGAACTCTATATTTTCAAAACTACCATCACCATGGGATGAATATATGTGGAAAACATGGATTCAAAATAAAAATGACTATCCGAATAATTTAGGAAGCCGAATAAGATTAATAAGACAGGTAATAACTGAGTTATGTTACCAAAGAAAAATATTAGATCACACTAAAATATATAATAAAGCTGCTGATTTATGCTGTCAAGAAAATGCAGAAAATTTTGAATGGGGAAAAAATAAAACATATAGAAAAAATAAGAGATTTAAAAAATTTAAACCAATAAAAAGAAAATTTAAGAAAGGAAAAAGATTTAAAATCTTTAATAAGAAAAAATTCTTTAAGCCAAAATTTGGAAGAAAATATTATAAAAGAAGAAATGACAAAAGACAAAATAAAAAGAATCCAACCACATGTAAATGTTATAACTGTGGAGAAATAGGACACTTTGCAAGTGATTGTACAAAACCAAAGAAAAAACAAGTAAGATTTATGGAATATGATATTATAGATGAACAAATATTCAAAGAAATAGAATCAGATCTAGAAAGTATAAGTGAACCAGAATCAGGAGATGAGATATATGAAGTAAAATTCTCTGAAATAGAAAATGAATAAAGATAAAGAAATAATCACAGAAGAACAAGAAGAAACAAAAGAAATAGAATATGTAGAACAATATGAAGGACAAAGAGGATATGCAATAAAAGCTATCCTAAGTCCAGAACAAATTAATAAAATACAAGGATTAGATCTAAAACATGGATTCAAGCATACAAATTTTAATATACTATCAAGAACATTCTCAAGAAATAATATAGTAATTCATGAATATCATGAACTAGAAAAAACAGTGGATGTATGTAACACTAATACTACTCTAAAACTGCACCTTTTAACAAAAGATATAATAAATAAAGGGCTAGAAAAATTAAGTAGAAAGAAAACAGAGAAAATACAATACGTACATTTAGCAGGAGTAAAGATTCTAATAAAATCTTTATTTAGAAGTGGAATAGACTTACCAGTAACAATAAGCCTACATGATTCAAGATTATTAAATCCACAAGACTCACACTTAGGAACTATTAATGGAAACCTGATTTACCAAAAACTACTATTTACATGTTACCCAAACTATTGTGTATCTTTACAAGATCAAAATATAGACGAAACATTAACCCTATACATAAAAGTACATAGGAATGATGTAATGAAAAATGAAAGTAAAATATTTACAGTACATTATAGTGCTTTTTATAGCTACCTAAATAGCAATAGACTAAAACCTTATGATGATAAAAAGACAATAGAAATACACGAAGCATGTAGAGACACAATAGCAGATCTAATATTACCAGAATTGAATAATCCAACGTTACAAGATGATTGGATAATTGATCTTGCAGACAAGAAAAATACAATAGAAATTGGAAAACCATTAGAAAATAGGAGACCACAATTATCCTATGTAGGAAGAACAATGAGTAGTAGAAAAAGTATAGATTATAGCCCAAGAACAAATCTAATACTTGATCAACCAAGACATAGTATTGATATCCCATACGAAAAGAGTAAACAAAAAGCCCAAACATGGAGGATTAATATAGAATATTATAATGGCACAAACTGGATAAAAGGACCAAACATATTAGTAGACACTGGAGCTGGTAAGAATCATATAGGAAAAACTTGTATAAATGGATTAACAAAGCATATAGGAACAGAATATAGATATACTACTTTTGAAGGAGAAGTAAAAAGAGTAAATGAAATAGTAATAGTACCAATAAAACTAGGTACAGACTTAATAGAAGAAGTAAAATGTTATGTAGCAGAAGAAGAAGGAACATCTAGTAGCACCTATCATGTCTTGTTAGGCAATGAGTTTTTAGACTCATTAAACAAATATACGATAACAGGAGAAATTTTTAGTGGAAAAACAAAAAATGGAAAAGCTTTCGTAATAGGAAAAGCATATATATGAAAGAAATTAGATTTCCAACAACAGTATACCTAGAGTTAACTATACTACAAACAAATATAACAACATGTGCTATACTAGATACAGGAGCAGAAATCACATTAATACAAGAACATTTAATAAAAGAATTGGAAGAAAATAAAAGACCAATAGAAGTACATGGAGCTACTGGACATAGTCTAATTATTAATAAAATAGCTAAAGATGTTCAAATGATTTTAGGTAATAAAATATTTACAATACAAGAAGTATATTTTAGCCCAGTAAAAACAATTGATGTATTATTAGGGACAAATTTTACAAGTTTATTTCAAAGCTTTAGAGTAGATAGATATAATATTCAACTTAGATCAGCATGTAACCACTATATTACTATTCCGAGGATAAGGAAACCATACAGAGTGCTTCAGAAACGTGGTGAAAAAGGAGAAATTATAAAACAACCAATTACTTATTACATAAAATTTAAAATTCACAAAATTAAAAAACAAGTGCTAATTCAAAAGCCGGAAGATTTTGATAAATATGAACTTCATGAGACAATAAAATACATCTCTGAAAACTATGGAGAAAATCCAATTGAAAAATGGAATCTTAATAAAATATATGCAGAATTAAAAATGAAAAACGACGATATAATAATAAGAACTCAACCTATGATGCATAATCAAGAAGATATTGAAGAACTTCGAAAACAAATAAATGAATTGTTAGAATTAGATCTTATTCAAGAATCTATAGCAGAACATAATAGTCAGGCTTTCTTGGTTAGAAATCGTAATGAACAAATAAGAAAGAAACCAAGGTTAGTAATAAACTATAAGGAACTAAACAAAAACATGATATTTGATGGATACTTTCTACCTAACAAAGAAAATCTAATAGGATTAGCTAGAGGTAGAACTATCTATTCAAAATTTGACTGTAAAAATGGATTTTGGCAAATTAAAATGCATCCAGATAGTATAAAATATACAGCCTTTAGTACACCACAAGGACACTATGAATGGAAAGTTATGCCGTTTGGAATAAAAAATGGACCACAAATATTTCAAAGAAAAATGGATAAAACATTTAAAAAATTTAGTAACTTTATATTTGTATACGTAGATGATATACTAATAGCCTCAAACACTATAGAAGAACATAAAAAACATTTAGATATATTTGCAAAACTTTGTAAAGATCATGGATTAATCTTATCAGAAAAGAAAGCAGAAATATTCAAAAATGAAATAGAATTTTTGGGTCTAATATTAAACAAACTTGGAATTAAAATGCAACCACACATAAGTACAAAACTTGTTAAAATGCCTGATGAACTTAGGAATAAATTAAACATACAAAGATTTCTTGGAATTCTAAATTATGCAGAAGGATTTATATCAAATTTAGCAAAAAAGACAAATGATTTAAGAAAGTTGATCAGAAAAAATAATAAAATAGGATGGAATGATCAACATACTGAAATTGTTAAACAATTAAAAGAAGAATGCTCCAAATTACCACCGTTAAGATTACCTGATGAAAAAGATAATTTAATAGTACAAACCGATAGCTCAGACTACCATTGGGCAGGATTATTAAAAACCGATACTGGTGAAATTTGTAGATATGCATCAGGAACATTACAAGGAGCAGCCATAAACTATAGTACAAATGAAAAAGAATTACTTGCAGTAATTAAATCAATAGATAAATTTTCATTTTGGTTATTAAGTAGAAGGTTTAAAGTATTAACTGACAATACACAAGTAAAACCTTTAATTTATAATAAAGTTCCAAATAAACCCCAATATAGAAGAATAATAAGATATCAGACTTTTTTGTCAATGTATGACTTTACTGTTGAATATATTAAAGGGACTGAAAATTATCTAGCTGATTTTTTGAGCAGGAACCCTGAATATGGAGAACAATGAACAATTGGATGATGCTGGTCTGACTGACCACATTTACAATGAAATAGATCGACTACAAAAACTACTCCAGTCGACTATGGACAGACAACTAAAACTGCAACAATTGATTGTTGGGAGTTTTATGGACGAACATAAGACTATCAATGACGATATATATGAATGTAACAAATGTTTGCAGGGATTACTAACTACTATGGAAGAATACTTTTACACCCCTGAAGAACTAAATACTGGTGTTTCAAACCAGGAAGGGAAAGCTAATCCTGTTCCACAAGAGGACAAACAAGCAAAACAATCTGGGGATGCAAGACCTTCGACCTCGTCGAAAAACATTGCAGAAACTAAGAAGTATTTTTGCGACAATATTCCTCAACCAACACCCATTAGCCCTGAAACAAGAAACTTTTTAGCAGAATACCATACCTTAAGCAGCTACATATACTCTTTACCCAGACAAGAAACATCATTCTACACAGAATTCACCAAATCCCTACATCCACAAGTAACTATTTTACCAGGCTGCGACCCAAACTTTGTTTCGAACTGTTTCAAATTCGGCTTTATCAGAACTATTTTCCTGTCCCCTTTACGAACCGAAATATCCAAATTACCTGTATTAATTGAAGCCCTAAACATAAGACCAAAAACCCAGAAACTGAAAATATTTTCTATCAGTCCAGAAGTCAAACACCCTTCCTACCATCTTGCTATTGCAGAAGAAATCACTAAACCAGAAAGTTATCCTCAAGACTATGGAACCCCCAAAACAGAAATCTTCAATGACAAATACATCCACTTCAAAAGAGCAATGGGGATACGTGCTGTCCATGAACAGATGAAAAGACTATACAACCAAGGAGCAGGAATCTTTTTTGGAAATGAAGAAATTGTAGTGATTGAACAATTGAACACTCCAGGATTCAGATCAGGAAACTTAGCAGGACTAATTCAGAAATTTGACACATACAATTTTGAATGCTCAGAAGAAGTCAAGAGTATCTGGAAGAAAGCTGTAGAAAAATCCACCACAAGTCTAAAGACAAGAACATTTCTTCGGAAAGAGACAACGAAGTGAGGTAAGCAGTGACGACAAAGAGGAACAATGTAGCACTAAGAAGAGAATAATGCAGCAAGACGTATGCCATGACGAATGCACACAAACAAACAAAGAAGAAAGATAATAAACAAGTGAATTATTGAAGACAATAATGTATAGCCACCGGATGAATTATTACAAGAAGACAGCTCAAAGTGCATGATTAAAGAAGAAAGTGACAGCCACCAAACATCAATAATGGAGAAGAAAAGAAGGGAGAAGATGATGCCACGTACCTCAATTCAGGACCATTAGATCTTCAGAACTCCATCTATAAAAGGAGGCAATGCTTATGAAGAAGGCAGAAGTGAAGATACCTATCATAGTATTCTTTCTCTTGCATTTCTTTGTAATCTTTAGTTCTCTCTGTGTGATGTAAAACTATGAGTGATTTTAAAAGCTTTCAATAAAAGATGATCGGCTAAGTACAATAGCCTGATCATTCCAGTAAATATCTTCGAGTATATTTTTCTAAAAGTCTACCAAAATTCTGAATATATGTGAGTGAGTGAAACATATGTTGAGAGTCATGTCATCGATACAGTGATTTCCGAGAGGTCATGCATACCGGAGTAAGGCAGGAGGCCTGAAAGAAGGATAGCAGACGAGGAAAGAAGGTTACTCGTTGAAGGACTTGATCAGAAGTTTCAACCACAAAGCTTATACTACGGAAGCGAGGTAGACCCTGAAATTTTACTTTGAATGATAAATACTGTGAATGATCATGGCATATATTTCAATTATTTACGTTCTCTGCAAAAGATCATTAAATAGAATCTATAACATAATATTTGATATTGTAAGAACAAATACAACAGAAAATTTACTACAATACAAGTCTTTCACTTTTCATATATTAGATTGTTCGATAAAAATACACAATACACAGAACCACTAGATAAGAAGGATAAAAATATTTAATAATAATAATAATAAATAATTAATTAAATAATAAATAATAATAATAAATTAATTAATAATAATCAGTAAATTAAATATAAATAAATAAATAAATAATAAAATTAAGGATATTTTAATATTTCCTATCAATCATTTTAGAACAGGTTAATCTTTAAATGTTAAATAAGTTTCAAAGTTTTGGGGTCCCTATCTCTAAACTTATGAAAAGGGGGTCTTTGACCCTAATATTATGTTTCAAGAGGTCCCTCTCCCAAACTACCCCTTTATATTGATTGAGCTGGGCCTTGAATTTTAATTAAATATTATGCTATCGGGCTTTTACTGACGGCCCATTTCAAGGGGTAGAGAGTGATGGTTCCTTTCTTGGCCAACAAGTTCAAATACTGAATCGAGGTTATGGTGTTCAGAAATTGAATTTATTGGGAATTTCTGGAGGAGAGGGCAGACCGGCTCAGGAAATTACATAGAAAAGGAAGAGAACGGAAATGGCTACCGAAGGTGGTGAAGATGCCGGCCGCCGCAAGGCGATTCAGGATTACAGGCGAAAGCTGCTAAACCACAAGGAACTCGAAGGGCGCGTTCGATCTGGTTTCTATTTATTAAACCCTAGTTTTCTACATTTGGTTTCTTGATAAAAAAATGTATATTTATTTATTTTATACAAGAGCTTGATTTTGATGACTTATACTTGCTTAGTGAAGGATTTGATCTGTTTTGTGTGAAATTTTCTTGGGTTCTAGTCATTTTGGGATTCAGCGCCGGGTTGTTGTGGTTTATTTTGGGCAAACGAACGATGTGGTGGGAAGTGGAGGAGGAGCGGATTGGGATTTGGGATCCTAGTGTTTTTAATTTGAAATTGGATATATGTATGGTTGAGATTTGTGCTTCATCTTGATAATTTGATGTTGGATTGGATCTTTCTTAAGACGAACAGTCGAATTGAGTGAGCTCATTTTTGAAGCTTTAATTGGAAATATTGAACTGTTTTATTATGGTTGTATTGTTGTAGAGTTCTGTCTGAATCTTAATAGTAACTACTGAGTGGCCTTGGTTTTTGAATGGAAGTGCCATTTTCGAAGGGTAAACTGTGCTAGTGCTCACAATATTCTTCAATTGTACTAGTATTCTTCTTGGAGCATTTTCGGGGTAAACTCGCAGAGAAGTGTTTGTGCAATAGGGTTGAGTCAGAATTTATTGACATGAGTTGTTTTGTGTGTGCTGCATTTTGATTATTTCTCTGAATTTTTTTGACAAATATTGCTTATATTTTTGGCTTCTTGACGATCAATGTTGAACTAGTTCAGTACTGATGGTGAATTTTTACCTATGAAGTACTTTATCTTCAAGTTGACACTATTGTCCTTACTAATTAAATATTGTATGATTTGAACAGCGAGGGAGAATTTAAGAACTGAAAAGAAGGAGTATGCCAAGACAGAAGATGATTTGAAGTCTCTTCAGAGCGTTGGACAGATTATAGGCGAAGTTCTCAGGCCATTGGACAATGAACGTTGTAAGATTTTTACTTGCTTTCTTTTTAAGCTCAATATCTCCAATCCCGATTCTTACTTGCTTTCTTTTTTAAGTTTATTGCTTCCAATCCTCCATGTTCGCCTCTTCTGTTCAAACTTAACTCTTTTTCTTAATTCAGTTGATAGAAACTTTTATTCCATAGTTCTTTCTATATGGAAGGTCGCTAGTATATTAGGATTTTCAGGCATTGTGGTTTTTCTGGTTTTAATGGATTGCTTTTCAAACACAAATTGAGGATGTTATTACCATTTTTAGTGATAGTCAAAGCAAGCAGCGGCCCAAGATATGTGGTTGGGTGTCGTAATAAAGTGGACAAAGATAAACTTACCGCAGGCACCAGGGTGGTTCTTGATATGACAACCCTTACAATTATGCGAGCTCTTCCACGTGAGGTATAGAAATGTCTGCAATACTGCTAAGCTTGCCTGGTTAAAGCTCCTTTTGATAATTTGATTCAATCCCCATCTTTTTATTAACTGTTTTTTGTCTTGTTGAATGGTGTAGGTAGATCCAGTTGTTTACAACATGCTTCATGAGGACCCTGGAAATGTTAGTTATTCTGCTGTCGGTGGACTAGGTGATCAAATTCGAGAATTGAGAGAATCAATAGAATTGCCTCTAATGAATCCTGAGCTGTTTCTTAGAGTTGGAATAAAACCTCCCAAAGGTGTACTTCTTTATGGACCTCCTGGAACCGGCAAGACGCTGCTGGCCAGAGCTATTGCCAGTAACATAGATGCCAATTTCTTGAAGGTTGATAAAAATGCAAAACAATGTTTATTACAGTGATCTTATCATTTGATTCCTACTTATAAGATGCCATTAAATAGGTTGTATCAAGTGCTATTATTGACAAGTACATAGGTGAGAGTGCAAGATTGATCAGGGAAATGTTTGGCTATGCACGTGACCACCAGGTATGCATTAGATGCAATGTCTGTTTGTCTATAAAAGTGCTTTATTATCTAATTTATTTTCTACCTTTCTTTTGTCTGAAGCCGTGCATCATATTTATGGATGAGATTGATGCCATTGGTGGGCGTCGATTTAGTGAGGGAACAAGTGCAGATCGGGAAATTCAGAGGACCCTGATGGAGCTATTAAACCAACTTGATGGTTTTGATCAGCTTGGAAAGGTGTTGTTTTGCTATCAATTGTTGAATTTGAATTCTTGCATGAAACTGCCTGGGCCTGAATAGGGTTGGGTTGAGTTATCTTCAGGTTAAAATGATAATGGCAACGAACAGACCTGATGTTCTGGATCCTGCCCTTCTCCGCCCCGGCCGTTTGGACAGGAAAATCGAGATACCATTGCCTAATGAACAATCGAGGATGGAAATTCTCAAGATTCATGCTGCTGGAATAGCCAAACATGGGGAAATTGATTATGAAGCTGTTGTAAAGCTTGCTGAGGTAAAAATTTAGGAAAAACAAATCAAAACAAAAGTTGAAGTGCTTGATTAACCTTTTATCCAATATCATGCATGTCTGATGGCTGATGGCTGATGTGTTCCATTGTCTAGGGATTTAACGGGGCTGATCTTCGCAACATATGTACAGAGGCTGGCATGTCAGCAATTCGTGCAGAGCGTGACTATGTTATCCATGAAGATTTCATGAAGGTAAAATTTCCTAACTTGAGATGTTGAATTTGGCAGTATGAAGAAAATCAGTGGTATTTATGATTGAAAAATATGACAGGCTGTACGGAAACTGAATGAGGCTAAGAAACTTGAATCAAGTGCCCATTATAGTGCTGACTTAGGGAAAGATTAGCAGCCTGGGGAGTCTTCCTTTTGAAACCAATGAAGACAATGGTAATCCGTTCACTTTTGAGAAGATATATGAGTGATTGTGCCGCTATCAGGAGATTGTTATGTTATATTGTGTTCTACGCTCGGCCTGTCTTTGTATTCTTGTTTAACAACCGCTGCCTAGCTCCAAACAGCCTAAATTCTCTTTCAATCTTTTGGATATATCATATTCTGCTTATTTATAAAATTATGCGGCCATGATCATAAAATGGATTCCTACCGTTAAGAATTCCCAAACTTGATACTATATGCATATGCTTGCTGAATTTATCCTTTTAAGGGCAATCAACATATGTACCTACATTTACCGAGTAGTGTTTTCTTTTTTTCTTTAAAAAAGAATTGAAAAATCATTTCTACTAATGTCGAGTCAAAAGGTACAAAATTTTGACAAGAAAAGGAAGTTCATTCAACAGAAAACAGTGGTATCAGGCATGTGTTTCCGACCCAAATAAGTGAGTTTACGAAAAAAATTGTGGATGGATGAGGAAAGCAAATAAGAAAGTTCCTGAAAGAAATGTCGAATATTCAAACCAAACAAGGATGTTTGTGAAAAAAGATAGAAACATTCTGTCAATATAGAAGAGTGGTATGCTCCATCCAAACCCCGAGTCACTAATTCAATCCATTCATTCACCTAAAAAGTTTCGATTGTACTCCATATACAAATACTGGGCTCTGGGCACGACTGTGTTGGTCTTCATTCTATATTCGCACAATCGTTATCTCAACAATCCAACCAGCATTTATATTAGTTTTTTTTTTAAGTTACAACAGCTTCTTGTAATAAATAAGTTAGGCTATCAACCATCTGCTTCATCAAAAGGTACAACAACACGTTTTTTTTGTTATTTCAGTCATGGTCCTTGAAGCTTCTCCCTCCACAAGCTTAGGGTGATGACGGCTGCAGGAGGGTCGAGGATGATGACAGTGGCTCATGCACCACTGAGTTTATCGACACTGAAACTGGGCTGCCTTCCAACTGTAGCATTATGCTTCCGAGGACTTCAGTCAGCAATTTCTTGAACTCGTCTTCTTTCACCGTTTTCCCATCACCTGCTTCCACCATTTTCAGGGCTTCATTCATAATGATATCCATCTGTGAGGCAAACATGCAAATCATTGCACACTACAGTTCCATCGCCTTCGCAAAAATCACACTAATGGATAACAACTTGCCAGTAACAAATGAAAATTTTGATTTGAGCTGACATGGAAATTACCTGGTCGATAGCCCCTAGTGGTGGTAGGCCAGCAGATGCAGCCATAGAATCAAGGGCAACACCCAGATGCTCCTTTGATAGTTTACCATTCCGGTCCTTGGGAATGCTCTTTAAGACAGATTCCATTGTCTGCACGAAATTAGTAAAATGAAGTTGCTACTTTGCAAACCGAATCACTATGTTGATAATTTGGCATTTAGAAAGGGGTATTAAAGCACGAGCAGTCCTATGGAACAATTGGAATAGTACCTAAACGAGTCACTAACCTTTTCCAGCTCGAATTTGTTTGACAACAGTCTCTTGATGCCATTCCCGTCAAACGTATTCTGGCTGTGGGCAACAATAGCTGGTTGTTCCTTCAGGTGTTGCACCATACACTCTGCAGCTCGTTTAAACTCGGATAAAAATGACTCCTGAGAAACTGGTTGCTGAAGGGTAGCCCCAAGTAAATTTAGTGATGGTTCTACGATGTTGCTCATAACCTACAAATGGTGGGAGCCCTTGTTCAATGGATTTATGGGAAGTATCAAACAACCAGAGCAAATGATGCCATTGGCTCAACACCAAATTGAAGGCATCATAACACCACATGGGGAGATTATTGTGCACTATCATAAACTCCATTTTGAAAGATAAGGAAAATAGTAGTTAATGAAGATTTTGATTTTTACCCAAGGATCTGCGACAGGAGGCATTCCTTTGTCAACAGTGAGCTTCTCCAAAGCCTTGATGATGTAATCTTTAAGGGATCCATTAGTCAATTTGATCTCAGAATAAACACAAAGCATCTCCGGTTCAAATATTGGACTCTGGAGAAACTCATGGAGGTCTTCACCATCAATACGAAGAATCACAACAGGATCTCGTTTCAAACCAGCTGCCATGCCCAGTAGAAAATCCGACAAAACCTCTTTGAATGTACTCTTGCTTATCTTTCCTTTTTTCCCGTGCGTAAATTCATTAAGGACCTGGATAAGATCAGAAACAAGAAAAACTTCTATTATCCAGAAAGGTAGTTCGAAGAGAACTCGATTTTAACATCTAGCCATTTGCCTTCATTAAACAATCACGTCAATATATACACTTCTTCTACACTTTTACATGTCCAAACCAAAAGCAAAATACTGAAATAAAATCCAAGACAAAATATTTCATTCTGACCAAAAGACAACCACCAATCCAATGTAGCTTATGGGTGTGTAAGTGTGTGTGGCTAACAAGTCAAGGCACAAGATTTTCTCATAATATTATCATTTGCCTTTCAACTTTCACAACTAGTTTAGGTAACTAAGGCATATATATAGAGGCATCAAAGTTCACAAATCCACCTCACTTTGGTGCTGAATGATGTTTCTGTCAAAACCCCTTAAATTGTTCTCATTTCAACAGAGACAGGGTAGTACACTTTCGGTTCATGAAAAAGTGGAGCACTTTCCTTTTATACTGTCTTTTGAGGTGAAAAAGAGCCCAACACCTTAGTGCTTAAATAAACAATGAATTAAATTAGGCATGAACTTGTTGTGTCTCTATCAAGCCTTTTGAGCAATTGAGTTAACCAAAAAAGTCTTCTAACGAGGCTCATCGAACTTGCAGGTTCTGGGGCTGCAAAACTTTCATTTGGTCCCAGCGCCATTTTCCAGAAGTAAAAAAGTATCCTCTTAACTTTTCACTAGATTCTGATTTATTAAAGATAACAAGAAAAGCAATTCAGGAAGTTATCCAAAAAGGCAAGAGATTAACCCAAAATTAGTAATAGCGCGCCTAAAATTGGCCTGGCATCAAGGTCAGGAACTTTGGGTGCTTCATAAACCAAGATCATACAGGTGATGTTAGTTAATGCCACCACAACTACCTAAATGTTGATAGTATGTCAACGAAGTTCGCAAAATTCAGTTTTCAGCATGAAATATATGAGGTGTGATGCATTAGCCACTATATAGCTTCTAGAAACTAATTTTACTAGAAGAGCCTCTACTTGTTAAAGATGCATATTGAATGGCTGCTCTAGGCCAAGAATTTACTTACACTCAAGTTCCCAAAGAAGTATACCAGGAAATCCACAAATCCAGCATTTCATAAAGAGCAAACACGCAGGAACCAACCAAAGTTGATGATTTTGCCTTCAAAACTTATTATTCCAATATGTAAATGGATTCATGGTGTTTATTTATTTATTTAAATAATATGTAAATGATTCCAATTACAGGATGTTCTCTTCAATTTCATTTCCTATAAATAAATTTTTTATGTAACCAAAACGCTTCCAATTTTTGAAACACATATACAGCCGTAGAAAACTAGCAACGAAAACAGAATTATGCAATTACTTGAGGCAAAAATTGTGATTTATGAATTTGATCGTGTAAATTCAGCCACAAACAAGAAAACGAATCCGAAAGTAGCAATAAAAAGGAAACAAAAACCTCAGCATAAATACGATCGGACTCGGGGGAAGTCCCCTGAGCGGGCAAGCCGAGCGCGGCGCCGATATCGGCCACGGCAGGTTGAAGCTCTTTGACCGAAAGTTTCCCGTCGCAGTCGGCGTCGAGTTCCTGAAACTTGCGGCTGACAAATCTGCTAAATACTTTCTCGTTCTCAACCAACTCCTTTATATCGGAACCATCCATCACCTCATGACTCTTAGTACCGCTGCTGCTGGTTTTGTCGTTCATTTTTTCGAAAGCCTCAACTTTTTCTTTCCTCAATTAATGCCTTCCCCTTGTTTCATGTGACTCCTGTGACTCCTTATCTCCACTGTTGGGTTCGTCTTTTTCGTGATCCTTCTGGGGGGAATTCTATGCGGACTGACAGTCGGCTGTCGGCGTGGGTGTGAACACGCGGGAAATGGATCTGTTACCGCGTAACTGCTAGATATTGTTTCCTCATCCTGAACCGCATTTGGGGAACCGACGGTTAGGGTTTAGGTTTTCATGGTGGTGGGTGGCGAGCAATAATTGATCAAATTATGGAATGATGATTCAGTAAGTGATTTGGGAGGGAGTTGGTACTCGGTAGTGAGTAGGAACATAGAGAATGCGGTGGAAGACTAGGGAAGTAGTCGCGTTTGCTGAAATTGGAAACAGCGAGACACGCTTTTCCCCGCCAGGCGCCACCAAGTCCAAGAGCCTTCAAGACACAGAGGTATTTGGATAGGGCACGTAATAATGAATGCATGGGCGGGCACGTGTCTGTTGCCCAGACTACTCATGTATAGGGGTGAAAGCGGTACGGTAAATATCCGACCGATCCGATGCCGTATCCGATTATATTCGAATCCGAATCCATTTTCGACTATCCGGCCGGATATTTCAATATCCGTATCCGAATCCGAATCCGTATTTTAATATCCGCATTCGTATTCGTATTCGAAAATATCTGACCGTATCCGATAATATCCGACCGTATCCGAAAATTGATAGGATATTATCCGGATTTTAAATATGGATATCCGGATATATTAATATATTATTATTTAATAATTAAAAATTATTAATAATTATTAAAAAAATATCAAATTTTCAAAAAAGATTATAAAAAATTATCCGATAATCTGTATCCGATTGAATCCGTATCCGTCATATATCCGTCCTGTATCCGTACCGTATCCGTAATCCGAAATATCCGAAACCGTATTCGTATCCGGCCCATCCGTATTCGATACCGAATTCAACGAAACAAATATGGATAATATCCGTATCCGACACTATCCGACCGTATCCGTACCGTTTTCATCCCTACTCATGTAAGAAACTGCCTACTTTTATTATGTAACTGTAGTAGTGATAAATTTGTGCCTATACTGTAGTCTGTACACATCCACACCACATACCTCACTTTTGCATTCTGTACAGGATGATTTGGGGATTTATGGTTCGAGAGGAGGCAACTAGGTCTGGTCCTTGGTTTGAAAATAGGATTGTTGGATAGCATTCATATCCCACATCCGAAGAATAGAAGCATAGAATTATAAATATAAGAATTCACCAAATGTAGGAGACTTTTGGTGTGTTTGGGAGACAGAAGATTGCAAAATAGCAGATAGTAAATTTGACCAGCTGATTTGAATAGCAGATATGAAGAGTAGATTTGACTAGCAGACAGTAATAATAGATTTTATTGTTTGGTAGATTAGCATATAGGAAGATATTTTAGTGATTGTCCAATATGCTTGTTAATCTGCTTCAGAAAGAAGCAGATGAGATTTGAGCAGATGGAGCCCATTATGCTCTTCTAATCTACTGCTTGCCAAACACAGGAAAATAACACATTGGTAATTGGCCATATGTTGTAGAATCCGCTGGCAACCAAACGGGACTTTTATCGTACTAGAATCGTCTTCTCTTGTAGTTTTAGAATATTAAATTTTTATAATTTTTACATGTACATAATATAAGTTATTCATTGTTAAAAATACGCATTGGATTGTAAATGTTGCAGATTCATGAAAACAGATGAAGTATTTAATAGCCTTATTTGCAATTAGGTAATTTGAATGCACCCTTTCAACACACATCCAATCATCACAATCTGTTGTTTCGATACCATTGAAGTAATTTAGAGTAATTTTAACATCAATCATTTGTAAAAATTAGTGGACAACGTGATGTTGATGATGATGTGATAAAATAGTAGACATCTATCCTGATGTTGATGATTATCTACTAGGGTTGAAAAAGGGACATTTATATTAAATGATTGTTAAAATGGCTTTTTCTGTCCACTCATCTTTTTTCAGTATCAATAGCATACTACAAAATCTTTTGGTACTCATAATATTTATAGAGGAAGGGACTACAATTTCGATTTCAAGCTACAAAATTTTTGGATTTGCAATATATTCCACCAAATTGCTTGTGCGGAGAGATTGGTTGGATTCAGACATTGGCTTGATGATGTCAAACAAATACGGGAGAGACTACCGCCGCCTATGGGATGTGCCAAAAGAGCTGGGAGTAGGGGGGATGATGCTGCAAAATCTTAATCTTTTGGTTGATTATTGGTATATTTGGGAGCAAGCGGATCCACTAGCAGATAGCATATTCGAAGAGCAGATTGTCTCACAATTCTCTCTCCGAATCCACTACCCGCTAACTCTCAAACATCTCTATATATGTGCGCTGCTGCTCTACATTTTAGTAATGGTAGTATTCAACTAATTGGAGTGTAGATTGCTTCCTTGAGGGCGGTATAGAGGTGCCCTGGTGTATTAGTGTGGGGTAGTTTGGTGGGACAGAGTGGAATGTCCTATTTTGAAGTGCGTAAATGGTTATCTCGTGTACTATGATGCAACGAACATGTTTTGTGTGGTCAATGAAACGCATTCCGATTTGTTACACTTGGAGTGCTCTTTATTGATATACTCTTACATGGTTTTGAATTGCTTCAGGTGGTATTGTGCATATACCACAATCGAATACTCGTAATTTATAAATGACCATTTGATGCAATGAGCAAATCAAGTAATTCATTACTACAACTTACATATGACACATTGGGATTGGACTGTGGGTTAGTGAATTGGACAAAAAATGAAATTACCCCAACAGACTCAGAGTTAGCATTACAAGAGATTGTACTAAGAAATTGGTCGGGGCACTCTGCGCTCAATTTTCTTGGAATTGAAGCCACGACCTATTTGGGCAAACGGGCATATGTTGCCCCAAATCAAGTTTCTGGAAGCCCGAAATTTTCAATCCATTATTGGATTTTTGAATCAATGTACTCAAAGGAGGAATCTTGGCGCAGTTAAGGAGGTACATGCCCACGTACTCACCACAGGCTTGTTTTTCAATTTCCCGATTCTTCAAACCAAACTGGGATTGGCATACGCCCAATGCAGCGATGAGAACAAATTTAAGATTCTATCCCACTTTCTGAAGGGCCTCGGCGTCAGAAACCCGTTGCCATTTAATTCCATGATTGCTCAGTTTTGTCAGCAGGGGCTGGATAACTTCTCCCTCCATACCCTTTGTTTTATGCATAGTAACAGTGTTGATGTAGATTCATACGCTTTGTGCAGCTCTATAAAATCAGCTTCTTGTTTGAATAATATTTGTTTCGTGAAAATTATGCAAGCCTATGTCGTGAAATCGGGATGGTTATCTAGTGTGTTTGTGGGCAGTGCCTTGGTGGATTATTATGGAAAGTGGCTGTATATCGATGACGCAGCTAAAATGTTCGATGAAATGCCTGTGAAGAATACCGTTTGTGTTAATGCGCTTCTGTCAGGATTTGCTGAGGCTAAAATGTGGGGGAAATTAAGTGAATTGATTAGGAGGATGCCGTTGTTGAATTTAGCTGCTGACAACTTTACTCTGTCGGCTGCACTCCACGCTTGCTGCGGGTTGTGTGATGTAGAATTAGGTAAGCAGGTACATTCAAAAATTACTCGTTGCATAATGGATGTTGGAAGTGATGTATATGTACAGAGTTTGCTGATCGAAATGTATGGGAAGTGCGGACAGCTGGAAAATGCGAAGAAAATTTTCAATATGGTTGGATATGGTGCAGGGGAGAGAAGAAGGGATGTTTTCTTGTGGACTTCGATATTAGGTGTGTGTGGAAGGGCTGGAGATTATATGGAAGTTATCAAGTTGTTCAAAGACATGGTAACAGAAGGGATAAATCCTGATGGGGTGGCATTTTTGACAGTTATCTCTGCTTGCAGTCACACCGGCCAAGTGGATCTCGGTCTGGAGTACTTTGAGTCTATGACGCGTGACTTCGGATTGGTTGCAAGTCTGGAGCATTATAGTTGCATTGTTGACTTGCTCTGTCGTGCCGGAGAGTTGGAGAGGGCTTTCGAATTTCTGAGTGAGATGCCGGATTCGGAGGAAGAGAATGGTTCAAGGTCCATGTGGGGTGCGTTGCTAAGCGCATGCAACGAGTTTGGGAATATCAAATTGGGAAAACTGGCAGCTCAAAGAGCACTTGAGCTGGACCCAAGCAACGTTGGATATTATGTTCTGCTGTCAAATATGTATGCCAAGAATGGCATGTGGGCTGAGAATGTGCAATTGAGGGAGCTAATGCAAAGAAGAGGATTGAAGAAGGATTTGGGTTGGAGTTCAATATGAGCAGGGAATTCAATTAAAGGGGACACAGCTGCAAATGCATGATAGGAACTGTGCAGATTGAGTGAGGATGTCCTGTGATGAAAATTGAAAGGTGGGCGGCTCCCTGGTTGTATCCTGTTCTTTTTTCTTTCCGAATGTCAGATGGCTGAATTCTCTGCTGAGTACCCTTTCCACTAAATGAATGCAGATTGAAAATCCAAGCAAGATTTTATTCCTCTAGGATTATGGTTTATTCTCCCTATTGGACACTCTGAAGCACACCTTTTTTATCATAGTTGTTTTCCTTTCTTGAAGCATCCATGTCGGCGACCCACAAGGTAATATTGTTGTGTCATTCAAGAGGTGTGGGTTGAGATGCAGTGAGCAAGCTCTGTGACAGTACCTGGGAGATTGTGCGATACTCTCCTGTCCTAAAAGAACACGGAATGAATCAAGATCAAGTGTATAGTGTAAACATCATTTGGTGATTCATTCTTCAAAGTTCCTTGAGCTTGGCCGATATAGAACACGTCCTAATGGCATGTCCAATTACTTCATCATTCCTG
The DNA here is from genome assembly GCA_030278955.1 of Hygrophila difformis. Lineage (NCBI taxonomy): Eukaryota > Viridiplantae > Streptophyta > Magnoliopsida > Lamiales > Acanthaceae > Hygrophila > Hygrophila difformis. The sequence goes on from JAOANR010000004.1 coordinate 52,640,369, forward strand.
CATTGGTACACAGAAAGTCGACAAGGTAAATTATACAGTTTTTTCACCTGGAAGATCATTATTGTAATCCAGTTGCAAACATCATTTGGTGATTCATTCTTCAAAGTTCTTTGAGCTTGGCCTACATAGAAAACATGCCCTAATGCATGTCCAGTTACTTTATCATTCTTGCATTCGGTACAAAGAAAGTCGACAAGGTAATAATACCTTTTTCCCCCTAGAAGATCATTATTATAATCCAACTGGAATCCCAAAAATTCACTGCGCTAATTATTCATTACAGTTAGAATCAATCAGCAAATTTGAAGGAGATAAACCAGGGGATTTAGGCACCATTGGCTGCCAGCCATGTCACGCCCTTACTCTGCCTTGCCTCAAGGCCCTATGTTAGGTACATTTCAAACTACACTGTCCATGTTATCTTAGATGTTGAGCATATTGAGGGTTTAGATTTCGAAACTAATTTCACTCCTAAATGAGTCTTGGAGACAAACCAATGGCATTGATTGAATAAGCATGCTTTGTTTCTACTACAATTTTATTGCTGGCTTGTGCTGAGATAGTTTACCTTATCCTTAACCTCACATATTCTTTTCTTACAATATTATATTTTTGGATATTTTGATCCCAATAAATTATGTATATTCAGTATTTCGGTTGGCACATACTCTCCAGTTTTTCTTTTTTTCCCTGAGATTTGCATTTATTGCCGCGGAAATAATACAGAGTTGGTGATCAATCCAGGGTTGTTGTGCTCCAGGTTTTTTAGTAGTTATTACATCAAATTGGCTGAGCTGTTTGTTGCCCCTACTATCTTCAATACTCACTTCTGAGATGGCCCATGCACATTTTATTATATCTATATATTCATATTCATGTTGGCCATTTCTTTGCTCCACTGCACTACACACCTATGCCCCATGTGTATGACTATGTCTTCTTACCTTTCCTCCAAATACTCTTAAGTCCATTTCCTGATGTCCATGGTTGTGAAATTTTCTGGGTTATAACTCATTCTCTAAGTTAATGGACCCTAGAGTAGGCATAAGTGGGGCATCGGATCTAGACTTGTTTATTCAAACACGGTTAGTTGATAACTTAACTTGGCTCAAATATCAGTGACTGTAATAAGATCAGAAGAACTGAAGTAAAATTTTAGCTCACTCAAACTTAGTAACTTATTTAGGACTAATCAAAATAATAAAATTTTCATTTTAATTTCTCGAGAAACTAAAAAAAAGGGAGTCTAGATTAATGGACAACTCTATTGAAGACTGAAGAGAACATGGCAGTACACATGTATGAAGCATTTGTTGTCAGTTAACAATGATTGTAAAATACTAGTATTAATTAATTACAATGATAATGATTACATGCAGGATATTGTATTTTGTAATGAAGTTAGTTGGAGGAAGTTAAAAAGGTGGGAAAGATAATGGATGATAGATTGAGGTAGTTGGAATTAAGGTACTAACATGGCCTTCATGTGCCACCCTTACTCATCCATCCATCAATTATTTATACAACATGGACATATGCACAATCACACACAGCCCCAAATTCTTTGAATATGATTGATATCTAGGGATTTTTATGATTCATTATTATTATTATAATTACATTTCTGCATATCCCTGATGCTCACCACCACACTTTTAAAGGGACCACCTTCCTTATTTACATCTATTATTTTATTTAATTTCCCTATCCAATGTGATATTGAGAACATGGGATTGGGGCCATGAGTCCTCTTTCAGCCACCGTACCAGCTTCATAATGTTAATATTGTTTGCTTCTCTCTCTCTCTCTCATCTGTACTATCAAGGACTGCACTGCATTCTGCAGGAATCTTACATATGTGTACTGTATACACATACTTATATTTTTCTGTGTTCATTTGAGAGAGTAAAAACAAGAGTAGAAGACAAATATGCTAGCTTTTTTGCAGATCATATTCTGAGCCTTAGAACATGCATGACAGATACATACATTACTTGATGATGGAATTACATTCATAATAAATACTACTACTAGTGTATGCAAATACTTTGTATATATGTTTATGCATCATTATCATATCCTCACTCACACATATAGTTGGCAACTGGGAATACATACATGATACATATATGGTGATGGAGCCAGGCTCAAGTATTATGAGTGGTGCTCCTTCCTAGTGGCCTTTCATTTCATCCACCATAATACTTAACCCCAACCCCATATGTATCTAATAGTACTATTTTATTAAGCCTGAATATCATTCTTTCACCACAGATACAACCTAGTTTTACAAAATATCCCTTGCTTTACATCAATTTCTTTGATATACATGGTTGCCCAACTTGACCAACTTTCTGCATCACTTGCTATCTTCATCCCTAGTTCCATCTTTTATTTGGTACTACAATAAAGTGAACCCAGTTACTGTACTCTATATCATTGGATTTTTTTATTTTCAGTTATTTTAATGTAAAAATTTACTATTTTATAAGGGTAAGCACATGCATTTGTGTATAACTGTATATTACGTAAAGGGTAGAATTTAATCTAACCTCTTGTGTCTTACCTTTATGGCTATATATGTTATTGTTATGGAAAAAAAAGGTAAAAACGTCCTTTATCTTTCCAAAAATTTCAAATCCGTCCTTTTTCTATTTTATTACCGATTTAGTCCGCTACAAATGCTAATTATGTTCAAATCAGTCATTTTTTCACTAATTATATTCTAATTGCTGACGTGGCAAGGGTTTTAATTTAAACCTGACACGTGTGCATAATATTAGTCCTTTTTCTTTTATCTTTTGCCAATTCAGTCCTAAACTTTTATTTTGTTCTATTTAGTCCTCTACCCCAATCACTCATTTTTATATTAATTGGCCTCAAACCTTTCAAATTATTTCATTTTAGGCCCAGAACCTTAAATTTTTTATTATTACTAATACATTTATCAAATAAATGCCCAACACACTTCCGTAAATAAAATTAAATACCAAACCTCATACATTGGGTTTGACCGCCTTGTTACCGGGTCTTTGAAGCCGAATTTTACGGACTCTCTCTAACCACCCGACCGTAACGATGGTTCATTGGTTCTGGTTTCCTTCAGCAACAATCAGCACAATCATACTTTGTGGACAATAAAATTCAGGCTATTTTTTTAATATTTTTAATAATATTAATATTTTTCAATAAAATCAAGGCTTCCTGTATCCATAACCTTCCAAAAATTCAAGTTAAATCATTTACTTTTAAATATTGCTACATCCTAAGGTAGGACGCAAAATAAGATTCTGTTGATTGTTACTGAAGGAAACCAAAACCAATGAACAATCGGTTGCGGTCGAGTGGTTATTAGAGAGAGTCCGTAAAATTCCGATACTTGAAAGACCCGATAACAAAGCCGTCGAACCCAATATATGAGGTTTGGTGTTTAATTTTATTTATGGAAGTATGTTGTGCATTTATTTGATAAAATGGATTAGTAATAATAAAAAATTTAAGGTTCTGGGCCTAAAATTAAATAATTTGAAAGGTTTGAGGCCAATTAATATAAAAATGAGTGATTGGGGTAGAGGACTAAATAGAACAAAATAAAAGTTTAGGACTGAATTGGCAAAAGATAAAAGAAAAAGGACTAATATTATGCACACGTGTCAGGTTTAAATTAAAACCCTTGCCACGTCAGCAATTAGAATATAATTAGTGAAAAAATGACTGATTTGAACATAATTAGCATTTGTAGCGGACTAAATCGGTAATAAAATAGAAAAAGGACGGATTTGAAATTTTTGGAAAGATAAAGGACGTTTTTACCTTTTTTTTCCTTATTGTTATGTTGGTTTTCAGATTTTTTCATTTTCTTGGGTGCCAATTCTTTTTTTCCCCACATATATGTATGTATATACGTTATACAGACAATTCTGGAAAAGGGGTCACATGGAGTAGTGAAGGGGGACTTTAGTCTTTACTACAGGAATGTCTATTCTATTTTCCTTTGCCCTTTTTCTACAATAATGTGGCAGAATCACAACTCCAACAAACACAAAAAACCAAACTATTCCCATGTACTAATTCACCTCTGCACTTTACTTTTTCCCGGTCCTTGATAGTATATATTGTCATTACTTGGGAAAAAATTTGTAATAATTATTTAATACTAGCACTTTTTGCTTATAAAAGATTTGACCCATTGAAATTGGGATTTGTTTTCTAATAAAAGAAGAGATGAAATATAGCACAGCTCATTTTTATAATGAAAGTGACTGGCTTAAAATGGAAAATGGGCTAGTAAATTTACCACTCTTTTGTAGGGGTAGTATTTGATTCTTGAGGCACTTTAAATACAATTTAAAAAAAAATTGAATATGGCAAACTAGGTGTGTTGTTATAAGCAAATATATGTAATAAGCAGTGTCATAAAATGTATGTAATGTAAGGCCTGTGTTGTTTTAGGCTAGTTAGTATATTGCACTCAACCATATGATTAACAAACTAGCTCGTAAAATGTATCTGATGGAAGATTGTGTTGCAGTGAACTTGTCAAATTATATAATCACTATGTTCGATTTAAAAATTTTAAAAATTAAAAAATTAAAAAATTAAAAATTAAAAAATAAAAAGTTAAAAAAATTGGCCTTGGGAGAGAACAGAGCACATCTATCCCGCCTGAGGCCGATATTTTAAGGGTATGTACAACATACTTGTATTAATGAGATAATTTTAGTGAATGCAATTGCCCTTTTTGAGGTCAAATTTTGGCAAATCACACATACTACTCCTGAGACCAATCTTTGGTGAAAGGAGGGGAATGTATATATTGACAAAAGATTGTAATAAATGGAAGGGTTGAAAATACAGGACAAGTGTAATGAGACATTATGTTGGCAATGCAAAAAAGAAAGATGTTGAAACATGAATTGAGTCCAAATGGTGAAAGCTAAGCCTGAGGCCTCCATCCACTCTACCTTTATATTTTCAACAATTTCCTTCTTAAACTAACAAACTATTGGGACAATTTATTTATTATTTTTTTAGGCCTAGATTTTTTGTACCAATTACTGTCAAATTCTTGGCCACAATTTTGTAGTACTAGTACTTATTGTGTTTGAGCATGAAGAGTCTTAACATAATTTTTTTTTCAAAAGATTTTAAACAGCATCTCTGAAGGGGATGGACATTTTTAATTTTCTCACTAGAAAAGTACATTAAATCGGTAAATTTTTCAGAGTATAAATTTATCACTACCAAATTTTTTTTTTTAGTTGAATAGCAGGATATTCACATATCTCATTGAACCAAAAGACTAATCGCACGGGGCAACCAAATTCTAATTTTGGTACTTATGTTTTTTTTGTAAACAGTGACATTCATGTGTCGGCAAACGTGTGTGGGAGCCCAAACTACACAAATTACAAAGGGATAAAGGGGAGGGATAGAGGGTCGAATGGGGATCGAAACCCCAGTTGGAAAACGGGGACTTGATCGCTAAGGTAAATCCCAACCCCGGTACTTATGTTGTTAATATGTTAATTTTCAGTTAATTAAAATTATCACTCACAACTGGGGTGCAAAATGGGCCCATTTGCCATTACAAGGACCAGCATACATTAAATGGGCCTGGGCCCACATTACCCAAAAAAGCTGAAGTCCAAACAAGTTGAAGTCCCAAAGAAAATCCAACCGTCAAAATGTGGATCGCATGCAAATCAGCACTCTATCCGTATTGGGACCTCTAGTCCATGGACTCTTTAAATCAAAACCGGAAACCCGTCCCCTCCCGCCCTATAAAACCCCTTTGGAGGTTCATATTTCATCATTCAAAACATTCTCCTCCAGTTTTTAACCCTAGCGCAATCAATACAAGCAAAGTTCCGAATTTCGCCCAATTTTTGCCGCCTTTCGTAGTTCAGATTCAATGGCGATGAAGAAATCAAACAAGCTGCAGCAAGGAGTGTCCCTGAAGCAAATCGTGAGGAGATGTTCGAGTTTGGGGCGGAGGTACGACGAGGAGGGGCTGCCGCTGGACGTGCCGAAGGGACACTTCCCGGTGTACGTCGGGGAGAATCGAACGAGGTACATTGTGCCGATATCGTTCCTGAGCCATCCGGAATTCCAGTGTCTGCTGAGACAGTCGGAGGAGGAGTACGGATTCCAGCACGAAACCGGGATTACGATTCCCTGCGAAGAAGTGGTTTTCGAATCCCTAATTTCGATGCTGAGGTAAAATTTTGGGGGAATTTGAAATTGGCAAAAGATGGTTCAGACTTTTTAGGTGCAAGGTCTATTTTTTTTTTTTATGATTCCATCTTTCTTCACCATTTTCTGCTGAAATTTTACTGGAATTCGAGGGCTGATCCTGCCATCCTGGGATGTGTAAATGTCTATTCTGGGATTTGGATTTGAATTTTGTACATAGATTTGGGGTTTGTATTTACCTCACAGAGGTGTTTAATTGTGTTTACAATTGCAGTATGACACCCTGTGAGAAGGAGAATTGATTGTTGTTAATTCTTGATTATTTATCGGCAGTTTTAACTGTTCAATTTCTCATGTACCAATGCCCAATGGTGTTTTCAATACTTCTCTCCTGTCTTTCCATAAATATATATAAATATAGTAATACTCACTTTAGTTTTTGCTCGTCTTTATTCCAACTGCATTTTGCTCTCTAAAAGTATCATTTTTCATTGAATGTGTATATGAGAACAGGTTTTGTGTTCGAGTACGAGCAATCCATCTTATGTATTTGTACTATGTTTCTGTGTCTTCTCTATCAGTTGTCTGGATCTGTTTCTCCCGAATTCACACCCAAAATGGTAGTCACCTTGAGTTGGTCGTTGCCCTTTTTACCCTTTCCATTGTTATCTACAATGTGGTACTGTATTTATTAAGATATCGAGTAAATTGACCATTCTGTTGGAGCTGTTAGTGAAAATCCGTCCAGATTGGTTTAAAAATAAATAAATAAATTATTGAAAAAGAGCTGCAATAAAGAAATAAAAGAAAGAGAATTTGGTATCTATTGAAAATTTTAGAATCGTCCAATTCAACCATGGTTTTATGATTCTGGATTATTACTATGAATTTTTTTTTTCATTTTTGGGTTTTGTGAAGTGTCCGTTTTTTTTTTCCTTTTTTTTTTTTGTGAGAATGAAAATGGACAACAGAAAATTTAATGTTAAGCAATAGAGATCCTGTTATGCAGTTGATGACTTCTGATATGAAATCAACAATATCATACTTTCAATAACAAATTATGCCATGCCGTCGAGTTATATTTATTGAAATATGTAAATTTAATATACAACCACATATGCTTCCTCCGTTCCCAAATGTTTGACACGTTTGGTTTTGGGACACTATTCACCCATGTACTTTGATTTAAAGTTTTATCATAGTTATACAAGTTAAAATATAGTCAAGAAGGATCTTGTTAGATTCGTCTTGTCGTGTAGTTTTTAAATATTGAACTTTTAGAATTTTTACATATACCGAACTTGAGTTATTATTGATTTAAAATGTGCATTGGACTGCGTGTGCAGTAGGTCCGTAAGAAATATTTGAGAACGGAGTAAGTATATATAATACCAAGAATTCAAGATAGCTGGCTTATCGAAAAAAAAATTACGGCTTATCGAAAAAGAATTCAAGATAGCATGTTCATTTAATATGGGAAAAAGGGTTGAAAAGAGAAACCTTAGAGCAACTATTTATTTCTTGCATATATTATTATTGGAGTAATTGACGGGATAAAAGTAGAGGGATATGGGCCGGGTGGGTCGAGCCCCCAACTTATATGTTGGGGTCGAGCGACTTGATTACTAGAGTAGGTTATCATCCCCTCAATCTACTAAATTAAATATCACTCACACATATACTTCCTCCGTTTTTTAAATATTGTAACATTTGGAAATTTGCTAGTGTTCACACTTTCACTTAAAGTTTTATTATAGTTATACAAGTTAAAATATAATCAAGTGTTATCTTGTTAGATTCGTCTCGTCGAGTAGTTTTTAAATATTGAACTTTTAGAATTTTTACTTGTACCGAACTTGAGTTATTAATGATTTAAAATGTGCATTGGACTGCGTGCACTGTGGGTCCGTTTTAATTTTTAAAAAACGGAGCAAGTATATTCATAATATAAATTATTAATAATACTCAGCTACACCTCAAAAGTAAAATACTTATACCCTTAAATAAAATCATTCCCCCAACAATAATACCCACAATACAACCATTGCCACTCTTCAATGCTACTGATGCAGACTAGGGGCCACATTCAACAATTTCCCTCCCTTCCCACACGTTCGTACACTACACTTTTTATTTTGATTGGATGTGCACTTCACTTTCCCATACTCTCACTCTCACAATTTTCTAAATACCTATGTACTCCCTCCGTCCCACGAAGTTTGACACCTATATCTTTTTTGGGTATCCCACGAAGTTTGACACCTTTCCATTGTTAGATAAATTAAATTAATATAAGTTTGATTAAAATTTTAATTATTGTCAAATCTCATTAAAAGTAATCACTTTTACTATTCTGCACAAATTCCAATATGAGCCTGTTTGTTTTGCCTTAATATTTTTCCTTTTGACTTTTGCTTCTTCCAAAAGCCCTTTTGAATTCTTTTAGCTGTTTGTTTTGACTTTTTTTTTAAAATAAAAGAGAAGCAAAAGTTAAAATTCTACTTTTTTTCAAAGTAGGTAGAGGGTTACTTTTTTTAAAAGGAGAAGTCATTTAGTAATAAAAATACAAAAATAACCCTATTTAAAAAGGAAATAAAATTAATTATAAATATCCTTATAATATTTAATTATGTCCATTTTAGTAATTTCAATATATTAAAAGTCCTTCTACATACAATTCATCCAAACATGTTTCCGTTGAAAAGCAACTTTAATAATATTCATCCAAACAATTATTTGATCTGCTTTTGCTTTTAAATTATCCTTCTCCCTCATTCTCTTTCTTCTACTGACTTCTCCTTTTTTTCATAAGCCAAAACAAACAGGCCCATAATTTTACTTTTCTACACAAAGTCCCTTGTATTTATTTAATTCTTAATATTTCAAAATTGGTACAGATAAAAATTGTATAAAATATATATTCTAAAACTACATGATTAGACGATTCTAACAATACCATAATTGATTATTTTTCTCTAATTACATCGTTACGATAATATTAAGTCAAAGTTAAATAATAAACAATATCAAAATTTATTAGAATCTTAAATACAAACACTCACACCACTTTAACTACTAAACCTCACTACCTAAATTACCATACCCAAAAAATTATGTCAAACTTCGCGGGACGGAAGGAATAGTAATTTACTACCCACATAAATACCACTCCCCAAAAATTTCTTCCCATTAAATAAATACTCCTAAGGTATTTATTTTGCAAAATTCCTAAACCATTGGGGATGGCGTAAACTCAATCCCAGAATACTATGATTAAACAAGTTTTTCATATTATTATGTGATAAAATTATTGGTTTGACCATATTAGAGGTTCAGATTGATTTTTTTGCAATTAATGTTAGGGGTGTGTAAATGCATTACGTCATAAATCCAAGTAAAAATATTTTTAAAGACACATGTTGCCAATTAAATTATGTTTGTATAATTAAATAAAATTCATGGCGATTGGCGAGCTACAATTATTGATTGGCATGTGCATTCAACTGCCAATTGTGCAATCACAATTCACACTCACACTGTCACACACATACACATATGCGTGCATTTATATATTTTTAATATATAATGTTGATGCTACAAAATGTATTTTGAATTTGAATTGTAGTAGTACTATTTGTTTAGATTAATTAGATTTTATTGAAATCTTATTTATACTAATAACTATGAAATACCAGTAAAATTGTTGTAATAGTTTAATTATATATAAGTATCAATTTTTTTTTTTTTTTGCTGGAATCAATTTTATTTTATTTAATATATAATCTGTCTTTCACATTGTCAATGGGCACTTATCAAATACTTTATCTATTTTTTTAAAAGTGTTACGTATTACATTTTCATGCAGTCAATGAACATTTTAAATTATTAATAACTGAAGTTTGATACAAATAAAAATTTTAAAAATTTAATTTTTAAAAACTACACGAGACGAACCCAAATATCCAACAAAATCGCACTTAGCTAAACCAAAATCCTGTCACATAAACTACGCAATTTGATTTTACTATGAAGCACAGTACTACATAAGCCATATCAACTCCCCAGTAGGATCTAAAACCTTATTTTAAGTAATTTAATTTATATGTATGATATAAAAATATTAGATATCCATATCCTGATTTCAATATGATTGCATTAATCATGTTTTGGGAGAGACAACATTTCAATACATATTCAATTATTGAGGGATTAATCTTGGGTTCAAGACCAAATGATACCTTGGTATTGACCTAAAATATGAATGCATGATTCGGAATGTAGTTGTCAAATGTATTCTCCCCAAATGTATTCTATTTGGAGCCAAAAATATTACTAGCAGTATCAACATTTTTATCCTGTTGTTATATTTTTATCCTGTTGTTATATTCGTTTAATCATTTGTAAAATTAGAACTCTAAGGCCATTAACGTTTCCAACTTTCCTACATTTAATGATTCAAAACAACTTTCCATTCGTTTAATGATTCAAATATTAATTTATCAATTTAATAATAATCAATAATAATAATAATAATAATAATTCATCAAAACAACTGAATGAAAGTTAAAATTATGTATTTTTTTTTATTTTTTAATAGATAAACAGATTAAGGTAGCGCCAAAACTTTTGTTTCTGGGTTACATAAGATCATAGAACTTTTGCTTATAGTTATAACCATTAAATACATTCATTTTTATTTTTAAATGTATAACATAATGTAAACACGTAAATTTTGTTCGCCAATAAAAATGTGACACGTGTTTTTAAATATTAATTTAATTATTTTTAGCATTTTAAATAAATTATATGCTTAAAATAATTATTAATGTTTAAATGGATTTATATCCGGCCCATGTGAACAAGTCCAAATGAAAGACTCACATGCAACATGACCCAATGAACACTTGGAACAAGCCCAGATGAAAGGCCCACGTACTTGGATCGGCCCATGTGAGTAAGCCCAGATGAAAGGCCCATGTTATTGGATCGGCCCACAATTCCTATGCTTTCCTCAATAAATAGAGACATTCTCTTCACAAATGAGGACACATACACAAGACATCTCAAGACTCATACGCTTGAGACCAAATCTACAGCAACAAAACGCTGCAGAAATATTAAAGAGGTGAAGAAGTATCAAATACACTTCTACAACCTCTAAACAGATATACTCTGAGACTCATACACTCAGACACATAGAGAGACGACTCATACACGTCTACTCATTCTCAAGACTCATAAACTTGAGATCCTACAGCAACAAAACGTTGTAGAAATTCCGATAAGCCGGAGAAGAAGCATAAAAGCATCTCGACGTCTTCAAAGTTGGAGGAATCAAAGGACTACCAGAAGTCGAACCCATATAGTTTGATTTTCTACATGTTCTTTGATATTTAAATTTCTCTGTAATTGTAGACTTTTGAATTGTGAAATTAATAAAAGTATTTTGCAGTTTCTTGTCTACACATTTTTGCACTTACACATAATAAAAAAACAAAATAAAATACTATATATAATTAACATTAATGTTTTAATCGGAGGCGGATTATATACAGATACCATTTATGTGATGTCTTTTTATGTTATGTAAGAATTGCATCGCATGATGAATGAAATTATGTGTTTTATGTTATGAAAGATATTTTATAGAATGTGAGTTTTTTTTTTAAAGAAAAAAAGAAAATATACTATGTATATATGTCTATTCTTAAAGGGGTAATCACAAAAACCGTCTCATTTAATCAAATTATATTAATAATGTTATTATTTATATTATAATTTCTTTATAATAATATTAGTATTTATGCATATACTCAATTTAATTATTTTGCTCAAATTTTTTGATTATAGTGTTTTTTTCCCCCGAAAAAGGATGGGGCGGAGCGGAGCATCCAAAATCTATTTTTGGGTCCCACAAAGAACAATACAGTATCTGGCACGTGACAATATGGGCTCCTAGTCACATGACCGCACATTCTATAATGGTCTCGGTTCTTAGTTCTTACACCTCTATACTCTATTACTCTATAGTCTAGACTTAATAAATTACACGCCATTTTCGGTTCTTAAATTTTATACTCCCTCCGTCCCATATTTATCTTCTTCGACACTGTAGATACGGAGTTTAAGAAAGTTGTATTTTATTATTTTCATGTGTACTTTTTGAGGGGTAAATTTGTCTCTTTTTGTCTTGTAGTGCAATTGTTAGTAAAATTAAGGATTGGTTTTTCTGTAAATATATGGACATGTAGGGACATTTTAGTAAAAAAAAATTCCCTTTTTGGGGTAGGAAGATAAATGTGGGACGTCCAAAAACGGAAAGTAAGAAGATAAATATGAGACGGAGGGAGTAAATATTATAAAAATTTATGTATTTAAATTTACATGATTAAAAAATCAAATAAAATTTCACTTAATCCTAAAATTTAATAGAATCAATGGCTTATTTATTAACTTGAAGTGAGTGGTTAAGACTTCATGAGTTAATTTAAGTATGGAGTTGCTTTTGAATCAATCAGTTAAATATGATCAAAATTGTGCAATATATAAAATTGGTAAAATACTCAAAATGGAGGGAGTAGTTACCGGGATTAGTTTTGGGTCCAATGTGCCCAAGAATACCATGTTATTCACCTAAAAAATGGAGGGAGTAGTATATTGGAGTATCAATGTATTGACTATTTTAATTTAATTTTTATATTAAAACTTTTTTGTCGTTTGGTGTAACTCATTTAAAATGAGGACTTACACATAAGCGCAAAGCAAAGTAAATATTTTTCTAATTTAGAACATAATGTAAGAATAATAATTAGTGACTGAAAATTCGATGAAATTTAGACATGTAGTAGTATGTCATAGGATCCTAATATCCTATGGTGGAAATCAAGTGGGCCACACTATGGGCCAGGCCCAGTCGAGTGGTTATACCATCAATGTCACGTGGCCCAAACCATGTGAATGGGCCTTTCAGTACTTTTCATTTTCAATTTCGTTTTTTTTTTTTCTTTTTTTCCTTATATATTTGATCACCTAATATTCATTTTTCTATGGATAAGGGTCCGAGATTCATACCCAATAATAATACTCGAAACTAGTAAAACTTAGTACCTCTTTGTCATATTTAATCTTCCATATTTTATTCAATAGTAATGATGATGATGACAATAATAAGCACTTGACCGGCTGTCATTTTGAAGGACCCTTACAAAGTCAAAATCCAGATGATAAAATACAATATAATTGCGAGCAGGGAAGAAAGATGGGGTGTTTCACGACTCATGTGTGCAGTCCAGTGTGGAGTGTGGAGTGGTACATATTGATCATGTTTGGATGTCAGCATATTCACAGACATATAGCGGATTGAAACAGCATATTGTCTCACAGTTCTCTCTCCAAATCTGCTATCTGCTAATAAATCTGCTAATTTCCAAACATTCTCATAATGGGAAAATGGAGGGATTACAGATCTAATCCAGAATGGCCTCTGCAAATCAAATTACTACATAAATCATATACTCCAATTAGTGGTTAGTATCCTCATTCGCTAGATATTCATTGTCATACGTTCATAATACATCCAATTATTATATACTCCTTCCGTGTTCTAAAAATTGTAATATGTATTTTACGCAATACAATGCACATATTTAATGCATAATATCTCAAATTGTGTAAAAACAACAATTATAAAAATTTGATATTCTAAAACTACGCAACTGGACGAATTAACAAGATCTTACTTGATTATGTTTTATCTCATCCGTCCCATTACAAAGAAAACACTCAAAAACTGGAAGGATAAAGAAACCAACCCGGTGGCATCCTTCTTCTATCTCCTAAATAAAGCGAGCGGAAAGTCCTACGACACAGGAGCGGGATTCTCTAAAAAGCCAAGGTCGTGGGTGGCCAAATTCATACTAACTATTTTTTAATGTTCCATTACAAGTGTCTTCTTTCTATAAATAGAAATAATTTATCCCTCCAACAACTATGTAGATCACATTATATACTCACAAGCAACTCTACCTTAATTCTCGTGCCCAACAGTAACAAGACGTTTGAGGTGGGACGGAGGGAGTGTAATTTTGTTAAAAAATTGAATGAAGATTACTCAATGAATAGTAATAATTATTCACATGTTTCAATTTTAAAAATAGTAATAATTGTTTTTGGAGGAGCCATTGAAGGCCTGAAAATGAGTTGTGGGAGCCCGTGATACAAAATTACAAAGGGAAAAATAGTAATAATTATTCACATGTTTCAATTTTAACAATTTTAACAAGACGAAGTGAGTATGTATTAGTCTCTTATTGCATAACTTTGATACGCAATTTATATGGGAATTAATTAGCACCTAACCGGACGGAATGCAATGGTGCCTTTTATTACTACCTCCGTCACGATATTTTTGTTACGAATGATTTTTTGGCACTATTCACTGTTTAACTTTGATTCGAATTTTTATCATAGCTATGTAAGAAAAAACATAGTCAAGTGAGATTTTGTTAGATTCGTCTAATCTTATAGTTTTAGACAATTAACTTTTTATAACTTTTGTTGTACATAATTTAAGTTATTAACCGTTAAAAATGTGTATCGACATACGTGCTGGGTGGGTCCGTAACAAAAATAGTGAGACGGAGGAAGTATTATTATTATTATTATTATTATTATTATTATTATTATTATTATTATGGTTTAAGGTGATTGTTAGATGTCAATATAAAGATCGTTTAATTAAATCCCCAAGAGTGGAATGGGTTGTTGGGTTTTTGAAGCCCAATAAAACTGAATTTACTGAAAAGAAAAGCAACCGTGCGTATAGGCTATGGTCCCAGTCCATTAAGACGGCCCTGAAATATGGAGTGTAGTAGTACTAAATATACTTCGCAATATGTCATCACATTCCACTCTTGCAAATTACTAGTACTACTACTGAGATTTGATTTCGCCGCTAAATCAACTTCTACTGAAAGTGCTGAAAAAATGATTTATATGTGTTGTGGTCAAGAAGTGATTTATATGAATTGTGCTGAATGAATATTTTATATGTGCTGAATGTCGGGTCAACTGCTAAAGTCGCTCATTCAACACCAAACCCCTACTGCTCTACCTATACTCCTAGTTCCGTGCACTTCTTGTAATAATTCGATGCTTGTACAGTACATGCTATTCTGAATAAATTTTACCACTATAGAATAGTCTTCTGGACAATTTGAAGTCAAACCCATCCATAATACTACTATTATTTTTATCTTGAATTCAAAACCCTTGTACTAAGCTGCCCTTACACAAACAAGGGCTACTAGCACAGGCACAGCATCATTAATGGAAATATGGAAACATCGAAACATGTAGTGCAGAGGCAATATATATGAATATATGATGTATCTTCTAGGAGAATTGTGTTAATACCTGAGAAAAACATGACCAGATTGGCACGTGCATTCTCATGTTAAGATGATTCTCGATAGTGGGCACTGCATGACATTCAACAATAGATCTTTTTCTTTTTATTTTTCTATTTTCCCCCGGGAGAGAGATTAATGGTCGATTATAACCCGCTGACCTATGTTCTGTAGCTGCCAAAAAACTTCATCACACAATCAGATAATAGCAAGAGAAACTTAGAGGTTACGCCATTCTGTAGAACCAGTTTCCTTCCATTATTGGATGGAAATGTTCATGGCTTTTGGTGAGCGGAAGGAGAACTAAAATTTCATCCATATTCAGCTTCCAAGCATTGGAAAGGATTTTAAATAATTTGTTTTATGCTTAAAAACTTCCATCCAAACAAAGCCTACTCGAAGTTAGTTAAACAACGAATTTTAACAGTTTACATATAGAAAATGATGGTCCTCTGCTTTAGGTCACAATGAACAAAGAACTTCCCTTACATTATTTTGATGGAGACAGTAAAGATCAAAGAAAAGGAATTAAAAGAAAAAGTTTCTTCTTCAGTGATGTCCCTTAGCTTCAGCTGTCTTATGGGACTTAGCTTTTACCTGTTGAAAGATAAAGGAGAAAATACTGGTCTGAAAAAGTAGCAGTACAAGATTAAACCAATACAATCTGAGCAAGAAAATGAAGGTATTTAAACAAGTAAATATTCCTCATATTCACGGTTGCAAAAACTGGGAGCTTAAATGCCAATGTCTGTCGTTATTGAGGCTTTGGTATAATGTGTTCAAGTTACTCACCCCAAACCTGCATGTGTGTCTTTTCAATGCAATACAACCTAGGATATTAAATTTCACACATACTAAGATGCATCTTTGGGGATTTAGTAATTAAACTCCAGGATGCAATTACATAAATATCGGAAAAGTCTCAGAGCGCCTAAAAGTAAAAAAATTGCCAGATATTTCAAGAAACTGAGTGAAAAATCTGATGCAGGGATATAATCTAACTGATTTCATAAAAACCAGCTCTTGTTCATCTTGAAAAGAACTGAAGTACTAGTATCCATCAGGTCTACATATAGTATACTCTATGGAGGTTGCAACCACAAACCACGAACAAGAACAAAGAGATTTCATGCCAAATCCGAAAGTAAACCAATGGTGGATTGGATAGTTAGCAAACTTCTCTTCATAAGTCCCATCATTTCATTCATTTCTTTATTTGTGGTCAATAAAAGCAATAGATATTCCCCTTGGATTATAGCACACAGGATAAGTAGCATAAATGATAAGTGTACGATTTATTTCACCACCATTTCAGGACAAAGCCCTAATATAGCTTTGAATATAGATCCCCTTGTATTGGGATTTGAGGCACATACTGATACGTAAACAGTAATCTTTTCTATATGCTTCACTCCATATGCACCAAGGTTTCAAATTTCAAAGAACTCAACTCCGTATTTTTGCATTTTTCATCCAAATGAATGTTAATTAGAACACCCACCCCAACGGTCCTCATTCTTCATTACATTCATTATCATGATCAGTACTAATTACAACATTACCTAGTTGTTCCTCAACCATTAGATTTGATTTACATAATTCTATACCACCTATATAATATGCCATATGCTACTTTAGATTTGATTATATCACTCGAAAATTCCATATAAATTACCCTAACAAAGTCCCAGAAAATCAAATTAAGCAAATCGGTAGATAATAATTTAAAGTAACAGACTAAAATGTCAATTGAACTTCTATCTACTACAAATTGCATTAATATCCAGATGAACAAGAAAAATACAGCAAAAATCCAAAGAATACCTTAAGAATCTTAAGCTTTACGCTTCCGTAAACGAGTCCGAAAGTGAAGGCGGAGGCCCTAGCCACCTGCCATTCAAAGTCATATAAATCCCCACAGGTTCACACAAATGCATAAACACAATCAAAATACATAGATCAGGAAAAATACCAACGCAAGGGTGCTCTTGCCGGAGTACGGTCCAGGAGGCGGCGCCATTGTCAGAACTTTCGAAGCAAAACTGTCAATCTTCTTCCGTCGATTCTGTCCAAGCTGTGAAGCCCTAGTGCTCTTCTCACACGTGTGGCACGTGCAGTCTGCTCTTAGCCCAGGCCCAGCGCGCTTTTGTCCATTTGATAGAACCCATTAAGGATCATCGTAGGCCCATTAAATTTTGAATATTGGGCCTAATACCATTGGACTAAAGCCCAATGTTTTACTTGAAGCTTGACATTTGACAAGAGGTGAGAAGCATTTCTCGCCGGGTTTTGTCGCTGAAGGCTGAAGCTGTTGTCGAGGTATAGCTATCGTCGCAATTGCCGGCAGGCCGGGCTGAAGATCTGGTGAATCCTCCTTCTCTTTGTTTATTCCATACATATTCTGTAAGATTTCAGAGTTTTGTGTTATGGAAAAGGATTTCTGAATAACGAGAAGATATTTAACTGCAAATGCTCGATTATGATTCTTTTTTGTTATTTCAAGTTTTTGGTAGTCAAATTGTCTGGAATTGTGCGTATATGTTTTTGTTCAGGTGAATGTTACTGTCTAAATGAAAAACCAAAAATCAATTTATAAGTAATTGGATTAATGTTCATATATTTCTTCTCTCGGTTAGACGGCTACTTTATAAAAACTTGAGTACAAAAGAAATTTAAATGCTTAGTTATGCTTGGGATCTGGAAATCAATGCTCTGTGTTTTAGTGATAAATGTTTTGTGGAAATCCTAAGCTATTTCTGCTGGGCAAAGTTTTATCTTCTGCAAGCAGCACTTTTCTATTAACCTACCTCTTGGTTTACCGTGCTTCTATGACTGTTAAGTATTTTGCCCTTCTAGGTATTATCTTGGGTGAAAGCTAGCTCTGTGTAGATGGAACCTGAGGTGATGGAAGCAGAGTTGGTTTTGCCGTCTCATTTTAAATTTAAGAAAATTCAGATGCATGAAAAGTATCCAAAGGGACAAGCAAGAGTCAGGTGGAAACATCTCAAACAAATTATTCAGGCTGAGAATTATCAGAATTTTTCTCCTAGTGCACCGAATTGTGAGTTTGTGCTTATTATTTGAAGTTTGAACTAAATGTTCTGTTTGGTATATCATCTCATTCTTGTTACATTCAACTCAAGGATCACTTGATCAGTAAATTAACATGGAACTCTAGTTTCATACTCGTAGGCACTCTCCTTGTTTTGTTGGGTGTTTGATGGTTTGGAAATTTGAAGTCTTCTTCCATATCACAGGCAGGACACTGATTTGCACCGAACTGTGAATAGAATTTATTTGACCTGGATATTATACCAGTATAGTATTGAGTCTTTGGAATTAATCTCTGAGCTTAGTGTATAAGAAAAATAATGTTCTTTAATGGCATAAGGTGATGAAAGAGCTGCATCAGGTGTTGTCCAAATTGGTACTATGTGTTAGTTACATATATGTGTTTTTGTTACCTGACAGTTTCAGCGTCTGCCATTCTTAAGATCTTCGATGGTGTTGAATTCACTACATTCGTTGAATGTTGCACTCTATTATTATGTGCAGATGTTAACATTGAATCGCCACCGTCAATCCATCCATGCAAAAGAATCTGTGATCTGACAGGATTTGAGGTATCTTATTCTTTTGTTGCATGCTCTCCTGTTAACAATTTGAAACTGTAAAGTTGTGAACCTTAGGGTATGCATTACCACATTTTGGTTACCCAAACATGGGCAAGTGCATGGTAGACTTATATCTTCTGATAATTGATCCTTGCTGCACATTGCAGCCAATTGATCAATGGCATGGGAACATCCCATTGACATAAATAGCAACTTTTTAGTTACCAGGATTCTGCCCGACACTCCAAGTAACAAAAGAAAAAAATGATTGTGAGTCATGACCAAGTGCAAAACTGTGAATCTTTTTGCAGGCCCCATACGTTGATCCAAGAACCAAGCTCCGGTATGCAAATACAGAGGTTTTCAAGACAATTCGATCTCTTCCAAATGACTATGTGCAACGGTACCTTGCTCTCAGAAATGCTGCAGTTGTCTTGAGATAGGTAGATAAATAATGAAAATAGATATGAACAGGACAAGCTACTTGACTCAATCTCAAATTACTCCAATTGGAAAAAGTACATTATTCTATGAAGTATATATGGAATACTTGATGGTTTTACTTGTGAGAAATGTTATGGTATTATGGTAAGGTTCCCCATATATTTATACCTAATATTTGGAATGGATAACGATGCAGTCCAGTGTTAAGGTTGGATTCTCATTGTTCAAAAGTGTGGCTACGCATGACTCCCTCGTTCTCTAATTAAAAAGCATATGTTGTGGATTTTAGTTCTATTTAACTAATCCATTTTTCTTAGCTGTGTTCTTGTGGAAAAAGCGTTGGCTTGATTTGAAAGCACCGTTCAATTTTTTCAGTTCATTTTCATCCAAAAATAGAGTGAGTGATGCATATTTCCCTCTTCTTTTTTCGTCTGTTCTTCCTTGTACTTTGAAACATGCGCATTTCTTTGATCTAGTTTGCTCGTGTCTGATTTGCTTTGGGTAATGTTTAAATGGTGGTAGCATAATTTTAGGCTGCACTCTATGTTTATTGACACATCCGAACTCAGAAATATCTTGGCCTGAGGATTGGAGGTTGGACTGGAGCTAGCTTTCTCAATCTCCCAACCTCTCTCCACGAGGTTTGGGTTTGAATTCACACTCGTGAGTATTGTTTTATTTTATTCCTCGTGGAATATGTGACATGGACACCACGAATCCACAATGCCTATTTTTTAAGCAATGAAATACCCAAACGTATCTTGATTTGACTTTGGCTTGGCTCTTCAGTATTTACTACTCTACTCAAACTCAATCTACACGTAGATGTGTAGATAATGTGCTGTAAACATGGTAACTCAACCTGGAATCCCTTCATACTCAATCTTTAATACCGTACTATTAATTAGATTTTTTTTTTTTTTTTTTTTTTTTTTAGTGAATACCATATTACCATGTATCTCCAGAGTTCAGACCTCATTAGACCCAAGACTAATTTCAAGGCTAATCCCTTGAAGTTTGGGTGAGCATTAAGGATTACCTCTCCTAAAGTAGAGTTTTGCATACACAAAGACTCAAATCCAAGATTAATAACGTATTAATTACTTAAAATAAAGGGTTGAATTATTATTATTATTATTATTATTATTATTATTATTATTATTATTATTATGGAAATGGAATAATACCATCAGGTCAAGCCGCTTCACCATTTGTTTTATCACTTCAAACATAGAAACGATGAACGGCAAGACTTCTTTTAGAAAGTACCAGTAATATTTTAATTACTATGCTATTTTAGAAATGCTCTTTAGTATGAGTTTTCAAGAATCCTCCAAGATTTGTCTCTGTGTTCTTCCCCAATGAGTGATTCCGAGATGGCGGATCACGGTGGTGTGCCACCTGATCCGATGGATACGCGATCGACTAAGCGGCAGAGGTCGCTCTATAGTGAAGTTGCTAAACGGGGTTCGGGTTTCATCCATGTCCCTACGCATGAATTGGCTGATGATGGTTTCTTGAATCCAGAGGACATAATTCAATCTACGGTGAACGGTATTCCACGCTTTCAACTATCGGCAGCACTGAAGGAGACCCTTCTTCGTCCATGGAGGTTCGCTGTGGCAATTAAGGTCATCGGACGCAATGTTTCGTATCGGGTGCTTAAAGCACGCTTAGAACGCCTATGGTCGACTACCAAGAATGCCCCTATTATTGATGTTGATAATGGGTATTATATTGTGAAGTTTCATTCTGAAGCCGACGCCTTACACGCTCTTACTGGTGGCCCGTGGATGGTGGCCGGAAATTACTTACACGTCCAAGCTTGGAATGAGAGTTTTGATCCATCAACAAATGAAGTCAAGACTATGGTGGTATGGGTGCGTCTGCCTCGGATCCCAGTATACTTGTATAATCGCCCTTACCTGTTGAGGGTTTGTGAAGCCATTGGAAAGGTTCTAAGCATTGATTTTAGTACGGATGATAGTTCTAGGGGGAGATTTGCGCGACTCGCCGTTAAGATTGATTTGGATAAGCCGTTAACCCCTCAATTGATTCTTGAAAACGATATCGTTAGTGTGGAGTATGAGAGTATCAAGACTGTGTGCTTTACATGTGGAAAATTTGGCCATGTCCAAAGTTCCTGTCCAGATCGCCAAGATCAGGCTGCTGGTGTTGATCAAGCACCGCCGGAACAACCCAAAGATGTTGATATGGTGGAAAAACCGGAGTTTGGTCCCTGGATGTTTGTACAACCTAGGCGACGCTCTCAACAAAAACCTAGCAATGGAGTTCTCCCACTCAATTCTGGATGGAATCGGTTTGATGCTCTTAGGGCCGACCAAGAAGATACTCTTGATGATCTACCTACTCTTAATATTCATGCTCCAGCAGATACTCATCCTGTGCCTTCACCTGTTCATCCTTTCCCTCAACGTCGAACCCCCAGAGTTCCTTCTGATAGATCTTCCTCCCCTCCCAAAGTGGTGCCTGCTGCCCCCTCGAGGGGTTATCCCTCTTCTGCACCCCGCAAAATCTTGTCCAAGACAACTACTTCCCCTAACCTATCCATTCCTAAAGAGGCGTATTCTGCACCCCCAGTAGCTACCCCTTCCCCTCATATCAGTTTGCCTTCGAACGCTTCCATTGCTCCCTCTCAATTCCCTCTATCTCCTTCTTGGACTAACCAACCTTCTGGAGCGTGGACTAAGACGTTGCCTTCGTCCCTCCCTCCAGACCATCACACTGTAGTAGCAGTCTTGGATCCCTCCACACAATTCAGCAAACGTTTGAAGGGTGTTGAGGGTTTTAAGGGTGGCCGGCCACCTGATGATCATTTCTCCCAGCATGGCTCGGATCCAGCGGATTCTCAATCTATTCTTGACGGATCTCTTCGTGATAGGGCGGCGAGCATGCCCCCTTAATTTTAAATTTTCATTACTTCTGATGTTATATCTTTTCATTTAATTTTCGATATGAATTTTAACATTTTATGTTGGAATGTTCAGGGGGCTGGATCCTCACCCTTTCGTCGGGAGTTTCGTGATCTTACTCGTAGTAAATCTATTGATGTTATGGCGATTTTTGAGCCCCGTATAAGTGGCGAGCAGGCTGATAAGTTTGTCCGGCGTAGTGGGTTTCAATTTTCCTATCGAGTGGAGGCTTATGGCTTTTCAGGTGGTATCTGGATTCTTTGGAATGATAGAGTTAATATCAGTATTTTGGAGAGTCACTCTCAGGTTGTGGATACTAGAATCAGGGTTGAGGATGCAGATTGCTATGTCACATTTGTTTATGCTGCTCCCAATAAGTTTCGGAGATCTTGGCTCTGGCCTGAGCTTAGTAGGATCAGTAGAGCTCGGTTTTATCCTTGGCTTATTGGTGGTGATTTGAATTGCATAGCTAAGTCTGATGAGAGCAGAGGGGGTTCTGTCTCTGTGAGTAATGTTGCTGAACTTCGAGACTGGATGGTTTCTTCTTCCCTTGTTGAGATGAAAACGTTTGGCAGCAAGTTTACTTGGTCTAGAGGTTTTCTTCGTCGTCGTCTGGATAGGATGCTTTGTAATGAGGCTTGGATGGATAGATTCCCTTGGTCTACTGTTGAAGTACTCCCTAAAATCCTCTCTGATCATAATCCTCTTTTGACTAAGATTAGAGAGTTTTCCTCCTCTAGCCATTCGGTCCGCCAGAAACCTTTCAGATTTAGGGCGAGTTGGCTTAGTTTTCCGAGCTTTCGACGTTTGTTGTCTACCATTTGGAGGTCTAATGGATCGGTCGTTGATCACCTCAATACTCTTAGAAGAGATGTTCGGGATTGGAATGCTAAGGTTGTGGATTCCACCAATATTCGAAAGGCCAGAATTCGTGCAAGGCTTGCGGGTATAGAGAGACAAAGTGATTGGTCTTGTAACAGCTTCCTTCGACGACTCCATTCCCAACTGAGTTTAGAGCTTGGTCAGATTTTGGAACGGGAAGAAGTTAACTGGATTCAACGGAGTACGAGGGAGTGGAACCTTGCGGGAGACCTTAACACAAAATTTTATCATAATTTTATTAAAGCCCGTAAGAGGAAGAAATCATTTTCCATTATGCAAGATGCTGAGGGCTATACTTATACCAACGAGCAGGATATGCATGTTATGGTGACTAGTTTCTTTCAACACCTGTATACTGATAATTTGAACATTTCCTCTGATATGCTTCATGATGCTGTTAGGCTTCCATCCCTTACCTCTGATGAGATAGACTTGTTGCAAGCAACTCCCACTGTTGAGGAGATTTGGTCAGCAATTAAGAGTATGGCACCCTTGAAAGCCCCTGGGCCGGATGGGTATCATGCTTTTTTCTATCAACAGAATTGGGATACCTTGCAGGAATCCATTTATAGTTTTGTCCTTGAAGTGTTTAACGGATCCAGAGATCTTGCCGATATTAATCATACTTCAATTGTGCTTATTCCCAAAACTCAGAATCCTATTTCGGTCACGCAATTCCGTCCCATTAGTTTGTGCAATGTTCTTTACAAAATTATCTCTAAACTGCTAGTTCGTCGTCTTGCTTCTATCCTTCCTCGGATTATTGGGCTCGGTCAATCTAGCTTCGTCAAGGGGAGGCTTATCCAGGATAACATCATCCTATGTCAGGAGATTTGTCACTTCATGGAGAAATCCACTGCAAAACCTGGATTCATGGTCCTTAAGCTGGACTTAGAAAAGGCTTATGATAAGCTTCGATGGAGTTTTATCAAAGATACTCTTACTCTCTTTGGTTTTCCTGTTTCTATTATTTCTCTTATTATGAATTGTGTCACTTCTTCTACTTTACAGGTTTGGTGGAATGATCGGCTCTCGTCCCCTTTTAAACCTAGCCGTGGCATTCGACAAGGCGATCCTATCTCTCCTTATATTTTTATCTTATGTATGGAACGCCTTAATGGTATGATCATGGAAGCTGTATCTCAAGGCTCCTGGACACCCCCTAGTTGGGATAGGGGTCGCATTAGCATCCCTTATTTGTTTTTTGCCGACGACATTCTTCTATTTTCCCAAGCAGACGTTGGACAGGCTTCAATCATTAAGTCCATTCTTTCTAGATTTAGTTCGATGTCTGGGCTTGCTGTGAGTGTCACTAAATCTAAAGTCTATTTTGGTAAGGTAGTTGCTCGTGTGACCAAGCGGGATGTGCTTAATATTCTGGATTACCAATGTGTCACCAATCTTGGTACCTATTTGGGTGTTCCCATTATTACTCGTAGGAGAACATTTCAGGATTTTGCCTTTCTGCTCGATAAGTTCCATGCTAAGCTTACTGGGTGGTCGCATCGATTTCTCAGTATGGCAGGAAGGATCTCACTCCTCAAATCTGTTCTCTTATCTCTCGGGGTTTATTTCATGCAAGTTACCCGTCTCCCTAGTAAGACGATCAAGGAAATGGAAAAAATTTGTAGAGATTTCCTCTGGGGGTCTCAGTCTGGCAGATGCAAAGTTCATTTGCTTGCTTGGGATACTGTCACTCGTCCCATATCCAATGGTGGCCTTGGTATCCGTCGTCTCAATGATCTGAATCAGGCTTTGTTGATGAAAAGCTACTGGGGTCTTCTTTATAGAGATACTCTTTGGGGACGTCTTATGAAGTTTAGATATGGTTGGAAGAATTATTCTTTTACTGCTGGACCTCAGTCACTATCAAATTTTGCCAAGGATCTCATTTCAGTTCAAGAGTCTTTTACTTCCATGATTGGGTGGAAAGTTGGTAATGGTAAGACTATTCGTTTTTGGTTAGATTCATGGACTGATAATGCTTTGTTTTTGCAGGATCTTTCCTTAATCCCTCTTTCCCAGACTGAGCTGTGGCGTCCGGTGGCTTTTTACTCGCAGAAGGGAACCTGGGATGTCAATAAGCTCGCTCAATGTCTGCCTGCTGATGTTGTTCATTTGATCACCCAGCTACCAGCCCCATCTTCCACAGCTAGAGAGGATCGATTATATTGGAAACCTGATACCAAGGGGCATTTTTCTATTAGAAGTACCATCGAAAGACTAGAAGATCAACGTTCCAGTAGTTCAGACCCTTTGGATTGGAGGATTATATGGAGATGGCCTGCACCACAACGTGCCCGGACTTTCCTTTGGCTTGCCGTTCATGATCGCCTGCTGACTGGAGAAGAACGTCTCAAAAGACATATTTCTCAGGATGGTTGCTGCTGGAGATGTGGAACCCTTGAGACAGGCATTCATGCGCTTAGAGACTGTCCGGATTCAGCTGCTATTTGGTCTCATCTTCATCTTGATTCTACCCCTCGTTTCTGGACGCAGAATCTTAAGGCATGGATTTTCTT
Source organism: Hygrophila difformis (assembly GCA_030278955.1). NCBI lineage: Eukaryota > Viridiplantae > Streptophyta > Magnoliopsida > Lamiales > Acanthaceae > Hygrophila > Hygrophila difformis. The sequence continues at coordinate 52,666,366 of JAOANR010000004.1, forward strand.
GATGGATCATAAGAATGTTGGGGAGATGAAGGCTGCCCTTTTTGCTATTGGAATCTGGAATATATGGAAATTACGTTGCCAGGAAGCCATTGGTGGCCGTAACATTCATTGGCAATCTGCTCATAACTGGATTCGTCGGGCGGCTAATGAGTTCATGGGCGCTAGGAAAGAACTCCGTTTGCATGGTGTCAAAGCTTGGCAGGTTGCTCGGATCAGATGGGAGAGACCCCCGGAGGGATGGGTTAAAGCCAATTGTGATGGTCGGCTAAGCCGGGGTATGAGTTGTTTTGGAGGTATTCTTCGAGATGGTCATGGTAATTGGATTGGTGGTGTCCGTTCCAAGGGGGCTGCTATGGACATTGCTCGGGCAGAGGCTTGTGGTATTCTTCTTACCTTACAGCATGCTTGGGAGTTGAACATTCCCAAACTTATTGTGGAATCTGATTGTCTAGAGATCATCAATATCATCAATGATAAATCTGGTTACTTTGGCCCTGCTTTCCGCGCTATTGATCAAATTAAGGAGATGCAGTCATGGAGTTGGGAGCTGTCTTTTGAGGCCATCCCGAGAGAAGCCAATACAGCGGCTGATATGTTCCTGAAAGGCCAACCTTTCCCTTTTAATCCTTTCCATTTTGTTAGGCCGCCTGAGTTTATGACTGATGTTCTTTCTTCGGACCAATTTGGTTTGTACCAGACTCGGCAAATATTGCATTAATACAACGGCTTCGGCCCTCCTTTCCTCCCGAAAAAAAAAAACAATACATTATACACTAATCAAAGCCTATAAATTATTATACGTATTTTGTATCATGGTGATTTCGTAAAGCAATCTGATAGTAATATTATTTCAATATTGGTTAGTAGTCCTATTTTAATTTACTTTTTAAGTCTTTAGATGAAGTTTAAAGGAGGGGCCAATCTTGTGATGTGGGATGGGAGTCTTTTGTGGCAAGCGCTAACTTGCCATCTTTGTCTATTGAATTACTCCATAAGGAATTCGACCTAGTGGTAATATTCCAAAACTTCTAATCTTATTATAATTGGGTGTTCGATTCTCACCCGATCACTTATCATTCACCTTTATTCATTTGACTTGATGATTGAGATGAGATTTCACCAATTTATTTAAATATCAACCTTGAAATTTAAGAGTCTTGAATTCTCATTTGTCCGTATGGCTTTCCTGAGCAAAATGTGTATTAAAATTTTCTCAAAATTCATGGGAAATTTTTTGCTTCAAACCCAGCCCCGGACCCTAGTCCAGTCAGGCTGCCTAATTTTACTTTCTGCCTGAAATTCATTTAACGAAAAAGTAAAGCGAGTATCTTAGAGGATTATTTATCCAACTTAATTTCATTTTTAATTGGTGGGATTATGAATCATAATTAATTATGTATTCAGTGTTATTAATCTTAATATATGTGATTATAGTCTTGATCAAATTGATGTGATGTAATTGAATGAATTCCATCTATCTCAATAAATACTTATTGTGATAGAATCATCAATCATCATCGATGACTATGAAACTGTGTCAAACCCGAGAATCGGTCCAAAATCAGACTTGAATCGGGTATTGAATTTGGGAAAGAACCAACCGTGGTCATCCTCTAATCCTACTCAATATGTTTAGCCCGAAAAGTTAATAGTTTGGACATGAAGTACAACCCGCAAGTTAATACTCCACATCTGAAGGATTTTGACCCCAATATCTCATGCCTCAATCCTTTATAGACATTATTGTTATGTTTTTTTTACCGAACAACCTATACAGACTAGAAAAGAGGTTTACAGGCATTATTATTATTATTATTATTATTATTATTATTTTATGAACAACCTATAAAGGCTAGGAAATGGGTTGTGTGAGTCAATGCTACACAAGTTATAAAGGGAAAGAAAATGGAGGGATAGAGGGCCGGTGAGAATCGAACCTCCAACCTTTCGTTGGAAGTCGAGGGACTTAACATTATTGTTTTTTTGGATGAAACTTAACATTATTGTTTAGGTGAATACCAGGGTATCCCCAGGCCACATTGGACCTAAGACTAATCCCTCGAGGATCTGCAAGGGCAATTAAGGGCGCCTCTCCCAAAGCAGTTTTTTGCATACACAAGGCTCGAACCCGAGACCTTGCTTAAGCGACTAGAGCCCCCATCCACTCAAGTCAACTGCTGTTGGTAAACTTAACATTATTGTTGATATACTGTTTTATGTGAAAAAGAGAAAAATGAAAAGAAATGATACTTCAAAAAAAAAAAAAAAAAGATAAAGAAAGACATAAATTTGGTTTCAAATTCGGGTTCTTTTTTTTTCATGAGCCATTGAAGATCTGGAAAGAGGTGGTGGGAGTCCATGCCACACAAATTACAAAGGGGAATAAAAGGGGATATGGGGCTGGGATCGAACCTTCAACCTTTCATTGGAACCCTTAGAGATTTAACCACTTGGGCTAAGTTCTCATCCTCAATTCTGGGTTTTTTGAATGGTTGGATTATTATAATTGGTGGCCGACATGACTCATGAGTATGGTGTAAGAGTGTAAGGTGTGTATGTATATGACATGGCAAGTTGTCAACATTAACATTTTTTAATTTGGCTCAATTAATGGGTGGGCTCACAATTCATCCTCATGACAATAAAGAATTCAAATTAGAGAAATACGATGGAATATTCTTATTTTCAGTCTTCTTCGAATTGTTTATTTGTAGATTAAATTTATTTATTTTTTTAAAAAAAGCATTAACTTTATATGAATTTAATAAATATTCTCTATTATTTATATATAAACATATTGATACTCGAATAAAATAATTAATCTATATAAAAAATGTGAAAAACAAACATGATCCTAACTTTTGCCAACTACTTTCCTGGCTTCGGCTTATCCAAAAAACCTTTTGCCAACTACTTTGAAGATTTGACCACTGTTCATTAATTAATTTTGATCAAAATTTTTTAGTACAATTAAATAAGAAAAACATTGTCAAATAATATTTTGTTAGATTCTTTTAATAACTAGTTTTATAATATCAAATTTTTATAATTTTTTATATAATTTGAGTTATTAATTATTTAGAATTGTATCCAGAATTGCGTGAAATGTACGAGCGTGACATGTATTAAGGAATAAAGATAGTACTACTATTATTATCCTATTAAAAGCTGTTTTTTAGAGACACATCGCCTTGATTTGTATTTTTTAATAATTGATATTTTAAAATATATATAAATAAAAATTATATAAAATATATATTTTAATAGAATTTTATTTAATTTTTAATTTTTTTTAAAATAATACTACCTCCGTATCACAATGTTTTTTTATATTTTGTTATATGATACTATTCATACACGAACTTTCACTTAAAGTTTTATCATATTTAGATTCGTCTCGTCGTGTAGTTTTTAAATATCGAATTTTTAGAATTTTTACTTGTACCGAACTTGAGTTATTAATAATTTAAAATGTGAATTGAAGTGTGTAAAAAATGAGTGTGTAATAAACATTGTGAGACGGAGGAAGTATTAAATTAGAAAATACTCCCTCCGTTTTTTTTTCTTGCACCATGTAGTGTTTTGCTACCATTCACAATCACACTTTGACTTAAACTTTTATCATAGTTATACAAATTAAAATGTGGTCAAGTGAGATCTTATTATATTCGTCTCGTTTTGTAGTTTCTAAATATGAAACTTTTAGAGTGCATTGGACTGCGTGCTAGGTAGGTTTGTAGCAAGAATAAAAAAATGAGGGAGTAAATAGTACTCCCTCCGTTTTTTATAGATTGTAACATTTGGAAATTTGGTACTATTCACACATGCACTTTGGCTTAAAGTTTTATCATGGTTATACAAGTTAAAATATACTCAAGTGGGATCTTGTTAGATTCGTCTCATCGAGTGATTTTTAAATATCGAAGTTTTAGAGTTTTTACTTGTACCGAATTTAAGTTATTAATGATTTCAAATGTGCATTGAACTGTGTGCATTGTGGGTCCGTTATAATTTTTAGAAAATGATGGGAGTATTAAATAGTACTCCCTCCGTTCTTGAAAGATTGAAACATTGGTAAATTTTGTACGGTTCACACAAGTGCTTTGACTTAAAGTTTTATTATAATTATACAAGTTAAAACATAGCCACGTTGGATCTTGTTAGATTCGTCTCGTCGAGAAGTTTTTAAAAATAAAATTTTTAGAATTTTTAGTAAATATGCATTAGAATAAAATTTTTAGAATTTTTAGTAAATATGCATTAAACTGCATGTACGGTAGGTATGTTACAATTTTTTTTAAATTGATGGAGTATTAAAAAAGTGAATGCTATTAGCAAATTTTTATATGAGTAAGGAGTATATCCTATTGGTTTGCAGGTGGAGGAGTAACATAAATGATTGATTGATGAACAGTATATATGGAAAGAACATCGAAACGGGAATACAGTTTAGCTGACGGATTGATTTGTCTTATCACCATCATTTTGTCTCAGTTCACTTACAAATCTCCGTCCACATCCCCCGCCGGAAGGTTCCGACGATTCGCCGGCTTCCACCTGTACTCGTTTTTCGTTTTCAGCTTTGAATTGAAGCAACAGGAGGGTTCGTCTGCTTAGTCGTTGCCCGGAATTCGGCTCCAAAAGGAGTTCAGATTGATTATTGATTGTAATTGATGCTGTGCTGTGATTTTCACTCCACCAAACACAGTGCTTGGTTTTCTGTTTTTAGATAACCGGTTTTGAATTGGGGAGACTGGTTATCTGATCGAGTAAATAGGCCACAATCAGCGGGCATAGACTGTAAAGAGAGTATGGGGTTTTCCGATAATACCAAAGGCTTGGTATTGGCAATGTTGTCGAGTTTGTTCATTGGAACGAGTTTTATTTTGAAGAAGAAAGGCCTGCGGCGTGCTGGTGCAGCTGGTATGCGTGCAGGTATGAAATTACGACAAAGTGTTCTTCAATCTGTAGGGATATTAGTTCTTCGTTGAACTTGTGTGATTGATTTTTACTATTTTCGATGAAATTGATTGTTAGTTGACTCAATTTCCACGAAACTGAGGTTTAATCTGCTCAAGTGGAGAGATTTCTGATTCGATTTATCTGACCAAGTGTAATGATCGTAGCATTTAGAAACACATTTGCGCTTTCTATTGGAATTCTCTAGCGGAAGATTGTGATATTTTACAATTAGGTCTTGATCAAGTTCAAAAAAATACGTTGATGGTCGACATTTTGATGGTATCATCACATTGTGAATATTAGTGAAATATCCATTTAGAATCTCCCCCAAATACGGGAACTTGCGTTTGCCGAACTCTTTTAAGTGCTTCACTTCTTATCTGTGCACTTCGTCACTTTTGCAAGAGTTATGAAGAAGGGGATGGGCGAGAAAAATGAAATGGACTACTCTGTCATGGAATGGTTGAACTTAATACTTGTAGTTGAAAATCAACTACTTAAAGCGCTCTGTTAAATTTTCACGTATTCCTGTTGCAAGTTTCAACGACAAAACTAGTCTAGTTTTTTGGTGGTATATGTTGCCAGCACACCTGCATTTTGCTTGGATGTTCACTGTACTTGATATATGTTGTCTTTTTAATTTGTTGTGCTTATTGATGAGTAAATATTGTCTTTTCATGTTTATCTGTCTTAATTGATGAGTTAAACCTGAGGTAATCTGATGATACATCATAATTGTATATTTCCATGTACTGAAAAATGTAATTTTCTACTATTTTCTTTACAATTGGTTCAACTTGTTAACCTTCGGTTTCTAATTTTCGGGTTATTAGAATTGCAGGTGTTGGAGGTTATACATACCTATTGGAACCTCTTTGGTGGGCTGGGATGATTACTAGTATGTATATTCACCTCTTATTGTTCTATTTTTCCTTTGCAACTTTTGGATTTTACATCATGAATTCGTATTGCCTTCATACACAGTGATTCTCGGAGAGGTAGCAAATTTTGTAGCTTATATTTTTGCTCCAGCTGTCCTGGTGACCCCTCTTGGTGCATTGAGTATAATTATAAGGTATGTATATATTAAATTTTTTCAGGGATTTGTACTAATAATATGACTTGATGGTATTTACTTGACTTCACATTTTTCATGGATTTGAAAAGCGCTGTGCTTGCACACTTTATGTTAAGAGAGCGGTTGCGGCGGATGGGCATACTGGGATGTGTCTCCTGTATTGTAGGATCTATAGTGATAGTCATTCATGCACCCCAAGAACGTATTCCGAGCTCTGTACAAGAAGTGTGGAATTTGGCCATTCAACCAGGTTCCTATCTGTTTTTCGGTTTTCTTCTTTATTCTCCTCACTCTCATCTGCTCAATAACCTTAAAACATGCTGTTGTTGCTCACCTCTGCTCATTGTACCTCTCTACAGCATTTCTTATTTATGTGGTCGCCACGCTATCCAGTGTGCTAGCGTTGATGCTGCATTTTGAGCCTCTCTATGGGCAGACTAATGTGCTTGTCTACTTGGCTATTTGTTCTTTGATGGGAGCACTTACGGTAATTGTTGCTCATATCCAGTTAATACATACATCCTTCTACTGAATCTCGAATCTGATTTACACTTCAAATTTGTCCTGTAGGTCATGAGCATAAAGGCAATTGGAATTGCTATTAAGCTTACATTGGAGGGGATATCTCAATTTGGATATGCACAGACTTGGTTTTTTCTTTCGGTTTCTGTGATCTGTGTGATCACACAGTTAAATTATCTGAACAAGGTAGCTATATTGCATCGCAATAATTTGTATTGCTTGTGCTTTCTCGGTGTTGTGTTATGAAAATTTTCCTCACCATATTCCAATAATGATATAGGAATAGTTTCTCGATATGGAAGCAGTCATTGATTTATACGAGTACCTTTTAATTCCTTGTAAAATATTTTGCTTGGCTAGAGATTGGAGTTTTTGTGAATTCTTTGGTTCTTCTCTGTCTCAATCTAGTTGCTCTTCATTCATTTTTATGCAGGCGCTCGACACTTTCAATGCTGCAATTGTTTCTCCTATATATTATGTGATGTTCACAACTCTAACTATTGTTGCAAGTACTATAATGTTTAAGGTAATGGTTACTCTTTCAGACTTGCACTTTGTTGTAATTCCATGAGCTCTTAGCTCGTTGTGTGGATCCACAGTCCACACTACACTATAACGGGAAAATCTGCTGCTCTGCAGGAATGGTCAGGTCAGAATGTGAGCAGTATAACCTCTGAAATATGTGGATTCATTACGGTTATCTCAGGAACAATTATACTTCATACAACACGGGAAGAGGAATCACCAAGGGCCACAACAGGTATGTTGAGCATGTCTTATTGAACACAATTATCCAAAAGGTCCATTTTATACCCTAACTAGCAGAACTTGTTGAACACGATCTTTTCTAAAATGCAAGATGTTTTCTTACTCTCTAATGTCACAAGGTTAGGGTATTACTATATGGACTTTACCCGGTTATATTTATTTGGCTAGGATTAGCACATGACAACTAAAATATGTACTACTACTTTCCTAACGTTTGCAGGATCTCTAACTTGGTACAATGATGATACTACAAGAAGTTTAGACGAGACTCATTTGCTCACTCTGAACGTTACAGATTAGTTTTGGTTAATTGTTGTTTGGGGTGAACTTCTTGTCGATGCATCAACATTGGCAGGTGCCCAATACAATACACACACACCATTTTGCAGGCTGACTCCCATGTTAGGCGATCTGAAGTTATGACGAGTTAGCCGAAAATTGGATGGGCGGACTAACAACCCCCCAATTTCTCGGATGAAGGTAACTTTGATATCTCTATCAGTAAGAGTTGCTGTCGCCTTCTTCACCAATGGACTCAGCCCGCCCAATTTGTTTATATTTTCCTTGGTCTTTTAATTATATATTAACTCTCAAGGTGTAGCTTACGTGTGCATCCTTATGCGTGAACTACTGAATTAACGTCAAAGAAATGTATTTCAATTTACCAATCGGTATAAAAGAATGTGTTTTGATTTAGACAAGACGCATGGAGAACTTGCTTAAAACTTCGCTTCCATCACCAAAACTCCAACTCATATTGTATAGGAGTTCAAGAGAGGTTTTAACCTTTAGGACTTGATGGAGGAAGACGTGCATCATGTCTTCTCATTTCGTTTGAATCAGACGAATCCTATTCCTAAGCTGCCAACATATTGAGTTTTCGTGAATTCAATAAAAAAAAAAAAAAAAAAAAAAATGTGAACAAGTTCTATTTTATGCGAAAAAAAATCTAGTCTGATCTAATCAATGTGACACAACCATCAATAGAATACTACTAATATATAGGCAAAACTCGTACATTGCCAAACATTCATGACAAATACACTCCTTCCTGTCATATATATCCCCATCATGCAATCAATTATAACGGAAAGCATAAAACATTCTACAAAATTCAAAACGCCAAGCATTTACGTACTCAAAGGTTATTATTATGCAAGTTTCTTCGGAAGCAAAAAGAAGGGTGGTGGATGCGATATTCCGTTGCGAACATGATCCTTTACAGCCAGAATGCAAATTGCCTTAAAATATCCTGCGATTAACTTCCCTGTAAGACAAGGAAGAACCGTCAGGAAATACAACTGACAGGTTCGGTATGTATATTCAACAATAACAGAGAGCATAAAAAAGCATTCTATAAATGCATGTTAATCCTCAAATTTGCATCCGAAACGAAGTCCATTGCCATTAAAGTGAGCATGCACGATATAACATAGTATATCTGTCACAGCATATCATATAAAGTTGAATAGATGGCAATCTATGCCAATCTATCTCCTCAAAGGTAACAGCAAAAGACGAAATAAGTAATGAGGGAGCCAAGTCAGATGGATGCATTGCCTAACAGAAAGGAAAGCTGAAAGAACTAAACAGTCAGCAAAATATGGTACTTCAAACACAAATATTAGCAATTTTCACAGTTTTGACAAAATATAGGATTGCAAGTAGCAACTGGACAATAACATAGCATTTCATCTATGTACCAACTAAAAAAAAGGTCATGTTTCCATTCAAGTAAAGGCACCATACGAAGAATTAGACAATTTTCTTTAATGATGGTACAGTACACACCAGCTATCCCTGTCATCAAAATATTTTCATTGAAGAAGGATAAAAGAATGCTGCCAGGATTCTTAATTTAGGAATTAGCACATCTATCATTTTTAAAGAAACTAAAATTCAATCATGAAAGCAATACCTGCATTGGTTGCTGGTGGTGCAAACGATGAGATCCATCCAAACAATTGGAACATTCAGGAGATGTTACAGTACACTCATTGATTTGCACCATTGCCCTTGATGGATCTATCGAAAATATAAAGTAGCTTTTGAGCCAGAGGAATTAAGCTAACCAATACTATTTGAAGCTGCTCTGAACTGTTGAGTCGGACACTGAGTTGTCCAGAACCTCTGTTGTTAACATTAAGACGACCGATCAGGTTTGTATGCCTTCCAATTGGGACCTGCGTCTGGGAATTGAACCCAATAGCAAGATCTCCATGCCAATCCATGACAGAAAGGCCTAATGTGGATAAAAAACGTCCCAAAGGGTGGTCCTTATCCTTCAGTGTTGCTTCCACACTACCACCATAGGCAACCTCCCCTCGACCATAAATGGAGCCACCTGACATGACTACCTGGCATCGCTTACCAATGTTTAGTTTGTCCTCTAACTTTAATCCACCAGTCAAAACATCCCCCAAAAGAGTAGCTGAGAAACCAGCAGCTGCTTTGTTTATTCTATTATTACTAAACCTAGTTTCACTTCGCAGTGTATAAGCATAGTCCTTCCCAACTGATTGCATATCAAAGCCCATAGAGGTTGTTTTCCCTTTCCCATGCTTCACAGAACTTGCAAGTTCCATTTGTAGGTTGGCATCTTTTTTGTCTTTGGAAATGTGCCCGGAGAATGATATTGGTACCTTTTCCTTAACCACAAATAACCTCTCGAGATTAATGCCATCATACCCAATGTCATGGTCCCAGCCATTTGGTTCAAGGACAGCCCTAACAAGCCAAGGGTTGGAGGAGTCCAAGGATCGATATCTATGAGTCGGATTGTCAGAATCAAAAGAAGCAGGTAGCACTAAGTCTGGCATAGGAACTGGTACAGATGCTGCAACACCTGTCTCCTCTTCATCATTGTCACCATAGCCAGCAGGCAAATCCTTAGCTGCTTCCTGCATTTTCTTCAGCATTTTCCTCCGCTTTCTTTCTTCCTTCAGCTGCTTTTTCATGAAAAGTTTTTCCCTGTATTCAAGTTCATCATAGTATGCATTCCTTTGAGCTTTAGTCAGCTTTTCCAGCTGGGCTTTAGTCAAGGGTTTGAAGGGAGGCAACTCATCATATTCTGATTCGTCATCTGAGTCTGAGCAATTATCCAGGTCATCATCTATAGCATCATCATCATTGTCCCCAAACTGCTCCGATGGAAGTTTAACCTCAGGCCTTGATTGGAGAAGAGATGAGAGAAGGAAAGGTAATGGAGGTGATCTTGTTCGAGGGGCAGACTGTCTCCCAGGAGGATTGTCTTGCAACTTCAGTAGAGTATTTGCTTCAGCTAAAATTTTTGAAGCAAAAGACAGAAGTAATAAGTGAGGCTTCCAAACTTGACCATTTGGCAACACCCTCTGTCCAGCTCTGTTTGTTCTGCAAGCTGAGTGGTTTTCTACCAAAGAAACAGGATTCATAAGCCGCATATCCCCAGCAGCTTGACGTATTGCTTGCTGGACAACATGGGACCTTTGGGTAACAAACATATCATAACTTGTCGCTGTGCCGTTTGGACCTTCGGGAGGAGCAGAGGCAGCATGAGTCAGAACAACTATAGCACTGAACCAGATAGACGGGCCAAAGATTTCAGTGATGGTCCGCAACAATGGCATGTCACCAAAATCTCTGCTTTGCATGTCCAATCTGTCAAGATATAAAACAATATCAGGAGGTGTTTTCTTAATAAACCTTTTGACAGAATGAAGAATTTTCTCATTCTGGCGTTGGTCTGACCAAGAGGGCAGAAGCCCAGGTGTGTCGATAACACGGACTCTAATTCCTTGCACAGTCCCAATAACATCCTGAACCTTCTTGGTGCCAAACTGAAAAGCATCAGTACCAAACATAACTTCATCAAAAATAGAATTTATTGTGGCACTTTTACCAACCCCTGATTTCCCAAGAACCATGATTGTACATGTAAAATCCAAGGGTTCTTGCCCAGCAGCCTCAAGCCGCTCAGCCATTGCACTTGCACGATCAAAGCTAAATGCACCGCCTCGCCCCCCACTTCTACCATGTAGCTGTTCAGCCAGACCTAATCGATACAATACCTGAGCAACAACAACATTGTGAGGGGTTTGGCCGAGTCTATGGGCCAGACGAAGAAATTTAACACGTATCATTTGGAGCTTTTCACGGGTCTCATCATACTCCTCAGCCTCGCCGTTTGAGGGTTCTTCAATGAGTTGGTTTTGTGCAGCAGAAACAGCTCCATTTACACGGGGATGCTGAATATGGTGGGAAGTGGGTTCTGGCAGAGCGGCAGCCCGGCCAAGACCAGCAGGACGAGTAGGAGTTGAAGCACTAACATTGGTAGATGGAACATTGGATGCGGAGTTGGATCCTCGCTCTTTGCTTTCAGAAATAGCCCCCACAGGAGGGGCTGTTTGCTTAAGGCCGGAAAGATGGGGACCAGCAGAATTAGTAGACGAGGAGCTATCTGCTGTAGATTGTATTTCTTGTACATCATTAGCTGATATAGCCAGAGGAACAGGTCCCTGTAACTTAGAAACCTGCTCAGGGTTGGCAGAAGTTTTAGTCTGGTCAACGGTGGAAGTACTGCCAGATGGTGATAAGGTAACAGTAGAAAGTCCACCTTCCTGTTCTGTATTATCGGGCAAACATATTTCCTCCTTATTTTTTACACTTTCATGCTCCAATCCATCAATTGCAGTTGAGGAGACATCAGTGACAGGATTGACAAGCTGTGACTGAGATGAGCTAGAATAAGACTTGGTTTCTTCTATCTCCAGAATTGGTGAGCTATCAACAAGGATAGGATCCTTGTTACAGTCAAGTTCGGACGTCACTAAAGAATGATCAGCAGTGGGAGTACCTTCAACTGCAATGACAATGTTTGTTTCCTTGTTGACATCATGATTATCAACTTTCACACATTCTGAATCTTGCTCCTTCAGTTCTTCAAACTTATCACCTTTAACAATAGCCCCGGAAATATAAGGCTTCTCTTGAATCCCACCTTCCTGATCCTTTTTAAGGTCTGGTTGCAAGTTAGCCACCATTTTTTCACACTGGTCCTGCTGAAGTTCAGAATATGGTATGGCATCCTGCTCAATATTATGTAGAGTATCCCTGTTGGACTCTGATTCTAACGGATGGTTGGCCCCACTTTCTGTGACATCATCCACATCTTCAAATTGGGGTTGTTCCCCATGAACATCTCCCTTCACTGAATAAGAGTCGGTACAATTACTGTCTTCATATTTTACCAAAGCAGCACTGTCTGAGGAAACACTTTCTGGAATCTCCGCATGAATTTCATTTCCCTTGGTCTCATTTATATCTTTAACTAGGATAATTTCAATGCTTCCAATATCATGTTTCTCTTTGTCAGCCTCGGGTCTACTTGACTGAATAAGTTCTCGCCTGTCTTCGTTCTGCTCAGTTGGCTCTTCTTTTCTGTCTGCCTGCACACTTGGTGCATCTTTAGAAGTCAAAGCTTCAAGATAGCTCAATTTATTTGATTCACCACGTGCAAGATTTTGATTGGACTGGTCCAACACCTTGTTTCCATCACTTAGTTCCTCAATTTCTCCATCAGTGGGAGCAGAAACGAATATTTCATGATCATTCCCTTTTCCATTCTCAGCAATGCCACCACCATCCACCAAACCATTCTTTTCACCGCCCAGAACATTTTCAATAGAAATTTTCTCTTCTTCATGACTCTGTTCACTCACAAGTGGCAGAGTCTTATCTGCATACTCCTCAAAATCTGGAACAGCACAAGGCTCCCCAATCACTGCATCAACCTTATCAGCTTCACTAACATCATCCAAATGCCCTTTATCATTTTCCAAGGTGTCACCTACTCCAACATTCCCATCCTTACTCGATGCAACATCCCCTGAACCACCAGGTGATGATTCTGCCTCAGCAATCTCTTCTCGTGTTTCATCCTCATTAGTGTTCTTTGATGTATCCAAACTCAAGTCAACAGTTTCTCTTCCTCTCAGCTCCAGAAGTTGATCGTTAGCAGCTTTCTCCTCCCCTATTGTTGCATCCTCTTTGCGTGCTTCATCCTTATTATTTCCCAACGTTTCACCTAATTCAACATTTCCATCTTTACTCAACTTAACATCCTCTGAACCACTTGGAGAGGATTCTGCCTCAGTAGCCTCTTCTCGTGCTTCATCCTTACAATCGTGCTTTGATGCATCCAAACTCAAGTCAACAGTTTCCTTTACACTGAGCTGCAAAAGTTTATCATCGACATGTTCCCCCTCCCCTATCCCGGCATCCTTGGCAAAGACACCGTCATTTTCCATCACAAAACTCTAATCTATAACAGCCAGATTCACTGAAACATTATAGAATTATCATGAGAAACTATTTCTTCTAACACCAAAGCCAAACACACTCGTAACAGGCTGAGAATTCAACCCTACAACCAACTCTATTCCATTACAAGATTACAACCAAACCCTTCTTAGCCTTTTTCATCACAATAACTCCAATGTGATGAATACCAACACATATGGATAAACTAAACTCAAAAACATAAATAAATAAATGAAAGCATACAATTCGAAAGTATAATTTTAATATTCTTTTTTTTAAAAAAAAAAGAAAAAGAAAAAAGAAACTCATAATACCCACCCCGAAGCCACTAAACTCAAAATCAAGTAAAACCTCTTCCAACCCGAAAAGAATCCCTAAACCCCCAAGCATTATTCATTATCACCAGTAAAAACAAACTATCCAAAATCGCACATCAGTTCATTTCTAATTACCATCCAGAACCCGCGCATCATGAAATAGCGCATTGAAAAACACATCACTTCCAAAATGAATCATATTAGGGCTTCACATGAATTGTAATCAGCAAAACCAATACCATAAACAGATAAGAAACAAGTACCGAATAAACAACTCACCAGTAGATATCCAGCTATCGAGAAGCCGAAAAAGAAGCAGAGCGGATTGGATTTGCAGTAAAAAGGGGGAGGAGCTTTTTAACGAAGTGAGTCGCGGAAATACTTCTACTATATAGCAGAAAGAAAATAATTTGAGTGCAGCGATGGGTGAAGATGGGGAGATAAGAGTATATGAACGGCACGGATTCTTCTGCAGATTGGGATCCGACGGTAAGAAGGGGACGTCCGTTTTCAACGTGAAAATACAAAAAATGAGAAATTGTTGTCCCCAACAACCCTTGGAGTTGAGTTGGGTGGGACGTGGATCACAACCCTAGTCCGATCCGGGTTAGGGATGACAATAATTCGATTCTCCCATAAAATCCAAACCCGAGTATGATTTTCGGTTTCAATTTGAGTTCGAGCCACATCCGAATCATTAGCATCGCTTAAAAAATAAATACTACTTCTATTATATAATAATGTTTAAAAATTACCAGAAGAAAGTGGATCGGTCATCGGAGCTTCTAGCAACAAGTGAACGATAAACAAAATACTCATATAAATAGAAAAGAGAATTGTTGTGTACTTGTGTTCCAAAAAAGAATTAGGTCTTGGCTCAGAAACTTTTAATACATCTGTTTTATTATTCTATATATGGTTCTTTCCAACTTTTCCATGTAAGTCAGTAGTAGTATAATTTGTATATTATATTCATATGCAGACTAAATAATGAAAATTTCAATATCATTTAAAAGTGACAGGTTGAGATAGGGAATTGCTTGTTTGGGCACATTGACCATGTCACTATTGCCTATGACCATTTTATAGCAACGTAGTACTATAAAACCAATCAAGCGTGTTGTTGTTATTATTATTATTATTATTATTATTATTATTATTATTATTATTATTATTATTATTATTATTATTATTATTATTATTTCCAATGGAAATATGTAGGGACGGATTGAAATTGATTTCGTTTTCCTCAACAAGATCATAAGTAGAATTTTGGCAGCAATACTTGCATAATGCATGAATAGTTTAGTTATTTGGAAATGATACACTTATAATCTCAATAAATTATTTCTGTTTAGCTTATGAGTAAATGAAAAAATAATTATATTTAGAACAAATTGTTATTAATTTTTATTCTTTATTAGTAAATGAAAACAATAAAACCATGACATTGAGGCGGATGATTGAAGTCAAAGTAAAAAAAATATACAGTACTATGCAAAAATAGGGGGGTGTGGTTAACTATTGTGTTGTGAGCTTATCAAAAAAAAAAAAAAAAAAAAAAAAAAAAAAAAAAAAAAAAAACTATTGTGTTGTCACATATATCAGAGCATCATATATCGCAGAGCAGTATATACATACACATTTATAATTATAAAAAAATGGAAAGAAAAAAAAATAATGTACTAAAACCCTTAACCCAAGTTACTCAACCATACTAGTGTATAAGAGTGATGTGTGTAAAATTGACAATCTAAATGGTGACCAAATCATTTCCATCAAAATATTATAAAAGAAATGAAGTAATAACAGTAAGCATATACTATTGTTGAAACCAATTAAAATTTTGAAATTGTGGGGACATAATTTTTTTTTTTGGGTGATAGGACGCCGAAGCATCAGCTAAATAAAAAACCCAGAAAATAAGAGAAAGAGCAAGAAGACAAAAAAATAAAAAGAGCGCAAACAGCAATTAAAACCGAGGGAACCAAGTCCCTGTCATATCAGCCGTAAGCAAAGGGCGAACATCATCCGGCGGGAAAGCCCATGTCGTATAGAACTCCACATACCGATATCCAAGTTTAGCCAAGGCATCAGCTACCGAATTACCCTCCCGATGAATATTGTACCACTTGTAGCCAGGATGCATCTCAAGAATATCCCGAATATGACGAAACAAAGCGAAATGCCTGTGATCATATTCGAGATCCTGACCAATGATGCGCAAGGCATCATCAGAATCTGAATAGCATCAGATGAACTCAATCCCCAATCTATGAATTCGCTTAAGCCCATTCCAGATAGCATGAAGCTCAACATCAAGATTCGGGGTATTGCCAATCCAACCAGAAAACCCTTTCATCCCTATCCCTGAAACTGTGGGGACATAATTGAAACTACATGGAGTAGATATACATTATTATTGACCGTGCTATTTCGATGGTGCATTGGTCTTCATATATTAGTACTATTATTTTAGGCCATAAATTATTGATACTTTTTTTTAATACATTTTGATTGCTCTTCTTCTTCTTTTCTTTTATTTTTTTAATAATAGTGGGAGCATTAGGTATGGCAAATTGCAGAGCAGGGTGAGCAAAGTTGGGACATTATGGAGGTATGAGGGGTTGGCATCAATCTCAATTTTCATAGAAATAATTAAAATGATGAGATGAGAAGTGGATAGTGGATTATTCATTAATTAGAAAAGAATGCCATCCATCTTCATCCATCCATGTTTGGTGCGCTACTAGTAGTAGTAACAATATGTAGTGCACAATCAGCAATGTTGGGCGCCTAGGGCCTAGGGGTAAGGGCTTTAATTTGGAGGCCATCACCACATGGTGCCATTGAAAATTTCCATGCTGAATTGCACTACTACTACTACACATTACAACCAACTTTGGTTTTTGCTATTTTGGGCATTTGTATCAACACACCACAAGTTTCTCCTTCTTCAACGTGTGATGTCCCCTTCTAATAAGTCCTAACATTAATTTAGAACTTCAATTACCCTCAATGGGTTGTCCCAAGTCCTGACATTTAGGGATTCAAGAATTGTATACAGATTGATAACTCTACAAGGTAGCCAAGAATGATTATCCTTGTGAAAATTAATTGGAATCAAGGTATTGAGAAGGATCTTCATCAAGACCCAATTACAAGGCCAATTAGTCAGTTGGGTCGGTCATACTAATTAGGAGTATGAATTTTATAATTGACTTCCTTCTATATATGTTGCATTATTACTTAGTATATGCAAACAATGTGCATGAAAATGAGTAGATATATTAAAGACCATGAAAATGGAAGAATGAAGACAAGAGCAAGATTGTGGAAATGGGACATGACACACATGCACTGCCCACCTTCATGCTGCAATTACTCACCTACACTTTCTTGCTTTTCCTCTTGACATTTTGTGGGATTTTGCCTCTTTCTTCATTGTCATTTCTATATACAATACAATTATCCATCCTTTTTTCTAGCAACTTATTGTTGTTGTTGTTGTTGTTGTTTTTTGTTTTTTGTTTTTTTTTTAATTTTATTAGAAAGTTTTTATTGCATTGGATCCATTTATAATCCAACTCCAGCTGTACGTTTGATATTGATATTGCACTTTGAGAAATTATATTATTTAAACTCTTGATTTTGGTTTTTTTTTTTTGGCAAAGCCAAAGCCATTTTGAAAAATATTTAAACCTTTGAATATAATTTTATGATGTGTTTTTTCTTTTAGTACTCACCACTAAAAGTAAGAAATTATTACTATGTTGAGTAGTTAATATATTAAAAAATATATAAAATATATATTTTAAAACTATATGGTTAAGCGCAAATTTAAACACTTTTTAATGATTATCTTATTATTGCGATTTGAAACAACTTAAGCTCATCCAAACACTTAATTTTCTACCGCGCGTTTTGTTACAACAATTATCTGATTATCAATTTTCTAAATGCTTCAACACTTCTCAAAATGCACATCCAAACACCCTCTAAAACTAAAAATAAGAAAGAGTCTGAATTTTAAAGATTCAACTCATAACCAAATCATACACGATTGAAATTAGAAATTTCATTAAGGTTTATTACCAATTAAAATTGTATGTAAACCCTAAACTCATCTCCTTTCTTTGGCTAAGGATTTTTTTTTTATATATATAAAAAATGAATCGCAATTTGATTAATCAATAATCAGTACCAAAAGTAGAGCTAACTCGGGGTTGGGGACTTACCCTAATGGTCAAGTCCCCATCTCCCAACCATAAGTTGGGGGTTCGATCCTCACCCGACCCCTATCCATCTCCTTTATCCCTCTTTGGAATTTGTGTGGTTTGGGTTCCCACATACCTTTGCCGACACATTAATGTCATTATTTTTTTTTTTTTTAAAAAAAAAAAAGAAGTTGAGCTAACTCGCGCCGCGTTCATCAACAGGGCATTGTTTAAGCCAGCCCATTAAACAAGAGAAATCCAGTCCAACACCAAAGGGGAAGATTTGAATAGTACTAGTATTTTTAAACCAAGGAACTACTACTTATCTTCTACTCTTCAACGGACTACTGACTAGTGACTACAGTCCTGCTGTCTACATCATTTTCAAAAAAATTACTCCTCCATCCATTAAAATTTTCTCATTTCGTAAGTTTTGGTTTCTTTGTTAATAAATTTTAAAAGTATATAAAAACTAGTAAAATATATTCAAATAAAATCTTATTAAAATTATTTTGTATTCATTTAACTTATTTTTTTCTCCACATAATCCAATACATTCTTTTAATTATTAATATATCTATTAAAATATTATATAAAATATATATTTTAAAATTATCTATATATATTAAAGCATTAGTGAACAACCTATCCTACATTTAATGTGGTGTCTCCATTTCAAATTTCTAATTTTTATAAATTTTTGCATTTTTTAATTTATCAATTATATACCAAAAAAAATTATCAATTATATATTTTCACATTTATTTATTTATTTATTTATTTATTATAGATTTTCAGTTTTTAAAATATATGGAATTCCTGCAATATTCACTTTTAAAAAGATTTGAAAGATTTGAAATTTGAAATTTTGCATATCTTATTTTATCTATATTATTTTGTATTTTTTAATTTACTAATTTTAGATTTTCGTATTTATTTATTTATTCATTATGGATTTTAGTCTATCGTGTATAAAATCTATTATTTACTTATAAATTCCCACTGTATCATCATATCATGTCACTATATATTTACTTTTAAAAAGATTTGATAGATAAAATTTGAAATTTTGCATTTTTATTTTATCTATGTTGGATTTTATTTATTTGTATTTTTTTAATCTAATTTAGAATTTATCATTTTGTATTTTTTATTTTATTTATTTTAAATTTTATTGCAGCATTTAGAATTTATTTATAGACCATAGGATTATGACGAGCTTTTGCACTGGCAACTAAGAATTATATTGTGTTTATGTTTCAATATGGTGAACATATTATAATGCCAGTAATTTTTGTAGGTTTGGTCTCAACTTTGGTTATATATTTTTTTTTATATGGTGAATGATGTAATGAAAATGTACATTGCACATCAGATTTATTTATTCACGTTAAAGATATGTTAATGTGTATATGGAAATCCCAATTTTTAGTTTTTAAAATATATTTAATTTCCAATTTTATATGAAGTTCCCACAATTTTCATTTTTTTAAGAAAATAGAATTTCAAATTTAAATGGAATTTACAGTGTATATATGAAATTTATATTATTAAAGGATACATTAATGAATATATAAAAAATATTTGTATATATTAATTAATGTATATATTTAGGCTATGTTTTCACAAAAATGTGTCACTTCTATTAAAAGTAATATACAATTATATAGTTACAAATAGATCCATCAGTAAATAAAGTAAAGAGATAATAACTAAAATAGGTCACAAGAAGGAGGTCCCTCCACTTTGAGGCCACGATATTTTGATTTAGGCAAATGGACCATTAGAAGGATTTTGGGCCTAAATTTAGGCAATTTGGCCAAATTCGGGCTGCGATGGCTTAAAGTGACAATTTTAATTTTTTTTAATTTACTCCCTCTGTCCCATTATTTCTGTCTCAAAACTATTGGAAACGTCGTCCAATACATTTGTTTAACATTTAATATCTTAAAATATACATATGTAAAAATTATGTAAAATATTTATATATTCTAAAACTACATGATTAGAGAAATCTAACAAGACCAAATTTGACTATATTTTTCCGTATATAATTACAATTACATTAGGTCAAAGTTGATCAATAAACAGTATTAAAAAATCAAAATGAGACACTTTGAGTGCGACGGATGAAATATTTTTTTAAGATACGCTACTACGTTTAATTATAAGTGTAACAACAGGAAATAACATATGATTTAAGGTAACTTAATCAAATTTATTTAGTAAAAAGTAATTGAATAAAAAAATAAGTCACATTTGACTTTATTCCTTTTGATTTTTATTTTAATGAATATAAAAAATTAATAATTAAGTATAATTAGTAAAAATTATTAACCCTCAAAATATTTCAAATATTGTAATGTAACACTTATTTCCAAACACCAAAAAAGGGAAAATGTAACACTTAAAAAACGGATGATGTAATTAATTAATCTATATTTTAACAGATTTGTAATTGACGAAAAACAAATACTCAGAAAATTATGTTTGTGAATGATCAAAGTAAGTTCATATTGAAAGGTTAATTGCTGCAAATTCTATAAGTTTGAAAATTTTCTTTCGAATGCTGGTACTATATGAAGTTTTAACGTCTGAAACAAATAATCTATTGATACTAGAAGAGACATATTATAATAAGGAAGAAATGAAAGCAGATCATACTAAGTATTACCTTTGTTGATTAATCATAAGAAGAATGTTTATAATAATATAATGTCAAAGGTTGATAGTGATGGGTGTTGATTAATTTTTTCTTTTTCGTGGTGGAACTGACAATACATTTATCGATAATTTATCTAGAAATATTAAATTTAGCCCTTCATGGTATACGTAATATTATGCTGCCTGTAGCATCCAATGGAATAGCACCCTTACTCATTCCAAGAGGTAGGACTTTACATTCTATATTTGGTATTCTACTAGATTGTGACGAGAACTCTATCTGCAAAAAACTTACCTTATAAAATTATTTGACCTCTCTTCTCATTAAAACAAAGCTCAATATTTGGGATGAAAATTCTTGATTAGTAGAATGATTATGAGCCCGTCTGAATTAACCAAATTCTCCATTCGATTTCAGAGGAAAAAATTCAACTCGCAGTTTGTTTTACCATGAATATAAAAAAAATGTAGATGTCAACATTTAAAGAAGGTTAGACTCAATCTTCAAAAATCAGTTTTTACTCATGTCAGTGATATGTTGCAATATCTCATGTCACTGTAAAGAGGGGACTCGAAGTATTAATAGTAATAAAGATAGATTAACTTAAGATACTATAAGAAATGTTATTTACAATGAAAATTATATATGGCAAAATTTGCACAATAAATACTTCATGTACGTGATGGTCATTGATAAAGCTGGTATTAATCTTGAAGATTTACAATTAGATGTGACATTTCCAGATGATAATTTTATAAACTCTACACGAGATTCTATAGCGGCAATTGTTGAGAGTACTTATACAAATATAAACTGCACCATTTCAAATACTGATATTTTTATTATATATTAACCCCCACCAACGAGATTGTTGATACGATCAATGATTACATCATAGTATGTATGCCTGCAAATGAAAATGTGTGTATATATATCAGTTTTACCATTTTTTTGAGAAATAATATGTTTTATTCTCACAAAACACAAGTGAGTTCACAGCCATCAAAATGACAATGTCTCTCTACTACAATCAATTAACAATATTTGTCAAAATGATGAAAGTATAGATAATGCCAATGAATTAATTTCACTGGAATATCTAAACACTATCAATTGTTCTGGATTACTGAATCATGAAATATGGTTGAATGAGGGTTGCATAGTCATGCTTCTTAGGAATATATATACATCAAATAAATTATGTAATGGAAGTATGTTGATAGTAACCAAGATACGGAATTAGATAGTTGAGGTTAAACTAACTTTCGGGAAACCATGAAAGTAGAAAATTCTTGATTGGTAGAATGATTATGAGCCAATTTGATTTAACCAAATTTTTTATTCCATTTGAGATGAGAAAATTCTCACCCACAGTTTGTTTTGATATGATTATAAACAAAAGTCAATGTCAATCTTTAAAGAATGTCGGATTATATCATGCAAAACCAGATTTTAGTCATGAACAGTTACGTTGTAATATTTCGTGTCACTAGCAAGATGTGGCTAAAAGTATTAATATGCAATTAACAATGATGAACTCAAGATACCATAAGAATTGTTGTTTACAATGAAATTTACATATGACAGAAACTTTGCAAAATGGATAGTTGATGTAGGTGATGGTAAAGCGTGTATAGATTTTTTAGATGTACAATTAGATGTGACATTTTCGGATAATATTCTTATGAACTCTACGGGTGATCCTATAGCGGTAATTTTTTAAAGTACATATACAAATATGATCTGCACCATTTCAAATTCAAACATTTTAAAAGATTACTAGCCCCTATCTATGAGATTTTCACTAATGAAATTTCAGCAAATTGTTAGAAAAATTTTCATATTATGCTTCATACTTATTTTTAAATTTTATTTTATCTTAATATAAATTTCAAATCAATAAAAATATTATTTTAATAGTTATTTTTATTGAGACTTTATGTTTGTACCGGACAAGCCACAAAAGCTAAAAAATACGGTATAAAAATCATCTTTTGAATATATATAAAAATCATTACATCATTTTTGAATATATATAAAAATCATCTTTTAAAAATAATTAAATTATATTATTATATACATCATCTTTTGAATATATATAAAAATAATTACACATTTTTCATTACTCAACATATAATTTATATTATTACTTTATATAATATAAATATATATATTATATAAAATATAAAGTTATGCCCGTCGAGTCTCGACGGGTTATTTACTAGTATAGTTATACAACTCTAATACCTGATTCATACTATTTTTTTCAAATATATTTGTAATAAATTTAAGTCATATTTTTTATAATGAACATTACTAAAAATTAAACAAAACAACATACACGGGATGGAGAATGCAACGTGGCATGAAATTTGAAAAAAGACCTGATTATTAATAAAAATATAATTTAAATATTGAATTTTTTTTTTGGATGAGCTAAATATTGAAATTTGAATACTAAAGGAAAAAATAATAAATGTAAACAATAAATAATGGTAATGGATCGACTATGTAAACAATACATAAATATACTCCTATCTGCCAATAATAAATGTGATTGACTATTCGTCTGACCGAGCCTTAGATCCGACGGTGGGATGTGAGCCATCGTCCATCCCTGGCCGCCCGATTCCCTCGATTAATGCTACCCATCCCTTTGATTCCTGGGAAACACGGGAAAAGAATTAAAAGCAGGTATGATTCATATAGTAATGAAATTCAAATTCAAGCAATGAATTAACTTTTACTATAATGCTAAAACTATAGTGGGTATTAAATTAAAATTTAAAAATATATAGTTCTAAAAATAATGAATGTTTTTTTAGAAATTAATAATGGGAATTTAGTAAAGTGATAGCATTAATACAAAAATTCAAATTATTCTCATTCCTTTAATGTTACTAGGAAAGTTATTACTTCCTTTGTTCTCATATAATTGCTCCCATCATGCATTTCACACAGTCCAAGACACATTTTTATATGTCAATAACTCAAAGTATATATAAGTAAAAATTATAAAAAAAATAATATTATAAAAATACGTGATTAGACGAATCTAACAAGATCTCATTGACTATGTTTTATCTTATATAACTATGCCAAAAAAATTGATCAAAGTTACTCAATTAATAGTAACTACTATGCAAATGGAACAATTATATGAGAACCGAGGAAGTATAGTGGTAGAATAAATTCGGACCCCACTTAGAAATTCGGCCAGAGTTGAATAAAAAAATTCAAATCCGCTTACGTGGCACGTACGACGGAAATATAAGGCCGCTCCATGGTACAACCATTTCAAGCACGCGTATCTATCGCAATAGAGAGAAATCATTAGGGTTTTGCGAGATGTCGGATAGCGAGGTGAAGAGGGGAACGGTGAAGTGGTTCAATGATCAGAAAGGGTTTGGATTCATCACCCCTGACGATGGAAGCGAGGATCTCTTCGTTCACCAATCGGTCATCAAATCCGACGGTTTCCGCAGTCTCGGGGAAGGGGAGGCGGTGGAATTTGTTGTGGAGCACGGCGGTGACGGTCGCGCGAAGGCGGTGAACGTGACCGGTCCTGACGGTGCATCCGTGCAAGGAAACTCTGGCGGATCTTACGGAGGAGGGAGAAGTGGCGGCGGCGGGGGTTACAACGGTGGAGGAGGCAGGGGAGGAGGTCGTTCTTACGGTGGAGGCGGCGGCGGTGGCTACGGAGGTGGTGGTGGTGGTGGTGGGTGTTTTACCTGCGGCGAGAACGGGCACATGGCTAGGGATTGTCCCCAGGGCGGGGGCGGCGGCGGAGGTGGGAGATACGGTGGTGGTGGTGGGGGATATGGTGGAGGTGGCGGCGGCGGCGGCTGCTATAAGTGTGGTGAGAACGGTCATATGGCTCGAGAGTGCCCACAGGGTGGCGGAGGAGGCGGTGGGTGTAGGTACGGCGGAGGCGGTGGCGGTGGCGGTGGAGGAGGTGGGTGCTACAATTGTGGGGAAGATGGGCATTTTGCCCGTGAATGCCCCAACAATCGTTGAAGTTTGGTGCCTACCTTTTCTTTTGGTAACCCCTTTGGTTCTATCTATCGGCTAGTTATGTGGTATTGATGATATATAACGCTCTTCTGTGAAGTGCAAAATGATCCAAATATTTTAATTGTGTCTTGTGTTCGCATGTATTGAATCTGATGACGGTGTTGGCTTTAAATTTTGTCTTGCTGGGGTTTTTGTTGATTGTATACATGTATTTATATACATGTTGGCTACTAGTTTCCTGGATTATGAATGATATCGGAAGATGTTTTGCTCCTCTATGTCATATTTTCTTGGTTTTTTTAAAGTCTTTATTTTCTGAAATGTTCATGTTTAAGTGATGCTTATTTGGTTACAACTTGCGGTTGATGATATTGTGAAATAGGGTTTCTCCTATTGTAATATTCTTCTCCCATGGCTGTTTTTCTAATGGAATTCAGCTTTGTTCTGTGATTGTGATTGAATATTGACTTGCGTGTGATTTGCAAGTGGTGTGATGAATCAAGTTGTTGCTAGAGGGCTGGAACATAAATGAATTGATCTATCTTCAGTTCTTGGAATGTAAAGGAAGCCCATTAACTTAAAATAAGCCCTTTGTATATATGTACACAAGTAGGTAATTGGTAATGTTTTTAAGAGAGTAATGATGATTGATGAACATACAGAGCGAGTTAGTAATTCCAATGGTTAATGTTTTTTATTAATGCATCGGATTTTTAATTTTATTATAGTTGGATTGAAATTTGATTCGGGCATTAAGTTCTATTCCCAAATCAATTTGTTAAATTCGAAGCCGGAATTGTGAAACAGGAAATTCGTGTGACTACTGTACTCGCGGAATGGTATTTCTTTAAATGAACATACCAATACCATAGATGAGAAATTAGTGATTTAAGTATAGTACTAGTATACAATAGCAAATAGGAGTTAAGTATTAATTAAGTGAATGAGATATATGTGTTTCTCTTAATAAAAACTTGGTAAAATAACTGTAGTAGTAGTATTATGTTTAATTTAGTTATTGATTGCTTAAATTAAACTTATAATAACGATTTGTCATATTTTGTATAAAAAGTTTAGTTATGATATACCTCCTCTGTGTCCTTTTAACCGTAAAACTTTTTTTTATGTGTTTCATAATAAATGTTATATTATTATTTATAGAAAGTTTTTAAATATATAAATCTTCCAATAAAACACTTTTGTTACTTCATTAAATCTTGTATTATTTTTTTATGGTACACTTGTTTTAAAACGAAAGAAGTATATTGAACTCCTAATCAGTGTGACAATATTAGATCGATGAATCAATTGCCTGTTAAGTTTGATGTCCGATCCCATATTAAAAAGATTGCCCAAAAGAACAATTGGTCGACGGTCGTGACATATCATTAATTCATTCCAGTGCTCATATTCTAAATTAAATACATTATCAAAAGTCTAATCGAAATTGAAGGAAAACGAAAAAAGAAAAAAGAAAAAGAAAAAATGAACGAAAGAAAGCAACAGAACCCCCAAAAAAATGAGAAATGACTTTCCCACCCACTAGACTAGACCAGACCATTATATGCTTTCGGTTGGGACCCAAGTGAGGACTGAACCATAGAAGCTCAAGACCTGTGGCCACGTGGCGGTAGAGCATGAGTACTGTGGTTGGCCACGGGTGACGGCAGCGGCGCTGCGGCGGCAGTAGACAGCGGAGGCGGCGGGCACTGGTAGCACTTGGTGAATAGTCCAAAGGTGTCAATTTGGTGGATAAAGTTGGTCATGCTGGCCCATCCACCGAATCCGAACCCGACAATGAGGACCCACACCACCACAAATATGTTTATTACATATGCCCCCACCCACCTACCAAAGTACTTGGCTGGTTGCTCCACCGCATTCTGCACCCAAATACTAGTATTATTATATCTCACGTTTCCATTTATTTATCAAAAAATAAAAAATCAATTCAAGCCGATGAGGAAGCATAAAACCCCATTCACACAAATACACATTCCTTCTAATAGAGGGTTATAGGACACCATTGTACTGTGGGGCCATAACTCAACTATGCTCTTCCCAAATTCAACAAGTGGCCAACCCAAACCCAACCATACCCCAATTCCATAGTAAAAACAAAAAGAAAAAGCAGTCGAAAAAAAAGCTGAGCTTAGCCAATTTGCAAAACTGAGGAGGGGGTGTAGTGTAGCGTGTATGTAAAAGGTGGGTGGGGGTAATCTAATGGTAAGTTGACATCAATCAAGAATCTAATAAGGGGTGTCCCTTTCTAGAACCACATTTTAAGGTTTGGAGGCTTCCTATTGGTCATATATACGCATCAAGAATCATTCCTAATAACTGCAGCACGACAAAAACTTTTTGAAAAAGCACACCAACACACACACAAATACTATATCCACAATGCAATGAAATTGACGGTACAACAATTCGTACCTCCCGAGCAGCAGCCGATCTGAAGGTGAACATATGAGCCAATGCCGGAATAATGTAGACGGTGAAGCTAACAAGAAGTGATCCGACAGTGGAATTGATGGGTCCAAAGAATGGGAAGATAATGGCCAGGAACCAGATTGGCACCACCACAGGCAGCCTGGCTGCAGCCCTCTTGCACATGCTCTTGCATTCGTGCATCCCTATGGCCTTCTCCCACACGAAGTACAAGGGGGTGCAGGCGAACCCAAATGTTATAAACTGGAAATGTAATAATGTAATAAACCAGGGTCATTAAAGTGTTGGGTATTAATTAGGGATCAAGAAAGAATAATCAGATTGGTTGATTGAGGATGATATAATTAGTAGGAATTCCCTAATAGGAGTAATAACCTGGTGGATGAGCATCAAAATGACAGCCATGTCCCTGAAGGGTGATCTAGGGAGGAGGGAAAATGCATTGGAGTGGTTGAGGAGTAAATCACCAAAAGCCCAGTAGACAGCAGAGGCAGATGGAAGGGTCAATGTCAGGACATAGACAGTGGCCCATAAATATATCGCTTTGAACTTTTGTGGCTTCCACATTGCGTGCATCACCTCTCTGCCCAACACATAAAGCTTAAAACACCATTTATCATCATACATTAAAGAAAAAACAGAATACTATAACTTAATTTAAAAGTTTCTAGTAATGACTGCAATTTAATGCATGCTGCGGGAGATTGGAGAATGCCCTGTTAACTCAAACCAAACCAGGCCAGGCCCATGATCAGACATTGGAACTATAGATATTTTCTCCTACATCAGAATTCAGGTGTCTCAATCTTTATCTAAAGGGTCGGATACTTGGGGCTCCTAGGACTTCGAGACCGGGGAGCTCCCAAGAATCACTCCCAAGAAAGGGCAACTTTTTTTCCCTTGCACGCCTGTGGAGAGGGCACTGTTTAAATTCCAAGAAAGGGACTTATCAAGGGGCCCTTTAAACTATACAAGGAAATAAAATAGATTGGTCACTAGATCATGGTCAGATCATGTCAATTGTCGATAATAGCCAGGTTGTGTCCCTTTCACTAGGAAGAACAAATTTTTGTTTAAAAAAACAAAACTTGGTAAAAAGAATGAAGGCCACTTACTACTATCATTGATTCTTTCTATATGCTTTGGACAATGACATAACCCCTTGAAAAATGTGGGATGAGAAAATTACTAATTACTAGTAGTATATTAGTATAAGTATATTCGAGCTATATTACTTAATAGTATATTTATTTATGCAATGCTATGTAAAATATATACTACTATATCACTAATATTATATGTGAGGATGTCTTCTTACACAGTAACAGCATGTCCCCCAAATGTATAGAGAATGTTTGTGGCTCCTGTGAAATACAACACCATTTTTGTTGGACCCGAGTGCTTAACATCCTCCACCTGCAATTCAATTTTATTAATTTAAAAATACTTGCTTAATAAAGTAATCCTAGAATCAAGAAATTAATCTCAAGACATCTTTGACTTGGAATCTTGAAATAATACCAATTCATGAACCCTAAGATCATGTCACATGTTTGACAGGATTAGATTTTAATAGTACAAATTAAATGAACCAGGAAGATTAATTAAGGCCAAGGCCTATGAAATAATGTTTGGTGTGATTCTTGGAATTAAGCCCTTCAATTAGGACCCCTCATAAAGTTAGAAGCTTGCAGGGGGAGTCCCAGGATCTCCCAAGAATTGCATCTCACTTAGGGTTTTCCCAACAAATCTTTACACACACAAAAAAAGTAAATAAATCTAGAAAATAAAGTTTTTACACTTTATACATACATGGTAAAAGATGTAGGAAATAGGTACCTGTCCATGGAGAAGGGATGCCACAGTGAGGTACCAGGCAGTATAAGTGGTCATTAAAAGGCCAAGAAAAGACCAGATTCTGTAATTGTGGAAAGATGGGATGAACACTGTTGTTGCACAACATGCTCCGAAGATGTATGTCCAAGTTCTCTTGTCCAAATTGTCATTTATGTAATATATATTGCTGCATCAAAAAGACAAGCTCCCCCTTCTTATAATACTCCAACTTTCAGACTACTTCATGTGATCAATTTGTTTCTTCTGCCTTTGCCAACTTCTTAAATAGTTAAATGTATCTTTAATTTCTACACATATATACATATAGATAAGTATGTGTGTGAGTGTGGGTATACCTAGCACAGGCAATGAGCTGAATCACGGATCCAAACAGAAGAAAGGTACAATTAAACGCCAAACCCACGTTCCTCCAGTGTTTTCCCAATAATCCATCCAGCACTTCAAACCACTGAAGGAAAAATATTTCAGGATTAATTAAATCACATACCATGTGAGGATCAGATATATGTGCATAATGATGCATCTGCATTGTTTTAAAAATGTAGTCTTTTCGTGACAAATACTACTATATAGTATAGGGGGGAATAATTTAGTTAGAAAAACCTAAACCTGAATGACATGATTTCTGAAATCAACTTTCTCCCTTTCTTTCCTGGTCCTGTACTCCACGTAGAGTATGCTTATCAGATAGGCCGTCCAGCTCCCCATCAGCCCGTAGAACAGCTGGAACGAAATCCCCGACGCCATTCCAAGCTGAGAAAACGAGTACGGCAATGTGAGAAGCACCTGAGCCACCTGCAATATGTACGCAAATTCGAACACGTATGTGTTAGTTGACGATTAGAATTAGGGTTTTGGAAATTAAATTTGAACAAGGCAGACCTGATTGGAAGCACAGCTGAACCAAGCATCGTAAGCAGAGCCTCCATGCCAGAACAAGTTGGAAACTCTGGATTTGATGTCCCTAGGCTTGCCTTCCGTCTCCATTTCAACATAATTTCCGACTATTACAGTCTCGACGACCTTGTCGGAGGACGCCATTTGTGAATTTTGTGAGGATGGATTGGAACTGGTGAAATGGAAATGGGAGTGGGAAGTGGGAACATGGTATTGCGTATTTATAGTGGGAAAAGAAAAGGGAAATAAAGTGAGACAGTGAGGAGGAAGAAAGGGGGGGAAGAGAAAGGAGGGACAAGCGGACAGGCGGACTCTGAAAGGAATAATAATGGAAATTTGCGATTTCGAAAAGCGTGAAACCGCTTTTTGCGACTTTGGGACATTTCTTAATTCTGTTTTTATTATTTACTAATAACCAGTTAATTGATTATGCCTAATCCAATCGAGTTGTTGAATACCTTAATATCAAAATTGATGTTGAACATTGACGTGTTTCAACAATGGCATTGAAATATTGAACAAGATGCCGGAAAAGGTGTAGTACAATATTATTAGTACTTAAATTTTATAAACAGACAATTATTTAGAAATTATATACTTCCTCCGTTCTCATATATTTCTTACGGATCCACTGCGCACGCAGTCTAATGCACATTTTGAATCAATAATAACTCAAGTTCGGTATATGTAAAAATTCTAAAAGTTCGATATTTAAAAACTACACGACGAGACGAATCTAACAAGATCACTCATGACTATATTTTAACTTGTATAACTATGATAAAACTTTAAATCAAAGTGTATGCGTTGATAGTGCACTAAAATCAAATGTAATAAACATTTGAGAACGGAGGAAGTATTCATTTTCTTCTAAACACCACAAGTAATTGCATGCATACAACAGAGGATTGAAGTTGGAAAATATATGAATAATTAAATTCCTCGATGATTGTCTATAGTACTCTAGATAATATTATACAGTGAATTATTAAGTTGATTGTTTTTACAATATTATTAGTAGTATTTTTAGGCATGAGTCGAAGATGGGATAGTGATTAGTGAAGTGGGGCAGTCGTCATCTCATTTGACAGCCCACAGGACATTTATTGGGTAATTAAATCAAAATCAAAACTCGTGCTTTGTCATTTAGCAACATTGTTATTGTAATGTTACTATAAAAATGGATAATTATAGAGGCGTGAGAGGGGTTGTCCGCACGAGTGGGGTTTCTCTACTCCCAACACTATTGACTAATTATGATCCCTAATTTCTTTACTAGATTATTTATTAATAAGGAATTTAATCGGTGGTGTGAAAAATCAAAATAAAAAATAGTGCTTCATTGTTGGGAGGGGCGAAAAATGAAATGATTGCAGGTCGCAAAATAGGAAGAAGAAAGTGGCTTTGATCACATGGGGGATTGGGTAAGGGTAAGGCCCTTTTGCCCAGTGGGCCTGACAATCTTACAATAGGCCCAAATACCCAAAAAGGAATTTTTACTACATCATGACTTGTTTGGTCTTCATGTGACATCATTTTCTTCTCCTTTTTTTAACATTAGAAGTAATTCTTTGTTATTATTATTATTATTATTATTATTTGTTACCCAAAAAAGAAATTATTATTATTATTATTATTATCTTTTTTGTTTGTCTTAATGCAATTCCCTATTTTTAGTGACAATCCGGGGTTACTTATTTTTTTTGCTTATTTATTGGTTGTTTGAATTTGAAGGGGAAAAAAAACAGCAGATAAAGGTTATGTATATTTTATTATTAATTTATTATCATTATTATTATTATTATTATTATTTTAAGAGAATCAATAACGATGCAACTTGTGTTTTTGTGAGTTTCGCACTTTTTTTGGTCACATTTTATGCATGATTGGATTGTGCTCATTGTACTTCTAACCTAATACGGAAGAAACTTATTCTTTTAACTATTACTCCCTCCGTCCCATTAAAAGTCCATTAAAAGTGATCCCTTTTGACTTTTGACACTGTTCATTGTTTAACTTTGACTCAATTTTATTGTATTGATACAAGAAGAGAAAAATAGTCAAGTGTGGTCTTGTTAGAATCGTCTAATTATATAGTTTTAAAATATACACTTTATATAATTTTACTTATAGCGATTTTGAGATTTAAAGCGTTTAACAATTGCATTGAATTTTATATGGAAGAGAAACTGAGAAAGTGACCACTTTTAATGGGACGGTGAGAGTACATAATTAAACACCTGAACAGGTATCAAAGAATCTACTTTTTCTTTTTTTCTTGGTTTACTAAATTTTTACTAATTGTTGTTCGAGTTTAGTAATAAATAAACACGAAATAAGGCTTTACAGAAACAAATAGCCTATAATGATCTACTATTTCTTACGTATAGGAAACTGCATACAATGTGACGTTAATCTCTTATCTTTGAACTCATGTTACAAAACTCATATAAAGATTAATTTCAAATATCCCAATACTTTTTTTTTTCCCCCAGATAATTTCTGTTTAGTGAATAGTAGTAAAAGATAAAAACCCAAACATGTCACCTGGAGCCATCATTGATTATTCCTAGTGTAATGATAATGAAAACATGATGATTTTGTTTTCTACTAGTAGTAACAGATAATTATTAAATACATCATATAATTAAAGCTATAAAGTGAGTGCATATTGAGAAGCAAAACAATCAGGCCTCAAAAGGGTTTTACCATGTTGAATTATTGCACAACATATTTATGAACATTGGATGGATGCTATAAAATAATACTCCTAATGATAAAAGAGTTCCAATCCCTGTTTCCTTTGCATATACTATTGTCATTATTTAAGAGAATAATGGGACCAGCAACATTCCCTGAAAAATGTTGTCCCCCTTTGACTGCCCTCTGATGATCAATCTGAAATTTTCATTCATTTTCATCCCTCTACCAAAATTTGTTTTTCTGCTTTTTTTTTTTCTACTGAATGCAGAAATTCAGTCTAATAAAATTTCGATTATTTGATTATTACTTTTATACTCAGCAGTGTAAATAATTGCTTCCAAATAGAAGTATATGATACTATTAAAGTACTACATGGTCATTGCAAAAGTAGCCAGTACATGTTGAGACAAATCTTTAGGCATTAGAGGACAGATTGTTGTCTTCCCAAATTAAAAGCTTTTGTTGAGTCACATTTTTGTCTTTCTTTTTATTTGTTTAAAATTCTAAGCTGATGGGATTTCAATATTTCATAGTGTGAGTAGAGAAGGAATTATTAATGATGGGTGAAAAGAGAAGGAAAGAAACATGTGACGCATACACTGCACCACCCACAAGAAATAATTAAAGACAAAGTAGTACTCCCTCCGTCCCAATATAAGTGGCCCCTTTCTTTTGGGCACGAGAATTTAGGTAGTGGGATTTAGTAGTTAAAGTGGTGTGAGTAAATTTGACTAATTCATCCATCTAATTTATAATTATTACATTTGACTTTTAACCATATTTATCATTTAACTTTGACTTAATGTTATCGTAATGATGTAGAAAGACAAAAATAGTCAAGTGTGATCTTGTTGGAATCGTCTAATCGTATAGTTTTAGAATATATATTTTATATAATTTTTATTTATACCCATTTTGAGATATTAATGGTTAAACATATATAGGGACTTTGTGCAGAAAGTACAATTGTCATTATTGTGGGGTTTTTAATCATGTTTATGTTAATCTAATTTACTTAAAAGGGAAAGTGACCACTTTTAATGGGACACCCCAAAAAAGAATAGTGGCCACTTTTAATGGGACGGAGGGAGTAATTGGTAAAGTTAGAATGAGGAAACAGGAATGTGAAATTGTAGGAAGTAGTAGTTAATTTCATTCGCGTGCTGCTGTGAATATGACAGGATAAAAATGGTAGTACTTGGAACCAACAAACATTCATAATGCAAAATTGGGTGCACAATAATTCAGTTTACTTATTAAAAAAGAAAAAAAAAATTGCAATTTCGGATGCAGTATACTCTTTGATTTTAGTTCAATGCAATTAATTACATTGATTATTGAACTAAACTCATTGCTAAAAATGTAGCCTTCCCTGTCAAGGGAAATAAAAGGCGTTGCAACTTGTGAATACAGATGTTGAATTATTATCAAATGAAAATGTGTGTCCCTATGATAGAAAAAACAATGAGTGACGGAAAGATCCTAATATGTTGACTGGGAAATCAAAGACTAACTAGAATCTCCCATACGGTACCTATTTCATTTACTATTCTGTTTGTGTCGCTACAAGATTTAAACTTATTTTGCTCAAAGTCCTAGGTTTTCTTTTATTCTTGTGAAAATACTGTTTTACATCATTCGTAGATTTCTTTGATTTCCTTCATTTTGTTTATTTAGAAACCTCTAATCTATCAAATCATTTCACAACTTACTAGTTTCCTACTTGGCTTTTTTTTTTTTTTTAATTATTATTATTTATTTTAAAAAAAGGGGAAATGAAATAGATGCAGAAGATGAACATAGGAACTGGCAGTGGGCCGGTGGCATGCGCCAGCCCGATTTATTGGGCCAATCTCACATAGCCCAGTTGTATCCATATTTATCAGGTTGGATATGGCTCAATTACATTTCCAGAGCCCAAATTCAGAAAACCACTAGGAATAATAATAATAATAATAATAATAATAATAATAATAATAATAATAATAATAATAATAATAATAATAATTATAATAATAATAATAAACCACAAAAACCATAATTGTTAAGATCCCGATCCTGATCTTAGGATCTTACAATTTTACGATCACATATCTCTAAAACGATCCCGATCCTTGTAGGATCTTAAAATTAGTAAGATTTGGATAAGATCTCGATCCTGGTAGTAAAATATTACGATCTTACGGTCATACTCCCTTAAACGCTTCTACGATCTTACGATCATACATTCTTAAACGCATAATTTTTTTGCAATATTTTATGATTTGGGATCAAAGTAACTTATTTTCTTTAATTTTAAACTTAAAAACTTATACCCTTATGTAGGATGTGTAAAAAACATAATATGCATGTATGTATGTGGAAATAGGTTTTATGTTTAATTGTGATGTTTTTGTACTGTATTTGTATAATTAACTTGCAAGATTCACAAACACACGAAATAATGCATTTACTTGTTAGAGCATCTCCAAAACACTATACTCAAACCCATTTTACAGTAAAATGTCACATCAAACAGTAAATCATCTCCAACCATTTACACTAAACTCAAACTCAAAAGAATATTCTCTATATATTCTTTCCTATACAAACTTATTTATCTTTTCAATCGTACCCATCGTTTCTTATAAATTACTATACATTAACCCACACAGATTCAATACTCATTAATTATACCAATATAAATTAGTTATCTTTATGTTTAAAATTTATTTTATAAAATAAAATTCTTAAAAACAAAAAAAAACTTAAAATCTTTAATCTAATTAGATATAAAGTAAATTAATAAAAAATATTGTACAAATTATAAAATTATTAACCATAATATAAAATTAGAATAAAAATTTAGTTTCTATTTTTAAATTAATATGTTATTCAATTTACAACAATTGGAGGAATGAAATTGCAATTAATTTAATTGCAAAAGGTGATAAAAGTTTATGAATAGTAAATACTCAAATTTGAGTATTTACTATTCATAAAACTCAAAAAACTTAAAATAGGTTTGGTTTTAGGGTATTGTTGGAGAGAGGATGCCAACCCATTTTAAGTTTTAGTGTACCATTGGAGATGGCCTTAGTATGAATAATTGAGTTTATCCATTATTGCAATTTCATAGAATCGTAGGATCCCGATTCGATCATTCGCTCCCGATCTTACAAAGAGAAAAACGATCCAATATAGAATCTCGATCTTAACAACCTTGACAAAAACCATTCAACAGCTCTGCATTCCCCCCTTCCAATTCATTTGGAGCAAGCGGTGTCTTTTTTGCTACCAAATATACATCAAGTCGTCATTCATCACAACTGGACGTTAAAATGTTTGGTTTCCTCGCCTCGTGACAGGGAAAAACTGGAAACAACTGTTTGATTGCGATACTTTGCAGTGACGGTGTACTCCCCCAAGAACCCAAAGAAGCTATAAGAACCATGCTCGTCTGTCTCCCCTCGCAACACCCCTGTTCCCCACTCCTCTACAAGCTTATCCACCGTCTCCCCTGCCGGAAGGTTCCCAAACCTCTCGTCCGTCAGGCACATCTGGTAGCAATGCCCATCCGTCAATGCCGACCACAGTATTATCCCATTCACACCAGGATGTGAAAACCCCTCCCTCAACACCTCTTCCAGATACACTGCCTGTGCCCAAAAAAAACAACAACAAGAAGATAAATAAGATTACAAATACTTCTAGTAGGGAGTATATATTAAGTAATTAAGTAAGTTCTCCTAGTATTATAATTTTATTATTAGGCATTGTGAGTCTTTCAGGACACCTGCGTTTCGTGGCTGAACCTGTTGGTGATGTCGACTTCAGTGAGCCAAATGGGGAGCCTGAGTGTGGCCAGTTTGTCGAGAATGCCTCTCATCAGGGGGAGATTCGGCGTATCGAAAAAATGTCCCTGCAGTCCAATGCCATCCATCGACACCCCTCCGCGCTTCAGCTCTCTCATCCTGCCCACGTACGCGTCCACTGTCGAATTCTCATCCCCACAGGTTTCCACCACATTGTACTCATTCATGAAAAGTGTGGCCAGCGGATCAGCCTGGTGTGCCGCGTTGAAGAACCGCAGGGTGGCATTGGGACCGAGCCTTTCCTCGTAGAAACTGAAGTGCAGCATTTCGTTGTTCACGTCCCAATTGACGAACTCTTCCTTGTATTTGTTCATCAGGCTGTGTATTCTGGACTCAACCGCAGATTCCAGGTCCTCCCGCGCAAGGTTCTGCACCCATTTGGGAACGAATGACGGATCTTCCCAGAAGATGTTGTGTCCTCGAGCCGTTATCTGGTTTGCACGAATGAATTCCAGCATCTGGTCGGGTATGGTGTAGTTCACCTGCCCCTGTATGAACTCCGTCGCGTTCCATTTTAGTTCGTTTTCGAAAACGGCCGCGTTGAACCTTTCGACGAACCATTTCTGATATGGAAAGAAGAAGCAATAATGAAATTTATAAAACCATGAATCATTTTAGTAATCCTTTCCTGTTTAAAAATTGATTGATCGATCCCAAGGAAACCTGATACGCTGGATTTCCAATGATGCTTTGAGCAATGGCTGATCCAAATGGGAAATCTTTGGAGACTTGCTCGACTCTTATATCCGCCTTTTGCAACTGCACTCCATGTCTGTCCGAAACATGAATCATGACAGCACGCTTCCTTGCCTGTTGTATTCGACCAGAGATTATTTATTACAACTGCTCTATTTGTTCAACAACCATTATTGTACTACTAAATGTTATACTACTACTATGTTGTTGTAGTACTACTGTACCTCGTTTATTTTCGCATCTTGGTTCAATCTCCATTGCTCATCAGTGAAAGGCTGCAAAGAAGCACTGGCAACAGCTATCTTGGTATATCTTCTGGTAGAATTCCCGGGATTTGATGCCTTTTCGACATTCTGATGTCCCAACAGAAATTGATTAGGAAAATATTAAAAAATAAATAAATAAATGCACGGCTGACCACCCAGCAACTGGTCAAAACTAAACTATATACTATTTACCTGTAAGCGAAGTGTAGACGAATTCGATGGCGAAGACAATACAAATCCACCCTTGAGGAAAGACCAACAGCCTCGGTGTGCAATCACGGTCCCTATGCATGATTTCAGCGTAGTTTCTTCTGTCACAAGGCTTGCCCTTACAAGAACTGATTCTGCATTCGCTATTTTGATCCAAACTGTGGACACCACGACACAATGTTACTTACTACACCTAATTATATACTTTCTCCGTCGAAATGATCTTTACATGAACTAATGCCAGTTTACTATTTATTATTCACACACAAACTTTCACTTGTATCATAGTTATACAAGTTAAAAATATAGTCGTCAAGTGGGATCTTGTTAGTCGTTAGATTCGTACCGTCGTCATTAGTCTAGTTTTTTAAATATCGAACCCTTAAAATTTTTAATGAGTTATTAATAGTTTAAAATGTGCATTGTAGCGTGAAAGGGATCTTCCGA
Organism: Hygrophila difformis; assembly: GCA_030278955.1. Lineage (NCBI taxonomy): Eukaryota > Viridiplantae > Streptophyta > Magnoliopsida > Lamiales > Acanthaceae > Hygrophila > Hygrophila difformis. Next base: position 52,704,587 of record JAOANR010000004.1, read on the forward strand.
GACGAGACTATAGACGGATCGGAGGTAAATGGTAATACATTATTATAGGGACAGAAAAATTGCGAAAGAGGAATGACAACTCAACTGGAGAAACAATACTTGGTGGCTGCGGTGAGGTTATTCAAACTAAACGACACCCTATTAACTCGGTCACCGTTGTCCAGAATGACCTGCTCGAAAACAGGCTCTTTATTTTTGAGCACCCCTCCATTGTAAAGAGCGTCCTCGGGTCGCAATTTACACTGCTTATTATAGCACAAATTTGGACATGTCAAAACTACTCAAATCTAATATTGAAGGATATATAATAATAGTACAATCCAATATATAATAAACTGAAAGAAGCTTCTTTACCTGAGTGTAAGCGGATGAATCGTAGAGCGGCCCATCTGCAAGTAAACCACAAAATGAGAGTGTTGGTTGAGCCACAAAATAGATAAACAAGAATAATGGTAGTAATAAATAGAGATCGGACCATAAGATGAAGCCAGGATTGGGGTAATAATGATTAGGAGCAAAAATGGGGAGGTATAGATTAGGCCACCATGTCCCATGGTGCTTGTGATTTCCAAAATTTGCAGAGAGTAGTATCAGTTAAAATGGTTAGGTCAGGAACAGCAACAAGATGAGTGTTGAAAAGAGGAAGGCGATGGTATCAGTACATGTGAACAGAGTGGGTTTTATTGGACAACGGTCACACCTCTTCACAGCAATTCTAGCCATTTCTTCTACTAGTATTTTTCTTTTTATTTATTTATTTTGTGTTTTCTTTTACATATAAAGAAGTTGAGGTTAGTTCTAGAATGAAGCGCCAGGAATCTTTCTTTTTTCTCTCTACTTGTCTGAAAGAGGTCCCCTAAAATGAGCAACTAGGAGCAATTGGATAACAATAATGGAAAGAGGACAAAAGTGTAGTTCTCAAAACATATTTCCACGTGAGTCCTATCACAAAATTATTAGGATGACATAAATAAAACCAACCTCCCCAAAAATTATTCACGTAAAAAGGAAAACCGCAAATTCAAGAATGAGAAAGCAACCAAAAAATGCAAAAGGGCAAGCTTCATTCTCACTGAAATAAATGAGAGTTCTCACAGAGAAACCAGATTGGGAAAAAAGAATGAAAACAGCCGTGGCCCATGGGATTGCCTTGCTTGTAGGAATGTGGGATTGGTACTTTGGTAGCGTGAGAAAAAAAACAGTTTCCGGACACACTGGTTACCAGTGGCGGATCCAGAAACTTTAGACAGATAGGGCTGGAATTGGCTTTTTTCTTTTTTAATTCTAATTATACAAAATAATTTTGTTCATAAAAAATAGTACAGAATAAGAATTAAGGATATTGATGAGAATTTTGTTTGGATGGAATGAATGAGAGTTGAGTTGAGGGTAAATGGCATCATGTTTGGGGAAATAAGGGAAGAAAGTCATTGCAGCAGCCATTCCGCGTTGTCCTTTTCAGCCACAAGAAAACAAGTCCTTCGTCATCCCACCTCTTGAGCTTATTTTTGGTGGGGCTTCAAAAATTATTTAATAATTTAATATACTAAATATATACATAATTTTTGTTTTTAAAAAATGAGGTGGGGCTGGAGCCCCACCTAGCCTGTAACTGCGTCCGCCTCTGCTGGTTACTGCTTGCTCACACTGTTTAACTACTTGGATTTGGATACAAAAAAGTTTCTATAATAAATATAAATGGTTTTGACAATTAATGTGAGAAACAAGTTATAAATGTAGCACTCCCTCGGGAAATCGTTTGGGTGCTGGCGGCCTATAGGTGCTGACACATTCAAAATTGATGTGTATGTGTATATGAAATGATGTGTAGGTATAAAAAAGTAATGGATGGAGGTTATGAACAAAAAACTAATAAAAAAACAAACTACCGTCTATATATCACTTTATAAGGCATACATTACTTTACAAAGGGCTACACATTATTTTTAGCGCTGTCTGCACTTGCTGGCAATTATTATGCCATTACAGAAACCGGATTGCTCCCTCCGGGAGTGGTTTCTGTGCTGGCGCCTGTACCTATTGACAGTGATGATCATGCATTTAAAAGTGATGACAGTGTGTGTAAAGTGATGTGTGAGTATGAAAAAATGATAAATAAGAGTTATAAATAAAAATATAATAAAAAACAATCTAAAATTTATACATCACTTTATAAAACATATACATCATTTTATGAGTCCTAGACATTATTTTATTCATGCCAGTACCTGCTGGCATAAAAATTGTCAGCACCCAAACTTAATTGGCTCCCTCCGACCCATTAATTGAATTCACAACTCAAGCATTTTCTTTGTTGATTTTTTTATTTTTTATATTTTTTTTTCATTTTTTTTTGGCTTGTGTGTTAGAAAGTGCATTTTCTGTCATTAGATACTAATTAAAAATTAACCTTAGATTGAATGAATATTGATCAGTCCTTATCAGGCTTTAATTAGAAACCATTAATAATTAATTAAGTCATGAAAAAAGGGTTTGGGACTTATCCTAGTGGTCAAGTCCGCTGCTCCCAACCAATAGGTTGGGGGTTCGATCCTTACCCGGTCCCCTATCCCTCCCCTTTGTCCCCTTTGTAATTTGTGTGGCTTGGGCTCCCACACACCTTTGCCAACACATGAGTGTCAATGTTTACCAAAAAAAAAATTAAGTCATGAAGAAAAGTGCTATGACACACCTACAAGTTTGAATCCTAATCATCTTACTTGTTTGGATTTTTAGCCTACTTTTTGCAGTTACTCCATCTGTATCATTTAACATGTCTTGTTTCATTTCTGCACACAATCCAATGTACTTTTTCAACTGTCAATATCTCAAAATATGTACAATAAAAAATTAATTAAATTATATATTCTGAAACTACATGATTACACGATTCTAACAAAACCAAACTCGATTATTTTTTTATCAAATATATACTTGCAATAAAATTGAGTCAAAGTTAAACAATGAACAGTGCCAAAAAGTCAAACAGTACAAGTAAGGTGGGACGGAGGGAGTATTTATTTTAATTAATTTTCTTTTCTTGCAGCAATTACTATTTTTCCTTTTATTGATTGAGGCAAGTACAAAATTCAAACTTCACCCAAAAATGAATAAACAGCCAATTATTATCGAACGAGGTAATAATTTACTCCTCCGTCCCTTTTTAGTTGTATTTTTAGAAATTAAAAAGTGTTCCACAATAATTGTATGCTGAAAGACACAATCTAGGGTAATTAATTTAGTAATTATGTTCTGCATACTTGTATGCTGCTACTAAAATTTCCCCTTCTTCTTTTTCATTTTAAAAAAAAAAAAAAAAAAAAAATTGTTATCGGTTGAGTAATTATAATTTATAAATAGATGCACAATAATTGAGCAAGCAGTAAAAACTAAACAGTGTGTGCACAAAGCATTAATTATGGGTGTGCCATGGGATTACCCATTGGCACGCCTGGGATAGGGCCAATACCTACAAAGTTAGGACTACCTAAAAAAAATTCAGAACATGGAATTTCAGGACAAGGATCAAGTGACAACGTACAGCAATCATCATCAATCTCTTGTATATCAGGCTGAGTTCATCAGCAGAGTTCTTTCTATGACAAAGGCTTTGAAAGTAGTGTTGGTAAACAACATTCTTTTCATAAGATGATGATCAGATTTCTACAGCACAGAAGTTGGCACAACAGCTTGACGACGACAGTTTTGCATTGACATATGTGTTCTGTAATTCAGGAAGATGGATATTCTTTTGAGTTAAGTAATCTGAGTTAGATATATTGCTGATTGTATTGAAAGTCTTCCAGAATTGAGTTGTAAATCTTGTGAGAGACTTTGTAAGGATCAAGAACAGGTAGTGTTGTTCATCGAAGAGATTTCTGAAGAACTGTGTTCTGATCGCATTGGTAAAGTCTGAAAGGATCGATTCAGGAGATCGTTGAAGATCATGGTGGTTGACAGATCTTGATCGCGTCTTGAAGGATTCAAATATGAGGTATTTCCTACAGTTGTAGTTAAGGGGAGTCATGACTACTCTGCTCTGCTATATCAGTTCATCTAGTGCCAAGAGTTTGTTTTCTGTAATTAGACATTAGATTGAGTCTGTAATTTTGATCTTTAGTCTAGTTTAAGTCCCTGGATTGATATATCCCAGACTAGGTTGCGAGATAGAATTGGGTCAACAAATCTCCGATGAATTCTTTACTTCTTTCCCAATCGTCACAACACAGCTAACAACTAAGCGACTAAAAGGTTTTTGAAGGGACCTACAAGTAGCACTTTGGAATAAAAACGAATGAAATAATAATGCAGCCTACAGTTCACGCATTGCATAATTAATGCAGTTTGGGGATGAAAATGTCTTTGCCGTGTTCTCCTATGGCTCCATGACATTTTCCGACAAAAAGCCCTGCCTAAATAGTTAAGTATTTGAATGCAGTTCTAGCGTTGAATGACTTTTGCTGTCTGGGGAGAAGATTTTAAAATGTTACATGACAGGAAAATTAATGTTTTCTTCCTGTGCAGACAAGGGAAACCTCAAATGTGAAGAGTTTCATGAACACCAGTCAAGGCAATAACTAAGGCAAGTGTCCTGAATTCCATCAATCGTGGAGCTGTTTACTCTAAAGCATAAAACGTGTAAAGAAGTATTCATCATTTATACAAGTCAGCAATATATCCCTTTTCTCGCTGGAGAGGCGGGCAAATGAATCAAACGGTAGCAATCCAATAATTCTTAATAAGCAAAGGAGAATGAGTTAAGTACCTGCTTGTTAACTCAAGAAATTGAACAATATAGGGATGTATTCATAAGGGTTGTACAAAAAAGATTTCAACATTGTACCATTGGATTGTTCACACCGAAGTCATAATATATGTCATAAGCAACAAAAGAATAGCAGGGTATGTACAATTGCGCACAATATGTTAGGTAACAAAGAATCAGAATTCAGAAATGATCTTCAAAATGCTCTCCTAATGCAGTTAGAAGATGTGCTTACAGTAAATGTGTACATGGGTTCTGGAATTATCCAAAGAACTGATGCCATTTCCTATCCTTCATGCGTGCAGATTCATGATCTGAGAGAGAAACGGTGGATGGCCTCCTATGAGAAGAGGTTGAACTGGGAAAAGTAAACCAGGAGGTCATTCTGAAATCAAATAATCGATCCATTGTATCTGTTTGATCTGTTTCTGATGCAGGCTGGACTTCAAACCTTTGAGAAGGCTTGGTATGCAATCTTTTGCTTCCCAGGACCACCTCGGATGGCAAAATAGGTGGCTCATTGCTCGAGCTACCCATTAACATAGCCAGTGCCTGCTCTAAAGCTGTAGTCACTTGGTCCATCGAGGGCCTAGCCTTTCCTCTCATTCTCACACATTTACAAGCAACATTGGCAATCCATCTCAGAGATTCAAGCTCTTGTGGGCATTCCAAAACAGGATCCAAAATGGCTTCTATGTTGCCGGCTCTTATCAGAGGAGCTGCCCATTCAACTATGTTTCCTTCTTCATATCGCATATCAACAGCTTTTCGACCACTGATTATTTCCAGTAAAAGAACACCAAAGCTGTAAACATCAGATTTTGTTGTGAGGTAATGAAGTCGATAGTACTCAGGGTCAAGATAACCAAATGTTCCAGCAGGAGGTTCGGACAGAGGGGAGCTGCCATTAGTTGGTCCAAGCAAGGAAAGGCCAAAATCAGCGACACGTGCATTGTGCTCTTCATCTATAAGGATGTTTGAAGATTTTATGTCCCTGTGAATAACAGGAGGGAAGGCGTAGCTGTGCAGATATTCAATCCCGCGAGCTGCTTGCACTGCGATAGTCACTCTCTTGATCCAATCTAATGGCTCCTTCAATTCATTGTTCAAACCATGAAGGAGCTCATACAAGGAGCCATTAGCCATGAACTCGTATACCAGAAGCCTCTCACCTCCCTCTTCACAGTAGCCGAGCAGACTGAGCAAATGGGCATGATTTAACCTGGAAAGTAAGTCCAATTCTGTATTAAATTGGGCCGAGCTCTTCAAGTCGCCAGACATCTTTGCCCTTTTAACAGCAACAGCGGTGCCATCCATCAAGACCCCTTTAAAGACACATGAAAAGCTACCCTTTCCCACCATCGACTCCTTTTTAAATCCACCAGTAGCCCTGTCCAGTTCCTCATATGTAAACATCCTAGCACTCCTAATGTTCATATTATCTGCATAGGGTTGATGTTTGGTACAGGTATTGGACTCACACAAGGATCTGTGGTTCCCTAACTTGTATCGGACATACAGAAATATCAATACCAGTATCACAAGGAACAGGGCTGAAGAAATCTCTGCTATAATAATTCTGAAATGAGATGACCACATCTTTTCATCTTTATCACCGCTATTTTTGTGCGCATTAGAACAATTAGTAATGCATTCGTTAGAGCTGCATAAAGAACAGTTATACCTGCATATCCTATCGGATGTCAAACTACATTCAGCAATCTGGTGCATTTCATCAGGACAACCATTGCTACAAGGCAAACAAATGTGAAAGCCCGGGGACCTGCACGGATCACTTGCATTGCGAAACTCATAGAAACCATGCTGACATTGTGTTAACTTACAGAGGCCAGGATCAGCAGGCAATGGCAGTGCAGAAGGCATGCCAACACCCCAACAAACAGGAAACAGAGAAGGCACAGATGGAACTGCACAAGTGAAGTAATCACCAGCAGCAATTTTATGAAGTTTGACCCCACCCGGTGGAGGCGTGCTGCTTTTCATTCTATAGCCCCAACAAACCACGGTTCTGTCATGTCTTCTAATTCCACAGGAATGAAACTTTCCCCCAGCAACAGATACCATGGGATCCCCAGGGATAAACACATTATAATAGGACAGCCTGGGACCCCTACCAGGAACATTACCAAGTATCACCCCAGGATCCAAAGTTCCCCAACAATAAATTCTAGATTTCACTCCTTCCAAAATCCCACAAACATGGTAGCCCCCAGCAGCAAACCTTTTAAACCTTAACTCTTTAGGAATCAACATTGTTATAGTGCTGGCAATCGCATCTCCCCAGCAGAAAATGCTCATATTTTGAACAAACAACCCACAACAAAACAAAGAACCTGCAGAAATTGACTTAATATCCCCTTCAAAATTGTAGCTTTTCGTCATGTTGTATCCCCAACAATCAACTATAGAAATGTTTCCCGAGTGTCCAATGAAGGGTTTTCTCAACCCACACAAATGGTTATCTCCAGCGCTAATTTCTAAGTACCCTGAATTCCCAGGAATCTGGAGTGGCATGCCTAATGGAATATATACCGAACTGCCCCAACAAAAGGGAAATTTGGAATCCATAAGAATGCCACAGACAAAGCCACTGCCGCCGGTCAATCCGCGAAATGATAAATGATCGGGCGTCGAATCCACAATAGCATCGTTCGACCCGTAGCATTGAACCGTATTAGAGGCGTTTTCTTTCAAAGCACAGACGACGGAACCCTTTTCGCCATAGGAAACGGCGATGTTCGACATTGATCCTAAGCTGGAGACTTCACAAGTCGGATTGAAAACCATCGCCGTGAAGATTACAGTCCATTTGAGAATGGACCATTCCACATTCCATGAATTCATCTCGTCCCCGTTACGTGCGGCCGGCGATTCCGACAGTGGCTGAGACTTCGATTGGAAGCGTGTTGGACTGTTGGTATGGTAAGGTGTGGTGTGGACTGTGGAATGATGCGGCACCTGAAAGAGAGGGAAGTCAAGCAAGGGGAAAGCATCGAATCTTGATCGACGGATGGCATTGCCAGGGTTTAATCCGACGCTCAGAAATGGCTCCCAAAACACAATAATTTTATTGGCTGGATAATAGAAATTAAATGCTCCCCCGTCGTGGGTTTGACGCCGACTGTTATTTTCAAGGAATTAGACGGGATTTATTGCCTGCACTTAATAATTTGGTTCAACGTGCAAATTTGAAATCCAATTCAGGCACTATAATCGGAAATGTAATTACTTGGAGTATTTAATTAATGAAGTGGAATAAAATATTACTAAAAAATAATCAAATATACAATTAAATAATTTAATCTTTTTATTACCTTTGAATTAAAATAGGGGATATGGGCTCCGTTTGGGAACAGCGTTTTCATTTCCAAATCAGGTCCCAAACTTCCATTCCCTTTCTTGTCGTTTGGTTCCCGAAATATGAGAAATTGGCAACGCTAAACGGTGGGGGAGCAACGCTAAACGTCCAACGCTAGGCAGGTGAGCGTTCTACGTTCTCAAATTGATGAAAATTGAGAAATTCCATTGATGCCCATGGGATCGAAAGGAAGGAAGGAAAGAAATTGAGCGCCAAAAGGAAGCAATTCGCGGGACTAAAAATAAGGAAAGGATTTCCCAATGGGAACGATTTCAAAGGATTTGCTACTATTACTCTTACACCAGTCCAAGAAAACAGAGCGGAGAAACAGAAAGAGAGGGAGAGAAGAGAACATCGCGCAATTGTTGAAAGTGTGCCCAAAACCTATGCTCGAAATTGTTGAGAAGAAGCGTAGGAAACCAGTATACATCCATGGAAGGGTCATCGTCAATATCATATGTAAGTGAATTCTTTCATTGTAAAACCTAATTGTGTGAAATTGCTTGTCTTGGATTCTTAACTATTTTCGGCTATGTTTTTGGCCTTTGGGAACATTGATAATTCTCTGCGGTTTTGCGATTCATGTTTTGGGTTATTGCTAAAATAAATGGCCAGACCTTTCATCGTTAACCGATTTTGTAAAACAAATAAATATCTCTAATTTTATGCCATGGACAACTTTGATGAATTGAATATGGCTTTTAAAATCGTACACCCACCTCGTGTCAAAGCTTGAACCGAGGACTGCATTCTTTTTTCTTGACATTATTATTATTGTTATTGAATCATAATGGCTTGACCATCAACCATCATTATTTTACATAATGCATAAGACGAGAACTCAATTATTGTTGTACTAGAAAACCTCCCTGGATTGAGGACTGAGTTCTTATTTTCTTGACATGTAAACTAGCTACATTGGAGTACTAGTTTTTTATTCTTTAAGAGTGTTTCTTGTGGATTAACATCTTGGTCTACTATTACTTGAGCAGTCAAATCCACAACTGGACTGAGAATCACTATGAACATGCTTCCTTATTAGAAGATTTGGTTGTACTGAAATTATGAAATAGTTTGGATTTTGTAATGAATGACATGCTTAAAAAAATTTCCTAGCCTATCTTGGTTGCCGCAAAAAAGAAAGAAAGAATGACATGCTTAAAATTCAATAGAAAATATGCTGATAATGACTGCAACTAAAGTAGCTGTCATTTTGCCTGGTTTGTGGCTGTCTTTTTCACTTTTGAAGGAATAGACAGAGCTGAAGTAGCTGTTAGTGACTGCAACTAAAAGAAATTCAAATATACTATGAAGTTCTTGGAGGACATTTTGGTGGATAAGAATATATCTTGCCTGTGGTATTCTAAATAAGTCAACTTTTATTAATAGTTTAGGTTGAACTTGTAACTTCCTGCAATATCACCTGAAAGATGCAAGTATTAGATAGCCATTGTGATTTGTGAGTTGCTACAGTTAAGAATGGCTAGCTAAGAAAAATGGATTATGCAGATATGCTAGTTCACATGGTTCCTTCAATCATAACCGTATTAGATAGCTATTGTGATTTGTGAGTTGCTGCGGTTAAGATGGCTAGCTAAGAATAATGTGTTTATGCATATGTGCTAGTTCATGTGGTTCCTTCACTCTGCAATTATACTTTTGTTGCTTATGTAATCATCATTGGCGAAGGATCTTTCTTTAATTCTTGTTTTATCTTTTCTGATGTGGAAGTCTGCCTTGATATTTATTTGATATTGCTCTATCTGATTTTCTAATCCTGATCTTTTGAGTCAGTTTCATTGCACTAGTCATTTCTCAAAGTCACTTCTCAAGGTTAATTTGTCTTTAGTTATGAATATTTTTGTTTAGTGTATCTGTAAAAATGATTAGAGGGTATTCATAGTTGGTTAGTAATGGTGCAGTTTTCTTTATATATTTGTCACAATCAGTCAATGTTGTGTAAGTAATTTTTGAGGCGTTCTTAAATGCTACTGGTGTTGTCTGCTGTTACTTGAGCAGAACCATTGATATTTTGTTCACTTTAATATAGAGCTATTCTATAATGCATGTGCCATGGAATTATTTTCACCATTCACACTATGAAAAACTAACTTCTTAAGTAATTTATTACCCTCAGAATTCAACTCCTTTAGGTTCCCAGAGCGACAAAATCAGAGGTAAAACTCAATGGGGACGAGAGAATGTGCTAATCTTCTGTGATATATGCAAAAAAAGAGATTAATAATGGTGGTAGACAAGGTGGAGGATTTAAGAAGTTATCCTGAAAGAACATTGCAAGACACTTTGCAAGCCAAACAGGAATTGGTTACACCGGATCAAATGAAGAACAAGTGGGATGCTTTAAAAAAAGATTGGAGAAATTGGAGGAGTTTGAGGCGCCTCGCCACTGGGTTAGGGTGGGATGCATCGAAAAAAACAATTGATGCATCCGATGAATGGTGGGAGATTAATATAAAGGTTTGTTGTATATACAATTACTAGTTTATAGACAATAAGCTAATATTTTTTTATTATTATTTTTTAGACTAATCTAGTGTTTCCATGTAATAGGTTACTCCTGAAATTGCAAAATTCAGGAAGGTGGGCATTGATCTAGAATTAGAGGATAAATTAACATCATTGTTCGTGGGAACAATTGCTACGGGGGATAATATGTGGGCTCCATCAGCTGGTCGTCCACCACCTAGTTTTTTTTAGCCTTCATTGAGTCAGGAGCATTCATCTCAACAAGCAACAAATCAGGATGTGAATGTCCCTTGCGCTACTATGGAGTTTTGTACCACAAACAACAATATTTCTGATCTGAATTATGAAACTGAAGATGTCGAGGTTGGTGGGGCTAATGAGACATTTTTGCCTGAACAAAACCGTGGACAGGCCGTGAAGAGAAAAAACACGCAGATAGGATCAAACCCCAAGCAGAAACAAGTGTGCAAGAGAAATGGAGGGGCTTCTATGTAATCGTCTCAAATAAGTTCGATTAATGAGAATATGGAAACGCATATTAATGTCATAACAGCGAAATTGAACAAGATGCCCCCATCTATAACCGAAGCAATACATATATTAAACTCAATGGAGCAAGATGTTCCAAAGTCGGGGGACCTATACAGTTTTGCAATCGACCTATTTCTGAATAAAGGTAAACGAGAAACATTTGTGGCTCTGGAGGATTATGCTCTTCGGTTGCGGTACTTGCAATCACAACAGAAAAATGATGTTCCTGGAACTTTTACTAGCTTTTTGAGTCGTAATTAGTGTTGTTTTCATTTAGATATATGATTTTCATGTTTTTCAGTAGCATGACTTGATTTTTGCTGAGAATTCAGTTGCGTGTTTGCTTCATTTGTATGCACTATGCAATTATATGTTTAGTTGCTTATTAACTCAGCATTGGCGAAGACTTGTTTCATCTGTTCTGTTTCTTTCTTGGTGGTGTGGAAATTATGCCTTGATATTTCTTTGGGTTATGATGCTAGTATTATTTTAAATTATTAACTGCAATCACAATTAAATATATGTTACTTACTCTTTTTTTTTTCTTTCTTTTTGATGCATTTGTTTTATAATTTTTTAAATGCTCAATAAACAAATTTTGGATCTAATTTCAAAATTTTAATTTTTTTCATAGCAAATTATAATTTTTGTTTTCACAAATTATTTTTTTTTAATAATTCATATTATTTAATAGAAGAAGATTAATATATTAACCCTTTAATATCAACCTTTAAAGGGTAATTATGTAATTTTATTTTCCAACCGCTAAACTTTAAAAATAAACACCAAACACTTAAATTAGAAAAAACAAAATCTCAATCTCTAATCTCTAAACCCTAAACTCAAAACTCAGAACTCTAAACTCCAACCGCTGAAGTTTTACCAAACTAAGCCATGACTTATCATAGTGATCTCCCCATACTTCCAATTTATAAGTTAGGGATTCAATTTCTCACCCGGCCTTCATCCCTTCATTTTTTTTTCTTTTGTAATTTACGTAATTTATATGGTATGGGCTCTCACCACCATTGACATGGACTCCCACTATTTATATTATAGTCTGTACAGGCTGTTTGTCGTATGTGGAACAAGAAAAAAAATATTCTTTATTGTTATTTTTTTATTTAAAGTTTGCATAAAGGACCTAAGATGTTTTGATTTTTTCATATTATTATAAATAAAATTTAAATTGAAATTTAAAAATTTGTTAATAAAATATCAATACACTCAAACTGAAATGTAAATACAAAAACATTTTAATAATTATATATTTATAAAAATACTACTCTTCCGTCCCATTTAAAATGTTATTTTGGCCGCTTGTCCTGGTTATCTTTGGGAGCACATTCTTAGAGAGGGTGTCGCTGATTCCCTGGCTAAGCTTGGAGCTCGGTCAGAGGAGTTCTTCATGATCTGGGCCTTCCCGCCTGATGCTAGTCTCCTCACCTTGTGGCGAACATGATGAGAACTTGGTTCCCCCGACACTAATCATTCTTAGTTTGCTTTATTTTGTTTTCTGTTTTCATCTCCTCCCTTTCCGTTCCCCCTTCTGTAGTATTTTTTTGTTTCTCTTCTTCTTGGCCGACGTTTTTATGTTTTTGTTATCCCAAAAAAAATGTTTTATTTCGAGTTTTCACACTGTTCATTATGCATGTTTGACCTAAACTTTTATTCCAGGTATAAATATAGTCAAATGGGATCGTCTTGGATTCTTTTTTCACATAATTTAAAAATATAGTTCATATATTTTTGTTTAATTACTACGGACACACGCAGCACACAGTCCAATGCACATTTTAAACTGTTAATAACTCAAATTCGGTACAAGTAAAAATTCTAAAAGTTCGATATTTAAAAAGTACAAGACAGGACGAATCTAACAAGATCACTTTGATAATATTTTAACTCGTATAATTATAATAAAAGTTGAAGTTAATACATTCCAATAAACGGTGCTAAAAGTGATAATGGTGCAAATATATAAAAACGGAGAAAGTTTTTTTTATAAATTTTATTTCTCTACATTTTAAGATATTATTGTTAAGAAATGTATTCGACTGCATGTCCAAAAGTTTTGAATATTTTAAATGGGAGAGAGGGTGTATATTTTTAAAATTATTTTAAATATATATAATTACAGATATGTTATTATTTGTTCTTCATGTTCATATCGACATAATATATATATATATATATTAAAGCATTAGTGAACAACCCATCCTACATTTAATGTGGTGTCTCCATTTCAAATTTTTACTTTTTATAAACTTTTGTATTTTTTAATTTATCAATTTTGGACTTTTACATTTATTTATTTATTTATTTTTTATAAAAATTCAGTTTTTGAAATATATAGAATTCCTACAATATTCATTTTGAAAAAGATTTGAAATTTAAAATTTTGCATATCTTATTTTATCTATATTATTTTGTATTTTTTAATTTACTAATTTTAGATTTTTGCATTTAATTATTTAGTCATTACAGATTTTAGCTTTATCCTCTTCTCCATTCTGTAGATTTTTTTAGTTTTTTCCTTTGCCGACGCTTGTGCGTCACTGTTTACCCAAAAAAAAAATTATTTAGTCATTACAGATTTTAGCCTATCGTGTATAAAATCTATCATTTATTTATAAATTCCCACTCTATCATCCTATCCTATCACTATATATTCACTATTAAAAAGATTTTAAAGATAAAATTTAAAATTTTGCATTTTTTATTTTATCCATGTTGGATTTTATTTATTTGCATTTTTCTATTTGAACTATTTTAGAATTTATTATTTTGCATTTTTTATTTTATTTATTTTAAATTTTATTGTTGCATTTAGTATTTATTTATAGATTTTCAGTTTTTATGCCATAGGATTATTATGACGAAGTTTTGCACTTGCAACTAAGAATTATGTTGCATTTATGTTTCAAGATGTTGAACATATTGTAATGCCGGAAATTTTATGTAGGTTTGGTCTCAATATTAGTTATATTTTTTTTTTGTATCGTGAATGATGTAATCAAAATGTACATCGCACGTCAGATTTATTTATTGATGTTAAAAATATATTAAATGTGTATATGGAAATACCAATTTTTAGTTTTTAAAAGATATTTAATTTCCAATTTATATGGAGTTCATACAATTTTCATCTTTTAAAAAAAATAAAATTTCAAATTTAAATGGAATTTGCAGTGTATATATAGAATTTATATTATTAAAAGATACATTAATGAATATATAAAAAATATTTCTATATTTTAATTAATGTAGTATATATATAGGCCATGTTTTCATAAAAATATGTCACTTTTCTTAAAAGTAATATACAATTATATAATTACGAATAGATCCATCAGTATATAATTTTTATTATTATTTTTTTTAATCTACTCCCTCTGTCCCATTATTTCTGTCTCAAAACTTTTGGACACACCCGTCCAATATATTTGTTTAACATTTAATATCTTAAAACGTACATATGTAAAAAATTATGTAAAATATATACTTTCTCCGTTATTTTTTAAATGTAACGGACCCATATTTCATGCAGTCCAATACACGTTTTTAATCCTCAATAACTCAAATTGCATACAAGTAAAAATTATGAAAATTTGATATTCTAAATTTTTGTGATTAGACGAATCTAACAAGATCTCATTTGACTATTTTTATCTTATATAATTGTATTAAAAACTCGAATCAAAGTTACTCAATAAACATTGACAAAACCTCGAATGTGTCACTTATAAAAGAATGGAGGAAGTATGTTCTAAAACTACATGATTAGATAAATCTTACAAGACCGAATTGGACAATATTTTTTCGTGTATAATTACAATAACATTAGGTCAAATTTGATCAATTAACAGTGTTAAAAAGTCAAAATTAGACACTTTGAATGCGACAGAGTGAATATTTTTAAGAAATACTCCATCCGTTTTATAATAAGTGTAACACTAGGAAATGACACAAGATTTAATGTAAGTTAATAAAATTTATTTCGTTGAAGTAGTTAAATAAATAAAATAAGTCACATTAGACTTTATTCCTTTTGAGTTTTATTTTAATGAATATAAAAAATTAATAATTTAAGTATAATTTGTAAAAATTATTAAACTTCAAAACATTTCAAATATGGTAATGTAACACATATTTCCAAACACCCAAAAAGGGAAAGTGTTACACTTAAAAAACGGGTTATGTAATTCAGTAATCTATATTTTAACAGATTTGCAATTGACGAAAAACAAATATAAATCTGGCTTTGTTAGAAAATTGTGATTATAAATGATCAAAGTGAGTTCATATTGAAAGCATAATTGCTGCAAATTCTATAAGTTTGAAAATTTTCTCTGGAATGCCGGTATTGAATGAAGTTTTAACGTCTGAAACAAATAATCTATTGATACTATAAGAGACATATTGGCCCTGTTTGGCGAAACAGCTAACTCAGAATTAGCTTTTTGTGAGACAATTTAAGAAAATTAGCTTATTTGAAAAGACAAAAATAACTTAAAACAGTGTTCAATCAGCTCTTCTGAAACCGCTGCAAATAGCAATATTTTGGATTTTAGCTTATTTTAGGCAAAAAGTTAGTATAGAAATTGTCAAACAACTAATTTTAACTAATTATTACTTACAGAATCAGTTAACAACTAACAGTTAATTCCCTAACAGGCCCATTATAATAATGACGAAATGAAAGTGGATCATGCTAAGTTATTACCTTTATTGATGGTTGATGAGAAGAATGTTTATAATAAAATAATGTCTGTAGTTGATAGTGATGAGTGTTGATTTGTTTTTCTTTACGTGGTGGAACTGACAAGACATTTATCGATAATTTATCTAGAAAATATTATGTTTAGCCCTCCATGATAGATGTAATATTATGCTGCTTGTAGTATCTAATGGAATAGCACCTTACTCATTCCAAAAGGTATGACTACACATTCTAGATTTGGTATTTCACTGGATTGTGACGAGAATTCTACCTGCAAAAAACTTACCTCATAAAATTATTTAACATCTCTTCTCATTAAAACAAAGCTCAATATTTGGGATGGAAATTTTTGATTGGTAGAATGATTATGAGCCCGTCTGAATTAATCAAATTCTCCATTCGATTTTGGAGGAAAAAATTCCACTCGAATTTTGTTTTACTATGACTATAAAAAAAAAAGATATCAACCCTTAAAGAAGGTTAGATCTATCTTCAAAAACCAGTTTTTACCCATGTCAGCTATATGTTGCAATATCTCGTGTCACTGTAAAGAGGGGACTCGAACTATTAATATGTAATTAAGATATGATTAACTTAAAATACTATAAGAAATGTTATTTACAAGGAAAATTATATATGACAAAATTTTGCACAATGAATACTTCATGTACGTGATGGTAATTGGTAAAGCTGGTATTAATCTTGAAGATGTACAATTAGATGTAGGGGTGGGAATAGGCCAGGTTACCCGACAGGGGCCTATGGCCTAGCCAATCGAAGGCCAGGCCAGACCAGACCAGACTTTTTTTTATAAACAGGCTAGGCTTAGGCTAATTTAAAAGTCTATTAAGCTAAATAGGCCAAGACCAGGCTTAATTTAAAGCCTTTTAGGCCTACCAGGCCGGCCTATTTATCATTTTATTAGTCTATTTTTGTTTATTACATAGGAATATGTCATATTATTAGTATAATATTATGTAAAAATTATTATTAATTTGATAATATATAGATTTTTAAAATATTTATAAGTTTTTCTCTTATATAATCAACCCCATATATAAATAGTTTTGGATGAAAACTTGTCCAAGTGAACAAATTATGTCTTCCAACCTTATGATTACATCCGGATATATATAAAAAAAAATTTAAACTTATTTCTGAAATAGGCTTAATCAGGCTTTTATAAGGCTTAGAAGCTGGCCTATTTAAATAAAGAGGCCAGGCTTAGGCCTAGAACATAGGCATATCAAAGGTAACAGGCCAGGCTCAGGCTTATGAAAATCGACATAGGCCCAGGCCGTACAAGCCTAGGCCTAGCCTGGCCTAGCCTATTTCCACCCCTAATTAGATGTGATATTTCCAGATGATAATTTTGTAAACTCTACGAGAGATTCTATAGCGACAATTGTTGAGAGTACTTATACAAATATAAACTGCACCACTTCAAATCGGAATATTTTTACTATATATTAACCCCTATAAAATGAGATTTTTGCTGCAATCAATAATTACATCATGGAACGTATCTCTGTAAATGAAAATGTATATATATATATATATATATATATCAGTTTTAACAATATTTGTCAAAATGATGAAAGCATTGATAATGCAAATGAATTATTTTCACTAGAATATCTAAACACAATCAATTGTTCCGGATTACTGAATCATGAAATATAGTTGAATGAGGGTTGCATAGTCACGCTTCTTAGAAATATATATCCATCAAATAAATTATGTAATGGAAGTAGGTTGATAGTAACCAAGATGCGGAACTTGATAGTTGGGGTTAAACTAATTTTCGGGAAATCATGAAAGTAGAAAATTCTTGATTGGTAAAATGATTATGAGCCTATTTGATTTAACCAAATTTTTTATTCGATTTGAGATGAGAAAATTCTCACTCACGGTTTGTTTTGCTATGATTATAAATAAAAGTCAATGTTAATCTTTAAAAAAATATCAGATTTTATCTTCCAAAATCAGTTTTTAGCCATGAATAGTTATGTTTTAATATTTCGTGTCACTAGCAAGATGTGGCTAAAAGTATTAATATGCAATTAAGAATGATTAACTCAAGATACCACAAGAATTGTTGTTTACAATGATGACATAAAATTTACAAAATGGATAGTTGATGTATGTGATGGTAAAGCGGGTATTGATTTTGGAGATGTACAATTAGATGTGACATTTTATGGTGATGTTCTTACAAACTTTACAGGTGATCCTATAGCGGTAGTTTTTTAAAGTACATATACAAATATAAATTGCAACACTTCAAATTCAGACATTTTAGTCTTATACTAGCCCCTATCAATGAGATTTTCACCAATGAAATTTTCATCAAATTGTTAGAAATTTTTTCATATTATGCTTCATACTTATTTTTAAATTTTATTTTATCTTAATTTAAATTTCAAATCAAATAAAAATATTATTTAATAGTTATTTTTATTGATCTGGTGAGGTTCGTACCGGGCAAGCCACAGAAACTAAAAAATACAGTATAATATGATTTCTTTATTAGTTTTAAAAATAATTAAATTATATTATCATATACATACTCTTTTGAATATATAAAAAAAATCATTACATATTTTTCATTACTCAAAATACAATTTATTATTAGTTTATATAATATAAGTATATATTATATAAAATATAAAATCATGCCCGTCGAGTCTCTACAGGTTATTTATTTACTAGTTTCATGCAAAGGGAATAAGCAATGGCAATATTCTTTAATAATACTTCCTCTGTTCTCATATAAGTGCTCCATTTCTATATTTCACGCAGTCCAAGCACATTTTTAAATGTTTATAACTCAAATTGTATATAAGTAGAAATTATAAAAATTTAATATTCTAAAACTACGTGATTAGACGAATCTAACAAGATCTTACTTGACTATGTTTTATCTTATAGAACTATGTGAAAAAATTTGATCAAAATTACTCAATGAATAGTTATTACTATGCAAATGGAACACTTAAACGAGAACGGAGGAAGTAGTGTATAGTAAGTCCGTAAATTGACTCTTAGTCGATACGCCTAATTTTGGGCACAAAGAGATTTCCAAGGCCCGACTTTAAAGCCACCATTGATCATCAACAGAGCATCAGCTCAGTCTGTCCAATGACAATTCTATATATAGTGGGCTTGAATTACATAAATGGGCTCAGATAGGCCCAATTATATCTGTGCCGTTATTTGTGAAGGAAGAGCGGAAAGATCGGACTACTTCCATGGCGGGAGTGGACAAACCGTTGAGCGCCTCATACTCTTACCGTCATCCGAAGCCAATGGGTATCGATTCTGCGCGTTCTTCGCGGTTTCTTCTCTACAGGGATAAAACAGCTGATGATCCTTCCGATTTCCCAGGCCTCCTTTATTTCGATCCCTATTTCGCTATACAAATTAAATAAAACGTAAATTCTGCATTCTTTTTTTTTTTTTTTAATATAATTATTATTTCTGGATTTGCACCCTCATCAGATTTTCGCTCTGTGTCTGGCTTTGTTTCTGGCATAGAGTGGAGTTGTTCTGATATTATGTGAAAACAGGGACTCAGATTAGGGAGGCAAAAAGGGGGAAGGACAATTTTAGGGTTAGGGTTATCAAATATGGAAATTGATAGGATTGTGGAATTGATGCACCTGTGGTGTAAAATGAAAGGCAGTAATGTTGTTCTCGTAGGTGGAAATCACACTGCTGCCAGGTTCTGCGCTCGCTAGGGTTTCCCCCTCCATTGCCGCGCTAATATTGTGTTTCAATTTCTCCCTGAATCCCTTTCTTTAAATCGTCTGCATTTTTTTACATAATTAATTTTTTATTGTGATTGTCTATTGGAGCGGCATTATGCCTTTTTAGTCTGTTTCTTGTTATCAGCTTTTGTTAGCCTAGCATAATACACTATCTTAGGTTTGTTATCAAAATATGGAGAAAGTGGCCCTTAATTGCGGAACCAAGAAGGGTGTTCATGACGGTGATGAATTGAACTCCGTGGGAATGCAAGTGGAATCCCCTTCGCTATTGATAATCAAGCTGCCCGACTCTAGGTTTTCACGAATCATGCCAAGATGGGTGTTCCTGGTGATGTTTCTGTTGGCGTTTGCTTTACTTTGCACGATGATGAATACCTCCTCAGGCGATCATAATTCCAAGTTCAATGTTGATTCACACGGTGATAATGAATTCAAGAGCTTGCCTGTTGTCCTACGCGATTTTCTCAAGGAAGGCCTGATTAAGAAAGGCCACAATGGTTTAATTTTTGGGGCTGACAGGCTCCGTACTGAAGATGATGATTTAGGATTCTTGAGAGATGCCGGTATTGAGTTTCTCACGAGAGCCGATTTACATACTGAGAAAGTGGCTGCCTTTGATTTTGTGTTCACAACAAGTTTCGGCATGGTTAAGCAGATCGATGGCATTGTGAAGGAGAATGGCCTGGTTATCTTGCCATTGGGCAATGATCCCTCGGATGGGCAGAGATTGCTTCAACACTACAAGATTGTGTACTTCAGAAGATTTGAGAGAATGGTGGTAGGAGTGAGGAAATTGAGGGTTTCAGATACTGCAATAGAAGGGTTTGGCAGCATTACTCCAGAGGAGAAGAGAGCTGCATTGAGGGGCTTGGAAGGCGTCTTCCTCGAGCCACCTACACGAGTAGCATCTCTGCGAAGCGTTGCCCTTACATCAAGGAAAATCAAGTTCCTTCCTGATCTACTCAAGGATTCATTGGATGAATATCCACGAAGAATCTTCATCTCTGATGATACAACTTCACTAGACTGGTTTTACAAGCACTACCCCAAGAGGGATCAAGAGTTTGAAATGTACATCATGGACCAAGCCGGGCAACAACAAATGGTTTCGAGTTGGCTAAGGAACAAGGTGATGCGCCAAGATTTTGTTGTGATGAAGGCTGAGGCACAAGTGGTGGAGGAGATGCTCAGAGACAAGTCCTTACATCTCGTGGACGAATTGTTCTTGCAATGCAACAACCAATGGCAGGATGCGAGCAAGCGACCGTACTGGCAATGCGTGGAATTGTATGGCAGAGTGATTGATGAAGGAATTGCTGTGCATCAATGGTGGAATAAAATATGAGGAAGGGACAACTAAAGGTATATACTATGTGCATGGGCAGTTTTTTATTTTGCTATTTGATCATGTTTTATTCTGCCATGACATATGGTGAAGTAGTTGTTCCATGTTTTCATTTTTCAGTCTGATTTGTACAGTGTATAGTGCTTTAAACAATGTAACGGGAAATTCCTGAGGAATAATAAAAGTCTTGATGTTGGTGTGAAATGAATCAATTGTTTATTTAAACCGTTCCCATCTGATGTTGAGGTTTTCCGTTTCTCAGGTTTTTGCAATACTGTATGAAACGATTCTGTTGTGAATGCGAAATTAATTAATTGTTTGTGAATATAGATGCCTTTTACGACATTTAGTATTAGTCGATAAAACACAACATATCATTGAAAAACGCACAAAAGAATTTGCTAGTTTCCTTCCGTTGTTGGCTGTGTCTATCTTGTACTCCTTGATAGTGTTCCTGACATTGCAATAAGAAATTCCTAATGAAATTTATTGTTGGTTTAACTCATTCTGATTTGCTGCTGAGTTTTCCTGATTAGCCGATTCCTGCAAATATCTTTCGTGCGTGAATATGAAGTAATAATTCTTTGTTCTGGCATAAGCCATTTGATTGGTCTGGAATTCTTTGTTGATAAGAAAGAAATCGATAGGATTTTTGAATTAGGAGGTCATATGATCGTTTCAATGCTTATTCTTATCAACATATTTGAGCCAAACATTACCATGGTAAGGCTTCCTACAAACACTACTGGGTAGTCCCATTCCCATGATGAGTTTAAAATGAACTCATCATGAACTTTTTGGTATAATTAATTTCTTCTGAGAATTATCACCAGTTTTGAAATAACAATTCCGTGGAACCTAAGAATTAAGGACCAAAGAATTACAACAAATTACAAATACAACAACGGAAAATAGGATTATTTTCCCAGAAAGAAAGAAATCAAAATCCCATCACTCCAACAAATCTCAGCTCAGCTGCTGCCTGCCACCATTGGAAACTGAAGAAGATTTTTTCGACATCTTGCTGGTATATATCTTTGTATATATACTCCTGGTCCTGATCGATAGCAACACATCCAGAAAGAACCCAATCACACATGCAATCGCCATCACTATGAAGACCATTCTGTAACAATGGGCGCCAACACATGTGTTGCCACCGTCAGGTGTGCGAGTGGCCTGTGCATCGTACAAGAAACCTGCTAGCAGCCCCGAGAAGAGGAATGATCCCAGTGGAAGGTTCAGGATAAGAATGTTGTAAATGAGTCCGTAGTATTTGAGGCCAAAGAGCTCAGAAGCAGTGGGGACAGTGACAGCAAGACGGACACCATAGCAAATCCCAACAAATATGGAACCAATGTATAGTGATCCTGGCATTGCCGTGGCCATCAGAACATATCCCAAAGCCATAACGATCTGCGATGCTGCATTCCAAACAGGCCTCGGCACGCCAGCCCTCCTGCAAACACATAAACAGCAGCAACCACTGACATTAATTTTGAGTAAATAATAAATTATTAAAAAATAACAATTAAAAACGTTTGGTTTTGATGATTGACGATCATGATCCGGTGATGGCCCAGTATTAAGAACAATCCTATACTTCAAACTTAATAAAATCAACAGAAAGTAGCATGTGGCCCGCATGATCAGAAGTCCAACTCAAATAAGATTTTATTTTCAGGACTTGTAATAAATAAATAAATAAATCCCACTTAAAATGACAAACAGCCATTGTCTTTTGGGGGGCCATGACTCATGATAATGAGTTCAACGGTGTGGGAAGAATAGATATTTCCCCAGATTCAACTGCACCAATTACTAAATTATTATGTGCTGCTCCACATTACAACAGCCAACGAAACGGGGTTCTATAGAGTATCGACTTTTGGGTGCCACCAAAAGTCAAAGCTGGGGGCAAAAAACCAAACAAGTAGTAATAGTTTATTCCCTTCCAATCAAAATGGATGTTTTTCTTCACCTAATCTACTAATGACTTTAACCTCTTAGTTTTCATGAATATATTACTGTTTTCGTCATTCAGTTCCTTAGTTTTCTGTTCCTTTCATTGGTTAATTTTATTTTCGAGAAAAGAAATACCTACTCCGTCTCAAATTGAGTAAAAAAAATTACAAAAAATTGATATTTTAAAATTATAAAATTAGACAAATCACGAATATAAAAAAAATCTCATTTGACTATATTTTTTCTTGCATATGATAAAAATCTGAATTAAAGTTAAATAGTGAATAGTAACAAAAGCCCAACGCTAGTATTTAACTTGAGATGGAGGAAGTAAATAACAAAAAAAAAAAAAGTAAGTATTTTGAATCAAAAAGAGAAGTTATAGAGTAGCAAAGTACACATAATTAGAGCTGTAAACGAGCCGAACCGAACCGAGCTTCAAGTGTTTGAGCTCTGTTCGTTAAGCTTAACGAACGAACACGAACCGAGCCAAGAATCTTAACGAGCCAATTTTCATGTTTGAGCTCGGTTCGTTTAACCTTACGAACGAGCTAATAACGAACGAACACGAGCCTAGTCGAGCTAAGTTAACGAACCATTTATTTTATTAATAAATTTATTTATTTTAGAATTAAATTAGGTATGAAAATGTAATGTATATTGTAATATAATTTATGTGAGAAATGTGAAATTAATAAAAATGAAAAATGGAAAAAACAACTAGATAAAATTTTTATTTTTATAATATATATTCCATTAAAAAAGAATTCCGAACTGTTCGCGAACTTAACGAACGAACACATGTCGAAACGAGCTCAGCTCACGAACTGTTTGTTCTATTTACAGCCCTACACATAATTGGTTCTTTTGGCGTATGTACAAAGGAACAATAATTATCCCCACTCTCGTATTATAATTGTATGTGGACTGAGAAACTGTGGAAGCCTATAAAACGTGCTGCCTAATAGGATTACTTTAGTTTTTCGACTACAAGTTGCATATAGTGGAGTATTAAGTAATCATACGGAGTACTGACCTTGTTGGGCAAAACAGCTAAACAAATTAGCTTATTTTAGGCAATTTGAACTAAATTAGCTTATTTAAAAAGACAAAATAACTTAAAACAGTGTTCAATCAGCTCTTTTTGAAACTGCTGCAAAAAGCAGCATTTTTATTTTTAGTTTATTCTAGGCAAAAAATTAATCTCGAAATTATCAAACAACTAATTTTAATTATTTATTACTTACTTAACAGCTAACAGCTAATTCCCAAACAGGGCCACTATCTTTTTAAAAGCTCCTTCCACTAAATTACAAAACATAAAAAGTCATCACATTAATAGTAATACTCATAAATCAATAATAATCAGAAAGAATCAACAAAGATTACAGACACGGATGTAGGGCGAACAGGACGTTTATGAAATCAAATCATACGAGTGGGGAATTTTTAAATTATTTTTGAAGAGCCGAAGCCGGACAAACAAGAGAAAAAGTTTGGGGGAATCCATTTGGATATTTCACTTACTATTATTGGATTATTATAGTAATATACGTAGTATAACTTTGCATTGTCTGTAAAATTTTCCTAGAAATAAATGGTCTTTATTGGTAGTATTTCTAATGTCCTTGTCGTTTATTTAATAAAACATTAATACTATTTTGTTTTATAGCATATCCTTCACGCCAATTAACTCTGGTAAAAAAATTTAAAAACACACCTGCTTCATTTAATAATCCCACCCACTACACCATTGTAGATCTTGTCCATATTTGTACCTTAGATTAATTTTCTTATTTATACATACAAACATATTACTCCCCGAGTCCCATTTCAAATGTTCCATTTTCTATTTTGATCCGTCCCACTACGATATCACATTTCAAATTTTTACTCTTCAAACAAACATCACATCAACTATTTACTCCACTTTAACACAATAACTTATTCTACCTAAAATATCGTGCACAAAAGAAATGTGAGAATGGAGTATATTTTTATATAAATATATCACATTTTTCTAAAATATGCTTTTGGTAACATTAAAAAAGGCTAATATTTATCACATTTTGCACAAATCAAAAACTTAAAATTTAGCATATAAACTGAACTGCATTTGTACCCTGTGTTTCTCACGATCAAAATTTAGTGATGGCAAATAGTAGTAATCTATACGGCAAATAACCCAAATCCACCACAAAATCACTTAAATGGATTAATTATAGGTCCACAAAGGTTGCAGGATGCATAACTAGTCTTCTAGTTTTCAACCTAGTTAAATCCCATAGATTCTGAATTTCTGTAAAATTAGTACACACTAGACCAGTCATTCCAGATATAAACGGTACAATAGAAGACTGATTACTTGGTAGTTAGTACGCCCAAAACCACTTGAGACAATTTTGGGTTTTTTTCTCGAAGTATTATGATTCGTGTGTAATTGTACAACACTACAACCTAATTAAGGACTCCACACTTCCTATCCCCAGACCTTAATTGAAGCTTAGATATCCCCTATTGCTGTTTGAGAAAGATGTCTCTAACACCTATGTGGAAATTACACAAACAACAAATTGGGGAATTTTTAAATGTAATTTATGGAGTATTTAATTATCAGCAACAGTGGACAAGAATTAAATAAGAATCCACTATGCTGGACAGTGGACATCTTATGGTCCAAGCTATCTTTGGAGGTAGATTCCCCCCTTCAAAAGCATGTAGTACCCACCAAACTTTACGATTAATTTCTAAAGAGAATAAAAAAAAAAAACTAGAAAGTACTAAAAAAAAGTATAATTGAGAAAAAGAATACGTACTGCTGATGAAAAAAAGGGGTGTGCGTGAAGTGTGAAGAGAGAGTATAATTTGGACTTACTTGATGAAGAATTCCGAAACCGACCCGGATAAGATCCGACCAAAAAATCCCCAAATGCTAGTTAGGGACACGAACATGGATACATCCGAATACCCTAGAGCCAGACCCATTTGCCCGAGATTGTTCATCACCGCCAGACCCGTACCTACCCCGCACAGAAACGACCCGAATAAGATCCAAAAATCCACAGTTTGCAACGCCTCCATTATCGTGTGCTCTTCGCCCAATACCGGCCTGACCCTTTCCAACAAGGCCGTCGCCTCCTCCTTCTTCTCCGCCTCAGCTAAAAGCGGCTCCGTCACCATCTGTTCAACATCGATGTTGTCCGACCCTGTCCTGATGTAACTCCTCGCCGCCAGAGTAATCGGAATCAGCAGAGGGAAGGCCAGCAAGATGAGTAGAATTGCAGCGAAAATCTGGGAGAATAGGCGGCCATGATCGCCGGTGACGTCAAAGGCCAACAAGTAGAGTGCGATAATCACGGCGATGACGTTGATTACACCGAAGTATCTTGTCTCGTCGTTTTCCTCGGCCGCCGTGGCCGATGGGGGGACCTCGCGGAGGAAGAGAATGGCGGTGAGACACACGGCGAAGGGGACAATCGCTAGCATCATGAGGAATTTCGCCGGATCGTTCGCGAACAACGCCGAGCAGACGTCCGTGAAAATTGCTGTGCTTAAACCGACATAGCCTTTCAGAATACCCGAAACTGGACCCCGATTCTTTCGGAAATTGCGGATGCAGGTCACGAGAACCGCCGTGTTCATCCACGTCGTGCTGTTCCCTCCCATACAAAGAAAAATACACATCTGCGCCGTAAAATCGTCGCAAAAAGTAATGTTTACCGGTCACGACTCGTCAAAATAGGTGGAGTAGATAGGGAAAAAAACAGAACTCACCGCCCAGTAAGGTAGCGGTTGGATTCGGCCGCTAACGACGAGCCATTGAACGCCGTAGCCAATGAAGCCTTCAATTGAGCCAATGAGGAGGATAACCGGAGGGGAGAGGCGATCAGAGGCCAGGCCGGCGACGAGACCGAAGGCTTTTCCGACGTCCTTGGCGACGGAGAGGCTGTTGAGTTGGAGTTGAGTGAGCGCCATTAGGGATTTCAGAGCATCTGAATAGTTCGAAAAGGTGTAGTTGTTGCCAGAAATTGCTTGCACCCAGACGGCAGTAACGAAGCCTAGCCATTTTCCGGCTGGTGACTCCGGCGAGAGTTTGAATCTCATTAAGTAAAATTATAAATTACGTCTGGTGGAAGAAAATGGTTTTTGCTTTTTGGCGGTTAGGGTTTCTGGAATCGAGAAATTCGATGTAAAATTGGGGGAATAGTCGCCACGTGAGAGACATTTATATAGAGGTGGAGATATATTATTAGGATGATCAAATTTGACATTTTGATACATAGTTTTAACGCGAAAATATTTTATTTAAAACTGGAAAATATCATGTCCGATATCACGTTTGTTCTTGGAGGCTTTAAAATTTATGAGGTAATTCTGTAAGCTTTTTTTTTATTATTTTTTTTAAAGTTTTGGTGTATTGTATTTATATTTTTAGGTATTTAAAAAACTATGGATTTTAAGTGCTTAGTGCTTAAAATTATTACCTCAGATATTTAAAAATCTTGGAGGTTTTCAATTTTGTGCTTAGCGCTTAAAAATCTATGAATTAATTAATACTCTTACCTCAGATAAAATTATTTTCAATGACACAAAAGGATAGATTTGATGTTAGTAATAAAAAGGAAAGAAATAAAACTATACATGGGAAAGAGATATAGGAAAAAATTAAAATATTGTTTTGTACTACTATGTAATAAAATAAAAGAAAGAAAAGGTAACTACTTCTACTATAACTTTACCAAACGCAGTTGGCCTAAATAGTATGATGCTCTGACAGTTTAAACAAAGGTCTCGGGTTCGAGCTTTTGGGTATGCATAATTTTGCTTTGGAAGTAATAACCCTTCAATGCCGATCCGATCCTCGAGGGATTGATCTTAATTCCTTTTCAATGATGAGGCGTGGGATGCTCTGATATTCACCTAAAAAAAGTTAACTACATACTACTATTTTTTGCATTACATGCTTTTTCATATTTTTAATAAATATACAAATATTCAAATAAGGGCAATATTATCATTTCAAACGTCTTTCTTTTCCCGTAAAAAATTATAAAGAAATCACGAGACTAAAGTATACTTTATCAAAGAGACAACTTTTCAATACTCACCACATCCTCAAGACATTAATGTTGGGTCCAATGAAACCTAGAAATACCCGATAATTAAAACTATATATACTTTTCCTTCCAAATCCATCCATTTCTTATTCTTTCCGTTTAAAACATACTTCCTCCGTCTCGATATAAATGTTACGTTGGACTTTTTGACACTATTCACTGTGTAACTTTGATTCAAATTTTTATCATAGCTATGTAAGGAAAAACATAGTCAAGTGAGATCTTGTTAGATTCGTCCAATCTTGTAGTTTTAGACAATCAACTTTTTATAAGTTTTTATTATACACAATTTAAGTTATAAACCATTAAAAATGTGTATCGGCAAACGTGTCGGAAGGGAATGTAACAATTATATTGAGACGGAGGTAGTATAAACACAAACATTTAAACTCCCCAACTTTCTTTTGTTTTCCGTCATATCCAAACTACCAATTACCAAAGGAGTTATAACTTGTAAAGGACTATTTTTATTTATTTCTTTTTTGCTTTTGTGACCTTTTTGACGTGTTGAAAAAAAAATAAAAAATTGTTGCAAGTTGCTTTATACTCCACTTTCAAATACAAATTCGATTATTTCAAGCATCAAATTTGACAGTAATTGTCAAGTTGTGAAGAAGTTTTATATGCATCATCAATCATCATCATCATGCTACTGTTTTATTAATATTTTATATGGGTAGAGATATATGTGAGCCATGGGACAGGCCATAGTTAAATTGAGAGGATCGTTGGAAGATTCAAAGGGAAAAAACGGCACGTGACACGTCTTTCCGGAAAGAGTAGTTGGAAAATGTAAATCGAAACCGTGTGTTTTGTACATTTAAGATTTGACTACCAGAGTCCAGACCCTTCACTTATTAGTTATTTCAATTTTCAGGCAAACTCCCCTTTGTCTAATTCCACAATTATACTATTCATGTCCATGATACTTCATTATTATGATCAAGATATTTGTTACCAATTGGGTCCTAAAATCCTACATAATTTACCAACAGCAGTTGACTTGAGTGGATGGGGGCTCTAGTCGCTTAAGCAAGGTCTCGGGTTCGAGCCTTGTGTATGCAAAAAATTGCTTTGGGAGAGGCGCCCTTAATTGCCCTTGCAGATCCTCGTGGGACTAGTCTTGGGTCCAATGTGGCCTGAGAATACCCTGGTATTCACCTAAAAAAATCCTACATAATTTACAATATGCTTAAGGTACAAATTATAGGGAGTTTCCATTTGCAACGTAACGGGAATAATAAATGTATATGCGATAGTGAGGGTTTGTGATGGATTTAAAATATCATCCCAAAACCATGTTCGACATTATTTTTATAAACATCACAAAACTTACCCGAATCATCACATAATCATATTGTCATAAAAAAAATACTGCACCAGGTGCAGTAAGCTGCACAGTAACAAGTTTCCTACATAATGAAGTAATAACTTTGTGATCAATAAGACCATCTCCAATGGTCCCCTAAAACCCAAAATAGGGTGACATATTTTCTCCAACAATACTCTAAAACCAAACCTATTTTAAGTTTATTGAGTTTTATGAATAGTAAATACTCAAATTTGAGTATTTACTATTCATAAACCTATATCACTTTTTGTAAACCTAAATACTCAAATTTGAGTATTTACTATTCATAAACCTAAATACTCAAATTTGAGTATTTACTATTCATAAACCTATATCACTTTTTGTAATTAAATTAATTGCAATTTCATCACTCCAATTGTTGCAAGTTGAATATTGATCTAATTTTATATTATGCTTAATAATTTTATACTTCATATAATTTTTTTATTAATTAATTTTATATTTAATTAGATTAGAAATTTTAAGGTTTCTTTATAAAATAAATTTTAAACATAAAGATAACTAAATTTTTAAAGTTTTGGTATAATTTTAGCAATCAATAAAAAATTACATTAGCATACGAAAATATAATTAAACATAACACATCTCAAATACTTAAAAAAATGTACAATATTAAACAACTAAATAACTACGCAAACGAAAAATTATTAAGTTAATAGTAATCTAAATCAACATCGGATCCTCCAACATTATTGAAATACCACTACAAGAAAAAAGTGAATTACCGACCGCATTTGCCGACCGTCAGCGCGCGGGTCGGATTTACCGACCGGGTTACCGACCGCACAGACGGTCGGCAAAATGTAACCGTTGGGTGGGGGGCCTATTCCGAAACGACCGAATTACCGACCGCGGGTCCTGCGGTCGGTAATACCGACCGGGTTACCGACCGCACAGACGGTCGGTAACCTAGGGCGTATATTTGCGCCCCAATTCTGTGAAAACACAGTTTACGCGAACTCATCCCCAAAATCACCCCTCCAATTTCACTCCCTCCGTTCACCCTTCGAGCGCCGACCACCCCTCGCCGACCGCCGCCGCCGCCGACCATCCGCCATTCGAGCGCCGTCCACCCCACGCGAGTGTCG
The DNA here is from genome assembly GCA_030278955.1 of Hygrophila difformis. Classification (NCBI taxonomy): domain Eukaryota; kingdom Viridiplantae; phylum Streptophyta; class Magnoliopsida; order Lamiales; family Acanthaceae; genus Hygrophila; species Hygrophila difformis. Next base: position 52,735,129 of record JAOANR010000004.1, read on the forward strand.
ACTCCCTCACGTACGAGAAGGAAGCGCCGGACGCGAAGGACCTCCCCTGCCGCTGCAACCGCCGCCGGACGCGTCGCCCCTCGCCGTCGCTGCCGGAGCGAAGACGCATGCAGCCCCCGCCCGCCGGAGCCCAGACGCGCCGCCACCCCCGCACAGCCCCTGCCCTCCCCATTTCTGCCCTCCGGCAGTCGCACCACCACCGGCCACCCCTTCCCATTCGAGTGCACAATCGAGGTATTCGATTCACTTCTTTTTTTGCTCTAAAATTCCATTCGAATCTTGATTAATTTTTTTCCGTTTGTGGCATTGTGTTTGTATTTTTTTTTTGGTGATAATGGTATTTGAACTTTGAATTGTGGATTGGGTACGTTATCGAGACAATTCGATTTATCATAGTCTTAGAAAATGCATATGATTACATTGATCGATTAAGCTCGTAATCGTGTTCTCTAGTTAGCAAAATCATTTAAAGGAAAAAAATTAGATTGCTAACGTTGGGGCAGCCGGCTGTTTTGGCATTTTGGGTAGGAAATATTTGGATTGTTGCAATTACGTACTGAGATATAGAATCCTCTCGTCGAGTAGATGATTATCCATATATGATATGTTGAATTTGGAGTTGATTTGAAAAAGTTATGCCATTTCCGAATGAACGTGTTGGTTGGTCGTTGAATTTTTTGAATACGTTACTTGTGCGTGCCATTGTTTATTTCCTTTCGAATTGGGAATTGATGCTGTCGATTAGAATTTTGGTTTGAGTTTGTGAATGTCTGTTATTAAAGTTATTTAATTTTCGATTGCTACATGTCCAAGTCCATGGGGAACTCAATAAAATGCCTCTAGTGTTATGCCGATTTCCATGACATTTCTTCTTTATCGTTTTAATATTGAATATTGTAGTATTAGACACATTTTGGGCACTACTTTAATTTGGAAATCAACATAATATCATTCTTAAATTGAAAATTCTTAATTCCTAAGATTGTTTTTCAATATCATTCTTAAATTGAAAATTCTTAATTCCTAATATCACCAATATCGTTCTTAATTCTTAAAAGATTATAATAGTTAATTGTAAAAGATTAGCACATAAAATGACTTAATTACAATCAACAAAAATCCCAACAACAGATGTTTCATAATGTGTTTCAACATGAAATTGCCCATCAATCGTCTATACACAACCTCAATATGCTAATTTACCCGGTAGGATTTGGTGATTACGTGCGATTGATTAATAATATTCAAGTGGAATTCAAAATGTCATAGGTATGGACCGAAGTTGGATGTACCGCTCCCGACGTAGTATTGGAGTACTCACAGATGAATTTAAAAATGGGGTCAAATTATTTATACAGATGTCCCATGCAAACCCAAACGTGGATAGAGCGCAGGGAAGACTTAGGTGTCCGTGTAGTAGATGTAAGAATAAATGTTATCTATCTGATAATGACATCACATATCATCTATATCGTGATGGCTTTGTCCCTAACTACGAAATATGGACGTGTCATGGAGAGCCACACCAATTTAGTCGCTATTACGATACCGATAATACGGCGTCCACATCAGTGTCGGCACGTGATGATGATTACATACAAATGGTGTGCGATGGAATGGGAATTGGTGGGCCCGACACAATACCAAATGAAGATAGTGATGAACCTAGGCCACCCGAGGAGCCTAATCCACAAGAGAAGTTGTTCTTTCGAATGTTGGAGGCGGCAGACAAAGATTTGTGGCCAGGATGCAAGAAAATGACTCTTTTGTCCACTATTGCTAGGTTGTTGAATATTAAGGCCGAACACAACTTATCGGAGAGGTGCTTCGATACTTTGTGTCAACTAATTCTTGATACACTCCCCGAGGATAATGCTATGATTAAGAATTTTTACGAGGCGAAAAAACTACTTGAGGGGTTAGGGTTGCCTGTTCAAAAAATTGATTGCTGTGAAAAAGGGTGTATGTTATTCTGGCGCGGTGATTCGGCCTTAGATAAATGTAAGTTCTGTGACGAGCCTCGCTATAGAGAAACAAATTCGAATTCAAGGATTGGACGGAAATACATGTTCTATTTCCCACTTAAAAACAGATTGAAGCGACTGTATGCGTCGGAAGCGACGGCGAAGCATATGACGTGGCATGTAGGACATCATCATGGGACTTATGGGGAGATGTGCCACCCGTGTGACTCAAAGGCATGGAAGCACTTTGATTCCACACATCCAGAATTTAGTAGGGATGGTCGGAATGTGAGATTAGGCTTATGCACGGATGGTTTTCAACCTTTTGGTCAATCGGGATCTCAATACTCATGTTGGCCAGTCATACTAACTCCGTACAACCTCCCTCCTTCTATGTGTATGAAGGATGAATACATGTTCCTAACATGCATAATACCAGGGAAATCTAGCCCAAAGCAGAGGATTGATGTTTATTTACAGCCCTTAATCGACGAGCTCATAGAGTTGTGGGACGTTGGGATCACTACATACGACACCTCTTCTAAACAAAATTTTCAGATGAAGGCAGCCTTGATGTGGACAATTGGGGATTTTCCAGCGTATGCTATGTTGTCGGGGTGGAGCACCTATGGGAAAACTGCATGCCCAGTATGTATGGAAGAAACAGAATCTATACGGCTTAAAGAGGGTGGGAAACAGTCGTGGTTTGATAACCACAGGAGGTTCCTCCCTTCGAATCATCCTTTCAGAGTTGATAAGTCTAAATTCGTGAAGGATCGGGAGGAGCATAGATCGCCACCTAGGGGTAAGAGTGGTGAAGAAGTCCTAGCGGATATAGAAAGGCATGGCCTTCGACGTGTATACGAAGTGGGAGGCGAGGAAGTGAATAGAATTGTAAGCAAGACATGTGGATGGAAAAAGAAGAGTATATTCTGGGATCTACCGTATTGGAAGACGAATTTGGTTCGACATAACTTGGACGTCATGCACATTGAGAAGAATGTGTTTGAAAATGTGTTCAATACAGTTATGGATGTTCAGGGGAAGAGTAAGGACAATGCGAAAGCACGTGAGGACATTGTGACCTTGTGCAACAGGCCCGAACTGCATAGGGACCCTCGCACAGGGAAATACCCAAGGGCAGTGTATACAATGGACAAGGACAAGCGGGATGTGTTTCTGAAATGGGTCGCCGGATTAAAATTTCCTGATGGATGTGTATCCAATCTTGGTAGATGCGTTGACATGAATAAACACCGATTGTTTGGCATGAAAAGTCATGATTGTCATATTTTCATGCAAAGACTACTACCAATTGGATGGCGGGAGCTTCTTCCTAAGAGTGTGTGGGAGCCAATAACAGAGTTGAGCAATATTTTTCGGGCACTCACTGCGAAGACGCTGAAAGAGGCAGATATAGAAAGACTGGCCATAGATATTCCAGTAGTACTGTGTAAGCTGGAGACGATCTTCCCCCCCTCATTCTTCGATTGTATGGAGCATCTACCTGTCCACCTCCCTTATGAAGCTAGCCTTGCCGGTCCCGTTCAATTCAGATGGATGTACCCTTATGAAAGGTATAATATGAATATGCTTGTACTTTAAAAATTTCAAAACTTTTGTTCAATACAGTCGTTTAATACAAAAAACGCATTCAATGTTTTGTAGATATCTCAATCGACTAAAACGCACTGTGCGCAACAAGGCACATGTTGAAGGAAGTATCTGCAACGCATACATGGTTCGTGAAGCCTCAATTTTCTGCTCTCATTACTTTGAGAAGCATGTATTCACCCGGGAAAGGAATGTGCCAAGGAACGATGATGGAGGCACAACACAATACGACGATCGCCTTCCAAGTGTATTCAAATACCCGGGGCGTGCCCAAGGTCATCCCAAGAAGAGGCGGTTGTCTGAACAAGAGTTGAAAGCCATTCACAATTACCTCATTTTAAATTGCAAAGAGATAGAACCTTATCTCACGTAAGTACTGAATTTGTTTTGTGTATTCAATTACCTCATAGTAAATTGCAAAAAATGATAACAATGCTCGTAATGGTAATAATAGGACATTTGAAGAGCAGCTACACAAGGAACGACCGATGATAAGTGAGGCGGATATTCAAAGTGCGATGTCGGACGACTTTCCGCGATGGTTGGAGACATATATGACACAAAATCCACCCGAAAATCCATGTCTGAGTCACATAGCACAAGGGCCACTTCCTATTGGTATTTCATATTCAATGTACTTCATAAATGGGATGAAATTTCACACAGAATCGCACGGGAAGCATAGATCGACCTACAACAGTGGTGTTTGCATTTCAAGCACATCCGGAGACTACTATGGCATAATCGAAGAGATTATTGTCATAGAGTACCCGGCGCTGCCTATGAAGCAAACTACATTCTTCAAATGTAGATGGTTTGACCCCCGTGAAGGAATTGGAACACGGACCCATGAGAAGTACAAGCTGGTCGAGATTAACCACTCAAAGTCGTTGCCTATATACGATCCTTTTATATTTGCATACCAGGCAGAACAAGTTTGTTATGCTTCGTTCCCAACGATGAGGCCAGCTGCGAGTAGGAATGAATGGTTGGCCGTATGTAAAGTGAAACCGCGGGGTGTAATAACTGTGCGACCTGGGGAAGAACCGGAAGCATTTCAGGAAGACGCTCCAGAACATCATGGAATCGAAACCACGACTTTCACTACTGCAAGGGAGCGCCTAACAGATAGCGTGGTCCAATATGTAGAGCTTCAGCGGGATGACGAGGCAGTTCACTCTGATTCCTCCAGTGATACTGATGATTTAGATGACACAGATCCGGATGATCCGTCACAGGAGACTTCGGATGAGGACTTCGAAATTTGACATGTGATAAACTTCTTAAATACCGTACCAACTATTACACACTGTATGTTTTAAAGATGTTATAAAGCTTATATTGGAATACAATTGTCCCATATACAGATGTCTCAACGTGGTAGTGGCTCTTCTTCGAACACGCCACAGCGGACACTTACTCCTGCCGAGGAAGCGGCAAGGATACGGCGGGCGAGGGAGGCATTTCAGCGACGGATGGCAGGTAAGATGTAAATTACGTTTATTATGTTGTATATACTTGACATGCTTGAAAATATTTAACTTTATTTGAAAAATATTGAATTACAGTTGCAGCTGCCAACCAGGAAGAGCAGCCTATTGAGCCTATTGCTGATGATACGGCTGTTCCAGAGACACCACCCCCACGCACCCCAGGTACTAACAACTTTTTAAATAGATTTGCTGCAGTTCCTTTATGATAAAATTGATCTGAATTTGTTGATAGGATCGACGGGGTCTTCACAGGCGGTTCCGCCTGTGCCTCCTCCGGTAGCTGAGCCAGGTCTCGACAGGGTGTTCCTTGCCCCGAATGCCACAGATGGGATGTAAGTATTCCACGTTATGTTACATTATTGACAATGATAATTAATTGTTACTTTATACAACACGAGTCTTAAACTTAGTTACGTTGTTTAACGAATGATCCTTGTCTTGAAGTATCGACTTCCCGAACGCTGTCGTGAGAAAGATTACGGACATATATCCCAGACGAGCGGATATGAATGGAATCAGCTGGGGTAAGGTGTCAAAAGAAACGAAGGAGTTCTATTGGGGAGAATTCCAGGTATGAAGTTTACCTTGCAATAATTTTTGTGTGGTTCAAACTAGTAATTCAAATGCTCTATTTATTTATCTGCAGAAAGTTGCTCGTTGGGCTCCCGAGCATGCCCGTGTTGTGAGGAAGGAATGGGAGAAGAAAAACATTGCACGGTGAGTTTTAAATTACAACAATAGTGTTTTATTATAATATTCGTAAATTTACTGATTTTATTTGCAAAAAAAAGATACAAGGACTACACTTTGGACATCCGCGCCAAGAAAAAACCGATGCCTGGGGATGCGCTAGTGGCAGAGAATTGGAGGCGCATATGGGATTCCCAACAATTCAAGGATAAGAGCAAGAGAGGAAAGCTGAACAGAAGGCGCGGTCAGGAGGATGCACCTGCTCTCCCCACACACACTGCAGGATCAAAGACATTTCGAGCCACTCGTGATCATATGGTATGATGTTCAAATCTATTTGTCAAAATAATATGGTATTTAATGAAGCACATTATGATCACTACCTTTTTGTTAAATATATATAGTCGGCTGAGAAGGAAGGTCCTGTCCACTTGCACGAGCTTCATGAGCACACGCATACAAGAAAGCACCAAAAGGACAATTGGGTACGCGACAAGTCACAGAACCTCCAGGTACAGATAGGGCTGTCAAACGGGCCTAGGCCCGTTGGGCCGGCCCAGCCCGTGAGGTATTTTTTATGGGCTGGGTTAGTATTTCAGCGGCCCGTTGGAAATTAGGCCCGCCTCGCACCGGCCCGTTCAAAAGTGGGCTGAGGTGGGTTAGGGCCGGGCCGGGCCGGGTTGGCCCATTAAAATTAAAAAAAAAAAAGTCTGAGAGAGTGAGAGGCAGGTCACGGGTGTTAAGTGAGGTTTAGGTATTAGGGCACAATTCTATTTTCTAATCTACTCTCCTTCAGTAGCGATTCCTTGGGTCTCTCTCTCGTTCCATCGGACCATCGCTGCCGCCAGTCGCCGTTCGCCCTTACTCTTCTCACCGGTCGCTACCCCACTCACCACCGTAGTCACCATCACCACTCGTCTCCTTCAGTCTCTCTCGTTCAACCGCCACCGTCAATCGCCCCACTCGCTGAGTCTCTAGACACCACTGACCACCAACTCCCAGTCGGCCACCACCAGTCCACCGAACAACCACCCATTGGCAACCGCTTCCAACAGAAAGGTGCCGACGGCGACAGTCCCTCCATGGCGACTAATTCAACATCAGAGGATGATATTCGAACGATTGAATTTGAAGTTGGAGAACAACTTGGATCGGTAATTTTACCTTCCTTAAATCTTCATTGCTAAATCTTTCATATTCTGTTACATTTTAAATGTCCCTGTTTCTGTAATTTCATATTTTTGTTTCTGTTTAAATGGAAAAAGGATAAATAGGTCCCTTTTCTTTTCAAAAAATTCAAATCAGTCCTTTTTCTATTTTATTACCAAAACAGTCCTCTACAAATGCTAATTATATCCAAATCAGTCCTTTTTTCACTAATTATATTCTAATTGCTGACGTGGCAAGGGTTTTAATTTAAACATGACACGTGTGCATAATATTAGTCCTTTTTCTTTTATCTTTTGCCAATTCAGTCCTAAACTTTTATTTTGTTCTATTTAGTCCTCTACCCCAATCACTCATTTTTACATTAATTTGCCTCAAACCTTTCAAATTATTTCATTTTAGGCCCAGAACCTTAAATTTTTTATTATTACTAATCCATTTATCAAATAAACGCACAACATACTTCCATAAATAAAATTAAACACCAAACCTCATATATTGGGTTCGACTGCTTTGTTATCGGGTCTTTCAAGTACCGGAATTTTACGGACTCTATCTAATAACCACTCGACCGCAACCGATTGTTCATTGGTTTTGGTTTCCTTCAGTAACAATCAACATAATCTTACTTTGCGTCCTACCTTAGGATGTAGCAATATTTGAGTAAATGATTTAACTTGAATTTTTGGAAGGTTATGGATACAGGAAGCCTTGGTTTTATTGAAAAATATTAATATTGTTAAAAATATTAAAAAAATAGCCTGAATTTTATTGTCCACAAAATATGATTGTGCTGAAGGAAACCAGAACCAATGAACCATCGTTACGGTCGGATGGTTAGAGAGAGTCCGTAAAATTCGGAACTTCGAAGACCCAGTAACAAGTCGGTCAAACCCAATGTATGAGGTTTGGTATTTAATTTTATTTACGGAAGTATGTTGGGCATTTATTTGATAAATGTATTAGTAATAATAAAAAATTTAAGGTTCTGGGCCTAAAATGAAATAATGTGAAAGGTTTGAGGCCAATTAATATAAAAATGAGTAATTGGGGTAGAAGACTAAATAGAACAAAATAAAAGTTTAGGACTGAATTGGCAAAAGATAAAAGAAAAAGGACTAATATTATGCACACGTGTCATGTTTAAATTAAAACCCTTGCCACGTCAGCAATTAGAATATAATTAGTGAAAAAAGGACTGATTTGGATATAATTAGCATTTGTAGAGGACTGTTTTGGTAATAAAATAGAAAAAGGACTGATTTGAATTTTTTGAAAAGAAAAAGGACCTATTTATCCTTTTTTCCCTGTTTAAATGGTCATTGCTCGTTGATATGTTGATTTCTTCATTGCTGGATTAGTTTTAGAAATGAATTGTGGATTTCTAATTGGCATTGGTTTAATGGTTTACTGAACAAATTATAACAGTTTAATCTGTGGTGGCCTTACTTAATGATAGCTGAACTTTTAACTTATTTTTCAAACTTATGTGCTGAAAAAAGATAAACTAGATTAGTGTATTGCAAATTTGCAATTTAACTCCCTTTTTGAGATTGTTATCTTTTTACCCTTTACTCAGTGGCTTGATATATTATTTTTAATGTTCTTCTCTGTCAGGCGATTAATCAGGCCATAAATTTGGAAAGTGAGGATTTGGAAAGCATAAAGAGTGTTGAGGTGCAGTCAGCTAAATCAACTAAGCCTAGAGAAACTTCTGAGGTATGGGCTTATTTTACTAAGCATGGAACTTCTACGTTGAAACGTCATATGAAAGTTTGCAAACTTTTAGTTTTTCATGATGTTGGGCAAATGTTAACTGATCAAGAAGGGAAGTTAAGGTCTAAAAAGATTGATCAAAATGTTGCTCGTGAATTATTAGCTGTTGCAGTCGTTAAACATGATTTGCCATATTCATTTGCTGATTACAAAGGTATTAGAGATTTTGTGAAGTACTTAAACCCAGACTTTAATGTGATCACTCGCAATACTCTTCTAAGTGATATTTCAAAAGTTTATTTGGCAGAGAAAACAAAACTTAAGGATGTCTTGACTAGCATTCCAAATAGAGTTTGCTTCACCTCAGACTTATGGACTGCATCGACTACTCAGGGTTATATTTGCTTGACTGCTCATTTCGTTGATAATAATTGGAAGTTGAATAGTAAGATCATTTGTTTTGCTCATATGCCTCCTCCACATTCAGGGTCTGAACTAGCTATCAAAGTGTTTGATGTTTTGAAGGAATGGGGTATTGACAAGAAGGTTTTCTCTTTGACATTGGATAATGCATCTAGTAATGATAGCATGCAACTTCTTTTGAAAGAACAACTTTCTTTGCATGATAGCTTGTTGTCTGATGGTGAGTTTTTTCATGTGCGATGTTGTGCTCATATATTGAATCTGATTGTCCACGAAGGTTTAAAAGTAGCTAGTCCATCCTTGATCAAAATAAGAGAGTCTGTCAAGTATGTGAAAGGTTGGGAGACTAAGCGCAAAAAGTTTGATGAATGTGTGCAGTCCATTGGTAATATTGATACTAGTAGTGGGTTACGTTTGGATGTGGTTACGCGTTGGAACTCGACATATTTAATGTTGGAAAGTGCACTCAAATACAAGAAGGCCTTTTGCTTCTCTTCAATTGAATGACAGGAATTATAAGTATTGTCCTTCAGTTGAAGAGTGGAAAAGAGCGGAGAAAATATGTGAGTTCCTTGAGCCATTTTATGATACTACCACCTTGATTTCTGGCACTTCTTATCCAACATCGAATTTGTATTTTATGCAAGTGTGGAAAATTGAGGTTTTGTTGAAGGAAAATTTATTGAGTGAAGATGAAGTGATAAAGGATATGTGTACAAGGATGCAAGAGAAGTTTGATAAGTATTGGACTCATTATAGCATTGTGCTTGCATTTGGGGCTGTTCTTGATCCGCGAATTAAACTTTCTATGTTGGAGTTTTTTTATTCTAAGGTCGAGAGTGATCCTAATAAATGTAAAGGGAAGATATTGCAAGTAAAAGAAAAGTTGTATGAGCTTTTCTCGCAATATTCTAGCATTTATCAAGTAAGTCCTTTACCGCCACAACATTCTTTGCATAGCACTTCTACTACAACTACTCAAGATGGAAAGGGAGTGACAGGCAAAGGAAAAAGAATCTTTGATGTAAGTTACGTATATTACAAGTCTTTTTACTTATTCCTTATTCCTTTTTTAATCATATATCATTTATTCTCTTTATGTTTTCTTACTATAGTATGATTATATCATTGTAGGAAATTAAGGCATATGAGAGTCAAACTGCTACAAGCACAGGAAAATCTCAATTGGATCAATATTTGGAGGAGCCAAAGCTTGAGTTTGCATATTATGAAAATTTAGACGTCTTGGAGCACTGGAAGAAGCATAGACATCGTTTTCCTACCCTTGCATTGATGGCATGCAATGTTTTGGCTATTCCCATCACTACTGTTGCATCAGAGTCTGCGTTTTCAGTCGGTTCTCGTGTGCTCAACAAATATAGGAATTGTATCCTTCCTGAAAAAGTGCAAACTCTTATTTGCACTCGTAATTGGTTACATGGTTATGAGATTGGTATGATTTTAATTGATAAGTTTTTCATTCAAATTTTGCTTTTATTTAAATGATTAATTAGTATGTAACTTGATGATCCTTTATGTTTTTTATTTGTAGATCAAGATGGTTGGGCAGGTATCGTGGAGAAATGCGAAGGAGATAATGACAATGAAGGAGGCGAAGAAGACAATGAAATATTGTGATAAGATATTTGATGCACTTTTGTTTTAGCGTGAACTTTTTATAATTTTATTTGGATGAATGTAATATTCAAAACACTTGAAAACTTGTGAGGACTATGTGTTGTTGATTGTTTCATGTTGGGATATTGTGCACTTGTGCACCTAGAGCAAAATAAAAAAAAAAAACATTTTTTTTCTATAGTGGGCTAGCCCACTTTGGCCCGCAGCCCGCGGGCTAGCCCACTTTGGCCCGCAGCCCGCCCTGGGTTGGGCTGGGTTAGTATTTCAGCGGCCCGTTAGAAATTAGGCCCGCCCCGCACCGGCCCGTTCAAAAGTGGGCTGAGGTGGGTTAGGGCCGGGCCGGGCCGGGCCAGCCCGTTTGACAGCCCTAGGTACAGATAGAAAATGACTTGTTAAATTCCATATTTACTACAATGCTCAGTTGTTTGACTATTTTTTTTAAACTTATAACACAGGCCGAGTTCAATGCTGTTGTTGAGACCTTAAGCCAGGATCCGGAGATTGGCAGTAGTTTGGATCCCGATCGTGTCTTTCTGGATGTTGCTGGTGGCATGGACAGGCGCAAGGCAATTTATGGCATAGGCTCCGTTGCCAGGTCGATCAGGGCCGGGGATGATGTGGATTCCACCCCTCCACCGCCTACTACTCAGTTTGTGACGCAGGCCCAGTTCGATGCATACACGGCGACTATTGAGCGTCTCGCCCAGTCACAGATGACCATGGCGGAGCAGATGGAGAGATTGTTGGGACGCCGGGGCCCTCGATCCCCACCCCGCGGGGACGGGGATGATGATCTTGGAGGCTGCTCAGGAGGAGGTGACCTCGGTGTTCATTAGTTGTTCTTGTTTTTTACTTATGGTTTTTCATAGACTTGGACTTGTTTCTTTCTATGCCCTTTTGACATGTTGGACAAGAATTCTAGTATTTGTAACTCCTTATCCAATGTTTCTCTTGTTGTGTGAATTAAGATTTAAACTAATGAAATGTAATGATCTATGTTACAAATTTACAATATGTGAAGCTTGGAAGTTTGGTATTGATGTGTAGATGAGATCCAAAATGTATTGGATGTTGTGAAGTTTGGATGTTGTGGCAGGATTTATGAATTTTGGTTTTGGCAGGATTGGTTTGAGGGAAAACCAATTCTGCTGGTGTGGTGTTCAGGTTTCCCGACCGCATATGCGGTCGGGAAGTCGGTCGGCAAGCTCGCCGACCGACACACCGACCGAAAAACGGTCGGTAATCAGGAGGTCCCGAAGCCCTTAGGGGCCGTCTTTCCCGACCAACACTTGGTCGGGAGTTTTGGTCGGTAGGTTTCCCGACCAAAACGCGGTCGGTAGTCGGTCGGGAACATGGCGACCGCTTCTCCTGCTTGGTCGCCAAAAAATTTCGGACCACAACATTACCGACCGTCGTATGCGGTCGGTAAGACGGTCGGTAACGTGGGAAACGACCCGCGTCCTGGATTTGCCGACCGCATTGACGGTCGGTATTTCCTTTTTTTCTTGTAGTTACGTAGATAAATTTGTATTGAATTTATGTGGGGTTAATGTATAATTTATAAGAAATGAAGTGTATGATTGAAAAGATAAATAAGTTTGTATGGGAAAGAATATATAGAGAATATTCTTTTAAATTTCAGTTCAGTGTAAATGGTTGGAGATGAATTAATGTTTGATGTGACATTTACTGTAAAATGGATTTGAGTTTGGTGTTGGCTATTGGAGATGCCTAAGTATTTGGTATAACCCATCCGCACAAGCGTATGACAAAATAGAAAAAACTTTAAAAAAAAAGCTACATAACAAAGGTAGGGAAGGAGAAATTAAAAAACAAACATAAAAGAGGCAGTAGCAAGAGAGGAATGAATGAATATCACGTGGAGATTAAATAACTAGTAGTACTATATTCATTTCTTTCTTTTGCATATTTTGATGAATTGAAAGAGTTGCACAATTTTTTTGCTTTGTCGATACATTGTACTGACTTCTACAGTTTTACGTTCCGTATATAACTAACAAAAAATGCATTTTTAGTCAATTTTGAAACGTAGGACTAGCATGCAACTATGCAAGGATTTTTTTTAATGATTAATTTAGTATCCCAGATTCCACTAACTGATTAATTAACTGTGGGTTCTCTTGTAATGGTGAATATGCTTGGGCAGTTCGACTTGATCATGACAGCACAGAAAATTAAACTCAGACGACATTACCAGTCACATTGGCAAAATGGTTTAATGTACTGGCCGGTGACATGAGATTGGTCTTTATTCCATTCCACCTATAAAATCATCTTTTAACTTGTAATTTATCGGATTCAAGTTGCAGCCAGTTGTATACTACTTACTCCGTTTATTTTTAAAGGTTACACTTCTCATTTGTACGTATGCCAATGCACATTTTCTACGATTAATAATTCAAATTCGGTACAAGTAAAAATTCTTAAAATTTGATATTTAAAAACTAGAAGATGAGATGAATCCAACAAGTTCTCACTTGTCTATATTTTGCCTTTTATAACTATAACAAAAATAAAAGTCAAAGTACTAAATGAACAGTAAAAAAAAGTCTAACAAGTAGCATTTAAAAAGAAACGGAGGGAGTACTATATTTCATAAATGTAATTGTGTTTATAATTTATGAGATGTACGGCCGCGATTAAACCGAAAGGATTGCCAGTGCTACCAAAATCAGAATTGTGGACGCGAAGACGTATTACGTACAGCTGCAGCGGCCGCAGTTATTGACCTGCAACTGCAAGGCGGCCGACCACCATGTCCATTTGGCTTATCATCCATTCGATCGGTTACACAAAACAATATGCACCATAAAAAGATCGATTAGAGGGAGCTGCATGTGCTATCTTGTCAAAATTAGAAATTCATATATATGTGGAACTCATTCTTTCCCACCTACCTTACTAGTACACATGAGAGACAGAGAGGGAGAGAGGGAGTGGTAAGAAGATGCTCTTATCACGTACGTAGGCACATGGTGCAACAACACAAGGACAAGTACGGTTACGGTACGACAAGCCAGCCTGTCTTGATTGGGACTTCGCCCTGTCCTTGCAGTCCCTGCCTGCACCTGGACCATGCATGCCTTCCCGGTGAATTTTATTTTTATTTCTAATTTCTTCTTTTTTGTTACTATCCAATCCAACCTGTCACTTTGTTCACACTGCTGAGTGCTGAATAGTAAGTAGATATTTGGATTCAATGATATTCGACATTGTTGAAAATAATTTTAGTAAAAAAAAATGTGTAAAGTTACGTACATAGCAATGTAGAAAGTACAAACAAAAGTGTCAACTGTAGTACCAACCAATCAATCTTAATCTCATATACTTCATATACGAGACAATGTATATTTTAAATTATTGATAACTCAAACTTCGATACAAGTAAAAATTTTAAATGTTCGATATTTCAAAACTACAATACATGTCGAAACGAATCTAACAAGATCCCACTATATTTTAACTTGTATAACTATGATTAAAAATTAAAGTCAAAACAATCCAATGAACAGTAGCATAATTTGCAATGTAGCGGACAAATAAAAATTGAGAAAGTATTTTATTTTGGGAAGAAGAAATGCGAAGTAGTGCTATGTGTTTAATGAGCCTTGAAAATTGTCATTCTAAGACCAAATTAATATGCCGAATGTGGGTTTATATTGGAAGTGTAGTGGCCACAAGTACGTGTGTGAACATACCGTTAAGTCATGTGTTTTGTTGGAAGTTCAAAACCGATGATTGAACTTAGGATGTAGAACCTCTTCTAGTGCTGTCTGTGTCGACCTATGCTATGGAAAGAAGACTAAAGAACCAGAAGCCCTATAAGCCCAACGACTCTTTTCTGAAATGGGAGTAGGTATACTAACATGTTTCTTGCAGGAAAACTCTCCTATTTTAGGAATAGAGCTGGTACTCTAAACCTTGTAAAATCCCAACGGCTATTTCCCTAATTAGCAAAATTATTCAAAATCTGTCTGTGGGATGCTTGGTTTAAGAGAGGGGTTTTGAAGATAGGAGGACAGGGTTTCAACGATCAATTTCCTAACGTTCAAAAACTCTCTCAAGAGCTCCAAGCCTTATTCGTGAAGAAACCCTATACTGATTTGCAGCCCCTTGTTCATCGATTCGATCTGCTGCTGCGAAATCAGAGTGCCCTTGGATGCGACTGTGCGAAGCTACATTCATCATCCTTTAAGTGAGTCGACATTCAGTTAAAGGGAATCAGTCCAAGGCACCTTGTAAAGTTATCTGTTAAACGATAGTTCATCGCACAGAGGGAAGTGCTTCACAGAGGTCTTCAAGGGAACTAAAAGTGAGGAGCTTTGAGGGGTTGTCATAGGTGGAGTTACCTAGTCAGAAGTTGAGAAGGCTCCTGATCAACCAACCAACCTCTTGGAAGATTGGAGTGAAGGCACTGTCCAAGTCTTACTCATGTGTATGGTTGTGAACCATGTTTGAAACACATAGTAAAACACTCTCCTAGATTGGTATCCCCCCAAATGTAGGCCGAAGGCCGAACTGGGTTAACAACCCCTTGTGTCTCTTTTACTCTTTATGCTTGTTGATTGCTCATATTATTCCGCTGTGCATGTTTATCAGTTTACATAGGTTTGTTTGATTTGGTTGTTCACTGTGTTAGATTGAACCCTGCATAAAGAGTACATCTTGTGTGTGCTGGGAACCTAACACATACTTCCTCCGTTTTTTCCCCCTACATTGCAAGAATTGCTACGGTTCATTTGACTGCTTTAATTTCAATTTTTATTATAGTTATACAGGTTAAAATATAGTCAAATGAGAACCTGTGATATTCGTCTCATCTTGTAGTTTTTAATATCAAACTTTTAGAATTTGTACTTGTACCGAACTTGAGTTATTAATGATTTAGAATGTGTATTGATAACGTGAGTCCGTAGCAAAAACTAAAAAACGAATGAGGGTATATGGCAAAAGGAAAAGAGATATTCGATGTCTTATTTGGACAACCAACAAGCAAATAATTCACTGAAATTTCATCTACTTGATTTTGCTTTCACGGTTCGATTTGCCAACACATAGAACGTGGATGTTGCAGTCTGTTTCACTTGCCCATGGAAATGGACATGTTGTCTATCCAAGTCCACCAATAATTAATATAATGTGCAGTGGTTGCGGCAGCCATAGGTACACAACATAAAAGCACATAGGTAATAAAGTTAGCTGTTTTGTTTTGCTCAACGTGATACACTGTAATATCATATGCTAGTAGTATTTAATTGTCCCCACAACATAATGAAAGCCAAAATGAACTTGAATTCTACTTCCTCTTGGATCACTGTCATGTCATCTGTATAACCCAGGGTCTTACTCAATGTTCAAATCTATTCTCATAGAATTTATTTATCTATATATATATATTAAAACATTAGTGAACAACCCATCCTAAATTTAATGTGGTGTCTCCATTTCAAATTTCTAATTTTTATAGATTTTTACATTTTTAATTTATATTTTGATTTTCGCATTTATTTATTTATTCATTAAAGATTTTCAGTTTTTGAAATATATGGAAGTTCCAATTTATATGAAATTTCCAATTTATATGAAATTCCCATAATCTTCACTTTTAAATATATTTTAAAGATTTAAAATTTAAAATTTTGCGTTTTTATTATATCTATATTATTTTGTATTTTAAATTTACTAATTTTAAATTTTCACGTTTATTTATGTATTTATTCATTAGAGATTTATTCACTTTTAAAAAGATTTGAAAGATAAAATTTGAAATTTTGTATTTTTTATTTTATCTATTTTATATTTTATTATTATGTATTTTATTTATTTTAGATTTTATTGTTGCATTTATTATTCATTTATAGATTTTGAGTTTTTAAACCATAGGATTATTATGACATGAATATGCATTTTCAGTTTTTGCACCATAGGATTATTAGGATGAGGTTCTGCACCGGCAACTAAAAATTATGTTGCGTTTATATTTCAATATGATGATCATATTATAATGTCTATATTTTGTGTAGGTTTAG
This sequence comes from Hygrophila difformis, assembly GCA_030278955.1. Lineage (NCBI taxonomy): Eukaryota > Viridiplantae > Streptophyta > Magnoliopsida > Lamiales > Acanthaceae > Hygrophila > Hygrophila difformis. The sequence goes on from JAOANR010000004.1 coordinate 52,751,884, forward strand.
TCATAATTTTGGTTATATTTTTTTGGTGTGGTAATTGATGTAATCAAAATGTACATTGCACATCATATTTATTTATTTATTCATATTAAAGATGTATTAATGTGTATATGAAATCCAAATCTTTAGTTTTTAAAAGATATTTAATTTGCAATTTATATGGAATTCGCAGTGTATATATGAAATTTATATTATTAAAAGATACATTAATGAATATATAGAAAAGATCTGTACATATTAATTAATGTATATATAGGCCATGTTTTTACAAAAATATGTCAATTCTCCTAAAATTAATATACAATTATATAGTTGCTAATCGTTAAAGAATATAGTTTATAATTATATCATTCTAATTGTATATAAATATATATTAAATAGTATAAATCTTATATATATATTTTATTTTATTAAAATAATAGAAAAATTATAGTTTTTAAGAGAATTGTGCTATATATAATTGGTTTAGAGTAAATTAGTTATTTTTGTAAAGCATATTATAAATAAAAGAATTGTGTGTATAAAGAGTTATTGAGATGCGAATAGATCCATCAATAAATAAAGAAGAAAAAGTTAATTTTTTTTAATCTATTTTTAAAGAAATACTTCATTAATCTATATTTCAATAGATTTGCAATTAACGAAAGAACAAATATAAATATAGCTTTGTTATAAATTGAAAGGCAAAATGCTGCAAATTCTATAAATTTGAAAAGTTCTTCGGAATGCTGGTACTGAATAAAGTTTTCACGTCTGAAACAAATAATCTATTGATATTAGAAGAGACATACTCCCTCTGTTTTTCTTCTCCATTTCTTCTCTGCACGCAATTCAAGACACATTTTGAACCATAAATTTCTGAAATTATATACAATTAAAAATTATAAAAATTTGATATTTTAAAACTACGTGATTAGATGAATTCAACATCTCACTTGAGTATGTTTATCTTATATAACTATGTTAAAAAATTGATTGACTTAATGAATAGTATCAACTATGCAAATGGTAAACTTATAAAAAACGGAGGGAGTATTATAATAAGGAACAAATGAAAGCGGATTATTACCTTTGTTGATGAATGAGTAGAGGCATCTTTATAATAAAATAATGTATGTAGTTGATAGTGATGGGGGTTGATTCTTTTTTCTTTACGTGGTGGAACTGACAAGACATTTATCGATAATTTATCTAGAAAATATTATGTTTAGCCCTTCGTGGGAGAAGTGATATTATGTTGCATGGAGCATCCAATGGAATAGCATTCCTACTCCTTCCAAGAGGTATGACTGCATATTCAAGATTTTGTATTACACTAGAGTGTTGCGAGAATTCTACCTGCAAAAAACTTATCCCTGAAAATTATTTAACCTCTCTCCTTGAAACTTTTGACAAATTTCGTTAACACGAGTATTTTTCAATAAAATATATCAGGATTGATTTTATTAAATGAAATGAGTTATGAATTGGTGGAAAGGGTTTAGGGATATATTAAGGTTGTTACTCTTTATTACTCATGTGAGGGGCTTTAATTTCAAATGGCAATGTGGTCCTCTCTGCCATGAAACTTTTGACAAGTCTCATGGTACAACCGGGATAGATTGACCTTCAGCCTGTCACACTGAGGGTCCCCGGCATATGTGCCATGATACTTCTCATGATTTCATGTCATGAGATTACCTACCATGAAACCTTCGGCAGATTCCCACTACATGAGTATTTTCTGAAAAATCACAATTTTATTTACTCGTGTTAAGAAACTGTGCCCCCGAAAGCGCACGGAGTCAAAAATTGCAGTATTTATAGTAAGTACCGGATCGTTCACTGGAGGATGTGCGATGGAAGCAGGGCCCACGCCGTTTACTAAGATTTTCCACTCGGTTACTCGATTCAAGTTTGTGATATGACTAACAACTACTTGACAGAATGTAATCTAAGCTACGAAAGCAATAAAATAAAGCAGATAAAATTATTCTAGAAAGCGAATTAAATTTAATCTACGAAAGCAGTAAAATTATTCTAAGAAAGCGATTAAGATTATCTAAGAAAGCAGATTTAAAATATGACAGAAGGGACAGGAAGAAAAGAATAAAGATTGGACTAGATTCAGATGAAACACAATTAAACTTCCATTTTGTTACACAGATCTTAGCTTGGGATAATCCTTTCAGTTAGCTAACTCTCATGCTCTCTATACCATGTTCCCTTTAACAGACAGGTATTTACAGTAAGAGTTTACATGCTCTTAAGGCAACAAATTCTAAGATACCACAGACTCACAACTGCTCCCGTCAGAGCGTGTCATTTATCTGTGGTGGACAAGCAACACCTGACAAATCATTTATTGAAGTGTCAAGTACTGCTATCATTCCCCCATGTCACACCCAAAGATTCTAATCAAGCCCTGAACTATCCCCTTAACTCTCAGTCCTAGTAGCAGTTACACAACTCTCAATACAACCGAGTGACCTCTAACGAAAGCATTTAAAAGAAAGCGATAAAGAAAGCATTTAAAATCCTATCACTCGGAGGTTTTTGAAAGTCTGACCCTGGTAGTAAAAGAAAGCCCCCAGTCAGAATGACCGGATGTGGATCAAGAATTCCCTATTCTCGGTGAACCGCTCGCAGTGTTCACTTCTCGTCGGGTGGTTATGAGATACAAACTAATGAAACGAACTAATAAATTAGTTCGTTCCGGATGCACTCACTCAGGACTCAAAAATAGGCTTTGGCAGAAGAAGATAGTAGTTGAAAGAATACTCAACCCTACCTTAGAAAATAACCAAGGCCCGAATGTTGTTCCTCTAGTATTATCTGTCACACCTTATCGGAATCCAAGTGGAATCTGACCCAGTGCAATATTTAATACAAGATTTCCAACAAACAGCAATTTTGGAAAATAATAAATCTGAAAATCATTCCCTATCAGGTACTAGACTCTCAATAAGAACACAGACCCTTTCAGTCTAGGTGAGACCTAATCGCTGACTCTGCTTCTAATTTCCCAAAATCAACCCCCAGTCGGATATGAATTAGTCATAACTGTCGAATTTATCCCTTACTCAGATCCGGATTTCATAAAGGCATTTTTGTTGGAAATTTATTATGAAACATCTGATTTAAATCAAGATTTCTATGTCCAAGGGAAGGATCCCAAAATAATTATGACCACTATATCTACATAATAATATCATGCATAAATTTATAGAGAAGTGTAAAATTAAATAACCCAAAATATAAGGTGGGTTTAGACAGAAGTGAAACACAGAGATGAAATAGCCGGAGATGAGAAGAATTTATTATTGGCTAAAAAGGATGACTGAAATAGTTGGGATTATCCGGACTGCAAACATCTGCTATCCGGGTCCCAACTATTCCAGGTGGAACGGTTTTATATAGTAAACTGATCAAAATGACAGTGGTCGCTGTCATTTAGACCACTCACTGTCTGTGAATTGGGATGAAAAACCTACATGTTCTTTTGCTGTCTTAATTACTAGACAACATTGACCTATGTCGTCTAGTGTTGGCACAGTTCGAGATTCGGGTTTGAAATTAAGATAAAGAAAAAGAAACTGTATCCGGATAGGAGTTAGCGGAGCAGCTATTATAATCCCGGATGGACGAACCGCCAAGGCTTCGACCGACCACTATCCGGACCATGCAAAATAACAATTAATAATTAATATACAGAATACGAGCTAGTTATCCGTGTGGGAATACCTGCCAACATTAATCTGATATATTCCTTATTAGCTGTTTCACACATCACGGGAAAAGACAAAATAAATAAAGAAAATATTTTTGGGTCATCTTGCATGAGAGACATTGGTTTCTCATGCAAGGTATGAAAATGATTCCATAATCACTCTTTATGGTCCAAATAATCACTCATTCCATAATTAATTAATTACAGTCCGGATTATATACTTAGATCATTAGAGTTTAATTATTTTTGTAGAAGAATCTTTTAATGGGAAATTGAACAAAGTTCTTTATATCAAATTAATCATGGGTTGAGATCATTGGATTTCAACCTCAAAATATTAATATAAAGGTTCAATTAATTAATGGAGTGAGATGAAGAATAAAAATTTGGCAAAAAGGTGCCACTTTGTCGCGGAATAGAGTTTGTGTCGCGGAGCGTGGCTCCGCGACAAGGGTTTCGCGACAAAGGGGTGGGAAATAAGAGGAATGAGATTTTGAAAATTAGGGTTTGCTTTGTCGCTTAAGCAAAAATTTTGTCGCGGAACATGGTTCCGCGACAAAGAGGCATAGCGACAAAGAGGGTTGAAAATTGGTAAGGACATAATTCTTGGTCGCGAAACAAGGATTTTGTCGCGGTACGTGGTTCCGCGACAAAGGTTCCGCGCCAGAGTCCTCCCAGAATAAAATTACAAGTATTTGGGTCCTTGGTCGCTAATTCAAGGATTTTGTCGCGGAACGTGGTTCCGCGACAAGAGTTGCATCGCGACCAAGGGGTTTCAAAATTAATGGCAAGGCATAATTTTCTGTCTCGGAATAAAATTTTGTCGCGGAACGTGGTTCCGCGACAAGGGTGCTCCGCGACAAAAGCCATGCAGACAAAATGCAAGAATTTGGTCCCTTGTCGCTAAACATGGGTTTTGTCGCGGAACGTGGTTCCGCGACAAGAGTGTATGGCGACAAAGGGTTTTAAAATATTTTATAAAAATTTTGGCAGCATAACGCCTAATATTGCATTACATGGGTGTGCGTTGTGATCCGTGGGATCACAACGGGAAAATTACATTGCAACCCGTGGGGTTACAATGTGGTGCAATACAATATGGGTGATGCAACACAAAATATATGCATAAACAAATAAAAATAAAATAAAATAAAAAAAATCTATCTAAAACATAAAAATAAATTGGTCAAGTGACCCAAAATGCAACAACACAGTAAATAGCCCAAGAAATAAACACATGACATATTTTTGGGAATCATTTTCTCAATATTACCAAAAACAAAAAATGGTTTAAACACACCCATTGATTAAGTGTTTTCAACCCACAAATACAAAATATAAAACTGGAAAATAAAATGAACATTAGCTACACTTATTTATTGCAAAGCATAAATTAAAACTAGACTAAAATCTACATCTACATGGCATGAAAATAAATTAAACTACATCTACCTACACTAATTTTGGAGAGCACAGTGGTGCCTCCAAAACAGTAAACTAAACTAAAGTGTAGCTAGGTTACTGTTCAAGGGGGTGGGAGGTTATATTTATAGAGGTGGAAAACTAGCCCTAGGCCCATTAGGCCCATCTGGTCGCCAAACAACTGCTTTGTCGCGGAACAAATTGGTTAGAGACAAAACACTTTTTAGCTCCAAGATGGCGCCCAGGAGGGGCAGGAGTTCGAGTCCCAGGGAATAAGACGAAAATCCCTTACCCAGTGGGACCTCGACTCCAGGGACCTTTTAATCAATTGGGCATGTGAGAAATAAATGAGGGAGGTCACGTGACCTCTGTCTCTGTCTTGGTTTTCTCTCACTGCCGCGGAGTAATGGCTGTCTCTGGGCGCGATCCACTTTGTCGCGTAACATGGTTCCGCGACAAGATTTTGTGCCTTGATTCTCCTCTCACAGTCTCGGAATAATTGTTGGGCGCGGAGCATTTTTCTGGGCGCGGAGCACTTTGTCGCGGTGTACACCTTCCGCGACAAAGGGTTATTTTCTCGACAGGCTTTCTGCTCTCCCTTCATTTATTTTCTCTCTCTTTCGTCTTGCTTTCTCTTTCCCCATTTCATTTCTTCTTCTCTTTCCTGCTCCATTCCTCTCATCTTCTTCAGTTTCTTCATTTTCGTTTCTTCTTCATTCTCGTTTCTGTTCTCGTTTCTGTCCTCCTCTTTCTTCTTCATTTTCATCCTCCATTTTCGTCTCTCTTCTTCTTCTATTTTTCTTCTTTCTTCTTCGTTTCTTGTCCAGTTTTTCCGATTTCCTTGTTGCTTGGAGCTTGGAGGGTTGCTGCGATAGTGTTGGTCGGAGCAGCGAAGGCGGAGCTCGGAGGCGGCTGCAGGGTGCGTGGCGACGGAGGACGGAGGGTTTCGGTTGAGGGGTGATGACAGATTTGGGGATGGGGCTGTGGTGCTCCGGTGGTGGCGTGAAGGGGCGATGGTGGATGAGGGCTGTCGGAATCGGAGGTTGAGGGGGTTGGAAATGGTGAAAAAGTGGGTGGTTGGAAATGGGTGTTGATGGTGGCTGGACTGAGGACGCCGTGGTGTTGGTGGCGTCGCGGTGGAAGGGATGGTGGTGGATTTGATTTGGGGGTTTTGATTGTTGGTGGTTGGAAATGGCCGCCGGAGCTCAGAGGCTGTGGTGGCAGGAGGAAGTAAGGGTCGGGACTGTGGTGGTGGCGACTTGCCGGAGCCTGGCCGGAGCGGCGGGAGTCGATGGGTTGGCAGTGGTGGTTGTTGGATGTGGTTCGCCGGAGGAGGGAGTGGAGGAGATGGAGATGGGATGAGGATGGAGGCTGGCCGGAGCATCGCCGGCCGACGGCGGCGGCGGCGTGGCGGCGGGAATTAGGGTAGGGGTTAGGGTTAGGTTAGGGTTTGATGGTTGGGCTTGGTTTATTGGGCTCTGGAGTGTTTGGGCTTGGACAATGGTGTAGTGGGCCTGAGACAAGTATTGGACTGGAATTAATTGTTGTTGGGCTGGCTCCTTGGTGCTAAAATGGATTAATTTGGACTGGATTGGACTTGCAACACTTGGACCAAATTACCTGTAATTAATTTAAATTAACAGTAATTAGTGGACCATTTATTTTTATTGAAAACAGAAAATGAAAACAGAGATAAACCTAAGAAATAAATAAATATAAACATCAAAATGTAAAAAAATAATATAAATATAATATTTATTCTACTAGATTATTTGGTTTGTGCTCCATTTAATGACCCATGTTCCACCGAATAGACAACATCAAACCAAATTAATCAAGTGTATGATTTTTAATATTTTTATCATGTTTTTGGGTTTTTTTTAATATGAAAATAATAAAAATAACAATATTTTTGTGTTTTTCAATACCAGCTTATTATTTATACAAACTTGCATAAATCTGTTAAATTCAACTGCTTTCTTATTTAAATAAGACCGGAATGCGATCAAATGTCCGTTTTAGACACGGAAATAGATTGAAAATAATGGTCAATTTTGGCCATTATCAACATCCTCACATTTAATACTGATCGTCCCCGAGCAGTCAGAGTCAATGTTCCTAAGAACACGGACTCTACATATTCAATCTATTTTCGTGGCTTCAAAAATTTCATTCTTTTTAGATTGGGATAAGACAATAAAAAACTACAAGTATTAAATTTTCTTGATTGCAGTGTTTAATGAAATGATATTTCTCACTTAATCAGGCCTACAAATCAGTCATTATTGATAATTCTTCATGAATATCATGTTTAGAAAAATTCATTCATTTAATTCTAGAATTAAAGTATGACATGAACATAATTAAAAGCAGAGCCTCACATATAGTGGAAACGGAAATTTCACTCACTCTCAAAAAGGGGTTTTATCAATGAGCACTCATAATCAATTTTAATTAAATTATCCCATAAGCTTGCAATTGGACCAACTCGCCACCGGCTCATTTCTTTAAATCGAGATCATGAGGTCTTATTTAAGGGTTATAACGGGGCATACGGTTGTAACATTTGGTAGGAAAGGAAATTATTGGGCTAAGAAGTGGCAAGAATTAATTCTATCATAACTTGGCATATTTATTTAAAATTTATGATCATCAATTTATTTCTTTCTTTCTTTTGCTTTTCTTTTCATATTGCATGACATTAGACTATGTCTAATTTGCTTTGTCATTTGCAATTTATTTTGTGTTGAATTAAATTCAACTTTTTTTTTTTTTTTTTTAATCGGATTTTTGAATACCGATTGAATTCTTGTTGATGATCAAAAATTGTAATGCCTTGATAAAATTTATTCGTTGCACACTTGGGTTTGAATTTTTTGGTCTTTTTAGAAGGCTTGGAATAATATAGAGGGCTTCAAAGAAAAATTAGGCTTAAGGCTCAAAGTTGGTTTATCCTAAAGGGAAAATATTTTTGGGTTTGGATTTCAAACGAAGGCCAAAAATTTGGGTTTTTCTAAGTGCCTCGATCATATGCTCGATTTTTGGAATATGGCATGGTCTTGAATCGGTCCCAATCGCAAGTTCTAGTGTCCTTTAACTAAAATGATTTTCACACATCAAAGAAAAGAATGAGTAAAAATGACTCATGGCTCAAATCTCACATGGAATGGTTCATTCATGTCATACAATATTCTTAAATATAATCTTTGAAAAATTCTTACAATCTATTCAATTAAATTCTCAACATGAGGACTCATTACCCAACAAGATGATTATATCATTAAATTTTTATAGCTCAAAACCTCAAAAATTCATATCATGCATGTCTTCAATTATATTATCCCAATTTAAAAGTTTGAAAATTTAATCATAAACCAAAATCTCATGTGCGAACTTAAACAGAGTTATGCATACTTTGCACTGGATTTAAATATAAAATAAAAATAAACAAAAAGAAAAGTAACACACTTTTTTTTTTTTTTTTTTTTTTTTTTTTTTTTTTAGTAAAGAATCAACATCCTCACATTTTGAGCCTTGCTCGAAATGTGAGTAAATCAATTCCTACTTAAACGAATTATCAAAATCAAAATAAAATAAAAGAGGAGGGAGGGAGGGAGAAAATATTAACATAAAAGATAGAAAAATAATTCCGATAGCCTTTTTCGTCAAACCATTTAAATGTTCGACGATTTTGGCTATGCGTGATCGTTTGGTTCGTCGAACAAGGCGATTGTTCGATGCCCAATACTTAAGAAAAATTCTGATTTTCATCAAAATTGTTCAATCACATTTTTAAACTTTTTTTTTTTTAAAATTTAATCTACCATATTCACTTGCATGAATTAGGTTGGATTAATTCTGTTCTTATAAATGTTATTCCGGATTTTAAATTGCTTTAAATTCCAGGAATACTTTCAACTAATCACAGAATCAATCCAACCGGGAACCTGTTTTGGAGCTTTAATTTTCTTTTTGGTGATTCCACAAATTCCTGCAGAGCAAACACATAAGAAGTTATCGGATTTTCTCAAAAATATCAACATCCTCACATTTAGAGTCTTAGTACTCTAAATGTGATTCAATTGACTAACACCCAAATTATTTAATAATATCCACAAGAGATATAAATGTAAATATATGTATACATATAATTTTGACTTGCAGAAATTTAGGTTGGATTAATTCCGTGCTTGCGAAAATTATTCCGGATTTTAAATTTCTTTGAATTCCGGATATAATCTTCGGTCAATTACAGAACTAATCCAACCGGAAACCTGTTTAGATGCTCGGTCGGGACAGGGGCGACGGAAAGTGAGATGATGGCCGTGGCTTGTCCGATGGGTGTGAGCAATTGCCATTCCGAAGATCTGCTGCTCCATTTATCGTTTCACCAGTGATGAGGGTTTCCTCAGCGCAGTGGTGGTGTTGAGGTGGATGAGCGATGGAGCAGCGATTGAGCTTCGTGGTCCGGATGTGGTGGAGATGACAAACACGTGAGTCTCACGTGTTGTGCAATTTACAATTGCCAATTAGTGTAGCTCCACTGCTACACTTCTCCATTCTTCTTTGATTTTTCGTTTAATTAACCTCGATTTTACAATTGGAGAGGTGTAAAATTAAACGAAAGATCAAAGTAGTGTAGCCCCAATGCTACACTTCCACATTTAACTCCGTACACCATTTTGGTGGCTCCATGATTCCTGCAAGCAAAAATACCCAATTGGTTAGGTTTTCCCCTCAATTCTACATCCTCACATTTAGAGTCTTAGTACTCTAAATGTTTAATTGATTTGAGGGTACTTCTCTGTTCTGAAATATATACACAAAACTAACACTAAACTAACTATGAGTAATCAGGAGTGTAATTCTCTTAATAAACGACGCTGCATCCTCCCCGGCAACGGCGCCATGAAACTTTTGACAAATTTCGTTAACACGAGTATTTTTCAATAAAATATATCAGGATTGATTTTATTAAATGAAATGAGTTATGAATTGGTGGAAAGGGTTTAGGGATATATTAAGGTTGTTACTCTTTATTACTCATGTGAGGGGCTTTAATTTCAAATGGCAATGTGGTCCTCTCTGCCATGAAACTTTTGACAAGTCTCATGGTACAACCGGGATAGATTGACCTTCAGCCTGTCACACTGAGGGTCCCCGGCATATGTGCCATGATACTTCTCATGATTTCATGTCATGAGATTACCTACCATGAAACCTTCGGCAGATTCCCACTACATGAGTATTTTCTGAAAAATCACAATTTTATTTACTCGTGTTAAGAAACTGTGCCCCCGAAAGCGCACGGAGTCAAAAATTGCAGTATTTATAGTAAGTACCGGATCGTTCACTGGAGGATGTGCGATGGAAGCAGGGCCCACGCCGTTTACTAAGATTTTCCACTCGGTTACTCGATTCAAGTTTGTGATATGACTAACAACTACTTGACAGAATGTAATCTAAGCTACGAAAGCAATAAAATAAAGCAGATAAAATTATTCTAGAAAGCGAATTAAATTTAATCTACGAAAGCAGTAAAATTATTCTAAGAAAGCGATTAAGATTATCTAAGAAAGCAGATTTAAAATATGACAGAAGGGACAGGAAGAAAAGAATAAAGATTGGACTAGATTCAGATGAAACACAATTAAACTTCCATTTTGTTACACAGATCTTAGCTTGGGATAATCCTTTCAGTTAGCTAACTCTCATGCTCTCTATACCATGTTCCCTTTAACAGACAGGTATTTACAGTAAGAGTTTACATGCTCTTAAGGCAACAAATTCTAAGATACCACAGACTCACAACTGCTCCCGTCAGAGCGTGTCATTTATCTGTGGTGGACAAGCAACACCTGACAAATCATTTATTGAAGTGTCAAGTACTGCTATCATTCCCCCATGTCACACCCAAAGATTCTAATCAAGCCCTGAACTATCCCCTTAACTCTCAGTCCTAGTAGCAGTTACACAACTCTCAATACAACCGAGTGACCTCTAACGAAAGCATTTAAAAGAAAGCGATAAAGAAAGCATTTAAAATCCTATCACTCGGAGGTTTTTGAAAGTCTGACCCTGGTAGTAAAAGAAAGCCCCCAGTCAGAATGACCGGATGTGGATCAAGAATTCCCTATTCTCGGTGAACCGCTCGCAGTGTTCACTTCTCGTCGGGTGGTTATGAGATACAAACTAATGAAACGAACTAATAAATTAGTTCGTTCCGGATGCACTCACTCAGGACTCAAAAATAGGCTTTGGCAGAAGAAGATAGTAGTTGAAAGAATACTCAACCCTACCTTAGAAAATAACCAAGGCCCGAATGTTGTTCCTCTAGTATTATCTGTCACACCTTATCGGAATCCAAGTGGAATCTGACCCAGTGCAATATTTAATACAAGATTTCCAACAAACAGCAATTTTGGAAAATAATAAATCTGAAAATCATTCCCTATCAGGTACTAGACTCTCAATAAGAACACAGACCCTTTCAGTCTAGGTGAGACCTAATCGCTGACTCTGCTTCTAATTTCCCAAAATCAACCCCCAGTCGGATATGAATTAGTCATAACTGTCGAATTTATCCCTTACTCAGATCCGGATTTCATAAAGGCATTTTTGTTGGAAATTTATTATGAAACATCTGATTTAAATCAAGATTTCTATGTCCAAGGGAAGGATCCCAAAATAATTATGACCACTATATCTACATAATAATATCATGCATAAATTTATAGAGAAGTGTAAAATTAAATAACCCAAAATATAAGGTGGGTTTAGACAGAAGTGAAACACAGAGATGAAATAGCCGGAGATGAGAAGAATTTATTATTGGCTAAAAAGGATGACTGAAATAGTTGGGATTATCCGGACTGCAAACATCTGCTATCCGGGTCCCAACTATTCCAGGTGGAACGGTTTTATATAGTAAACTGATCAAAATGACAGTGGTCGCTGTCATTTAGACCACTCACTGTCTGTGAATTGGGATGAAAAACCTACATGTTCTTTTGCTGTCTTAATTACTAGACAACATTGACCTATGTCGTCTAGTGTTGGCACAGTTCGAGATTCGGGTTTGAAATTAAGATAAAGAAAAAGAAACTGTATCCGGATAGGAGTTAGCGGAGCAGCTATTATAATCCCGGATGGACGAACCGCCAAGGCTTCGACCGACCACTATCCGGACCATGCAAAATAACAATTAATAATTAATATACAGAATACGAGCTAGTTATCCGTGTGGGAATACCTGCCAACATTAATCTGATATATTCCTTATTAGCTGTTTCACACATCACGGGAAAAGACAAAATAAATAAAGAAAATATTTTTGGGTCATCTTGCATGAGAGACATTGGTTTCTCATGCAAGGTATGAAAATGATTCCATAATCACTCTTTATGGTCCAAATAATCACTCATTCCATAATTAATTAATTACAGTCCGGATTATATACTTAGATCATTAGAGTTTAATTATTTTTGTAGAAGAATCTTTTAATGGGAAATTGAACAAAGTTCTTTATATCAAATTAATCATGGGTTGAGATCATTGGATTTCAACCTCAAAATATTAATATAAAGGTTCAATTAATTAATGGAGTGAGATGAAGAATAAAAATTTGGCAAAAAGGTGCCACTTTGTCGCGGAATAGAGTTTGTGTCGCGGAGCGTGGCTCCGCGACAAGGGTTTCGCGACAAAGGGGTGGGAAATAAGAGGAATGAGATTTTGAAAATTAGGGTTTGCTTTGTCGCTTAAGCAAAAATTTTGTCGCGGAACATGGTTCCGCGACAAAGAGGCATAGCGACAAAGAGGGTTGAAAATTGGTAAGGACATAATTCTTGGTCGCGAAACAAGGATTTTGTCGCGGTACGTGGTTCCGCGACAAAGGTTCCGCGCCAGAGTCCTCCCAGAATAAAATTACAAGTATTTGGGTCCTTGGTCGCTAATTCAAGGATTTTGTCGCGGAACGTGGTTCCGCGACAAGAGTTGCATCGCGACCAAGGGGTTTCAAAATTAATGGCAAGGCATAATTTTCTGTCTCGGAATAAAATTTTGTCGCGGAACGTGGTTCCGCGACAAGGGTGCTCCGCGACAAAAGCCATGCAGACAAAATGCAAGAATTTGGTCCCTTGTCGCTAAACATGGGTTTTGTCGCGGAACGTGGTTCCGCGACAAGAGTGTATGGCGACAAAGGGTTTTAAAATATTTTATAAAAATTTTGGCAGCATAACGCCTAATATTGCATTACATGGGTGTGCGTTGTGATCCGTGGGATCACAACGGGAAAATTACATTGCAACCCGTGGGGTTACAATGTGGTGCAATACAATATGGGTGATGCAACACAAAATATATGCATAAACAAATAAAAATAAAATAAAATAAAAAAAATCTATCTAAAACATAAAAATAAATTGGTCAAGTGACCCAAAATGCAACAACACAGTAAATAGCCCAAGAAATAAACACATGACATATTTTTGGGAATCATTTTCTCAATATTACCAAAAACAAAAAATGGTTTAAACACACCCATTGATTAAGTGTTTTCAACCCACAAATACAAAATATAAAACTGGAAAATAAAATGAACATTAGCTACACTTATTTATTGCAAAGCATAAATTAAAACTAGACTAAAATCTACATCTACATGGCATGAAAATAAATTAAACTACATCTACCTACACTAATTTTGGAGAGCACAGTGGTGCCTCCAAAACAGTAAACTAAACTAAAGTGTAGCTAGGTTACTGTTCAAGGGGGTGGGAGGTTATATTTATAGAGGTGGAAAACTAGCCCTAGGCCCATTAGGCCCATCTGGTCGCCAAACAACTGCTTTGTCGCGGAACAAATTGGTTAGAGACAAAACACTTTTTAGCTCCAAGATGGCGCCCAGGAGGGGCAGGAGTTCGAGTCCCAGGGAATAAGACGAAAATCCCTTACCCAGTGGGACCTCGACTCCAGGGACCTTTTAATCAATTGGGCATGTGAGAAATAAATGAGGGAGGTCACGTGACCTCTGTCTCTGTCTTGGTTTTCTCTCACTGCCGCGGAGTAATGGCTGTCTCTGGGCGCGATCCACTTTGTCGCGTAACATGGTTCCGCGACAAGATTTTGTGCCTTGATTCTCCTCTCACAGTCTCGGAATAATTGTTGGGCGCGGAGCATTTTTCTGGGCGCGGAGCACTTTGTCGCGGTGTACACCTTCCGCGACAAAGGGTTATTTTCTCGACAGGCTTTCTGCTCTCCCTTCATTTATTTTCTCTCTCTTTCGTCTTGCTTTCTCTTTCCCCATTTCATTTCTTCTTCTCTTTCCTGCTCCATTCCTCTCATCTTCTTCAGTTTCTTCATTTTCGTTTCTTCTTCATTCTCGTTTCTGTTCTCGTTTCTGTCCTCCTCTTTCTTCTTCATTTTCATCCTCCATTTTCGTCTCTCTTCTTCTTCTATTTTTCTTCTTTCTTCTTCGTTTCTTGTCCAGTTTTTCCGATTTCCTTGTTGCTTGGAGCTTGGAGGGTTGCTGCGATAGTGTTGGTCGGAGCAGCGAAGGCGGAGCTCGGAGGCGGCTGCAGGGTGCGTGGCGACGGAGGACGGAGGGTTTCGGTTGAGGGGTGATGACAGATTTGGGGATGGGGCTGTGGTGCTCCGGTGGTGGCGTGAAGGGGCGATGGTGGATGAGGGCTGTCGGAATCGGAGGTTGAGGGGGTTGGAAATGGTGAAAAAGTGGGTGGTTGGAAATGGGTGTTGATGGTGGCTGGACTGAGGACGCCGTGGTGTTGGTGGCGTCGCGGTGGAAGGGATGGTGGTGGATTTGATTTGGGGGTTTTGATTGTTGGTGGTTGGAAATGGCCGCCGGAGCTCAGAGGCTGTGGTGGCAGGAGGAAGTAAGGGTCGGGACTGTGGTGGTGGCGACTTGCCGGAGCCTGGCCGGAGCGGCGGGAGTCGATGGGTTGGCAGTGGTGGTTGTTGGATGTGGTTCGCCGGAGGAGGGAGTGGAGGAGATGGAGATGGGATGAGGATGGAGGCTGGCCGGAGCATCGCCGGCCGACGGCGGCGGCGGCGTGGCGGCGGGAATTAGGGTAGGGGTTAGGGTTAGGTTAGGGTTTGATGGTTGGGCTTGGTTTATTGGGCTCTGGAGTGTTTGGGCTTGGACAATGGTGTAGTGGGCCTGAGACAAGTATTGGACTGGAATTAATTGTTGTTGGGCTGGCTCCTTGGTGCTAAAATGGATTAATTTGGACTGGATTGGACTTGCAACACTTGGACCAAATTACCTGTAATTAATTTAAATTAACAGTAATTAGTGGACCATTTATTTTTATTGAAAACAGAAAATGAAAACAGAGATAAACCTAAGAAATAAATAAATATAAACATCAAAATGTAAAAAAATAATATAAATATAATATTTATTCTACTAGATTATTTGGTTTGTGCTCCATTTAATGACCCATGTTCCACCGAATAGACAACATCAAACCAAATTAATCAAGTGTATGATTTTTAATATTTTTATCATGTTTTTGGGTTTTTTTTAATATGAAAATAATAAAAATAACAATATTTTTGTGTTTTTCAATACCAGCTTATTATTTATACAAACTTGCATAAATCTGTTAAATTCAACTGCTTTCTTATTTAAATAAGACCGGAATGCGATCAAATGTCCGTTTTAGACACGGAAATAGATTGAAAATAATGGTCAATTTTGGCCATTATCACTCCTCATTAAAGAAAAACTCATTATTTGGGATAAAAAATTTTTATCGGTAGAATGATTATGAGCACGTCTGAATTAACCAAAATCCTCATTTGATTTCAGAGGAAAAAATTCACACCCGCATTTTGTTTTACTATGACTATAAAAAAAGTCAATGTCATCAATATTTAAAGAATGTTGGACTCTATTTTTAAAAAATCAATTTTTACTCATGTTAGTGATATGTTGCAATATATCGTATCATTAGAAAGAGGGGACTCCAAGTATTAATATGTAATTAAGATTAATTAACCCAAGATACTATAAGAATGTTGTTTACAATGAAAATTATATATGACAGAAATTTGCACAATGAATTCTTCATGTTGGTGATGGTAATTTGTAAATCTGGTATTGATCTTGATGATATACAATTAGATGTGACATTTATAGATGATAATTTTATAAACTCTACGGGAGATCTTATAGCGGTAATGTTTTTAGAGTACTTATACAAATATAAACCGCACCACATCAAATCAAGATATTTTTAAAGATATTTCTATACTAATCCCTACGAATGAGATTGTTAATACAATCAACGATTAGATCATGGAACGTATGTCCGCAAATGAAAATGTATATATATCAGTTCTAACAATATTTGTCAAGAGGATGAAAGCATAGATAATACCAATAAATTATTTTTACTGAAATATCTAAACACGATCAATTATTCTGGATAACCGGATCATGAAATAAAGTTGAATTAGGGTTGCATAGTCATTCTTATTAGGAATATAGATCCATCAAATAAAGTGTGCAATGTAAATAGGTTGATAGTAACTAAGATGTAGAACCATATTATTGAGGTTAAACTAATTTTCAGGAAACCATGAAAGTAAAAAATTCTTAATTGGTAGAATGATTATGAGTCTATCTGATTTAACCAAATTCCTCATTCGATTCTAGATGAGAAAATTTCAACTTGTAGTTTGTTTTGCTATGATTATAAACAAAAGTCAATGCTAATCTTTAAAGAATGTTGGACTTTATCTTCCTAAACCAGTTTTTAGCTATGAACAGTTATGTTGTAATATTTCGAGTCACTAGCAAGATGTGGCTCAAAGTATTAATATGCAATTAAGAATGATTAACTCAAGATATCATAAGAAATATTGTTTACAATGAAATTTATATATAACAGAAAATTTGCAAAATGGATACTCGGTGTAGGTGATGGTAAGGCCGGTATTGATTTTGAAGATCTGCAATCATATGTGATGTTTCCGTATGATATTCCCATAAATTATATGGGTGATCCTATAGCGACAATTTTTAAGAGTACATATACAAATATAAACTGCACCACTTCAAATTCAGACATTTTTAAAGAGAGTACTATATTAGGCCATACCAATGAGATTTTCAGTAATGAAATTTTTGTGAGAGCATTTTTCATATTACACTTAATACTTATATTTAAATTTTGTTTTATTTTCATTTAAATTTTAAATTAAATAAAAATATTATTTTAATTATTATTTTTATTGATTTGTTAAGTTTGTACTGCATAAGCCACAGAAACTAAAGAAAACGGTATAATATGATTTCTTAAAGGGCGTTTGTTTGTGTGTTTTGGGACAGATTATCTAATTATTGCTGTAGGTGCAAAAAAATGCGTAGACAGAAACTGCAAAATAATTTTATTAATTTCACAAGAAATGTCTACAATTACAGAGAATTTCAATGAATTTAAAAGAAATATGTGAAGATCAAACGATATGAGTGTTCGACTTCTGTTACTCCTTTGATTCCTCCAACCTTGAAGACGTCGAGATGCTTTTGTGCTTCTTCTTCGGCTTCTTGGAATTTCTGCAGCGTTTTGTTGCTGTAGATCTCAAGTGTTTGAGTCTTGAGAGTGATTAGGGTATGAAGATGTATGTCTGGAAGTGAAGTGGTGACCCCAATATGTGACAGAGTGCCTCTATTTATAGAGGAAAAACCCTAGGGCTTGTGGATGATGGACCAATCAATGGGCTGGTCCAATCCACATTTCTATCGGGTCAGTGAGCATGTGAGCCTTTCATCTGGGCTTTGTTCACCTTGATTGATTTCCATGGACTGGCCTGCTTTAAGTGTCCATTGGATCATAGGCATGTGGGTCTTTCATTTGGACTTGTCCACATTGGCCCAATATAATTAAATCCATTTGGCTTGATGGATCTAAATGGCCCAATAAATATTAATAATTATTTCAAGCATTTAATTTATTTAAAATGCCTAAAATTAATTAATATTTAAATTTGCACGTGTCGCATTTTTAGTGGCGAATAAATTTCACGTGTTTACAATTGCGTTTGCAAAACGCAAATAATCAGTTAATCATGTCTGTGTATTAACTTCCAATAATCTATTATTTGTGTTTTGAGGGAATGAAAACTATTTTCTTGCAGCTACATTTTGGTGTGCAAGAAAATTGTGTTCAGCCAAAAATAGATTTTACTCAATTGTTGCCTTTTGAGGTAATGAAAAACGCACATCCAAACACCCTCTTAGTTAGTTTTAAAAATAGTTAAATTATATTATTATATACATCCTGTTTCAAATAGATATAAAATCATGCACATTTTTCATTACTCAAAATAAAATTTTTTATTATTTTATACAATATAAGTATATATATTATATAAAATTTATAATTATGCTCGTCGAGTCTCGACGGGTTATTTACTAGTTTATTACTATTTCCTCATATGTCTGTTATGTTTGATTGCATGCGGAGTTCAATACAATTATATAACAATTAATATTTTAAAATGTGTATAAAATAAAAGTTTTAAAATTATATTATATAAAACTACGGGATTAACAAATCTAATAAAACCCAACTTGATTATTCTTTTATTGTATCATTGAATCAAAATTGTGTCAAAATTCCACACAGAACAATATCAAAACCTCAAATTTGAGTTTGATATTGTTCTTTAATTTGTTTAAAATAGACATATATAATAAGATGGACCGAATTCACTTCCTCCGTTCTTATATATTCGCTCCATTTGCATAGTAACAACTATTCATTGAGTAACTTTGATTAATTTTTTTAACATGGTTCTATAATATAAAACATAGTCAAGTGAGATCTTGTTAGATTCGTCTAATCACGTAGTTTTAGAATATTAATTTTTTTTTTATAATTTTTACTTATATAAAATATGAGTTATTATTAGTTAAAAATATTTATTGAATTGCGTGAAATACAGAAATTGTGTAGTTATTTAAGAATAGAGGTAGTATTTAAAAGTATTGCAAAAAAATCAATAAACCTACATGGCTACAAATATATACTCCCTCCATTTTTGTATAACTGTAACATTGGTAAATTTGGTACTGTTCACATATGCACTTTCATTTAAAGTTTTATCATAGTTATACAAGTTAAAACATAGTCAAGTTGGATCTTGTTAGATTCGTCTCGTCGAGTAGTTTTTAAATATCAAACTTTTAGAATTTTTACTTGTACCGAACTTGAGTTATTAATGATTTAAAATGTGTATTGAATTGGATTGCGTGCATTGTGGGTCCGTTACAATTTTTAGAAAACGGAGGGAATCTCAATAAACCTACGTAATCCCCATCCCCTTAACGGAACAAAGTTTTTGTTTAAGGGATGGGAGAAACTATTTTAAAGAATTTAATGAGAATAAAAAATTTCATGTTGAATTTTATAATAAAATGTATATTTACTTATTTAGTATAATAATTATAAAAAATTACATGCGTGAAACATAAAAGATTATAAAAATCCTAATGTGTGTCCCAAGATTGAAGTTGAACAAGGTTCAAATCTTAATTTACTAAGAAATTTCTTGGTTTTTTTTTTTTTTTAAAAAAATACAATTATGTATTGTTCATCATAAAAATTATTTTTTTTACGACTAATCTGTTTCTAGGGTAAATTACGACATTAACTATTTGTGTCTTACCCAAAAAAAAACTATTTGTGGGTATCGCGTAATCTGCCGATTTAATCGCGAGAATTATTTTGGACGTACGAGTTTTTAATGGGCTCCGTTGTGATTTATGGGTTGAAAAGTAATGTGGTGCAGCCAACTATTCTATTTCTTATTGGGCTCAGTTATTGTCCAATATGCATCCAATCAGTTGGGATCGTCGCCCATTTCTGATACCAGTGAGGTAGGGTTTCTCTGCTCTTACCGATTTCCAAATCATTCCCCCGAGGCCCGACTAGAAACTTTTTTTGGAAATGATGGAACGGTGAAAGGATCTTGTTGATCAGCTACTGTCATTGGCAATTTGCGATGCTGAATGGTTGGAAGTTGGATCCATCATTCTATTGGATTTTTGGTAATATACTAATACTGCATCAACAATAGATACTTCCGTTTGGGTAGCAATGCAAGGATACGATCGTATCATTCGTATGGATGATGCATTTCAATTATCAGGTATTTAGACTTGGGAATTGAATCCTGGTCAGCGTAAAGTTGGATAAGGCGATAAGGTTAAATCAGTCAAGTCTGATTAGGCAGGAATTTTGTGAACACATAGCATGTGCTCTGCTTTTCTGTTATGCATTGATTGATCCTTGTGGCTAATTTGGATTGATCAATACAGAGTTAGTAACAAATGGTATGGGTTTTCATGGGCACTGGTTGTGATTTATCATTTATGGAATCCAGGTGTTCGATAATTAACATTTTTGGCAAATTGTAATGGACGTATCTGTTAGATGGTAAAGGGAAGGGGACAAAATAAGTAGTGGCATCCATTTGAGTTGGATCCCTTTCATTCGATATTTTGACATAATATCAACCCCACTAATCTCTCTGGAAGTAATGTGCACCAATCGATTTGAGTACTTCCATTGGAAAGAAGTTGAGAATATGCAGTGCATATGCAATGGCATTTGGTGGCCATATGTTTTCTATTGCAACATTTTGTTCTCTGTTGTAACTTGATCATGCCCTTTACTGTTCTTTTGGTCGCCTATTGGAGATCTGGTCCAGATAGGCCGATGCCATTTTAGTATATTGAAGATTAAATTTTTAATTAGATAGATATGTTAAAGTATTGACAAGGTCGACATCCAGTCATGAATTCATCATGCCTTTTTTCCTTTCTTGATGGCTCTGATAGACATTGTTAGACTCTTGCAATTGTAAGCTAATGTTTATTGATTCTTCCATCACGTCTTTCTGTTTGCATCCCAATGATATATTAAGTCTACTTGCAGCTCTCCTTTATTTATATTTATTTATATGTGCTAAAGTATTCTATTGCTGTTGCCTACAGGCTACAGTACATGGTCCACTTGTAAGGTCAACTTAAACTGCTCCATCTTTGGATTCCCAATTCCAAAGGTAAATAAAAGCTTGTTAAAGGATCAGCTGGAAAAACTCTTTACTCACTTTGCTTCCACTACAAGACCATTTGAGCAACTCCAAGAATGATAGATCGTAACTTTTGGATGCATCCCAGTTGGGACCATTCTGCTAGAAACATTTAGCATAATGGATCGGAGTCGGAGCAGAATTACTTTTAATGAGATCTCAGGTAAGCATGTAATAAAGTGGACCGGATCTCACTCACTTTATATTCTGAGGACAATTTGGTCAATTTGGTTTGCCTTACACCAAATAGATCTATTCACAAAGTCAGTATTGTAAAAACACCCAAAATCAAGGGCATTTCTCTATTCAATTGTACTATTATATATAACCACAATAAGAGCTCTTAGTTTTGGCATGTGAAAGGAATTGCAACCATGGCTATGGCTTTCAAGATGGTAATGTCTACTTCATCAAACTCTCATTTCTCCTTTCTCTCAGAAACACTGATGCAGCGCACTAGTTTTATGTACTACAACATGTATGTTTGTATCTGTGTCTGTAAAAGGCGACGACAGGAATGTGGGTGACAGAGGAATGCAAGGCCTCGTACATGGAGATGAAGTGGAAGAAGGTATCCAGGTTCATAGTATTCAAGATTGATGAGGGCTCCAAGCTGCTGAAAGTCGACAAGGTCGGCGCAGCCGGCGAAGGCTACAAGGAACTGGCAGCAGCCTTGCCAGTGGACGACTGTCGGTATGCTGTCTTCGATTACGATTTTGTCACGGTCGACAATTGCCGGAAGAGCAAGATCTTCTTCATAGCCTGGTTTGTTATCATCAATTCCTTCGTTTAACCAAATCAGATCATTAATATTAAATTAACCTTGATAAGATCATCAATCAATGACTTTCTATTTTTTTTTTTGGTCAGGGCTCCAACGGGATCAAGAATCAGGGAGAAAATTCTTTATGCAACATCCAAGGATGGATTGAGGAGAGCATTGGATGGAATCCATTACGAGTTGCAAGCTACCGATCCAACAGAGATGGGGTTCGACGTTATCAACGATCGAGTGCTCAAATAATTGAAATGGTAACAACAACAACAACAACAACAATAATGTATGTTTGGTGTACCTTTCATGATTAGCATTTGTCAAATCTTGTTTTGGAATTTAACAACTTTAGTTTAATTTAATAATTTCCCCACTTGTTGATTATGCAATACTTATATGTTTATGTTATGCCTATCTTTTGCCATTATAATTAATATTAATAATAATGTTAAGTATTAATCTCAGATGCTCGGCATTCCCTTTCCTGTGGGTGGCTTGTCCTTTGTGGTACCTGTTGTTTATAAAGAAAAAGGTTCTTTTAAAAGGAGGGGTAACCGAAATCCCTTAAAGCATACTCTTTTACTTTTCACTTTTAGAAATTAAGCTGTTTAATTAGGATAGGTAATAATCTTAACTGTAGCTTGATCTTAGAAGGCTGTTTTTATCGGCTATAGTAATTTTGTAAAGAAGAACTACGACAATCGTTGCTGTCATCCAGTCCAATTGGGTCTACTTTGAAATAAATGTGATTTGTTCATATACAAAAACTAGTTACCCTCTACTCTCTAGTCTCCCCTACCCCATCTGTTTTGTTTTGTTGGTTTGATAATGACAATTTTCCTAATATTTGCTGTTCCACTTCCACCTATGGGTAGGATCTGGATAACTTTCTCATCAACTAACTGATTAGATTAGAATTATGAAGTAGTAATTTTCACCATCCAAGATATGAATTGAAGTTTACCTCCAAGTTGAATGTCCCCAAACCTTGAATGGCCCAGCTCTTTCCATCATCCATGGATTTGAGATACATTAGTGATGATTAGACTGAAACTGTCCATCTATAGCTCAGCTAGCAGAGCTCCTCCCTCTACATCAACTTCCCCAGGACTTTGGCATAAGAGTGAGTCTCTATATTGCTGGTTTGCACTTTAACACAACCAGGACGGTAATGACTACAAACATAAGCATGGCTTGCTTAAACTCATACTCATCTTTTTGTGTGTGTGGGTGGGTGTTCTACAATCTACGGTACCAGCCAATTACTTGTTCGGATGGTTTTGAGTGTTGGGGGGGACACTTACCAAAAACAGAATAATGGGTGTCGTGTAATTGGGATATGGGAGTGTATTAAAAATGTAAGTTGTATACACTCTCTAGCAATAAACACGCTAATCATTGAGCCATATGTTTCATGTTTGTGAATGGATGAATTCAACCATGTTCCTCGTGTATTAGATATATGAACAATAGGTAAAATTTTGTTCTGAATTGGGGTGCCCCGTTACTACATAAACCACTGAATGGCTACCGTCCAAGATTCATTATAGGATAACTTATGGCCCATTAAAATTCCTCAGCGCTTTGGGAACGACTATTAACTTAAGGCTCACCTAGGGGTTGGAAATAGGGTAGGTCGGGCTAGGCTTAAATTTGTACGGCCTAGGCCTACTTTGATTTTATACGGCCTGAGCCTGGCCTATTACCTGCAATAGGCCTATTTTATAAGCATGAGACTGACCTATTTATTTAAATAGATCAGGTTTTAAGCTTCTAATAGCCTGATTAAGTTTATTTTAAAATTAAGTTAAAATTATTTTAAATATATTTGGATATAATTATAAGGTTGTAAAACATAAATTTGTGCACTTGAGCAATACTTTATCCACGGTTACATACTGGGGGAAATCTATATATATTTTAGAAACTATTTAAGATCAAATTAATATTATTTTACATAAGATAATAATATTAATATCACATACTTTCTTTGTATTCATGAATCTGCAACATTTACTCTGTGCAATAAATATAAATATACTAATAATAATTATAAGTAGGCCGACCTGATAGGCCTAATAGGCTCTTTATAAAGGCTTTCAAAATGGCCTGTCAGGTAGCCTGACCTATTCCCACCTCTAGGCTCACCACTATAATAAATCTTTTATTTTTGGTTGAGGAAATTACATTATTGACACGCGAGAGTTGTTAGTTGTTCGAGATAATAATTTTTAGGCAAGCAGTTAAAATAATGAATAATCTCTTGATAAAATAATCAAATAATCAAATTATTAGTTGAGGTCAATTTCAACACTAGGTTGAACCACTTGCGTGAAATAAAATACAGTACTCCCTCCGTTTCTAAATAAGTGTTACGTTTTGACTTTTTTTACTGTTCATTATAGCACTTTGACTTATATTTTTCTTATAGTTATACAAGAAAAAATATAGTCAAATGAGATCTTGTTGGATTCGTCTCATCTTGTAGTTTTTAAATATCAAAATTTTAGAATTTGTACTTGTACCGAATTTGAGTTATTAATAATTTAAAATGTGCATTGGCAAACGTGCAGAAGAGAAACGTAACACTTAAAAAGAAACGGAGGTAGTATGTAACTATCACAATGTAGATATGGATCACACCGTCTCCCTCTCTCTCTCTATATATACACACTTATGACAGGCGGTTTACGGTTTAGTTAACTTGCATAAATGTATGTATTTATATAAAATCTAAACCTTAACATCCTGGTTGCAAATTAAAACCCTTGAAAATAGAGCAATAAAATAATAATAATAATAATAATAATAATAATAATAATACATTTAATTTTTAGCTGTCATATAAGGCTGGCAATAGTGTATATGGATCACTTCACCGATCACACTCAGAGACTATCTATGCATTTATGTTATGGTTCACCATGCCACATCATATATATCCTTGTCGGCATCATATCCCAAAGTCAATATTATAGTAATTTATTTTTTTTTTTTTGAGAAGACAAAATCTTATTTCCGGGCAAAAACCAAACATTATAGTAATTTATAATTACTAGCATTTTATTCAGCTCCATATATGATATGCACGCACACATTATACATATAGATAACACCTAATAATGTACACCAACAGTCGCGAAACGAGGATTCCGAGGGACCGATTTCCATTCAAAAATTTGTCATGGAATATCAATATAGTAAAAACTAAGCACAATCTATTTAGGTATTATTGAAATAATATTGTACAAAATAAAAATATAAACTAAAGTTAAAAAATCCCACCAAGGGAGGGTTTTTTTTTTTTTTTTCTATATTGCCATATCACTAGATTATGTATATTAAAGCTATAGTACAAAAATTATGGAGGGGCCGGGGCCACTCCTTTTGTATGCCTAGTTTCGCCCCTGTACACTAATACATGTATCTTCCATCATTCTCGATCACCACAAAAGTCATCAACATATACTACATCCATCTCGGTGTTTTTGTCACAGATGATTTTTTGGCACTATTCACTGTTTAACTTTTTTTCGAATATTTATCATAACTATGTAAGAAAAAACATAGTCAAGTGAGATCTTGTTAGATACGTCTAATCTTGTAGTTTTTGACAATCAAGTTTTTATGCATTTTCGTTGTACACAATTTAAGTTATTAACTATTAAAAATGTGTATCCGTATACGTGCTGGGTGGGTCCGTAATGGAAAAAGAAACCTTAATTTTTTTGCTATCTGTTTCGGTTATTACATCCACGCGAGGTGCGATCAAGAAGACATCAAGTACATATGTTGTCCTAAGCAAAGGGTAACCAAGCACCGGTTCTACGTGCAGTGTAGGATGTGATCGGCGGCGTATACCAACAGTAGCGAGGGCCGTCGACCGTCGTAAGTTCCTTGGCAATTGGCATCATCATCGTCATCTTTTTGTCGTGCGTAGATGATATAGTACTGGGCCTGAGCCCAATTCAGGCCCATTGGGCTAAGAATATAAGTACTCCGTTTACACATGGCGATTACGCATTTACCCATGCATGCGCCGTCGTCGACTATTGTAAGTGCCATCCAAATTTATTATTCTAATCTCATATATAGAGTGTGCAAAGTGCAAAGTGCAGAGTGCCGAGTGCAGAGTGCAGTGTTATTTATTAATTAGTAAAAAGGAAAAGGTTTAAATTTAATTGGCGTGCAAACCAAATATGGGTTTAGAATTGACACAAGTAGTAGTTTAATTTAAATTATTAGTAGGTGTTGCTAGGTGCATATGCATATATATAGTACTTCATCTGTTCTCTTTTAAATGCAACATTCCTGCATTTCACGTCGTCCAAGACATATTTTTAAAGGTTAATAACTCAAATTGTACATAAATAAAAATTATAAAAATTTGATATTCTAAAACTACGTGATTAGACGAATCTAACAAGATTTCACTTGATTATGTTTTTTCTTATATAACCATATTAAAAAAATTAATCAAAGTTACTCAATGAATAGTATATAATACTCAGGAATGTTTGAAAGTGGTATGGAATATTCATGAATCTTTCCACTGTGGTTCCTGCGGGCACACTCCTTATTAATGGCCATTTATACAACTTCCTGTTGGATCATCTCAATTCAAACTGTAATAATTATCCACTTTATCATTTAATTATATATCATCATTATTAACCAATTACTACTACTTATATTAACCAATTATTTAATGTCCTGGAGATCGAGTATTTAATTGAATCATCCCGGGCTGACGGTGAGGCAATACGGATAAGACAATTAGGTTACTATGCAGAAACCTAGTTGTCTGCATATCCGGACATGTTCCACCACAGGCTTCAAGATGCTACGTGTCCTTATGGTGTCAATAGAAAGAGAATCTGAGACACAGTAATCAACAAACATTCCACTTGTAGCCATTTATTGGCAATGGAAAGAGAATCCAATTAGCCCAAATTAATGGATGAAATTAAGTTAATAATTTGTAACTGCCATTCTCGAAAAGTTTCAGTTACAGAAATGTGTTGAGGGCTATGCTGAATCGGGAGAAAAGTCAGGCCATTCGACGGGACGGAGAGTACGACAATGGTGGATTTGAACGACTTCCCGGAGGATTTGGTGGACGACCTCAACAATGCAGCAGCGTCGGATAACATTTCATTAAGGGGTGGGTAGTAGGGGTGGACACGGTTCGGTTATCCGGAGATTTTCAGGTATTTGTATTTGTATTTGAACCGGGCAAATACTTAGATGAAGTATTTGTATTTGTAACCGGACTCCTCGGTTAACCGGGGATTCGGTTTCGATTCGATTCAGCGGTTAAGCGATTCGGTTCGAATATTTTGTCCAAGCCCATTAAACTTTATAATCAAATCTTCATTTCTTAATTCTTAACCTTTGCAGGTTTATTTCTGAGGTTATTATAATACAATAATAAAAAAAGATCATATAACTCTAAAATTCGGTGGTTCCTTTTAGTGTTATCAAAATATATTAGTATATTTAAAACATCTTAGTGTATTGTCTATTTCAATATTGAGTATTCTTAAGGGCAAAAAATTAATATAGGACATATTTTTTTAATTATCTTTACTTTCTAATATTTATTTTATTATATATTTAAATAATTTAATAAATAATGAAATATATTATTGATATATAATAATATACCATAAAATATGTATAATATATACAATATATATAATTTTTTAAAACACAATAAATATATTCGGTTTGGTTCGATTAATCGGGAAAAAAATTTAAAGTATTTGTATTTGTATTTGAACCGGGCAAATACTTAAATGAAGTATTTGTATTTGAACCGGAGTCCTCGGTTAACCGGAAATTCGGTTCGATTTCGATTCGATTTTGCGGTTCAGCGAATCGGTTCGAATTTTTTGCCCACCCCTAGTGGGTAGCATAAATGTGGTAGAGGTGCAACTGAAAAGAGACAAAGCAATCTAGAGACTGATGGAAATGCATCATCAATGAGCGGAACATCTTTAATACATAATAGAACATTATTCATGCAACAATATAACATGATGTGATATGGGTTATATCACTGGCATTTAAAAAGTATACCGGGCATGAATAGAGGATCAGAAAGCAGCAGATATGGAACACAGTAGTGTAATAAAAAGAGCACATCGGACTTATATGTATAGCACAATTAGAATTATCATGATTGAAAATATGAACAAGGCAGATGGTGAATGATGTGAGTTATGAACATGCAAGACGCATGGATCATCTACTGCCACATGAATTTCGCACAACAAAAAGGGAAAAATTTGAGGCCCACCACACGTGTCTCTGCATTAGTCAATATTCTGCCATGATTTAAGGAACACATAATTGGAAGGAGCATTAATTTGGGCACAACTGATGAAGCTTAAAAAGGAAAGAAACAAAATAATACAGTGAGCTGTCAAGCAAAAAGAAAAAAACACTAGCAAGGCATACAAATAGAAGCGTCAGGAACTGCGGACTCCGCATACAAACCTACTCCCGGATAAGAAACTCTTGTTCTATCTCTCTACAATAAAAACACTTGAATGACTCCAAAAAACACTCTATTTAAAATTTTAAATATTAATTTCACCCACATTATTACACTTGCAAATTTCATACTCCAAACAGTGCCTTAGACCCCTTATAATTAGGCTTTCAATTACTACTACCAGAAAATCTCAAAATACAGTTTTATCTTTATTCTGCAGTTTACTACACACAACTGTCTGAATTCTGATTCTCGCCCCATTTTCATAACGTGATCCGATATTTCATCAATAGCTCGTCTTGAAGGGCCTGTACGTCTTGAGATCAAGCACCACACCCGCCACCGATCCCACGGCCGCCGCCACCGATACCATCAGACAGGCCATGCTCAGCATCTGCAGCCCAATCCACCTGCTCGTCCACTTCCCAATCCTGTTCTGTGCAATGTACATCTCCACCGGAAAATACACCGTCAGCGGCCAAAACCCCAGCGCCCCCAGTATCCCCACCACGTCGTTGAAAAACGGCAGCAGCATCGATATCACGGTCGTCAGCGCCACGAATCCAGTTCTCCAGAACAAGCGGAAGAAGTTGAGCCGGTACGCGCCGTAGAACGGGAGGCTCATGTCGTATTCCGCCGTCACGAAGCTGCTCCTGCTCCACCTCTGCGCGCTCCATTTCTCCACAAATGCAAATAACGGCTGACAGAACACCTGTTGGTTTATAATTTTCAACTTTCTGTTATTGTACATGTATGTATGATGGATGTAATAAAGGGAAAAAATTGCATCTTTAGTCCTGTAACTTTACTATGCTATGCTAATTCAAAAAATTTACAGGCCCAAATAACAAGTGAGGTTGTGTTTTTGTGTACTGGATTGTGTGATTGATTAGTTATTACTCCCTCGACTTTTTTGGCATTGTTCATTGTTCAGCTTTGACTCAATGTTTTGTAAGTATATATTTGGGAAAAATAGTGCATTGGATTGTGTACAGAAGTCAAACAAGACAAGTTAAATGAGACATGGGACAGAGGGAGTACTTGGTAGGCGCCAACGAGGTGCACAACAATGGCGATATTCGCGATGTCGAGCAGCCAATAAGGATCGTAGAATCCGAAGCCCGTGAGGAGATTTCCGGGCGCGTCGTCTCCAAACGCAGCGTAGCCCATGCATCCGCAGAGCAGGTAGAAAATTGTGGTCACGCAGATGCTTATGGAGGTGGCTTTCTTCATGGTCTTGTGCTCTGCTGGAGGGGATTTCACCGTGTCCTGGAAATTATCCATGTAATTAATTAATTAATGAATGCTTTTCTATGCATTATATATTCATTTTTGGCACAAAAAGAAAAGGAGTATATATACCTGGATTTCGATGAGGATGATGGAGAAGGAGTAAGCGAAGGCGATGGCTCCTAGGGCTTGTAAGCTCCTCCAGAACTTCTGGCTAGGCGAAACTATTCCGGCGTGCGTCATTGTCCCGATGCTGATGCCGGTCAGGCTTCCCTTGAAGCTTTTATTTT
Source organism: Hygrophila difformis (assembly GCA_030278955.1). Classification (NCBI taxonomy): domain Eukaryota; kingdom Viridiplantae; phylum Streptophyta; class Magnoliopsida; order Lamiales; family Acanthaceae; genus Hygrophila; species Hygrophila difformis. The sequence continues at coordinate 52,781,928 of JAOANR010000004.1, forward strand.
CAGCAGTCGTGGCGATGCCTAGTGATAGACCGACGGCCGAGTACGTGAAGGACATGACCGCTGCAACTATGGACAGCCACCAGACCTGGTCGAAATCCGGTATCTGAGAGAACAGAATCTCTATGATTCCGAAGGTTATCATGTCTCCATTGCTCGACATATGGCATTTGCTCTTCTTGTGTGTCTTGTGGAAACAATTTGATCTTTTTATGGCTCTGCAAGGGAAAACAATAACCTAGACATCAACTTTACAATCCATGGTCTGATCATTGTCTGAACTCTGAATACGAAGTTTCAAAAGCTTAATCAAGTCTCAACTTACAGCATGCTAACTGAGGCAGCAATTGTGTAGCCGATGGCTATGCCGAATAGGTTGAGGTACTGAATCAGACCGCAAATCTTCACCTTTCGGCCGCCTGCACCATAAAAGGAACAAAACGTCCATCAATGTCCGAACTCAGCCCTAATTATAAGTTTATAACATATATACATAGACCTCAGCGGGAACAAACACTTACCCAAATTGTTTCTAACAGCGTCCATGTACGTGTAGTTTCTCTGTCCCGTTACGGGGTCCCCTGTCCGGTAACACATGGACAGAAGGCTCGAGGTGTAAAGATTGACAAAAGCAAAAAGGGACATGACCATCGGTCCAGCAACCCATCCCAGCTGCGCCACGGCCCAAGCCAGCGATAGGACACCCGAACCAATCACAGCAGTTATAATATGTGAAGTTGCAGTAAACAAAGTCCCTAAAAAAAAAATACTAACAGACATCAACTTTTCCGGCAAAGTTTTTTCTTCATATGATGACACGTGTAGCTTAGTGAGAGAGAACTACCTGTTCTTTTGAGTTTTCCGTCGTCATCAAAGCACTTGGCGTAGTTTGCCTGGATGTTTGTAGCTTCTTCGGTGTCGGTATTTTGAGGCTTCTTCGCGGATTCCACTTGGAGGTAATGCCTGATATCCTGCCTTTCTTCAACCTGACAACAAAATATCAAACAACGGCACTACTTAGTTTCTTAATTAAAGTTTGTTGAAACAATAAATATTATTCTACTGCAGAGCAGCAGCGCTAGGTAGTGATTTTTTATTTGATTACAACGCCGTTGTAGATTCTTGAGGGGAGCGTTCGACTTCTAGGTAGCATGCTCATGCTCATACTTGTTCTCTAAATTATTCTTGCAACACAGAAAAGAGGGGGTATTCCAACTTCCAAGAGGAATTGAAGTGATGGTGATGGATGGTTGAAAGGGGGTAGAGCAGGAGGGTTAAGTTTATATAGGCAGGCAGATTCCAAGATTGGTGGCATTTCTCTGTTGGTAAGAATTGGACAAGGAGGATAAGACTGATTAGTGCAAGAAGCGTACGACCAGAGAGACATTTAGGTTTTCTACGCGTATAATACAATGCTGCTACTGCAGTACTGCATGATTTAATTGGTTGGCGGCTCCTCCATGTTTAATTCAGGGTAGTGCTAAATAGACACCCAGCCTTGAAAATAGCGAAGGGAGTGTGTGGTGAGTGGAATTCCATGCAGCATTAATTACATTCATTTGTTTTTTCCCATCTTTTCAATTTCCTAATAACTTTTACTATTGATTGAGTACAATTATAACAAGAAGAAATGGATGAGAATTAAAGTGTCCCATGAAATAATTTAAATTTTAAATAATTTTCATTGTATACTTATTGTATTGCTCGTTCTAATTTTAATTATTTTTTATTATGAAAATTATTTATTTATGATCTAAATAGTTCATTCACAGTAAAAAATATATCCAAACCATAAATATATGCATATGAAATTATAAATGTAAAATAAAATTTGTTCTACAAAAAGGTCAATTAAAAACCCATATCAAAATTTATTACTAGTAAAATATTTGTCTAATTTAATAAACAAAAATTTAAGCATATCATTAATAATTTTTTTATTTAATTTTTTTTGCATTAAAGCTAAGATTCGTTTTCACATAATTTCAAAGCTTCAAAAACTATCACTACAAGAAAAAAATGGATTAGCGACCGTCAAATTCGGTCGCTAAAAGGAAACATGAGTCGCTATTTCGGCTTAGCGACCGTCTTAACGACCGCAAGACGCCGGTCGCTAAAAGGTCCGTTAGTAAATTTTCAACGACCGGAAAAAAAATCGGACCGAATTTAGCGACCAATTTAGCGACCAAAATTTTCGGTCGCGGAACTTAACAACCGAATTGGCGACCGAAATATTCGTTTACTAAAAAGATCTCAATTTTTTATTTTTTATTTTCGCAACCGCATTAGCAACCGAAATTTTCGGTCGCTAATTTTAGCGACCGAATTAGCGTCCGAAGATTTCGGTAGCTAAAAAACTTCAAAAATTAGAAATTTGAACTCAGTTAGGCTAGAATCCACCACCTCCTCATCGCCAGCCCCACTCATAACCACCTCGCCCAACCCTTACACCACAACTAATAGCACGTCATGTGTCATATATAATAATCCCCTAGGTGCTGGGGAGAAGGCTCGAACCACGCGCGCGTACCACTGGGATGCCTCATGTTTCATGTCATTGCATGGAATGTGTTATATATAATATATATCTATAAATTTGTAAAGTCATAACTTAAAAATAAAATAAAAACTAAATTATTAAATAAGATAAAATCAAAATTTATTAAATAAAATAAAATAAAAACAAAATTATTAAATAAAATATAAAAAAACTAAAATTATAAATGAAATAAAACAAAAATAAATTATTAAAGAAAATATAAAACATTAAAAAATTCTTAATAAAAACTTAAATTATTAAATAAAATAAAATTAAAAGTAAAATTATTATATAAAACAAAATAAAAACTAAAATTATTAAATAAAATAAAAGAAAAACTAAAATTATTAAATAAAATAAAATTAAAAATAAAATTATTAAATAAAAGAAAATAAAAACTAAAATTATTAAATAAAATAAAAATCTAAAATTATTAAATAAAAGTAAAATTATTACATAAAATAAAAATCTAAAATTATTAAATAAAATAAAAAAAACCGAAATTATTAAATAAAATAAAATAAAAAGTAAAATTATATCTATAAATTTGTAAAGTCATAACTTTCATTTTTTACTTTTAACACTGTTCATTAATAAATAAATAATAAAATTAATTAAGTATATTATTAAGATAATAAAAATTAAAATAGAAAGGAAGTAATATTAATGAAATATTAATATAAAACCGATAATTAACTAAGTCTAATAATTAAATTAAAAATTTTCAATATAAAATATTAAATTCAATAATTAAATAACAAAATAGAATAAAATATATAATATAATTAATTAATAAAAATAAAGGAATTAAATAAAATAGTAAATTATTCAAAAATTTAAATGGAAAAAAATAATAAAATATTATTTTTAATTAAAGGAATAAGTAAAATAAATAAGTAAAATCAATAAATAAAATAATTAAATAAATAAGTAAAATAAATAAGTAGATAAATAATAAATTCAATAACTTCTTTAAAAAAAATAATATTCAAATTAAATGATAACAGAAAAATAAAAAATATTTATATTGATAATATTATTATTCTAATAAAGTTATAATAAATATTTAAATCATAAAATAAATTAATAAATTTAAGGAGAATATTATTAAATTAATTTAAAATAAGTTAAATATAAAAGAATTATAAAAGCTTAGCCACCGAATTTTTCGGTCGCTATGTCGGTCGCTAACCATAATAAAAAGTTTAAAAATTTTAAAAAAATTGAAAAAAAATTAGCAACCGCAAATTTCGATCGCTAATTCGGTCGCTAACAGGGACCCATTTTTATATTGGTCGTTAATTCGGTCGCCAGTTAGCCACCAAATCTAATCGGTCGCAATTTTGGTCGCGAATTTGCGATAGAAAATGTTCGGTCACTAAATCGGTCGTTAACATCAGCGACCATCATTTTCGGTCGCAATTTCGGTTGCTATTGCATATATAAATAATTATTTTGAAATAAAAAAATTTAACATAAAATCATATAAAACTAAATAAAAGTAGTAATTACATATTTAAGTAATAATAATAATAATAATAATAATAATAATAATAATAATAATAATAATAATAATAATAATAATAATAATTGCTTGTGTAAAATCACACACTCCATAGAAAATGAAAAAAAAAAAGAAAAAAACAAAATATAATGTAATTAATGGTATGAATATCCATCCTAACCTCATTTCACTACTTTTAAGGAAGTGAATATTTATTGGGGTGTCTAATTAGTATATGATGGGTGTTTATTTAGCCAATCTCTTAGGCCCTGTTCTCTAGAACTTATTTTCAGGACTTATTACTTATTTTTTTTTCAAAATCAGATCAGACCAGATCAGATAAGAAATATTCAGATCAAACCAGATCAAATCAGATCAGATCAGACCAGACCAGAAACATTCAGACCAGACCAGACCAGACCAGATCAGATCATTATAATAAAATTATATAATTACATATAATATTTTTTATAAAAAGTAAAAAAATATAGCAATACAAATATTATTTATATTGTAGTTATTTAAAAATAATTCTAAAAATATTCTTTTGCTCACAAAACATTATTTAAATATACTAGTCACGTTCTTAATATATTTTATATTATAAATACTTTCAAAATAGTTTTAAATACTTTCATTAAATATGTTTAAAATATATAATAATGATAATAACAAAAATAATAATAATATTATTAATAAAAGTTGTAATTAACTCTTAATAATTATTATTTTATTAACTATTATTACAATTATAATTAATTAACTATTAATAAATTAATTATTATTGAAAATACTAATATATAATAAATACTGTATTAGTAATTAGTAGTAATAATTAACAATAATAATAAAAACAATTAATTAATTATTATTACTATTATATAATAATAATAATAAACTAATCACTAATTTATTAATAAATTATTTTTTAATAATTACTAATTTATTGTTATTTTATAATAAATTAATTATTAATTTTATTATTATTATCATTATTATTATTATTATTATTATTATTGTTACTATTATTATTACCATAAATCTAATTAGAATTAAAATATAAATAAAATAAGATCAGACCAGATCAATTCAGATCAGATCAGACCAGATCAGATGGAATCAGATCAGACCAGACCAGACCAGACAAATTCAGATCAGACCAGACCAGGTCTTATAAATTCAGATCAGACCAGAAAAATTAAGGCCTAGAGAACAGGGCCTTAATTAATTTCCACTTTGATAGGCTAGGGAGATATTTTGTGTCCACTATATTTGTGAGATAGTTGTGTTTCTGTAGCTACTAATATTTGAGAGGCAGATCAGATAGATATATACTCATGTTACATATGCATGGTGCATATGGAAAATTTAAGTGTGGGTAAGTATAATTAGTTCTATAGTTTGGTAATAACTAATATTACCTCCGTTCCTTTTTAATTGTCACGGACCCACATTTCACGCAATCCAATACACATTTTTAATCGTTAATAACTCAAATTCCATACAAATAAAAATTATGAAAATTTGATGTTCTAAATCTATGCGATTAGACGAATCCAATAATATCTCTCTTGACTATATTTTATCTTATATAATTGTATTAAAAAGTTGAATCAAAGTTAAACAATGAACAGTGTCAAAACCCCAACTGTGTCAATTAATAAGGAACAAAGGAAGTATGTACATTATACCCAATCATTTAGATATGGGGTTTTAAGAGATAAAAAACTACTTATATACTCCCTCTGCGTCATGCATCTTTCCTCAAAAAAATCTAACATTTGCATAGTAAATACTATTCACTCGGTAAGTTTGATTCGACTTTTTAACACTGTTACATAAGATAAAATATAGTCAATTGAGATATTGTTAGATTTGTCTAATCACATCAAATAATTTTATAATATTAAAGTTTTATAAATTTCTATAATACTTCTATAAAATTTGAGATATAACTCTTTAAAAATGTGTATTGAATTACATGAAAACAATGAATGTTAACTTCTTTTGATGAGAGAGAGAGAGAGAGGAGAGAGTATGATGTATTGTGATGCAATGCAAGTGGAGGAGGCACATAACACAGAGTGCACTTTCTTTTCCAGTCTATTCATCCACTAGCTAACAGGGAACAAGTCCTTTTTTTTAATTTAAAAAAAAAAGAAATTATTGGCATATGAATATCAGTAAAGGTGTGTGGGATATTTGTAACAAATAGAAAGTAGGGTGGGGAATCGAATTCCAAAACTAGTAGAGTTAAAACTTAATCTTGACCATTAAATTGATTTTAAATCGATTTGCCATTAAAATATATACTGGTAAAGCTACTAAAACTTAATATTGTGTTCGAGTCTTAATATTCTTTATACCATTTGTTACCAGACTCCATCAGTCTTTGCCCCTGGAGATTTGGGCAACTATAAAGTTAAAAATAAATAAATAAATAAATGTTATTTACTGATTGGGGGGGGGGGGGGGGGGGGGGTGGGTGTAAAATGGGAAATGGAGTTGAGGAAAGCAATAGAATGCTTATCCATAGCATGATGGTGAGTGAGAATATAATTGAGAAACTAAAAGGTGATTAAAACAAGTTGAATATAAATAAGTGGAGTCCCTTCTTGTCTGTCGTCTGGCTGGTTGAGAAGACTACCACAGAACCCTCAACCTCACCTTCAATATACACACACACACAAACCTATTTTGCAACTCCTTTGTACCATCACATTTTTTAACTAACATTGTGATTCATGATTTCCACTATACTCCTCACTTTTGCCCCAACGTGACTGACACCTATTACTGTACACTGCTTTTGTTTGTGCTTCAAACAATCAATCCAACCATATATGCACATAACCCCATTTTTAGTATTGCGTTTCATTCCCAAATCCAAACCTTTTTTTTTTATATATATAAGTACTTATTAGGTATTGCAAGTTGAGACACTCCATTATCATTTATCAACAATGATTTTACTTTTTAAATGAAAACAGTCCTACACGAGACACACGCACGCCGCAATTTGTGTAGTGGTTGACTGACTTCAAAGTTGGAAGTCAAAGACACAAAGGAGTACTGTTGTCCTAGTGGGTTTTGGGCCTAGAGAGCTCTTGGGTTCATATATTTAAGTGTTGGGCCCTAACTGAGCCCAATTTATTTGGGCCACTAGACTATGCAATTTAATTACTGGGCTTCATTTCACTTTAACAGCCCATCTTTTAGCCCAAGATTAAAGAATAAATACCTAAGCGCGCATCTTGTTTATTATTTTTATTTTTTTTTTATACTGGGGATGAAGACTTAGCCCAATTAGTTAACTTCCTCGACTTCCAAAAAAAAATAATTCATGCCATCTAATCAAAACTACAACCATACGCATATATTGACCATTAAACCATTCCCATCACCTTGTGTTAATTTTTAACTTCTTAAGTGCAATCAATGAATATGCTTTAATAGAAAATGAGTTCAAAGAAAAAAGCAATTGGATAAGATTGAATAATAAAATCAAAAGGTTGATACGCCCAACTTGTCGGCATGATTTATTTTGGCAACAAAATGTTTTCACCAATTGAATAATAATGAACAGTTCAATAGTTCAAGTTGTCTAGATTCAAAGAAAAAAAATGTCAGAATTAAATTCTACCTACTACTTGGCAGTCAAATGATACTTGATCCACAATTTTGTAGAGACTAGAAAAATAAAATTGGGTGGATTATTAATTAGGCAATGCTTAGTACAGTAGAGTACCAAACTGTGGGTAGGTGGTGGGCCGATTCCCAATATAGAATCCATTATAATTTCATAATGGGCCAATGGACCCACTTTATTATAAATATATCATATTGATGCCTTGAAAATGTGTACAATCTTAGCTACCAAATTAACAACACAATTTAGATTCAACTAAAATACAAATTGAACAATTAAGAAAAAGTATGTGGATTGTTAAAGGAAATGAAAAAAGGTGAAAAAGAAGCCATGATACTACTTACTAATTATAAACCAAACCCTTCTAGAAGACAAGGACTTGATGAAGAAAAGTGGGGCCCATAATAGTGTATTGGGCTGGGCCCAATGGGCCCACAGCCGCAACGGAGAAAATGATGGGCGGCTACCCATAAACAGTGGAGTTGGTAGGAGTGACATTTCTATTGCCCCACTTAAGGCCCATCATATTCCATTAATTTACAAGTTTGCCACTCCCTCTACCAAACCTCAATTATAAAAGTGTTGTGAAATATTAACCTATTAGCTTAATTAAATATACTAGTAGTATGCAAGTATGTAAAAGTATATCCGAATAGATACTAAAATCAAGTGATGAAATGTGAGTGTAATGAACAAGATGTAATGATGCAATCGATGGGACAAGAGGAATGACAAGGGAAAATGAGGTAATCATGAATTCTTATTCATTTCATCATAGTCCAATTGATATGAATACACCTAATATTTATAGGCAATAGCAACATAGATTAGTCACTTCTTCTTTAAGCCACAATTAGACAAGTGTGGCTATGTGTCTTCACATGTGGGCATGCATTTTATTTTCTTGACACATAACACTCCCCCTTGCATGCCCATCACACTAAGAATATGCCTCGTTAAAACCTTACTAGGAAAAAACCCTGTGGGAAAAAATCCTAGTGAAGGAAAAAGAGTACAATATTCTCGTGTTGAATTCTCCCCCTGATTTCGACTTCATTTGAGATCTTTGGGTGTTTCTCCCCCTGACTTGAATTTCATGTCAATTTACTTTTGTAATTTCACAAAAGTTGCTATAGGCAATGCCTTGGTAATAAATCCGCTAAGATATAGTCCTTTTGGACAAAATATTTCGTTATTTTATTATTTTGATTTAAATGAATCATTTATCGATTCATGAGCTCGGCCGAGCATTAAGCATTCAGCGGATATCCCTTTTTCATTGGGAATTATTTAACACCTTTTCAGGTAGTGGATGCACCCAATTTGCAAACCAATGCAAAATTTGGTTTTACCAAATCATAGATCTCAAATTCATTTTTTTCCCCTTTCAGTAGTGCATATTAACTTCATAACGGATAATTTGGGGGATATTTATCTTCCGGACGATACTATAATTTATTTTTCTATCATATGAAGGATTGTATATAAGAAATCCAAGTCTATCGTCCTTTGAAGATAGTAAATTATATCTTTCAATCTCAATGCCATTTATGTAGCCTTCTTTTGTTAGACTTTCACTGAGGTTAGTAAATAACATGCATTCAAATTGCACATAGAGCCAAGATTTTATTTTTCCGACATTCATCAACCGATTTAGGTTTGCAATATGGGTTCCAAATATATTTGCTTGTGACGACTGATTGAGATCTCATTATTTTTAAGGTATGGGCCCTGCTCTTTTGGAGCAATTTGCTCTTTTCTAGAGCTTGTTTCAACAATTCGTCACTTTATAAAATTTGTAAACCTCGAGGATTTTTGTAGTTGGAACCAGATGATTTACCGTACTTCAAGCGTGCAAAATATTCATTTTTCACGTTTGTAATTGGTCCATTTAGGACATAATCGGAACCAAGTGATTATCTTGTGCCACAATTATTTTACTAGGGCAACAAGTTTTCCTTGGGTAATGCCGATATGATACGCTTGGTTTGCAATTTACGCAATATAGTTTTTTCAATCACAATAATATATTTTCGGTTGATCCATATCTCCCCCTAATGTCGGAAAATAATAATCTGCAAACCATATATAAAATCACCATACTTTGGTACCAAATATAATTTATTAATGGTGATTTATTTCCGACATATGTATACCCAATCGTCATTGGTAGCCCAATTAGGGTGGCATAATGGGGGACTTATATCGCACACCCAAATATACTTTAATTTACTAAACATTGGGCTTATGTTAATGTTAGTGAGAGAGAATTAATGACAATCTGTCGGCTTTATTTTCATAAGCGTTGCTACATAGCATGTCCCCAAAATGTTGTAGGTAACTTTGACCTTATCAACCCTGCGTGCAATTTAATTATTACTTATTTTGGCATATATTTTGGCCAGGCCTGGCTTGCACGCGTTTAAAATTCAAAACCACCATCCAATCGTATTTTCTTTATTGGATGTATGTGTGCCCACAATTTAATTATATGTGCAAGCAACGCATATATATTCATTTGAATTTAAATTTCCAATAATTCACCCCAGCATGATGCTTTTAGGAGGATGCCCAAGCCGATCGTGCCAAGTAAGAAAATTATGAGTAGACTTCAGGTCTACCACATGATATATTTCAACGCTACTCAGCTTTAATTTGTATGGTATATGCCAGATATTGATGCAATTTTCTTTTAATTTCTTTGCATCATAATCTGAGTAATCAAGAAATAATGTTATTGCCTCATTCTGTATTTTATAGTGATGAATTTTTCCGAATATCACTGAAGCTTAGTAAGCTCTTTCGAGATTTTCTCGAGAATAGTGCATATTCAAGCACAATTTTTCTTCTCCTTCAGGAGATGTACAATGACTCTTCTAGAGTCCTTTTGAACTTCCACTGATTTTATTAGCTGTGGGTTTTCCCATTTTCAATTGGAATAATAGCTTTTACTTTTCAATAAAATGTGTGCAATGGCAGTGTCAATGAGGCAGATACCCTTGGCTTCATTTGATTTTGGCATCTCTTTATCTTTCCAAGAAGGCAGACACAAGTGTATAATTTATATACACAAAAGAATATTCAAATCACAAGGGGATTATAATGGGGAGTAAATGCATGAATTTTCATTTCATTTGGCACTAATATTGTGCTCAATGAATTTATTTAAGCCAATGTGTGTGATATCATATTTCACTTTATTATCACATCCATCATCGTGATCAATACGATTTATTTCAACCTTAGGGCCTTTCATTTTTCCTTCCTTTTAGAGGATTCATATAAATAAGCCACATGTCTAGCCAAATGACATTTACATGTCTAAAGAATTTTGATATAACAATAAATTTAATTCATGGTATTAAACCTCCATTGGGTTTATAAAGGCCTCGTCATCATATGGACAATTTATTTATAATTCCGGGGAGTTCATATTTTCATTTTCCCAATAACTCAACCCGGTTCAATTTTCGGATCACGATTTCAATAATATTTTGCCTTTTGGCTTAACATAATCACACCCTTTTCATATATAGGCGTAATAGACTTTTTATATCACTTTGGAGATTTCATAATTCCTCCGGTTTTACGGTTTTACCGGGCACATATATATCCTCTTTTCGGGTTTATCCCATTTTGGGGTTTTCGCAGCATTTCTTCTTTATACAACGATTTGATTCGTGCCATCATTCATTTGATTCCGCCACTATTGGACAATAATTCGAATCCCTTCTCAATCCCGGTGGGATGTTATTTTTCTTGGCATATTGAGGCCAATTTCATTTTTGCTCGATTGACCCAAATTATGGGTATAGGGATAAAACCCCAATTCTGTAAGGTTAGTCGTAGAAATAAAATTGAAATTATAAATAAATAAATATTACCTCCAACGATAATCTTTATAGATTTGAAACTTCCTCCGGCAGCACTTCCATAGAGTTATTCGTGCTGATAACGTGTTGTGAAATATTAACCTATTAGCTTAATTAAATATACTAGTAGTATGCAAGTATGTAAAAGTATATCCGAATAGATACTAAAATCAAGTGATGAAATGTGAGTGTAATGAACAAGATGTAATGATGCAATCGATGGGACAAGAGGAATGACAAGGGAAAATGAGGTAATCATGAATTCTTATTCATTTCATCATAGTCCAATTGATATGAATACACCTAATATTTATAGGCAATAGCAACATAGATTAGTCACTTCTTCTTTAAGCCACAATTAGACAAGTGTGGCTATGTGTCTTCACATGTGGGCATGCATTTTATTTTCTTGACACATAACAAAAAGTACTTTTTATCTTTTCTTTCAATTTTGAGACGTTCGTGATGGAATGGAATTTGTTCATAGTCATTATGACTAAACTTTTATGGTTACAAAAGTATTTAAAGGATACAGATGATTTAAGAAACATGATATATATATATATACTAGGATTCTTCGGTGGCGCGCGCCACGCAGCGCGCACCCGGTGAAGAAAAAATATTATGGAAAACTATAATAAGACATTCAAAACTAAAATAAAAGCAAAGCTAAGATAAATTTAACTGTAAATTTAGGTTATAAGAATCAACTTGTAACTAAGCTATCTCAAGAAAATTTAAGAACATAATTTAAGAAAATCAGTTCCTCAAATAACAAGTTCAATCTAGAATTACAATCTAGAAAAATATGGAAGAAAAGAGAGAATGTTTCGAAACAAAAAATGATGATAACATGGTGAATAGTCAAATAGGGATATCAGTTTTGCACCTCATAATTAGAAATTGGCTGATTGCAAGCATGACAACGGAAGCATTCTGGATGTGAAACAACTCCCATGCAGCTCAAATATATCTTCCATGGTCAATTTCCCAATTGCAGCGAGCACAGAATCAACAAAGAAAGTGAACACAAATAAATTTGCTCACAAGTAGATCTATTACCGATTAAGTTATGATTTCCCGAACAAAGTGAAACAGATGACTGGGAACCTAGAGACCAACAGGGGAAAAAAAAAAAAAAAGTCATGATTTTCCCAAATAAATGCGATTAAAAGGATTCCAAAATTTTTCAGAATGGCAGTGCAATTCTGCAACCGCAAACATGGAAACAAATATTAAAAAGGGGTATGATGTGGCCTAAACTTTCGAACTTGGAAACAAAGTGAAACAGATGACTCAGAACCTAGAAACAAACAGAAAAACGTAATAAGGTAATAGGAATTTCAGAGTTATACAGTACGACAGCAACAATTCCTTGGTTTCATTTCTGCCTCAGGAGTTAAAAAAATAAATAAATAAATAAATAGAATGAATATCGACATAAACTAATCAACACAAGATCTTCGGAGATATTACAATTAAAAGGAAACAGAGCAAGACGCAATGGAAATTGAAGTTACCTTATGGAGAGAAGCAGGGGAAGGAGATTCAAGTGAAGTCACCATGGGAGAGCTTTGATATTAACAAATAACAATGAGAACCAAGTCAGTAAGCGCAATACAGATGGTTAAACGAAGCCACTGTAAGATCAGAGTATTCACCAAATAGAAACATCGACGGGACTTCTATGAACACTGTAAGCTCAGAGTATTTCCCACATATGTAATAGAAACTAATTTCTCCATCAAAACCCCATGTTAAACGAAGCCAAAGTTTCCGCTAACCATCTGCAAAATATTCCCAATATACCAATAAAGCAAGAACCTGGGAAAAAGTAGCATATATGTTGTAATAAAAAAACGCAAGGTCTTAAAGAGTCTGATGATGCACCTTCCAAAAAATTCAGAAGTAAATGGTAAAAGCAAGAGACAAACAGAGGAATGGAAAAAAGGAATAATCTAATGGGAGCTAAATAACCAACCGGTTGCACGGAGAAAAAGATAAATAGAATATCACTCGTAACAAAAAATCTAAACTTGAGTGTACGCCATTTCCTATAGCAAAGGCCTGCACTTGTAACTCGTAAGTAATATGGAGCTTTGCAGGTTGTTCCGCTATGAGGCAATTCTACACCCTAATTAGATGGTGAATGTTGACAAGAAAAAGTGTATGGTAAAAAGAATACAATTTTAAAAATAAAAAATCACATTTATCGAACAAATGTATTAAACTGATCTTCAGGCATAAAATGATCATCACTGTATTGATGGCAAAACTGGCCAGTGGCCACCAATACAAAAGTCATGTACTCACGTACAACCTGAAAAGCAGCTCCACGGCATTGCTTGCATCATCTGATTTCATAAAATCATCAACAATGAAACCATCTGACCTATATTTTTCAAGGGAAAATTCTGTCCAATACAAGAGGCCAACAAAACTAAGAGTGGTAAAAACCACAAAAATGGACAAGAAGTTGAGACCCATTGAAAATTAATATACAGAGCCCTTCCAATGAATCCGAAAACCGCCAAAGCCCAAACTTTTCATGAGAAAAACAAGGGCTTTTATCATTTTCTCAAAACCAACCACCATATCCAACACATCGAAACTGGATATATTTTAGGTTTTAAAGTAAAAAAAAGAACCCTATAAATTATTTTGTAATATCTTGTCTCACAGCAGCTCCTGCAAAAATGAGCAACAATTCAAACCCATCAATCTCTGACTTTAGAATCTCTGAAAAATGTATGAAGCAAAAATGGACAAGAAAGTTTCCAGGAATAAAAACCAAGGAGCTCTAAGAAAAGACAGTCCCATCAATCTTTAGTTACAAATCAGCAAGATGCATAAGAAATTTGAACAACTTTTGTAATTCGTTTGTTTGAAATATTGAAGACAAACAATTTTTTGAGGGGTAAAAGATTGAAGACAACAAAGTCACAAATAAACTACTACACCTGTACTCAAAGGGGAGTGACATAAATAAAAACCTAGAACTTTTACTTTAATAATGTAAAACCCTCATTTTTGGCATAAAGGGAGGCAGGGTGTTACTACCAGTCTGCCAGCTTGGAAGTAAAGTTCATTCATGACTTCGAACTTTCACCGCTTATCTATTAATAAAGGTTTTTTTTCTATTTGTTAATGGGGCCTAGAGCTAGGACAGAGGCTTTCGAAAGTAAAAGTTGATCTAACAAATATATAAATCAACATGAGCTCTTTTCTAGTGGACTGACGCACACCCTAGGAGACTTCCAATGAGGTCACTCATCCGAGAAATATAAGTAAAAATTCCCATCCAAAAAGAAATGCATGTACTAAAAATGTTGAATTACAATAGAACAAAATTAATAAAACTCGCCTATCTTATTACCCAATAGAATATCATCAAAGCCAAGTTCACTTTAGTTCATAATAATAATAATTTCTACTTCTCAACAGAAAGTGATTATCTAAAAACATCTAAGCAAATGCACACCCCACATACGCAAGCTGCTTCCTGTTATGTGCATAACTAAAACTGCCACGACATATCATTGGTGAAAAGATAAATAAATCAAACAATCAGGGTGGACAAATTTTACAAAAGAAAAGAAGCATGACAACTTATGACAGGCATTCATAGTTAGAATCTGGCAATATAAAAAAGCAACAAAGTAGAAATGTGTAAGAGGTTCAATTACCAGTCGCCACATCAACCACAACAGGGCGGCCATAGTTCCTCCTGGAATTGTTTTTCGCCTGGAAGAAGAATTGGTCAAAAGTCAACAAATACATGAATCCACACTAAGGCATACATTAAAACACATTAAACACAATAAATAACAATGAGAAATGGACAGTGATATGATGTACTTGTGCAAATGCTCTCGGTGAAGAAATAACAACATCATCATCAATTGCTTCTACATCAATTGGTGCAGGCAGCAGTATAGAAACTCCTTCTTGAGCCCTTCCAGTGAATCCGAAAACTGCCAAAGCCCAAACTTTTCATGAGAAAAACAAGGGCTTTTATCATTTTCTCAACACCAACCACCATATCCAACACATCGAAACTGGATGTATTTTAGGTTTTAAAGTAAAAAAAAGAACCCTATAAATTATTTTGTAATATCCTGTCTCACAGCAGCTCCTGCAAAAATGAGCAACAATTCAAACCCTTTTTACCGAGATGCATAAGCCCCAGAATAACCCTAATTTATACAATTAAACCAAAACCAAGCATGATGAACACCAAAAATAAAATTAAGGCAATAAAATAGAGTCAACACCAACAAACAAGCGAAGAACGCTAAAAAAAGTTTAAAATTTCCCGGAATATCAAAACCCATCAATAAACTCACCGCAGCCGCTCGAACCTGCGCAGATGGAGGCTGCTTCTGTACAGGAAGCGCAGAAGGTGACCCTGGTATCCTGCCGCTTTTGCTGACGGCGGGGAGGGGGAAGAGCGGAGGGCTGAGACCGGAGGCGCAGGGCGGAGCGTCGAGGCGGGACCGAGCAGCGTACCACCGACCCACCCTTTACACCAGTGATGTGGCCACGAGCAACGCGAGGGCGGCGCAAGGACACAGCCAATTTCATACCCAATCACTGCATTTCATCCCCAATTTTGAGGCCCCAACACTTTAACCGTAAAATTAGAGTGAATCCTTACCTTAACGAGCTCCTGCCGAGAGGGAGAATGAGACGAAGGGCTGCGAAGGGGACTGGAAACCAGAGGCTGAAAGAGGCGAGCACACAGAGAATTTGAAGCCGAGGGAATTGGGGATGGGAAGATTCATAAAAATGGTACCGGCCGAGGAGCACACAATTGGGGATGGGAAACAAAATTAGGTCAAATGAAACGCAGGTCTGCAAGGACAGCGATGAAGAGGCGGCGGATGCGTGGCAGCGCTTCAACCAAAGAATGTGCGACGGTAGGGGCGGATTCTGAAAATACGACTTGGAGGTGCCAGTGCCGAATCTGACGGGCCGAAATGTTCCACCCACAGCCGCACCGGCGAACAATCGGGCGATCCGGCTGTGACGGAAAAAAGATTGGGGATTTAAACAGAATAATGCAGATAAGGAATTGGGGAAAGCACCGAGCGAACAATCGGGCGATCCGGCTGTGACGGAAAAAGGATTGGGGATTTAAACAGAATAACGCAGATAAGGAATTGGGGAAATAGGCAAGAGACGAGGTTTTGGGGAAATAGGCAAGAAGAAAATGCGAAGGCAAGAAGGGCAAATCGGGCAATTCAACCCTACATTTACTATTCCTCCCAACAGTAACCAGGCATTGCATATATATATATATATTAGATATATATAAAATATTATTTGTGTAGTCAACTTATTTTCCACTTAAGTTGATTGGGGAATTAATCATATTTTTCATGTATGCCATAAAAGCAAAATAAGATCCTTTAAAAAGAGACTTCACAAATCACAACACTTGTGGTTCTGACAAACTTTGTAGTTTTCATGGAAAATTATGTAAGGGTGAATTATGTAGAGGCCTAGAGGGTTTGGATATAGTATGTTGAACTAGAAAAATTCAACAAGTGCTGATGTGTTGACTCGATTAGTACGTCGGGCTGAATATTGATAATGCATGTGATGTGTAGTATAGGAAAACCTTCAGCAATTCGATAGGAACTGATTAAGCTCCCAAATTAAATCCTATATAATTGGATTTATATAATCACCTTTTAATTGGATTTATTAGCTAGACATATCTATCTATAGAGGAAAAATAGTAATAAAAGTGAAGTTAAATAATTGAGTAAGTGGAACTGTACAACACCTACAAATTGATTGAGGCTTATTGAATTTTCCTGTGTCAAACTATCAGTGGTTGCCATTTTCCCATGTGACCTGCACGTGATCTTACACCAAAGCAAATTTGACTTTTGGTTTTTTTTAAAAAAAAATAAAATAAAATAGAAAAATATAATTGGTTCTTTTTATATAATTACCTTAGCTTCATTAGAATCACTTAATTTAAAATACTGCTACTATAAGTCTTATAAAAAATTGGAAGTTACTACAAGGCTTACCTATCTCCATCTTTGCATGTGAATTGTGATGCTGTGACCTGTGAATAAATATAATTTTTAAAAAAAATAAGATAAATTAAAAAAGTTTCCAGGCTTGGTAGAAAGACAATAATTACCACATTCATGGAGACATCACAGACAAATATTAGTATTCTCAAGGGAACTATCATATATGGTCACAGTTATATTATTATTTCACCTTTAATTATAACTCATTATCAGTATTATACTTCAGCATCCCGTATAAATTTACTAAAATATTTAGTGATTTTATAGTAGTGAATTATGTAAATATGAAATTTCAGGATTAAATAATTTGGGTAAGAATTTAATATATATATATAATTATTTTTATTATAAATATATGGTTATATATAGAGAGGAATAGAGATATAGATATATTTTAAGTGTTGAGTCACTCCCTAAATTTTATCTAAAAAATTACTTAAAAATAAGAATTGTGTGTACTTAACCAACTTCAATCCATAACAATTGATGGCATGTTAAACTATAGCAGTAATAACTTTATTAATTAATGAATAAATTTGTTGAAGTGGGCTAAAATATCTTATGGAAGCTTCTAAAGTCTATACCTAACACATTTGATAATGTGCAAACAAAAAGAAAATTTAAAACATATAACAAAAATGAATAAATAAAGTATGCATCACTGGGGAAAAAGAAGTGAACTTTTCCAATTGCAAAGGGCCACTCCATCTTGGGGTTTCTGATAATTAAATAAAGTAAGTATGATGCCTTTTTTTTTTCACACTCCATTTGGGCGAAACCTATGTATCAATTTTTTTTTCTATTTGACTATTAAGTATTAAATTTTAAAATTATGTTCAATGATCTTATTTCTTTGTCTCATTTAATTTCAATATTGTAATTATACTACAAGAAATCTCACCGTTTGAAATGAATTGTGTAACAGGGATAAAATATCAGCATTATGTTATATATTTTAGATTTAAGAAAAAATTAAAAATTTGGAAAAACGATTTAAAATTAGAAGTAGATATGACTTGTTTTGGATCCCTCTCACAAGCCCTTCGTTTTCAACTACTAAAAATATTCCTCTTCACATAGTTTATTAGTGATCTCAAAATGGGTAGGTGTTTTTTAATTCTTACTTTTGTTTTATTTGTTTTTAATTCAAAACTAGAAATAACATAAAATATATATATATAACACCCACCGTACCGGCACCCCCAAAATAAAAAATAATAATAAAACAAAACAAAAGAAAAGTAAGTAATTAAAATTATGCCTACATCTCAATTTTTTAATAAGAGGAAAAACACCTTCAACAATTGAGAAATTCAATATACCAATTATTATCAAATGCAGTTGGTCTGAGCGGTATAAGATTTTGGTAACTTAAGTAAATGTCTCGGGTTCGAGCTTAAAATTACAAAATGCAATATGAAGTATTTCTCAAAATATTTCAAAAGAATGGATAATTGAGTGATAAAGAAACTAAAGACATGCGTACATTATACTACAGAGCCAATTAATAGTAGAAGTTATGTATAGACTGTTTAGTAAGAAAAAAAAATAATAATTATAGTAGAAGTGTAGGGACTTTTATATGATTGAATTTGCACATCAAAAATTTGCCTCTGAAGTAGCTATATATATCAAGTTGAGATCTCCAGAGCCAATTAATGTATCAATGGGGTGTCATCATTATGTAGTAATCAACATCACAGTCTTTTGTGATTTTTAATAAGCTTAATTGTAATGTTATATGAAAATAAAGAGGAAAACAAAAGGGGCAAATATTAGGAGGCAAGCCTCCCCAGATATAAACAAAGGTATTGATGATCTGCTGTATACAGTAATGATGAAGAGATGACACACCTCACATATTATACAATGCTTAGGTCTTTCAACTCAAAAAATTTTAACACGTTCAAAAAAATTAGGGGGCCGAATATTTTGAGACCGGGGACCTAATATATTCGACACAATTCATTTGAATTGTTGAAATTATAATATCTAGTGCTTTTAACTTTACAAAGCCATTGGTGAAATTGACACATAATTTCATGAGCATCTTTATTTTTTTGTGCCAAATAGCAATTTCATGAGCACCTTAAAATGGTAAATTTAGTGCCAAGCTCCATCTTTATCTCATGTGCATTGTATAACAATTTGGCAAGAACTATAGAGTATGAGGACTTGGTTAAGTGGATAAGTTATTTGTCTTCTAATCTTATGGTTAAGATTCAATTTCCAACCCGACTCTCTATCATTCTCATTTGTAGTTTCTCTATTATGGATTCTCACTACCTTTTTTCTTTGGTTAATAGCTTTGTAAAAAGAAATTAAAAATAAATATGACGAGAACAAAAGAAATGACAAGTTAAAAATCTATGGCAAGATTTGGTACTGATTTATATTTTATATATATTGGGACGTTTGAAAGTTGAAAATTTTCTTCAAAAAAGTAAAATTTGGGTTCGATTTGAAAACATGGCAAAGAAAACTTATCAGTAGTTCGGTTTTCTTTAATAATATAAACCTGCCCATGTCTTCTAGCAACAAAATAACAAACAAAAAGATGCATATGTCAAATAAAATGTCCGTCCGAATTGAACAAGCTGAATTATAATTGCACATACTGAATATGTTCAATTTTAATTTAATCACATCAACTTTTTTTTTTTTCAAAATATTTGACTTCCCTACCAAATTCATGACAAGAAAACACCCAACATAGCCATTTGCCAAAAGCTGACTTTCAATGCCCTTTTCTGAACTTCAAAGTTTCAAATAATTGATCATTAATTCTTCTGCACTTTCCAACAGATATTTAAAAAAAAAAAAAAACAATGCCACTACTACTTTATTTATAACAATAATACAAGACCAAAGAATAAAGATCAGGATCTATTAATAACGTATTGACAATTTGTTACAGAAAATTGTAATTATTGAAGTAATGTGTATGTGTACACCAATGTATAGGGATTATAGGGAGTTTGGTAAGAACAATTTGTAATTTAACAGGTGAAACAAATGAATGGAGCTTGAATTTGTTGGAATAATTTATTAATAGGTGAATTAATTACCATAAAAATTAAGCTTGATTGGCCATAGCCCATCTTTTTATTGTAATTAACAAATTAGACTTAAATTAAGCTACATTCAAGATTAATTAAACATGCATTGAGCTTATTGAACTAATTCTCCATTCAATTCATTAGTAATAATTTAAGTTAGGCTCGAAAATCTAACATCAACTAATGCCAAACAGCAGCAGCCCTACCCCATATTCACCCACTTTCTGTGTCTTGTATCTTTCTCATCCTCTCAGAGCTTATCCTTTGCCACACATCATATTTCCTTTCTCTTATTATTACTTTTTTTCTTGAATAAAGACAAACAAGTAGGTAAATTGGAACCCAAAATTATTACAAAAGTTATGGATGCAAAAATGGGATTGAAATTCAACCATGACAGGGTTGAAAAATAAATGAACTGGTCAATTTTGGAATTGAATACTTTCTGTCTTTTGGGCTTATATATGATTTCTATTTAGCAGAAAAAGAAATGAAAGAAAATAAATTAATTAATGGCATTAAGATGACTTGGCCGGGTTCTTTGTACTAATTACTCTAGTGTGCAGTTTGTAACTTATTTATTAGTAAATAGTATATTTAATATTTCTGGTCGCCACAAAGAAATATTTGATCCATATATGTACCAGAAGGTAACCAAATTAGTTCCAGAATTTAATGAAAATCTGGACCACTTTTTACCAGAATTTCCACTGCAGTATAGAAATGGGTGACTACGCATGAGATATTAATGATCTTACACCAAACTTTCTTCAATTTTGTAGGTATGAGTTTGAAACATTCACCAAATCCCTAACAAGCTGAGATGTGTATGCAAGTCGTGTAATACTCCAACTCCACACTGATTTTACCTTTTAAACAGTAAAATATTGTTACCACAGTTGCCTGCACAAACAAGATTAATACTTCACGTTACCCAATCCTTTTGTAATACTGTGAACTAACTAACCATTAGTATTAATAATACATTGAACTGAAAAAAGGTTATTATGTAGTAAAAATTCGATTTTTATTTCATCTCCAGGCTTGTGTAGCCAAAAACCCCAGATTTTAGGCCCAGAAAATTGTACCCAGAAGTAGAACTAATTACACCATTCCCTTTACTACAACTGCAGTCTTTGCTGTTTTGAATCCCGAGGCTACAAGCAAAGCACAAGTTATTATTACCGCCCGTCGTTGCTGTCCCAATTGGATCCTGAAAATTATTGATTTGTTGGTGATGATCATGAGGAGGGCTGATTCTGAGATCAAGATTCAAATCCGGGCACTTTATGGCTTCCCTAATTGGGCTGTTCAATGCCGCCTTTTGGATTGAATTGTTCTCCTCTGACTTTGGATTTGCGGCTGAAAAAGAAATCGTCGTCGCTGTCGTCGTCGCCGTTATTGTTGTCGTCGTCGCTGCTGCTGCTGCTGTAAGGGGAACTGCTTTCGAAGACGGATCATTGATTGGCCTGTGTGTTGTGGGATCGATTCCTCGGCTCAGAAGCTTCCTCCTTATGTGAGTGTTCCAGTAATTCTTGATCTCATTGTCCGTTCTCCCCGGCAACCTTCCGGCAATCAAAGACCACCTGGAGGAAAGGACAGAAGTAATTAAAATTCAATTGTTTTGTATTGTACAAAACACAATTGTATAAAAAAAATTAGACTTACTTGTTGCCGAGGTGGCTGTGGAGTTTGATGATGAGCTCATCCTCTTCTTCCGTGAAGTTGCCGCGTTTGAGATCGGGGCGGAGATAATTGATCCAGCGGAGGCGGCAGCTCTTGCCGCAGCGGAGGAGGCCGGCGGCCTTGGGGAGGGAGCGCCAGCAGCCCTCGCCGTGGGCACGGATATAAGCGATGAGACGGTCATCTTCTTCCTTAGTCCAAGCGCCTTTGTTGGTGTGGGCTTTCTCGCAGCAAGGAGACCTCCCCATGATATAGTAGTGTATTGGCAAAGCTGGAAAAATAATCAACTCAAAAGGCTCAAGACTTAAAGCTTCTCCTAGAGTGAAGATATATATACTTTTGCACTTTTTTTTTTCCTTCTGGTTTCTTATACTATATGGGATGGGTTTAATTAAAGGGGTACACTTGACACTGGAGGGGATGTATCATGTATTGAATTATGTCTAGCAACTTGAGACTCAATGCCTTGATGTGGGCTGGTGGTATATATATAAATGCTTTTGACTCAATTGTGAGAGAGAGAGAGAGAGTAAATGCTTCTAGATGTGAGTTGGTGAGGCAGGTTGGAGTAGAGTGGGAGCTGTGTTGGTGCATATCATTTACTTCCTCCGTTCCTTATTAAATGCACATTTGAGATTTTGTTACTGTTCATTGAGTAACTTTGATTCGACTTTTTAATGCAGTTATATAAGATAAAATATAGTCAAGTGGGATCTTGTTGGATTCGTCTAATCGCATAGATTTAGAATATCAAATTTTCAAAATTTTTACATGTATACATTTTGAGTTATGAATGATTAAAAATGTGTATTGGATTGCGTGAAATGTGGGTCCGTAGCATTTAAAAAGGAACGGAGGAAGTATATAATACTCCCTCCGTTCCAAAATAGTAGTCTTTTTAGAGATGAAAAAGTGTTCCACAATAGTTGTCATTTTGGGTATTTCTATGAAAGTTTTCCAATATTACCCCCCTTATTCCCCCAATGGTATTTATTCTCTCTCCACCCCAAGTATATTTCTTGGAAAGTGAGAGGGGTAGAAATGGAAGATTGTGTGGTAATAATTGTGTTTCTTGGTTTGTGTAATATTTGCTAGAAAGACAACTAAAAAAGAACGGAGGGAGTAATATAATGTGTGTGTGTGTGTATATATACATGAGAGAATCATTACCATTATCATATTGATATAGGGAAAATGTATGGATGTGTCATTTAGTGTGTTTAGCAAAAGTGAGGTATTAATGAAAGGCAACCTTCAGGTAGGTGTGTGTAAAGTAATACAGGTAGACAAAAGCTGGTGCGTTCTGAACTACCTTTGATTAATAATTGTCACTTGAAAATCATAACCCTGATATAAATTTGGAAACACAAACACATCAGATATTTTTCACAAGCTGACTAATACAGTAATAACTCATCACTCCACTGTAATTCCAACTGGCGAATCAAATGTAAATGTACTACAGTTAAAATGTCTTCTTTGGGCAACTGATTTTAGTTGTCTATCATGCAGAAAGGAAATATATACATCTATATATATATATATATATATATATATAATGCACTCACCACACAGTACACACGTGCAGGGTTAAAAAGTAGATCTAATCCAAGTTATGTAAAATGCAAAACCCTAGTGGGGACTAAGAAACATAATAATGCTTTTGTTATTTAGTTAGTTGTGGGTGGGAGGGATTAATTAAGCCGAAAACCATTACATCCAAAATGGCTTCTATTTTTTGGCATAGTCATGATGGCAATATTTAGACTTGGTGGTTGGTTGTGCTTTTATTATATTTGGTGCTCCAACATGCACTACAATACGTTATAAAAAGGAAAAAAAAAGTAAATTGTGCAATATACACCAACATATATAAAAAAATATACTACTAATTTGTATAAAGGCTTCTAGAAGGTTTGGAGGAAAATGAAATGATGGAGAGTGTGGTTGTAGTTGGATGTGGGCTTGGGCACTGAATTCTTTCTTATAGCCTAGCTTATGGTGCAAGTTTTAGTGTAGGGAGGTGAGGTTGGTTGAATAGACCCTATTTGGGGTTGTTATATCATACCCCATTCCCCATGTCCAATTTTCATATGCTTCATCATCTATTATGATCCACCAACTAGTAATTTTCACTGCCCACCCCCAACTTCTATTTAATCCGCAATGACAGAGGGACAAGAATGTTCATGGGGCCAAAATTATTTTATTGTTTTTTTTTTTTTTTTTTTTTTATAAATGTAAAGGGAATAGTTAAGCATCTACAGATGGTGTCTGGGTCTACAATATGTTTATATAGAGCGGTAGACAATAATCTGGAAACATAAGATGTGAGCCAACTCATGTGCCTTGGGAACAGACAGACAGACACAACAAGACTCATGTGGGCATTGTCTTGAAAACACTCTTACCTACTTCTTTTGGTTTACTTCCCTACATTCCATGTGAGATCCACTTCAAAACTAGGCTGTGTGTCAACTCACCCTTACTAGGTGGGCAATCATAGATATAATAACAAAATTTTAGATTGAATTTCCTGAAATTCCTTCAATCATTCATCTCTATTTAGTCATGCTATTTCCAGAGAGAACATTGGTGTATCACAGCTCAATTATTCTCCAATACGCACGTGTATGAATGGGATCTAATATGCACCTATGTTATGCAGTGTGTGGATCAGGATTAAGATAAGCAAGAAACATATATGAGCAATAGGGCCATTTTGCTACGTCTTCCATATGAATCATATTTTCCATAGACGATAAGAGGAATGTGTATATATTAGTGTAGGTTAATTACCTTGTATCAATCATAGGCCAGTGTCGCAGAGAAAATTCCTTCTGTCCTAGCAAACTGTAAATCTGTATGACAACAAAGTCACCTCCCATCCTTGATTAGCACAAAAACCAAATTATAAAGCATTTGATATATCTCACAATTTACTGGATTTAGTGCAGATAACCAAGGATTACGTAACTGCCAAAGAAACACTTTCTGCCAGGATGATGCCGCCTTTCCAGAGTTTCAGGCTGTGCCTGAATTCAGAAAGCTTTAATGTGGAGTTGTTGGGGCCATATGGAATAGTGGGCCGCGAAAGAGCTATTGGGCCATAAGACATGGGCCGGAAGAAAGAGGAAGTCCAAAAAGAAGAATGGGCTCGAGATTGGCAAGGCCGAAAGCACATAGTAAACCAAGGGAAGAGATCGGAGCTGATGAAGATTTCGGCCGAAATGGGTGGAAATAGCCGAAACCAAAACAACCGAATCGAAGAGAGAAAGAATTCGGCTCAGAGGAGTTAGCCGGAGAGCGGTTATTCCAGCTCCGGCTATAAATAGGGGACGACACACTCAAAATCAGGGAGATCAATCCAACCCCCAAATTACCTTTATCAATTTTAATTCCTTGTTATCTTTACTGCTTTCTTTACAGCTTTCCTTTACAGCTTTCCTTAGAATCTAGCCTAGTTTGTAGCGGTTACCACTTCCAAATCCACCGTTGCTCCTTAGCAGCTGGTAGTTTGGTTCTCTGTCTTTGGTGAATTCCGCCGTTGTTTCTTAACAACAGGCAGATTCTCCGTTGTATCGTGTTATTGTTGGTCAATTCAAGGAAGATTCATTCAATTGTGGGCGCATTATTGTTAATTCGAACCCGTAATCGGTTTGATCCTTTTCCGATAGCCTCCCTTGAGGAGAAAAAGGTCCTTGGCTGCACCAGAGCCAAACAGTGGCACGCCCAGTGGGACGCGGAATGGCGTTTGAACAAGCAACTCCAGCAGCAAACACGGCGGCGAGGACCGACTTGCCGCCGATTCAGGAAGAACGCGCACCAGAAGCCGGAGAATTCCCCCCAGGGTTCCCCGGACCATCACATTTCCATAATCAGGAGTTTTCAAACGATGATTTAACCCCGCGATTCCGAGATCAGGTTCAATTTATGGTGGAGGCGGCGGTTACCAACTCGGTTCGCCAAATCGAAGGAAATATCCTGGCAGCAATGCCAGCCATGTTTAGAGCCGAAATTGCGAGGAGTATGTATCCGATGGGAGCGCAGCAAGCTCCAGTGGCGCAAAATCCACCACAAAATCTTCACAATTTTCAGCAGCAGGCCTTTAGGCCGCCAGGAGGGCATGGAGCTCGGCCTTTTGTTCCTCCGCAGCAGAGGTACGATCAGCAGCAGAATCAACCGCCTCAACCAGTAGTTCAACCGCCTGCTCCAGTGGTTCAACAGCAATACGCACCACTTCAGCAGAATCCACCACAACTGGTTGATAGAGAGCTAATTGCCGAGATTATTCGCACACAGTTTGGGAATCTCATCGGCCAGGAGAATAGGCCGATGTATCGGAAACCTTATCCGGATTACATCGAGGAGCAGTATCCACTGCCTAGAGGGGTGAAGGTTCCAGATTTTAACACTTTTTCTGGAGAAGTCGGCCGCTCTACCATCGAGCATATCGGCCGATTTACAGCTCAGTGTACCAGAATCGCGCAAAATGATTTTCACAAGCTAATATTGTTCAGTTTGTCATTAACTGGCCCAGCATTCGAGTGGTACATTAATCTGCCAGCGGGATCGGTCAATACTTGGGCCGAAATGGAGCGGTTATTCCATGACCGATTCTATAATACTAGTCCGGAAGTTTCGGTAGTTGATCTGACGTCAACCAAACAGAAGGCGTCGGAATCGGTTACTGAATTCATGGAGAGATTTTATGCAGTGAAGGCTCAGGTGAAGACAATGCTGCCTGAGCATGAATATATTCAAATTTTAAAGCAGAATTTGAAGTTTGCCATCAAGGACAGATTGATGGTAACAAGACCGAGGACGGTAGCCGAATTAACGGCTGAAGCAATAAGGATGGAGACATATTTGGCGGAACAGGCGGCTTTCAAATCAAGCCGAAGTCAAAGTGGAAGGTCACAACCTATCCAGTCAGCTGCCTCATTTGCTGAATCTCTGGATAGATGTGAAATTCAGGAAGAGTACAACGCGGAAGACGTTCCTGCATTAGCCGAAGTCGCGAGGGCAGAGTTAATCATAAAAAAGCCTATGACTTGTCCAGCACTTCGGCCAGCAAGAGGCAAGGAGAAAGAAGGAGGAGATGAATCTCAAAGGTTTTACTCTTTCGACTTGTCACAAATGGACGAAATATTTGATTATTGTCAGAAGAACGGATTGCTAGAGTTTAAAGGAAACCATCCACAGCCTACCAAGGATCAGTTGGAGGCCGGATGGTGCAGATTTCACGGATCAGCCACTCATTCCACGGCCATTTGTGGGCATTTTAGGAAGCTGATTCAGAAACATGTTGATGATGGGAAGCTGAAGTTCCCAGAAAGGCTTATGGCAGTCGATAAGAATCCGTTCCCAGCTGCCAACATGGTGATGGTGCAGCCCAACCAGAATAAATCGGTGCATGACCGATTGGGGGATCAAACATCATCTAGCAAGAGCTCTGTGCACGATCGGCTTGGGGATCAGCCATCGGCTCAGAAGTCAGGAGTATGGAAAAGGCTAGGATCTCCGAAGGGAAAAGAGAAAGTTACAAATGTCTTTGACCGATTGGGGAACTATGAGGTAAAAGAGTGGATCAAGCAATCGGAGAAACATCAGGAGATCGAGGTTGGAGATAGGAGTGAGAGACCGACGTTGAAAATCATAACCAACGGATGGGACTCAGAGATGAAGTTAACAGCCGATAAGCAGAATGGAAAGACTGTGATACAGATCACAGTCCCTGAAGAAGCAGTTAGCCCCGAAATGAAAAAGCTTAGAAGGCCACCATCAAATACTCAGGTAGGCCGATGGGTCCGAAACTCTCCAGAAAGAAGGCATTTCGATCAGCGCCGACATGACCATTCAGCTTGGAGGGCAGAGGGGAGGAAAGTCCCAAAAGGAAAGGGATCATATCGTACTTTCAAACGAAGAATGCAACGGCTTAAAGCAGCTGCTGCTTCTGAGCAAGAGGAGTATGATATGATGCATATGGAAGAGGACTTCCCTGATGACTGTTCGTTCTCGGGAGGACGAATACTCAATAGGGTATTTTCCGCTCGTTTGAGGTCCGAATCAAAAGAAGAGAGGAAGCCGAAAGAAAGACAGGATCGGCTGAAGAACAAGACTGAGTTTCGGCCGAAAGTAGTTCAGCCAAAAGCTGAAAGTGAGCAGCCGAAAGAGGAATGGAAGCCTAGACCAGTCCGAACCAGGGAGTGGAAGCCGAAGACAACTATCATTCCGAATAGTGATACACCCCCTGTTGGGCAATTTAAGTTCGACTTCGGATCTAGCGCGAATATGGTGACAGTAACCACCGAAGAGAAAGAGGAGTATTGGTCGGATTCCGAACCAGCTGTGGTTTTCTGTCAAAAGGATGGAGAATACTATGGTGATGAAGAACCCATAGTGGATTTTTGTTTCGATAAACTTGAGGTATTTCGGCCGGAAGCCGAAATAGAGAAATCTTTTGAGGAAGGATATAAGGCATTCGTTCCAGAAGCTCAACCAGGTACGATTTTGCCTCCAACTGCGCAAATGTCCCAGCATGTGAGGCCTTTATACGTTAAAGGTTGGGTCAATGGGAGACCACTAAGAAGAATGTTTATCGACGGTGGGGCCACAGTTAATATCATGCCACTATCCACGCTAACGAAGATAGGCCGCTCGAAGGAAGATTTACTCCCTACGAGAATGAAGGTAATGAGTTTTGTGGGGGCTCAAACCGCGGCCGAAGGATGTATACTGGCGGATGTCACGGTCGGAACAATATCAATTCCGACCATGTTCTTTGTGGTGGATGCAGAAGTTCCGTATGCGGCCCTATTAGGCCGATGCTGGATTCATACATCCCGATGTTTGCCATCAACGCTTCACCAGAAAGTATGGTTCTGGAAGAAAGATGGCACAGTAGAAGAAGTGGATGGAGATCAACCTCCATTTCCAGTCAGCTCAGCCGGACGAATTGATGCGGTGTTATATGAAGAACCGATTCAACCATTCCTAGCAGTGGTAGGGGATCGGTACCCGCAGGTGATCGAGTGTGATTGGACAGATTTGGGGTTTGAAATCAGATACCAGGCCGATGAACGGCCAGTCGAAGAAGAAAGTAAATGATGGAGTCACAACCGAATCAAGCGACCGAGTTCGAGTCGGCCGAACTCGGAATTTCAGATGACAGAGCAGGATGGAGCGATTTAATAGACGCAATTCCAAAGCGAACGCCGGATTTCAAAGCTCAAGACCCCTTGAAAATGGTCAATGTTGGTACAGACGAACACCCGAGGGAGATCCCGTTGAGTGCGAATCTTGATCAGCAGATGACAAGCCGATTCAAGGAGGTTCTAGTCGAATTCAAGGATTGTTTCGCATGGGACTATACAGAGATGCCAGGATTGGAGCGGTCGATTGTAGAGCACAGACTGCCTATTAAAGAAGGATTCAGGCCGCATAAACAGCCGGCCAGGAGGGCAGCGCCCGAAATAGTCCCAAAAATAAAAGAAGAAATAGAGAAATTGTTAGCGGCCGGGTTTGTTAGGCCAGCTAAATATGTAGAATGGCTATCAAATATTGTTCCTGTAATAAAGAAGAATGGAAAATTGAGAGTTTGCATTGATTTCAGAAATCTTAATATAGCCACTCCAAAAGATGAGTATATGATGCCTATTGTTGACTTGTTGATCGATTCGGCCGCAAAACAGGGGATGCTATCTTTTATGGATGGATATTCAGGATACAACCAAATTTTTATGGCCGAAGAAGACATTCACAAGACTGCATTTCGGTGCCCTGGCGCCATAGGGATATATGAATGGGTGGTGATGCCATTCGGATTGAAGAATGCAGGAGCCACATACCAGAGAGCCATGAACTATGTTTTCCATGACCTCATAGGCGATTGTGTTGAAGTCTATATTGATGACGTCATGGTCCGATCCAAGGATATCGAAAGCCACTTGAACGATTTGCGGAAGGTATTCGCGAGAATGAGGCTGCATGGAGTCAAAATGAATCCAGCCAAGTGTGCTTTCGGAGTACAGGCAGGAAATTTTCTCGGGTTCCTGGTACATAACAAAGGAATAGAAGTTGACGCGAACAAAACCCGGGCCATCCAAGAAGCCAAACCTCCACATGATAAGAAGAGTCTACAAAAGTTTCTTGGAAAGATCGGTTTTCTGAGACGATTCTTGGCAAATGCGGCTGGAAAGTCGAAACCACTAACCGATTTATTGAGGTTAAAGAGGGAAGAGGAGTTCAAATGGGGAATTGACCAGCAAAAAGCCTTCGAACAATTGAAGCAGGATTTGATGAATCCACCTGTGTTGGTTCCTCCAATTTTAGGACGGCCCTTGAAGTTGTATATAGCAGCAGCCGAAGAATCTATTGGAGCATTACTGGCGCAAGAAGACGATGAAGGAAGGGATCGGGCGATTTACTATCTTAGTCGAATCCTAAGGGACGCCGAAGTAAGGTACTCGCCGATTCATAAACTATGTTTAAGTCTTTATCATGCATGCCAGAAATTAGAATATTATATTCAGCCAAGGCAAGTGATAGTAGTAGCTTCGGTTGACATAGTTAAGATTATGATGAATGATCCGGTCAGTAGCCGAAGAATGGCCAAATGGGCCATGAAGTTAAATGCGTACGATTTGAGATATCAACCTTTGAGGGCTATGAAAGGACAGATTGTAGCCGATTTTCTGGCTGATCATGTGATGCACCCGATAACCGATGACATCGATCATCAGGGTCGGCCGAAAGAAGTTGGAGAGATAGGAATTGTATACTTGCAACCATGGGTAATGACATTTGATGGTTCTAAAGCCGCTTCAGGAGTTGGAGCAGGGTTTACCCTACAAACGCCGGAGGGCAGGATATACAAATATTTCGTGCAACTACCAGAGTCATATACGAACAACCAAGCCGAATATAAAGCGTTAATTTCGGGATTACAACGATTGATAGAAGAAGGAGTCAGAGCAATCATTGTCAAAGGGGACTCGCAAGTAGTTGTCCAGCAACTGCTAGGTGATTTTTCGGTTAAGAGTTCGCAGTTGATTAGATTGTATGAAGAAGCGGTTACTTTGTTAGAGGAATTTGATGAGGTGTACATTGAATACATCCCGAGAGAAAAGAACGAAGAAGCCAATGAATTGGCTCAACATGCAGCTAAATATCGGTTGATGCCGATAGCAGGAAATGTAGAAGTGCGTTTGGCCGAAACAGAGAAGGCCGAATGGATAAAAAAGATAGCACAGATATTAGAAGATCCTTCGGAGGCTAATCCAGCCGAAAAACGGAAAGCGATGGACTACGTCATAATAGGAGGATTATTATTCAAGCGTGCTATTGATGGAATATTGCTCAGATGCGTCGGAGAAGAAGACGCTAGAAGGGTAATGGGAGAGGTTCATGAAGGAGTATGTGGTGCACATCGGGCAGGAAAGTCGATGAAGTGGAGCATTATTCGGCTGGGATATTATTGGCCGAATATGGGTCCTGATTGTGAAAGATATGCAAGAGGATGCACCGAATGTCAAAAGCATGGGCCGATTCAGAAGTTACCGGCCGAAGAATTGCATATAATGATCAAACCATGGCCATTCAGAGGATGGGCCATGGACATCATAGGAAAAATTCATCCCTCGTCGTCGAAAAGACATGAGTTCGTGCTAGTAGCAACAGATTACTTCACGAAATGGGCCGAAGCTCAGGCGTATGTCAGTATTTCACAAGAAGAGGTGATTGAGTTCATTAAGAGACGGTTGATTTATAGATTCGGGATCCCACAGACGATTTTAACAGATAGAGGGACTGTATTTGTGGGAGAAAAAGTCAAGGCCTTTGCGAACGAATACGGGATAAAAATTGTGCATTCGTCACCATATTACCCGCAAGGAAATGGACAAGCAGAGGCCACAAACAAACAGCTAATAGGAATCATAAAGAAAATGATTGAAGATCAACCAAGAAAATGGCACGAAAAGTTATCTGAAGCACTGTGGGCTTATCGAAATGCCAAAACCTCAGCTACTGGGTTCACACCATTTCGGCTGACCTATGGAATGGATGCAGTATTGCCAGCCGAAATAACAGTGCCGACTTTGAGAACAAGCCAGGCGGATTCAATGTCAGCCGAACAGTATGATTGTGCAATGAAAGATGAGTTATTGGAGATAAATGCCAATCGAGTGCAGGCTTTTGAGAATTTGCAGAAAAATAAAGATATTGTGGCCGATTGGTACAATAAGCGAATTCGTCTTAAGCGATTTGAAGTTGGAGACTTAGTTTGGAAAGTTATATGGCCGCCTAAGCAAAAGGATGGCCGATTAGGTAAGTGGAGTCCCAATTGGGAGGGACCATTTATTGTTCATACAAGATTACCGAATGGAGCGTACGTGTTGGTGGACGAAAATGGTGAGCAGATGTCAAATCCAGTTAATGCAAGATACATGAAGAAATATTATCCATCAGTGTGGGATCAAACATTAAGCGATGCGAAAAAGTAAAGATTTTATTGCATGAACGAATAAGTACAAAGAAGGTGCTACTTCGGCCGAAAGCGGCGTCGATAGCCCGAAATTACAATATACAAGGGAAACGTCCTGGCCTAAAGCGGCTAGAAAGAGGCAGAGGCAAATGGGATCTGAAGTGGTAGATGGCCAACATTCATTCCCAAGCCCAGATTCTTCTAGTCGGCGGGAGAAGAGATGGCTGTGCCACGAAAGCCAACTCCCAGACCAGGAAGAAGAAAATTTTAATTTGCTCCAGCAAGGATACCCCCTTCTTAGCATTGAAGATAGGGATGAAATTCGAGGGGTATGGCCTTCGGAGCTCAGAAAATAATTCGGTCCCATAGAAAGGCGCGATTATTATTCGACCGCCCAAGACTTTGGGACCGATATTAGTAAGATTACGACGGGTCACAACAACAAGAGGGGATAGGGCAGAGCCCAAGTATGACCGTCGGAATACATGTTGAGAAAAGTGTGAGAAGATCCCAGTGTGTATGAAGATAATAGTGAGAAGATTAGTTGAACTCGCGTTGCATATAAAAGGGGTTTTCGGTTTATAAGTAAAGGACCAACCGAAGAGCCAACGGGCCAAGGGGGCCAGGGAGGAGAAGGAATTAAAAGCATCGAGATGTTCATGACTGGTGTTTGCTAGATTACGGAACAAGAAGTGAAGAGGAGTTGGTATTTATAGAGAAGAATGGAGAGACGTCAGTTACAACAAAAAAAAAAAAAAAAGGAAACGTAAAGAAGAAAGCATTGATTACGGAAGAAACGCTTCAAGAATCCCAATAAAGCTGTAGAAGATAATATGGTATCAGAAAATATCCTTGGGAACAGGGAAGAAAAAGGCAAAATAAGTCCGCAAAAAGACAAACATTTTATAATGGGCCGATTAGGTATACAGGGCGAATCGGCCAAAATGATAGCCAAGAGTACAGTAAAGGAGGATACTATTACATCCAAAAAAGAAAATAACAACAACAAAGTTCAATCCCCACTCAAATCATAAGCGATGTCTTCACCGAAGTCACTGGTAAGAGGAGCGGCCGAAGTACTAGTAGAGGTCGGATCCAATACCGATTGAAACTCCCGATACGATCGAGCTTCAGCTTCGGCCGAAACCAGAGGATCATCGGGTTGAGACGAGAAAAGCTTGTCGGTAGTGTCTTCGAAAGAATCACGTGGAGCATCTAAGAAGAGAAATTAAAAGAAAAGGAAGACATAATCATCGAATATCGTCAGGATCAAAAGAACAAATTAAATATTACCAGAATTCTTCGGATTATCCCCTGAAGGAGGATTGATGAGAAGATTATCAGAAGACATTGAAGTATTTGGCGCCGAAGGAAGTTGAATCGCGACAGCACGAATCCGATCAAGCGCCTTCTGAGTGTCTGACCACAAGTCGCGGAAAACATTAAGGACGGTATCACTGAAGGATAATCTCAAAGCAAGGTAGTCTGTTGTCTCTTTAAGACTAACAAGTTTGTCCCGCGGAGCTTGAGCAGATTTGTGGAGCTCTTTTATAAGTCCTTGCAAGTGAGCCGATTCTTGGTCAACTTCGGCTAAGGCATTCTTCACACCTTGTGCCTCATGTTGAAGACGGCTGATTTCATAGTCAATGGCAGAGAGGCGATTCAAGTAATTGGATCTGAGGCCATCATTGGCCGACAATTGACTCATATAAGAATGGTAGTCAGAAGCATGTTTATCAAATTCCTCCCTGTGAAGGGTAAGGGAAGTATGCTCATCTTCAAGGGTTTTGCGAAAAACCAAGAGACTGTGAAGCTCCATGTCTATCCGTAATAGACAAGTGAACATTGCATCAACGACTTTGGACAAGCCAGAGACCAGAAGGTCTTGAGGAAAAGTCCGCTTGATATAAGAGATAAGCAATAGGATGGGCCTGGTCTGAACGGAGAAGGCGTTGGGTGATTCAGAAATCAAGAGATCAAGCTTATCCAAGCAGGCTTTAAAAGAACGAGGAAGTTCCGACGAAGAAGAAGCAAATGAAAGGGAAAAGAAATCATCTAGAACAGCCTTATCCGGGAAAGGTGAAGGAGGATTAACATTGCCAACGGCCAATTCTCCCAGCCGAGTGTGTACAGGGGAGGGGTTAGGAATAGAGCCAATGGAAGAAGAGGGAAGAGCTACGGCTAAAGAAGTAGTCGAAATGGGAACAGCCGAACCAGTGTTGCCACCCTCAGGCGCTCGAGAAGTCAATCCCAGCCCCATATCGGCCGAAGGAACAGGAGTGGTACTTGAAGTGATAGCCGGGTCCTCATCAATAGGATCAAGGGCCGTAGATGAGGGATTAGGTGATTCAGAAGGGCCGGAAGAGACGGTGACTCGAAGAGCCTAGAGGAAAAAAAAAAAAAAAGGAGAGGGAGACAAATATTAAAAGGAAGATGGTGAGGAAAAAAATAAATATAGAAGAAAAGAACGGCATGAGACCTGATCAGCAGACGAGGCTGAACCCGGAAGAGGCGAACGGGCCGAACGTCGCAGCGTCTTGGGTGCCGGTTCTTTTTTCGACTTCCCTGAACCAGAAGTAGCACGTTTGCGTTTTCCGGAAGTAGCGGGAGCAGACGAAATACGCGGATGAGGGGGAAGAGAGGAAACATCATCTAAAGCAGCCCCTGCAAGACGAAAGAAAAAGGGAAAATGTGAGAGAAGTGTACGATACACAATAAAAAGAAAGCCGAAAGACTTACTAAGTAAAGGAAGTAGAGGGTCATCCTCTTGAGAAGAGCAGGAGTAATCAGGGGCTGAACCAACAACCGAAAACATCATAATACCTGGAAAGCCGCGAGAGACAAGGAGGCTCTGCAAGTTAGTGCCAAAATTAGCATAAGAAAGAGCTTTTTCCCACCAGGTATCGAAACGCTCAGTTGAAAGACCAGGACGGATGTCGAAGGAGCGAACTTCAAAGTTGCAAATCCGGAGGGCCCAAATACGACAGAGATTTCGGCTGTTCTCAGAGCCGAATCCTTTGAAGGATTTGCTGTATCGATTCGGGTCCCCATAGAGAGGAACAACCACATCCTGAACAAAGCCGAATTGACGGCTAACTAAGTGAGGATTGTAAACCTCAGAAGGGATAGAGTGGTCAGGGGGGACGAACAACGAACAGTTGAAAATGTGACGAGGAATGATACAAGCATTCCAGACTTGAGCGAACGCCTTTGGAAGAGGTCTACCGAAAGGGGGAGTGTTAATAGCCGAAACCCAACTATCCGGAGTGCCAGAATACAGGTGGCAGGAAGAAGGACTAAGTGGGGATCGGCTCATAAAATAGTAGATCCATTGTTCAGAGCGCATTTCGGGAAACCGAACCCCGAGAAGATCGTTGGCGGAAGGATGGGTAGTCTCGAAGGGTTGAGGTTCCAAAAGGGACATATCCCTGAAATGCCATACCAACCAGAGGTGAAGGAACCAAAGAGGACCATGAGACCGGCTAGAGTGGCCGTCAGCCCATCCATAAACCAAGGAAGACATGCCAGAATATAGATGTGCCAAGAAGTAGTCGGCGAGAGGCAAATGATTCTTTTTCATAAGAGCCTTGGCCAGAGGGTAGGTCTCAAAAATAACATTCTTGGCAGGGGCGCACCAAAAGAATCGGCTGAGGAAATGCATCATAAAAGCCACAGATTCGTCCTCAGAGAATTCGGCCTTATCCTCACGATACTTGCTAATCCATGAAGCAAAGGTGAGCCCAGAAACAAAACCGGTGTTCTTTGTATTAGGCTTGTCGGAGTCAGTAACCCCTAAGACAGGCTTTCCAAGAGAAGGCAAGTCCAGAAGAAGCTTAACATCCTCGATGGTTGGAGTCATCATACCCCATGGGAAACAGAAACAGTTGATGGATGGGTTCCAGAAGCAAAGGAGGGCCTGAATATAATTGTAAGTAGTAGGAAAGGGTTGAGTACTCAGCTTAATCAGGTGAATAATGCCAGAGTCAGTCCAACCTAATCCGCAATGAGGAAGGGCCCTGTCGTACCAAGCAACATGTTCCTGGGTCACCAACGGCCAAGTACTGAGAGGGCCGAAAAGCTTGACAGAGAAATAGTCCGAAAACAAGGGGATCGTCTTCGATTCCCCAAAGAGAACAGAAGCAGAAATCGTGGCCTCTGCTGAAGTCGCAAGAGGCCCAAGAGTAACGAGGGCATCATCAATAAGACGGAGCGAAGAAGTTTCAGCTAGGGAATCTTCAACATCTTTGATTTTTTGAGAGGAAGGGGAAAGAGTCGGTTGCGCCATCGATAAAGAGGAAAAAAGGGCGAGAAGACGAAGGGAGAGTAAATAAGCAGGAAAGAGGGAAATGGTTATAAAAACAAAGTAAGGGCAAACGAAAAGGCGTAGAAGAACGTGACCGGATATTAAGGAGGAGTTAGCGCACGAAGAGGAAGAGAGAGAGAGAAGTTACTTGGGCTCCTTCGCATGGAAGCAATTCGCCCAAGTAAGGAGGGCATCTGTTGGGGCCATATGGAATAGTGGGCCGCGAAAGAGCTATTGGGCCATAAGACATGGGCCGGAAGAAAGAGGAAGTCCAAAAAGAAGAATGGGCTCGAGATTGGCAAGGCCGAAAGCACATAGTAAACCAAGGGAAGAGATCGGAGCTGATGAAGATTTCGGCCGAAATGGGTGGAAATAGCCGAAACCAAAACAACCGAATCGAAGAGAGAAAGAATTCGGCTCAGAGGAGTTAGCCGGAGAGCGGTTATTCCAGCTCCGGCTATAAATAGGGGACGACACACTCAAAATCAGGGAGATCAATCCAACCCCCAAATTACCTTTATCAATTTTAATTCCTTGTTATCTTTACTGCTTTCTTTACAGCTTTCCTTTACAGCTTTCCTTAGAATCTAGCCTAGTTTGTAGCGGTTACCACTTCCAAATCCACCGTTGCTCCTTAGCAGCTGGTAGTTTGGTTCTCTGTCTTTGGTGAATTCCGCCGTTGTTTCTTAACAACAGGCAGATTCTCCGTTGTATCGTGTTATTGTTGGTCAATTCAAGGAAGATTCATTCAATTGTGGGCGCATTATTGTTAATTCGAACCCGTAATCGGTTTGATCCTTTTCCGATAGCCTCCCTTGAGGAGAAAAAGGTCCTTGGCTGCACCAGAGCCAAACAGGAGTGAAATATCCTAAACAGGATCTTAATCCTAAATGAGATTGGAAACTCAGAGCACCCAATTCTTACCTGTTAATCTCCTTCTTCCCCAAGGTTGTGGCAACAGACCAGCTTACACCAAATAAAC
This sequence comes from Hygrophila difformis, assembly GCA_030278955.1. Classification (NCBI taxonomy): domain Eukaryota; kingdom Viridiplantae; phylum Streptophyta; class Magnoliopsida; order Lamiales; family Acanthaceae; genus Hygrophila; species Hygrophila difformis. The sequence continues at coordinate 52,820,055 of JAOANR010000004.1, forward strand.
AGTTGCTGACACTTAACTTATATTATCTTTGGACTTCAATATTGAACTGCTCCATCTTCCATCAATAACAATAAGAATATGAAGTATTGAAAACCCTGCCAAAATCAGTAATCTTTGTCTCTTATCAGATGACACCAAACAGAATGCAACAATGTGACATATACAGTGGCAAACGTCGGTGCAAAATCCATATGCTCATATGTTAAAGTGCTTTTTGTAACATGCTTGGAGCCAGTTTGCAAGCCTCTCGTTTCTTGCACATTACAACTTTAGCATGTGTTTTTAGCTCAAGGAACACAAGGCAGCAGTCAAGGTCAATAATTATACCACTGCAGGCTGCAGCTCAATTTGGATCCATTCGAGTCAGTGAGACTAAACTTTTCATTTATCCTTTTTTCTGGTTGAAAACATCAGCCAGATTAAAATCAACATAACCCAATGTTTCCTGAATGTTTTGAACAGCAAACCATCAGTCATAACCCAATTATCATCGAATACCTTGAAAGCGTCCCCAAATGCCCACTTTTTACCAGCCAACAGTTTACCAAAAACCGATAAACGCATACAAACGAATCATTCACTCATACATTATTACCAACACCCATTGACTGAATGCAAAAAGCAAGACTGAGCTACATTAAGTAGATTCAAGAGCGAAGAAGGCATTTTATCTGACAATTACATGACCTAGAACTCTAAAAAGGCAAAAACAAATAAATACTTCCCCCAAGTATTCCCACATCTTATCCGCCGAGTAATTAAATTAAATAATGAAACAGATTAACTCGTCCCTTCAGAGCAAGCGCACCGTCGGCCACCACGGCGGCATGTGACTGAAGACCGGCAGCTAAAACTACACAGCCAGTAAGGTCTAGTTGTGATTTTGTGACTTGTGTAGTTGTGTGTCGTATTGTTGAGGCCTCCTAAAACAAAAACGGTCGATCCATTTCCATGCTGTTGGGCTTACAGCAATTTAATGGGCCATTTCCTCTTTTAATAGCCCAAAAATTTAATCGCTTTCACGGCCCATTCTAATATATACAGCATCAGTAAAATATTTTCCGGTGGTAGCATTCATATAATTTTTTTACTACCTCCAACTTTATTTTCTAGAACATAAAAACAACATACCATCTTTGTATACTCTTCGGGGAATCAGGCTGCAGCTTACATGGCCTAGGAAGGTGTTAAAGGTTGTTATGGGAGTTGGACTCAATGGATAGGCCACCAGACCAGATTTTGCCTGTTTTCTTTGATGATGCTAGGCGGTTTCACTACTTGCGTATATATAGATAGCTCTTCTTTTTGTTGTTGATCTTTTCCTCGTATAGACGAAAGAAAAGATCCCATCTTTGTTGAAAGAAAGCTTCTATGAAACAGTTTCAAGCAATTAACCTATGGATGGCTTAGGAAGACACCACAGAGTAGAATGATATGCAATGCAAAGTTCAAGCATGATAGTAGTATGTGATAACAAGATGCAGTTGGCTTATGAGTTTTCAAGGTCCAACTTCTAACGGTAATGTAAACTAGTGTCAACTAACTACTAACAAGAAAGGGCAGAGTAAAATCAGAACACCACCCGCGAATTATTTGGCTTGATCAGCAGCAGCAGCCATATACATATACTTGTGACTGAGTTGCACATATACTTGTGACTCATCAGCAGCAGCCATATACATAAAGTTCCTCGCAGTCATATACATAAAGTTCTAGACCATATGTTCTGAACTTTAACGACTGATGAATTCTTCATTACACTCTATTAAATTTTTTAAGCTTCACTGTAGTCTTTTTCAGAGGAGACTTTGAAAATGAAGGTAATATTAATATTACTCCCAAGATACCTGGTATATTTCTTGTTTATCTGTGGAGTCCTGGCAAAATTATCCCCGTGGGCCGTAGCATGGAGTCCCTATACTGCAATTTAGGAGATGCATTGTACATATAAACTCAGTTCTTGACAGAAACTTAAGAAAAGTAAAGCATATATCTTCTAAAAGTACATGTATGAACAACATAAGATGAGCTGTGGATGATCAATTCAATGCCCATTGAAAGTGATATCACACAGGACACTTTCACAACAAAAACTGGAATGCCAGGTCTACAATGAAATTTGTAAAGCTGCTCCTCCTTTTTTCTTATGGAAATGTCATAAAGACATACAATGAATTCATACCCGCAAAATCATGAAAAAGGCTACTAGCAAGTGACATGAGATCAGCACCACCAAATTCAGCCCAATATCAACATGCAGCAGGAGAAAAGCCAACAGATCATGAAAGAATGCTAATAAGGAATGATTGAGCAAATACGTATATGAATGGTTTGTTTAATTTTTTAGAAAGACAACTAATAATGAATGGAGCAAGTCTGGAAGCGAAGGCTACTAAGGTGATTCATACATGATTGAGCAAAGGCCTGCACATTCACAACCAGTAGCATCCAGAAAACCACACTTAAATCTAGGCACACAGAAATAAATGAGAAGAATTCTTGAAAGACCAAAATCTTGACATACTAATAGCAAGCTGATGGCACAGCTCTAAACTAGTACTATCTTTTTTTATTTTTTTTTTAATTTTTTTTTTAAAAGTAGCAGGTAACATTAACAGTAACTTTTAGTCTACTGTATGCTTTAATAGTAATGGCAACATTCGGACTCCACGCTCATTAATGAAAGGCTGCATAATCAAGTCCTTCCCTCACTGGCCTTAAAACCTGCCATGACAACATTTTCAATTCTCTTCGAAGGTACAAAGCATAATCATTAATCAATTCACATATCCAACTTACAAAAAGGAAATGAAGCTTGGCATTGATCTAGTGGCAGTTTGGTGACCTACTCATAATATGCCCGGTCCTGCAGATAAGCAACAGAGTTTGAACATACAATAGCATATCGAAGAAACTAAATAATTGTGATGGTTCTGATGTTTTAATTTCAACTGACACAGAAACATTTATTGAATGATTAATATATAAAATTTCAAAAAAAAAAAAAAAAAACAAAAAAAGGAGAATTCCAAAAGAGATTGATCCCTGAGCTAAAAAGCAGGTGCTAATGATTGTACCACGAGACTCAAATTCATCATATTCACTCCTGCATTTTGAAATTTCCTTGAAGATGATTGGAGTAACAATATAGAATCTAAGCCATATAGAGACTTAAACAGAGACAAGCAACTCAGCTGCAACCAAATAGATTCAACACTTCACACCAGTATCCCTAAATTAATTGTTGGATTGTGGCCCAATTTCAGTAGCCCATATTAGGCCCATGAAGGCATTTGCTGAGGCCCTATTTTTGATCCTATACTAATACTCCCTCCCAACCGAAAAACAATAACCCTTCATTCTCTTCCTCCTGTTTTGTAGCAGCGCCCCCCCTCTCTTTTCTCCTTCTCTTCTCAGTTCCCCTCCACTCTCTTTTTGTGTCTCCTTCACATCACTTAGGATAGATTAGTTCTACATCTTGAGTGAGTGTGTGAGAGTGTTGATAAGTGAAAGGGGGTTGGGTTGATGTGAGCTTCTTCCCTTTTAGAGCCTTGGTGGCTAGGTCGCCGGAGAAGTGGGTTTCCGGCGAAGGGATTGAGAGGCCGAGGGTGTTCGTGTCGCTGCGGAGGGGCTGTGATAAGGGTGGTGGCGTGCACAGCGGAGCTGTGGCGTTGGTGGCTGTCCGGCAGCTTCTGGCGGTGGTCCGGCGGTGGTCCGGCAGTGGTCCGGCGGTGGCCGGCAGTGGTCCGGTGTGGTGGTGTCGGCAGCGCCTTGGTGGTGGTTCCGGCGGAGCTTGGTGTTCTTGTAGAGTGTGTCTCATTTGGGAGCTCCGAGCCTACATATTAATAGATCTTTATAGATCTATTTGGTATCTCTATTTCCTTTTAATATTAGTTGTTGTATTTTTCTTGTTTCTACTAACCATGGTGTAGATCTAAGAAGTGGACAACAAAGAGACTAAGACTGGACTGTTGGAGAAAGAAAACGACGGAGACGAATCTGTCCGGAGAGACCGAGCCAGATCGCGACTGGCATGGACTTCAAAGGAAGTTTCTTGATCGTTGTTTCTAATTTTAGTATTTATGAGAGAATCATGTATTGGTGAGGCTAAAGCCTTGTAAATCCCATAGTTAGGTCTTTTGGGTTGTAATAGAATAGGTTAAAACAGGGTACCGGGTTTACCCAACAGTGGTATCAGAGCCATAGGCCACTTTGGGACGGGGGTTGGTCAAGGCACCCCCGCAAGGTAAAATAGCTTGATCCATCTTTTTTACAGTTTTAAGATAATATTCTTTTTCTGGATTGTTGCTTGAAATATGTGATTTTTCATGCTTGGAGCTTTGTGCTTTAAAATCTGGAAATATTATGCTTAAACTGTGTTTTTTATTCTCTGCATTTTGTTGTGCATAAACTGTTTTGTGTGGTGTTATTAGTGAATTGTGCATTTTCTGTGTTATTGTGCTTTGTGTGCAAAATTTGTGGATTTGAAATTTTTGGGAATAGAAAATCTGATTTCTTATTCCCTGAAAAAGCAGATTCCTGAAAATCTTGAAAGTTGTGATTTTTTGGGAATATGTGAAAATCAATCCAAATTTTGAAAAGTGACTGTTTGGACTATTGGGCCTCCCAAAAATTGATTTTGGGCCTGCCCAACAGTTGGGTCAATTCTGAAAATTTTTGGGCATCCAAAATTAATTTGGGTTTGCTTCAAAAAATTAAAAGGATGTTATATGCTATAGGGTGGAAGTAATTGTGGTTAGTTGGCTAAGTGTTTGAGCACTTGTTTGCTCATTCTGATTAAAAAGGCCAAACACAATAATGACCTCCACCTCAAATAGCATAGTTCTTTTTAATGGAAAGAACGACTTCAGCATCTGGCAAGTTAAGATGCGTTGTTTTCTTGTCCAACAAAGAGTTTATAATGCAATTGATCAACTCTTTGATAACGAAGTTACTGAAGCTAAAAAGACTGAAGTAGATGAACTTGCTAAATCTGCCATAATCTTAAGTTTATCTGATGCTGTCCTTAGAAAAGTTAGTGATTGCAAAACAGCCAAGGACCTTTGGGAGAGGCTGTCTGAACTGTATGCTGAGTCATCTTTGTCTTCTAGAATATTCCTGCTTGGTAAATTTTTTAAATTTAAATTGGATATATCTAGAGACTTAGATGAGGGTTTAGATAATTTTACTAAACTGGTTCAAGACATTAAAGCAACTGGTGATAAGCATATAGATGATTATGTGCCTATAGTGTTGTTGAATGCCATCCCTGATAGTTATTCTGATGTAAAATCTGCTATCCAATATGCTAGAGATGATTTGACTTTAGATCATGTGATTAAGAGTCTAAAGAACAAAGAACTTGAAATGAAGAATTCCTCTAAGCATTCTGATAAGGTGTTTATGACTAGGGGTAGGTCTTGGAAAAATAGTAATCACCAACAGCATAACGATAGGGGCAGAAGCAATGCTAGGGGTCAGTCTAAATCACATAGATCTCAGTCAAGAGGTAAACATGATAAGAAATGTTACAACTGTGGTAGAAAGGGCCATTTCATTAAAGATTGTAGACTCCCTAATAAAGAGAAAAATCAAATTGATAATCAGAACAATGAGGTTAATGCTGTGACTGATGTAGCAGTTAGGCATGATGAACTTTTGATGGTTCATGATATGAATTGTTTTTCTGATGTTAATATGGCTAAAGATGTTTCTAAATCTGTGTGGTTGTTAGACTCAGGGTGCACCTCCCATATGTCTCCTCATGTTGAATTATTTGATTCCTATCAACCTGTTAAAAATGACTTTGTGTTCATGGGTAATGACAATAGATGTCCTGTCTTAGGTATAGGAAAAATTGTCTTACAATTTGAGAATGGGACAAGATTCAGCCTTGATTCTGTGAAACATGTGCCTGATTTGTCTTACAATTTGATTTCTCTTGCGACCTTGCAGAAGAAAGGTTTAGAAGGGAGAATTGGTAATGACATGATTAAAATGTTCAAAGGGAATTTGATGTTGTTTAAGGCCATTATCAAGAATAATCTTTTTGTGGTCTCTAATGTGGTTAATTATGCTTTTGCTGCTAATTCTAGTTCTAGTTCTGATAAGGTTAAACAGAATACGCTTTTGTGGCATGCTAGACTAGGGCATATGAGTGATAAAGGCATGAAATTTCTGAAAGATGCTGGTTGTTTAAAATCTGATTTATGTGAAGTTGATCTTTGTGAATCATGCTTAGCTGGTAAACAACATAGAGTGTCTTTTAACTCTTCATATCCTGTTGGGATAAAATCCACCCGTGTACTTGAGTACATTCATGCTGATGTGTGGGGTCCATCTTCGACGCCCACACATGGTGGTAGAAGATACTTCTTATCTATCATGGATGATTTTTCTAGAAAAGTTTGGGTATTTCTCATGCAAAACAAATCTGATGTTTTTGGGAACTTTAAACACTGGAAAGCTTTGATTGAAAATCAAACTGGTTTAAAGATTGGTACACTTAGGACAGATAATGGGCTTGAATTTTGTAATCACCAAATGGATACTTTGTGTGCTGAATCTGGTATTAGAAGGCATAAATCTGTTCCTTACTCACCTCAACAGAATGGGGTAATTGAAAGAATGAACAGAACTTTATTAGAAAAGGTTAGGTGCTTGATGGCACCTACTGGCCTTTCTAAGAAGTTCTGGGGTGAAGCACTGATGACAGCTGCTTACTTAGTTAATAAATCACCCAATGCCCCTTTAAATGGTAAATCTCCTGATTCTGTCTTTTTTGGTAAACCTGTTGATTATGGACATCTTAGAGTGTTTGGATGTTCAGCTTTTGTGCATACTAGTAATGATAAATTGGACCCTAGAACCAAGAAATGTATTTTCTTAGGTTATCCTGAGGGAATTAAGGGTTACAGGTTGTTTGATAGATCAGAGGGTGGTTTTAAAATCATTGTTAGTAGGGATGTGATTTTTAATGAATCTGAATTTCCTATGAAAGTTTTTGAGAATGATAGTACTTCTGTTGAGGTGGAGTCTTCTTCTGTGGAACATTCTGTGAATTTGCCTGCTCCCATTGTTGTGCCTAATGTGATTGAAAATGCTGAAATTGCTGATCCCAATTTACATGTGAACGAGGAACCCATAACTGATACTCATGATATTGATACCCATGATATTGATGAAGGTGGAGCTCAGAATGAAGAAATTATTCCTAAAAATGATTTGAATGATCTTAGTGATTATATGCTAGCTAGGGATAGAGCTAGAAGAGTAGGTAAAACTCCTGCTAGGTTATCTGATTTTGTTCTTACTACTTATGCTATGACTGTGTGTGAAGAACTTAATAATCTAGAGCATAAATCATATTCTGAAGCTGTTAAGTCTAAACAGGCTAGTAAGTGGCTTAGTGCTATGAATAAGGAAATTGAATCATTACATAAAAATGAAACATGGCTGTTGATTCCTAGGGCTGAAAATATTTCTGTGATTGACTGTAAATGGATTTTTAAAATCAAACAGGAAAGTAATGGTGAGAGGTATAAGGCTAGGCTTGTAGCTAAGGGCTTTACTCAGAAAGAGGGTGTAGATTATTCTGAAATATTTGCACCTGTTGCTAAATTCACTACTATTAGAGTAATGCTTGCCTTAGTTGCTCATTTTGATTGGGAGCTTATACAAATGGATGTTAAAACTGCTTTCTTGCATGGTGACATAGATAAGAAAATTTGTATGAAGCAACCTGAAGGTTTTGTGGATAAAACCAAACCCAATCATGTATGCCTGTTGAAAAAAGCTTTGTATGGACTAAAACAAGCACCTAGACAGTGGAACATTAAGTTTGATAAATGCATGAAAGACATAGGATTCACCAGATCTAAATTTGATCATTGCTTATATCTGAAAGATGTGAAATATGTGCCTATGTTCTTATTGCTTTATGTTGATGATATGTTGCTTGTTAGTCCTTGCATGAAAAGCATTGTTGAGGTTCAAAATTGTTTGAACAAGAGTTTTGACATGAAGAATCTAGGAGAAGCCAAATGCATTCTTGGAATGCATATAGTTAGGGATAGGGCTAATTCAACCCTAATCCTTAACCAGGCTGAATATGTGAAGAAAATTCTCTCTAGATTCAAGATGTCAAATGCTAAACCTTTTGGTTGTCCTCTTGCTTCTCATTTCGTGTTGACTAAAGAACAGTGCCCTAAAAATGAATCTGAAATGAAAGATATGGAATCTGTCCCTTATGCTCATGCCATTGGTTCTGTTATGTATTTGATGATTTCTACTAGGCCTGATTTAGCTTATCCTATAAGTTGTTTGAGCAGATTTATGGCTAATCCTGGTAGACCACATTGGGAAGCTTTAAAATGGCTTTTGAGATACTTAATCAAGTCTATGCATTATTCTCTGTGTTTTTCTAAATGGCATGATGATATGTTTGTGACTGGTTATGTAGACTCTAACTTTGCTAATGATAGGGATAGTAGGAAGTCTACTACATCCTATGTGTTCACTCTAGGTGGGTCTTGTGTGAGTTGGAAATCTCAATTGCAATCTGTTGTTGCTTTATCCACTACTGAGTCTGAATTCATTGCCATAACTGAAGCTTTTAAAGAGGGAATCTGGTTTAGTGGTCTGATGCATGAACTAGGATTGAAAAATGAGATTACCATTTTTTCTGATAGCCAATCTGCGATTCAGTTAAGCAAACATCATGTTTTTCATGATAGGTCTAAACATATTGATGTTAAGTACCACTTCATGAGGGACAATGTTGAGTGTGAAAAACTTAAACTGGATAAAATTGCTTCTGAATTTAATCCTGCTGATATGGGAACTAAGTGTTTGCCTACTGAGAAAATGATGGCATGCATGAAAATCCTTCACTTTGATTTTGGTTAATGTGTGCATGTCTCTTATGTTTTTGATGCATGTCAGCATGTGTGAATACTTTGTGTATATTGTTGGTATGTGACTGGGAAGTGAAGGTACCAAAGGCGATGACGAAAACTGCCCCAAATTGAGCACACTCGTCACTAAGTCTGAAAGTGGGCCAAGGTGGAGATTGTTGGATTGTGGCCCAATTTCAGTAGCCCATATTAGGCCCATGAAGGCATTTGCTGAGGCCCTATTTTTGATCCTATACTAATACTCCCTCCCAACCGAAAAACAATAACCCTTCATTCTCTTCCTCATGTTTTGTAGCAGCGCCCCCCCTCTCTTTTCTCCTTCTCTTCTCAGTTCCCCTCCACTCTCTTTTTTGTGTCTCCTTCACATCACTTAGGATAGATTAGTTCTACATCTTGAGTGAGTGTGTGAGAGTGTTGATAAGTGAAAGGGGGTTGGGTTGATGTGAGCTTCTTCCCTTTTAGAGCCTTGGTGGCTAGGTCGCCGGAGAAGTGGGTTTCCGGCGAAGGGATTGAGAGGCCGAGGGTGTTCGTGTCGCTGCGGAGGGGCTGTGATAAGGGTGGTGGCGTGCACAGCGGAGCTGTGGCGTTGGTGGCTGTCCGGCAGCTTCTGGCGGTGGTCCGGCGGTGGTCCGGCAGTGGTCCGGCGGTGGCCGGCAGTGGTCCGGTGTGGTGGTGTCGGCAGCGCCTTGGTGGTGGTTCCGGCGGAGCTTGGTGTTCTTGTAGAGTGTGTCTCATTTGGGAGCTCAGAGCCTACATATTAATAGATCTTTATAGATCTATTTGGTATCTCTATTTCCTTTTAATATTAGTTGTATTTTTCTTGTTTCTACTAACCATGGTGTAGATCTAAGAAGTGGACAACAAAGAGACTAAGACTGGACTGTTGGAGAAAGAAAACGACGGAGACGAATCTGTCCGGAGAGACCGAGCCAGATCGCGACTGGCATGGACTTCAAAGGAAGTTTCTTGATCGTTGTTTCTAATTTTAGTATTTATGAGAGAATCATGTATTGGTGAGGCTAAAGCCTTGTAAATCCCATAGTTAGGTCTTTTGGGTTGTAATAGAATAGGTTAAAACAGGGTACCGGGTTTACCCAACATTAATCACCATAAATAACTGAAAGATATACAAGGAACAGAGCCATTAATCATGATAGTTCACCTTGCCTCAACTGAGATCATTTTGGATTTTGGTACAAAAATATACTATATCATACTACTATATATTTAATATATGGCACATATTCTCACCGCCTCGCTCAATTTAATAAAGGTAAATCGACAAGAACGCAAGCTCTTGAATACATACATAAAACCACAAATTAACCCAAAATCATCTTATGAATTACACAGGTTAACATGCATCACGTCACTGCGCTCACCAAAAACCTCAGTGGGTGAGAAAATGCAGAAGAATGGATACAACTCAACGTCACCGGGGTGAAAGCAGACTGAGCAGATAGCACCGAACCACCAGCCCCGACGAAATCCGTGCATCAAACTTCGAAACCATGGAACCCTAGTCCTGTACTGGCAAAACCCCTTCCCGATAACACTAACAGGATCCCGAATATCCATTCATTCTAGCATTTTTCACAAACCAACCCAATCCACTGCTCGTGACTGAGTAAGCCGTTTGATTTGGTCCAAAATTTTTCCAAAAGATCTTCAAGACTTCAACTGATAGACATCCCATACGGTTTCCAAGTTTTCCATGCACCTCGCTTCTTTTCGTTTCTCCTTGCCATTTGCCAATCGGTCACGACATTCTTGTGTTCTGTTGGTAAGGATTTTTAGTTGCCGCTTAAGATCATTCTCATACATCAAATTTTACTCCTTTCAGTGGCTACTTTTTATATCGGCGATGAAATTTCTATCCGGTATCCTTTTCCTTGAAATAATGTCAAGGGGGGAAATCACTTTGGTTCAAAGACTGGCCGCTACTTTTGGTCTGAAATTTATACATAAAATCCGACTAATTTTGAGGTCTTCATAGATTTTAACGGATTTTTTTAAAAATTATAACTATGCAAAATCTCTTCAAATTTCTATAGAATTTTATCATGTTAGTCAAACGCTACACAGAGTCTGCACAAAATCAACCAACTCTACGTGGACTCCATAGATTTTCTAAATCAACCCGACTTTTTAAAATACATAAATATCTGAAAACGAATACACCCTCCTTAATCTCCATCGCTCGAAGATTGAACCATCTCTTTTGGACACAGTAATTTAGGTACTGGAGTTTAGTAGTTAAAGTGGTGTAAGTATTTGTGTTTAAGATTCTAATGAATTTTGATACTACCTCCGTCTCACCGGTTTTGTTATGGATGAGTTTTTGGCACTATTCATTGTTAAACTTTAATTCGAATTTTTATCATAGTTATGTAATAAAAAAACATAGTCAACTGAGATATTGTTAGATTCGTCTAATCTTATACTTTTAGACAATCAATTCTTTTTATAACTTTTGTACACAATTTAAGTGATTAACGGTTAAAAATGTATATCGACATGCGTGTCGGAGGCCTCTGTAACAAAAACAATAAGACGGAGGAAGTGTTATTTATTATTTAACTTTGACTTAACATTATCGTAATGATGTAATTAGAGAAAAATAATCAAGTGTGATCTAGTTAGAATCGTCTAATCGTATAGTTTTAGAATATATATTTTATACAAATTTTTCCTGTATCAATTTTGTAATATTAAGAATTAAAGAAATATAAAGAACTTTGTGTAGGAAAGTAAAAATGCATTGGAATTTGTGCAAAATAGTAAAATTAAATATTTTTAATGGGATTTGACAACAATTAAAATTCTAATCAAACTTATATTAATTTAATTTTTCTAAAAATGGAAAGTGATTAAACTTCGTGGGATACCTGAAAAAGGATTAGGGGTCAAATTTCGTGTGACGTAGGGAGTACTACTATTAATTACTCCCATTTAACCCTGTCTTGTTTGATTTATGCACGCAATCTAATGCACTTTTTTAACCGTTAATATTTCGAAATATATACAACAAAAAATTATGTAAAATATGTATTCTAAAACTACATGATTATCCGATTCTAATAAGACCAGAGTCGACTATTTTTTTCAAATATATACTTACAATAAAATTGAGTCAAAGCTGTACAATGAACAGTGTCAAAAAGTCAAATAAGACACGTTATCTGGGATGGAGGGAGTACTAATATAAACGAAAAAAGGAGAGTATTAATAATAATAATTAAAGTTTTATTATAAATATTTAGTATACACTATATTGAATATACTCCCTCCGTTTTGAAATAGATGTAACATTTGCATAGTAATTATTATTCATTGAGTAACTTTGATTCAAATTTTTAACACAGTTATACAAGATAAAATATAGTCAAGTGAGATCTTGTTAGATTCATCTAATCGCAAAGTTTTATAATATCAAATTTTTTTAATTTTTACTTTTACACAATTTTTTGATATAATAAGCATTAAAAACATGTATTGGATAACGTGAAATACAAGAATGTTTCAATTTTTTATAAAACGGATGGAGTATATATTTTCACATAAAAAATATAAATTATTTTTATTACTAGTTATTACATATAATTTTTTAAAACTTTTATAAACATAGAACATTTTATTTTATCTGTATTATATTTATTAGTATAATTTTATTTTTCTTTTATTTCAAGTTTCTAACTATTAATTAAAATATTATATATATTAACATAGAATATATTTACTACCAACAGCAGTTAGTTTGAGTGGATTGGGCCTCTAGTCGCTTATCTCGGGTTCGAGCCTTTTAATTGCACATGCTGATCCTCGATGGATTAGTCTTGGGCCCAATGCGGCCTGGGGATACCCGGTAATTCACCAACATAGAATATATTTACTAAAAGCTTAAGCAAAGGTCTCGGGTTCGAACCTTTGTGTATGCAGAATTCAGCTTTGGGAGTAGCAACCTTTCAATGCCCACTAAATCCCCGAGGGATTAGTCTTGGGTCCAATGTGACACGGGATGATATTCACCTAAAAAAAAGAATATATTTACTAAAAAAAGTATTATTTAATAAACATCATTCTTCTAATAAATTCACAAGTAATTTTCTTTGCTACAAATAAAAAAAAAAAATTGATTTAGGTAAATGAATTATAAATTTCTAATTAGATTATGGTTATTTTATAAATAAATAAAATTTTAAAAATTGCACATTAATTTTATATGAATCTTTTTTTTTAAAAAAAATTAAAAGACCGATGAATCAACGGTGGAAAATACCAAAATTGAATTTTTTTCCAAATGTTAAGCTCTGGTTCTAGCAAATTTTTGCAGGGGTACCTAGGAGAGTAAGGTTTGAAGGTGGGTACTTTTCTCAATACTACTAATAAAGTTTTGTATTCCTCCTCATATAAAAATATCATTAACATTCATTATTTTTTTTGGTAAACAGTGACACTCATGTGCCGGCAAAGTTGTGTGGGAGTCCAAACCACACAAATTACAAAGGGGGTAAAAGAGAGGGATAGGGGCCGGGTGGGGATCGAACTCCCAAAATATGGTTGTGAGAATGAGACTTATTTTTATGCAATACAATGCAAATTTAATGAGTAATATCTCAAATTGTAAAAAATAAAAACTGTAAAAATTTAATATTCTAAAACTATATGATTAGACAAATCTAATAACATCTCACTTGACTATGTTTTATCTTATATAACTGTGTTAAAAAAATCGAATAAAAAATTTAAAATTACTCAATTAATAGTATTTATTATGCAGACGTTAACATTTTTGGATTAAGGATGGAGTATATATTTGATATTTGTAAATTATGAACAATTTAGGTCTAATGTGGCATGTGGATACCCAATAATGCCAAAAAAAAAATATTTATCATTCAATAAATTTAAGTGTGACATTCAGTTGTTGGATCAGAAAGGCATATGGGAAGCTTCGCGTTTTTCCGACTCAACAGAGGCTATCCATCTTATGCAGACAGGTTTGCAAAAGGACCATTTGTTGTCTCCGCTCATTAAAAACATCATGGGCATTCTCTGTGCATGGCCGGGTTATGTATGGAGTCATATCCTTCGTGAAGGCAATACTGTGGCGGACATACTAGTGAAGAACGACGCCAAATTGCTGGATTTCTACACGATTTGGGCATTCTCTCTTGATGATACTCGAGCGAGCCTCTTTGCTGATCAGCTGGGGACTTGGTTCCGATGCTTCTGATTTTTCTGCTTTCCTTTCCTTTCCCTTGTTGCTGTGGTTTTCTTTTTAATTTTCTCATTTGCCGACGTTTTCACGTCACCGTTATCCCAAAAAAAATTTAAGCGTTTAAAACATAAGATATCTCATAAATAAAGAGCAATGGATGAATAATAGTAGTAGTAGTATACATCCAAACTATAGGACTGAACTGCAAATTGGTCGGGTATGTAATGTACTAATGTGAAATATTGTGTCTCATAGACTATTTGCGTGTACGTACTGACTACGGGTGGGCACGGTTCGGTTAACCTGAATTTTTCAGGTATTTGTATTTGTATTTGAACCGGGCAAATACTTCATTTTAGTATTTGTATTTGTAACCGGAGTCCTCGGTTAACCGGGGGTTCGGTTTTGATTCGATTCAGCGGTTAAGCGATTCGGTTCGAATATATTTTCCGACGCTCTAAAAATGTATAATCAAGTTTTTATTTCTTAATTCTTAAGTTTTATAGATTTTATTTTTGAGGTTAATACACTATATAAAAAATATATATGACTATGTAATTCAGTGGTTATTTTTAATGTTATCAAAATATATTAGTATAAGACAAATTTAGGTGTAATAGTATATTTCAATAATGGGGTATTCTTAAACACAAAAATCAATATAGGCTCATTATGATGATATATTTTGATAATTAACTCTTTAATTCTTTTGTATTTATTTATTATATACTAAATAATTAAATAAATAATGATTATATATTATATATATAATTTTATACCATCAAATGCCTATAATATATACAATATACATAACTTTTAAAATAAAATAAATATATTCGGTTCGGTTCGGTTAATTGGGGAAAAAATTAAAGTATTTGTATTTGTATTTGAACCGGACGAATACTGAAATTTGATATTTGTATTTGCTCCGGGGTCCTCGGTTAACCGGAAATAAAGTTCGATTTCGGTTCGACTCAACGGTTCAACGAGTCGGTTCGAATATTTTGCCCATCCTAGTACTGACAAGGAAAGAAGCAAGGAGTGACGTCCAGAAACAAGGGAAACGGAAGAAAAGGCCTCACCGCAACCGCGACACCCCCCACCCTTGGATTTTTATTCCCTAATCAAATCCATTCGATTAGGGTTTTTTTTGTTCCTTGTTTCTCATTAATTTATATTCCCCATTTCTTATTTTTTAATTTTCTTGATCGGTTTTGTCTTTCGGCCGCTCGTATCATTGCACCTGTTTCTTCAATTGGTATTGAATTGGGTTTTGCGGCCAAGGTTCAATTTCGTATTTCGGTGCGAGGAATAAGGGTTTTCTTGCTGGAGGTTCTGATTGTGGTATGATCCGAATTCGTGGATCGGATGATTGTCCGATCGCCGATTAGTCGGCGACTCGATTAGACGGCTTCGTAAGGTTCTTGTATGGAAACTCGGAGCCGGAAGCGGGCGGAGGCATCCACCTCAGCAGCGTTATCTGGTCCGACGAGCCGCGCCACCAAACGCGCTCGCCTCTCTGCCACTTCTGCCGTTACGTCGTCCGCCCAAGCTCCTGCGATCTCTACACGTTCACGTTCCTCCGCGAGGTCTATTTCCATGGACCCCAATCCCGAACCATCAACCGCATCTGCATCCGCGACCCGAAGCCGCCGTGGGAAAAACCCTAGCAGCAATCAAAATTGGGATGCCAATACTAATAAAGATATTAGCAATTCGGATAAGGGTAAAGAGAAAGAGCCTGATGTCAGGCATCGTGAAACAGAGAGGGCTGTTGGATTGAACATTGATTCGCATAATGGAGACGAAGAAGATAATGACAGTGAGGGAGGAGGTGGGACTTTTCACCAGAATTTCACTTCTGCTAGTAGTGCACTTCAGGGGTTGCTGAGAAAGTTGGGCGCTGGATTGGATGATTTGCTCCCAAGTTCCGCCATTGGTTCAGCTTCATCGTCTCATCAAAGTGGGAGGCTAAAAAAGATTTTATCTGGATTGAGGGCTGATGGCGAGGAAGGAAAGCAAGTGGAAGCTCTAACTCAGCTCTGTGATATGCTTTCAATCGGGACAGAGGAGTCTTTGAGTACTTTTTCCGTGGATTCTTTTGTTCCCGTGTTGGTGGGACTACTCAATCATGAAAGTAATCCCGACATCATGCTATTTGCTGCTAGGGCGCTTACACACTTGGTTGATGTGCTGCCCTCGTCTTGTGCTGCGGTAGTGCATTATGGTGCTGTTTCGTGCTTTGTTGCTAGGTTGCTGACCATTGAGTACATGGACTTGGCTGAACAGGTAAATTTCCCTACTATTAATATTGGTATTGCTGGTAGTTTCTTAACTGAAAGTAGACACAGTATGGAAATTAAATTTCTCATATGCTCTATATTTTACACACACACACACACACACACACACACACACACACACACACATATTTGGCTGATATTGCTACTTTCTGTCCCCTGCTGTAGTTGTGTGTGTGTTATGCCTGAACTGAGTTTATATTGTTTGTTTGGAGCAGTCTCTTCAAGCCCTAAAGAAGATATCTCAGGAGCACCCAACTGCTTGCTTGCGGGCTGGTGCACTTATGGCTGTGCTTTCCTATCTTGACTTCTTTTCTACTGGGGTCCAGGTGTGTGTTGAAATGGGCATATGTATTCTTTTATATGTTAATTCCTTGATATAGATGATGGAAAAACTTCTGAAGACTTAACATTTGAACATGATTTATTATATTTCATATTTTCTAGAGAGTGGCTTTATCAACTGCTGCAAACATGTGCAAAAAACTACCACCAGATGCTTCTGATTTTGTAATGGAAGCGGTCCCGTTGTTGACAAATCTCCTACAGTATCATGATGCGAAGGTAAGGTACAGCAGTTATAGGTTTTGTACTTCTTTCAGATGTTTACTACTTCTTTGCTTGTACTAGGTTTTAGAATCCGCATCAATTTGCTTAACAAGGATTGCAGAGGCATTTGCATCATCTCCTGATAAACTTGATCAACTCTGCAACCATGGTCTTGTAACACAAGCTGCTGCTCTGATTTCATCCATCAATTCTGGGGGTGGCCAAGCTTCAGTTAGCAGTTCGACTTTCACGGTGAGGTTACTTTGCACTTATGTTTAGTTATTTTATACCAGGGTAGCCAAATGACCCTGCCTATTTGCAGGGTTTGATCCGGCTTCTATCCACATGTGCAAATGGTTCTCCATTAGGAGCGAAGTCCCTACTTCTTCTTGGAATCAGTGGAATTCTTAAAGAAATATTATCAGGGTCTGGTGTTGGGTCTAGCATGTCTGTGTCACCTGCACTAAGTAGGCCCTCAGAGCAGGTACGCACCAAACCTTGCTCAGCGTCTCAGATAAATCTTGCTTGCCTTGCTGTGTGAATTATAATTAAACTTTTTATCTGCCTTAATTATGATGCTTTTGACTTTGAGATATTTTGATTGTTACTATTTTTGTACCTGTTGTCCATAGTCTGTCTTATAGTGGCATCTGTGGATTTCATCCTGGGGAAAGAGCTATTATTTTTGCTGTCAAATTTGAGTCCAAAAATAGTTCCTCTGTGACATCAACTGATGTTGCTTTATGCTTTATCAGGTTTTTGAGATTGTGAACCTTGCTAATGAACTTCTTCCACCGCTTCCTCAAGGAATAATATCTCTTCCAGCCAGCACAGGTTTGTTTGTTAAAGGTTCTCTTCCTAAAAAGAGTCATGGAGGCAGCTCAGGGAAGTCGGAAGATTCAAATGGGAATGCGCAACCGCAAGAGATTTCTACTCGACAGAAACTATTGGATGATCAACCTGAACTGTTGCAGCAATTTGGAATGGATCTTCTTCCTGTTTTGATCCAGGTTAGATGAACAACTCTTATGTCTATATTCCAAAATTAAACATATTTACAGTGTTTTTCAATGCAGATCTATGGTTCCAGTGTGAATGGTCCCATTCGCCACAAGTGTCTTTCAGTCATTGGAAAACTCATGTATTTTAGTTCTGCAGAAATGATACAGTCTTTAATAAATGCCACAAATATATCAAGGTATGCAAATATACTAACCTTCCTCGTCATGATGTTGCCTGACTGGCCAGCTGTATTTGTAACTTTCTCCATTTTCTGTATTCTTGATGGTTCAGTTTCTTAGCTGGTGTTTTAGCTTGGAAAGATCCCCAGGTTCTAGTGCCTGCCCTTCAGATATCCGAAATATTGATGGAAAAGCTTCCTGGTATATTCTCCAAGATGTTTGTTAGGGAAGGTGTAGTCCATGCTGTGGATGCATTGATACTGAGTGGGTCTTCTAGTAGTTCACAACCATCTTTGAGCGAGAAGGACAACGATTCTACCCCTGTATCATCATCACGATCTAGAAGGAATCGACGCCGAGGAGCGAATTCTAGTTCTGATGTGAATCTTGCTGATGATTCTAGGAACACAATCCCAAATGTTGTTTCGCATCAACATTCAATTGAAATCCCTTCGGCCAACTCTAGTATTAGGGTTGCAGTTAGTGCACGGGCAAAAGCTTTCAAAGAAAAATATTTCCCTGTGGATCCAGAGGCCAGGGAAAATGGCGCAACTGATGATCTACTCCGTTTAAAGAGTATTTGCACGAAGCTGAATCAGGGAACCAATGAACAGAAGACTAAATCTAAGGGTAAATCAAAAGCTTATAGCTCCCAGCCTCTGGATTTTATTGCAGGTAAAGAGGAGCATTTGGTTGAGGTGATCAGTGAGATGCTGCAGGAGCTTAGCAGAGAAGATGGCGTGTCAACTTTTGAGTTTATTGGTAGTGGAGTGGTTGACTCTTTACTTAATTATTTTACATGTGGTCATTTTTCTAAGGAACGCATGTCTGAAGTTAATCTTCCCAAGTTTCGACAACAAGCAATGAGAAGATTTTGCTATTTTGTTACTGTTGCCCTCCCTACAAGTGTAGGTGAAGGAGGTTTAGTTCCCATGAGTTTGTTGGTTCGAAGACTTCAAAATGCTCTGTCCTCATTGGAAAGATTCCCTGTTGTGCTGAGCCATGCTTCACGATCATCTGGTGGAAATGCTCGCCTGTCTTCTGGTCTAAGTGCTCTATCTCAACCATTCAAGTTGCGCCTTTGCCGTGCTCAGGGAGAAAAATCTCTGCGTGACTACTCTTCGAATGTTGTCCTGATTGATCCATTGGCAAGTTTGGCATCTGTTGAAGACTTCTTATGGCCAAGGGTTCAAAGAAATGACTCAGGTCAAAAGCCATCACCATCTGCTGGGAACTCAGAGGCTGGGACAACTCCAGTGGGAACTGGTGTTTCTTCACCGTCTGCTTCAGTTCCTACTTCTGTGACTAGGCGTCCTTCAACAAGGTCCAGGTCTTCTATAAGTAATACAACCAAGAAAGATTCATTGACAGAGAAGAATACTAATTCAATGAAGGCCAAAGGCAAAGCAGTCTTGAAGCCTAATCAAGATGAGGGAAGAGGGCCACAAACTAGAAATGCTACTCGGAGAAGAGCAGCTTTTGACAAGGATAATCAAATGAAGCAAGAGGAAGGGGCCACTAGCTCTGAGGTATTTTTCTGTTGTATGAGGAAAGCATATAGAAAATTACGTGTAAACTTTTTTTCCTATAATTTTTAACAATATATCTGGCTTCATGGAATGAGATATTCTTTTAGTGGGTGGATAAACTATAGTAAAACTGGGTAGTGGCCAGTGGGTATGAGCATTGTATTCTGGCGGTATTTTTGATGCCCTATTAAAACTTTATTGAATTCTATGCTGATTCTTCTTTTAATAGACCGCTGTTAGTGTGGGTGCTAGTAAATGTTGTATGATTTGAATTCATCACTCATTTCATTGTCTCTGTGTTGTGGGTGTCGTCCCTCATGCCTTTTTCTGATTATGCTGTTGAAACAGTATCACATGTTCAGGTGGGTACTTCTCTTCAAGTCTTGGTGAGAGTGGAGAACTTTTATAGTAGTCTTATCTCCTCATGATTTTGTGATTTTGTCTGTCCTGTCCTTCTAATTAAGCCAATTTGAATCTTAGGAAGGAACATTTTCTTATTTTAAGCTACAAACTTTTTCTTATGTTGAGCTACCTTCAATGTGTCCCTCTTCCCCCTGGCACCACATACTATGATACTAGTACTTACATTCTATGCTTTTACCATACCTTGCAAACAGCTCCATCCCCGTGCCTAATAGAATTTTCCATGTTGACGGCTTTTTTTGCACGTTGCAGGATGATGATTTGGATATTTCACCTGTAGAAGTTGATGAGGCTTTGGTGATTGATGATGAAGATATTTCAGACGATGATGAAGACGATGATGATGTATGTGTCCTCATCTGCATATGAATATACTGCCAATTTTATATTTATTGTTGCAGTGATTATCTTGGGGTTATTTAATATGCTGATACGAAATGGTGCATTGGTTTAGATATTTAATTATGCAGGGTTTAAATGAATATTTTTAGGTACATTGTTTTGGTAATAGCTTTGGAGTTTCTGAAAATTCTGTTTATATGATTTCTAGATGAATATGGACAAAAAAGAAAACTAAATTCAGGTGGTTTGTTCATTAAAGGACAGTTGGTAGTACTTTGAGGAAGTTTGACACAATTGGTTGTGCTATTTGTTATCTAATCGAATTGTGGTATCAGGTATGCTCTTCCTGGGATGAAGTGCTGGAAATAGCCAGACAAGTTTTGCATTTTCCGATTTGATGTCTTTGCTCCTTTGCCCCACCAAAAGTACTCTGATTGAACTATATTAATGGTTGACAGGTTCTGGGAGATGACACTCTTCCACTTTGCATGCCAGACAAAGTGCATGATGTGAAATTAGGCGACTCTATTGACGATAGTCCAGCCCCAACTCCAAGTGATGGGCATAGCAATCCCACATGTTCTAGCAGTAGAGGTTCGGCAGAGTTTCGAAGTGGGAGTTCCTTTGGTTCCAGGGGTGCGATGTCATTTGCAGCTGCTGCAATGGCGGGACTTGCTTCTGGTAATAATAGAGGTGTCAAGGGAGGCAGAGATCGGTATGGACGCCCCTTATTTGGCTCTACCGATACACCCAGGCTTATTTTCACCGTAGGCGGCAGACAACTTAATAAACATTTAACGATTTATCAGGCAATCCAGCGTCAGCTTGTTTTGGATGATGATGATGATGACAAGTTCGCTGGTAGTGATCTTGTTGCTAGTGATGGAAGCAGGCTTTGGACTGATATTTACACCATAACATATCAACGAGCTGATGGTCATCCTGAGAGGTCTTTGCTTGGAAATATAAACTCAACTCCATCCAAATCTGCAAAAGCTAATTGTTCAAGTAATTTTGCATCTGATAGATCTGCACCCCATATGTCATTGCTGGATAGCATTTTGCAAGGAGAACTTCCTTGTGATTTGGAAAGAAGCAATTCCACATATAACATATTGGCACTATTACGAGTGTTAGAAGGGTTAAATCAGCTTGCGCCTCGTTTGAGGGTCCAGAAAATGGTTGACAGTTTTTCTGAGGGAGAAGTTTCTAGCCTGGATGAATTCAGTGACACTGGAGCCAAAGTACCAACTGAGGATTTTATTAGTGGCAAGCTTAATCCTAAACTTTCGCGCCAGATTCAAGATGCTCTTGCACTTTGTAGTGGATCACTCCCTTCATGGTGCTACCAGCTGACCAAAGCCTGTCCATTTTTGTTTTCTTTTGAAACGCGCCGTCAATACTTCTATTCAACGGCATTTGGATTGTCTCGTGCATTGAATCGGTTACAACAGCAACAAGGAGCTGATGGTCATGGATCCACAAGTGAAAGAGAGGTGCGTGTAGGGAGATTACAACGTCAAAAAGTTCGTGTTTCTAGGAATAGAATTTTAGATTCTGCTGCAAAAGTCATGGAGATGTATTCCAGTCAAAAAGCTGTCCTTGAAGTTGAATATTTTGGTGAGGTTGGCACAGGGTTGGGCCCCACTCTTGAGTTTTACACTCTTCTAAGTCATGAGCTACAGAAAGTTGGATTAGGAATGTGGCGATCAAATTCAGTTGGCAGATCTATGGAAATTGATGATGATCAATTGGATGGGCACTCTCTAGCTGGGGGCAATAAAGATACCGTCCATGCACCACTTGGTTTGTTTCCAAGTCCATGGCCACCAAACGCTGATACATCCGATGGCTCCCGGTTTTCTAAAGTAATTGAGTATTATAGATTACTTGGGCGAGTTATGGCCAAAGCTCTCCAGGATGGGAGGCTTATGGATTTGCCACTTTCTGCTGCTTTCTATAAGCTTATACTTGGTCAGGTGAGCATGGTTTCCTGTCTGCAAAATGACTAGATTTACACTAGAGATATCTGTGACAAGCTTATTCTGTTGGATGATAATGTTTTTGTGATTTGGAACTTCTGCAGGGTTTGGATTTGCATGATATAATTTCTTTCGATCCAGAATTTGCAACTACTTTGCGTGAATTGCAAGCCCTTGTGTGCCGAAAACAATATTTGGAATCCATAGGGAACTATAACACAGAGGAGTTGTGTTTTCGTGGAGCTTCAATTGAAGATCTATGTCTAGATTTTTCCCTTCCAGGCTACCCGGAGTATATTTTGAAGCCAGGCAATGATAATGTACGCCATATGCTTTGTTTGAGATCATTTGAATTTTACCTAGCCTAATCATGCTGCTCTTTTAAATTTCTTCATTTTCATTGCTACTTTCGCAGGTGGATATGAGTAGTTTGGGAGATTATATTTCTCTTGTGGTTGATGCCACAGTAGGCACAGGGATCAGCCGTCAAATGGATGCATTTAGAGCTGGATTTAATCAGGTTTTCACTACTCTTTTGTTTGAAGCTAACTTTTTATTTCATATTTCTCTCAGTATCTCTGGGATATTTGAATATTGCGTCATAGTAGTAGTGAGTGAACTGGTTGCTGGTTTCAGATCAAAACATTCAAGAAATCTACAGTATTCTTACAAAATCATAATAATTTTATCTTTCAATCACTGAAGCCATGACCCCTAAACACGATAAAGAGAAATTTTTTCTTGTTGAATCACTGAGCCCAATAACTCCTAAACGTGCCGTAGTTATATGTTAGTATGAACAAGAAATGCTGTGTCGTACTTGAACCCCATAGCTCCATTCCATTACTGCATACCAAAAGCAAGATATTCACCAGATGTAATAAGTTGTCTATATGGGTGTTATTAAAAAATTATAAATAGTGGCAGATGCACATTATTAGTTTGAGGATGAGGCTGTAATTGAAGTTATGGATTTCAACATATTTCTATTTTCAAGGGCAAGTAATTAAAGTTATGGATTTCTGTAGGTGTTTGACATATCAACACTGCAAATATTTTCTCCAAACGAGTTGGACTATCTGCTTTGTGGCCGCAGAGAACTGTGGAAGGTAATGTTTCGGTTGATTATTAAAAAAATTGAATTTTACTGCCTTTGCCTTGTTTAACCCTCTTCTTCTTAATGGCTCCCTGGAAAACAGGCTGAGACGCTTGCTGATCACATTAAATTCGACCATGGATACACTTCCAAAAGTCCTGCTATTGTCAATGTATGTGAGGAAAAAGACCACATCTTCAATTCATTAATTTGCGATTTATTTATTAATTTATTTTTAAATCGTCTGTGGACTATACATTTTCTTTGGGTTTATTGTTAATCCACCAGCTTCTTGAGATCATGGGAGAATTTACCCCTGAGCAGCAGCGGGCATTCTGCCAGTTTGTTACTGGTGCTCCTCGTCTTCCACCAGGTGGTTTGGCTTCACTGAATCCCAAATTGACAATTGTTAGGAAGGTAAATATGTAGTGGTGCAGATGTTGATATTCTCTTTATTGGTATGCGATTAAGCATGTATTGATAATCTTATCTTGCTGGGACAGCATTCTTCAAGCATGAACAGCACAGCAAATAATGGCACTGGTCCATCAGAATCTGCAGATGATGACTTACCTAGTGTGATGACTTGTGCAAATTACTTGAAGCTTCCACCTTATTCCACCAAGGTTAGGGCGAAGTTACATTTCCTTCGTATCTTGCTTTCAGTTTAGGCTGTGACCTGTAATGAAATGCACAAAAGGTACTGATTTCAGTCTTCTTACCTCTAGGAAATTATGCGCAAGAAGCTACTCTATGCTATCAATGAAGGACAAGGATCATTTGATTTGTCATGAGTTTTCATTCCATTCTGCTGAGAAGATGGAAGTTTGATACTAACAAATTATGAAGTTGAAAGGGGCAAATGGCAATTACATGGTTAATAAGGGAACCTCCTTATTGCGCTTTTTTAATTGCTGACATAGTTAAGGTCAGTTGTTTATGTAAAATTGAAGTTGATCTTACTCCATGATTTGTACCCTTTTTCCGGACCCTCTATTATATCTCTCGACCTTTTTTTTTATGTTCCATCAAAAGGATGGTTTTTTCCTTATATACTATGTAAATATCAACTTCCTGAATCCAACTGTGGCTGCCTTTTTTTTTCTTTCTAAAATTTATTTTAAATTTTTAGTTTTGGAATCTGTCTATATCTGGTTTGAATTGAATTTGGGAGTGGTGTCCCAGGTTTTTGGATGTTACCTGCGAGCTGTTACAAGGAGGGAAGAATATTCTGGTAATCTGCTGTTGTTCAAGATGATGAATGTAAATAAATGGGAGATTTGCTGAAAATGTGATGCCTGGTTGAAGTCCAGTTCTCCCTACTCTATTTAATTTTAATTTTTTTTAAAAAAAAATAAAATAAAATTGGAGTTGGATAAAGTTGGTACAAATATAATTCCATTGTTACATAATACAGTACGTATTATTTTGTTGGGCATTATTAAAATGTTGCATTTTATGAGTTAAAATAAGTTTGGTTATGGCGTGGTTCCATTAATGATTGAAGATGGTGCAAGTGTGCGAAAGTCATGTTCCCTTTTCACTCCATGGCCAGCCCTTGCCTGTCGCGACGCCGCATTTGGTTCTTCAACCAGAGTGCAATTTTGCCAAACCAAAATGCCCTGGGCTGTTTTTCAAAGATTCATAGTTTCTTCCCCGGCCCCTCCTCACTTTTTCATTTTTTTGTGATTAAAACGTAATGTGTGTGCTACTCACACGAGGGTTTTTACCACTGAAATAGAAGTAATGGTTTTACTTTTGAAATGAAAGACAGCTAGCATATTCTGATATTGGCCGGCTATCCGGGTATAATTAGGGACGGAGCTCAGGTGGGTACGGGGTATAATTAGCTAAGCCCACTATCCCTTCCCTTTATTTCATATTGTGTGGTGGCCACCACTTTTTTCTCAAATTTTAAGGGAGGGCCGATTTCACTAAAAAAAATTCAAAAAAAAAAAAATCTAACCCACTACCAAATACTACCTCCGTCTCAATATATTTGTTACGAATGGTTTTTTGGCACTATTCACTGTTTAACTTTGATTCGAATTTTTATCATAGCTAGGTAAGAAAAAACATAGTCAAGTGGGATCTTGTTAGATTCGTCTAATCTTGTAGTTTTAGACAATTAATTTTTTATAACTTTTCGTTGTACACAATTTAAATTATTAACCGTTAAAAATGTGTATCGGCATACGTGCTGGGTGGGTCCGTAACAGAAATAGTGAGACGGAGGAAGTATAAACTATTCTAAAATATTAGGAGTATTAAAATAACTTTATACAAAATGTATAGTTAAGCATATGAAAACTGATTTTATTTGGCAAAAAGTAAAGAAAAAAAATTACCAAAATAGAGATGAATAGCAGTTAGAAGTTGCTCATATACTTTTCTTTGTTGTTATTGCATTGTTCAAACTTTAAACTCATAGTTTGGAAAATAGTTATATTTTGGAATTTGATTTGTAATGATGGTGAATTGGTGTTGGAACAACAAAAAACCTAGTGGAGAAGAAGACGACACAAACACTAATATAGAGCAAACTTTAATTCAATATAATGGGCCAAGAACCTTTAGATTATAAATAATTTTGGACTTCTTAAAATTTATTAGAATAAATAATTAAACAAGGAATGATATCTAGCATATATAAATATATAATACTTCATATAATATCTTTGTGGGGAAAATTTATGGGAGGGCCCAAGCCATCCCAATTTGATACTGTAGTTTCGCCCTAACATCACTTGGAAACAAATTAATTTCCACAATAATTAGATTCGATCATCACTCTCGCACTCACTACCATCCTGGCCAAACTGCTTTTTTTTTTTTTTTTTTTTTTTTTTTTTTTTTTTTAGCCGAAGCCAAAGAAAGGATGGTGGACGCCCATGTCAACACAAAAGTGATAAAGGGGAGGGATAGGGGGACGAATGAGGAATCGAACTCCCAACTTTAAGATTGGAAGGCATAGATTTGACCGTTTGAGCATCAGTTAAACGATCACACTAGCTCCACGAAACATTATATAGTATATATATGCGTCCTTTCGATCTTAAACATCAACGAACTTAAAGTATTTAATTTGGTGGGGCCTTAATTTTCCATGGATTAGTTACCATAGTTAGCATCCGATCCAACGTAACATTTAGTTATAGCAGGAAAAAAATATTTTTTTTAGTCCTTTTTCTTTCCAAAATATCCAAAACCGTTCGTTACTAATTTTTTGCCCCATATAGTCCTCTACGTTTGCTAATTTTTTTCAATTCGGTCCTAATTATGTAATTAGCATGAGGTTGCTGATATGACCGAAGTATATCACATTTTACATATACCGTGACAAATCTAGAGTCCCCACACATAACACACTATTTTAATAAATGTTTGAAGACTGTCATTACACATCGCTACTCTAAAAAATGACTCTAGCGGGTCAATTGAATCATTTTTCACTGGGATAATTACATAGTTTCTACTTGGTTTGCATTGAGCCATTCCTCATTGAGGTTACCCAACCCATAAAAAACACCAACCATTCATTTGCACGCATTATATATCACAATTGGTCTTCATTATTTTGAGAAATACCAAAAACCACTGAGACCGAAAAGAAAATGCACTGCGATAGCTGTTGACCAGAACTCCTATGTTATTGCTGTGAATGGTTGTTGTTTCTTTATGGTTGGATAACCCCAATGAGGGCTCAATGCGAACCATGTAGAAATTATGTCCATCATCCCAGTAAAGAAGTGTTCAATTGACCCATTAGAGCCTAAATGTATTTATTAGAGTAGTGATATGTTATGGCTGCCTTCAAATATTTATTTCAAATATTTATTAATTTGGTGTGTTATTTGTGGAGACTCCATATTGGTCACGGTGGATGTAAAATGGGATTTACTTCGGCCACGTCAGCAACCTTAGGCTAATTACGTAATTAGGACCAAATTAAAAAAAATTAGCAAACGTAGAGGACTATATGAGGCTAAAAATTACTAACGGACCGATTTGGATATTTTGGAAAGAAAAAGGACTAAATAATCTTTTTTTTTTCAGGAACTTCATATATATTCTCGATCTGCATGCCACCTGCTGAATTGGAATCACCCAATTTTTATAGGAAAAAAAGCCAATATAGTCCTTTATTTTTACAAAAAAGTCAAATCAGTCCTTTTTTTATTTTTTGGCCAAATTGGTCCGCTACATATACTAATTACGTCCCAATCGGTCCTCCATCCACTAATTATGCCATAATTACATATTTTTGGCCAAATCAGTCCTTTTTTTTTCAAAAATCTAAATTGGTCCGTTATTAATTTTTGCCCTCTTTCATGCAGTCCAATGCACATTTCAAACCACTAATAACTCAAATTCGGTATAAGTAAAAATTCTAAAATTTTGATATTTATAAACTACACGACGAGATGAATCTAATAAGATCCTACTTAGCTCATTTTAATTTGTATATCTATGTTTAAAATTTAAGTCTAAACAAGTGTGTGAATAGTAGCAAATTAGACAATATAGTTATTAAAAAAATGGAGGGAGTATATCGCAATTGATCTTCATTTTATGAAGAAACACAAAAAACCACCGAACTCTAAAAGATGATCCATTTGTTTAATAACTACCATTTTTTAATAACTACATTTTATGGAGAAACACCATTTTATGCGATATTCTCCCTCCATTTTTTTTAATAATTACATTATCTAGTTTGCTACTATTTACACACTTGTTTTGACTTAAAGTTTAAACATAGATATACAAGTTAAAATGAGCCAAGTAGGATCTTGTTAGATTCGTCACGTCATGTAGTTTATAAATATCAAAATTTTAGAATTTTTACTTATATCGAATTTGGGTTATTAATGGTTTGAAATGTGCATTGGACTGCATGAAAGGGGACAAAAATTAATAACGGACCAATTTAGATTTTTGGAAAAAAAAAGGACTGATTTGGCCAAAAATATGTAATTAGGGCATAATTAGTGGATGTAGGACCAATTGGGACGTAATTAGTATATGTAGCGGACCAATTTGGCCAAAAAATAAAAAAAGGACTGATTTGACTTTTTTGTAAAAATAAAGGACTATATTGGCCTTTTTTCCAATTTTTATATTTCGTCACCATATATGCATGCATGTATAATGTACTTCCTCCGGTTTTAAAAAATGTTAACGTTTGCATAGTAAACATTATTCATTGAGTAACTTTGATTCGATTTTTTAACACAGTTACATAAGAAAAAATATAGTCAAGTGAAATCTTGTTAGATTCGTCTAATCACGTTACGGAACGGATGGAGTATTAATGAACTACTTGTGGCTCGAGTGAGTTGCCATTATTAATTATGTATCTAGATAGTAGTATATATTATCAGGCGAGCCATGCATGCATATATGTGAAAATTCCATCTCAGTACCAACAAATTAATTAAATCGCTGACCAATGCCCATCGTCTAACATTCTCATAATTAAGCCTTCCATCTTTGTAACTCTTTCTTAACCATCAAATAATTACATTGTTTCATCATGTCATATATGCACTGCAGCACATTAATCTTCTTGGCCACACTATATGTACCTAGCTAGGCATAATAGCACAAGTTTCCTAATGAATACTGAATAGTAATGATCATCACACTAGCTAGCTTAGGCCATTGCAACGGGCGAGCTATTATTTTTAGCTCGCCCCTGCCCCCGCCACGTCAGAAAAATGCTGACGTGGCGTTTGCTCCTCCAATTTGGAGAGCACTGGGCACATATTTTATTATTTTTTTTCTTTTTTCTTTTTTTTGTTTTTCCTTTTTCTTTTTTGTTTTCTTTTTTCTTTTTTCTTTTTTTCTTTTTTTTTTTGTTTTTCCTTTTTTTGTTTTTTGTTTTTCCTTTTTTAATTTCTTTTTCTCTTTTCAACTTTATCTTTTTTTTAATTAATTCATTTAAAAATTTAAATTGTCTCTTTTACTTTTTCTTTCTTTTTAATTATATGCCTTTTTGTCTCTTTTTTGTAACAGCTATTTTTTCTAACGGTTATTTCTATAACAACTATCTTTTTCAACGGATATTTTTGTAACAGCTATTTTTTGTAACGACTCTTTTTAAAATCTATATATATGGTGGTAATTTCATATCCAAACTCACAAACCATATACACAATACACACATCATTCTCTTTACTTAATTGAAGTTCACATCATTTTCTTTCTTTTTATAAATGTCTTCCCCACAAGGTTCTCCTTCCACTACAAGAAAACACTGATTTGCCGACCGAAATCCCCGACCGAACGAGTACGGGTCGGATTTACCGACCGGTTTACCGACCGGAACGTTCGGTCGGCAAAAAATATCCGTTGAGAGAAGAACCCGGCAAGAGACGACCACATTGCCGACCGGCGAGGTGTTGGTCGGTATTACCGACCGGGTTACCGACCGCGTTTTCGGTCGGTAACCTAGGTCGATTTATTGCTTCCCCAATTCGCTGTAAACGTTCATTTCGCACACCCTCCTCCCAAATTCACTCAGTCGCCTCCAAATTTCACCGCGCCTCCCCGACCTCCGAACGCCGACCGCCGCCCGCCGCCGACCACCGTCAATCGAGCACCGACGCGGAGTGAAGACGGTCGAGCATTGAACGCGTCCTCCCCACGAACCCTCCGACCTGCTCCCTCCCCGCCGCATTCGAGCCGCCCAGCCACGACTGCCACGCCGTCGTGCACCGCCGCCGCCGCGTGCCTGTGGACCACCGCTTCTGTCGCCGGATTCACATCCCCGCCTAGGCCAGTCGCCGGAATCCCCTGCCTCCTACTCCACTCCTGGCAGTCCCACCACCACAATCGGCATCCTTTCCCATTCGAGTGCACACTTGAGGTATTCGATTCTCCTAATTTTTGTTCTTAAATTCCATTCGATTGTTGGCTAAGTTATTCGATTGTGTCACTGTGGTTGTAATTTTTTTGTCTACATTGTATTGTGAATTTTGGATTGTGTAATGTGTTTTTTTTCTCCATTCGATTATTGATGTGTTGAAGGAAATGCATTTGATTACATTGATCCATTGTGTTCTCTAGTTAGCAAATTCTATAAAAGAAAAAAAAAAGTTGTAGAAATTGGGGCAGCCGGCTGTTTTGGCTTAGAACGATATGTAATGTTTGGATTTTTGAAAATACGGACTTAGATATAGAATGCTCGAGTAGAGTAGATGATTATACATATATTATATGCCTATTTTGGAGCTCATTTGATAAAGTTATGGCATTTACAAGTGTTTGTATTGGTATTGTTAAGCATTTTGAATATGTGACAGACCCGTGCGTTTGTTTACTTACTTCCGAATTGGGAATTGTTGTTGTCGATCATATTGTTGGTTTGCTGGTGTCAAAGTATGTTATTGTATTGTAGTTCTTCAATTTTGGATTGCTACATGGCCAAGTCGTTTTAATGTTGATTATACTCGTTTGGTTTGCTGATTGGTAATGTTGATTACATTTTGGTTTGCTGATTATACTCGTTTTAATGTTGAATATTGTATTATTAGACACACTTGGCCACTACTCTAATTTGGAACGCAATATCCAACTCAGCCGACTACTGCCTCGATTTCATTGGCATCAAGGTAATATAATTTTAACTATTACATTACATCTTCCTACGACGAGTTTTAAAGCTTTACTAAGTCATGGTTTGCTGGAGGCTAATACCATTTATTTCTTAGTTTTGTTTATATAATATTCAATCTGTGGGGTTTGATTATTTGAAGTGTATATACAATAGTGGTTTCAGATATCTTTTAGCGGACGTAATTGAAGATAGAATTCTTAATTCTTAGGGCTTTATAATAGTTTATTCTAAAAGATTATAAAATGCATGTTGATTATGTTAATTATTATAATCTTTTCCGTTCTAGTTAACATAATTTCTATCCAAATTAACCCAAATGAAAGATTTTTGATATAATGCGTTTTCACTTAGAAAACGAGTATCAAGCGACTATACCCAACCTCAATATAATGATTTAGCCGTTAGGTTATGGTGAAAACATTCGATTGATCAATAATATCCAAGTTGTAACCAAATCTTTGATAGGTATGGACCGAAGTTGGATGTACCGCTCCCGACGTAGTATTGGAGTACTCTCTTCTGAATTTAAAAATGGGGTCAAATTATTTATACAGATGTCTCATCAAAACCCAAACGTGGATAGAGCACAGGGAAGACTTAGGTGTCCGTGTAGTAGATGTAGGAATAAATGCTATCTATCTGATGACGACATCACATATCATCTATATCGTGATGGCTTTGTTTCTAACTACGAAGTATGGACGTGTCACGGAGAGCCACACCAATTTAGTCGCTATTACGATACCGATACGGTGCCCGCATCAGTGTCGGAACGTGATGATGACTACATACAAATGGTGTGCGATGGAATGGGAATTGGTGGTCCCGACACAATACCAACTGAAGACAGTGATGCACCTAGGCCACCTGAGGAGCCTAATCCACAAGAGAAGTTGTTCTTTCGAATGTTGGAGGCGGCAGACAAAGATTTGTGGCCCGGATGCAAGAAAATGACCCTTCTGTCAACTATTGCTCGCTTATTGAATATTAAGTCAGAACACAACTTATCGGAGAGGTGCTTTGATACTTTGTGTCAACTAATTCTTGATACACTCCCTGAGGATAACGCTATGGTTAAGAATTTTTACGAGGCAAAAAAACTACTTGAGGGATTAGGACTGCCTGTTCAGAAAATTGATTGTTGTGAGAAAGGATGTATGTTATTCTGGCGCGATGATTCGGCCTTAGATAAATGTAAGTTCTGTGACGAGCCTCGCTACAGAGAAACAAATTCGAATTCGAAGATTGGACGGAAATACATGTTCTATTTCCCATTTAAAAACAGACTGAAGAGGTTGTATGCGTCGGAGGCGACGGCGAAGCACATGACATGGCATGTAGGACATCGTCATGGCTCGTCTGGGGAGATGTGCCACCCTTGTGATTCAAAGGCATGGAAGCACTTTGATTCAATTCATCCATTATTTAGTGCGGATGATCGGAATGTGAGATTGGGCTTATGCACGGATGGTTTTCAACCGTTTGGTCAATCAGGGTCTCAATACTCATGTTGGCCAGTCATATTAACACCTTACAACCTCCCTCCTGATATGTGTATGAAGGATGAATATATGTTCCTAACATGCATAATACCGGGGAAATCAAGCCCAAAGCAAAGGATTGATGTTTATTTACAGCCCTTAATCGACGAGCTCTTAGAGTTGTGGGACGTCGGGATCACTACATTTGACACTTCATCGAAACAGAACTTTCAGATGAAGGCAGCCTTGATGTGGACAATTGGGGATTTTCCGGCGTATGCTATGTTGTCGGGTTGGAGCACCTATGGGAAAACTGCATGCCCAGTGTGTATGGAAGAAACAGAATCTATACGGCTTAAAGAAGGTGGGAAACAGTCGTGGTTTGATGCGCACAGGAGGTTCCTCCCCTCCAATCATCCTTTCAGATTTGATAAGTCCAAATTCGTGAAGGATCGGGAGGATCATAGATCGCCACCTAGTTATAAGAGCAGTGAAGAAGTCTTAGCGGACATAGAAAGGCATGGACTACAACGTGTATACGAAGGACGAGGTGAGGAAGTGAATAGAATACTAAGCAAGACATGTGGATGGAAAAAGAGGAGTATTTTCTGGGACTTGCCCTATTGGAAGACGAATTTGGTGCGACACAACTTGGATGTCATGCACATTGAGAAGAATGTGTTTGAAAATGTGTTCAATACTGTAATGGATGTTCAGGGGAAGAGTAAGGACAATGCAAAAGCACGGGAGGACATTGTGAGCTTGTGCAACAGGCCCGAATTGCATAGGGACCCTCGTACAGGGAAATATCCAAGGGCAGTGTATACAATGGACAAGGATAAGAGGGATGTGTTTCTGAAATGGGTCGCAGGTTTAAAATTTCCCGATGGTTGTGTATCCAACCTTGGTAGATGCGTAGACATGAATAAACATCGGATGTTTGGCATGAAAAGTCACGACTGTCACATTTTCTTACAACGTCTACTACCAATTGGATGGCGGGAGCTACTCCCTAAGAGTGTGTGGGAACCAATAACAGAGTTGAGTAATGTGTTTCGGGCCCTAACTGCAAAGACGCTTAAAGAGGCAGATATAGATAGATTGGCCATAGATATTCCAGTAGTCCTGTGTAAGTTGGATACGATATTCCCCCCATCCTTCTTCGATTGTATGGAACATCTACCTGTCCACCTCCCTTATGAAGCTAGTCTTGCTGGTCCTGTTCAATTCAGATGGATGTATCCTTATGAAAGGTATAATTTTAATTTTTTAGTTCTTTCAATAATTCAAATATTGTGTAAATATCAACTTGTGTAAATAATTATATCACTTTCATATTATGTAGATATCTCAATCGACTAAAGCGAACTGTGCGCAACAAGGCACATGTTGAAGGTAGCATCTGCAATGCATACATGGTTCGTGAGGCCTCTATTTTCTGCTCTCATTATTTTGAGAAGCATGTATTCACACGCGAGAGGAATGTGCCGAGGAATGATGATGGAGGCTCAGTGCACTACGACGATCGCCTTCCAAGTGTATTCAAATACCCGGGTCGTGCCCAAGGTCATCCCAAGAAGCGGCGATTGTCTGAACAAGAGTTAAAAGCCATACACAATTACCTCATCTTAAATTGCAAAGAGATAGAACCTTATCTTACGTAAGTACTGTTTATGTGTTATTCTAATCCAACATTATACAATCCTAGTAACGTTTATGCTATCTGATAACAATGCCCGTAATTTTAATAATAGGACGTTTGAGGAGCAGCTGCATAAGGAACGACCGATGATAAGTGAGGCAGATATTCAATCTGCTATCTCGGATGACTTTCCGAGATGGTTGGAGACATATATGATACAAAATCCTCCCGGAAATGAATGTTTGATTCACATATCACAAGGGCCACTTCCTATTGGTATTTCATATTCAATGTACTTCATTAATGGGATGAAATTTCACACTGAATCGCACGGTAAGCATAGATCGACCTACAATAGTGGTGTTTGCATTTCGAGCACATCCGGAGACTACTACGGCATAATCGAAGAGATTATTGTCATAGAGTACCCGGCGCTGCCTATGAAGCAAACTACATTCTTCAAATGTAGATGGTTTGATCCGCGTGAAGGAATTGGAACAAGGACCCATGAAAAGTACGGGCTTGTCGAGATTAACCACTCAAAGTCGCTGCCTATATACGATCCATTTATTTTTGCATACCAGGCAGAACAAGTGTGTTATGCTTCGTTCCCAACGATGAGGCCAGCCGCGAGTAGGAATGAATGGTTGGCCGTATGTAAAGTGAAACCGAGGGGTGTAATAACTGTTCGACCTGGGGAAGAACCCGAAGCATTTCAGGTCGACGCACCAGAACAACATGGTATCGAAACCACCGCTTTCACGTCTGCAAGGGAGCGGCTAACAGATACCGTGGTCCAATATGTAGATCTTCAGCGGGATGACGAAGTTGTTCACTTTGATTCCTCGAGTGACGCTGATTCTACTTTAGATGATACTGATCCGGATGATCCGTCAGAGGAGACTTCGGATGAGGATTTCGAAATTTGAAAAATGTGATAAACTTGTTATATACCAGTTCATTACTAATACGCATTGTGTGTTTTAACGACGATCTAACGATTATATTCGAATGCACATTGTCCCTTATACAGATGTCTCAGAGAGGCGGGGGCTCATCTTCGAACACGCCACAGCGGACACTTGCATCTGCCGAGGAAGCGGCAAGGATACGGCGGGCGAGGGAGGCATATCGGCGACGTATGGCAGGTATTTCATAAAATACATTTAGTTTCTTTTGAAAACAATCAATGTTTGCCAATAATTAACTTTATATTGAATTGCAGTTGAAGCTGCCGACCCGGAAGAGCAGCCGATAGTACCGACTGCAGACACAGCTGTTCCAGAGACACCACCACCACGCACTCCAGGTATTAACAACTTTCATAATACTTTTCATTCAGTTCCTTTATGATAAACTTTGACTTTACTTGTTGTTAGGATCGGTGGGGTCTTCACAAGCGGTTCCACCAGTTCCTCCTCCCGTTCCTCCACCCGTTCCTCCTCCCGTAGCTGAGCATGGTCCTGATAGGGTGCTCCTTGCGCCCAAGGACAGTGATGGCATGTAAGTATTCCACGTTATATTAAACACTGTTATTGAACATTAAATGTTTATTTATACAATTTCAAGTGTCATCTTAATTACGTTGTTTAACGAGCATCACTTGCCTTGAAGTATCGACTTCCCGAACTCTGTTGTGAGGAAGATCACAGACATCTATCCCAGACGTGCTGATATAAATGGGATTAGCTGGGGTAAGGTGTCAAAAGACACTAAGGAGTTCTATTGGGGAGAATTCCAGGTATGATATATATCTTGCATTAATCATTGCCTTGTGGGAAACTAGTATCTCAAATGAGCTATATAATTTTCTGCAGAAAGTTGCTCGTTGGGCTCCCGAGCATGCCCTTGCTGTGAGGAAGGAATGGGAGAAGAAAAATATCGCACGGTGAGTTGTAAATTACATCAATAGTATTTTATTGTAATTTGGGAACGACTGATGACCTTAATTGCATATAACAGATACAAGGATTATACTTTGGACATCCGTTCTAAGAAAAAACCGATGCCGGGGGATGCGCTTGTGGCCGAGAATTGGAGGCGAATATGGGATTCGCAACAGTTCAAGGATAAGAGCAAGAGGGGGAAGCTGAACAGACGTCGAGGTCAGGAGGATGCACCTGCCCTCCCCACCCACACTGCAGGCTCAAAGACATTTCGAGCCACTCTTGATGATATGGTATGCTTTTCAAATCCATTAGATAAAATTCTATGATATTTACTGACATATATTGGGTTAACTACCTCATTTTGTAAAATTTTATAGTCTGCTGAGAAGGAAGGGCCGGTCCACTTGCATGAGCTCCATGAGCACACGCATACAAGAAAACACCAAAAGGACAATTGGGTACGCGATAAGTCGCAGAACCTTCAGGTATAGATTCCAAATGCCTTGTTCAATTTGTTGTTTGCTTCTATTCTAAGTTTTTTAACCATTTTTTTAAACTTACACAACAGGCCGAGTTTAATGCTGTTGTTGAGACCTTAAGCCAGGATCCAGAGATTGGTAGTAGCTTGGATCCTGATCGCGTCTTCCTAGATCTAGCTGGTGGTCCGGACAAGCGCAAGGCAATTTATGGCATAGGGTCCGTAGCGAGGTCGATCCGTCCTGGGGATGCTGTGGATTACACACCTCCACCGCCTAGTTCTCAGTTTGTCACGCAGGCCCAGTTTGATGCATACACGGCGACTATTGAGCGTCTCTCCCAGTCACAGAGATTGTTGGGACGTCGGGGCCCTCGATCCCCACCCCACGGGGACGGGGATGATGATCTTGGTGGCTGCTCGGGCGGACATGACCTTGGTGTGCATTGACTTTTTTAGTTATTGTCCTGAGATGTTTGTTGTGTGTTTGTCGTATGTTTGTCAATTGTTTTTAGTTATGACTTTGAGTCTAATGTTTGTCGTATTCCTCGACTCACTTTGAATGAGCTACTTTGAAGTACACAATATGTGAATATTGGTTTGTTTGGTATTGATGTGTTGCTTGTTTATGGCTATTTTGTTATGCATATTGGTTTTGGTAACAGGTTTGGACAGTGGCAACTGCCATTCTGCTCCAGCAGGTGCAGCATTTACCGACCGAAAAGTGGGTCGGTAAATCGGTCGGTATCCGGCGGTCCCGAGGTCCATGGAGAGTCGGGTTGCCGACCGAAAATTTGGTCGGCAACTCGGTCGGTAAGGTTTCCGACCAAAAGGCGGTCGGCAAGTGGGTCGGCATCTTCGCCGACCACAAGCTCCCTGGTCGCCCCAGAAATTCGGACCAAGAAATTACCGACCGAACTTTCCGGTCGGTAAGTCGGTCGGGAAGTCCAAAAACGACCCGTCCAAAGGAGTTACCGACCGGTTTTTTCTGTCGGTATTCCCGTGTTTTCTTGTAGTGTTCTCATACTTCATCAAATTCATCGGAAGAGTACGAGGAAGCTCTTTCCCATTGGAATATTGCCTTTGATCAATGGGTAGATGCTGCAAAAGCATATTTCACCAATAGAGGAGGAAGTTCACGTCAAAGTCGAAGGACTTACATAGAAAGAAATCGTGAAGATGGTCATAATCGTTTATTTAATGATTATTTTTCTGCTAACCTTGTGTATACAGATGCTTTGTTTCGGCGTACGTTTCGGATGAGAAGACATGTGTTTCTTCGCATTGTAGATCGTCTCACAAATGAAATGGAGTTTTTTCAACAACGTGCAGATGCAATAGGAAGACTTGGCTTATCACTGTTACAAAAATGTACAGCAGCAATTCGTATGATGGCTTATGGAGTAGCTGCAGATATGGTTGATGATTATGTCCGTATTGGAGAAAGTACAACAAGGGTGTGCCTAATCAACTTCGTGGAAGGGATTATTTCGTATTATGGCGAAGAATACTTAAGAAGACCGAATCCGACTGACTTGCAAGGACTGTTGCTTGTTGCAAATGCACGTGGTTTTTCAGGAATGTTGGGCAGCATTGATTGCATGCACTGGGAGTGGAAAAATTGTCCAGCTGCTTGGAAAGGTCAATTTGAACGTGGAGATCATGGTGTTCCGACAATTATATTAGAGGCTGTGGCATCATATGACCTATGGATCTGACATTTATTTTTTGGGACACCAGGTACATGCAATGACATTAATGTACTTGATCGATCCCCAATATTCAATGATGTTTTGAATGGCAGAGCTCCAAAAGTAAATTTTGTGGTGAATGGTCATCAGTACGATACTGGTTATTATCTTACAGATGGAATTTATCCTCCATGGGCGACTTTTTTCCAATCAATTCGTCTACCACAAGGCCAAAAAGCACAATTGTTTGCACAACATCAAGAAGCGGTTCGAAAGGATGTAGAACGCGCTTTTGGAGTGTTACAAGCTCGGTTTCGTCTTATTCGTGACCCATGTCAAATTTGGGATATTGGGTTGATTGGCAAGATAATGAAAGCATGCATCATATTACATAATATGATTGTCGAAGATGAAAGAGATACTTACATGCACTATGGTGATGTATCTCAATTCGATCAAGTCGAAACAGATGCCGGTGATAACTCAAATTGGTCGTACTCGACGGATAGACATGCCGGTATGACAGAGTATTTACGGAATAGAGTTCGACTTCGGTCCAGTGAAACGCATCATCGGCTCAAAGCAGATTTAGTTTAGAACATATGGCAAAAGTTTGGTTCGGCGCATACTTAACCTAATTTTATAAATGTTGTTTTTGAATATTTTAGTATTGATGCGTGACTTTTATATACCCGTAGATGTTAATTATTATTTTTCAATGAAAATTTTATTTTATATGTAAGTTTGAGTTATACTTGAAGTACATTATTATTAATAAAGATTATAAAATATTACTATTTTTTAAAAATTATTAATAAATTATTATGACAAAATATTGAATAAAAATAATTATTTAACTACAATTAATAACTTATTATTAAAAATATTTCATAATTAATTGATGTGGAAAAGAATAGAGAGCTTTGTTGGAGTTAAAAAAATGGAATGAAGTGCTGGATGATGTGGCAGAGAGAGAAACTGATGTGGAAGGAAAAAGTAGGAGAGTTAGAAAAAAATAGGAGAGAAACTGATGTGGAAGGAAAAAGTAGGAGAGTTAGAAAAAAATAGGAGAGCTTTGTTGGAGATGGCCTTATAACCATTACATTCACTTTTGATATTTTGAACCAGAAATTGGCCTCCTTTTCATAATACTACTAATTATTTATAATGGAACTATGGAAGACGACAATATAATGTTAAGAGAATAAACAAAAATATTATTATTATTATTTCCCATAAGCTCAAAATTTAGGGGGGCGACAAAACGGACTGGAATATCCGTAGATATGAATTTTCATGATTATTCCAAATCCAATACATGGAAACTCTCAAACTGAATTTTCCCAACTGTGCAACAATAATCTTCTATTTTGGTAGGGGAAAAAAAAGGGGAAGATACATACATATCTCTAAAAATCAAACAGCTGAGCTTCCTGCACAATAATGATCATGATCATCCACCCCTAATAATTGATCCGTTAATTAATTGCATAAACAGTGACAGTAGATATTGTTCTTAGTTAGCTAGCTGCAGGGACTCCACAGCCCACTTGAATTGCCAACGTCTTGATCAGTTCAGGACAATCATCTTTCCCACCATCAAGGAAACGTTCTCTGTCGAATGGAACACTGCAGCTCCTCTTCCCCAGGCATAGCTGTAGTAGGGGAAAAAAAAAAAAAACAGAAAAGAAAAATAATGAACCAGAAAACAAAATCAAAAACCCTAATTTGATTGAGGATTGAGAAACCCTAGCTAGTAAATTTTATTATTACCTCTTCGACGAACTTGTGTCCGGTAGAGGAACTGCATCTTCCTGGGATGAACTGTCCGCAGGCGCCGATGTTCATACCGAAATTAACATATTCGACTCTTTTGATGATCTTGTTGTCGGGACAGGTGAGGTTTGCGGCCTTGATAGGGTGAGCAACGACTTGGTACTGGTTCTCTTTCCTCTCCCACGCCCGGACATCTTCCGGACGAAATTCCCCGATGTCACTGCAGATGGTGTCACGGTTCACCGTCATGATTTGGATGTTTTCAGGAGCGCCGGCGGTCTCCTCGAACACCACCAGGAGATTACCGGTGGGCTTCAAGAAAGATCGGGGGATGTGATAATCTTTTTGAGTGGCTTTGTTGTTAGGAGCAAGGAAAGCACTCCAATATCGGCCGATGCTATTGCCGTTCACCCAAACCATGCCTTTAGCCATGCTGCTCATATTGATCGCCACTGGGTTGGTGCCTTCTGGGGCATCGAAGTATGTCTGTATTGTATTTCGACAAAAAAAAAAAAAAATATTCGTGATTCATTACTCCTTGTTAAAATTGAAACATATGAATAGCTTTTAATATTAGTAATTGTGATTTAATCTTTTAATATATTTATATATAAGATGACGAAATATAGTTCAGCGAGATAGATTTTGTTGAATTCGTCTGATCGCGAGTACCTTGTACCAGGTGACGGGGCTGGAGGAGGTGTTGGTGCTCAATGGAAGCCATTGAACCTTCTTTGATCCTTCTTCGGTAAAGATTTTCATATTTTCTCCATTCACTCCAACCTGTATATATGTCATCATCATCATATTTTTTATTTATTAAGTACTAAGTATTTTATTATTACTATTTAAATTGCAAAACGTTATTAATTTCAGATTATAATAATTCACCTGATGTCTCCAGATGTTTTCGGTAATGTCAATACTTCCAGACATCAAACCCTCGATTATGATTGCTCGTGGCCCGGCATATCTCTTGTCCATATAGACACCACTATTCTGCATTTGGAAGAGGAGGGATCGGATAAAACAATCAATTATTAGTTCATCAGCTGGTATTTGAAAGATTGTATAGTAGTATAAATTTCTGGAAAAAAACATTCTAAAAGACTCTAGTTAGTTTCATTACCGGGACACCCACGGTCACGCCCAAGAGTGAAATGTTGTTGACACCCGGCTTCAAATTAATACATGTCCTTATGGTATGGCTCTTCTCCTCATTGTTTCCGTGGGCAGAACCTGGCAAGAAGAGAAATGTAAGAACCTCAAGGATCTCTCAATCAAACTAATTGAACATTATGTTCTTGGGGGAATTAAAAATTATACAATCCGCCCCATAGGTTGTCTGGTCCCTGATTCTGTTTAACCCATAACTATGATAGTAGTATTTCCTACCTAACGTGGTGGATATTGTAATAAAATTGTGCCATTTTTTTTTCCTTCTAATTTTGTACTTGGGGATTAAAAATGAGGAGATACCAACGAATTCGCCATTGACAAATGCAAGCGTGGCATCGCCGTTACTGGAAACTATAAGACTCGGTCTAACATCAGGACGCATTGGCAAATCCAGTCTGTCTATCTCGATGCTACAACAAATCAATTTGTGATTTGATCATCATTTAATTTGAAATCTCAGAATCAAAATTATTATTAAGACAGAGAAAATTTGATTAAAAAGAAAAAATTCATACAGTAATAATAAATACGCTACCTTGTAGTGTACCAAGCATAATCCGAGGTATCTTTTGTTAATGAGTGCATTTCCCATGGATCCACGCGCTTCAATCCCAACTCGGACCTGGTTGGGATGGCTTCCGTGAACATCTCCCATTGGTTAATCTTTGCTTTATCGGAGACGACGAAGTTCCTTGAGCTGTGCTGAGCGACAACCTGCAGTAGGGAAGAAAACCCTAATTTAAGGAATTGTGGTTAGTAGGGCTTGTAGCTAGTTTTCTTCTGCGCACCGTACCGTTTGTGTGTTGTAGACCACAGTCTTGCAGTCGGGGAGAATGCTGACAGATTTTGGAGGCAAGTGGTAAGTCAGACCCCTGAAATCGATAGTGTGTTGTACCCTCGTGTTGTTGTTGATCAGGAAGGCAGCACAGACATTGTGTGCACCACTTTCGTATGTTACGATCTGCAAATCCAAGAGTGCGTGCCGCCGTGGAATTATTAATCATTCATAGTTGTTGTCGGGTTTTTTCTTTTTCTTTTTTTTTTTTCTCTCTCTTTTGCTTTGAATTGAAATTAATGATACTATATGATTTCATATATATACCTGTAAGTCTTGGCTAACTTGTTCTACTTTACGATCGCCCCAAAGCAATGGCTTCTTGCTCAATCGCAAAGCCTTATGCAGGTCCCTCAGATGACCAAATTTAGGTTCTCTCTTCAAACCTGCAGGAGAAAATTTTTAGCAAAGATTGAGGACATACATACACACCGGAATTGAATCGGAAAACTTAAAATTACGACATACTACTACTACTACTACTACTACTACTACTACTATTATTATTATTATTATTATTATTATTATTACCGTATTCATCAAGGGGAGCCTCATCGTAATAATTGGTCGTCACAAAGGATGCACCTGTCCTGCCGAAGTTGGTTCCTCCATGGTACTGTTGAACAAATTGACAAAAGAAACAGAAAGCCCTAGTTAATCGATTTTGCCCTATTATTATTATTATTATTATTATTATGATCCATTCCAATCATCATCATGTACTAGTAACAAAACTGCATGCACCAACCATGTAATAGTTGTTGAGGGTTCCGTTTCTTGCAAAGAATTTGGCAACTGAATTTGCTATGTCTTCGGCTCCGCGCTGAGAAAGGGATTCTCCAAACAATTTGAACCTGCAGTTTGTCGTCATCATCATCATCATCATCAATTTAAAGAAGAAAATAAAAATTCATTCCCATTTGATGATCTCATCCAATTATACTTATATGATGATAAACATGTTTGGGTATATTAATTGGGGCTTATAGTCGTCGTCTTACTGAGCTGTCCAGTTCTCAGTCCACAGCGTGGGTTTGTTGGGGCCATTTGGACCTGGGAAAGTGTCGCCACAATGCCTTCCATTGCAGGTACTAATCTGCAAATTACAAGGCGGCAGTACGGATCGGATCGACAAGTTATATATATATATATATATATATATATATATCCCGGTTATTACGAGGTAGGTTAATTAATCAAGTACTTAATTAAGGTGGCATATATGTATATAAAGCAAAACTTATTATTACGACAGAAGCTGGGGCATGATTGGTCTTGCACATGATCCAGGGTATGCTACTATATAGGCCGATGGCCATATCAGCTGCCCACTGTTGGTATTTGATGCCCTCTTTCTTAAAGTAATCCAGCATATGTTGGTATTCGTTTTCAATCTGTGCCATTATAATGGGGCCTCCTTGATCAGCGAAAAGCTTCTCCTTTTTCATCAGGTTAATGATCATTTCTGTGTACTTCTTCATGTAATACTGCACCATGCATATTCATTTTTCATTACACCAGCACTGCATTCAGTAACTATAAAAAAAGACGACCAAAAAGAATCACTATATATATGGATTAAGGAGGTTAAATTAATGTTGCCTTGAATGGCTCATTATTTGTACGGAAAACGATGCCCTTCTTTTCTCTGAGCCAGTATGGAAACCCTCTGCCAATCAAAGTTATATATATATATATATACACAGTTAAATCATTATTAATTAACCATGAGAAAGAAAAAAAAAAGAGTTAATTATGGAAGGATTATTAGTTAAATAATAATTACTCACCCCATGGTCCATTCAGCTTCAATATAGGGACCAACCCTTAGGGTCACCCACATGTCATTTTCCCCAATCATTCTTATAAACCTCACCAAGTCATAGTTTCCCTCAAAATTGTACTGATGATCACCAAAATTAAAATTCATTACCAGAAGGAACAAAATGTTATCCTCACTAATAAATTCCTTAAAACAACAGTAATAAATCACTCCTAATCTAAATTTACCTGGCCTTCAATAGGCTCATGAACATTCCAGAAGACGTACGTCTGGATTAGGTTCAGACCCCCTTCTTTGGCCTTCTTTATGATGTCGGGCCACATCTATATTTACAAGAGAAATTAAAGAAACAGAAATTGTTCAAGAATCGAACACATTACTAGAAAAATCA
This sequence comes from Hygrophila difformis, assembly GCA_030278955.1. Classification (NCBI taxonomy): domain Eukaryota; kingdom Viridiplantae; phylum Streptophyta; class Magnoliopsida; order Lamiales; family Acanthaceae; genus Hygrophila; species Hygrophila difformis. The sequence continues at coordinate 52,864,356 of JAOANR010000004.1, forward strand.
ATATCGATCCCAATTAAAATTAACCGATTCATTACATCAGGAGTGCTCCTGGGGTAATGCACAGAACCAGAAAACAGCAGTTCCCTGGATCCATTAATGATGAGGGAACGTTGGTCGTAGGTGACGTTGTAAGGCTCCCCGGTGATTCTTTTGGGAGGTGCAGCGCCGGCGGCGGTGTTGGCCAACAGTGACATGAACGCGGCGGCTAGGAGTAGTGCCTTAATTACCAGCTGGCTGTTTGTTTCGGCCATGTTTATGCGTGGTTATGATAATTTATAATTAAACAATTATTTTTATTTTTAATGGTGGATGTAATCGGAACCTCGTTCCTCTCAGGCGGCACTGGAGGATGAGGTGCCGACCAACTCCGATCCAGCAAGCCTACTGTCTGGCTAAACATCCCCAAGAACTTGGCTTCATATAGGGTTTCCCTGAGGAGCTCTTCTCGGGCGTTTAGTGGTCATTTTTAATCTTTTGCTTTTAATGGTGGAAGTTTGTTTGTTGACTGTCCTCATTTACAGGACCGAATGCATCCACCGCCTCTGCTTTCACAAATAATCTGGATGCCCATATAATTAAGTATTTTTTTTTTTTTGGGAACAGCCAATCTAGGCTAGAGAAAGAAATGAAAAAAGAAATCCATTATACTATATATGTATGTATTTCCATTATATATATATATATATATATATATATTTTGTGAAATCGGTATCCCTAGGCTATATATTAGACTCAAGACCATGTATGTACTCCCATTATTGATATTATTATTTTAGAAAAAAAAAGTTCCAATCTAAATCTTCACTTGCAAAATATTGAAAAAAAAAAACAAAAGTTACAATCAACCAATTTGATTCACTACAAAAATTGTAGGGAAATAATAAATCGCAATGAAATGGAGTATATTTATATTTTTTTGTCATCACAAATTGAAAAATCAAAAAACCAAAGGTTTTCGTATTTTTTGTTTTTATTTTTATAACTTATTAGGTGATGAATAAATTAGTGATATTTTTAGGGGATGTTTGAGAGTTAGCGGATAGCGCGCAGATTCGGAAAAAGAATGTGAGACAATCTGCTATTCGAATCTACTATATGCTAGTAGATCTGCTAACTCTCAAACATCCCTTAAACTCAATCCACGGTCGTGATATATGGTATGAGATTTAGGACTGTAGGGATTTAGGGGTATTTGGTAGATAAATTAAGGTAGGGAGATGGAATCAATTCCATTTCCATTTAGACTAGAGAATTTAACCAAATTTTCACCGATTCATTATGAATGATCGATATTACTCCCGTCTTGAAATGTTTATTAAATATTTACTTTTCACTGAAATCAATACATATTTTTAATTATAAATAATTCAAATTCTGTATAAGTAAAAATTTTAAGAGTTCAATATTTAAAAATTACATGACGAGACGAATCTAACAAAATCTCACTTGGCTATATTTTAACTTATATAGCTATGATAAAACTTTAAATGAAAGTTTGTGTGTAAATAATATCACCTAATAAAATGTAAAAAACATATGAATACGGAGGTAGTATCACTACAAGAAAAATGTTGCTTACCGACCGCACATGCGGTCGGTAACCAGGGGACGCGGGTCGTCCCAGAGGTTACCAACCGCAGCACCGACCGCAGGCGTCGGTCGGAAACCTCTTGGTTAGAGAGTAGATGCCGACCAGAGAAGCTCCGGTCGGTAAATTTGCCGACCGCGTACCGACCGGAGATCGGTCGGCAATATCACCGACCGCGTCAACGACCGAACCAGCGGTCGATACCCAACGGTTTGGGACCCTTCTGGACCAGCCCATTACCGACCGCCTGCGGTCGGCCATGCGGTCGGTAAATTACCGACCGCATGCGGTCGGCGCAGCGGTCGGTACCCAACTGAATATTGCACCAGTAATGGCTGTTTTCACAGCCATCCCTGCTGCAATACAATATCAAAGAAGCAAATCCAATGTCCTCCAATCACAATTCCAAAATCCATCAATAAAAACATCATCATACAATATACATGATTCGTACACATTCATAATTCCACAAGTTAAACAATCCCAAAGTTCAAACATACTTCAAATGTATACATCAAATCACAAATCCAAACTTTGTGTCCAAAGTCATAACTCACAAGTTACAATATCCAAACCCATAAATCCACATTTAGTTCAAACAAGTTAAGCATAAAAAATACATGTCCAAATGTTACTAACCCAAGATGGCCAAGCACAGTCAATGAACACCAAGGCCATCTCCTCCCCGGCCGCCACCAAAATCATCATCACCGTCCCCATCGCCGGGGGACCGAGGACCCCTAGATCCGAGCAATCTCTGCATCTGCTCAGCCATGCTCTCCTGCCTCAGAGACATCTGCTGAAGAGTCGACTGGAATTGAGCGAACTGCTGCTGCAACTGCTCCTGCAACTGCTGCTGTGTGACATACTCCGAAGTGGATGGTGGAGGAGTGGAAATAGGATCGCCCCCGGGCCTAAGTGATCGGGCCACCGATCCCATGCCGTATACGGCATTGCGCCTATCGTGCCCACCGGCGAGGTCATAGAAAACAGGATCGGGATCGAAATCAGGCCCAATCGCGGGGTTCTGGCTCAGGGATTCGGCCACTGCTGCAAACTCATCCTGTATTTAAAGTGAAAATTTACGGTACAGACCAATTCATACTTACCGAATTCTAAATTTATACAAAACTAAATTTGATATTTTTTTTACGATACTTACATTCAACTTCCGTGACCTATCTCGTATCCACTGTTCCTTCTCATGCCTCCTCGTGTGGGTGTGCTCGTGGAGCTCATGCAAATGAACAGGCCTGTTCTGGTCCTGGGACTGTATTGTTTCGAAGATTAGAAGTCGTACCACGTCTCAATAACAATTCACTTATTGAAGTAATTTAATTAAATAGGTACATCTTACCAGTTTGTGTTTTGTGGCTCGAAAAGTCTTCGAACCTGCTGTGTGTGTGGGGAGTGCCGGTGCATCCTCCTGTCCCCGGCGTCTGTTCAGCTTCCCTCTCTTGGATTTCTCCTTGAATGCAGCTGACTCCCAAATCCGCCTCCAGTGCTCGGCCACTAGCTGGTCTGGTGGATATGGCCTCTTCTTACTTCCCTCTCTTACTGCCTACACGGACACCTAAGGTTTCCTTGGGACCTATCGACATTTGAGTTTCCATGAGACATACGTATGAACGATTCAACTCCAGCTTTAAATTCAGATGTAAGTACTCCAACTTCCCGACGGGAGCGGTACATCCAACTACGGTCCATCACCTAGAGATATGGCAATAGGCCACTAATCAAGGGAAATCATTTTCATTAGTTCTTTGTGTTTAGTTTGTGTACGTGTAGAAATCAGACACTTATTGGTTCGTATGTAGACTTACCGATGATTTATGAGAAAAACGAACATGTGTTCAACGGATTACGCTTAGGTAGAAAAAGTATTTTATTTTGGTTATGCCAATTGAGTAATTATCGAATTAATCTTTTAAAATTCATTTAAACTCCTACCTTTTAAGGTTTTTAATATGACAAAGAAATCATATTTTAGTGTTCAACTTAAATTCATTTAAGCAATGAACACCATAAATTTTTATAGAAATCATATCTCACATCTACTAGTGAGCCAGTAATCCTATTTTCAATCCATGTGCACCAATTAAATCAAATGCCCAATTTCTAATGGTTAAAACTAAGTATTCGTTTAAAACTGCTGCAAATTCTAAACAAAGGACGAAAAATTGTAACAGATACTTCAAATCATGCAAGTGTTCGAACAAATTAAACTATATCCAATTCACACCAGAAAAGTTGCTACATCTAATTATTTCAATCCAGTATCAAAATCTAACGACAACATAGTAGGATATACAAACACCCAAATCGAACAAAAACGACATTTTTACATTAAAATCACCTAACTTTCTCATACGATATCCAAACTGAGCATATCATATATGAAAATTCATCTACTCAACGAGATGGTTCCAATTACGCAACCAAACATTCAATCCTCCAAATATAAACGCCATAAAAGCCCAAAACAGATAATGACAGCCCACTTTATGCAAAAATAATTTCTTTTTCGTCAAATATAGGTTACGAAAGCCATAACAATCAATTAGAGCAAAATTATCGAATGTGTAATCGTATGCATAACAATCAATTAGAACTATCTAAAACAATTTGAAACTAATTATGAACGCACTTAACAAAACAATCGAATGTGTAAATTTCCAAAATTTCCAAAAGAACGATAAATGGAAGAAAGAAAGTTACCTCGTCTCGAATGGCAGTGGCTCGCGGTGGCGGTGGAGTGGCGGCAGGATGTGGTGGCAGGGGGCGCTGGCGCAGGGGCGGCCGGGGGCGGGTCCGGCAGCAGCAGAGCCGGCTGGAGCGGAGGCGGAGGCTGGGCCGGCGACGGTCGTGGCGGAGGCGGAGGGTGGGCGGCGATGGTTTCACTCGGAGGACCCCTAGTTGTGTGCTCGTTTCACACTCGAATGGCGCGTCGGAGGAGGGGTGGTCGGCGGATGGATGGTCGGAGGAGGGGTCGTCGGCGGCGGGGTGGTCGGCGGGCGGCGGTCAGAGGTCGCGTCGGGAGGAGGGGCAGTTTGGGGGTGAAATTGGGGAAGGAAGGGGTGAAATGAGGCAGGTAATCGCGATTTGGGCGAAAATATACTGCCCTAGGTTACCGACCGCACATGCGGTCGGTAACTCGGTCGGTAATTACCGACCGCAAGAGCGAGGTCGGTATCTGGGTCGCGATTTAACGCCCGGGCCCATAACGGCTATTTTTTACCGACCGCAGCATGCGGTCGACGCTGCGGTCGGTAAATCCGACCCGTCTACTGACGGTCGGTAAATGCGGTCGGTAATCTGCCTTTTTCTTGTAGTGTATAATCGATTTAATATGTGCAATATTAATTAGAATTAAATTTCAAACAAATAAAGGACTTTTAGTTATTTTTATCATAGGACTAAATTGTATCTATACGGGTTATACAGATTAAAGTATAAAAATTATTCGATAATGGATACATTTAAATTAATTTCAAATAAATAGTAATATTAATTGTACGGAGTAGCTGGTAGTGATATTTTGTTTTGTTTACAGTATATAAGTAGGAGTATTAATTGAAGTGGGCCAAATTTATCTATATATATGGACAACTTTGATGGGCCCAAAGCAAACACGGGCCCATTGCCATGCACAGGGCCCAAGAGTTTTAAATGCTTTGTTTGTGGTACGGTGAAAAACTTAATTTTAGTGGGCCTAACTACCCTCCCATTACGGCCTTGTGTCGGCCCAATGCACAGATTCTCGTCAGCGTTTTGTTTATAGTATGTGTTGCAATTTTTGAAAATTTTAATATAATGTGTAATAGCCATATGAATACAGGATAATTTTATATAAGCTTTTCTTCATAAAACTTCTGCAATTTTTATTTATTTTATTTTTTATTTTTATTATTATTTTTCTGGGTACCATAAAAGTTAGTAAAAATATAATGTGTGGCAAATTTGTTCTATGCGGGATAATTTTAAATTTTTATAAAGAAATTTGTGTATTATACATATACCTTTGAAAGCCAGTAACTATTAGAGAAGAATGGGTATTTTCTCAATTTCAAAATCAAAATAGTTATTTACATAAAGAGTTTATCGACAAACAATGTTACATCAAACACCAATATTGACCACTTGAAAAGGAATCAAAATTCAAAGTTATATATTTGAGCTTTTTAGATTACGCATGTATTTATCTTTACAACGATTTTACTATTATTGTTCATTTTGAAATTTTCCTTCAATAATTTTATTAGTCAATTCATACTAATGGTGTAGGTTTTCAATGCAAAATATGACATTTAACCTAAGTCTATCATCATTGAAAGAAATGTGTCTTTTGACTTAATCTAAAAATATTCAATATTTCATGACACACATTGACACAATGACACATACTATATAGTACTATTAACATATACACAAATAATAACAATAACCTTTTTTTTATATTTACTTATATATAATATCTATTTTATAATACATTTTTATCCTCTTAATATATCTAATGAAATATTGTTTTCAATATAGTGGAAGATATAAAATAAACTCGATCTTAAGCTATAATTATATGGGGAGGGAATAGTAATTTAATAATTTATACTTCATCATAATTGTACTAGAGAGAAGAAAGGCATTACAACTAATTTAGGGGAAATTATTAAGACTTGAAGTGGAAGTATAAACTTCAAAAAGGACAATGATTTGAAGAGAAAATTGGAGATTAATGTGATAATCTGGCACTGTCTTAAAAAGCTTAACAAATCAACAATGGCCGAAAAAGGAAAAAAGTTAAATTCTATAATTTGACAGCCACGTGGCGACAAATGATTGGCTGGATTCATGTGGCACCGGACAGCGAATACCACTGGATAGCTGGCGCGTAGCTGGCTTGCGCTTCATTACTACTGTCCTTTGCTATTACTACTACTACTACTACAATTTACAGATTCCTTCTTTCTGAGTTTCATTTCGCGGACCAACTTTTACTGCTCGTGAGCTCTCGATCTTCCCTCATTTCCCCAGGTGAGCTGTTTTCTTTTTTCACTTTAGTGGGATTCGACGAATCATGAATGCGGCTGTTGGGTTAGGTGCTGTCTGGTGGATAATCATGAGCTATTAGAGTTTAATTTTGAAATTAGGGATTTGGTTTGGTTTGGTTTCTTAATTTTGAAGTTTGCTTTCTTACCTACTAATTTATGCAGTTAAGTATTTGTATCGGTTAGTAACCAACTCTGCGGAGGAGTAGGGGAGAAATTGAGCAAGTTGGGTTGGGAGAAACGAAAGTGTTTTGGAATCGCCGGCGGCCGGATGAGTGCGTCGAGGTTTATAAAGTGCGTCACCGTCGGGGACGGAGCTGTGGGGAAAACTTGCCTGCTAATTTCTTACACCAGCAACACTTTTCCTACTGTAAGTGTTTCTGTAGATGATTCTGAATTTGGAGTTGCTATCTTTTGGTATGTTGGGTTAATTAGGGTTTTTATTGGTAAAAAGCTTATCTGCAGAGGCACTCAACTTGGAAGTTGTAATTTTGTCTTGATTGGCTGCCTATGAACAAATTTATGCAAATTTGTGATGCTAGTTTTTCTGCTTAGGTCCATGAAGTAACGCCTTTAATGGATTGTTTATGTTGTTATGATCTATGTGTTCCGATTATTATGCTTATTTGATTTTGATGATTGAGAATGGATGTGAGATTTTCCATATCTGTATTTGTGCCCTGTTTCTAACTGAAGCCTTTTCTTATTTTACCGCATGGGCTGTGACACGGGCAGGATTATGTCCCAACAGTGTTCGACAATTTCAGTGCAAATGTTGTAGTGGATGGCAGCACTGTTAATCTAGGATTGTGGGATACCGCCGGTAAACTGTTTTAATTGCTTTTGTTGTACATCTTTCAACAGCCTACAGAACTGGTGGTAAACTTACTTCATTGTGCAGGTCAGGAAGATTATAACCGCTTGAGGCCGTTGAGCTACCGTGGGGCTGATGTCTTTATACTTGCATTCTCTCTTATAAGCAAGGCTAGCTATGAGAATATCTCCAAGAAGGTGGGTTTATGTTTCTATAATGGAGAGCAGTCCCTACCTCTTCATAATTTATTTTTGATCACTGATTTGGCTTTGTTTTCTTTACTATTAAAGTGAATTTATTATTCGGCACTATGAGTGTTTCATCCGTACCTCTTCATAATTTATTTTTGATAAAGATTTGGCTTTATTTTCTTTATTAATAAAGTGAATGTATTATTCAGCACTATGAGTGTTTCATTTGTATTTACCTTGTTTTTTTCTTTTATTTGTGAGTGCTATTGTTATTACATTCTGAATTCCTCCGCCTTCTCCTTGACCCCCTTTTTTTCGCTGTCTTTTGCTGGAAAAAAGTGAAAGCCCTGGCATTACAGAACTGATAATCTTTATTGTGCTCTCCAGTGGATCCCTGAATTGAGGCATTATGCTCCTGGAGTTCCAATAATTCTTGTGGGAACAAAGCTTGGTAAGGCTCTTGTTTTTCCCTTTTTCTTCCCACCTGGAAATATTGATTTCCAAGCATATATATTATTTGTAGCAATATAAACTTAACGAATTTGCTTCTGCTATAAAATGTTTGGCTTGATTGCTTTAAAATGATGATTGTTGTCGTCTTAATAGTTCACACGCCCTGATAGACGTGTAATTCCTTATTTATCATTGTTTAATAAATCCATTCATGCTGGCATCTATATTGCTATTTATTAGAAATTTCTAGGTTTGTCAAACTAGGATCTAGCAAAGATAATCAAGCAAGCAATGAAACTTTAAAGTTGTTTTTATAAATGATGTTACAATAAAAGTTTATAATGCTATTATATTCCAGTACATTTATTTCCCAATTTTTTCTCGCATGTGCAAAAGTGAATGTCCCAATGGATTTATTTATTTTAATTATTTATTTTTTATTTTCATGAACTTAAAAAAAAAATACTAATGAAATTAGAAGTGGCTCCTCTTTTGTCCCTTCTAAAAAATTTGTGATAAATAAAAGAAAGTGCTACTCGACTTTTGTTCATTCTAATAGCATTATTCTGATAAATTAAAGAAAGAACTACACAACTTTTGTCCTTTCTTATATTGTTCTGTTATGACTTATGTTGGTCCATGCAAAATAATTGTGTATATATATATATATATATATATATTAGGCCTATAACCATGTCTGCAAGCATGCAGGAGAAAGTACACAAGATATGGAACTTTGTAGTTTTTAATCTCGTTATAACCTCAACACTCTTCTCTGTCTTGTTTTATGGCTCAGTTTAACCAATTACATCTTATTTCCTACCAGATCTCCGAGAAGACAAGCAGTTCTTCGTGGATCACCCAGGAGCTGTGCCCATCTCAACTGCACAGGTATATCGTGTGCCCTATTTACATCATGTGATTATGTCAAGTCTGTCCTCCAACACTAAACACAATGACACATTCTTTGTTTGAAGGGAGAGGACTTGAGGAAGTCAATTGGAGCTGCTTCTTATATCGAATGTAGCGCTAAGACACAACAGGTGACCAATTTAATCAACGATGGATAAAAAATTATTCTTACACTTCGCTTTTCCCTGCATTGTGTTTATCTTATATATCACTTGATTACTGCAGAATGTGAAGGCCGTATTTGATGCAGCAATTAAGGTAGTCCTTCAGCCCCCAAAGCAAAAGAAGAAAAAGAAGAGAAAGGGCCAAAAGGCCTGCAGTATATTGTGAGAAGAAACACTATGTTACTGAGAAGAATCGAATCAAATTAAATCTCGTCGATCGCTTATTTGTGCACTTCCCCCCCTTCAAGAATGCAATAACCCAAGTTATGTTCCCGTTCCAGACTGACTGCAGCAAGGCCCCTATCTATCTCTCTCTCTCTGGAAGCATCAATCGGATTGTAGTCTATTGGGTTACTCTTTCAGCAATAGTTCCCTTGTCGGCAATGCATGTGATTTAGTTGTCGTAATATGAAAATTTCCATCTATTTAGGCCCTGTGCTGGATTGAAGAAGAATTTGTGATTGTCTAATATATATGCATCCCAAAAAGTTCACTATTACAGTTTTTGGATTTTCGACGTTGGTACTGAACTGTGTTTGGTTGTGTATAGAAAATGAATTATGTTATTTGATTTTGTGAGATTTGGACAGGCACATGTAATAGTAGCATTCAATTCGGTATGGCCAAGACAGAGAGTATTTGCATTTATTTAGGGGTGTGTCTGTATCTGACTTATCCCCATCATATCTTTTATCGCAATACTGCAAATTTGCAATTTGCCAATGAATTCGGCAGTTGGATTCATGTGCACTGAATGGACAATTAAGAACATTTACTCCTAAGTTTTGCTTTCAGAAAATAAAATAAAATAAAATAATTCTCTATCTGGGTACCAGTGGGACAGTCCATGATGTTCATCCAATGCCCACCACAATTTGATTTTTTTAATTTCTTTTTTGAAATGTAAAATCAGATGACAATTACCAAGTTTTGTTACTCTGATAACAAAGTGTAGGAATCCCTATTTTCAATCCTTGCTAAAAAACATACATGAAAATGAAACCTTAATACCCCATTGATCCGTGCTTGCCTTCCTTTTTAACATTAGGAATGGATTTTCAAATTCAGATAAAGGGCTATCATTATTCTTGGACGACAATTTCTGAGATTGACTAACGAACTGGGTAGCATATTATATGAGAATGCATAATAGTCAATAGTCATAGGCAATCAGTCCCCATCCTCTTTAAACAGTCTTAAGGGGGAGATGGTCCGGGATTAGGACTTAGCCCAAGTGGTTGGAAGTTCGATTCCCACAGGCTCCCTATCCCTCCCTTTTATTCCTTTTGTAATTGTGTGGTATGGGCTCCCACCACCACTTTCCAGGCCTTCAATGTCTTCCTAAAAAAAAAAAAAAAAAGGAGATGGTCCCTAAAAGGCATATTAGGTAGTTAGATATATTAAATCTCTAATGAATTCAATTGATGATCTCAGAGAATCCCCCGGAAAATATTGTCGTAGAAACGACATCTTACCAAACTTAGTCATGGTGTGTTTGTTTTCTCTGTGTTACAGTTTCTTGTCCATTTAATTACAACACAACCATCACATTCTTACACAAGCAACTGTGGACTTTGTGCACTCACTCCGAAAATATTAAATTCTCTTCAAAGGCCATTTATACGATTTTCGTGTGAACATGTAATGTCAAGGTGATTATTCTTGAAAAATTAATTTCAGCTCATGTTAGAGTTTGTGGAGTTGAAAAAAAATGAATAATGAAGTTAGAAGTGCGTGGAGATGTGAAGCCAACATAAAAGTATTAATCAATACTCTTCAATATTATTTAACTCATAAATTCACTGTTCGAACATTCTAACATTACCAATTTGGACCATATTGAAAATTACTTGTTTTACAGAGCTGAAAGCTAAAGAATTTTTTTTGATAAACAACTCAAGAAACAAAACTTGGAGGAACAACTTTTTATTCCAACTTTTTATGTTTGAGGTTATAACTATTAACTATTTATTTTATTATTTAAAAAAACATTTTTTTTTTCTCAAACAATTATACTAAAATACACCTTAATGATAAAAATAGTTAAAAGAAATCACCTTTAATGCACATTGATGAATTAATTAGCATTATGTTCAACTAGGATTACCCGCCTGCGCAATGCGCGAGAAGAAATGTTTCTAAAATATTAATGAATTTTAATTATTTAAAGATTCAACAAAAGAATAATTGTCATCACGATTGAACGAAAGAAAATGTAAAATAGTACTACCCGCCCGCGCGACGCGCCGGGCTCGGATTAGTTATTAATATATTTCATGAAAAAGTATTATGACATTCTCATTGTGGGAACATATGTACATAAAGGAACTAACATAACAATACTAAGAAAAATAACATCACATTTTATTTTATTTGTTTATAACCAAAAAAAAAATTTAAAATTGTCTATATCGTGAAAGAAAAGAAGTTTTATACTATATATTATAAATTTTTATGTATACAAATTGATGTTAATGCGAATAATTATTGAAGGAATTATTCATAATTTTATTTAATCTTAATCAATTATTGATGTGATTACTTTATATTATATTATTATACCTTTTTCGGAATATTGACTAAAAATTAGGGATTCATTGAGATAATTGTAACATCCCACATCGGTTGGAGAGGGAAACGAAGCATGCCTTATAAGGGTGTGGACACATCTCCCTTGTAGACGCGTTTTAAAGCCGTGAGGGCGGGTTGGGCCAAAGCGGACAATATCTACAAGTGGGTGTGACTGGGACGTTACAGATGATATCAGAGCCAGTACCACGCGTTTTAAAGCCGTGAGGGCGGGTTGGGCCAAAGCGGACAATATCTACAAGTGGGTGTGACTGGGACGTTACAATAATAATTTCAGAATAGAAATAATTTCAATTTTTGGAATTATTTACTAAAAATTATGTATTTAAACAAAATACATGTTCTAAAATTTAGTTTCCATTTTATAATTTAATATTGTGTTTCCAAAATTTTCTTCATTTATCAATTCAAAAATCCATTTTATAATTTAATATTGTGTTTCCAAAATTTTCTTCATTGATCAATTCAAAAATCCATTGATTTTTCTTCCCGATTTTAATAATTTAACACAATAATTTAATATTGTGTTTCCATTTTCTTCCAAAATTTTCTTCATCGATATTTAGTTTCCATACGTTGGGAAACTAAATATTCAATGAACTAAATATAAAGTAATCTTATCCGATAATAATTCCTCCACATTAATTAAAGTAATCACTTGTTAACATTAATTATATTTCTTCATTGAATAATTCCTGTAATCTCTAATTTTCTTCCCGATTTTATTCAACAATAATTATTTAATATCCATTGATCATTACATTAATTGTGAATATAATATAATTAATGTTAATGCGAATAATTATTGAAGGAATTATCCGATAAGTTTATTTAATTTTAATAAATCATTGATGTAATTACTTTATATTATATTTTTATACTTTTTTGGCTTATTGACTAAAAATTAGGGATTCATTGAGATAATAATCGAGAATAGAAATAATCTACCTATTTGGAATTATTTACTAAAAATTATGTATTTAAACAAAATACATGTTCTAAAATTTATCCATTTTATAATTTAATATTGTGTTTCCAAAAAATATTCCATTGATCAATTCAAAAATCCATTGATTTTTCTTCCCGATTTTCTTCCCATTTCAAAAGTAATCTTATCCGATAATTCCTCCACATTAATTAAAATAATCACTTGAATTAATAAAAATATAGGAAGAACCTTATATAATTGTAGGAATATCCCTATATAATTGTAATAGATATGTATAAATTAATTAATAATAAATCATACTAATATAGAATGGTTTATTTTATAAAAAATACATATTTAAAATTTAGTTTCCATTTTATAATTTAATATTGTGTTTCCAAAATTTTCTCCATTGATCAATTCAAAAATTCATTGATTTTTCTTCCCGATTTTCTTCCCATTTCAAAAGTAATCTTATCCGATAATTCCTCCACATTAATTAAAGGAATCACTTGAATTAATAAAAATATAGGAAGAACATTATATAATTGTAGGAAGATCCTTATATAATTGTAATAGATATGTATAAATTAATTAATAAATCTCTAATGTAGAATAGTTTATTTAAAAAAATACATATTCTAATATTTAGTTTCTATTTTATAATTAATATAGTGTTTCTAAAATACGGATAAATGTATATTGAAAGATTTTTGTTGCCAATACAAATAAAATTTCTTTGATAAATAAATTATAATAAGATCGTTATCGAATTGTAATAAATATGTATAAATTAATAAATTATACTAATTATATTAAAATATTATATATAGAAGGGATTTTTGGGAGGAATATTATACATAATAGATTTTCATTTAATGACAATCAATTATTGAAGGGATCAATTGAGAATATAATTACCATTTTGGGATTAGTGATTAAAAATTGAGAATAGCTAAATTACATTAATTACCGATTATTTATGGGATAATTTATTTATATATCCATTGATTAATCGAGAATAGAAATAATTTGCCTTTTTTGGAATTATTGTTTAAAAATTAGGGATTAATTGCATTAATCATTCAGATTAGAATTATATTACCTTTTTCGGATTACATTCATCTCATTTAATGTTAATCAATTATTGAATATAATCAATTATCGGATAAGATTATTGGTGTGTAGGATATTTGACAGATGGTAAAAAAATTATTATAATCATTATACAACCAAACGGGGGAATTATTTATCATTTCTCATTACTACAATTGGATGAATATAAGAATTATAGAACATCGCCATATTTCATGCAACCATATTTTGCCAGTATACTTCGAAGCCGAGGGCGAATTTTTTCAAACTAAATGTCCTCTAATCGAGCATAGGTTCAATATTTTGAAAATAGGACGGGGAAAAATATACGTCAAAATATAATAAAAATACCTAAGCGAGAGATAATATAACTATATGGTGGGATGAGATTTATAATACGATATTTTAAAAACAAACATACTTTTTATCCGATTTTCTTCAATAATTATTTAATATCCATTGATCATTACATTAATTGTGAATATAATATAATTAATGTTTATGTGGATAATTATTGAACGAATTATTCATAATTTCATTTAATGTTAATCAATCATTGATGGGTTACTTTATATTATAATCTTTTATATCTTTTTGGCATTATTGACTAAAAATTATAGGAAGATCCTTATACAACGGTATGAAGATCCTTATATAATTCTAATTGATATATATAAATTAATTAATAAATCATACTAATATAGAATGGTTTATTTAAACAAAATACATATTCAAAAATTTAGTTTCCATTTTATAATTTAATATTGTGTTTCCAAAATTTTCGTCACTGATCAATTCAAAAGTTCATTGATTTTTATTCCTGATTTTCTTCCCGATTTTCTTCCCAATTCAAAAGTAATCTTATCCGATGATTCATCCACATTAATTAAAGTAATCACTTGAATTAATAAAAATATAGGAAGATCCTTATATATAATTGTAGGAAGATCCTTATATAACTGTAATAGATATGTATATATATTAATTAATAAATCATACCAATATTGAATGGTTTATTTTAATAAATTAATAAATTATTTTAATGATATTTAAATGTTATATATAGAAGAGATTTTTGGGAGGGAAATTAAACATAAGAGATTTACATTTAATGTGAAACAATAATTGGATGAATTAATTGAGAATATAATTAATTTACCATTTTGGATTAGTGACTAAAAATTGAGGACAACTAAACTACATTAATCATCGATTATTTAAGGGATAATTTATTAATATCCATTGATTAATCGAGAATAGAAATAATTTACCTTTTTGGAAAATAATTTCAAAATTATTTCAATAATGTAATTTCAATAATGTGGAAAATGAGTATATTTTCATTTGTTCAATTCAAATAAAAAACTTATCTTACACAAAATATAGATTTTGCTAGGCATTGTGTTAAACTTGTATACACTTCTCAGTTGAATGAAATACAAAAGATTGCGAGAAACAAATGGATAAAATGATATAAATAAATTTCAAAATATCTCTTAATGAATGTAACACCAAAGATTGTGAGAAACAAATCACAAAACATGATATAGACAAATTTCAGACTATCTCTTATTGAATAAAACACAAAATATTGTGAGAACCTAATGCTACAACAACTAAATTCATCCAATTATTTGCACCTGGTGGAACAAATCTCTCCACAAAAACAATAGCCAAACCAATCTTTCCCCAAAAGATGAAGTGAAATGGGAAGTCGCCGATTATTTGACATAGAAAAAGATGTCGGAACAATTGATTTATTCTTGTATGATTATGAATAATCCTTATCTCTTCATCCCTTCAAAATGCTCTTCGTCATTTGGGTTTGTACTCTCGTTTTCCCAATAACTGTCACCAAAACAACAAAAAAGAACAAAAATATGGAGAAATAAACATGAATTTGAATAATAAAAGCTAGAACATGGTGAGGAGATGTATTTGTTAAATGGAACATTGAGAGAAATGTTAAATGAAGATGTAAGGATATGATTTTGAGGGGATTATAATACACACATATTTATAGGAGAATGGGATACATGAGATATAGGGATTGTTGGAGCACGGTCCGGGGCAATTTTGTAATTATCAGCGAGGTGGAGCACGGTCCAGTGGCAGTGCGGTAAATATTTCAGTGTGTGTGAGAGAGTGTAAAAAAATGGTTTTTGTGAGGGGGAAAAATTTGGGCGGGAATGTGTGTGTGTGTTGGACTATTTTGTTTTAGATTATAACTAGTATTACCCGCCCGCGCGATGTGCGGGAAGAAAAGTTTCTAAAATATCAAAAAAAAAATTATTTAGAGATTCAACAAAAGAATAAATTGTCCTCACGATTGAATGAAAGAAAATGCATAACGTAAAATAGTTGATGATCAAAGCAATGAATAAGAAATTGATCAAAATTAAAGGAATGAAAGTTTTAACTGTAAAACTGACGTTTAATTGTCAAGGTTGAAGGAATATCAAAGTTTTCCTATTTGTTTTTTTGCTCCGGCTCCTCTAAAGAAAATAATTTATACATGCGTAAAAGTAATAAATATGACAAAACAAATTTTTTTCTAAAAAAGAAAAAAATATTCTAATAACGTCCTACATTCCTTTATAGCATTTCTAAAAGTAATGAATTGCTTGACAATTTTATGTCACTAATCACAGGAATAAAATTGCCCTTATCATTACCAGCATGTTAAAAACAAAATATAGCTTATTTAAAACTGGCGATTGTTAATTCCATCGAATACAGATTATGGAATAAATATGTTTTTAAATACAATTAAATTTTTTTGAAAACAAAATACAATTAAATTTTAAATCAGCAAGTAAGATCATAAAAAAAAAAAAAACCAGTTTCATAGCCCATAGGTTTTATAAATTGAATTATCTAGAACAGAAGTCACAACGAATATGTAAGTCTGGATCAAAAATCAATATAAAGCTATACCATATACAGGACTATTAATTCAATAATATCAATTATAAAGTTTACTTTTATTTATATGAAAAATGAAATAAGTATCATTTTTCAAATTCAGTGTGCACGATATGATTTCTTTAATTTTAACTCCATTTAAATCTTAAAATTTATAACTTTTTTTTTAAAAAAAAACCTAAGAATAAATGTAATGCACTTACAATTCCTGTTATTTATTGGCATCGCGACAATCAAGTATAAGATTCATTTTAAAACAACTAATATTTAGGGAATCAAACAATGCTTCATTGAAAAAGATAAATAATAAAGCAGTTAATAAAATTCATCAAACAATATGTAATCATCCGGATCATAGAGCAAAACTTCGATTCAAACATTCGTATTAACAAATCCATCATAGCACATCACTTGAAGATTTTGATACATTAATGACGATTAAATTTATTAGCCAGTCCGATAAGACCATTCCTAATATCAGAAAACCAAACCTTGTCAAACTTCCTCAATAAAAGTTTCGCAGCACGGAAATAGTTACCCTTCAGATACTAAAAAAAAATATCCATTTGGGCTACAATACATTCAAACATAGCATTTGGAATGGCTAGGAAAGTCACATTGTCCAGTCATGCCTCATTTGTTCAATATCTTATCATCATCATTGGATAAAATTCTCTGGTCTTTATGTATATGTTTAATAAATGCAGCATTTATATTTTGAAGGAGAATGAAAGTATAGGCAGAGTATTTCTACTTGCAATTTTTTCCAGATAGGGGTTCGAGGGGATGACCAAGAATTTTGTTAATAACTTGAGCAAATCCAGATGAAATAGAGCCAACCACATTCTCCATTGATGTCAAGATATAAATTTTTCATGTGCTTGTAGTGATTAATCTTCTGTTTGTCACAGGATTCTGCAAAATGGCAATTATATATGATTAAGATTCAGTTCATAACTGCAGTAAACATGGAAATAAAACTAAAGAAACAAAACAATTGATTCAAAAAATCATCACCTACACGCCTTAATTTTCAAGTGAAAATTAAGCCTATGTCGCATACTTCCATTCCATTTTTTAAATTAAAGCCCAAACTTCAAGCTATGTTCAGAGCCAAAATTAAAGTTAAGAAATTCATTTAAGTAGGATAAACTCCATAGCATTGGTACTTTATTCAATATCCATATCGAGATAATCTTGGAAGTTTATGCAAAATCAAAATACTTTGTGCGAAATAGCCTTGCTCCTTTTTGTGCAATGGGATGACCTGAATTCATTTCAGGCATATGTATCGAATTCTTGTTAGTTATTAGCCAATGTATACATCTAATTCATGTTAGTTATTAAAACCCTAAATATTGTATTTCCCTCCATCATCCCCATTGTACAAATTCTGCATCTGTCCAGTGGCAGTGGCAGTGCGGTAAATATTTCAGTGTGTGTGAGAGAGTGTAAAAAAATGGTTTTTGTGAGGGGGAAAAATTTGGGCCGGAATGTGTGTGTGTTGGACTATTTTGTTTTAGATTATGTAGTAAGTTCTTATGGAAAAACTAAGGATTCACTGATGGTAGTAATTTTTTACCCGCTTTATCTTTTTTGGTAAACTTTTACCCCGCTTTATCTTGATTTACTTGTCATCAATTATAAAATGAAATACTTCATAATTTTAATAGAATTATTTATATCTGACACTTTTAATTAAAAAAAGATAACGATTGCAGTCTATCTCATCTTAATTCATAAGATTTAATTAGATTCAGTGAGTTTGTATTACATTAGGCACAGGACTAATACCACTAATGGGAGTGTTGCCCAATAGCATTTTAAAAGTTCTTTACAACATAAGTAATAATTTTTTTTTTTTGCTAAACAGTCTATACAGGCTATTAAATTGATGGTGAGAGTCCATGCCACATAAATTACAAAGGGGAATAAAAGGGAGGGATAGGGGGTCGGTGGGGAATCGAACATCTAACATTCCGTTGGAAGTTAAGGGACTTAACCGCTTAGTCTAAGTTCTCATCCCCTACAACATAAGTAGTAGTATTATTTATACTTTTCATTAATAACTTAATTTTATCATTGTGGAATATTGTAATGATTTCGCCCCTAAAATTTATGTCCCCACATAGTTTTATTAAGAAAGTTCATTCACCTTAAACTAAAATTGTGTTTGTTTTATCAACAAACTTGAATGGTTATGTGAGTCTAGTTATATTTGGAGTAAAATTTTATATACATATATTTTTTTTTATAAACAGTGACACTCATCATGTGTCGGCAAAGGTGTGTAGGAGTCCAAAACCACACAAATTACAAAGGAGATAAATGGGAGGGATAGGGGGCCGGTTGGGGATCGAACCCCCAACCTAAGGTTGGGAGACAGGGACTTGACCGCTAGGGTAAGTCCTCAACCCAAAAAAATTATTATTTTGGTAAATGTTTCACCCACTAACTTTATTCATATCTCGAAAAAAATCTTTTTAATCACAAAAAAAATTTGTATTCGTTTTTAAACATACACATCGAACATAATTATAATTATCTTCATGAAACAATTTAACAAATAATTTTATTCAATTAAATAATTTTATTCAATTAACACTAAAAGGGATTGGGACTTAGCCCAAGTGGTTAAGTCCCTGGCTCTCAACCTTTAGCTTTAGGTTGAGGGTTCGATTCCCACCCGGCCCCTATCCCTCCCCTTTTCCCCTTTGTAATTGTGTGGCATTGGCCCCCACCACTTCTATAGCCTGTATAGGCTGTTCCGCAAAAAAAAATTAACACTAAAATTTAATAATAGTATTTTTCTTTTTTTTTTTTGTGTAAACGAAGCCAGGAAAGTATTACTCCTCCGTCCCGCGAAAGTTGACGAGTTTCTTTTGGGCACGGTAATTTATGTAGTGGGGTTCAATGGTTAAAGTGTTGTGGGTATTGGTGTTTAAAATTTTAATGAATTTTCACTTTACTTATTGTTTAACTTTGACTTAATATTATGGTAATGCTTTAATTAGAAAAAAATATTCAAGTGTGGTCTTGTTAGAATCGTCTAGGTGTCTAGTTTTATCATATATATTTTATATAATTTTTATTTGTACCTATTTTGAGATATGAAGAATTAAAGAAATGTAAGGGATTTGTATAGAAAAATAAAAGTGTATTGGGAGTTATGCATAATAGTTAAAGTAATTACTTTTAATGGATTTTAGAAACCATTAAGATTCTAATTATATTTATATTAATTTAATTTATCTAAAAAAAAGTAAACATATCAAATTTCGTGGGACAACTCAAAAAGAAATACGCGTCAACTTTCGCGGGACGGAGTACTTCATTTATTATACACACAAATCATAAAATAAACGTTTGGCCGATGGTATAAAACAGTGTCATCCAAAAAAAAAAAAAATATCTCGACACATTTAATAGTACACCGCAAAGCACAAAAAGAGGGGCAATTTCGTGAAAAGGCAAGACGGTAACGGCGTTAGAGTGGCGTCGCAGCAACCGATGGCCCGCAATAGCCGGCTCGCAGTTCTGTCGGTGGGTAAAACCCTCGTAAGAAATGGACTATATTACCCTCGTTGAAGGAATTTCTTCACCCCCACCGACGATTGTTCGCCCACTCAGTCCCATGCAAACCTTCACTCTCGCCACTTTATTTGATTTCACTCAGGGCCCAGAAGATTCAATCATGGAAATCACTATCCCTTAAATGCGAAATATCTATTCTTCCGGTACTGTATTGGGGACCCTTTCCGCATTTTAAACAATTATTTGTTAGTTCTGGGTAGGTTTGCCTTATAATATGATCGCCCCTCGCGGCAATTTCTCAAATTTTTAAATGTTGGATAGCTTTTGAATAACAAGCCTTTAGGAGTTTAGGTAGCCTTTTCTTGTCACCCTAAATTTTCTGGGCAAGAAATTGATATTGTTTTTTTATGCTTTAATGTGTTAAAGATTCTCGAATCGATTGAAGGACTTGTTGAAGCCAACACTAATGGACCCGGAGTAGTTCGTTCTACTGTTCGGTGGAAAGTTGAATTCTTTTTTTTATTTAGTGGAAAAAATTGTGCTTTAGTTTAGGACTGGAGGTGGTTTGGAATTTTGCTTATTGGTTGTATTATCTGGTTGTGGACAATTGAAAAGCAAGTGTGCCCTAATGCAATAATTCAGAACCCCTCCCACTCTGTAAATTTGTATTAGTGTGGAACATTTATTGAGGGAGATGAGTATTGAATGTTACCCTTTGGGAGCTTAGCCTAATTTGTAAATTGCGTAGTGGAATTGAAGACTGAAGGAGGATATGCCTACTTTGGGAAGTAAGAATGTGGTTGTGGGGATAAATTTTGATGGGCATGTCGAGGAGCTACTGGATTGGGCAGTAAAAAGAGTGGCTGGGCAGGGAGACCGCATCGTGGCTGTTCATGTTTGCCGAAATTCTGGTACTACTGTTGGCAGCTGGGGATGGGCTATGCCAATGCCACAATTGAAAAAATAATCTTGGGTTGTTATGTGTAATTCTCTTGGGTCTGTTTGTTTTCAGGTTGCGTTTTGGAAGAAAGTGCTGTGTTGGATGGCTATTTGGCGGCTTACAAAGATCTGTGTAACAAAAAACAGGTCCGTTTCTTTTCCTTTTGTGGAATTTTATTTGGGTTAATGATGGAAAGTGCCATTAAAAATTTGATCTTGATCACAGTTCTATAACTATTCTACCTGCTATGTAGGTTGCACTTATTGCACAAGTGTTGAAAGGGAATTCCATCAGAAAAGTCCTCGTACGTGAAGCAAAGAGCCACTCTGCAGCAGTTGTTATATTGGGGGTCACAAGGCAGGGTGCCCTCGCGTAAGTAAAGATTCGAACCCCTATCGGTATATGTTCCTTGATGGATTCTGTTGTATAATTGTTGACATTAGTTCGTCTTCAGTGGGGGCGATTCGGTAGCCAAGTATTGCATAAAGAGGCTTCCTCCAAGCACTGAAATCATGGCAATTTACAAAGGGAAGCTTATCTTCAGCAACATTTTCAGACTCCGAGTAGAAGAAGGTATGGTGAATTTCAAGAAGAAGCTGTAATTTACTCATCAATGATCATTGAATGACTCATGTAAATGATAATCTGAGGTACGTTTCGATTCATCTTATGGTGATCAATCAGAATTTTGGGAATCAGATGGAAGAGACAGCACTATAAGCTCAATGGATGAGGACTTGAGCCCGAGGGGTCGACACAGGAAAGGTTCTTTGAGTACAATTGCACTCCCTGTGGAGGATTTTACAAAGAACAGACCGGGTTGGCCTCTGCTTCAGACATCTAGTGCAACTACTCAACCAGTGAGGGAAGCAAGAAAGATGTCGGTTGTGCAATGGGTAATGAATTTGCCCCGTCGTTCTTTTTCCGATGTCTCCAGTGCCACCTCTGCCACAAGTTACTCCCAGGAGGATTCTTTGTGTAGAGAAAATTCAAAACTATTAAATGTATTTTGTAAAGACAAGGCAGCCAATCAGCAAGACATCCGGAGAGATTTGGAGCTTTTGCTTGGGCATAAATCTGCAGGCTGCAATGTCTTCAGCTACGATCTTCTCAAAACGTCGACTTGCAACTTCTCCTCAGGTTTACTTGAAGCAAACATTTCCTTCCATTTTGAAAATGTTCAATTTTTCTAAATACCAATTTTCTGCTGCAGGCAATCTTATTGGAAAGGGAGGATGCAATTCTGTGTACAAGGGATTTCTTCACGATGGAAAAGCAGTTGCAGTTAAGATCCTGGAATCATCAAAACAGGCTCGAAAGGATTTTGCTCGGGAGATTGAAATTATGACAGCACTGAACAATAAAAGAATCACACCTTTGCTGGGAATATGCACAAAAGATAAGAAGCTGATATCCGTTTATGATTTTGTGTCTAAAGGAAGCTTGGAGGAGAATCTACACAGTAAGTTAAATAAACCTCAAAAAGTGTTTGTGATGGACTATAATGTCCCAATAATCACCTGATGTAAGGTTCCATTGTTGGAGCAGATAACAGAAAGGGAAGCCGTACACTGCCATGGGAAGTGAGATTCAAGATTGCCCTTGGGATTGCTGAAGCACTACATTATCTACACAGCAGACATCCTCCTGTCATTCATAGGGATATCAAATCCTCAAATATTCTACTAACAGAAGAATTAAAGCCACAGGTATCCATACATAATTGATCAGACTTTAACGATCTTGTTTTCTTACACGAAACGTGGTTAATAGTAATACTCTCGTGTTGTTCCTCTGTAGCTTTGTGACTTTGGATTGGCGATATGGGGACCTACCACGACGCCTTTCCTGATGGACAGTGATATAGTAGGAACCTTCGGATATCTTGCTCCCGAGTATTTTATGTATGGCAAAGTCAGTGACAAGATCGATGTGTATGCCTTTGGCGTAGTTCTGTTGGAATTGCTTTCGGGAAGGAGGCCTATTGGGATGGAAAATACCAAAGGCCAAGAAAGTTTAGTTATGTGGGTAAGAAAGAAAACACTTTCA
Organism: Hygrophila difformis; assembly: GCA_030278955.1. Taxonomy (NCBI): domain Eukaryota; kingdom Viridiplantae; phylum Streptophyta; class Magnoliopsida; order Lamiales; family Acanthaceae; genus Hygrophila; species Hygrophila difformis. The sequence continues at coordinate 52,887,583 of JAOANR010000004.1, forward strand.
AGTTGCAAATGTTTCTATATGTGAAAATTTTCGAAAATTCTGTGGATAACTAATTAATGCTGGTTTTTGATACACAGGCAAAGCCTAAATTAGAGATGGGGTATTTAAGCAGCATATTGGATCCAAATTTTAATGGCAATATTGATGAGGCTGAAATGCAAAGAATAGCTGTTGCAGCCAAACTGTGTCTCACTCGAGCTGCTCGACTCCGTCCCAAAATGGGCCAGGTACATACATACCGAGGATGTTTTTCGTGCAAGCAAATTAAATTACATCAATGTATTAAACGTGGATTCTTAATACTTTTTTTTTCTAGATACTGCATATCCTCAATGGAGAGGTGTGTGGGAATGAAGTGCACCTTCAGCAATCTGTAAATAATTCCAATGGTTTGGAAACTCAAGATGATCATGACGACGAAGTTTATCCGGATGCAAGCGCTGAATCCCATCTGAATCTTGCTCTACTCGACTTAAATGACGACGAGTGTGCATCGTTCAGCAGCAGTGCTGGTCAGAGCAGCCCTCTTTCTGTGGAAGAGTATTTGAAGAAAAGATGGAGCAGATCGTCGAGTCTGGAGTAGTTTTCTGGTTCTCGTCGTGTGATTGAAGAATCCAAAACGAAGCCTGCGCCTGATAATTACATGGGTTGCAGTGCGAATTAAGTACTGCCATATTCTAAGAAGTTTTTTGTAATAATATATGTAGTACGGTTAATAATACTCCTCCAACTAAAGGAGTATTAGGTGTGCACAAAAGGATTTGCCAAATGAACCTTTTAATTGGTTCAAGTAGCATGAAGAAAATGTTGTCATTGAACAAGTTTAGAAGATCCCGGAAAGTGGTTTGTTAGGATACAGATTCGAAGAATAAAGCTTGCTCGGTTGCAGTTTGCAAACACAATGATATATTCTGACATAGTGACATGCCTGAATTATGATTACCTTATCATACCTATTTTTCCAGCTCATGGGAATGGGAATAGGTGAAGATAACCTTCTGAATGGCATTATTGGCAAACATTATTTCTGGTGTTGAATGATGTATGGCTTTGTTTGAAACCTTATATTCCAATTTATAAATATATATGCAATCGTTTGTTTGCGAATGTCAAATTCTTATCTTAAAGTTGTTTAAATCTTTGAGATAATTTGTTGGAAATTGAGTTGTAAAAAATTAATTGAACTTCACATATTTTAACAAATAACAATGCACATATACATTGATCCAAAAACACTTAATTGGGGATGAGGACCTAACCAAGCGGTTAAGTCCCTTGACTTCCAACGGAAGGTTGGAGTTCGATTCCCACCGCCCCCCTATCCCTCCCTCTAATTCCCCTTTGTAATTGTGTGGCATGGGTTCCCACCACCCCTTTCCAGGCCTTCAATGGCTCGTAAAAAAAAAAAAAACACTTAATTGGATCCGCCACTGCTCACCCATTGGTAACAACAGTTTGGTTTATGATAATTTGTCGGCATGTATTGATTGTTGAAAATATTTTTTTTACAAGAATTTAGTACACTGGATAAAAATAACAATATTAACGTGTCAGCGAAATGCTTGGGAATCGTACTTGTTCTCAAATCTCAAAGGTGGTTTAACATGGTTGCTGACATTATTGAAACAGAACATACATGACAAAAAATAATCTGGAAATAATACCATCAATTAATATAAATAAAATGTCAAACAAAGTATATGCAGTTTGAGTCTAGCAAAAAAACTATATGCAGTTTGTCTCATCTACCGTTTATGCATGTATAATGGTTGATACAAATTATTCGCTCTCACAAGTATATTTAGCAATGCTAAAAACTACTCCCTCCGTCTCATTAAAATGTAAGTGGTCACTTTCTTTTGGGCACGGAAATTTAGGTTGTGGTATTTAGTAGTTAAAGTAGTGTGAGTAAATTTGACTAATACATCCATCTAATTAATTTATAATGATTACATTTGACTTTTAACTTTAACTTAATGTTAATGTTATCGTAATAATGTAGAAAGAAAAAAAAGTCAAGTGTGGTCTTGTTGGAATCGTCTAATTGTATAGTTTTAAAATATATATTTTATATAATTTTTATTTGTACTCATTTTGAGATATTAATAGTTAAACATATATGAGCACACCCACACTAGGAGACATGAGAAGGACCAGTGGGTAATAGATAGGTCACGGCGACTGCATGTAACTGTCGTTATAAATTTCAAAATTAATACATGTATTGTATCCGATGACTGTATTTTGTCCATAACTTTATTTTCCATTCTACTTGAAGGATGAGTTCAACGCAGTCGTCGGGACCCTCAGCCAGAACCCCACGATTGGGCCTGAGTTTGATCCAGATCCTGTCTTCTACGACGTCGCCGGTGGACACGACAGGCGCAACAGAAAATACAATTGTCATTATTATAGGGTTTTTAATCATGCTTATGTTAATCTAATTTGCTTAAAAGGAAAAGTGGTCAACCTTATTGGAACACCCCAAAAATGAATAGTGACCACTTTTAATGGGACGGAGGGAGTACAAATTAAATTTTTATAATCAACTTATTAAAAATAAAACTCCAATGTTCGTTGGGTAAAATGTCCTTAAATAATTGACGCGTATGCAGTTTTCCATGCATATCAAGAGACGAGAGCCACCTTAATTCAAGCTGCATGCTACCGTAACCCAAATTGAACATCAAGATTGGAACTTAATTTCTAACTACAAGAATAAGAAATCACAAATAATTAACATTACAAAATTAATATACTACTACCATTACAAAAAGCACATTTAAAAATAAATAAATTAAGAAAAACACCACAGTAAAGATATTAAAATTCTAATTAATTAATTTCAAAAAGGTAAAATAAAATACAGATCACATGACAACACATGCAGCAGGGTTTTCATCACTAAAGGCGGTGGTGTAACGCACTTCGGTGGAACTCGCACGTGCCAGCTGCGACACCCGAGGATCCTCCGCCCTCCGCACGTACCCGGCCGGCGCCTTCTTATCGTACACGCCCGACGCGTATGGATGCTCCACAACGTCGTAAGGTACGTAAGGCCACAGCTCCGCCTTCTTCCCCGTCCGGTGCGCTACACGCGCCACCACCTTCTCCGGATCCACGTAACCGGTTACGGTTAGCTTATTCTGCTTCGGAGTCACCTCCACCGAGTTCACGCCTTTCATGCCTTCCACCGATCGCCGCACTTTCCTCTCGCATCCTTCGCAGTCGATTTTAATTTTGATCTCCACCGTCTGGTAAATAATCATGATCAGTAAACCACCATTAGTTCCAAAAATTAATTACGAAAACTCCAACAATCAATTATAAGCCATTAACGTCAACACAGCAGATCTGAATCCAGCTCTTCCTCATAAATGCTACTATGTGAAATCACGTACGATACGAATACCAAAAAAAACCTAATCGTAATCACAACTACAGTCTCCACTTCAAGCAAAACTGAAAACTGAAAAATTTAAAGCGAACCTGCAGCTGTTTGCGTTTCTTGAGCTTGGAATGGCGGCCGCTGGAGCAATCAAAAAGGTGTGACAGATGATCCAAAGCTCCCATAGTTGAATCGATAAACCTCTGATCTACTGTTCGCTTTCTTCTTGGTTGCTGAGTGGAAAGCAGAGCAGGCAATAACAGCAGTAAACAGCAGAGCGCATAAAATATATAGATTGTCTTTGTGTGTGTCCCTCTCTCATCAGTTCATGCCTAGATTTTTAAATTAAAATATGGCCGTTGGATTCTGATTTGTAAGTGGTGCGTGTGAATCTGTAGACACGTGGCACAGGCGCCATTCCACTTCCACCCGATAGTATTGGCGTGGATTTTGCCTCTCTTATTTTTCATACTCCCAAGTCCTCCCCACCATAGTTGTTAAGATCCCGATCCTGATCTTAGAATTTTACGATTCTACGATCACACCTCTCTAAAACGATCCCGATCCTTATGGGATCTTAAAATTAGTAAGATCCCGATCCTGATAGTAGAATGTTACGATCTTATGGTCATACTCCCTCAAACGCTTCAACGATCTTACGATCATACCCTCTTAAACGCATAAAATTTTTGTAGTATTTTATGATTTGGGATCAAAATAACCTTTTTTCCTATAATTTTAAACTTAAGAGCTTGTATTCCTTATGTATGATGTGTAAAAAAATATAATATGTATGTATGTGAAAATATTTTATGTTTAATTATGATGTTTTTGTACTGTCTGTATTAATTAACTTACAAGATTCATAAACACACGAAATAATGCTTTTACATGTTAGTATGCATAATTTTGTTTATCCATTATTACAATTTCATAAGATCTTAGGATCCCGATTCGATCCTACGATCCCGATCTTGTAAAGAGAAAAACGATCTTATATAGGATCCCGATCTTAACAACCTTGCTCCCCACTACTTAAAAATAAATAAATAAATTTGAGGCGGTTCGTAGAGGTATGGGTAAGGCCCAATGTCCACCAATTACAACATAGGCCCTTTTGCGTAACAAAACCATATAGTAAATAGGTATTAGTGGGCTTCTTATCTCTTCGTCGTCGGCTCGACATAGCCCATTGACAGAATTTTCCATATCGGTCCACCCAAACTTCAGATTAAAAAGTGAAAAAGAAAAACAAACAAAATAAAAAGTTTTGGTTACATTATATTCCTCCGTTCTTGAATGTTTCTTACATTCAATAATGTATCACTATCACACACAGACTTTTATTTAAAATTTTATCATAGTTATACAAGTTTAAATATAGCTAAATGGGATCTTGTTAGATTCGTCTCGTCGTGTAGTTTTTAAATATGAAACTTTTAGAATTTTTATATATATATACCGAACTTGAGTTATTGATGATTTAAAATGTGCATTGAACAGCGTGACGGGTGGGCCCGTCAAAAATAAATGAAAACAGAGGAAGTATATATGCAATAACTTTTACTTACAAAATGGTGGTGGTAGTTTTTACTACATAAATTATACTCCCTCCGTTTTTAAATGATAGCTACGTTGAAGAATTTGACACTATTCACACAATCACTTTAACTTGAAGTTTTATCATAGTTATTCAAGTTAAAATATAGTCAATTGAGATCTTGTTAGATTCGTCTCATCCTGTAGTTTTTAAATATCGAACTTTTAGAATTTTTACTTGTACCGAACTTGAGTTATTAATGATTTAAAATGTACATTGGACTGCGTGCTGCGTGGGTCCGTAGCAAACAAAAAAAAACGGAGGGAGTAATATACGAATTCTTCACAGTATTGTTGAGGGCATGGGCGGATCCACATGTAAAAGGGTGGTGGCACGGGATACCACTCAAATTTAAATACCACTCAAATTTAATTCTCTTTAATTCCAATATAGTTTTCATTAGATTTTGTGCTACCACTAGTAAAATTTTCTGGATCCGACTCTGAGTCATGAGGGTTTGATCAAACCTTATCCGCATAAAAAAACATAAGAGGATGATGAAATAAGATTTGGACAGATTTAAATCCAAGGATTAGAAATTTTTGCAATCTAACTTAAATAGTTAGATGTGATATGGGCTCCCGTCAGACAGTGATCAGTATCTCGTGATTGTACTCGACTATTATCTTGTTATTTTATTATTATTTTTAAAAAAAAATTAGGAATTTATTTTATTTATGTCTTTATTGATGGAATTGAAAGGTTAACAAGAGTGGTTCTCATGTTTGAACACTTGTATAAACAAGATGATTTCCTGCAATATAAAATTGCCTAACAGGCTAATACTCAATAAGTACAAAAAGCACAAAATAGTAATTGTGAAAGTGCACAAACGGGAGAACCGGATCTAGAAGGACTGAATCATAATTACATGGGCATGTGGTAAGTAGTAGTAAGTACACAGTAGTCGTATGTTCCGGAGACAATTTTCATTGTAGAACCAAACTTCCATTAATTGTGTGTGTCGATATATATACTGTTATAGCCTCTGGGGGTGTCCTGGAAATGCATGTGATGTGTTGTCCAAAATGAGAGGCTCCTACTACTTATTCATCACACAAACTTATATAGTCAACAATCACAAGGAATTGGATGAAAACCATCCCTTTTTCGTGTGCAACAAACTGTTTTATATATATATATATATATATATATATATATATATATTGTCTGTATAAACCCTACAGTGTCTTCCATTTGGTTTCTGTCATCCATCAATTCATCATGTGTTGTTCATGAACAGAAATTGTTAGTATATAGTAACGTATTTTAATTATGTAAGGGGTCGGATATTTATATGATGAAAGCATGGGAAAAAGTATAGCGATGTGGGATATGTTAATAAACTTAAAATTGCATTATTGCAAGAAAAATTATTACACGTACCCACTATAGTTTCCCACAGTAGCTTAACATGGGATACATATCTGCCACCCAAAATGGCAAAATCTTTCGATTTGTCTGGAGCTTAGATTTATTTTTGGGGTTTTCATTTTTTGGTAATAACATGACTAGATGCAAAAAATGAATCTCCAGGTGTGTATACAAAGATTGAACAGTAATAAAATCGCCCTAATAGAGTATTAAACAAAACGTATTGGTATTGAATTTCACTTTTTTTTTGTTAAAAAAAAAGAGTTAGATTTTGCAACGGATTTTTCGATGAATTTGAAATCGGTAAGAAATTCAATCGGTGCAAAATACGACAGAATTTGTAATATACTTCCTCCGTTCCCATATGTTTGAGACATTTGGTTTTGGGGCACTATTCATCCATGCACTTTGATTTAAATTTTTATCATAGTTATACAAGTTAAAATATAGTCAAGAGGGATCTTGTTAGATTCGTCTCGTCGTGTAGTTTTTAAATATCGAACTTTTAGAATTTTTACATATACCGAACTTGAGTTATTATTGATTCAAAATGTGCATTGGACTGCGTGCGCAGTGGGTCCGTAAGAAATATTTGAGAATGTAGGAAGTAACTATTTAATATTTTCATTGCAAATAACAACATATTCATCAATGGAAAAATTCGTGGCAACTAACAAGAGAATTTGTGACAGAAAATATCCATTGCAAATTTGTGACAAAAATTAAATAATACTTCTACGTAGTAGTAGTAGTAATAATAATAATAATAATAATAATAATAATAATAATAATAATAATAATAATAATAATAATAATTTTATTTGTCCATATTTCTTCGTGCTAAGAATGAGACTTGAACCCTTGTCATCGAACTAAACTTTGTGGTTTCATCACAAATTGCGACATAAGTAATATATTATGTTGTCGCAAAAACAAACAGTCAAATTTCGTCTCAAATTATGACAGAAATTTATTCCATCGCATATAGTATATTCCATCTCAAATTGCGATAAAATATACTTCCACCACATATAATCTGGTTCAAATAGCAACAAATAAATTTGCAACATAAATTCTGTTACAACAAAAAAATTCCACCGGAAAGTTTCCTTTACATTTTGCATCGGACTTTTTTAAATTGCAATAGCAACTTTTTCTTCTTGTGTTTGCTCTGCTCTCTCCATGAGCAACTTATTAATTAGACCGATATATAGTGTAAGGAAAACCTAGTTCCACCATTTCTATTTTATTTTTGGTTTGGAGGATAAAATCCAAGACACTTATTCTTATTATTGGACCATTCCTACGGTCAGTTTCGTTTACCGAATAAGTGATTTAGATTTAAAAATAATAAATACTCCATAATAATATAATTACTTTAATTTAATGTTTAAATTAATCAACCTCACGCCATAGCCAAGCTTGAAGTTAACTTGAAGCTTGAATTTTTAGTTTTTCAACAACATATCAACCTCTCTATCTGGTATATATAGGCATTCACGAGAGAAATGAACGAAATTAAACTAGTTAATAAAATTTACTCCACATAAAAAATGCTAAAAAATATTATTGAAATAATAATAATAATAATAATAATAATAATAATAATAATAATAATAATAACAACATCAACAACAACAACCCATTAATTTAAAATTATGTGAAAGAAGTATTGGGTCCAATGTGGCCAGATACCCATCATATATACGCCACAAAAAGATTATATGTGAAAGAAGGTGTGCAAAGTAGAATGGATAATTTTTGTTAGTGGGTGACATATATCTAAATGTGCATGCGTACACATCCTGTAATAAAATTTGAAAGAGACAAAGTTATATATATGGTGGTGGATATGGATGGAACAGAAGAAAGCACGAGATATGATGATATACGTATATATATATATATATATATATATATATATATATATATATTGCAAACAAATTTGGAGTCAGATTGCAAACAGAAGCATCATTATCATACACGGTAAGAAAATTGACCTTGTAGTTGTATTATTATTCAAACTATGTAGTATGCTTTAGCTTCATTGAAAAGATTTTCCACTGCGGACATACTTATATACATATATACAGATAGAGATTGACAGGTAACCACTCTTTGCCTAGCCAATTAATTTAATTATTGTATATATTAATTCTTCCGTACCTATATAATTATGCATTGATTAATATTATAATTTAATTGTATTAAATACGGACCCATTTTAGCAATCGGAATATTTTGGCTTTCATGAATTAATTTTCACGTTTGTTTTTCAATTTTTGCTTAGGGCCAATTAATTGTTGGGGCATCTTTATTTGTTGTATTAGGCAAATCAAAGGTGGCCACTTTCGTAAAAGAATTAATAATCATAGTAATAGTGTGATCCAAAATTGAGAAAGCTCAGGTGTGAAGTAAGCAATGAGGTTGCATGTAAATATCATCGAAAGAAGAAATGAGATAAGGTTTTCTGTATTTATGTATGTAGTTTATTTTTTTACAATGTCATGGGCTTGGCGATTGCTTTGGGAAATTGGGGTTTTTATTTTTTATACAACTTTCCAAAATACAGAACCATATATGGCTATGTCTAGTCATCAGCTGCAAGAATATTACGTGGCTTTAGATTAGACTATATAGTAATTAATCATCAAGTTCGGCAACGATTAATACAAAGCAACGTACGGTAGATATTCATGAATTCAAAAATCCTTGACCTAAAAAAATTGATGAAAAAGTGACTCATATAATTTTCACTCACATGAAGTATGAGTTTTGAGCTTTGATATAGAATAAATGAGGCAGGAAATTTTTTTCTCGAGCTTAAATTCTCTCGGATTGCTAAAACATTATAAGATAAAGTACTTCACAAGATTTTTTTTTATTATTATGACAGAGACCCCAATTTTATTTGCCTTAACAAAATGCGTGCCGCACAATATATATAAAATCCCAAAATATATATGTAATTGTTAACCAAGAATTTCTTTGAGAGAGAAACTTTCTTTTTGATTGATGAGTGTCAAAAGGATTAGAAGAATTGCATAAAGGAATTACACGGAAATAAGAAAGCTGTAAAGGAATTAAAGTGCAGAATGGAAAAATAAGCTGAAAGAAACTTGTAGAAAAGAAAAGTTGCAGAAAGTAAAAATATGAAAGTGCGTCCTCTTGGGGGTTTGTGGATGCTCCTCTGCTTCCATGCCTCTTCATCCTTTTATAGAGAGTGTGTCGCCGCCCTGCTGCATTAATGAGACGCAATCCTTGACTTCTGGTGACACCACGGGCGCCTGGCGGCTTGAGGAGACATGGCGGCTGGGAGAGGATTGGTGGCCTTGATGGCGCACGCGGTCTTCTCCTTGCGCCGTCCTGTCGCCGCCCATTAATGAGACGCAATCCTTGACTTCTGGTGACACCACGGGCACCTAGGAGGCGTGGCGGCTTGAGGATACGGCTGGTTGGCGGCCTGAGTCACTTCCTTGTCGTCCCTGCATTATGGTGCCGGTTTTCCTCACTTGGTCATTATTCGGATAAATTTTGAATTAGACCGAGCCTTGAAAAATAGATCGGGCTAAATTTACTGGGCCTAATAAATTATTGTGTTAACAGATGCCCCCCTCGCGTATTTTGTCTGATTAGCACTTTTGAGACAAATTTGCGCGCTTAAACTTAGGGTTTGGAGTCTCGGCCTATTAAAGCCCATTGGGGTTAACTTCAACCCTGTAAATGTCACTTGTCCAAATTTTGGCAACTTTCCAAAATTTTGATTCACTTTCCAATTTTTCTCCGTTCTCTTCTCACGCTCGGCTGCCACCTTGGGGTATTATGCCGCTCCGGTGATCGAGGACTGCTGTCTGTTGCTGCCTCGTGCTAGTAACAATGTCACTATTGTTGCCGTGATTGGCGAGGGCCGCCACTGTAACACCCCGGTTTTTGGTCACCCAGGTCAGGATGTCACTGCCACACCTCCCTAGCAAGACACGGTTTCTCCGAGCTTGCTAAAAAGATGCAAGGCTATGGTTTTTCAGAATTTAAAACATTTAAACAGCCCATTCATATATAATTTAAAAATAATACATCAAAGTTGCAGCGGAAAGTATTAATTAAATATATATAATGCAGCGGAATTTAAAATTGGGCCAACACGGCCAAAATACGGGTTAAACAGGCCCGTTCATGCAATTCATAACTAAGACTAGAATAGTGAAGTGGAGCTGCCGCCATCGCGTGAAGATGCCACCATCTTCCCCTCGAGCGCCGCCAACCTTGATCGGACATCGCCAACTTGATCGCTCGAGCGTCGCCAGCTTGGACCGCCGTGACCACCGCCAGCCGCCAGCCCTAGCTTGGACGCCACCAGCTCTCCCAGAGCCGCCATCCACGAACGCCGCCTGCCGAGCGCCGCCAACACATCCAGCCCGGGCCGCCATATTGAGTCATCCCGACTCCTAATTTAGCCGACGAAACCAGGCCAGCCGCCAGCCCTAGGCCGCCAACTATTTCCAGGCTGCCAACTGCTCCGGCCGCCTGCCCTAGGCAGCCAACTCTGTCCAGGCCGCCAGCTCCAGGCCGCCATCCGCCTCTGCTCAGGCCGCCAACCTCTGCTTAGGCCGCCATTCATTAGCCAACAAATATTCGTCCTCTATGGCCGCTGTTGACGGTGCTTCGGGGCCACTATCCAGGGTTTTTACTACCCATGGTTACTGCATTGGCCACCACCCTTGGTTCGTCTTCCTTTTTATCGTGTTTCAATTCCTCAAAACGAGTCCCGTGTGTAAGTAGACGCTTCTCATCTTGTTCCTCAAGGAACTTTTCCAAGCGGGCCGCTCTCTCGGCCAGCTGGGCAAGATTAGTGGAATCCTGCACCATTAAATACTCTTTCAGTTTTGGCAACATATTTGTCACTGCAACGTTGGTTATCTCCCTATCAGGACCACCATTGTGCATCGGCTCTTGAGCCGCTGTAATCTATTAATGAATGTAATTACCGTCTCATTGGCAAATTGTTTGGCATTAGTTAAGTCCGCGTGACTCACCTGTGACAGTGGCGTGTAAAACCTGTCATAGAATGCCTGCTCGAGATCGGCCCAGTTTTGAATTGAGTTAGGCTGCAAGGAAGCAAACCATGTGAATGCAGGTCCAGTCTGTGATGAGCTGAACAGCCATAGCTTCAGCCAATCGTTGGCCGCTGCTTCGCCACATTGAGCAGTAAACCTGCCCACATGTTCTACTGTGGATTTTCCATCTTCTCCCGAGAACTTGGTGAACTCGGGCATCTTGAAGCCCCTAGGGTATGGCTGCATAGTGTCTACCCAATTAGGGTAAGGTTTCCTGTATGTAGGCCGCTTCGTCGGCCTTAGTTGAATCCCTAAATGTTGCTGCATCACGTCTGCCAGCAACTCGGGTGAGACCGCTGGTCCCTGCGTAAGAGGCATGGTGGTGGCTAAAGGAGGCACGACAGCTTGAACGACAGGTGTCGCGGGCATTCCACATGGTTGTGGCGCCTGCCTTCTATGGTGGCTAGAGTAGGTATGGCAGCTGGTGTGATGGAAACCGCCGCCACTCCACATGGCTGTGGCGCCTGCCCTCCTATAGCGGCTAGAGTAGGTATGACGGCTGGTGTGATGGGTATTGCCGCCACTCCACATGGCTGTGGAGCCTGCCCCCAGGCTTGGTGGCATGCAACCAGGGTTTAGAGGCGCCGCCATATATGGTGTGGTCGGAACGTTCGGGACATGAGTTGCCGCTTGACGTGGCGCCATGCTAGGTCCGCCCGCCGTACAGCCCGGCGTAATGCTAGCCGCCATCAAAGGACTCGAATGAGCATAGACCTGTACGGGAGGTACCGCGTAACTTGAGTTCGGCATGCTAGGTGCCGCAGGAGCAAAGACATAAGCAGCTTGATATGAGAATGGAAACATACTGGCCACGCCTCCGGACTCCTGGAGTGGTGGCTGGCCAAGTGTGGTTCCACAAGTCCGTTGGGGACGTATGGAACTACACACTCTCTCGATTTGATCGGCCATAGCAGGCCGCAGTGCATCCATTAAGTGCCTCGTGAGTAAAGGCATAAACTCGGCCATCGATTCTGTCATCGATATCCGCATTTGTTCAGACAGGGTGGGGATCTGTATTGTTCCTTGTCGCGGTTGAGAAGTGTCTGCCGCATCATCGGCGTTCTTAGAAGGTGTTCTTACTAGAGTTTCTTCATGCAGCGACATTTCTTCAAATTTTTGTGTTAAGTCTCTTCCTACTCGTCCAGATCTAAGTAGCATACACTCTAACGGATATGGTTTCCACTCGTGTCCCACTGGGCGTGCCAATTTGTTAACCAAGAATTTCTTTGAGAGAGAAACTTCTTTTTTGATTGATGAGTGTCAAAAGGATTACAAGAATTGCAGAAAGGAATTACACGGAAATAAGAAAGCTGTTACGGAAATAAAGTGCAGAATGGAAAAATAAGCTGAAAGAAACTTGCAGAAAAGAAAAGTTGCAGAAAGTAAAAATATGAAAGTGCGTCCTCTTGGGGGGTTTGTGGATGCTCCTCTGCTTCCATGCCTCTTCATCCTTTTATAGAGAGTGTGTCGCCGCCCTGCTGCAGTAATGAGACGCAATCCTTGACTTCTGGTGACACCACGGGCGCCTGGCGGCTTGAGGAGACATGGCGGCTGGGAGAGGATTGGTGGCCTTGATGGCGCACGCGGTCTTCTTCTTGTGCCGTCCTGTCGCCGCCCATTAATGAGACACAATCCTTGACTTCTGGTGACACCACGGGCACCTAGGAGGCGTGGCGGCTTGAGGATACGGTTGGTTGGCGGCTTGAGTCACTTCCCTGTCGTCCCTGCATTATGGTGCCGGTTCTCCTCACTTGGTCATTATTCGGATAAATTTTGAATTGGACCGAGCCTTGAAAAATGGATCGGGCTAAATTTACTGGGCCTATTAAGGGCCCGTTTGGATTGACTTTTGAAAAAATCAGAAGCCAAAAGTAGAAGCAGAAGCAAAAGTCAAAAGCAAAAGCATGTAACTTTTGTGTTTGGATGGAATATTTGAAAAGCGGCTTTTTCTAAAAAATATGTTTGGATGAATAAAAATTAAAAGTGGTTTTAGAGTGTGGTAATTACCAAAAAGGACATGCTACTTAATATGATAATAAGATATATTTATAGTGTAATTTATATTAATTAGTGGGGGTATTTAAGTCCTTGCACATTTTACGAGGTGTTTTTGGCTTCTGCTTTTGGGAGAAGCACCCCCTGGGCTGCTTCTCCCAGAAGCACTTTTTCGCTTTTCGAGGTGCTTTTGTTTTTTCTTAAAAGCCAATACAAACACCTAATTTTTACTAGAAGTGCTTTTGGCAGAAGCAAAAGCCAAAAGCACATCCCTAGAAGCCAATCCAAACGGGCTTTAAATTATTGTGTTAACAGTAATTAAATTACGTGCAACACAAGGAAGAAAGTATATACAAATTACAATTGTGATACTTATAAAGAATCGATGACCTAAAAAGACACATTCAAACTGGGAACACAAAAACACAAAGTGAAAATAGTTTGGATGATCCACAAGATAAGATATAGTCGTCCACGTGATATTTTTTTGGGTTGAATAATTTGGAGTAATAAGTGTGATTTCATCACATCGATCGATACAGTGAATATAATTTTGTCAAATATAGTATTAGTACGACTTTGTTCAAAAATACAGTAAAATTTTGTGTCTTTTCCTCTGTAGGTATACTTAATAGCATATTCTCAAATGTCTGGCCATTAAATTAAATATTTGAGGCATGCATGATCACCCATTTAGTATGATGCTACCACTAATCTACTATACTCAACAATCAACACAATTATTGAATATTAATTTTTCAAGGTGGAAATGTGGAATAGGTGGTGCAATTCTGATGTATGATTGAAGATCCAATTAATATACAATAATATAATTTGATTTTGAAAATAAATTTGCAAATTAAATTAAAGCGGCAACCAAATGACCGGCATGACTTCATCAAAATTAAATTACGACAATGAAATATGTAATGGCTGATGGTTAGTTGATTCAAAGTCCTACTGTATATGTTATGCAATGATAATATTAATCTAATTAAGTGGATTATTCAATCTTATATTCATATAGTATTTCATATGTGATATGCCCCTCGCTTTTATTTTTGTCCATACACATGCATGTCATTAATCAGATAATAACCATTATTAAATCATATCATGGTGGAATTGGCATGTACACACCTTAATCATGCTGATTAAATAAATTAATTATCATTAAGGGTTAGCAATATGGTACACTAATGGCCTCCAAAAAAGGGAAACCAACAATGAAGAGAATGCCAAAAATTAAAAGACCCACTAATTATAAGTCCAAAATGTTAAAACATATGGTATATTTGAATGGGTGATTTCCAATCCCTTTGATTTGTTGTGGACTTCTTGTGGACAATAAATGAAAAGGGGAAGATCTTTTGTATTATGATTAAGTGTATACTACCTCTGTATTTTTGGGTTTGCAACATTTGATAACGGCACACATGTTTTTTTGGTAAATGGCGATACTCATGTGTCGACAAATGTGTGTGGGAGTTCAAACCACACAAATTACAAAGGGTGATAAAGGGGAGGGATAGAGGCCGGGTGGGGATCGAACCCCCAACCTATAGCTGGGAGACGGGGGATTTGACCACTAGAGTAATTCCTCAACCCCAGATAATGGCACGCATGTTGATGCATATTTTTAATGATAAATAACTTAAATTATGTACAATAAAAAAATATAAAAGGTGATATTCTAAAAATACAAGTTCAGACGAATCTAATAAGATTCCACTTGATTATGTTATTGTAATGACCCGATTTAATTAAATTGGACTGTTTAAATAATTTGGTTTTTGGTTATTTTGCATTTCAGTCCGGATGGGGTCCCTTTTATGTCAATTGAGAGTGATGGGGCCTTTTTGCAATTATTTAACTATTGTAGAGTTAAATGGGGTTATTTTGTAGTTTGGAAAGAAAAAAAAAAAAGAAGAAACGGGAGAGAGGCAGGGAACGGCCGAGAGAGGAGAGGGTTTTGGAGTGATCTTCGGCTTGTTCAAACTATCGCGTTTCTTGGCCGATTGATTAATCGGTTGTTGGTAAGTGCTTCTCTTCGTCGTCTTCTTCGCTATGATTTTTATTTCGATCGTTTTGGTGGTGAATTGGGGATGTTTCGAAATGCTAGGTTTGTGAGTTGTTTGGCCGATTGGATTCGAAATTGGGCATCCCGGAGGTGTTATTGATCGCTCCTAACATTAAGGCAAGGGATTTTTATGCTTAAATTACGTGTTTGGGGGTATTGGGGTGATTTCGGCAAGGGTTTTGTGTGTATTGATACTATTTTTGCAAAGCTTAAATTCGTAGTCTCCTATGGCTTCCTTGTCGGGTAGAAATTCAGCTAATTCTTTCTCCTCGAAAACCCATCCGAAGCTTGCTATCAATTCACTGCTCTGTTAGAGATGCCTGTTTGTGTAAAAATCTATGGTGGAGTAGTAAAATGCGTATCAGTATATGTCTACGCTTATAAAATAATTAATTGTGCCATATCATTTAATTTATATCTTTAATCCATTATATGAATATTAAGTCCTGTGCATAATTGAGTTACCAGTATAGAGACACATATATACAGGCATGTGTAGGGACGTTGAGGTGTAATTGGTTCTTTCAATTGAATTTATATATTGGCTACTCAACTGTAATGGTTACTGTATCTTAATTCTTGGTCATGATCACGATTTTGGTGTGATGAATCTGAAGGATTAAGATTATTATTATCTCTACTTTACAACTTAATTAATGTGTGTTGTGAAATAAATGGGACTATACAGTTTGTATACTCTGTAGAATATGATGATTTATTTGATCTATCATTTTATCTAATTATAACTAAATGTATTGGCATGTTATGGAATTGGTGAGATTGCCCTCGTTGCGAGATTATGATGGGTTGTTCTTATTGATCGGGCAGCCTTCACAGATGTTGTTGAGTCCCGATGGCCCTTCAGGGTGGATTATTGGCTGTTATGCCTGTTGGCCCTTCGGGGTGGATGATTTGGGCTGTGATGCCTGTGGTCCCCGCGGGGATGGTGTATGTTACCCTGTAACGGGTTGGAGTTGATGATATCCTCACCCGTGGGTTCATACCGCCCGGGTTTTTAGGTGCCGGCTAGGCATATTCATTGCATTTGCATATAGGTTAGATAGGTGTATGTTAGGCCATGCATCACGTGCATAAATTGTATGATTGTGGTTGAAGCACCGGTATGGGACGGTGTGATGTTTAGTTGCTTTTACTTTTATTCTGCTCTGTTATTCATGCTTTTATTATTATTATTATTATTATTATTATTATTATTATTATTATTATTATTATTATTATTATTATTATTATTTACTCTTGTTGCTTTGTTATCCCTTACTCCCCAACACGTAGCCTTGCTCAGTACGTTGTACTGACTCCCTTTGCTTTTGTTTGTTTTATAGATCCTGCTGGAGGCGCTGGAGCATGATTGGGTTTGGGGTTGAGAGATCACATAGATAGGACCTGCCTATTCATTTTATCTTATGTATTTATGTGATACTCTATTGTTTTGATATTATGATTTGTCATTGGAATATTGACTAGTTGAGGCCTGTGAGCCTAGGATTTTTATTCAGCCGGCCGGTGGCCTTATGTGATTTACTGCTTTGGGCTGGTAGCCCTGTTGAGATTGACACGCTGTCTATGCTGTTGTGAGAGGCTTGTAGCCTGATACTCTGACAGGGGTTGCTTTATTCAGTTATTATGTAGGGATTATATTCGTGCCTATGTGTTTTATTTTATTTTAGATTCCGCATGAAATTGGATTAACAAGATATTCACTTTAGGTTTTCTCCGCCTTGTACTAGCTGTTTTAAATTAGCTGGCCACTAGTTTAGGATAGTTAGTACGGCGGTAACGCTTGCGAAAATCAGGTTTGAATTTTCGGGGCGTTACAGAGTGGTATCAGAGCCTGTGTGCTCTTTTATTGCATTAAAAGTGGTGTAGACATAGACGATGAGATGTGTGTGGGATACATATAGTGTAGATTTGCATTCCTATTCTTATTTTTGTTAGGTTCTGCGCATACCAAGTTGAGCCACAGTTAGGGAACTGTGGAAAAACAATGGTACTCCAGTCAGGATCCTTGAGACTTCACAGTCATTGAGGACTGCGAATTCATTGTTATTTATTTATTTAATTGTTTTATTCTTTATTATGCCATCAGATATATCGGATATATGGTATGTTGGTGATTTCTTCTGACATGTTTGTTCATGTTGTGTCTGTTTTGCATATCAGAATGGTTCCTTATCGCGCTAGAGGTGCTGGTCGACGGGGAAGGCCCCGCAGGAACCAGGGTCCACCCGTTGGGGATAGGGTAGGGGACTTTGCACCTGAGGAGATGGGAAATATGGATCCACCTGATGGAGTTGAACAGGGTAACGACGAACTACCTCCTCCTCCTCCACCCGCACCAGAGGTACCACCTGTGGCTCAGGTGCCTCTCGGGAATCCACCAGTAGGTGGTGCAGCTGCCTTCAATCCAATCGAGTTCGCCCGACAACTGGCACAGTTCTTTCAGTTGTTACCACAGCCTGTCGTGCAGCCTACCCCTGCACCTGTTCCGGTCCATGTGGACTATGTGGATCTGTCCACAAAGCACCGTCCACCAAAGTTTGCAGGGGGTGCCAGTCCTTCTGATCTGGAGAACTGGAAGTATCAGTTGGGTCGGGTTCTTATTAATATCAACTGTCCTGAGGACCAGAAGGCCTATGTAGCTTCCCACTATCTGGAAGGGGAAGCACTGCATTGGTGGAGGACTCGCGAGCACGACCTACTCGCTCGACCCGGGTTCAACTGGGAACAATTTACAGAGGCTCTTAGTTCCCATTTCTATCCACCACATGTCTTGGAGGCGAAGAAAGTGGAATTTCTGGGTTTGAGACAGACAGAAAGTATGAGTGTGACCGCTTATCACAGGAAGTTTGTGGAGCTTATGAGGTATGCTCCGGAAGTTATGCCCACTGGTAGGGACGAGGTTCGTTGTTTCATTTCGGGTCTCCGGGCGGGGATTAAGTCATCTTTTGGCTATCGAGGTTATGATACATTGTCTGAGGCGTTCGATCAGGCCCTATACGTGGAGGAGAGTCGGGCTGAGGAACGCCAACAGTGGCAGAGTAGAAAGAGGCAAAGGGACCGGGGCCGTGAGGGGCAGAGAGGCGGCGATCAGAGGGGCCAGCCTGCGGTTAGGGGTCGCCGTGATGGTGGCCGTGCTGATTTGGGCAGGGGTGGTGGTCGTGCACCGCTACCTGTTCGTGAGGTTGGACCCGATGGGCGTCCTGTATACCGTTGTTTGACTTGCCACGAGGTGGGTCATCGCTGAGCGGATTGCCCGCATGCTGGCAGGGGTAGACCGGTTCGAGCTGACAGGGGTGGCAGACTGAATGTCTTGGATCATGCGGAGGCAGATCGTCGGGATGATGTTCTTGCAGGTGTGTTTTAAATTCCTGCAGTTTTCTATTTTCTTTTCGTTGTACTCTGTCTTTGTAAACTTTGTACCCTGTTTAGGTACTATTACTGTTGCGAATCATTCTGCCTTTGTATTGTTTGATTCGGGAGCCTCGTGTTCGTTCGTGGCTTTGCGATTTGTGCGTGAGCACGGAGTAGGACCGTTGGTGCCCTACCAGATGCCTGTTTCCTTGCCTTCGGGCGATATCATCCGTAGTGATCACATATGGCGAGATGCGGCATTGAGCATCGAGGGCCGTGAGTTCAGAGCCGACTTGGTTGTATTTAGCCTGGCTGACTTTGATGTAATTTTGGGCATGGATTGGCTGACTCGCCATCGTGCTGTTATCGATTGTGGTATTCCACGCATTTCCTTCCGAGATCCTCTCGGTAAGTATGTCTCTTATCGACCTTCTTTGATTCCACCTGCTATTAGTGTGGTTTCGGTTGTTGCGTTGTGTGATTTGATGCGCAGGGGTTGTTCTCTTTCCCTGTGGCAAATGAGGGATCTTCGAGCAGAGGTTCCTGCTGCTTCGAGTGTCCCTGTTGTCTCTGAGTTCCGGGATGTGTTTCCCGATGAAATTCCTGGTCTCCCACCTGCTCGGGAGATTGATTTTACTATTGAGTTGATGCCTGATGCAGCTCCTATTTCTAGGGCTCCTTACCGAATGGCTCCTGCTGAATTGAAGGAGTTGAAGGATCAGTTGAATGAGCTCACTAGTAAGGGGTATATCCAACCGAGTAGCTCGCCTTGGGGAGCTCCTGTACTGTTTGTTAAGAAGAAGGATGGGTCGATGAGGATGTGCATTGACTACAGGGGTTTGAACCGAATCACAGTGAAGAATAAGTATCCTCTACCTCGGATTGAGGATCTGTTTGATCAGTTGAGAGGGGCCAGTGTATTCAGTAAGATTGATTTGAGATCGGGCTACCATCAGATAAGGGTGGCAGAGGTTGATAGGCCTAAGACAGCATTCAGAACTCGTTATGGACACTTTGAATTCACGGTCATGCCTTTTGGTTTGACTAACGCACCAGCGATCTTCATGGATCTTATGCATAGGGTATTCCGCCCCCTGCTGGATGTGTGCGTGGTTGTGTTCATAGACGATATTCTAGTCTACTCGCCGACTCGTGAGGCACATGCTGGCCACTTAAGGACAGTGTTGAACACATTGCGAGAGCATAAGCTATATGCTAAACTCTCTAAGTGTGAGTTCTGGTTGGAGAAGGTGTCGTTTCTGGGACACATTGTTTCGGGTGAGGGCATTGCAGTTGATCCTGCTAAGGTGGAAGCGGTACTAAAGTGGCAGGCCCCGAAGAATGTGGGAGAGATCCGGAGTTTCTTAGGTCTTGTTGGCTACTACCGCAGATTCATTGAGGAGTTCTCGAGCATTGCTTGACCTCTGACTAGACTATTGAGGAAAGATGTCAGATTCAGATCGGATGATGCTTGTGAGCAAGCATTCGAACTGTTAAAGAAGAAAGTGACAGAGGCACCTGTTTTGGTACTACCTGATGATTCAGGAGAGTATGAAATTTATATGGATGCGTCACTTAAGGGTTTAGGTTGTGTGTTGATGCAAAAGGGCAAAGTGATTGCTTATGCATCTCGACAGCTTAAGCCACATGAGCAGAATTACCCGACTCACGATTTGGAAATGGCAGCGGTAGTGCATGCTCTGAAAATCTGGAGACACTATCTGTATGGAGCGAAGTGTAGAATTTATTCAGATCATAAGAATCTGAAGTGTCTGTACACCTCAGACCACATGAGTGGCAGACAGAGGAGATGGATGGAGTTATTGCAGGACTATGACACGGATATTCAGTATATTGAGGGAAAGGCGAACCGGGTGGCGGATGCTTTGAGCAGGAAGGAGCATCATTCAGTGGCATGCTTGGCTGTGATACCTGAGTGGCGCAGGGAGCTACTCAGACTTGAGGTTCAGGTAGTTCCTGTTGGCTCTGTTCAGCACACCTTAAACATGCTAGTTACTGCATCTTCTTTGATTGATGAGATATTTGCTAGTCAGCATGATAGCGGGGAGATGGCAGTACTGAGACAGAAGATTCAGAATGGTAAGGCTCCGGGTTTCAGAATCGATGATAGGGGCATGGTGAGATATGGTGATAGATGGTGCATTCCGGAGTGTTGTGTTGACTTGAAGAAGAAGGTCATGGATGAGGCTCACACGACTCCTTATTCTGTTCATCCAGGGGTCACAAAGATGTATAAAGACATCCGACAGACTTATTGGTGGAATAACATGAAGAGGGAGATAGTTGAATATGTGGCTAAGTGTGCCACATGTCAGCAAGTGAAGATTGAGCACATAAGACCAATGGGTTTGCTACAGCCCCTAGCAGTGCCCGAATGGAAGTGGGAATCCATCTCCATGGATTTTGTGACAGGGTTGCCTCCGACTGTGAGGAAGATGGACACTATCTGGGTGGTGGTGGATCGATTGACTAAGAGTGCAGTGTTCATACCTATGAGACTGACATGGAGTATGAGCCAGCTTACCCAGGCCTATATTTAGCATGTTGTTAAGAGATTTGGGATTCCCAAGGAGATCGTGTCTGATCGGGATTCCAGATTCCTGTCCAAGTTTTGGAAGGATGTGCAGGCAGCGTTTGGCACGCAGATTAGCATGAGTACTGCATGGCATCCTCAGTCAGATGGTCAGACAGAGAGGACCATTAGGACTTTAGAGGATATGTTACGAGCTTGTGCACTGGACTTTCAGGGTAGTTGGGAGAATCACCTCAGTTTGGTGGAGTTCAGTTACAATAACAGTTATCATGTAAGTATTGGCATGGCTCCCTTCGAGGCATTGTATGGGAGGAAGTGTAGGAGTCCTTTATGTTGGAATGATCCAATAGATAAGGTAAATGTGGGTCCTGAAATGATTGAGCAGACAGTTGCGTTGGTGAGGGTCATTAGGGACCGTATGAAAGAAGCTCAAGACAGACAGAAGAGCTATGCTGATCTAGCTCGTCGTGATGTGGAGTTTGAGGTTGGTGATAGGGTATTACTGCGGGTATCGCCTATGAAAGGGGTACGCCGGTTCGGTAAGAAGGGCAAGTTGAGCCCGAGATACATTGGACCCTATGAGATAGTGGAGAGAGTTGGTAAAGTGGCTTATAGGTTGGCTTTACCAGCCGAGGTGGGTCGAGCTCATGATGTTTTTCATGTTTCTCAGCTCCGGAGGTTCGTATCTGACCCATCTAAGATTATCCAGCCTGATGAGATTGAGTTGGATGCGAGTCTTGAGTATGAGGAGTATCCAGTTCGGGTGATTGATGCAAAGGAAAGGGTTCTGAGGCACAAAACCATCCCGATGGTTAAGGTGTTGTGGTCTAGGCATGGAGCTGAATATGCTACTTGGGAAACCGAGGAGCATATGAAGCTGAAGTACCCAGAATTGGACTTGACTCTGTTGCCTTGAGGTAACATTTTTTCCCTTGTTTTGATTTTTGATCATGTTCTTGAATGTGCATTTCGGGGACGAAATGATCGTAAGGGGGGAGGAATGTAATGACCCGATTTAATTAAATTGGACTGTTTAAATAATTTGGTTTTTGGTTATTTTGCATTTCAGTCCGGATGGGGTCCCTTTTATGTCAATTGAGAGTGATGGGGCCTTTTTGCAATTATTTAACTATTGTAGAGTTAAATGGGGTTATTTTATAGTTTGGAAAGAAAAAAAAAGAAGAAACGGGAGAGAGGCAGGGAACGGCCGAGAGAGGAGAGGGTTTTGGAGTGATCTTCGGCTTGTTCAAACTATCGCGTTTCTTGGCCGATTGATTAATCGGTTGTTGGTAAGTGCTTCTCTTCGTCGTCTTCTTCGCTATGATTTTTATTTCGATCGTTTTGGTGGTGAATTGGGGATGTTTCGAAATGCTAGGTTTGTGAGTTGTTTGGCCGATTGGATTCGAAATTGGGCATCCCGGAGGTGTTATTGATCGCTCCTAACATTAAGGCAAGGGATTTTTATGCTTAAATTACGTGTTTGGGGGTATTGGGGTGATTTCGGCAAGGGTTTTGTGTGTATTGATACTATTTTTGCAAAGCTTAAATTCGTAGTCTCCTATGGCTTCCTTGTCGGGTAGAAATTCAGCTAATTCTTTCTCCTCGAAAACCCATCCGAAGCTTGCTATCAATTCATTGCTCTGTTAGAGATGCCTGTTTGTGTAAAAATCTATGGTGGAGTAGTAAAATGCGTATCAGTATATGTCTACGCTTATAAAATAATTAATTGTGCCATATCATTTAATTTATATCTTTAATCCATTATATGAATATTAAGTCCTGTGCATAATTGAGTTACCAGTATAGAGACACATATATACAGGCATGTGTAGGGACGTTGAGGTGTAATTGGTTCTTTCAATTGAATTTATATATTGGCTACTCAACTGTAATGGTTACTGTATCTTAATTCTTGGTCATGATCACGATTTTGGTGTGATGAATCTGAAGGATTAAGATTATTATTATCTCTACTTTACAACTTAATTAATGTGTGTTGTGAAATAAATGGGACTATACAGTTTGTATACTCTGTAGAATATGATGATTTATTTGATCTATCATTTTATCTAATTATAACTAAATGTATTGGCATGTTATGGAATTGGTGAGATTGCCCTCGTTGCGAGATTATGATGGGTTGTTCTTATTGATCGGGCAGCCTTCACAGGTGTTGTTGAGTCCCGATGGCCCTTCAGGGTGGATTATTGGCTGTTATGCCTGTTGGCCCTTCGGGGTGGATGATTTGGGCTGTGATGCCTGTGGTCCCCGCGGGGATGGTGTATGTTACCCTGTAACGGGTTGGAGTTGATGATATCCTCACCCGTGGGTTCATACCGCCCGGGTTTTTAGGTGCCGGCTAGGCATATTCATTGCATTTGCATATAGGTTAGATAGGTGTATGTTAGGCCATACATCACGTGCATAAATTGTATGATTGTGGTTGAAGCACCGGTATGGGACGGTGTGATGTTTAGTTGCTTTTACTTTTATTCTGCTCTGTTATTCATGCTTTTATTATTATTATTATTATTATTATTATTATTATTATTATTATTATTATTATTATTATTATTATTATTATTATTATTATTTACTCTTGTTGCTTTGTTATCCCTTACTCCCCAACACGTAGCCTTGCTCAGTACGTTGTACTGACTCCCTTTGTTTTTGTTTGTTTTATAGATCCTGCTGGAGGCGCTGGAGCATGATTGGGTTTGGGGTTGAGAGATCACATAGATAGGACCTGCCTATTCATTTTATCTTATGTATTTATGTGATACTCTATTGTTTTGATATTATGATTTGTCATTGGAATATTGACTAGTTGAGGCCTGTGAGCCTAGGATTTTTATTCAGCCGGCCGGTGGCCTTATGTGATTTACTGCTTTGGGCTGGTAGCCCTGTTGAGATTGACACGCTGTCTATGCTGTTGTGAGAGGCTTGTAGCCTGATACTCTGACAGGGGTTGCTTTATTCAGTTATTATGTAGGGATTATATTCGTGCCTATGTGTTTTATTTTATTTTAGATTCCGCATGAAATTGGATTAACAAGATATTCACTTTAGGTTTTCTCCGCCTTGTACTAGCTGTTTTAAATTAGCTGGCCACTAGTTTAGGATAGTCAGTACGGCGGTAACGCTTGCGAAAATCAGGTTTGAATTTTCGGGGCGTTACAGTTATTTCTTCCATAACTATAATAAAAATTTGAGACAAAGTTAAATTGTGAACAATGCAAAAAATACCAGTGTTACAAACCCAACAAAACGAGGAAGTATATATTATGTATATTTAGAAAGAAAAAAACAATAAATTCACGTGATAGGTAAAATAATTTAATCTTTCTATAATTTCATATTTTTCTATATATATTTTTTTTATTATTAACAACTTACAAGCATAGGATGCTTGCTAATTCTTCGCCATACAACATTAAAATTTTAGTTTTATGTAATGAAAAATACGTGACTCGTGTAATCACAAACAAACACTGCATGCGTCTCAAAAAATTAAAAAAATAATTTTAAAAAAATAAGAATTAATTAAAAAAATGTGATTTTTAGATTTAGTCGATCGAAATATATGGTTGATTGGTTGGGAAATTGAAGAAATTTTTGGGTTTGATTGAAGCATATTACACGCATATGAATGCATGCATCATAGATTTTATTATTATTACTCTATATAAATTCTGGGATTTTGTTTGATTACCATGCATGAAAGGAGGCATGACACGGGACAAATTAAATTAATTTTTTTTATTCAGTATATATGCTATTGAAAAAAATTTAAATTAATTTAATGATGTTGCTAACAGGGTTGTTAAAATCGCGATCTTGATCGTAGGATCGCACGATCCTACGATCCTAGCCATAAAAAACGATCCCGATCGCATTAGGTTCGAAAATATGTTAGGATCGGTCTAGGATCGTTAGGATCGGTCTAGGATCGTAGGATCACTATGCGATCCGATCCTAACCTCTATGTTTTTTTTTTTTTTCGGGAGCAAAATTACTTATTGTTTCTCTATCTTTGTGGTTTTGGTTATGTTATTTTTTTGATCAATTTTGTTTAATATATCTTTACAATGTTGAACCCAAAATGATTGAGTTATGTGTCAGTGTTTGAATTCCATTGTGTATCATAAATAAGCATGCTATTAACTATCATATTCTTGTTCAAAATGGATCTAAAATAGATATTTCTAATTCTAACTATCACCAGTTTAGTGAGATAATTAACAAATATTAATTTTTAAAAATATAAATAATAATTTCATAGGATCTTAAGATCCCGATTCGATCCTACGATCCCGATCTTGCAAAGACAAAAACGATCCTATATAGGATCCCGATCTTAACAACCTTGGTTGCTAATGCTAGCTATTATAATTAATATACTTTTCTCCATTTATTACTTGTTATTTATTAGAAATATCGAATTCCATTGGAAGGCGTTTAAAAAGAAAGATGAATAATGTTGTTACTGTCGGATTTTATATTCAACACAATATTAATAACAAAAATGTTATTATATTTTAGTACTGTTAACCCCAATATTTTAAGCCCGACAAATTAGGCCCAATGGATTTAGTCCAATCCATTTTTCAAATGGCCCAATCCAAAGACCCATTAAGCTAAGCCCAATCAAGAAGCCCGGTCCAATTTGTGAGTTATCCGGGTAACGGCGAATGGTGAGATGCCGCCATCTAGTTCAGGATTTATCCGATAACCTAATGGTAGTGAAGAGCTGGCGACATGAAGACACACAGGAATCAAGGAGACATCACCCGTAATTGGCGCCATCACAGTGAGTGGATCAAGGAGTTTCCTCATGAGAAGATCCGATAGACTCCAATACAACGCAGCCACCTTAGGGTTTGGGAGTCTATATATATGAGTGGCAGCAATTTTAGTCAGGCATCTACACACACCCATAGAGGATTCGCACTTTCAATATTTTACTTCCTGCAGTTTTTCCTTCCTGCAAGTTTAATTCATGTTCTTCCATTCTGCAATTTTTTCTTTCTTTTACAGTGTTGCTTAAATTATTGTAATTCATTCCTCAATCCTTGTATTCATCTTCATCAGTATCAATCAACAAAAATTCTTAATTAACAAATTGGCACGCCCAGTGGGACGCGAAGTGGAAACCATATCCGCTTGGAAGTGTATGCAACTTAGATCTGGACGAGTAGTGAGGGATTTAACACAAAGATTTGGAGAAATGTCGCTTCATGAAGAAACTCCAGTAAGAACACCGTCTGAGAACGTCGATAATACGGCAACTACCTCCCAACCACCGCAGGGGATGATGCAAGTCCCAACCTTTTCGGAACAAATACGGCTATCGATGACTGAATCGATGGCTGAATTCATGCCTTTACTTACGAGGCACCTTATGGATATATTGCGGCCTGCCATGGCCGATCAAACTGATAAAATCTGTGGCTCCCTGCGTACTCAGCAGGAAGGGTCCTCAAGTGGCATGACTATGCCAGCAAACATTACAGGTCCGGGGCTGTATGGCGGCCAAAGGACTTGGGGGACAACACTCAGCCAGCCGTCATTGTTATCTGAATCCACAGGGCTGGCCAGTCTGCCTCCATTTCCATATGCTTCCACTCATGCGGCACCTATGCAGAACTTTGGATATGCGGCATCTCCCATGCCGACCTATGCTGCGTCAAGTTATTTGATGCCAAATACTGGATCGAGCTACACAGCGATCCCTGGGGTACCACGCCATGTGACGACGCCTCACACACCATTTGGAGTGGCAGCATCACCACATGCCAATATCTACACACCAGCCGCCAATCCATTATATCAAGTGGCGACTCAAGGTGGCCCAGCCGCCATCCCACAAATTCATATGGCGGCACCTCAGGCCGCCATACCTGCTCAACAGATGGCGGCTCATCCTGCCACCATCCCTACCCACCAGGTGGCGGCGCCTCAAGCCGCCATGGCGGCTCATACTCCTCAGGCCACGATGCCTCATCAGGACGCGATGCCTCCTCAGGCCGCGGTGCCTCCTCAGGCTGCGATGCCTCCTCAAGCCGCGATGCCTCCCACACAGGCACCAGTAGTATCACCCGAGGTGTTAGCAGATATGATACAGCAACACTTTGGGATTCAGCTAAGGCCGATGGAACGGTCCACATACAAGAAGCCATACCCTGATTGGGTAGACACCATGCAGCCATATCCCAAGGGCTTCAAAATGCCCGAGTTTACTACATTCTCCGGGGACGACGACAAGTCCACCGTGGAACATGTGGGCAGATTCACTGCCCAATGTGGCGAGGCAGCAGCCAATGATTGGCTGAAGCTAAGGTTGTTCAGTTCATCCCTAACTGGACCTGCCTTCGCATGGTTTGCTTCTCTGCGACCTAACTCCATACAAAACTGGGCCGAGATTGAGCGGGCGTTCCACGACAGATTCTATACCCCTCTGTCACAGGTTAGTCTTGCAGATCTTACTAGTGCTAAAGAGTTTACCGATGAGACGGCAAACACTTTCGTTAACAGATTGCAGCGGCTTAAGGGTCGATGTACTATATCAGTCCCTGATAGGGAGATAGCCAATATTGCAGTGGCGAATATGTTGCCAAAACTAAAAAACGTTTAATTGTGCATGATTCCACTAATCTTGCCCAGCTGGCCCAGAAAGCGGCCCGCTTGGAAAAGTTCCTTGAGGAACAAGATGAGAAGCGTCTACCAACACACGAGACTTCTTTTGAGAAATTGAAACATGATAAAAAGGAAGACAAACTAAGGGTGGTGACTAGACCTGGCAATATGGGTAAACAGGTCGTGTATGTTATACGTGTCAAGTACCTGTTTACCTGTTTAATCTGTACATGTACACGACCTGTTTTTAGAATTTACCTGTATTTCAAAACCTGTACACGACCTGTTTCAAAAACGGATGACATGCGTGTCAACCTGTATACACGTGAATTTAAACATGTTGACACGCGTGTCGAATTTACCTGTGACCTGTTTACCTGTATTTTGCCTATTTACTTCTATTCTACTAAATTATATCAAATTACTTTTTAAACTTTTAAAATAAAATATAAAAATTACATTCCCATAATTCAAATCTTAAAATTCCTAATAGACTTAGCAATTCATCTTCAAACATTCAAATACAAAAGTTCTAACTTAAAAAAAAATCCAAAGTTCAAATCCAAAGTTCTAGCAATTCATCTTTCATTTTGTGCTGGTTACCAGGTTCATAAACCTTCCATCATTGTATCTCCTCTTTCCACTGCCCTGCAATGAGCCCCATACGAAGTTAGTACTGTACAACATACCCCATATTGAACATTATCAACAGTTTCTGTTTCATTGGGTGCTCTGTAACATTCTTGCAGCTTTATTTTATTTTCATGAACTTAAGCAAATTGAGTTGTCTGTGTTCAAAAAGCATGTATATGTGCACATAAATACATATGTGGAATATCCATTACTGCAATTGAAGGTGCCCAAACCTATAAATAATACAGCAGCATCGAGCCAACATTTTTGCCATCCTGATTCCTTACAAATCTTAAATTACAATCTACTCAAAAAGTAATGTTGATTTAATCCCACAGGCCACATGTCATCCTTTGCAATATAAGATAAAAGGCAAGGACATTGAATAATCCCACAGGCCACATGTCACCGAAATTACTAGGCAGTTCAATTGGAGAAACTTATTTTATTCTCCACAGTCAGCCATTACATGTTACCATAAAAAATCCAAAGAAAGTAACTCTAGAGTAGATTTCAATCTTTACTTGCAAATAGTTTGGTAGTCAGTCAAGGACATTGAATAATCTACCAATAGAGAAAATAATATCGTTCAGATGAATACGATGCAGAGCAACAGAAGCACTAGTTGCCTTGACCGACACTCTGTGAAAATGCAACCCACACAAAAAAGACTCAAAAGTTTGATCCCCGAAGCAAAAGACCAGCAATACATGAACCTGTACAGCTTTACCTATATTCTAAATATGAGAGTTTTTAGAAAGCAACAGATACACAAATCCTTGGCACCAGAGCTCTATAGTGTTAGCTCCCAACACTACTAGAAAAGTGAAATTATGTAAACAATTCACTGTAGAGCATTAAAATTGAAACAATAATTCGAACAACACAAATCACAATCGCCCAAAGCAACAGATACACAATTGCACGCACACACAAACAAAGTAGGAAATTTTACCTCTTCGTACTTCTGGGTGAAGGCAAGTCAGAATGATGATCTGGTTGGGACTTGGGACTGTTGGGGAAAGGTTAGACTGTTGGGGAAAGGTTAGAGTGGCGCCGGTAGGGAGGGCGGGGACGGCAGCGCCGGTAGGGAGGGCGGGGACGGCAGCGATGAGATTTGGGAAAAGAGTGGAGTGTGGCTGCGGCGTCTGGAGGGTTTCTGCCTTCTGGAATGTGGAATATCAAATATGGATGGGGAGATTAGGGTTAGAACTTAGAAGCTAGAAGTTATTAAGATAAATAAATAAATAATTTAAGAGAATAATATAATACAGGTAAAATACAGGTAAAATACAGATATGTGTCTGATTCAGATAACAGGTCACCTGTATAAAAAAACAGGTCAATTTGGGTCAATTCGGGTAAAACGGATAAACCTGCATTTGACCCAAATTGTATTCGTGTACTAAACGGGTCGACCTGTTTTGACCCGTATCTGTTTTTCGAAAACCCGTACATGTAAAACACAGGTCGTGTACGTGTCGTGTCTACGTGTATTTACCCATATTGCCGGGTCTAGTGGTGACCAATGCAATAACCTTGGGTGGTAAAAACCCTGGATAGTAGCCATGGAACGCCATCAACAGCGGCCTTGGAGGCCGAATAGTTGCTAGTTGAGACTGGTGCCTGGGCATGAGGCGATGGCGCCCGAGGACTAGGGCGGCTGTCGGACCTGGCAGCGCGCGACCGATGACGGCAGCACGTGCCACGCTGGCGGCGGAGATGAGGCTGGCGGCCCAAGTGATCAAGCTGGCGGCCAAAGAGAGATGTTGGCGGCCCGTGCTTGGCGGCGCAAGAGCTGCCTGGACGGATGGCAGCCAAGGTGATGCTGGCGGCCCAAGTGATCAAAGCTGGCGCCCGAAGAGAGATGATGGCGGCCCGTGCTTGGCGGCGCCTGGCTGGATGGCTGTCAGCCAAGGTGATGAAGGCGGCCTGAGGTGGCGTCCCGAACAGATGGCGGCCTGGAGCTGGATGGCTGGCGGCCCAAGTGATCAAAGCTGGCGGCCGAAGAGAGATGCTGGCGGCCCGTGCCTGGCGGCGCAAGAGCTGGCGGCGATGCAGGTGGCTGGCGGCTGGGCAATGCTGGCAGCCGAGCAAGGCAAGGCTGGCGGCCGAGTGACGCTGGCGACCCGTGGAGATGCTGGCGGCCGGGCGACGCTTGGCGGCTCGTGGAGCTGTTGGCGGCACTCGAGCGAAGCTGGCGGCCGGGTGATGCTGGCGGCTCGTGGAGCTCGAGCGAAGCTGGCGGCCGAGCGAGGCAAGGCTGGCGGGCGGGTGATGCTGGCGGCCCGTGAAGATGCTGGCGGCTGGGCGACGCTGGCGGCAAGGAACAGTTGGCGGCTGGAGCGTGGCTGGCGGCCAGGGCAATGCCTGGCGCTCAACAGACCAGGTTGGCGACACCAAGGGAACTAGGCTGGCGGCGCTTGAAGGACCAGGTTGGCGGCGCTTACAAGCTGGCGGCCGAGGGGTTGGCAGCACTCCAGCAGCGCTTGAAGACTCCTGGAATGGGCTTAATGGGTCAGGCTTGTGATTCAAACGCACAGATCTGTCTTAAAATGCTAATCAGACAAATTGCGCGAGGGGGCATCTGTTAACCCCAATATTTTAAGCCCGACAAATTAGGCCCAATGGATTTAGTCCAATCCATTTTTCGAATGGCCCAATCCAAAGGCCCATTAAGCTAAGCCCAATCAAGAAGCCCGGTCCAATTTGTGAGTTATCCGGGTAACGGCGAATGGTGAGATGCCGCCATCTAGTTCAGGATTTATCCGATAACCTAATGGTAGTGAAGAGCTGGCGACATGAAGACACACAGGAATCAAGGAGACATCACCCGTAATTGGCGCCATCACAGTGAGTGGATCAAGGAGTTTCCTCATGAGAAGATCCGATAGACTCCAATACAACGCAGCCACCTTAGGGTTTGGGAGTCTATATATATGAGTGGCAGCAATTTTAGTCAGGCATCTACACACACCCATAGAGGATTCGCACTTTCAATATTTTACTTCCTGCAGTTTTTCCTTCCTGCAAGTTTAATTCCTGTTCTTCCATTCTGCAATTTTTTCTTTCTTTTACAGTGTTGCTTAAATTATTGTTATTCATTCCTCAATCCTTGTATTCATCTTCATCAGTATCAATCAACAAAAATTCTTGGTTAACAAGTACATAATTTACGGTGATTTTTTTTTTTGCGTTAATTTACGGGGATATTTGAGTATTCTTTTTGGAGGAGCCATTAATGGACTGGCAAAGAGTGGTGGGAGCCTATGCCACGCAAATTACGAAGGAAACAAAGTGGAAAAATAGGGGGCCAGGTGGGGATTCGAACCCCCCAATCTATAGGTTGGGAGTCAAGGGACTTGACAACTAGGGTAAGTCTCCAACCCAGATATTTGAGTATTTTTTATTTTTTGAGAAGCCATTGAAGATCTGGAAAGGAGTGGTGGGAGCCTATGCCACACAATTACAAATGGAACAATTGGGAGGGATAGGGGGCTGGGTAGGGATTCGAATCCCGATATTTGAGTATTTTTTTTGGAGGAGCCATTTGAGGCCTGGGAAGGCCAACATCTGTTGGAAGTCAAGGGACTTAACCACTTGGACTAAGTTTCATCGCCGATATTTGAGTATTTGATACACATATATAAAAATATTAAATACTATAAAATATATGTAAAGTAAATATTCCTATAAAATAATTCCTCCGTTTTTTATAAATTTAAACATTGAGAAATTTGGTATTATTCACATATTCACTTTAACTTAAAGTTTTATCATAGTTATACAAGTTAAAATATAGCCAAGTAGGATCTTGTTGGATTCGTCTCGCCGAGTAGGTTTTAAATATCCAACTTTTAGAATTTTTACTTATACCGAATTTGAGTTATTAATGATTTAAAATATGCATTGAACTGCGTGAACTGTGGATCTGTTTCAATTTTTTGAAAACGGAAGGAGTATGCTTCTACTTAGAATTGTAAACGAATCGAATCGAACCGAATACTACAGTATTCGCTTTGATTTGATAAGCTTCTCGAATATTATCGAATCGAATCGAATTATTCTATAAGATAATTTAATAATTAATAAAATTAATTTTAATTATTGAACTTAAAGATTTACTACAATTTATATATCAAATTTAATATTTTAATAACATATATAAATATATTTATATTAATTAGTAAATATAGTCACTAAAATTAAAATTTTAAATTATTTAATAAAATAAATTTATAAATATTTATATATAAATTAATATAAAATCGAATATCGAATCGAATCAAATATTAATCGAATATAAAAATTTCAATAATTTTGTATCGAATCACGAATCGAGCCAAAAATATTTAATTTGTTTACATTCCTACTTCTACTACAGTATTTAGTTTGGATGGTGAAATAGCCATATAATTTTAGGTCCACGCGAACCGAATTAAATATGGCGCGCGCGGCATAAATACATTTAATTTATTATGTGCCCAAAATTAAAGATGGTAAACAACATAATGGACAAAAACTGAAATATCATTGGGTGGCCAACGTCGTCAATACAATTAATACAATACGGACTCTGATTGAAGATGATGATCATCATTCATCCACAAACAAATTCATTTAATTTTATCGCATGTGACCGGAAACTGCAAAGAAAAGCCAAAATAATGTGACAAAATTGACTTGCAATCTAATCCTATTCCTTTTACTCATTCTTTTTTTTTTAAAAAAAAAACAACTGAATACCAACTTTACTTAACTCAAGTTACAATTACTATTATATTTACAAACGCGTTTCTATAAATTAAATATTTATTTTCCCCTGCTCATGGTCATATATGGCTTCAATTTGTGATATTCCCCATTGTTCAAATCATATACTATAAATCATCCGTAATAAAATATGATGAGTTATTACATGTCATCAACCTCGATGTATTATCATATAATGCTTATATGTCGCATTATAATTTTCTTTTTTAAAAAAAAAAAAACAAAAATGAAAGAAAGAAAGAAAAGGAAAACATTTGGCAATCCAGAAAAAAAAAGTGCTACAAAAATACATTATGATCCAACAATTTTATAAACTTAACATAGCAATTAAATTATATTCCATTAATAAAAATATTTACTAAAAAGCATTTTTTTCCGAACAACTTTTAGAAAAGCACATTTGAGATCATATTAGAGCTCGTTTGGATTGGCTTCTAGGGAGGTGCTTTTGACTTTTGCTTCTGCCAAAAGCACTTCTAGTAGAAATTAAGTGTTTGTTTTGGCTTTTAAGAAAAAGCAAAAGCACCTCGAAAAGCGAAAAAAGTGCTTCTCGGAGAAGCAGCCCAGGGGGTGCTTCTCCCAAAAGCAGAAGTCAAAAGCACCTCGTAAAATGTGCAATGACTTAAATACCCCCACTACTTAATATAAATTACACTATAAATATATCTCATTATCATATTAAGTAGCATGTCCTTTTTGGTAATTACCACACTCTAAAAGCACTTTTCATTTTTATTCATCCAAACATATTTTTTAGAAAAAAGCCGCTTTTCAAACATTCCATCCAAACACAAAAGTTACATGCTTTTGCTTTTGACTTCTGCTTCTGCTTCTACTTTTGGCTTCTGCTTTTTTCAAAAGCCAATCCAAACGGGCCCTTAGTATAATCAACTCAAACTATTCCCTTTCCTATTCCTATTCACCCATATTTGACATATGGAGATACTTCTAAAAACCAAAGATTAGCAAACAAATAAATATTGTTATAAGACATGATTTCCGCCCTTAAAATATAAAAATGAAACTGGTGATGATACTTATATTGTTGAAATATACATATACTTGTGTAGTTATATACATACATGTGTGATGAACATGTAAATACATAAAACGGGAAATGGATATGGTACAGGCGTCAGTACCTACAGACTTTACATGAGTGATGGAGAAATTCATTTATGTGATATAATTTTTCCGTATGATGTCAGATATGAAATATGTGATGTTATTCAAGTGATGGTCAAGTGCATTTATGTGATGATATATTTTTTGTATGAGAAATATCATCACATAATAATAGTCTCTCACAGTGGCGAATCTAGGATTTTTGTACAGAGGGGCTATAAATTTTTTCCCAACCAACCACAAGAAGAAGAAGAAAATTTAAACAAGAATAAGAAATCTGCAGAAGTAGTGTGTGAGTGCGCAATAAGGGATAGGGCTCTTGGAAAAATTGACCTAATTTTTAATATATAGTATATATAAAATAAAATAAAAAAAATTAGGAGGGGGGCTGGAGCTCATCCCAGCCTTAGGCTGGGTCCGCCAATGGTCTCTCATCATATCTGCACCTAGAGTTGTAAACGAGCCGAACCGAACCGAGTCAATTTTCATGTTCGACCTCTGTTCGTTTAACCTTACGAACGAGCTAATAACGAACGAACACGAGCCTAGTCGAACTCATTTAGCGAACCATTTATTTTATTAATAAATTTATTTATTTTAGAATTAAATTAGGTAAAAAATGTAATGTATATTATAATATAATTTATGAGAGAAATGTAAAATTAATAAAAATGGAAAATGTAAAGAACAACTAGATAAAATTTTTATGTTTTATAATATATTCCATTAAAAAAGAATTCTGAACTGTTCGCGAACTTAACGAACGAACACACAAACCAAATTATGTGTTTGAGCTCGGTTCGTTTAACTTATGGAACGAGTTGTTAACGAACGAACACGTGTCGAAACGAGCTCAGCTCACGAACTGTTTGTTCTATTTACAGCTCTATGTGGTAGGCTGTACCGTATCTCTATTGCATAAAACTATATCATGAAATTCTACTATTTTATCCTTCTTTTCAATTTGAAGATTTGAAATTTAAATTTAATCAACCGCTGAAATTTTGAGGACATTATATCGAGTCAAAACTCTCCACATTAGGGGTTGGGACTTACCCTAGTGGTCAAGTCTCCCGTCTCCCAACCATAGGTTGGGGGTTCGATCCCCATCCGGTCCAATATCCCTCCCCTTTATCCCCCTTTGTAATTTGTGTGTTTTGGGCTCCCACACACTTCTGCCGACACATGAGTGTCACCGTTTACCAAAAAAAAAAAAAACTCTCCACATTACCTTAACAACTATCAGTAAATAAATATGGAAAAAAAGGTAAAAACGTCCTTTATCTTTTCAAAAATTTCAAATCCGTCCTTTTTCTATTTTATTACCGATTTAGTCCGCTACAAATGCTAATTATGTTCAAATCAGTCCTTTTTTTCACTAATTATATTCTAATTGCTGACGTGGCAAGGGTTTTAATTTAAACCTGACACGTGTGCATAATATTAGTCATTTTTCTTTTATCTTTTGCCAATTCAGTCCTAAACTTTTATTTTGTTTTATTTAGTCATCTACCCCAATCACTCATTTTTATATTAATTGGCTTCAGACCTTTCAAATTATTTCATTTTAGGCCCAGAACCTTAAATTTTTTATTATTACTAATACATTTATCAAATAAATGCACAACATACTTCCATAAATAAAATTAAACACCAAACCTCATATATTGGGTTCGACTGCTTTGTTATCGGGTCTTTCAAGTACCGGAATTTTACGGACTCTCTCTAATAACCACTCGACCGCAACCGATTGTTCATTGGTTTTGGTTTCCTTCAGTAACAATCAACAGAATCTTACTTTGCGTCCTACCTTAGGATGTAGCAATATTTGAGTAAATGATTTAACTTGAATTTTTGGAAGGTTGTGGATACAGGAAGCCTTGGTTTTATTGAAAAATATGAATATTATTAAAAATATTAAAAAAATAGCCTGAATTTTATTGTCCACAAAGTATAATTGTGCTGATTGTTGCTGAAGGAAACCAGAACCAATGAACCATCGTTACGGTCGGGTGGTTAGAGAGAGTCCGTAAAATTCGGAACTTCAAAGACCCGGTAACAAGGCGGTCAAACCCAATGTATGAGGTTTGGTATTTAATTTTATTTACGGAAGTATGTTGGGCATTTATTTGATAAATGTATTAGTAATAATAAAAAATTTAAGGTTCTGGGCCTAAAATGAAATAATTTGAAAGGTCTGAAGCCAATTAATATAAAAATGAGTGATTGGGGTAGATGACTAAATAAAACAAAATAAAAGTTTAGGACTGAATTGGCAAAAGATAAAAGAAAAATGACTAATATTATGCACACGTGTCAGGTTTAAATTAAAACCCTTGCCACGTCAGCAATTAGAATATAATTAGTGAAAAAAGGACTGATTTGAACATAATTAGCATTTGTAGCGGACTAAATCGGTAATAAAATAGAAAAAGGACGGATTTGAAATTTTTGGAAAGATAAAGGACGTTTTTACCTTTTTTTTTCAAATAAATATCAACCTAACAAATTCGGTTGCCATTGAAACCACCCATTGAACAAGTAATCAATCATCTTGATGCAAATAATCAATCTAAGAAATATAAGTAACTAAATATATGCAAGAATTGTTCGTATGTTTCATGTATAGAGCATGAAATCTACCTAAAGATTAATTCATGGTTATGGTATGTCCCAATGAATCCCGTAATATAGACCTAATTTTGTTCACCAAAAAAGGCAAATGACAGAAAACAATCTTCTTTTACTATGTTTTTTCCACATCAATTTTTTTTTTCTTTCATAAAAAAATACTATGAAAAGTCCAAAGACAAGATAACAGTAGTAGTAATAAAAATCGGAACCTCGAGAAATATTAAAAGGTAATGGTTGGAAAAATCAATGGCAAGAAAATTTGAGCATTACTAGAGTACTAATGGAATCTCAATTATAATAACAACAATAAAAAATACTACTAGTAATACTAATAATCCTATTCTTCAGCCTTTACAAATGGCCAAAACTCACAAATCCCTAATTCCCTCCTTCCCACAAACCTAAATTAAATCAAACCTTCACATTCTTCCACCATTGATTTTTTCTTTCTTAATGGTTAAAAAAAGAGAACAAGAAGTTTCCCATTCAAACTATTAAAGCTTTTCCATTTCCTTTTTGAAAAAAAAATAATAATAAAAATTTGATATATATATCTCCATCTCTGTGTGATCCGATAGTTTAGTCACAAAATCTGCGTGTGGAAACATCCCTCTTTAATGCCATCATCACAAGAATAGAGAGAAGAAAGTAAAGAAAGAAACAAAATCAAAACTTGCACCCTCTCCCCCCCTCCACACCACCCCCTAATTTCCTTTTCTCCCCACTTTTTAAGTTACAGTACTTTATTTTAATGCTCAAATATTTGTGGCAACCACCTATATATCTATATCTACATGGTCTATATATATCTATCTATCTCTATATATATATAAATACAGACAACACTTCTCACCCTCCCTTTGTTCCATTTTCCCATCTTCTTTCATGGTTCCCCTCAAACCAATGAGCCACTAAGCCTAAATTAAACCTACCCACCACACACATTTTTGAACTTCCCTGCCTCAGCCCACTGGAGTGGTTGTCTTGTTGAGATCATCATTCTGCAGAAAACAAAGTTTCTTAGGTTGGTTTGAATTGGCGATACAGAAAGAAAGGAAGGAAGTTGATGTTTGGTTTGGTTTGAATTGAATTGAATTGATTGTTTTTTTTGATTGATTCCTTCAATGGCAATTCAAGCGCAGCTGTATTCGGATAATTTTGGGGCTTCTTTGATCATGGAGAATCATAATAATGCCTTCGATTCTCAGCAGCAATTCTTCACGTTCAATCATGAGTTTCCCAAGAATCCCAATCTTTTAGTCGGCAATTTCCTCCCAAATTTTGTTCATCAGAATCACCAGCAAATCCCACCCTTTGATTTTTATCAGAGCCTAGGGACCGAATTGGAGAAACAGAGACTGGAATTCGAGCACTTTATACATTTACAGGTTTGTTTGCGTTTCTCTTTTCTGGTTTTTTTTTTTAATTTTAAAGATTCAATTTTTATCGTTCGTGACTGAATTTCTGAAGCAATTACAGAACGAGAGATTAAGGTTGGCGATCCAAGAACAGAGGAAGCAGCAGACTTCACTGTTGATAAAGAAATACGAATTCAAGATTCAATTTTTACTGAAGCAGAAAGACGAAGAAATTGCAAAGGCAACAAACAGAGCGGCGGAGCTTCAGAATTTACTGAAAAGAATGGAAATGGAAAACCAGACGTGGCAGAGTGCCGCGAAGGAGAACGAGGCAATGGCGGCCTCGTTGAACAGCAAGATCGAACGGCTGAGGGAGTCGGCCTGCCTGTCATCCAACGGTGCAGATGATGCGGAGTCGTGCTGTGCGGACAACAGACAGCGGGAGGAAGAAGACAGGGTGAAGACGACGCAATGCGGCGATCAAGAAGAACAGCAGCATCGGACGGCCACGATGTGCCTAGGCTGCAATGCAAGGAAATCATGTGTGGTTATTCTGCCCTGCAGGCATCTTTGTGCCTGCATACATTGTGAGGCTTTTCTTGATGCTTGCCCCGTCTGTGGAATGGTCAAGAAAGGTAGTATCGAGGCATTAATTTAATTTAATTTTAATGGGATCTTTTTTTTGAAAAATTTCTCATTTGTTTAAAGATTGGAATTTGTATTCATTTACAAGATTTGGTGAAGGAAGAATCATTCATGTACAAATCTGGCCCTGGTTTCCCTCCACAATTCCAGTTTTTTCTTTTGGGCTTCATTCACCAAATCTTTGAATTTTTAAAAATAAAATTCCACAATATATAATATATATTTAAATAAATGGAAAAGGAGACAACAAGAACTGGTGCAGATGGATGAAATATTCAAGTTTCATTAATTAGGAATGGTGTGGTGGGGGCATCTGAAATCTTTCTTCATAACTTTGATCGAGGAAAGTAAAAGTCCCATTTCCCAACTTTTCTTCAACTCCCCTCTTGCCCTTGTCTTTCCCTTTTCAATGAAGGGATGCAATAATAATAATAATAATAATGTACTGACAATATTAAGGTAGAAGCAAATGGAGCATATAATCAATAATGGTAATAGTATCTTCACCACATGATTTCCTCAGTTCCTCAAACCCTTTTTCTTCACGACTTTTTAAACTATAGTCTATTAAAAAATTGTTTGATGTGAATTAGCAGCCTATTCATCATCGGGCCCTTTTTCCTTTAACACAAGTTATGTACTACTAGTAAGTTGGAAATGCACTTAATGCTGTCGACAGATGACAAATCCATAAGGACACATACATATGATCAATAATAATGTGACAATGTGGGGAAAAGAAAAAGGCATTTTTGGGTAAGATAGGAACGAGACTATTTATACAGGCTGGCTGTACAAGCAATGGATTTTTGTGCAGCCCTGTCGGTTGGGTGTGGCAGTATATTAGTAATAATGGAGTACATAATGGGGATGTTTGGGAGTCAGCGGATCCGCCAGCAGATAGCAGATTCGGAGAGAGAATTGTGAGAGAATATACTCTTCTAATCCGCTATATGCTATCAAATATGCTGACATCCAAACATACTCAATATTTCCACTCTGCCTTTGTACCATTACAGTGCTCTACTGTGTTTGAATCCTGACGTGTTGATTGTGTTGTGTAGTGTGTGAGCATTGTTTTTGACGTTGACTCCAACAGTTTCTTGTTGGGAAGATATAGGTCATGTTTGACAATTAGTTGTTAGCTGTTAACTGATTATGTGAGTAATAATTAGTTAAAATTAGCTGTTTGACAATTTCGAAACTAACTTTTTGCCTAGAATAAGCTAAAATAAAAAATGCTGCTATTTGCAGCGGTTTCAAAAAGAGATGATTGAACACTGTTTTAAGTTATTCTGTCTTTTTAAATAAGCTAATTCAGTTCAAATTGCCTAGAATAAACTAATTCTGGTTAGCTATTTTGTCAAATAGGGCCATATAGTTGAAGATGATGCATCAATGCATTATGCAAAATGAGAAGGCATGAACTCATGTTAACGGTCTCTAATTTAATTCTAAGTCACCCATTTCTTGCTTCTTGGTTCTTTGGGTCACTCACACTGGTAATTGCGACTTATGGAAATTTTTATTATTATAAATAAAAATTTTTAATGGGGGTGGGGGTGTGCGTCTGTCACCATTCTTTTCTTGGTGAGTGATTGAAAAGGAAATCACGGTAGTTGACTCCTAAAATCGTGTCTGGTTCGAATTTCAAAGTGATTTGTGTGAAGCCATTAAAGAAGGTTCTTGGCTTTTGCTTTGAGTGAAAAAAAGTTCTTCTTTAGTGGGCCCAGGAAAAAGATATCTGGGCTTTGAAAACTGAGCCCAAACGTGTGGGTCCATTGTCTTCAGTTAC
This sequence comes from Hygrophila difformis, assembly GCA_030278955.1. Classification (NCBI taxonomy): domain Eukaryota; kingdom Viridiplantae; phylum Streptophyta; class Magnoliopsida; order Lamiales; family Acanthaceae; genus Hygrophila; species Hygrophila difformis. The sequence continues at coordinate 52,928,659 of JAOANR010000004.1, forward strand.
CTACTTTATTGGGCCCACCAAAAGAGGAAGGATTTGAATGTGTTGGGCCTGATTGGGCCTCTGTTGAAATGGTGTGCTGCTTGACCCATTTTTTTATTTTTATTTTTAGTACTTCATTTTTTATTTTTTAAACTCTGCTATCTGGAATCCTTCGATACAGAAGAAGACTGAACACGGGAAGGTATATTCGAGTCCCAGTTTGAGCTCCCCACCTGTTGCCGCGCCTATGCTCCACTTCCTGCGCCGGTGGATTTTTTCGGTAAAATTGCTTATATTTTCTTCACATTGGATATGTTATAATTAAAAAGAAAAAGTGATGTGCTCTGGCGTTCGATGTCAATATTGTTTCCCTGTTCTTGGGTGGGTTCTATTCTAGGTTATATTGATTTCTATGAACGTCTGCGTATATATTTGAGCTTGGGAATGGCTGTATGAATTAATTAGGTGAACAAGATGAATTAGATGATATACTCCCTCCGAATATTTAATGATGTTAACATTTCCATAGTATGTTAACACTATTCATTAAGTAACATAAGATAAAATATAGTATGTTAACACTATTCATATTCATTAAGTAACTTTAATTCAAACTTTTAACACAATTACATAAGATAAAATATAGTATGTTAGATTCGTTTAATCACATAGTTTTAGAATATATTAAACTTTTATAATAATTATTTTTATATAATTTTAGATATTAATCGTTAAACATATGCATTGGATTGTGTGAAAATATAGAATGTTAACATCATTAAATTACGGAGGGAGTATATTCTAGTTCGAGGTTTGATTTACTGATTTTGTTTTCATGGAGTTTGGGTCCCTAGATTTTATGTGATTGAATTCTATTAAGTGTATTTTTTGGTTTATTTATCCCATTCTAAATTATGTGATTGAATTATACTTCCTGGTCTTGAAATGTTTTTGACGGACCACATATCACGTATTTCAATGCATATTTCAAATCATTAATAATTTAAATTCGGTACAACTAAAAATTCTAAAAGTTCGATAAAGATGGAGGTAGTATTCCGCGTATCAAAGTTATGAATGTTTGTTGTTATAAGAATATGTTTGTTGTTAAAGTAGACTATTCTAATTAAAAACTCCTTTCATCAGATTCTGACGCTACTTTAAGCTTCTGTGTTCTGAATGAAAATTCAACAGAAAAAGCAAACCTAATGCAATTGCGACTATTGATTTGAAGAATTATTTTGTGGGAATTTTGCTCCGGAGATTCTCTCATGGCCAATAAATCGAAACCAAGCACCTTGACTGTTTATCTATACATTCCCAACATCATTGGTAGGTATTGATAAACAATGCGTACTATTTCCCCACTTAATTCAATGTTAAATTTTGATATTCATATTTTGCAGGCTACATAAGAATTCTAATGAACTGCTTTGCTTTCGCAATATGCTTTAAGCACAAGTACCTTTTCTCCATTTTGTATTTTGTCAGGTCGGGATCCTATTTTGCCATAGTCCTTTTTGTTTTGATTTCTGTTCAGTATGAATGGGGTTTCCAATTGTCTAATCTTTTGTTAATGGGTTTTTTTCCCCAGTTTTGTGTGTGATGCATTGGATGGTTGGTTTGCTCGCAAATTGAATCAAGGTTAGAACTTTGCAATTTATATGACGATTAGTGTGAATTAGAATTATTTATTAACTAGAAGCTTCAATGAAGATGTTGTTCCAAAGTGTTTAAATGAGTAGGATGAAAATACTATTGAAGTAAGTTGCCTATGCTCACCAATTTCAGTTGTCACTTTATTTTAGTTTCTACATTTGGTGCTGTTCTGGACATGGTTACCGACAGGTGTGCATTGATTGCTGCTCATTTGTCTTTCCTATATTAAATGTTATGCATATTCTATGGTATCCTTGCTTCTTTCCAAGTTCATATTGGATGATGTGTTGTATCCAGGATAAGCACAGCTTGTTTGTTGGTCATGCTGTCCCAAGTGTATAGGTGATTTTCTTTGACTCTACATTATTGGGGATTTGGGATTGCTATTAAAATATGTAATGATAAATTAGTTACGCTTCTGTATATTTTACAGGCCTGGCATGATTTTCTTGTCATTGCTTTCTTTGGATATTGCCAGTCACTGGTTGCAAATGTACAGGTACTATGCAGTCTTGACATTTTTCTTTAAGTTGTGGATCCACTGAAGTTATGCGAATTGTATTTTAGTTGAAACAGGAGAATTTCTGATGATAAACTGTTAATGTCATTTAAACTTTTCACTGTTATTCTTGATATCTTAAACTTTTGCGCTGTAGCTCTTTTTTGTCTGGGAAAACTAGCCATAAGGATGTCAAAGATAGCACAAGCTGGCTGTTCAAGCTTTACTATGGTAATCGGCAATTCATGGGTTACTGTTGTATATCTTGTGAGGTGAATGTCATCTATACAACTATTGAGTTTTTTGTTTTGCTCTCTTACTCAATTCATCTTTTTGTGATTAACAGGTCCTCTACATACTTTTGTTTCTGCTTGCTAAAAATGAGACAGAGAATTTGACTGAAGTAAGCCTCATTAACTTGATTGTGTCAACTTTACATCAGACCATACAAACATGTATCATATTCTATTTCTCTATTACCTTTTTTCCAGGTTTTAGTAAATGCTGCTACAGAAAGCTCTCTCTGTTTAATTTTTCTTTCCTTAAGTGTTTTCGGATGGGGAATCAAACAACTAGTGAATGTTATACAGGTAATGGATTAGTGCACCAGTGATGTCTTCATCATGTTCTTTAGCTAACTGTGTTTCTTTTTGAGGTTTTTTTCAAGACCTTGATTCTTCATTCCATGGTGCTTAGTTATTAATTTTTTGAATTCTTTATTTTATGATTCTACTTTTTGGCACTCTCACCTGTCCATGATTTATTGTAGATCCATCTCATGTTTATTTACTTTATGCATATATTGGATATGCCGAAACGTGAACCCAACTGTTAAATTGCATAATAGTGATGAGACGTTTGCCATCTCTATCTGTCATTTGAAAGCTCCCAATAGAAAATTCAAAGAACTATTTGTTTATACATTTTCCCACATTTATAGTAGTTTTGCGGAGGTAGTCCTTTTCTTGAATTAATTTTTGATGAAGTCTCTCCTAATTATTGTACATAATCTCTTTGGTTATTCTGAATCATAATTTGTTTAACTCATTCATGGAAGCAGATGAAGACAGCTGCAGATGCATGCATACTCTACGACATTGGCAAAAAGCATTAGAAAGCATGGTTGCGCGCCTTTCTTATTTGTGCTGACACTTGCACTTCGCCTTTGGTTTGAAAAGGTCGGGCATTCATGGACGAGATTAGGATACATTTGAATCCATAGATGATGATCCCATCGTTTACTAGTCTCTTACAGACTTGTTTGAAAGTTGGGCCCAGCAAATTGTGTAGTTACAATGTGAAGCATACCTTGCCTCAGATGTTCAAATTGAGCTCACGCTAAAGTTTAAGTTATTAACATGCCTTCAATTCTTCCTTTCGAAATTGGTGTGATTTTTATTACCTCATTTTCTTAATGTTGTGTGATTGCTGGGGTTCATGGCAGATGGGGTAACACCGTTTACCTGAATTTGTTTTTGACACATTTTTTTGTAGCATAATGTCGTTCGACTTTAACAGACATTCTTGTAGTGAAAGTAAATAGATGCAATAACATTCTGAGGTTGCAAAATTGATCACTAGATTTATTCAGAGGATCTGTTAGTATGCAAGATTCGTACCTACATTCTGTGATGGCTGAAAGTGTTTTTGTGGTGGGCTGGTGTGTTTTTTGCTTATTTTCCCATCAGGTTTGGACGTGCAAACTCCCCATAATCCCAAGAATAGGAAAGGATCCCTCCTTAAGACCATCTTCAACCGAGAACATTAAACTCAAAAAAAAGAAAAAATGCAGTGTCACATCAAACATTTTTATCTCCAATCGAAAATAATGAACTCAATCCAAAAATAATATTCTATAGAATATTCTCTTTTTAAGGGACTGTTTGTTTTGGCTTGACATTATTAAATTTGTTTTTCAACGGAAACATGTTTGGATGAATTGTACGTAGAAGGATTTTTTTTTTGGGTGAATACCAGGGTATCCCCAGGTCACATTGGACCCAAGACTAATCCCTCGAGGATCTGCAAGGGCAATTAAGGACGCCTCTCCCAAAGCAGTTTTTTTTACGTAGAATGACTTTGGATATATTAAAATTACTAAAATAGACATAAATATTGTAAGGATATTTACAATATATTTTATTTCCTTTTTAAATGGGGACATTTTTGTATTTTTTATTCCAAAATGACTTCTTCTTTTAAAATAAAGTAACCCCTACCAAAAAAAATTAATTATAACTTTTATTTCTCCTTTTCTTTTTAAAAAAGTCAAAACAAATAGTTAAAAAAAATCAAAATGACTTTTGGGTGGAGCAAAAGTCAAAAAGAGAAAAAATAAGTCAAAACAAGCATGCTCTAACTCTTCAAACTCAAAAGAATAGTTTTGGTGCGATGAATAGAACAAACTCAAATTTGAATTTGAGTTACAAAATGGGGGAAACGCATTTTGCATTTGCAGTACCATTGGACCACAATCCACTAATTTTTTGGGTATTTGCGTTTGTTGGGGATGCTCTAAGGTGTAGTTCCCCATAGAAATCAATGTCCCAACCAGGATCCTTGAACATAATAATCTTCCAAGTTTCAACAATCTTCCCATTTAGCGGCACCTACCTCTAACCTTATTCTTTCATCTTACTTGGCCACTCACTACTTTGAGAATAATTTCTAATTTTAAATATAGTTTATCGATTTTTTTTTAAATATTTATCTCGGTCTTTACGAAATAGAGTGGGTTTTTAAATATAATCTAAGGGGTGTATTCAATTCAGAGTTTTATGAATGTTAAAAAATTGGTGGATTTAGAGAGTCCATAGACTTACATAGAGTTGATTGATTTTGTGTAGACTCCATGTAGAGTTTGACTAGAGTCTGGCTGACTTTTAGAAATCTTGAATTGTTTAGAGAGATTTTGTTTAGTTATATTTTTTTTAAGAGAATCCATTAAAATCTATAAAGATTTAAAATCCATGGACGGTTGAATACATCTAAATTTTTAAGGACTTTTTAAAATATGTATTGAATACACCTAGATTTTTCCTTTTTAAAATTTGTATTGAATACACCTAAATTTTAAAAACTTTTTAAATCTAAATTGAATACACTATAACTTTAAAAGTCCAAAAAAATCCTACAGACCCTAGATTAAATACACCCTAAGTCTATTATATTTTATGTTAAGTTACTAGTTTAATTGTTTTAGATTAGTTTAATAATTTAATTTTGAAATTCCTATTCATATAATAAAGGTTGGGAATTTAATCTGAATAGATTGAGGTAATTAGTAATTAATTATATTATCCATTTTAATGCGTGTGATAATTTAGACATATCCCATTCACATCGCATACTACCAAAATATACCCACAGAAATTTATTTATTAATTTATAATAATATCGCAGAATCATCATTAATAGCTTGTGAGTTAAAAGTAAAAACTCAAAAATTTGAAAAATTTTCAACAATAAAATAATTAATTTATAAATAACCCATAATAAACTTCTATATTGACTTTAAAAATATACAGTATATGCGAAATAATATTATGCATACATAGAAAGGGAAACCATATTGTATGGAATATGTAGTAGATCTTTCAAAAATAAGATTTGATATTTTTAATTTCCTTTTTTAATTATAGTTTTTTTTTTATATAACTTAGTTTAAATAATAAATCAATAAAGAAACTATTAGCCAATTGATTTGTGATATGTGGTATTATTTGTATTCTGTTTGTAAATATCTTTTAAAAAAGGAAAAAAAAAAAAAAGTTTGATAAATTATGTTATCAAGACTAATTATATACTTCATTCACTTGCAAGGTTTAGAATCCTTATAACAATTTTATTAAACACGTGAGATTAATTTAACTTTACGGAATATGGGATTTGAGTAAATTAGTCAATCTTATCCATTAAAATTAAAATAAAGATGAAGTATGTGAATTATTTTATTTATTTTGAAATTAGAAGTACGCTTTCGATATCAGCATAAGATCTGCTCATCAAAAAAAGATATCAGCATAAGATCTTAGACGTGTATATATATATGCGGTGACCCGCTCGTTTCCATCACTTTCTCTCTTGGTTCAAACACGGCTCACCGCTAGCACCTCCTCGCCAAACGCTGCGTTTTGAATTCTCTCCTAGGGTTTCGATTCCGGCTACCATGGCGTCTGCGGATTCTCTTTCTTCCAAGAAGATCGTTCTCCAGAGTTCCGACGGAGAGACATTCGAGGTGGAGGAGGCTGTCGCCGTTGAATCGCAGACTATTAAGCACATGATCGAGGACGATTGCGTCGATAACTCCATCCCGCTTCCTAACGTCACCTCCAAGGTCCTCGCCAAGGTCATTGAGTACTGCAAGCGTCACGTGGATTCCGCCGCCGCTGCCAAGTCTGTTGCCGACGGAGATAAGGCCACTGACGAAGATTTGAAGTCGTTTGATGCCGAGTTTGTCAAGGTTGATCAGGGCACCCTGTTTGACCTAATCTTGGTAATTTCCTACCTCTTTCGGTATTCAATTCCTTTGTTTTATGATTTTTTACTACTATTTTGTTTGATACAGTACTTATTAACGTTGCCGCTATCTATTGGTGTGCTTTCGCTGGGTGCATATTTTCCACTCTATAATTTGTTGTTTTAATTATAATCTTCGTGCGTATAGATTTTTCTCGTAGTGGAGGCATTTACGGTTCCAGCATATTTACGTTTGCTCTCGCTCTTGTGGACTTAGATCTGTTTGCCTAGGAGAAACTAATAATTAGGAGGTTCTTTTTTCATTTATTTCATTGTTTAATGTGTGTGTTTATATATAGTTGTGTTTTTGGGGTTTATTCCACTCTTCCTCGGGGCGTGGTTAGTCATGACTCGTGATACTGGGAGTCAAAGGAAATTGAAATTATGTGAGGAGAATATAATTGAAAAGTTCTTTTGCGTGTAATGAAAACTACTTTAAAACTCAGCTAATTTGCATGTTGTTTGTATAGATTCCTATGGTTCCCCAAGGATAATAGATTCTTCAATGCAGTTAGAGCATTTTTGCTTTATCTAAATTTGGGTGCCGTTATGGAATTATCCGAAAACCATCTGAATTTGGGAGCAAGTTGGATATAATATGACAAATGCTTTTTGAGCACTATCATCAATGATTCTATTTATGTGAACAAAAGTGAAGTACTTATATAGTTATATTAATGGAAGATGAAAGGAACAGGTGGTATATCAATGATGAACAATTAACACTAAGTGGTAAGCTTGTAACTGAGGTTAATTCCAGCAGAAATGCAGTGGTCATATCGAAATTAATTTGATTGGTTGGTTGATTCTGTGTAGTTTTGGGTTTAAGTTCCAGTAGATTTGGTTTGACTTAAATATTTCCCCTCGTTACCAATTGTCCTAATCTCAACCCTGCATTCCAATGTTGAAACTTATTTTACTGTACAAGAACATGACTTCCTAGATTACATGGTATGAATTAATCTCTTATAATGGATTCATTTGACAGAGCAGGAACCTCGACTGTAGATTTTTTATATGCAATATGAATAGTGAACTGATGCAGATAGATTTTTTGGAAACAGCTACTTTTCTGTTCACATTTTACTATCAGCATATGCAGTTGTTTGACATTGCCTTCCCGTTTTTCTTTGAATTTCAAGAGAATTTCTACTATGAGTTTGAGTATTTGAGTTGCTTCAGTCATTGCCAGAATATATTTCAGTTTGTGTTTGATGACTTTCACTTCCCTTTTCAGGCTGCCAACTACCTGAACATCAAGAGCCTGCTTGATCTCACTTGTCAAACTGTGGCAGACATGATCAAAGGGAAGACCCCAGAGGAAATTCGCAAGACCTTCAACATAAAGAATGACTTCACCCCAGAAGAGGAGGAGGAGGTTCGCAGGGAGAATTCCTGGGCCTTCGAGTGATCTCTGCATTCTCCATAATGCTGCTATTCCCCTTTATAGTTATTGTGACATGTTACTGGTAGTAAATATGTCTTTATCTTGATCTGCAGTTATCAGGTTGACTTGCAATTTGTCAAATTTGAACCTAAGCTACTGTGAAAGCATGTTGCTTTTTGGATGGTTACCTGATATTTTGAATATACTATTATATGTTTCAACTTATTTTGTAGTTTTTTAACTATCTCGTGTGCATGGAATCCATCTCTCCATTTTAGAGGATGCTATTCTGCATAGTTATCTAGTCTTTTCTTAAAAAATCTGATGATATGATTCATGTAAATGCCTTGCCCCTTAGAAAGCTAGTCCTTTTGACTCCAGAAATCTGCATGCTTGAGTTTCTCGGGTATTCAAGAAGGTTATTTCATGTATGTATAAGGCTTAAGTTAATGCAGGAAGACTTGAGCCTTGACCTGAACAGAACAAGGAAAATGCAACGGCTTTTCATATTGCCAAAATGCTGTGGCCAGCAGTAGTGTTGGTAATCTTGAGGTGTGTTTCTGTTGTCATTTTCTGAAACAGGCGATCTTTTGTTGAAAAAGAAACCAAAAGCCAGAGATGGCTGCCTGAAGATATGGCGAAGTGTCGAGTCCCAACTAATGCTTTAACTTGGGAATTCTATCCTCTTCCTGCATGTATCTAGGAAGGGGAGAATAAAATTGTTGCTGATTGGACTACAACCCTAGAGCTCCATCGTAGAAAATGGGCCAGAAATGGTATTGTCTTTCACTATTTGAATTCTGGGTTGGTATGTTTCCTGTGTGTTCTAATGATCGATGACTTATAGCTCGAAAATGGACCGGAAATAGTACCGTCTTTCTTCTTTGGCTGGTTTGTTTTATTAGCAATGTGCGATGTCTTTACTTGAGTAAAATTTTCTTTCTTTTTCACAGTACTTTGTACAGAACCTTTAGTGTCCATGTGATTTTTAACGTGACTACTATCTAGTTCAATAGAACACTGGATAATAATATTCACCCGAACCACAGTGATTTCTTTTAATTCAAACCCCTGGCCTTTTGTAATTGCGACAGATTCAGAAGCTGTTATTTTTGTTTTGATCTAGTAGGTATATTCCTCTTCTCCTGCATTTTTATGCTTGGTGGTGTTTTGGCTGTGTTTCCAGTTGCGTGCAGCCAAGTCTTTTGGGAGAATAAACATCCATCGTCCACGGATCTCTCTCTCATACTCAGCTGAAAGCGAAAGGATACAACTCTGCTAGGTAATAATAACATGTTTTTTATGCCTTTTATTATAAAAGCTCTTATAACCTTCAATGATTTATGGCTCCACCAGACAGTGAAAGGTTCATCAAAGGTATGTGGATATGATTATGAGTAGTATAATTAATGAATAGAAGATACATTTCCCCGAGTACAACCAATTTTCATTATAATAATACTTCTAGATAACTCTTATGTTAGCATGAATACAGAGCATTATTATTATCATTATTATAATTATAATTATTATATTCTGGTAAGTACTACTGATACTTGTAGGAATTCCCTTGAGATCCGATTGTACTGACTGATACACGTCTGGATACATTGGGGGTGAGGAACAACTTGAACTCCACCAGGTGGTTCGATTTTATACGCTGTTCAAAAAATAGCCGGCTCATTGGGTCGAGAAGGGGACAGCCATCCCATCCATATGGTGTCATCGTGTTCATAGTACAACTCTACGAGTTGAAAATTGAGCTCGTTTATTTGGGAGCACTTCCGAAGCTTACGGATCTAAACACAAAATAGTACTATAGAAATTGAGTACTACTACGTTTTAAAATAAAAAAAAAATATTAGTATTATTATTATTATTTTTTTCTTTCTAGTTATTACTACCTCCGTTCTTTTTTATTTGCACGTTTTGACTTTTGTCACTGTTCATTGAGTAGCTTTGACTCGACTTTTTAATACAATTATATAAAATAAAATATAGTCAAGTGAGATCTTTTTGGATTCGTCTAATCGCATAGATTTAGAATATTAAATTTGCATAATTTTCACTTGTGTGGAATTTGAGTTATTACGGATTAAAAATGTGCATTGGATTGCGTGAAATGTGGATATGTTCAAGAAATTCATTGGGACCGTGATAATACTTTGAAATTCATTGGGACCGTGATAATACTTTGGGCCCCGAAAATGTTCAAGAAATTTCTTTCATTAAAAAAGATTTATATTGAAGTTGAAAAACAGTTGAGGAGTAAAAACATACTACTAAATGTTACGTTCGACTTTTTGACACTATTCACTGTTGAACTTGGACTCAAATTTTTATCATAGTTATGTAAGAAAATATATAGTCAAGCGAGATCTTGTTAGATTTATCTAATCTTGTAGTTTTAGAATATCAACTTTTTATAATTTTTATTATACACAATTTAAGTTATAAACCGTTACAAATGTGTATCGGCATGCGTATCGGAGGGGAATGCAACAATTATATTGATACGGAGGAAGTACTACTTCTACTGGATACTTCATTTATGCCTAATTTCAAAGTCGAAAAGTGAGTGAGGTATGATCTATAAAGTCGGATTCCATCTGACTAACATCATGTAGTATATCGAAACATCTAGTTTCTCCTGCCATTTCACTATATATCCTCCGGAGAGAATCAGTTGGGCCCAATAGCTTGGAAAATAAAAAAAAAATTAAAAAATAAAACAAAATAATACTACTAGCTGTTTTTTTTTTCTTTTTTTGGAGGAGTCATTGAAATGAATGATGGGAACCTATTCAACACAAATTACAAAAGATTAAAAAAAAAAGGGGAGGGATAGAGGGCAAAGGGGTGTTGGGAGCATATTCCACACAAATTACAAAAGGAAAAAAAAAAAAAAAAAAAAAAGAGAGATAGAGCACCGGTGGGGATTCGAATCTCTAATTTTAAAGGAACTTAACCACTTAGACTAAGTGCGCGTCCCCACTACTAGCTGCTTTTGACTAGTTTAGTGCAATATGAATGCCTTTTCTCATTTCACCTTAAAAAAAAAGAAAAAAAAAAAGATGTATGGTGTGTTGTTAAAGTAATATTCAGTTAGAATCAGAGCGCACAAGTGTTTGTCGCCACCCCTTTTTATCTGTGAAACTAACCCAGCACAAATAGAGAGTGGAATTTCTGGGTACGCTTTAATTATTGGCAATGGGAATTCAATTCATGCTGTGGAAAAATTACGTGGAATATTCCTGTTTATATATTCGTATAAATGTTTGTTTCAATGAATCATCATCATTATATTATTATACTACTCCTATCTATCTATCTAGCTGCTTTGTTTTGAGGCATCTCTCCTTTTCCCTAACATAGAAATCAAAACAAGATACCTTTCCCCCCATCATCAATTATATATATACTACTTCGTTTTTGTGATAGTGCAACAAAGCACTATTTTTTACTATTTATTGTTCGAGTTTGACTCTAATTTTTATCATAGTTATACAAGGAAAAACATAGTCAAGTGAGATCTTGTTGGATTCGTCTCGTCATGTAGTTTTTAAATATCAAATTTTTAAAATTTTTACTTATACCTAACTTAAGTTATTAATGGTTCAAAATATGCATTAGACTGCATGCATTTGGTGTTTGTTGCACTGTCACAAAAACGGAGGAAGTATATATGTGGCCAAAAACCTATTTCAACCAAGACATCAAATAACCTTTTGTCCCATTACCAATTCCCACGGATATATATTATTATTATTATTATTATTATTATTATTGAGGAGATAAAAGTATTCATCAAATGAAGTATTATTATTATTATTATTGAGGAGATAAAGTATTCGTCAATCATGACACAGATTGTTACCGTTATAATTCATTATATTGTTTTCAAGTTAGGAAAACTATTTGTTTTTGTCATCCAGATGATGACCATTTACAGGCTGCTAGTATTATTCAAGTTATTAGTATTATATACTACTCCATAATTAGGTGTTTAAAAATAATTTGTCGTAATTATTGAATTAGGCCATGTGAGTTATTGGGGTTTTCAATTAGCAGAGCAGAACAAAAGAAAAAAATCATTAATTTGCTGAATCGAATAAGTATATACCATAGAAGGAATTAGTGAGTGAGGTCAATAAAAGAAAACCCAACGTAGCTAAGGCCTAAGAAGGCTAAATTGTTGACTCCAACAAGGACTTATACCAAATTAATTATGCCTTCAAAGTGAAACAAATTTGGTTTTAATGACATGACCGATTTCTAAACGTTGCAGTTGTATATTTGTGTCGTTTAAAATAATTTTAACATGTTTTTTTTTCCACAATACTTTTACCCTCCCATCTCCATCAATTTTAATCCAGCATTGGATTTCTTTCCATCACCCTTAAATCTCATACACAAATTAAAAGTAACAAATAAATAAAACATAAGTAATGGAGGTAATTAATTGTTGGTACATTGGGATGGCAATGGGTCCGGATCAGAACCAAGAACCGAGAAAGACCCGAGCTTGGGTCGGGTCTTGGGTCTTACAAAAATGGACCCAGAACCGACCCATTGCCATCCTTAAGGATGGCAACGGGTCTGGGTCAGACCCGGAATCGAACCGAATCCGAACCCTGGGTCGGGTCTTTGGTCTTGGCGGAACCGACCTAGACCCAACCCATTGCCATCCCTATTGGTATATGATATATGAAGTATGGCTCCATATATGTAGAAGAATTTTGAGAGGGAATTGGAGGAGGTAAGGTAAGGAAAGGTGGTGGGAGAGAGCACATGGATATGGTGAGAAAGATGCAAACATGGAATCTGAAAAAAAGAAGATGCAGCAGCAATATCTTTTTGTTTGATGTAGTATTATTATTATTGCATATACAAAATGACAGAGAAGAAATTGAAAATGCCAGCAATGGGCAATAGACAGTATGTATGTTGATATACTACCTCCCTCCGTTCTCATATAAGTGAACCATTTGCATAGTATTAACTATTCATTGGGTAACTTTGACTAATTTTTTAGACATAGTTATATAAGGAGAAAAAACATAGTCATGTGAGATCTTGTTAGATTCGTCTAATCACATAGTTTTAGAATATCAAATTTTTATATTTTTTACTCATATAATTTGAGTTATAAACATTTAAAAATGTGTTTTGGACTGCGTTAAATGCAGGAATGGTGCATTTATATAAGAAGAGAGGAAGTATGAATGATCCCACAGAATAGAAGTATATGTGACAGCTACTCATCTTCCCCCCACACCTCTGTTGAGCACATGGCCTGCCTTATTTGATTGCATCCATATATACTACTTATGCATGTAATAATAAAAATGAAATTAATTAGGCTAATTTCTGTTTTTCTACCAGACCATGCTCTTCCCACTGCCTCTACAGCTAATTTCCCTGTTATTACTACACTTATTTTTCTTTCTTTTTTCAGAATTTTTCTTGACCTCGATGGATCGATTGTGTTGGGTAATAATGAATGGATAGCTGCAGGGGCTCACCTTAATTACTATAAATGAACTCGACAAGAAACATGTATTTTCATTTTGTTTTGGTTCATCGAACGTGTTGGGACTGCGACCGTCACCCTAACTCCGCCATTAATATAATATTGTCCGTTTTGGGCCAAACCCTCACGATTTTGTCTTTGGCTTATTCCAAAAGGCCTCATACTAATTGGAATTAGGTGGACTATCTTATATTTAGGGATATATTTCTCTATTCTTCCGATGTGTAACTTGGGTTTGATACCCAAAAGAACGTCTTGATTAAATTTGTAAGGAGGAGTTTTGTTAAGGGACTACATTTCTTTTAACATGTTTTATTACAAGATATAGAACAAAATAAAACATTACAATATTACCTACAATCACAATTAGCTTGAGTGGTATGACTTACGAAGCATATCCATTTAAACTCGAGCTTTTTATTTTTTGAATTATTTAACCATAAACTTATTAGTACCTCGAAATTGCTCTTGGACCTTAAAAAAATACAAAATTTATTCACCCAAAAAAATATAGTATAAATTATATTTCGAACTTTGGAAGTTAGAAATATTCCCCATTTTAAATGACATGTACCCATTAAAAAATTATACTAAGGATAATGGTCTTTTTTTTGACAGCCTATACAGACTAGGAAAAAAAAGTAGTAAATTCATGCCAAATAATTATAATAGGAGACATGGGAGAAATAAGAGGCAAGATGAAGAATTAAACACTCAATAATATTGAAAATTATGAAACTTGACCAATTAGCCGTCCACCTCCCCTACTCGTGTTATAAGTGACTTAAAATATACTACAACAAACAATAATTACTAATACTATTATTTTGAAAAACAAATATGTTGATGATTTGATTTAGATGGGGCAATTGGTACGTTGCAGATAAGCCAAACTCAATCCAAATTTAAATTGAATTCGAGCCAAGTAGATAAACATTTGAATGAAAGTTGGAAACTAAAATATTATATATCATTGACATATTTAATTGATAAAGTGGGATTTTTTTTAAATAACAAGTAATCTCATCAAAATATATATATATATATATATATATATATATAATCGAAGTCAGAGGAGTGCCAATGCCATAAAGATTATATTTGATTATGTTCCTCAATTAAGTTAGAAATAAAAATAGAGATATTTTTTAAAAGAAATATACTTTTCAAAAATGATGCTTTTTTTATCTTTTTCCCCTTAATCAACAACAACGTACGAGAATTACACTGAACTGAAAATAGCGTCCGCTGAATAAATTGTTTGTGGATATCCGTTGGGGGGGCATTATCGTAAATTGGAAAATTAGGAAGGGAAAGCATGATATTGATAATGGGTGTAATTATAATCGGTTAGATATGAAAAGGGAGGAAAAATGATGAGCATGACCACCATTCATCATGATGATGATGACAAATTTATAAAAAGATGTGGCTAAGGCTAACGATGATGGAATTGCCCTTTACCTGTTTTGCCCCCACAATACATAATCCAACTATCCAACAACAAACGGAAGCTACCTCAATTGTTACGAACCATTTCGAACCGTATGTCGATACACATTTTTAATAGTTAATAATTTAAATTTTGTACAATAAAAAGTTATATAAACTTAATTGTCTAAAATTAAAAGATTAGACGAATAGTGTCAAAAAATAATTTGTAACAAAAAAAAAGGTAAAGAGGAAGTATATTTTTATTTTATTTATTATGCAGTATAGTAGCTAGAGAAAAACTAGTAGTAATAAAAATACTCCCTCCGTTTTTTTTAAGTTCACCATTAGCATAGTAGATACTATTCACTGAGTAACTTTAATTCAATTTTTTCATATAGTTATATAAGATAAAACATAGTCAAGTGAGATTTTGTTAGATTCGTCTAATCACGTAGTTTTGGAATATCAAATTTTTATAATTTTTACTTATATATAATATGAGATATTGATGATTGAAAATGTGTATTGGATTGCGTGCAGTGCAGGATGGGTGAAGTTAAAAAAAAACGGAGGGAGTAGTAATTAAATAGTACTCCTAAAAGTCCTAGAAGAAGTAGAAGAGAAAAGAAATCCCCCACATGGCAACGGAACACTCTGGAAAGGTCCAGTCGAGCCGCAAACAGAACCAAATTGCTTACGTGTCGCCTTTCCTATGGCCGCCACTTCTCACCTCTAAATTAATTATTCTTCTTCTACTAGTACTACTATTTTTTGTTATATATGTCCAGTGACCATTTTTCTCAATGCAGAATTCAATTAATGTTTTAAAATACATATAAAATTCAATACTAATAAATAACATAAAAAAATTAAGCATGACTATTAATATAACGGGTATATCGATTAAGTTGTAAAAATAATCCATAATAAGGTGCGTATTGTTTGCGTGGATCCTAATCAACTTCTCCCCGGCCGGCCATAAGACTGCAGGGCTTTTTAGTAATTTCATTCAGTACAGAATGAGACGTTATTATACGAGCTACTACATATTCATTACATCATGATGCCTGCGAGGATAATTTAAAAAAAGAAAAAGAAAAATACAAATAAAATTCTAGTAGTAGATTGGATGAAGTCATTTTTATTTGTTTTGTTTTTTTAGGTTTGGAAATTTTAGTCTGTAGTAGTTTCAACCAATAATTTGCAATTATTTATACTATGATATAGAAGTATGTAAAATTGTAAATATAAGTGTGTATTGATATTGTAAAGGAGAAATAAGGAGGGGGCAAAAAAGGGAGTGGTCCTACTCCTATTTCTCTATTAATCAAACGTCACAATGCCAGCTATTTCCCACTTTATTTATTTATTTTGTTTTAATTATCTCCTACTCCTTACAAGATTATTACTGAATTTCATCAAGTACTTCAATATGATTAATTCTGAAGTAATGTCCATATATGCTTTTAGAAAGAAAAATAATAATAATAATAATAATAATAGAGTGGTAAGAGTGGAGGCATTGTGGGTTTAGTAGAATTTCTTTGTTCATTTTGGTGAATGAATCGAATCATTCAGTAGCTATTCTTTAGGGATTTTCAATTCAAAACTATTAATATTCGAATTTATTATTAAAAGGATAAGGACAAGAGGCAAATGATAGAGAGGACAGCATGTTTGACAATGATTCCACCCCTATAATACTTAACAATTTTGTGGTGGTGGATAAGCTTTGTCACTTTGATTTTTTTTTTTTTATTTTTTTTTGTGAGTTTTACTATTTTATTTGAAAATGTAAATAAATTATAGTGTACTATTTCAGTAATTCTCATACTAGTTAATATTTTCTCCGTTCTCAAATATTTATCATATTTCTCTTCCAAAAAAAAAAAAAATTTATCATATTTGATTTTGGGAAACTATTCACTCATATACTTTAATTTAAAATTTTATTATAATTATACAAGTTAAAATATAGTCAAGAGGGATTCTATTAGATTCGTTTTATCGTGTAGTTTTTAAATATCAAACTTTTAGAATTTTTACATATACCAAACTTGAGTTATTAATAATTCAAAATATATATTGAATCGCGTGCGCAATTAAATACTACCTCCGTTCCCTTTTAAATGACACGTTTTGACTTTTGTTATTGTTCATTAAGTAGCTTTGACTCGATTTTTTTATACAATTATATAAGATAAAATATAATCATGTGAGATCTTGTTGGATTCGTCTAATTGCATAGATTTATAATATCAAATTTTTATAATTTTTACTTGTATGGAATTTGAGTTATTACAGATTAAAAACATGTATTGAATTGCGTGAAATATGAATCCGTAATACTTATTTAAAAACGGAGGAAGTACATGACAAATATTTGAGAACGGAGAAAGTATAGAATGTTTGGTCGCTTTCCACTGAGGTCTGGCAGTGTATTAAAATGGGGCTTACAGACAAGTTTTAATTGTCCTCTATTGCCACGTATACATGAATTACTGGCTGGGACCTGGTGCACCCCTTAAAAGGGGGATGAATCCTCACCGTTCATGCCACGTGTCTCGTAAATCCTATGGTGTGCGGTGTTCTTTATGGTGCCCCAATATCTATTTGCTTTTGTATAAATACAAGTATACAACACACACACATCCCTTTGTACTTCAGCTTTGTTTACCTTTGTTTCTAAATTTACTTCAGGGCTCAGATTACGAAATTCAAACAAAAGGAAAAATTATAAATAAATAAATAGATAAAAGGAAAACCAATTAATTTATTTTTACTCAAAAAGAAGTGGTTTGTTGTTAATTATATATGACTAACTAATGCTTTAGTTATGTAATCAGGATTTGTGACCTCTAAACTACCCTGAGAATGAAATTGGAAGAAATTCAACTCAAGTTTTGAATGCTTAGAGTTTCTATCTATTAAATTAAAAGGAAAAATGAGCAAAAACCCCGACATATTAAAATAAAAAAATGTCATTTATTGGTGCCCAAGAAATCATTGATTAATTTACTTCGAAGCATCTCATTTCCGAAGCCTTTACTAAGAAAATAACGAAAAATATAAGTAAAGTCTTTTTCATGGTGTAACGTCTGCGTTTTTTTTTCTACATTATTCTTATCTTTGAAATAAATTTATTTATTATTCACAACTCTCATTATTTAGGGCAAAACAAGCAAATGCCCAATAGAAAATAATCCAAGTCGTTTTCATAGTGTGGTTTAGTCTTCATTTGTTCTAGTATATTTTATAGAACACACATCTATATTGTTCTTATCCCTTTTCATAGTATATTACTCCATCCCACTTAACTTGTCTTGTTTGATTTTTGCACACAATCCAATGCACATTTTCAGCCGTTAATATCTCAAAATATATACAACAAAAACTTATGTGAAATATATATTTTAAAACTACATGATTATACGAGTCTAGCAAGATCCAACTCGACTATTTTTTCCAAATATATACTTGCAATAAAATTGAGTCAAAGTTGAATAATGAACAATGTCAAAAAGTCAAACATGACATGTTTGATGGGACGGAGGGGTATTTTTTTTTTTAGTGGAGCAATTGATTATTAGATATCATTATTCGATTCATTGAGCCAATTAATCTAATTCGATGTGAGATAAAGAAATAAAATAATTTCATCCCTTCTTAATTGCCGTTGCAGGGATGAATTATATTATTTTTATTATAATTGTACTAAAAAATACTCCCTCCGTCCTAGGTAAGACGTTTTATTTGACTTTTGACACTGTTAATTATTCAACTTTGACTTAATATTATTGTGAGTATATATTAGGAAAAAAATAGTCGAGTTTGATCTTGTTAGATTCGTATATTCATATAGTTTTAGAATATATATTTTACATAATTTTTACTTGTATATATTTTGAGATATTAACGATTAAAAGTGCATTGGATTGTGTGCAGAAGTCCAACATGACATCTTAGTTGGGATAGATGGAGTATTTAGTTCAAATTATTGAGATAAACATGTTTATTAAATGTGCTCAATATATGGTTATTAAACTTTAGCTAATTGTTCAATTAATGAAACGCAATTATAAATCATACAGTATCAAATAAGTGTTAAGTTATTAATATAAAAAGCACATGTGGGTAGTGTGCAATAGTAGGCGAGAGAGAGGGATATAAACTTACCCTAATGGTCAAGTGACCCAACTCCCAATCTTTAGATTGGGGTTCGATCCCACTCCTCTATTCCATTTATAATTTGTATGGTATAAACTCCTATTAACATTTCCTAATTTGTATAGATTGTTTAGAAAAAAACAAATAATAGGCGAGATGATTATACATGAAATAGTTATTGGCATCTCAAAATTATACCCTTTGGTAGTACTTATTGAAATAGGAAATACTCCAAAGACATAAGTAGAGGAGAGGAATTTACCAAACCCCACGTCACAATCCCAAACCCAAACCCAAAATCACTTGTAATCAAAGTTTTAGAAACAATCAACAGTAAAATGGGTAATAAAGAAACAGAAAAAAGAAAGGGACATGTGACCGTTGTGGGGGGGGCTCCCACCCCCCCACCCCTACCCCCACAGTGCTCCAGAAGAGGAAACTAACCTTCACATGGCCTCGCTGTCTCTCTCGTCTCTCCCCCCCCCCCACCTTTAATTGGTTTTATCCTTTTTTTCTTTCAACTAATAATGTACTAGTAACTACTACTCGTAATTAAGAAAATAATTATAATTAATTAATTAATTAATAATAATAATAATAATAAAATAATGAAACCCGAAAGTACCCTTGGCTTATCCCGGAATGCCAGCGAGTGCAGAGTAAGTAGTAGTACAGGCACAACCCACTCAGCTGTGCTTATAAACTTGCCCACAGCAACTCCATTTTCCACTACTACTACTACACACTTTGGAATTTTGCACTGCTGCACACAGACAGACACACTATAGAGTATAGTTCTATACCATACCCTCCCTCCCTGCTACTGCTGAAGAAAACATGACGAAGGATCTGACGGAAGAGCCGCAGGTGCACCACCCGCCCAAGGACTATGAAGACCCGCCGCCCGCCCCGCTCCTCGACCTCGTCGAGCTCACCCACTGGTCCTTCTACCGAGCCCTCATCGCCGAGTTCATCGCCACCCTCCTCTTCCTCTACATCTCCATCGCCACCGTCATTGGCTACAAGGAGCAGAACGCCGTCGACCAGTGCGGCGGCGTCGGCATCCTCGGCATCGCCTGGGCTTTCGGCGGCATGATTTTCGTCCTCGTCTACTGCACCGCCGGAATCTCCGGTAACTTCCACTTTTTTTTCTGTTTTTTTTTTTTTTTTTTTTTTTTTTGCTGCTGTTTCATTTTTCAGTTCTAAAAACCGGAAAAAGAAGAAGAAAGAAAAAAGAATTACTTGCTGAATTCTAACCTGATTTTTTTATTTCTTTTGTTAAAAAAACAAAAGGAGGACACATCAACCCGGCGGTGACTTTGGGGCTGTTTCTGGCGAGGAAGGTGTCTCTGGTGAGGGCGGTGCTGTACATTCTGGCACAGTCCCTGGGAGCCATCTCCGGCGTGGGTTTGGTGAAGGCGTTCATGAAGAGCAAGTACAACAGGCAGGGTGGTGGAGTGAACGTCGTCAATCCGGGCTACAGCGTCGGCACCGCTCTCGGAGCTGAGATCATCGGCACCTTTGTGCTCGTCTACACCGTTTTCTCTGCCACCGACCCCAAGAGAAACGCGCGTGACTCTCACGTCCCTGTAAGCAAGCACACCAACACCACACCCTCATACTATTAATATCGTACTACTAGTTAACCCCCCACCCCACTCTAGTCTCTACTTCAGGAGGGATATGGCGGCATATCTTATGATTTCTTGATGAATGTTTTGGTGGTGTAGGTTTTGGCCCCACTCCCAATTGGATTTGCAGTATTCATGGTTCACTTGGCCACCATCCCCATCACCGGAACTGGGATCAACCCTGCCAGGAGCTTCGGAGCTGCTGTCATCAAGAACTCGGACAAGGCTTGGGATGACCATGTATGTCATCTGTTCCATCCATCTCTAACTGGTTTTTTTTTTTTTTTTGTAGCTCCTGTAAGAATTCCGAGTTGTTTTTTTTTAACTGCCGCCGAATGTTGTTTGTGTGTGCAGTGGATATTCTGGGTAGGTCCGTTCGTGGGAGCACTGGCAGCGACGATATACCACCAGTACATATTGAGGGCAGCAGCCATCAAGGCCTTGGGATCCTTCAGGAGCAACCCAACCAACTAAACCCCAAAAAACCCACCCCACCACCTCTGTGCAGCAGCAAATCATGTTAAGTTGAACAAAAACAATTGAATCCAAATCTCTCTATTGTGTTTTCAGTTTTAAATTATTATTATTTCTTGGCTTTGGTGTGTGTGTAATTTGTGTAATGTGATGATGAGAGGAGAATCAATCGATGTGTTTGTTATTACTACTATCTCTCTTTGGTCCCTTCTCCATCTTTTTTTCCCTTCCTTTCTGCTTTTTGCCTACAGTGCTCTCTCTCAATCATGTCATTTTCTTGCATTCGTAGAAGTATTATTGTTCTGGCAAAGATGAAAGTGGATGCAGCCATACTGCATAACTAGGTCCATCCAACCTAACAGGCACAGGATCAAATTATATCTACTTTACCTGTGTGTTTCAAAATGACACAAAGAAAGTCTTGTCTATGCTTTCCCCAATTATCAGCACTAGCAACTTTGAATTACAACACCATCTTCAATGGATGGGTACTGTAATAGGAGTATACAGTAGGTACTTGTGTGGGGTTTCTATCAGAGCTACATCAAAAGACATAAATCATGGGAATACCAACCACTGTAGCTTCACAAACAGAGCATAAATAGTAATTAGCTTTCTGTGCGACATATTAAAATTGGAATTTAGCACAAAATTGATTAAAAGGCATGCCGAGCAAAAGAGGGGTAGGTACAGCTGAGCAAAGCTAATAATGAATGAACTCTCAATTTTGTGGCCCAAACCCCAGCCAGCCAGGCCACCATTTCCTGCCTGGGCATACTTATCTAGAATTGAAAATTTGTCCCTATCAGACAGGACAATACTTGTTATCACCCCCTCAGTCTTGCAAGACAAACCCACAGTGCCATTTCAGCTCAAAAACAGGGGAGATGGTGGATGATGGAAGATGGTCCAATTTTTATCTCCAACCCCCCAAACCAAAAAAAAAAACATCTACCCCCATATTATAAGAGTGTGTAGTGCACTACAGGTAAAAGCAAAGAGCCCTACTCCTCCCTTGAATATCGTGAAAGGCAGTCAAAAGAGGTCATGTGGGTGGAGTAAACAAAAAGGTGGGGGGAGGAGGAGTTGGGGTTGTTTTGGAAAAGAGTAACAGTAAATAACAAGATGGTATATAACAGGCAGGCAGGTAGAGCATTATTATTAATCATGGAGTGCAGCTGTTTAAGCGCACGAAGGTAGGTTCGGTGTGGTAGGTCCAGTCCAGATTCACAAAATCACAATTCTAAATTCTAATGCTGGCGAAAAGAAAAGGAAGGGTAAGTTCAGATTCTGTACTTTTTACAAGTTTGTACATAAGTCGCCACTGCTGCCTCTAAGTGATTTGGTTCTTGTTCTTCCTTCCCTACTTGGCTGGCCCTGTAAGTAAATTAGCTTATTAAAGACACCCTTGCCTTGTATCCAAGGGATATCGTAAATTCAGTGCCCCCACCCAACTAAAGCAGATCTGTGTTTCTCTCGGGTCGAAGTCCTACTGTGTAAACATAATAAATAAGGATGAACATGCAAACGACAAAAAGTATAGGTTCATCCAACATGGAATTGACAAGGGTCCCCTCTGAAATTTACTACAAATCTGCAATACAAGGGTTCATTGAATCAGTTAATGAATGCTTATTACCTCAATTGATGGAGTTAATGTTGTTCTTTCTTCAAGGGAACTGAACTTCATCCTGATGAACATATTGAATTCCAGAGTAATGAACTAGCTTTATCTGTCCTATATCTTGTGTGCATTGAGTATATTTTATTGAAAGACAGCAATATATAACAATGTTTCAGGAGAAGGCTGCATTGATTGGGAACATCATACGGCATTCACAATCTATTTGTGCATTAGAAGCTCCAATAAGCAGTCACTGAATCAGAAAAAAACAATTTCACAAACAAGCAAGAGAATGCCAACAGCAAAGGCTGTAAGGCATAGCAGTAAGTGCAAACTTACTGCAGAATCTTTATTCAAAGAAGCACTCAAATGGAAACCTTGTAAAACGCTGATTAATGATTACCTTAACAGCTTGCTGGCTGGTCAATACGATGCTATTTTTCTCGAAGTATAATGTCAATCTAATCTTCTTCAATGAAAGAATCTCATGCCAATAGGAATATACGATTCCAGTAACACAAGATTCAATTACAGAAAGAATCCTCTAAAGAAAATTTAAGCGAGTTTCATGCATACCAGTGCTCATTGCTCACTTCTCCAGATGACTTTTTATTTTCTGTATTCATCAAGGTCTCACAATTAGGTCCAATACACTTATTGTGCAATGAATCCTGTTCGTAAAGTTTGAATAACATAGCATCAAGTAGTACTCAATGCAATTTCATGAAAACTTTGTGATATTCAACCACTCAAATAAATTACTGTAATAGCAAAGACGTACATTCAACACACTCACCATTAGTATTCTGATCACTCGAATGATCCATTCCATGCTGCGGAAATAGTAATCACCAAATGTGCAGTAGTGTGCACACTTTGTGTCCTCGAACATGCAGTGAGAAGTCCTTCACCAAAAAGTCACAGTTCGTGGTACAAAGGGAAGGCTGCTTGTGATTGGGAGGTCTTGGATTTGTGACTGATTGTGTAGAAGTTAACACAATGCAGGTGTCGATTTTGATGGTGGATGTTTGACCCTGATAAGGCTGAAATGAATCTAATTCATTCAAGAGATGAAGGCAATGAGGGATGGAATGGTAGGAACATATCTGTGTTTGTGTCTGTTACCACCCAAAAAAACGAACATATCTAGAAACATTTTTGTAGTTCATTTACCTTGTAAAAGGTTGCCCTTCTTGGAAGACAGGTTATTGAAGCCCCCGTGCCTAAAAGAACACAAAATATACAGCAATAAACGTTATGGTCCATAGTACATTAAAACATCAAGGAATTTTTTCCTCAAGACATCATGTAATAACATGCCGTTGGTAATGGACCAGGCGCCTGCCTACTTATGCTGGATTTTCTTCAAAAGAAATTCTCGTCACTGCTGATGTAGATGAAAAACTGGGATTAAAAGTGGAAAACAGAAGCATGGTAGAAATAAATAAAAAAGAAAAACAATGGAAAGAGACCCACATGGAAAAACAAGAATAGGTTTATACTACTTCATACTTCATATATGATGGAAATGAGTGAAAGCTAATTGGTGGTCTTGGCCCTTGGCCCTTTTAATTGGGAACTATTCCACAAACCCAAAGGAAAAATTAACAACTTCGGACTTGGATTAAGGTGCAAACAAAATCCAAACCTGCAATGCAATTCAGCTAACTTACTTGGTAGTATACAAAATATGCATGACAAGATTCTTGTCCCTGTCATCAACACATGTTCTTATCAACCGCCAGGCGCCAGCACAAACTACACCCATCCACACACATATATACACAGATACTGATGTCAATGCTGGTCTTCTTCCAACCCTTGTTGTCTTATCGTCATTTCTTTTTCCTCCTCCCACTTTAACCTTAAAACTTCTCAGTCTCAATGGAAGTCCTCCTCTGAAACAAAATCAGACATTAAGAAATGGATGTGAATGAAAATGCTAAAACAAATTCCACATGGGAAGAATTCTTCATACTTCCTTTTTGTTGACACCAAGAGTTCAGCCCAAACCAGGGATGGCAGAGCCAACAGGCACCATCTGCTGCTTGAATATCTTCAGAAGAATACTTTCCAACCACCACTGTCCACTGTTCAAGAAGAATCCTCTTAACAAGTGGGAGTGAGGCTTAAATACCAGGCTGACACTTCAAGATTTGCTTTTGAGGATTTTTTACTTTCCTTCCAGTAGAATCCCTTTTCAGGCTTCAATTCGTCTGCAAGAAATGGTATAATTTGATCAATGAGTCACCATGCTCAGCAATCCAACACAGCCTTAATCTGTCAAAAGTTAACCCTCTTAGAACCAGGCGGCTTTCCCCACCAGTTCAAGTCGTCCAAAGCTAAAGCCTTACTTCCATTTCCTGGATTTAGTTGTACATTTGAGACAATTTTTATTGAGTCTTAACATAATTGAGTTAGAACAAATGCCTGATGCTCATGAACCCTCTTACTAGAAAGCACACAAAGCTTCCTACAGTAGTAACTAGTGATTTTCTGGAGGAATTATACGGTATGATATTCTGCAATGAGGAGAAAACTACAAAATAGTGCATGTGCTTTGTAAAATGGGATTTTACAGAATTCAAAAAAGAAACAAGAATAACTCATTAGAAGATATGAACCTTATCTAGGACAAGAGCTATCAAGTGATTCTTAAATTGCTTTAGCTAAAAGCGTGCCTTTCTTCAAGCAGGAGATCAAGGATTTCAGGGGAGCAATTTCACTAGGAAAAATATGAGACCAAAATAGATACAAACTAACTAAACTAGTAATTATGATTAGTTGCACTTACCCACCTAATCAGAATAGACATTGTGTTGTCAGTTGGACTCTTAATTGCACTGTGCATAACAATATTAACACTCATCAAATTCAGAAAATAAGTATTGCCTAAATTATCACTCTCACATTTGGATCAGATATTCTCAGTGTCATTCAACATCACAAAAAATGCAGAAATTTTTTTAGATGAAGTATAATTAAAATTAATTAAAATAAATATGATCCAAACCTATATTTAAACTAATTTAACAACTTTTGAAATGATTTCTAAAAAATATTTTTCATAACCATTTTCATCCCAAAAAGAAAATATGGTTAGAATCACACCATTAATTCGACGAACAAAAAGGTATACGAAAGTGGCAGTTCTATGGCTGCACACTAGTTTTGCCTACCATATGCATTCAAATAAGGAAATGTGAACACCTTGCCATCCAGATGGCCTAGCCAAAATAGGAAAAGAGTACACACATTGGATGATGATGGAAAAAATGAAATGGATTTACATGGTGCACAGTGGAAGTCAAAAAGGGGTTTATCATACATACAAAAGCTCGTTTCAGGAAGTTAAGTTTTCAAAAAAGAAAAAGAAAAAGAAGTCTCCTGTTTTGGCCCATATTACAGAAACTGAATTTTTTTTTTTGAAAAAAGGTTACAAGAGTAAAATGCTGATGAAGGCATTAAGATAAATTGAAAATAGGTAACATAAAACATTAAAAAAAAATAATAAAAGAAATAATAATAAAAACTGGACAGAAACATGCATTGCAAGAATCCACAAATACCCTATCAGAAATTCTGATTATTCAACTGTTCTCCAACGTGCCATAGAAGTGAATTCAGCAACAATGTAGACAAAATGTTGCTTGTGATTTACAGCCTAACATATATTTTTGAACAAGGTATTTTTATAAAACAGAGGTGTTTTCTTTCGTGTCTTATAATAGTAACTTGTTAAGGGTGGAAAACTTTCCACTTCCATATTATAATTTAAAATAATTAAAATAAATATGAACTAAACCCACAAATAAATTTGATAACTTTTGAATTAAATTAAATTTCTCAAAAAAACACTATTCTTTTTCATCAATAATGCAGCCAAAAAAAAAAAAAAAAACCAAGCAAAGAGCCCTACTCCCATGAATTTCGTGAAACAGTCAAAAGAGGTAATGTGGGTGGAATAAACAAAAAGGTGGGGGGAGAAGTTGGGGTTGTTTTGGAAAAAAGAGTAACAGTAAATAACAAGATGGTATAACAGGCAGGCAGGTAGAGCATTATTATTTATCATGGGTGCAGCTGTTTAAGCGCACGAAGGCTTGGTGTGGTAGGTCCAGTCCAGAGTCACAAAGTCACAATTCTAAATTCTAATGCTGGCCAAAAGAAAAGGGTAAGTTCAGATTCTGTACTTTTTACAAGTTTGTACATAAACCGCTGCTGCCTCTAAGTGATTTGGTTCTTGTTCTTCCTTCCCCAGTTGGCTGGCCCTGTAAGTAAAATAGCTTATTAAAGACACCCTTGCCTTGTATACAAGGGATATTGTAAATTCAGTGCCCCCACCCAACTAAAGCAGATCTGTGTCTCTCTTGGGTCGAAGTCCTATTGTGTAAACATAATAAATAAGGATGAACATGCAGACGACAAAAGTATAGGTTCACAACATGGAATTGACAAGGGTCCCCTCTGAAAGTTACTACAAATCTCCAATCCAAGGGTTCATTGAATCAGTTAATGAATGCTTATTACCTCAATTGATGGAGTTAATGTTGTTCTTTCTTCAAGGGAACTTCATCCTGATGAACATATTGAATTCCAAAGTAAGGAACTAGCTTTATCTACACAGATGCTTTCTCAAAAGTTCAGACATATTTCATTGTCAAAAGTAATGCAGTATCAAGGGTCTACTGGTCTTTCTTATATCTTGTGTGCAGTGAGTATATTTTTTTGAAAGACAGCAATATAACAATGTTTCAGGAGCAGGCTGCATTGATTTGAAAAATCATACGGCATTCATAATCTATATGTGCATTAGAAGCTCCAATAAACAGTCACTGAATCAGAAAAAAACAATTCAAGAAACAAGCAAGGTTGATTAATGATTACCTTAACAGCTTGCTGGCTGGTCAATACAATGCTAATTCTCAAAGTAGAGTGTCAATCTAATCTTCAATGAAAGAACCTCATGTCAATAGGCATATACAATTCCAGTAACACAAGATTCAATTACAGAAAGAAATCCTCTAAAGAAAATTTAAGCGAGTTTCATGCATACCAGTGCTCATTGCTCACGTCTCCGGATGACTTGTTATTTTCTGTATTCATCAAGGTCTCACAATTAGGTCCAATACACTTATTGTGCGCTGAATCCTGTTCGTAGTTTGAATAACATAGCATCAAGTAGTAATCAATGCAATTTCATGAAAACTTTGTGATATTCAACCACTCAAATAAATTACTGTAATAGCAAAGACGTACATTCACCACGATTACCATTAGTATTCTGATCACTCGAATGATCCATTCCATGCTGCAATAATAGTAATCACCAAATGTGCAGTACTGTGCATACTTTGTGTCCTCGAACATGAGGGATAAGAAGTCCTTCACCAAAAACTCAGAGTTCGTGGTACAAAGTGAAGGCTGCTTGTGATTGGGAGAAGTCTTGGATTTGTGACTGATTGTGCAGAAGTTAACACAATGCAGGTGTTGATTTTGATGGTGGATGTTTGACCCTGATAAGGCTGAAATGAATCTAATTCATTCAAGAGATGAAGGCAATGAGGGATGGAATGGTAGGAACGTATCTGTGTTTGTGGCTGTTACCACCCAAAAGAACAAACATATCTAGAAACACTTTTGTAGTTCATTTACCTTATAAAAGGTTGCCCTTCTTGGAAGACAGGTTATTGAAGCCCCCTATCTCGAAAAAAGGTGCCTAAAAGAACTCAAAATATAGAGCAATAAACGTTATGGTCCATAGTACAATAAAACATCAAGGAATTTTTTCCTCAAGACATCATGTAATAACATGACATTGGTAGTGGACCAGGCGCCGCCAACTTATGCTGGATTTTCTTCAAAAGAAATTCTTCTCACTGCTGATGTAGATGAAAAAATGGGATTAAAAAGAGGAAAACAGAAGCATGATAGAGATAATTTAAAAATAAAAAAAATAATAAATAAATAAATGGAAAGAGATCCACAAGGTGGAAAAAAAGAAAAGGTTTATACTTCATATGATGGAAATGAGTGAAAGCCAATTGGTGGTCTTGGCCCTTGGCCCTTTTGGTTGGGAACTATTCCACAAACCCAAAGGAAAAATTAACTACTCCGGACTTGGATTAAGGTGTAATGCAAAATCCAAACCTGCAATGCAATCCAGCTAACTTATTTGGTAGTATACAAAATATGTATGACAAGATTCTTGTCCCTGTCATCAACATATGTTCTTATCACCCGCCAGGCGCCAGCACACAGATACTGATGTCCATGCTGGTCTTCTTCCAACCCATGTTGTATTATTATCAGTTATTTTTCTTCCCTTCACTATAACCTTAAAACTTCTCAGTCTCAATGGAAGTCCTCCTCTGAAACAGAATCAGACATTAAGAAATGGATGTGAATGAAAATGCTGAAACAGATTCCACATGGGAAGTTCTCCATACTTCCTTCTCGTTGACACAATGAGTCACCATGCTCAGCAATCCAACACAGCCTTAATCTGTAAAATGTTAACCCTCTTAGAACCAGGCGGCTTTCTCCATCAGTTCAAGTCGTCCAAAGCTTAAGCCTTACTTCCATTTCCTGGATCTAGTTGTACAATGTGAGACAATTTTTATTGAGTCTCAAAATAATTGAGTTAGAACAAATGCCTGATGCTCATGAACCCTTGACTAGAAAGCACACAAAGCTTCCTACAGTAGTAACTAGTGATTTTCTGGAGGAATCGTACGGTATGATATTCTGCAATGAGGAGAAAACATACAAAATAGTGCATGTGTTTTGTAAATTGGGATTTTACAGAATTCAAAAAGAAACAAGAATAACTCACTAGAGATATGAACCTTATCTAGGACAAGAACTATCAAGTGATTCTTAAATTGCTTTAGCTTAAAGCATGCCTTTCTTCAAGCAGGAGATCAAGGATTTCAGGGGAGCAATTTCACTAGGAAAAATATGAAACCAAAATAGATACAATCTAACTAAATCAGGAATTATGATTAGTTGCACTTACCCAACTAATCAGAATAGATATTGTGTTTGTCAGTTGGACTCATAATTGCAATGTGCATAACAATATTAACACTCATCAGATTCAGCAAATATTACCTAAATCATCACTCTCACATTTGGATCAGGTATTCTCAGTGTCATTCAACATCACAAAAAATGCAGAAAATTCTTTAGATGAAGTATAATTAAAATAAATCTGATTTATTTAAATTTATTTAACAACTTTTGAAATGATTTCTAAAAAAAAATTTAATGACCATTTTCATCCAAAAAAAATACTTGGTTAGAATCGCACCATTAATTCAACGAACAAAAAGGTATATGAAAGTGGCAGTTCTATGGCTGCACATTGGTTGCCTACCATATACATTCAAATAAGGAAATTTGAACACCTTGCCATCCAGATAGCCTAGCCAAAATAGGAAAATAGTCCCCACATTGGATGATGATGGAAAATGAAATGGATTTACATGGTGCACAGTGAAAGTCAAAAGGAGGTTTATCATATACAAAAGCTCGTTTCAGGAAGTTAAGTTTTCAAAAAAAAAAAAAAAAAGAAAGAAAGAAAGAAAGAAAAAGAAGTCGTCGTCTCCTGTTTTGCCCCATATTACAGAAACTGAAAAATTTATTTTGAAAAAATACAAGAGTAAAATGCTGATGAAGGCATTAAGATAAATTTTTTTGCTGAACAAGGCATTAAGATAAATTGAAAATAGGTAACATAAAACATTTTTAAAATATTTATAAAAATAAACACAATGGACGAAACATGCATTGCAAGAATCCACAAATACCCTATCAGAAATTCTGATTATTCAACTGTTCTCCAATTTTGAATAAGGTAAGTATTTTTATAAAAACAGAGGTGTTTTCTTTCGTGTCTTATAATATTACCTTGTTAAGGGTGGAAAACTTTCCACTTGCATATTGCAGAAAATGCTTTAGATGGGAGCAAATATAATTTACAATAATTAAAACAAATATGAACCAAACCCACAAATTAATTTGACAACTTTTGAATTAATATAAATTTCTCAAAAAAAAAAAAAAAAACTAATCTTTTAAGGATCGTTTTCATCAATAATGCAGCAAAATAAATAAGTAAATAAATAAAACAAAATTTAAAAAACCAAAAAAAAAAAAAAAAAAAAAAAAAAAAAACTATGGCTGCACATCGATTTCCTGCCATTCAAATAAGGAAATTTGAACAGCTTCCCATCCAGACGGCCAAGCCAAAAGGAAAAGGATCCCCACTTGCGTAGTGCCATCCGACCAACTCAAACTTTAGATTTAGGAGGGACATGTATACACACACAAATGTCTATAGGCTACTCAAGTTTTATATATTTGTAATGAAATGATAACAAACAAAATAGATATTACAAAAAAATGAAGAAACATTTTCTCATAAATTTGCATTTTTTTGGATATCAATTTCAATCTTTTGTATAAACACATTTTTCAAACACACATAAATTCAAGCATGAACACCATCATGGTCCATGAATATATATTAAGAATACAACCGTTCAAAAGTGTAATGAGAAACAAAACAGTACAAAACATTATATAAACAACACCAACTTATATGTTCAAAAAATAAAAAAATAATTATTGTAAATATAAAGACTACAACTATTCAAAAACACTGCATTTATAATAAATATCAAATAAGATATGATCGATCATTTTCTCCAATACCTATAATATACTAGAATGAAATTTTGGCTCCAGTTGCATAATTTCTGAGGCAAACTTTCACCATAACAAATAAATTGCAATGCTTAACAGATAACGTTATGCCAGAATTTAAAAGAGAATGCAAGAATAACTAGATACTAAAGACAAAAACCTCATAAAGTACAAGAACTAAACTAATTCTTGAATTGTTTCAGCTTGAAGCATACATTTTATAAAACATATTTGCACACAAGCAGAACATGTTTAAAGAATTTCAAGAAGCCTGGGAAAAAGACATTTTCTAAGGAATGATAAAAAGCCAAATTAGTACTTATCAGTCATCCATTACAACACAAGTGCTACTAAAGATGCATAAAAAAAAAATTTGGTTGGTAGGGACAAGAGATTTTTGCCTAGTCCAGAAATATAGTTAGTCACCATGAACCATGTAACATGGACTTTCTTACCAAAAAAAGCACCATATGCTATGGTCCCTGTAATGGCCAATGAAGTCAAACTTTGCCATTAACAAAGAAATTAAGAAATCATACTCCATGTTCATACAAGTATAGAGCAGACTGTCCACAAAAGTAGGGCAATATATAACCAAGAAACTTTTCCAATACACTCTGAACTTTAATTTTGCTAGCAAAAGCCCATAAAGAAGTCTAAATTTTGTTTGCCCAAGGCGAATTGCAACTGTAAACGAGAAAATTTGGGAGATATGAAAGGTCTCCGGGTAAATAATTAGGGGTATTATACAATGTATTATGAACGAAAGGAAACAAGAATACCCATAAATATAAACAACCACTTGTCCACATAAGAATGACGATTAAGGTAACTTCAGAAACAATTAACCTGCTAATGGCTCCAAGAATCAGAGGAAACGATATCGACTCCAGAATTTCCAGATTTCCTACTCTCGTCAGCAACCCACCGCCTATTTGGCTGCAAGTTTTCTTGATGATTTCTTGATGACCCCATTTGGCATACTCAGTCCGTATGCCAGTATTCTTCTACAAAAACAAAATTTAATCAGAGGAACCAGACCTTACATTGAGTGACTGTTTACCTTGTTATCGAAAGAGAAATCAAAAGAAACCCACCAGGCACTATACTTTCTTGATCTTTCTTGAACTGTTTGCGCTCCATTCCACCCTTTCCGAATAAAACTCAACTTCATAACCTTCCAGTTCCAGATGGCTTTCTTTTGTTTAATAACAGAACATTAAAAACAAGAAGCAATGAGGACATCAACATTCTCAAATTTTTCAGTGATCGAAGATTCTTTACGGTAAAAAAAAAAAGAAAAAAAAAATAAAAACAAAAATAAAAATAAATGAAATAAAATAGAAATGACCCCGTATGTGGAACTGTTATCTCTTGTTTCTTTATCCTTCTCCAACCCAAACGTTCTTCATGTTTCTCCATCAAAGCTGAAGAAGAGGAAACCAAAAAAATTAAAACTAAAAAACAAGTCGAAACGGAGAGAAAGGGGGAACATAAAGGAGTTCAAAGGACGTAGACGAAAAAGACGTAAAAATCTTCATCTCAGCAGAAACGAAAAAGAAATCAAGAATTCAGAAGGGAAGAGACATTGGACAGACGAATGAAGAATTTCAGGGTCAGGTAGAATGTGAATATTGGAAAGGAGGAATGGCAACGGACAGTGGCTATTTATAAGGATAGGGTGGCCGTCAAGCTCTTGTTATGAGGAAACTTTTTCAAGCGCTCCCTTATTTATTTATTTATTCTCTTTTTTGAGTTTTTCTACGTTAAATATGGTAATCTTTTATTCCAAGAGAGAAATATGGGGTAATCTGTTTAATAATGGAAACTTTCTAAAATAGTATTTCCTTATTTACGTTAATTATCCGTTGGATGGAGTATTTGTTTCTCTTCTTCCTTTAGCTTTTCTCTTTTAATAAATCAATCATTGATTTATAGATAGAACTATACATTTAAATTAAATAAAACTCAAATAACTATGTTAAAGATGACGTAATGTTGAAATCCAACTCACATATTTTCAACTGACAAATTTATAAGTTTATGAAGCAGTTGGGATTCAAATATAAAAATTCCAACAAAAAATTGGAGTGTATCGAGGATGTTTGAATGTAAGTAGATTGGGCAGCGTAAAGCGGATTCAAATAGCATATTCTCTCACAAACGGATTCGCTGACTCCCAAACATCCCTATAATCAAGTACGGAGTAGTGCTTATCGAAAAAAGTACGGAGTAGTAAACAAAGCAATTTTCATGAGAACTTTGTGATATTCAACGATTAAATTTAAATTACCATCCACAGTAGTTGGTTTGAGTGGATTGTGGTTCTAGTCGCTTAAGTAAAGGTTCAAATTTTATTTATGCAAAAAAAATGTTGATTCGTCTGGGTCTAATGTAGCATGGGATACCCATTAATTAAAAAAATAAATAAATAAATAGAAATAAATTACCCAGGACCTGATATTTGGTGGGTCATAGGCGAAATAAATTAATAGACTTATATAAATATAAAAACAAATTTCTTGTTCAATAATAAATTTTCCATTAGTTATTTGTGATTTTTTTAACTCTTCACAATGTCTTTTTTACGATCCAGAAAAATAATTTTTGGTCTACATAAATATCCAACTTAAAAAATAAATCAAATAAAAAATAACATAGAGCAACCATACTAAATAATTTAGGTCATAATTTGTTAAGAATTCTAAACAACTCATCGGGTAGAGGAATTCTTGACAATATGGAAAGGCACTGTCATAAAGTATTTTTCTTGTGAGTTTTTTAAAAATAGAGTTCTAAAAATGAAAATTTAAAATTATACAACTCATTCATTATTTTAATAACAATAATTTTTAAAAAATACTAATTAATTTTTTATTATAAAAATGGACCCTACTTTAAGTACGGCCTGAGCAATGGCACTCTTGCCATGCTTCAGGGCCCGCCCTGAAATTACCATAATACAGTAACAAAGTAAAAGACGTAGATTCACTGCAGTAATCAAGAGGATCCCTGCGTAGGCCCACTGAGCCCAATAGAAACCAGAAAGCCCAATTCAAACAGCGCTAACAAGTGCGTAGTTGTCGTAGAAACGTCAAAACTCAATTGATTCATCAATATTGTCTCGGCCTCTGAGTCCAAAACCCTAGCCGTAAAACCCCACTTCGGACTTCTCTTCGTCTGCCTTCAATCTATTCGCCTGATTCCAGTGATAAACAACTCGATGGCTGCAAAGTTCAAAGAATTTTTGAAGAAATATGGTAAAGTAGGATTGGCGGTGCATTGCTCGGTCTCCGCCGCCTCAATCTCCGGTCTCTACGTTGCGATTAAGAGCAATGTCGATGTTGAATCGATGCTCGAGAAGGTCGGAATGCCCAGCCTCGCCAAGGATAAGAATAGCGAAAGCTTAAATCGTGATTCGGATAACATCGAGGCGGCAATTTCCGGATCCACGAATGGATACGATCAACCGATGAAGGAGAGGAATCGAACGACTGAGCTGGCGGCCACCAAAGGCGGCGCTTTTGCTTTGGCTTTGTTGATCAATAAAGCGCTCTTCCCGATTAGGGTTCCGATCACGTTGGCGCTTACACGGCCTGTAGCGAGGTTCCTTGCGAAGCGTAATCTTATCAAGACCGATGTATGAGCTTTTCTTTTGATTCTTTTCGGTTAACTTGGTTTTGAAAGATAAAGTCTTTGTTTAGAGATCGCGCAATGAAATTATATGAGATTTGAATACATGGATCACATTTTGGTTCTGTATGAAATAATGTTGCTTAATTACACTCCCTTGCTAAATAAAATGTGCCAATATACATATGCACGGTTGTACATCGCAATTGTGTCTCTTGTTCATGATCATTTCATCATCCAAGTACAAAATGTGTGGGGTGTTTTTTGTATCAACTTTCTCAATAGATTTGAATAAATCAATCAACCTGTTTGAATAGCATATGGTATTGTTATCTTTTCCAGTACAAATCCCTACTTTATTAGAACATATGTTCAACCAACCAAATGCTGCTGCATTTATACAACAGTTTAACAAATTTTCATCCATAAGGTCCAAGACAAGAAATGCTTGCGACCCAGATTGTTGGAGTGACTGCATCGGCAGTACAGCACACAACCAAAGCAGTACATGTAAAAATAAAAGAAATTAATTATAGAAACTTCGACCATTCATAACAGAAGCATCTCAGACCCGCAACGAACTCTGCCACTTTTCGCCATTTGTCAGTTCATTTCAATTTTACAATTGGATGACTATAACCTAACAAAGTAGCACTCCGCTACTTTCTGTGGCCAAACAAGAGCTCGAGAGAGTCACATCCATCATCCCAATTGAAAGAATATTTTGTGGTGCATTAAAACCTTATGATTGCTGCTATAACTGTATTGAATTAAGATGCTCAAAGCCCCGGCAATCAGCTCCAACTTCGTTTAAAGCAGCAAAGAGTTTTGGCACAACCTTGGCAAGCATTAACTTGAAACCAACTGAATTTGAGTCGGTATTAGTATCATCACCAACTGAAGCATCCTTTTCAAGAGAGCCAATCAGATGCCCTTTCATGTAGGCATCACACGCCTTGAGAATATAACGACCACGCTTCCTGAAATGCTCAACAATGAGCTCTTCAAAATCCTGCAGAAGCACAAGAGCTCCTCAAAACTAGAGATAAAAACTGACCAGGAACAAGAACAAGCATTGTCACATAAGAAGTTAAAATTTTAAATTAAATTACCTTTGGAGGCCTCCGCATTAGATACATCATTGTCTTACAATTCAATATAAATGCATTCTCATTGTAGGATAACGAATTCTTCTCTCCTTCAGCTGTCCCAACTTGTTTATCATATCCAGCTTCATTAAAATATGGCTTGGAATTAAGTACTAGCCCTTGTAGGGAAACTAGCACTTGGAGAATGCTGGAGGTTGTAGGATCCCAAACCTCATTTCCTCTACCTGTCCAGGTATTCAGAAGACTCAGGCAAACTTTTCCTTCCTCGTATAAATTTGGGTTTATTCGCCAACCACCAGAGTGATAGTGTGCTGACTGCAAGCAAAAATATAATTGAGCATAAAAAAACAAAACAATATGGCCTCACAATAACAGACAAAGCAATACAGGAGAAGAATGGAGACTAAAGATGCATATAAAAGTCGATTCCAATCTTGACTAAGAACTGACTTCAATGGAAATAGGAGTAAAGAACCAAGAAACAAAATATAGCAGTCTGCATTTCATACAGGTGGAACATCTGGATACTCTGGTGGAAGGTGAAAGTCAAAGAAGAAAAGCCCATCTTGGTAGGGTGTCCCATATGCTCCAACAATCACTGCCCTCAAAAGATCCATTCTATCTTCATAACCACGAACATATATATCCTCTGTTTAAAAGTGCTTTACTTTAGCCCACATCTATGATTTTCAACAGGATAACGAGGAGATATTAACCAATAGAAAACAGGAAGGAGCATACCGGGGAGGTTATTTTGAAGAATGTCCCAATCCCGTTGAACTTTCTTAAGCCACTTCCTGGCTGCATTGTTCTGTAATTTTATACAAAAGGCCAGTCACAAAATCCCTCATGGAAACAGGATATGTCAGCCAATAAAGGACAAACACCAGTACACCACTAAGACCAATTACACGAAAAGGATTTTTTATTTTTTATTTTTTTATTTTTATTTTTATCTGATACTGCATTTACTAAAAGAATATCCCTACTAACCTGTCCCAATGCCCCAAGAAAGTAATGGTCAGATGGATCTCTGACAATGTCAAAGCCTTTGAATAATGAAATGAACTCTTCTTGTCGAGTGGCATTCAACTCTGGGGGGTTTAAGGTATTAAGTATTTCGGCAACTTCTAACAAATCAGAGGCCCCAGATACATCATGTTTCTCCTCCTCAATTGTTAGGTTGGAAAGTTGTTTATCAATTCTGTCAGGTGTTTGTGTGCTGGATTCACTGCCACAATCTCTATTCTGTTGTGTAGATTCATCGGGTCGAAAATCATCACTTTTGATACCTCCATTTGATGGATCCAAGTGTTTTCGCCCCATTGAAAATATTCCAGAAGCTAGTCTGGTCACAAAACCAAGGGCAGCCATAGGAATTGATATGGCCCCATTCTTTCCAGAATCTTCTACATCAATATCATCATCTTCCATCCCAGAACTTACACCATCAGCATCATGATTATCCTAAATTCAAATGTAAGATTCATAAATTGCCATAATATATATAATCGAAGCATAATCTTCCACTTGTTCAGTGACTTTTCAGATATAAGCATCAATTTTTATTACAACAGAAATAATTGGAACTTGGATCACCCTGCTAAACACTACTGATTTTAGAGGAAGGAGGAAGAATACATTTGTAAGTAGTTTTGTGGTTGGGATGTGCTGGCAAATGCAGAAACAGACTAAAGTTAACTACTCAGATTGCATTTTCATTTCTAAGTTATTACAACTTAAGTTGATTCTGGAAATTGACAAATACTACAAGATAAAACGTGAATGCCTCAATTAATGCACTGGTTTATCACTCTTCCAATATATTCCTTCCAAGTCCAGATTGGCGAGGATGAATATCAGACTATTTTATACAGTATTATGATAAATCAGTAGTCACTCAAACAATACCAGCAAGTGGCATCAGCTAGAATGCTGAAATGCATAAGCATTAAATAATAATCTCTAATGAAGGGTTTTAAAAAACTGTCATATAAATTTGAACAATCATGCCTAAACATTTGTTTCATAAAAATTAAACATTATTCTCCTGAGAATTAACAACACGTGTAACATAAAGATTAATTCAGCAGCTTAAAAAAATCAGTTTACGCATGCTAGTCCCACCAGTAAACACCATACCTAAAGTTCAAATTTGTATAGTGAAAAATGAAGGCTATTTGTTACAGTCTGTTCTCAGTCGATGTGCCAAATCTAGGGCCAATTTCACACATTTACTAAATCCAAAACTGAGACGGAACCAGTCAGATAGACCCAAAGCAATACGACTTAAAAAATACAGATTACTTTAGACAACCAGATGCTATGGTGGTATCTGATCTCACATTACCTTCTCAACATTAACAGTATCTATGTCATCTTCAACAGTTTCCCAGCTAGCTGCATCATTGCTGGCATCACTTCCATCTGCAACAGAATCATCATCATCCCGACCAACAACGTATATTGCTTGAGGACCGACCTGATGAC
The DNA here is from genome assembly GCA_030278955.1 of Hygrophila difformis. Classification (NCBI taxonomy): domain Eukaryota; kingdom Viridiplantae; phylum Streptophyta; class Magnoliopsida; order Lamiales; family Acanthaceae; genus Hygrophila; species Hygrophila difformis. The sequence goes on from JAOANR010000004.1 coordinate 52,967,502, forward strand.
AGACATTTTAATTCAGAACCACAGATGTCAACAAGGAAATGCAACTATTACAGTATTACAATAAAAAAAATAATTGCAAGAGAACTGAACAACAGAATTTCATGAAAACAATTACAATCGATATCATCCCATCAGCCCACGTGACTTCTATATCACCATCTTTTAGCCCTGTGATGTTTCCAACCCATGTGAGATCTGAAAAGCCACTTGGCATGCCATGAGAGGGTGCAGCTTCCACTGTATTCCTTTCATGATGCCTCCCTTTTTCATATGTAGAATCATCTGAATGATTAAGCGGCATGCCTTCAACCGGATGCACAAAAGATTCCATGTTTGCAGGCACCGAAATAGGTGACAACCGAACAACTACATCGCCATAGCAATAATCATAGTCAGGATGTCCCTCTAACTCATATACACTGACCACCTCTTCTTTATCAAACTCTCTGGGGTCCTCTGCCCTGGTAACTGCCTTCAACCACCTCACACAAGCCGTCCGATCCTTAGCATTGACATTTTTTACAACACCTACACGTCTGATGTCAAGAGTGTCATTGGTGTCTGCAGCTTTCTCCACTACATACTGTTCCGCAACAAAGTCATGATCACCAGGGCTGTCAATTGGAATTAGAGATGTGGAATCCAGTCCACGTTTTATGGTGCCATCCTGCCACGCAACATCAACTGTAGTCCTGGAATTGATAATTAAAACCGCTCTTTCAAAATTTTCTACTTTCTTCCGAACTTTTTTGTCCTTTCTTACCACCACTTTACGTATCTTTTTATGACGAAAGGGCCAAGTTTCATGAATAACTTCTTTTGAAGATGGCGCTGAACTATTGCATGAACCTTCTGCAGGGGCATTGTTATCCGAACTTTCAGTATTGTTATTCGAGGGAGCCGTTACATCAGCTTCTCTTGACTTGGCATTCCCAGATGATTCCTCCCCGGTTGCCATTTCTGCATCAGACTCGTCTCCTGTTTCCATAGATTCAAGCTCTTCCTTAGCAGAATCATGGGAATCCAGCTTTGATAATTCTTTATTCAAGGGTGCATCTAACGAATCCTTGGTTGACGGAAGTAAGCACCAATCTCCCAACTGCCAATTTGAATGCACAAAACAAGACAATAGTTTTAAATTCTTAGGACTTTGCTCTTCAGCTGGAGTACTAGCTGAATCTGGCCCATACCCTGCAGAAGCAATCCAATGAATAAGCACCGATCCTACAGTAACTTTGGTCACTGTGCCTTCCAATCGATTGGCTTTCCATAATCCTGACAACCACCTGGAATTTTTAAAAACTGATGAAGAGCTTGCCTTCACCCGCTGACCTGGATAATAAGGAAAGTGGCCATCTTCGAGGATGTTCTTACTTACTGGTATAAGGTGCAATGGATCAGCTTTAACAACTTTGCAGACAGAACCATCATCAAGCTGAACAGTGACATTGTCAAAAACATCTTCAATTCTACCCAGCCAAGGCCCCAGCACAACATGATCACCAACAGTAAAATCTCGAATTCGCCTCAACTGTCTAGATGGTATATCTTTTACAACTGATCCATCATGTGCTAACAAATCAACATTAATATTCGCATCAACCACTAGACCTATTTGACCAGTTGGATCAGCTACAGAAGCCACATAGTCCCCATGTAAGAATCCTCTATCAACAACTGTAATGCCATTAGTACTTTCTGTAGTTTCAGAACCATCCATCCAAAGCACTCTAACTTGGCCAGCACTAAGTGGGTTGTGCTTGTAGTCACTATCATCAGTATTCATGGCAGCACTCTCATCCAAATTATGGCTCTTCTCCACATCACCTTCCTCGGTAGAAGCAACCTCATCATCTTTTTCATGTTCATACTCATCATCAGCATCAGCATCATCATCATCATCCTCATCATCAGTTATGCTACTCTCGGAATCTGAATCACCAGCAACTTCAGTCACCACCCCAATCTGACTGTTACTTCTGCTTCTCACAACATCTTGTCGATAGATGTACAAGACATTCTTTATGTTCTTGAGAACCTCCCCAGGATTATGTTCATTGTCCATGGCTGGATCTTTGTTAGGTCCATGGGATTGAGACTCATCTTCTTGTAAGGAGATATTATTGGTTGTAGAATTGTCTAAATGTTGCCCATCTTCCATCTGGAAAACATATAGTCAAATCACAAAATTGCACATAGGTTCTTAATGCGTGCAGGAAAATTATCTCACTCATCAAACAACCATCTTTCCAATTATATAGATTACATTGTTGCACTGACATTACAAGACAAATTAGTATGCTACTATGGGATATAAAATGTAGAGGAACATCTATTGCCTTACCTACAAGGTAAATAACATAAAACTAAAAACTTTCTGTAAAAAAAAATGGCAAAACATCTCATTTTCCGTTCCGTAAAGGCGTAAACTTGACTAGCAAGGGTGTCACTAACAATCTATGGGTATCACAAGCAATTGTTTAACACAGTTGTTATAAGCAGAATATCAACTGAAAACCTACTTTAATCAGTTGAAAACATAGGTTGTTCCGGAAAAATGTAGCCAACTGTCCACCTAAAGTGATTAAACTTACTGCACCTAATGTAGTGACAACCTAAATGAAAATGAAAAACAAAAACCATTACCAAACTCATGTCAAAGAGATTGTGGAGCCAAAAACAACATGAACATTCATTTGCATTTCCCTAGAGGACATTTTATATAGAAGCGGTCACCAGAAAGGCAGAAACACAATGTAACTAACACCCATTATAAACGCTCCCACCGTTAGCTTGCAGAAACTCAATCTAGAGAACCTTCTTCAAGGCAATACCTTCAATCAAATTTTGTATTTCACAACATGAATTGAGTTCTTTTCACTCAACATGGCAACCACAACATAATCCCACCACTAATTCACTCACATCTTATAGAAACAGTATCAGATACTGTTGGAAACTAAAATTAAAAATCCAGATTTAAGGGAGTTCAAATAATATCCAATATAATCATAAATAAACCCCTAAACCAGCTCCAAAAGCATCGTCCATTCAGACCCGTTCACGCTAAAAAGATTAAGACAACAAATAACATGCACCGAAACCAGATCAAATGAATACAGATATCCTCACCGCTCCCCGGCGAATCCAGAACCACAGGCAGAATAAAATATAAAAAGGAAAAAGAAAAACAAAAAAACAAAGGAAAATCGAAATCGGTGGAGCCAAATAATAAATAAATAGAACAGCATCAAATGGAATAATGAAATGAGGACAGGGAAGGGGTCAACACTTGGAATCGAGCTGCGGACGACGAAAATCAATTGGCAGAAACTTTATATGAGCGGCTCCTCGTCAAGACTCTAGCTGTTGATGGCAAGAACAAATACATACACATATATATACAGACACAACCAGAGAGGGAATGGAGGGTCTTTTTGCAAAAGTCTCGGGGCATTCTCGTCATTGCGTGCCGTATAAGTGTGCTCATTGCCCCCTTCATTTTCCCTAGTTTCTCTTTACATACTTCCTTTTCACTGATAAAATAAATTGAAATCGGGTGTTAGCTAAATGATTCTTGAATGCCAAATAAAGCTTATAAGAGAACCGTATGGTAATTTAGCATTTTGAATTGGTTTCTCATAGGGTGTTTGGATGTGCGATTAGAAAACAGATAATCAGATAATTACGGTAACAAAATGTATTGTAGAAAATTAAGTGTTTGGATAAATTTATGTTGTTTAAAATCGTAATAAAAAGGTAATTATTAAAAAGTATTTGGATATGCATTTTTCATTACCTCAAAAAGCAACAATATGGTAAAAAAAAATTAAAAAAAGAATTGACTAAACGTAATATTCTTGCATCAGCAAAATGTAGCTGCAAGAAAATAGCGTTTTCATTCCCTCAAAACGCAAATAATAGATTACTGGAAGTTAGTGCACAAACATGATTAGCTGATTATTTGCGTTTTGCAAACACAATAATCAGATAATCTATCCCAAAACGCACAAACAAACACCCTCTTAGAAGTTTAAAATTGTGGATAATAATTTAATAATGGATTTAAATGACAAATAACAGCAACTATTTTATTAGATATTTTATAATCATTTATACATATTATTAAAATTTGACATCAATTAAGCACATAGCAAACGTAGCCTTATGTTAAAGGGAAATTTCGAATACATTGCCCATGTTAATGTAATTTTAAAGTCCTTACAAGTAATTTGCCAAAGAGGATTTACAGATTCTTTAATACTAAAACTTAAAATGGAGGGAAAGGTTAAATTCCTTATCAAGATGGCAGGAAAGGGAAATGCATAACTTGTTGGGAAGGAAACAATGAACATATATATACCTGTGCAAGAACGCAGCTTATAGCAGAATAGCATCACAAACAAAAATAAATAAATAAATAAATACATAAGAATGTAGTGATATAAAGACAATCTTAACCTTCACACGTGACGCTCAACAATAAAAGTTAATGTTCTTTAATTTAGCATCTTCAAGAATCAAGCTGCTATAATGACATCACAATCACAATCCTGTGAAAATTGTAGGTAGTGCATAAAATAGAGTTATTTGGAACCGGAAAGGCGGTCTCACAAAACCAATCCATAATTTCAATTAAGCACAGTATTTGGGCTGAAACAGCATCATGTAAAAGAAAAATGGTGCATTCATAGGCAAGGTACAGAGAAGCTGAAAGCCCACATTGATCCATAAGCCCGGAAACATTTATCATAGAAAGGATTAGAATTCATCGTCATCCTCCTCAGCTATATGTTTTGCAAGTTCTTGCTCTTGTTGCTGTCTTTCCCTTCTTTTCTCTGCACTTTCTTTCTCCTTGTGGGAGTTTGGCGGGAATCGTAGGGCTCGAACTGCTTCATTGTGCATATTCAGGCAAAAGGCGATCCTTGAGTTGAATGCAATCTGCGGCTCATTGGTTGAATAGATATCCCCAGTCTCCTTTGACACCATCCAACCATTAGCATGATCTAATGTGGCATCAATTGCTCCATCCCGAATTGCTTTGGATACAATGCTTTCAGCATCAGCAATAGGATTGGGAGAATCCAATCTCAACTTCTTAGCAATGTCAGCGAGCGAGATTCTGGAGTATGAAATACTTATGTTGCGCAAGCCGGTCCTGATCACATTGTGCCTTAGCCTGACAATTAAATTGTTGGTTCTGTCAGAACTGAAGGTGCTAGCAAACTTTTCAGCAACTGCTTTGAACAGCTCCAAATCTCCAATTCGAACAGCCTGCAACCCACCACCAAAAATAAGGTTAATTCTGGATTATTTGGTGGATTCAATCACCTCACCCTCTGGGGGCACCTCTCCAGGCTCAATGCAAAACTTTAAATCCACATGAGAATCAATAGATATAAAGAAACTTTGAACTTGAAGCAATTAATTGCTGTTCCAGTGAAATATTTACCAATCTCCATATGACTCTCGTAATAATGCAAAATGCAAAAATTCAGAACTGAAGATAGGTTTAAAAAAAAACTTCAAGTATAACTCAACCCACATTTGTCAGCTCGAAGTAGGGCCTCAGAGCTTGTTCCATTCCTTTCTGCATAAAGACAGTTCTTTCAGGAATCTCTCCAAGAAGTAGGCGTACAATCACAGCCCACTTATTGCATTGAATACGGAAACCAAGAGCAGAAACAGGAGCTTTTCTGGCAGCTTGGAGTAGAGATTCTTTGGCATCTGTGTACTCCAGCTGAATTGTTCTGATTTTGCCAAGGTAAAAGAGGTAGCGACAGAACTGCAGATTATACAAACAAGATTACGTCAGATCATATCTCGGAGTGATAGGTATATAGAAGAGTCAACTTGAAAGGTGTAAAAAAGAAACATGAACATTTGAAAGGATCCCAAGGCCTACATAACCATTTGCTTCATAAGGGATAACCAACATGAGTATTCAGAATGGCATCTGAAATGAAATGACCATGGTAATAACAAAACATATACAATACCAACATTGAGATTACTATCACAGAAAGCATTAATGCATTGAGATTACTAGCACTCCACCTAACCATCATGACCTATCCATAGGTATACTGAAAAATTGTTCTCAATCAGTACTGCTATTATTCCTGAATTATCTAATCTTCTGGTATCAACCCAATTCTAGAAATATTTGGTAGATTATGAAATAACTCATTTGGATAAAGAGAGTGTAAAGGTAATCTATGTTACACACGCTTCATTACACTACGCACATTACATTTGATGATCTACTGCTGCTAATAATTACAGAAAATTGAAACTTAAATGATATCTAGGTAAAAAGGTGTAATCAGACATAAAATTGCTATTTTGAAGAGAACAGAAACATATGCTTGCCTGCTGATTGGAATGAGCTTCAAAGCGTGGAGCCTTTGATCGCAGCTTCTCAGCTTGATCATATAAATTGTAATGTAAATAATTTCTCAGCAACAGATTCAAAAGAGTTTCCTGCATTCCTCATCACGTCATAATCAGTTAGATAACCGCAACCCAGAAATCAAGTAGTGGCATTTGCATTTACAAACAAACCTGTCCCAACTCATCATGGCGCAAAGTAGCAGTCCGGTGCAGGCCAAGTAGTGTGCTGTTAATAATGACATTTGTATCATATGAAACATCACAATTTCAGACAATTGAAAACAGCAGTAGAATAGCAGCATTAATTCCATATCCTTTACTTAATGATAACATATACAAAATTGCATCAGCCAAGGTTTTTGGCACTATCTCTGCGGCAAGAATTGAAAACTAAAAAGAAAATAAAGACATACCCTCGTATTTCAGCAAGATCACCAGTAAGTTCATAGCTTAAGGAATAGTAGAAGTAGAGCCTGGATGCCAAGACATCAATAGTCCGCCTATTGAGGTTCTTTATCCGTGCAATGCTAGCTGATGAACATGTCTTGGCCTGATTGTTATGAAGAATTCTCAGGCTCCACACATGCCTTACCATGTAACTTATTAACATTGTATCATTGTGGTAAATTTATCGTACATCCATACCTCATTGTATCTCTTCTGATCAATTAAAAATATTAAAACAAGCAAATAGCAGTAGATCTCAAGCTCCGGCAAGGAGTGCTTCGTAGGAGCTTGAGCAGCGGAAGTCGCAGTATCCACTTCCATATCATGCTCCTCATCCTGCAGGCATAAGCAAACCACAAAAGATTTACACGAATATCATCAATTAGACTTCCACAATCTTATCAAATTATTTGAAGGAACGAAATGTATTAGCACAGGTGACTGGTTTTTCCAGTTAAGAGTCAGAGTCCCAACACAAAACTCCTTTGCTGTCAAATCAACTCCACGAGTGAATCTTATGTTAGCCTTTTCTTTGTTCTATTCATCAAGATACATTAAACTCTATCGACCCACAGAATAGAAAAGTGCAAAAGAGGAATTGGTAAGTTAATAAACTACAAAGAAAGTTGCATTTCCTGATATAAAAAAATAAAATAGAACCCAACCCACATTAACTAATCTACTTCAAAATTATTTTACACAAAATTGAACCATCGGAGCCAAATCTAACTTCCGTACCTTGGGAATGTACGAAGATAATCGAGCATGCACTTCAGATCCAGGCACAAGTGCAACATTAAGAAATGCAGAAAGCACAGTACCATTTAGCTTCTTCCTTAACTGAACTGTCCACCGAATGGCCCTCACAATTCTTCTAACCTCCCGAGTGTAGGCTCCAGTCTCAATCAACGAAGCTATGTCTTTCAAATCTAATCAAGCAACAAAATCCAGATAAATAGAAACCATAAAAGGCAACACTCCAATTGGATCTGTGATGCATAGGAAGCAAATTTCACCAAAAACTACAAATAATAGCATACATCAACTGTAATCCTGAATAATTCTCACATTTATAGTTAAAACATTGTCGGGCATATCAAAATTCAATAAAAATATTTCAACAGGGTAAAATCGGGTACAGAATTATTCACTAGAATCAACTGTCGAGTGTGGGTATGAACTTACTCTGAAGAGTGGAGGGCGAAGTGGAGGAGACCGAATTGGAGGGAACAGGCTGCTGCTCCTTCATTTCAACGTCTTGAGTCATTTTCGCTAAAATCTGAGAAACAACAGAAAGCAAGATGGACACATAAACCACGGAAACGAATGCATGAAAACCCATATCTCAATTTCGATTATGTAGATTTAGAAAGAGTATAGAAACCTTACCCGGAAAAAGTGATTCTTGACACAGGACAAGATCTGAAATAGAACCAGAAAAAAGAAAAGGAAAAAAGTTAGGGTTCCGATTACTTTCTTCCGCTACAAGTCACAACTCAAAATTGACATTTACATAAACTCTGAAGCAAAACATCAGAAATAGAAATTGTGTGTTGAAATACGTACGTAGAGAACACGACCAGGTAAGATCGACTGAATCAGAAACCGATGTACGACGATGGCTTCTCCAGAGAGAGACTTGTTTAACGCAAGAAGCTGCAGTTGTAGGGCTTTCCGATTCTTGAATTCCTCGGAGCTTACGGACGGGGGCTTTTTGGTCATTCCAACGATAACCGACCGGGCTGAACCAATGGCAATTTTACATAATGGGCTTAAAAGGAAGCCCAACCAACCTATAATCCACTCAAGGCCCAATTTGTTAAGATAACCCTCGAGAATTCAGAATTGTTGAGCCATGAATTCAAGGCCCAGTTTATTTTTTTGCTCCCCCCTATCAAGTAGTGGACACCTCATCTCACTCCAATTAATACAAGACTTAGAAATGTTAATAACATCACTCTGCCTTAGGCTATAACTATAAGCACATCAAAATCACAAATTTCATCAACTCAAATCAAATCACTAATAATTACTCCCATTTTTCCAACAAAAATGTTCTTATTTAGTTTTTATATTATTTAATATTAATTTTGTCTTAATATTATTATTATATAGTTTCTGAATATATATTTAATATATTTTTATAATAATTTTTATTTATATATTCAAATAATATATTTGATACAATTTGCAAAAAAAATCAGGTATTCTTTTACGGGAATAAATAAGTGACTTTTTTTTAATGCGTGTGAGCTACTTAATATATTCGTGATTTTCAAACATATTTTTAGAATAGATCAATAGTTGTCATCTATAATATATAAATCTTCTTGATGTTATGAATAGTGTTGGGCGTTATAAGTGAGCTCAACTTTAATTTATATCAATATATATTTATTAATATATTCCTTTAATTTTCTTTTCAAAATTTGAAATGTAAAATTTTAAATTTTCCACATATTAATTATAATATTTCAAATATTAATGAGAGGTAATAATTAAAATAGGCTACCAGAAGGAGTCATTTCCACTTTTGGGCCACCATATTTTGATTTAATAAAATATGCAATTAGAAGGATTTTGGGCCTGAATTTAAGCCATTGGGCTGGAATTCGAGCCATGATGGCCTAAAAGTTGAAATGACTCTTTCTGGTGGCTTATTTTAGTTTTTTTTGAATTATTTTTTTATTTTATGTAATTAAAATAAATAATACTCATTCTGTGACATTATGTTCTACTTTCTTTTTTTTTCTTGTTCCAACATTTTTATTTCATTTTCATTTTAAAAATAATTAAATATTAATTGTCAAACATACCCATCTCCGAAAAATTCCTTGCATTTAATACTAATTATTCCTACGTAAAATACCATGTCTGAAAATTTTGGGATACTTATAATAAAACATGTTTATTTTTACTTTATAATTTATTTGAATATGTATTTGTTTTACTTATTTTATAATATATTTGAATTAATATTTATTTTATTTCTTATATTACTCCCTCCGTCCTATTAATAGTGTAAAAAAGGTAACTTAAAAATTTATATAATATGATTCTAATGAGCTACAATTTTAATTTTTTTTTAGGAGCCATTGAAGGCCTGGAATGGGTGGTGGGAGCCCAAACCACACAATTACAAAGGGGATGGATATGGGATCGGGTGGGGATTCGAATCCCCAACCTACAGGTTTGAGTTGGGGGACTTACCACTGGAGTAAGTGTTCAACCCACAATTTTAATTAATTTATTTATTTCTGATTTACTGATATGTGGTTATAGGGTGGACTGGAATTATTAATGGTAGTGGGTAATTTGAAAGTTTAATATATCTATTTATTAATGTGAGGTGATGGGTAGGTTTGACAATTAATATTTAATTATTTTTTAAAATAAAAATGAAATGAAATTATTGGAACAAGAAAAAAAAATATGACATAAATAATGACATTGAATGAGTATTATTTATTTTAATTACATAAAATAAAAAAAATAATTGAAAAAAATTAAAATAGGCCACCAGAAGTAGTCATTTCCACTTTTATGTCATCGTGACCCGAATTCCAGCCCAATGGCCTAAATTCCGGCCCGAAATCCTTCTAGTGGCCTATTTTCCTAAATCAAACTATCGTGGGCCAAAAGTGGAAATGATTCCTTCTGGTGGCCTATTTTAGTTATTACCTCTATTAATTATAATATTTCAAATTTAAGTGGTGATAAGCTATAATATATTAAATCTATTGAGCTACGAATAGTAACGGGCTATAATGAGCTTTAGAAATTAATTTAATCATATTGTGCTTGATTGAAATTCAATTGGCCTTTGAATAATAGAGTGTAACTTATATTGTACTATTATTTGTTTATTTATAATTTAGTATTTTTAATTAAGGAATTATATGTTAATCAAATACTATTAAAAATATAATTTTCATTTTTTAAAATAAAATAATGCAAAAATTTATTGTTAGTGATTTAAAGTAATAAATATATATAATGATTATATATCCATGATAGTATATGCAAATTAATTTATGAACTTTTATCATTTTTATAATTTAAATACATTATTTGGGTTAAATATATCAATATGGGAATGAAGATTTAGCAATTGGTCAACCCCTCACATTTCCGGCCTTCGAACAATTGATAATTCATGTATAATTGTTTGTGAATTAGTTATATATATATAGTTTTTGGAATAACAAATCAATATTATATTTCAATATTTTTGGAATAATCATTTATCATTATCATATTCCCACCCATTCGGGCGGGAGTAATACTAGTTCCTAGAAAGTAAAATCCTTATCTATAAAATCAAATTTCAAACGATTAGAGTCGCGTGTTATTAAATTCAACTTTACTGCACTAATTAATGAATACCACTTCCCACTTATGAATTTTTTTTAATAGTCTCTACGGGAAAATGTGGGGAGTTCATACCACACAAATTATAAAATATTAAATGAGAGTGATAGGAAGTCGGATGGAAAATCAAACTCCAATCTAACCCTTAAAAGCCAGTGAACTTGAGCACTAGGTCAAATCGTCGTCCCTACTTATAAACTTCATTAGTCACACATATTCATAAAAAAAAAAACAAAAACAAAAAAAACAAAAACAAAAATTAACGTGCATAAATATTAGTAAAGGTATATTGAGGGGTATGATACAAATATCATATAACTTTAAAGTCCTCTAAGATTTAATTTTTAAAAAATAAAATCGAGACATTGTGTATGCATAATTCTATTTTGTGATAAACAATCCTTCAATGTTTACCTGATCATCGAGTAATCAGTATTGGGTCCAATATAGTCTGAGGATACCCTAATATTCATCTAAACAAATCCTAAAAACAAATAGTAAATAAATAAGAAAGGAAGGAATATGTATCAAAGTTAATATTTTGGTCTTTTGCTTAGAGCAGCACTGACCTCATAATCGTTGATTTTGATGCATTTGAAAATTTCAGTAATAAGGTTTTTATTAGTTTAGTAGTAGTAGTAATTAAGACGTTTGGATTTTTATTCTTTTTCACACTGTGGCCATAAATTTGACTGTAGACTGGATCTTTTAAGCATACGATCCAATTTGCCAGGAAAGGAAATTAAAAGTAAACTCCAAAATTGCACTTGTAATGGCATTCATCATTCTCTTCATTTCCATCCAAACGACGTCGATTTACTTTTAGGACACTTTTAGGACGGTTAAATTGTTTATTGGTGAAGTTGACGACATTGTGTTGAATATACTAGTACTATTTGTTTATTATTATTTATTAGTACAAAAATAAAATGTTGTCACAAAATAGAGCGATATTGACACCAATAAAATGTGGTCAATGAATTTGGGGGAGGGGATGGGCTCTAGAAATTTTAAAATACTTACTCCAGTAATAATGTAGTGATGATAATTTTTTTTTTTTTTTTTTTTTAGAAAAAAAAGGGAAAGCAGAGAGATTTGAGCCGTCCAGTGAGTGTGAGGACAGGACAGTCAGCCACTGCTGTCTTAAAATCCCTATACAGACTACACAATACATAGGCCATAGTGGAGTTGCTGACGCACTCTTGTTAGGTATTACTACTATCATTATGGGGCTCAGTTGAAAACGAACCCACACAAAAAATATACTGGGTATGTATGGGAGCAATCATATTTGATAGCATATAGTATATTGAAAGAGCATATCCTCTCACAGTTCTCTCTCCAAATCTGCTATCTGCTAGCGGATCTGCTGACTCCCAAACATCCAAACTATAAAAATAAAAATAAATAATACTCCCTCCGCCCCCTTAACCTGTCTTGTTTCACTTTTGCACACAATCCAAGACATTTTTTCAACCGCTAATATCTTAAAATGTATACAACAAAAAGTTATGTAAAATAAAACTACATGATTATATGATTCTAACAAGACCCAACTCGACTATTTTTCCAAATATATACATACAATAAAATCGAGTCAAAGTAAAACAATGAACAATGTCAAAAAATCAAACATGATATGTTAGCTTAGACGGAGGGAGTAAATAAAATACTACAATCATCCAATTATATACAGCATATACTAATTTATTAAAGTTCAACCACTTATTAATACTTTTACATTATCAGATGCAGTTAGCCAAAGTGATACGCGGCTCTGACATTTTAAATAAATATTTTATATTTGAATTTTTATGTATGCAGAATTATACTTTTTGATGGGTCCGGTTATGGTGCGATTGAACAAATCCGCAGCACATCAAGGCGAAAATCTTGATCGTCCAATTAAAATCCAAGGGTTGTAAATGCAAAAGGGTAAAGTTGTCCAATTAAAATATGTAACGGTTTTATTAATTACGAAATTAACGGATTAGTACGTATCTTTAACGGATTTATTGCATATCTTAAACGGATTTGTATCCTAAAATATCTTACAACAGAAAAAATCACTAAAAATCACTATGCTTTTATTTTTAGCGAAATTATTAATTCCTAATTAAAACATTATTCTTTTCAGCGATACATCACTATGCTTCATTTCATCGAGAGTGTAACATTATTTTCAGCGATACAACGTAATTCTTTTCAGCGAGGGAATGTTATTCATTTCAGCGAGAATGCCACATTATTTTCAGCGATGACTTCAAATTCCTTTCTCCGAGATGTGCATCTAATACACTTTGCAGAGATATTATATCTTTTCAGCGATGCAGAATGCAGGATGCATCATATGTTTTTATTTTTAACGAAATTATTAATTCGTAATTACAACATATTACTGTCACAAATTATATTAATTTGTATCATTATTTTCAGCGATACAACATTATTCTTTTCAGCGATGGATGTCCCTTCATTTCAGCGAGAGTGCGTCATTATTTTCAGCGATGACTTTTGAAAAATAATTGTACACTCTCGATGAAGTGCAATTGTTTTCGTCGAGATACTACACTTTGCAGAGATATTATATTTTTTCAGCGATGTTTACTACTCTTTTCAGCGATGAATGATATACTCTTTAAACGATTTCACTTTGTACTTTTCAGCGATACATCATATGTTTTTATTTTTAACGAAATTATTAATTCCTAATTACAACATATTACTGACACAAATTATATTAATTTGTATCATTATTTTCAGCGATACATTGTTATTCTTTTCAGCGATATAACTTACTTCATTTCAGCGAGAGTGTGCCATTATTTTCAGCGATGACTTGAAAAATAATGGTACACTATTGATGAAGTGCAACTGTTTCCTTTAAGATACTATTTTTAACGAAATTATTGATTCCTAATTAAAACATATTAATTTGTATCATTATTTTCAGCGATATAACATTATACTTTTCAGCGATGGTATGTGCTTCATTTCATCGAGATTGTTCTATTATTTTCAGCGATGATTGAGATTCCTTTAACCGAATACACTTTGCAGAGATGTTATAACTTTTCAGCGATGAACAACTATTCTTTTAAGCGAGTTCACTATGTACTTTTCAGCGATAGAGCATAAAAACCGTAAATCACTGAAACAATTCGTAGACACTAAAACCAGTTAAATCCATTCAAAGTCATAAAACATTCAACACCATAAAATCAAACCATAAATCAAAATCACATTCCATTCAAAATCACAGTCATAACACATCCAAAAACAATCCAAAAACAGGTTCAACACCACCATTCAAAAAAAGTCATAAAAACATCCAAAAACTTCACAAAGAACAAGTCATTCCAAAAACATCACAAATTCAAGAGTCATTCAAAACACATTCCAAAAACATATTAAACAGCCGGGATATTAGCTGGATCAGAGATGGCTTCATGCATCGCCCTAAGCCTATGAATCAGATCTTCCCACATATTTGTAAAAGCCTTTTTGCGTTCTCTCAACTGCGCTGGAGTATTTGCAAATGAGACTTTCACGCTGCGATAGTGATTTGACATTTCACGCAGCTGTGTGGGATCAAATGAACGTCTGTTGACATCAGCACCATTAGATCTGCCTTCATTTTGGAGGACACCAATATGAATATCCAGAGCTTCAAAGTGGGGATACATGATGTTATAAGATCTTTCAGCAGCCTCAATATCAGGATACTCAGTTATAATTTTCAACAGAAAATCCTGTGTTTCAACATATAAGAAAGATAGCTTATTAATATATAAGATGTAAATATAAGATACAAAGCAATTCATAGCACTGAAACAATAAGTACAATTGAGAGAACAAAGTAAATATAAGAAAGAAAACCATAATCAGTACAAAAGCAAACATAATCAGTTCAAAACAATCACTAAAACAACCATAATCAGTACAAAAACAATTCATATCACTAAAAAACAACCATAATCAGTTCAAAACAAAATCATTAAAACAACAATAATCAGCAAAAAAACAATTAATAACTAAAACAACCATAAAACACTTAAAACAACTCATAACCCTAGAACAACCATAATCAGTTCAAACAGTTCAAACATAAAAACACTGAAACAATTCGTAACCCTAGAACAACTATAATCAGTTCAAAAAAGCATTAAAAACCATAAATCAGTCCAAAACAATTCCAACCAAAAGGTTCCTAAGCATACTCAGTTGTAATTTCAATAAGAAATACCTGTGTTTCAATAAGAATATCCTGATGCTTCTTCGGCACATACCCAGCGTTTAACATTTTTTCTATCAAATCATTCAGTCCGCGCGCATTGTCACACGTGGGATGTGTGTCCTTCAGATAATTCCCGAACATCTCCCAGCATTGTGTGAACAAGTCGGATGTGCGACTGGAACTCTCTTCCGTGTATCTTCTTTTGGACGACATTTTTGAGAAATGAAGGTGATTCCGATTACGGTTTTGAGAAATTAGGGTTTTGAGAAACGGTTTAGAAATGAAGATTCGAGAAATGAATGTGATTCCTTTTATAAGGCTCACAATTTAAAAAATTTTCCGAGGCCCATTTAATTTTATTTAGGCCCATTTCATTTAGGCCACTCCATAAAAACGAAATATATTTCCTTCCATCGCTGAAAACAACATAGACCCATCGCTTAAAAGACTTACCAATCATCGCTGAAAATAATATAGAACCATAGCTTAAAAATACTATATTCACATTTACAAACATTTTGTCGCTTAAATGAATGTATAAATATGAAATTTTCAGAAAACTCAGAAAAGAGAAAACATATCCCAAAATGCTTGATGTCCATCGCTCAACATAACTTAGAACTCAGAAACATACATACAAAATCAAAAAACGACGATCTATCACCATCGCTTAAAATGCTTGCTCTATGTCGCTGAAAAACATACAAAACCATCGCTTAAAATGCCATTTACACATCGCTGAAAAAATTGCTCTTGACATCGCTGATAATCACATGTACAAACATAACTCAGAACTCACTTAAATGAATGTATAAATGTGAAATTTCAGAAAACTCATAAAAAGATAAACATATCACAACACATACATAAAATCGCATAAAATGCTCATATACAAATCGCTGAAAAATGCTATATACACATCGCTGAAAAGAATACATTTTCATCGCTGAAAAGAATATTCAACCATCGCTTAAAATGCTTACAACTAATCGCTGAAAAATTGATAATCACATCTACAAACGTTTTCACAAAACTGTTTTCTTCTACTTTTGGCCAAACTGTTTATCTACAAACCTCAAGTAATCTCTCACAAATTGTGGATTGGTGATCCTCACCAGCATCAGTTCCCATGCTCCTTTTATACGTTTGCAGATTAGACTTCTGAATTTGTAATCATAATGCATGATCTTCTTTTTATTTCCTGTGTTACAATAATCCAGGGCCTTCTGATCCATTTCCATGAGGAGTTCGAGATAAGAAATTCTGTAACGCTCCATCATGGCGGACACCATGTCTCTTTCCAGGGCTTCTTTTAAATAAGACATATCTTGTGCCAGATCATATTTCAGATACTCCTCTGCCTCAGCCTTGTTCATCAATCTGTACTGTCTTGCATTCTTTCTCAGCACTGGCCAGTTCTTACGCGTTATCTCATGTAGCACTTTTTCCCTTAGAAGTCTTATGTGCTCAGCATGTTCAGGATCCACATCAGTTCCTTTTTCAGCTATCCCAACCTCAGGATCCACATCAGTTCCTTTTTCAGCTATCCCAACCTGACCGAATCGCTCCAAATCAGCCAAATAGAGAATAATACTCCATAATTTACAATGCCCATGTAAGAATAAAGAGATGTACATTTAAGCGATCACAAAAAGTGCAATATATATAACCGATTAAACAATAGACATTTAACAGATGAAACAATGTACATTTCAGCAACGAAAAATTTACATATACATTTAAGCGATGTCATCCATCGCATAAAAAAAACAGTTCATTCATTCATCAAAAACACTTCATTTCATCATTGTTTCTTTTTCCGACTCTTTTTTGGCTTAGGTGGTGCTGGTTTCTTTACCTCAAATGACTGACTATGCTGGGCAACCAACTGCATCTCTCTACTCACTTCTCCTAGCACAAAATCTTTCTTTTGATTGACATCTGACATCAATATTTCAGCGCAGACCTTGGCTCTTTTTGCCAGATTATACCTCTTGTTCTTCATTTCTGCCAACATGTCATCCATAATTAATCCTTCCCAATAATCCATATAAGACATGACAAAAACACCGCAGTTGTGCTCATCTTTCTGCTCTGCAAGCGGCGAGAAAAGCATGCGATATGATGCAAACCATTTTTCAGATTTCATCAGTGTATTTCCCAGCATCCTCAAGTTATACCATATCCTATTCAAAACATTATAATCAGCTGTCCACCCGCCTTCAGCATTCTTGCTGTTGAAGTAAAAAATTCTTCTCTTTCTCATATCAACAGAAAAAGCAACCCAGTGGTTTTGTCGACAATATGGGAAGAAGAACTGGAACATTGAGAAAACATATAATTAGAATCTAAAAATGATCAACAATATAAACAAAATTATCAAAACAAAAATGTATCTTACACTCTCTGCATTCAACACCACATCAATCATTTCTTCAGGAAGAAACTTGAAATCTTTCACGAATGCATCAACAAGTTCTGCACCATCTTTTAATGGTAAATCTGCATCCACCTCTGCCTCTGAAAATGTCTGTTTCAAAAGATACAACATATCATGCATCAAAAAGAAGTTAAATATATATATATATGTATGTATATATATATCAGACTCACAGCAAATAATGATGAAAAACAATATTTCAGCATTGGTTTCCCATTGGCTCTTTCGAATTCACGACGGTTGATCACTTTCGCGTAACAGTTTATAACAATATCCGCAATATCACTATCAACCCTCAGTGTTTCGATGTCAAGCTTCGACAAGTTCATTTCTTTATCATCATAAACAATTGTGTTCTTCGCTTCAACCTTTCCTAGAATATTTGTAATGATTGCCCAAACAGCCACATTCAACTCTTCTGGAGTACAGGTATATGACGCCTTAAATTCTGGATATTCTTTAAATCGGGTATAAGTCATATCCATGAATGTAAACTTGTTGCATTTTTCAATAGGCTGGAGATCAATCATCATCACTCTAGGAGGCATATACTTCTCCTTCAATTTCTCAATTGTCTTAGCTCTATTAACTGTCTTAGCTTGTTCCTGAAAATTACAGATGATATATCAATCATCGCTGAAATATGAATAGGGTCATCGCTGAAAAACATATAAATTATCGCTGAAAACTATTGACATACCTCTGGATTCTCATCTCTTACAACATTCTCATTCTCGGATAAGCCCAAAGAAAAGGTTGGCACATCTTCTCCATGCATCTATACACATACTAGAGTAAATTAGAGAAAATACCTCTATTTACATCACAATTGATATAGCTAAAAACTATTAAAACCTAAAGTCACACAAGAAAATATATCAATCACCATATCCAAATCGCTGAAATGTGAAAGATTTAATCGCTGAAAAACACAGAAACCATCGCTGAAAACTATTAAAGTACCTCTCGATTCTCAGCCACATCATGTGCTGCATCTTTATCAGCCCCATCATGTCCTACATCTTTCTTAGCCCCATCATGTGCTAACTAAAAAATCACACAAGGAAAATATATCAAAACATTTTGTTACATCACAATTGATATAGCTAAAAACTATTAAAAACTAAAGTCACAAAAGAAAATATATCAATCATATCCAAAATCGCTGAAATGTGGTCAATATCATCGCTGAAAAACACAGAGACCATCGCTGAAAACTAGTACAGTACCTCTGCATTCTCAGCCACATCATGTGAAGCATCTTTCTCAGCCCCGTCATGTGCTACATCTTTCTTTGCCCCATCATGTGCTAACTAAAAATCACACAAGAAAAATATATCAAAACAGTTTGTTACAGTAACCCCTATAGCAAACATTTTGTCACTGTACATACATTCAAGGAATCGAAACTGAAAGGGATTCGGAATCGAAATAAAGATCTCTGCAATAAAAATAAACAACACAGAAAAAGCAAAAAAGAAAAAAGAATGTCAGAAACTACCTTCAAAAAATATTATGAAGTACAAAATTTATAAAACTACCTTCGGTACATTTTCAGGTAAATTTTCAGTGTCCGGGGCAACTCTCTCTTCAGTTTTGTCTTTTACATTCCCAACATCTGCATCACCTCCTTCCAGCAAACTTGTCACCTCCGGACCCCCTTGACTCATCACAACATTTACTGCTCCTGCTAATATACCCATCAAGATTTCTCCTTCGCTTGCAGTTTTATCAAGATTATTTGACTGTTCTCCTTCACGACGTCGACCCACATTAATCAACAGTTCACCTGCATCTTGATCACAAGGGGGGTGTGGGGAAGGTTCAACATCATTTCTGGATGCTTCTATGAGAGGATCAACATTGCCTGAAGCATCAGCATCCATATATTGGCAAGCAATCTTCACAATAGAGTCCATTGTGTGATCAGAAAGTTGAACAACTGGTTCAGAATCAGTTGTCTCATTTGCATTAGCTTCATGGACAACAGGTGAATGCATAGGCTGCAAGCTAGAAAGATTGGCAGCTTCTTCATTTCCACTAGCATTCAAATCCACATTTTCTCCTAACTGCTCATCTCCTCCTCCATCCACACTCCTAGAAAGATTGGCAGTTGGTTCATTTGCAGTAGAATTCAAACCCTCATCTTCCACTTCTTTCCCACCCCTCCTTTTCTTCTTTAGACCAGAAACAAAAGTGCTAAGTCGATCGTCATCTTCCTCCACAGTCCTTTTCGTAGCCCCCGATTTCTTCTTAAAGTCAATATCTGGATACTTTGCATTAGGGAAAACCTTCCAGATATCAACCATCTCCAAGTATCGATCCTTTTTACAAGTAAATCCAACCAAATGAAGCTCTTCACGCTCATAGAAATCAAAAAACATGTGCTGAAAAAAACAAAAACAAACAAGATACATAATCAACAAACAATGACCATAATCAACAATATATATCACATAACAAATATAAATTGCATAAAAAACACAAAATTAAAATTACCATTAAGCAAAACAGGTCTCCACAGGGGCGTGCTTGAGCACTGGTTCCCTTATCCAATTTTGCCTTATACTCATTCAGAGATTTGATAAGAAATTGTCTAATATGAAGACACCAATTGTACCTTAAAGCTTCTTCCGGAGATCTAAGAAACTGAAGATACCTCTTGTTTACAACCCTCCCTGAGTTAGGAGTAAAGACTTTCTGCAGAGCAAACAAAACATACATCCTCCAGTAGTCATCCAATGGAATTTCATTATTCTCCGTATTCTCTAAAATAGCTCTAAGATCCTTAACAGGTATCCGATTAGGCTCCTTCTTATTCGTAATAAGAGAATACTTTTCACAAAATTCATCAGCAAAATCATAACCAATTTCATTATTCTTCAAATCTATTATAAACTTATCGACTCCCCATG
Organism: Hygrophila difformis; assembly: GCA_030278955.1. NCBI lineage: Eukaryota > Viridiplantae > Streptophyta > Magnoliopsida > Lamiales > Acanthaceae > Hygrophila > Hygrophila difformis. The sequence continues at coordinate 52,988,305 of JAOANR010000004.1, forward strand.
GCAAACCATATACTTTATGAATGTCTTCATCTGTAAACCTCCATCGACGGTTTTTATCAATAATAAAGCATTCCTCCTGAATGCTCCACTGATTAATCAAAGTTATAACAGGATCAACCTTGAGCATGCACATTTTGAACATGAGCAGACAACTGAAGCAAGTATCGTGAATAAACTCTTTCTTCCCATCTCCGTCACTCTCGTTCAGGATATTATTTAAAAGACAAATGCTAGATGGAACGCAACAGACCTGAGTATGCACTTTTTCAGCCATTCTTGATAAACAAAAAGTAAAGTATCACCGTTCGCCGTAGAAAAACAATCGCCGTTCGCCGTAGACGCAGAGAATCGCTAAATCGCTGAAAAGCCCTAGAGAAAGTATCGACAGTGATAAATTGAAAATTGGCGGTTAAATTGACATTAAATACTACACGGTGAAATCTCGACGGTTATTTCTTATTAATTACTTAGACGGTTATTTTTTATTAATTACGCGAATTCTGAAAAAACATTGTAAAATTTTTATTAACTACTACACTGTTATTTTTTATTAACTCATCTCCATCGCTGAATTGCACTATGACGATCGCTTTTTATCATTTGTAATCATCGCTGAATTGCATTCTTTACGCGATTTTCTGAGACATTGTAACATTTTCTTATTAAATACTACACGGTTATTTTTTTTATTAAAACTAACTTTCATCGCTGAATTGCATAACGATCATCGCTTTCATATATAAGTAATCATCGCTGAATTGCATTAGTTATCACTGAACTAAGTCGATCAATACAATATTAATGAACAATACACTTCATGTCATTTCTAAAAAAACAAAAAACTTCATTTCTGCATCCGTTTACGATGTTCTAACTCTTTCTTTTTCCGAACAGCTTCAGAAATAGAAACCATTCTCTTGTTCGATTTCTTCCGCCCTTTACAAGTTTCTCTTTCCCTTAAATGCAAATTTGAGTAATCTGATGTACTTCCAATCTCTGCAAAAAAAAAAAAACAAAAACATTGAGAAACACTAATTTCAAAAAAAGCAAAAACATAAATATGTCTTTGATTACAAATTACCCGACTCTTTGTTAATATCAATGTTGTCATACTTTGTTTTCATCAATGTCTCAAAGTCATACATAAACGATTCACAAGCATCCTCATTTCGTGACAACACAATTGCTGATTTCAAAAACAAGCCACACAATTTCCGGTATCTAGATGCTGCATTGACCACATTTGTTTCTTTTCCAACACCAACATCAACATAACTAAGATCACATTTTGCATTCCTTGACCACCGCCGCAAAATATATTTATCTGGAATAGTATGAAACACTTTTGCTCCACTTCCTGACAGAATATCCATCACCCTCAGAGCATGACAACATAAAATCCCCATATTCTCAAACATATTGCAACTGCATCCAATTGTACCATCATCAATGTTAACATTCACATGATCACCAATCAACTTTGAATCTGCATCTTCTCTCTTGCAAACACGATAAATTAATGCATCTGGTTGAAGCTCAACCACATACCCAAATGACAAATCATACTCATTGTTGAAAATATTGAACACATTTGGTGTATACTTCTCAGCTATATATTTCAATAGTGGATTCATAATAAACCTGGCAGAAACTTGTCTATCATCTGCCTTAAAATCTTCCATCCGTTCATTATCCCTCCTTGACTCCACAACCCTTTCAAAATGTGCAAAGAACTCAACATAGTTATCAACTGGCCTTAAGAACCTGTGAAATGTCAACACAATATGGGGATGTGAAAATCAAATTCTCAACTACATAAAGCAAACACACATCGCTGAAATAAATAGAACCCCCTCGCTGATCAAAACAGTATTGTCTCGCTGAAAATAACTATTCAACTATCGCTGAAAACGAAATTTATTCATACCGTTTCACAACTGAGTTAAAAGATTCACTTAGCTGAGTAGTCCTCATTCCTGCAGTAAAATGATTTTTAACCCAAGCAGCGGACCATTGACTTCTCAAATTATAAGTAGTCGACAACCACCTATGTTCAGATTGTGAGAAACAAGTTGATAGCATGTATTCCCATTCCACCTCAAATTCCATCTCTGTCCTCACATCATATACCAAATGATGAAATAGCTTATCAAACCTAAAAAAATGAGTTCAACATGTACATATCAATATCCAAATCGAAAAAACAATTGAAAGTAAAAATAACTAAATATTTACCTTGGTGTGTACAGTTGACTCAAATTTTTTTTCGCATTTTCTATAATGTGCCAACTGCATAAAGCATGATAGGTATTAGGCAAAATTTTCCTAATTGCCGGTGCCATCGCACAATCTTGATCTGTGAAAATCGTTTGAGGTGCCTTATCCCCCATACACTTCAAAAATGTTTTAAATAGCCACTCAAATGATATTTGAGTTTCATCAAGCATCAATGCAGCTCCAAAAATAGAAGTCTGTCGGTGATGATTGAATCCAACAAAAACAGCTAATGGTCTGTAATTTTTATTTGTCCGATACGTTGTATCAAAGGTCACACTATCACCAAAAGCTTGATAATCCATCCTCATTTCAGCATCTGACCAAAAGATATTTGTAATTCTCTCATCATCATCCAGATCATACTCATGGAAGAAAAATGGATTACTGACACATTTCTCAGAGAAATACTTCAATACAACACCAGCATCCCCTACTTTTAAATTTCTTTGCCGCCTTCTAACAAGTGCATTCTTCAAATCGTTCTTTAAAAATCCTACAAGTCCACTACCTCCAGCACCCATACTCAACAAGTCATACGATGACTTCAATGACAATCCAACTTCTTCATGTATACCAGCAACAACACTGTGTAACTCATCAACTCTTCTATTCGATTTCAACATATGCTTCCTTGATGGTCCATGCAGATCATGATTATGATCACCACAGAAAAACACAACTCTATAAACTTTTTCATCAGTTTTATAATGTAACCTCACCTTTGCTTCACAACCAGTTCGGGTTTCATCACTCCTACGAAATTTCAGACTCTTAGAACGACAAGATGAATCACTATCCAACAAACAACCACGACGAAAACCTTCCTTATTGCACGCATATTGTAAATAGAACAATCTATCAACTTCATGTGGCTTTGGTCTCTCATACATTTTCCTTACCGAGAAACCTAAACTATGAGCATAATCACAATAAAACCTAAACGCATCATCAGCTGTAACAAAACTTAACTCACTCCAATTTATGTTGCCTGTGAAGAAATAAACAAAGAATTCCCATTAAAATAATACATACACGTAGCTGACATAAACCATCGCTTAAAATGCTTAACGTCCATCGCTGAAAATGCTAGACAGTTCTCGCTGAAAAAGCTAGAAATGCATCGCTGAAAATGCTAGGCATGCATCGATGAAAATATAATGGTTCTATCCCTCATAATCACATGTACAAACGTTTTGACGCTTAAATGAACATATAGATATGAAACTTCAGAAAACACAAAAAAAAAAAGAAACATATCAAAGAATAACTCAAAAACGCTAGACAGTTATCGCTGAAAATGCTAGTGATGCATCGCTGAAAATGCTAAGCGTACATCGCTGAAAATATAATGGTTCTGTCCCTCATAATCACATGTGCAAACGTTTTGACGCTTAAATGAACATATAGATATGAAACTTCAGAAAACACAAAAAAAGAGAAACATATCAAAAGAAGAACTCAAAACTCAAAAAACATACATAAAATCAAAAACGACGATCTGCGATAAAAATACTCAAAATTCGAAAATGCTAAAAAGTACCATTGGACGCAGAACTCGAATCTGAAAACGTTGCCGACGCATTCAACGACATGCTAATCGCATTCATAATTGCCAACAACTTCCTCACACCGCCGCAACACGTACAGAGCAAACAAAACACAGAAGAGAACTTGTCACCAAAAAAAAAAAAACAGAAGAGAACTCGGAAATCCAAAGAAGACGACGTCCAACGGCGAACAATATGGCAAATATATGAAATTACTTTTCTACCCTTAGAGTTAATCTCAATCGTCGATTTTTAAAGACAATCAACGGCTGTAAATGCCCACAGCACATCAAGTCAAAAAGGGTGATTGCACCCTAACGAAATTGCTTTTTGATATGCAACACTTTTGATACGCGGCTCTTCCAAAAAAAAAATGTATTCGAACTCGGTTTGTTCAATGAATTGAACTCAAACTAATATCAAATCAAAATCGAATCCGAGTTTTTAACAACTCTAAAATTGTATGCATATACACCCTGAGGCCTGAACCATATGTGTCTTGGGTATTTTAAGATTATATGTTTTGAATGTGAATTTTGTCCCTCTTTATTTTTTGAAAGGAGGATTTATGTTGTATAAAAAGTTCCCAATAATTGCTTAATATATGAATCGCGCGACACTTATAAATAACACAATATGTAAAGCATATAAAAATGTCCACTGTTTAAATTTTGATAATCAATAAAACAATTAGCATCCAGTATCATCCACTCATTTATTATTATATTAACTCGACCTTTGTACATATTTATTTCATTTACATCCTAATAAGTAGGAGTCATTGATCAACACCATGATTTCATAACCTATGTATTTTAATATTTATACACATATATATTTATAATAACAACAATAATTAATTATTACTCAAATCTTACCCCTAGATAATTTATTCAATTAAAAATATCATAAGTACTCCATCCACATTTTTAATGCTATCATTTGTATAGCTAATATAATTTACTAAGTACGTTTAATTCAAATTTTTAGCATAATTATACAATATAAAACATTGTCACCTGAGATGTTATATTCGTATAAAACATAGTTATACTGTTTTATTTTTAGAACAAAATAAAAGAAAAATTTTAAACATTATTTAAAAAACTGAAAAATAACGGATCGAACAAATTTGGTCATTAAATTGGCTGCCAATATGATTCTTTTAAAAAGAAAATATTTTTTAAAAAATAAAACCAAAAAAAATTGAAGAATGTTGGTGACAAAAAAGTCGGTCGTCAGGTCACTACCAAATCATTTTTTTTTGTAGCAAATTAACTACTGAAAATTTTCGTCTACAATTCAATTGTTAAACATCGA